>CM054057.1:229593904-230981123 GCA_028641055.1 Alopecurus myosuroides | reverse complement strand
GAGTGTCCTTCATGGTATCCCGTACCTCTCCAACGTGACGTACTTCTCTCCCAAGTAGAAGGAACATGATAATACATCTTCGTCTCCGCGTGCCACGGTTATTTCTACCCGAGCTCTTTCATTATTGTATCATTTTGCATCATATATGTTGTTTTCATCTAGTTGTTAGGCACATCTTGCTTATCCGCACAGCCTAAAACTTGTGAAACAAAGAAGAAATTTGTAGAAACCTATTCACCCCCTCTAGGTTACCATCTCTATCCTTTCACTCGTATGAGCTTCTGTCCGAGCAGCAACAGAGAAGGCGCAGCGGCAGCGCATCAGCGGAGCAGCATCGACGCGTGGTGGCGTAGTAGCATCCCCGCACGTGGAGGCCGAGCTCGAGGAGCAGCGGCGGAACAGCAGCGATGCAGTAGCAGCGACGAAGCATTGGATGTTGGTGGCGGAGGGCCTCGCCGGCGGGCGGCGTGTGGCGGCGCGGGCGTTGGAGCCCAAGTTCACATGGACTTGATTGATTTTTTTTATAGCTAGGTACTTGATTGTTTTTTTGTTGCTAGAGACCGATCTCTTTTTATTTTTGTATGGCCTGGCTCAACTCATACAGTGTACCAAACACAGTCATATGGTCTACCAAACAAAACAAATATAGCACACATGTGTGGGATTGACATAGCTAGACTCAGCTCGGACGGGCTGAGATAGCCGACCCGGGCTACCAAACACACCCTTAACTTATTCATTGTTCCTTGTGAAAGTTCATGCTATCATCACACTATATTTTTGTTCCACAAAAAATCCTGATCTATTCCTCATGGAATTTCTGAACTGTACATCCAGAAATTTATTTTGTTCCAATAGGGAAGCCATAGTGTGTGCAAAATTTTGATGTCAAATAGCAAATCTGGCTTTTGACACCGGCTTTCTACAATCTGGATTTGCCAAATCTTGATGCCAAAGCCAAAAAAAAGATGACATCAGTGCACCTACAAGGCTACAAGAGATGATGCCGAAGTTATCAAGCCAAATAAGAAGAAAGAAAAAACATATTTCCATTGGCTGCTGGAAAAAATAATGATGATGTCCCACTTTGCAGAATATATGGCTATGGCAATGCTGTAGGCATCTGAACACATTTGTCACCGATGCCATTGTATCTTACATGGTCATTTTGTCTTTGCCAACACTATGGTTTGTAGTAACCACCATTTAAGTTACACGAGCTGTCGTAGATGTGGAAAGACAGATGCCATAGGATCGCTAAAGTTTGGGGCCGATGGACGCTATAGGTATCCGGGGAGGGATCGCACGCCTAGATGACGCACTCACTACACTACAAACACAACAATCTACCCAGGTTCAGGGCCCTCGTGTGGAGGTAACCCCCCTACTCCTGCTTGTCTGTTAATATAACTGGGTAGCCGAGTACAGATGTGGTTCCTCAAACTCTCATAGCAATAGGAAGAAGAAGGAGCTCACTCTTTTTCTCTCTTTTTCTAAGGCAAAACACTAGAAGCTCTCTTTGGGATTGTCTGGACCGTCCCTCGCGCAGGAGGGCAGTGGCCACCTTATATACTTGTAGTAGCGCACGCCGTATAGCACGGAGCCGAAAGTCTCCTCTGCGGTATGTCCAGTGTGTCATGTCCCCTCTGCCAGGGACACGACATGACACAGCCCATACCACTGCACTGTACCCATGTATGCTCCGCGTCACCCGCCTAGTAAGTTGCACCGCACGCGCATACTCTTCCTGTGATCTTCGGGATCTTAACTGCTCCATTGACTTCCTTCCAGTAAGATCAGGACCCACTTGGTCAATCCGGAGAGTACTCGTATCTTCATTTGGCTTATTGCTCTTCCTAGGTACCTTTCAACACGGATGACTTCCAACCCGGATGACTTCCAACTCGGATGACTTTCAACCCGGATGATTTCCAACCCGGATGACTTCCCAACTCGGATGGCTTCCAACTCGGATGACTTCCAACCCGAATGACTTCCAACCCGGATGACTTCCCAACTCGGCAGATTTCCCAACTCGGCAGACTTCCCATATCGGCAGACTTCCCAACTCGGCAGACTCAACTCGGCAGACTTCCCAACTCGGACACCATTTAAGACCAAGTTTGACCCTACTCGGGGGTAGCCCCCCGACACGAGCACTAATATTTATTCTAATTAGTTTAATGTTCTGTTCCTCTAGTAAATCATGATTTCTTCTGCGAGCACTAAACTTTAGTCCGAGATAGTCTATTTCAACAGATACTCATGTTTTCTTCTGCAATCATTAAAATTTATTTCCAACAACTAGATTACATTCATGTTCCAATTAGTGTGAATCTTTGTTCCAACCGATGTTTTAGTGAGCACTAAAGTTTTGTTCCAATTTCTCACTTCATGTTTGACTTATGCACTACGAATAATCTGAACTATGCACTCCAAGTAATTATATATTGCAAGTTGAACTATTTATCGCGACTTTGAATAATTTAGGTATGCAGAATGATCTGCACGTAGGTATTGCATGGATTTTAGAAGCGAAATTATAGGGTATGGATAAGAGGGGACACATAGGGGTTGGCGGATAGCTGTCCTCGGACACGTCAAATATATATTGGTCAAAATAGGCAAATCGGGTTGGATACGCTCCAGGAGCATAGATCACACATGCACATCACGCTGAGGACATTTTTGTTCGATGCCACAATAAAAGAAACAATTTGGTAGATTTGTTTTTGTGCCAGGAGGTTGCACCCAATGTAATTTGGGTTAATTGTATCTAGGCCATTGCGTTATTCACTGATTGAAGAAATGCCGCTACAAAAACCAACCTTGGAAATATGCCACTCTAAATTTTTTATACCTCTGTCTATGCCATTTTCTCCACTAAAGAGAATAACAATTCAATATTTGAGTGTACAGTGTTGTATTTGCCATACTACCCATGTGACCAACGTTTTGGCAGCTCCTTAGTGTTTGTTTGGTTAACTATATTAGGTACAATTTTAGTAAAACCGGCTTTAGGAGGAATCTCCAACATCCCGCTCCACTCCGTAGCAGCAACGACCTCTATGTGATCATGCCACCGTGGATGCTGCGGGATGTCCGGTCGGACGAGCGGGACATCTCGTCGACCACACCTTTTTATTCATCCACCACACTTCAACTGCCAGCCGCCAACGTGGCCATCGAGAATATTGTGCCGTTCATGGTGTCCCGATGGCAAACGGCATGCACTTGTGGCGGCGCCCACGCGGAGGCGGTGCACGCTCCGTGCTTGGCCAGTGCTGCGCTGTCCTGCCCCACGCGTCGCCCGCCGGCCGAGTTTACCGCCCCTCTGACTCGCCTACACGCCTACAACAAGCCCCCGCCGCCAGCAGCCCTCCTACATAACATCGTGCATACGAGACCCGCGGGCAGCCGCTGAGTCGCGCCAGGGGGCCTGCAGCCGTGGCCGCCTCCCGCAGCTGGCGCCGGGGGGCGGCGTCACACGTGCGCCTGGAGCCAATGCTGACTCCATTTGGCGCTGCTGCTAGGATTCTTCGGACGTGAGAACTTTTTCTTTCGCGATATGGGCTCGAGATGCGGTTCTGCATCTACCGAGCCTTCCAAGTTCCAACTAGCGATCGGTTTGTCTCGAGTCGCGACTTGTTTTTTTTCCTGTCTCGTATGTGAGTATAAGGGGTACATACAAAAGTATAATTACCGTATATGGTTTGGTATTGAAAAAAATGACATAAATAGAGGTACGAAGAAGTTATAGTGGCATATTCTCAAGTTTGGTTTTTGTAATGGCATTTCTCCAACCGGGGAATAGCGCAATGACATAGATCTCCAATTAACCCATGTAATTTTCGGAGAAGTAGAGACAAGTTCAGAGGCCGCGAGTAAAAAGTAAGATAGGAAAAACTCGTTTTCGAAATGTTAGGTGCATACTAGTTGAATGCCCGTGCGTTGCTACGGAATATTATAGTTATGTCATCGCTAAAAATAAAATCATTTGATATATACAACGACGATCACGTGCTTTGTCAATGTTGCGCATATGTATAAAAATTAATAACATAACTTATTCTTTTTTTTGCGGCAACAAGTCCAGATCTATTAGCCAACACAGTGGATACAACACATCCCAGAGAAACCAGAAATTACATCCAGGTCCTTGAGAACCCAACACTCTGCCTCCACCGACGCGGAAGGGGAACGCGCTGCCGCATCGCCAATCCAACGCCCTCCAGGCGCCGGTGCAAATCTTGACGTCCCAGGAGAATTCAACATGGACAGGAAGTTGCCCTTCTCGGCCATAGCGAGCTCGCACGATGTAGAGGAGAAGAGCTGCAGAAGCACCACTACAAGGCAAACACCAACCTCACCGGCCGGCTCGGAAGGCAAAGACCTGGGCCAGGCCGACGGATCCGTAGATCCCCGACCACAAGAAGTCGCGCGCGCCACGGCGAAGCTCCGAAGACCCTTGACGCAGAAGGGGAGGGGCGCCGACACCAAACCACCCATCGACAGCCTCTCCACCACCTGAAGGGGTCGTTGCATAGAAAACAAAAAATTTCCTACGCGAGAGACACCCGAAAGGCCAAGATCTAATCTAGGAGACGAAGTGCAACGGGCAACAAGAGGGTTAAGGAGAACACATACCCTCGAAGACTCAAAGTGGTACGAGATCAAATCTCGTTGTTGGCGTAGTCGTACTCACACCGATCCCGATAGCGAGAAGATGGGCACCGCAATCCGGCGGTGCATCCATGACCGGTCACACGTACGGTTGATGACGACCTCCGTTCCCTTGTTCCAGCGGGGCGCGGCAGTAGAGGATCCCTCGGAACTCCAGCAGCACGACGACGTGGTGGTGGTGAAGAATCCCACGGTCAGGGCTTCGCCAAGCCGGAGACCATGAAATGGAGCAGCGGGTGGAGGGAAAGGGAAGTGGCCAAGTGTGTGAAGGAGGGAGAGCTCTCACCCTCCTTTTATAGGAGAGGGGGGAGGCAGCCCAAGGGGGGTGCGGCAAGCCCATGGGTGTGCCCCCACCTCTTCCCTCATCATGTGAGTGGACACTCCACTCACCTCCACTCACTTTCCCATTATTTCCCACTTGGAAAATCCAAAGGTTTTCTTTTAATAAATAAATAAAACATTTTTATTTCTTTATTTATATTTGTTAGTTCCATTAACAAACATTTGCATATAGCACCTCGAATCATTTGTTAATTCTATTAACAACCATTTGACGAAAAACCCCTTGAACTATTTCAATTTTCCCCGAATCAATTTCGGTGCTGCCCAAAATATTCTTCGATATTCCGTATCCTCTCAAACGCGTCATCGAACCTTAAGTGTGTCACCCTACGGTTCACGAATAAGATAGACATGACCGAGACTCCTCTCCGATCAATAATCAACAGCGGGATCTGGAGATCCGTGATGACTCCTATATATTCAACGATGACTCTCGTGATCGTGTGAACCAACAACGCCGTGAACTATTCCCTTTGTCTCGCGATATTTTACTTGTCCAAGATTCGATCATTGGTATCAACCATACCTTGTTCAATCTCGTTACCGACAAGTACTCTTTTCTCGTTCCCGTGATATAACATCCTTTGTGATCATATCACGTGCTTGCAAGCGGTTTCGATGTGATATCACCGAGAGGGCCCAGAGTATATCTCTTCGTCATTTGGATGGACAAATCCCACTCTTGATCCATGATCCTCAACTAATACTTTCCGAATACTTAACGACACCTTTATAGTCACCCTGTTACGGTGTGACGTTTGATGCCATCAAAGCACTCTTCCGGTATTAGCGATTGACATGATCTCATGGTCTAAGGAATAAGTTACTTCGTATGTTTGATATAACAATGTAAACTAAATGACTTGATCGCATTGCTATATTCTCTTTGGGTATATGTTCATCACATCATTCTTCTAATGACATGACCTCGTTATTAATAACATCCAATGTTCATGATCAGGAAACCTTGATCATCTATTAATCAACGAGCTAGTTAAAAGAGAGGCTTTATTAGGAACCATTGTTTGTTTATTAAGCACACATGTATCAACGTTTCCGGTTAATACAATTCTAGCATGAGAAATAAACATTCATCATAAACAAGGAATAAGATAATAACCATTTTATTATTGCCTCTCGGGCATATTCCCTTCAGTCTCCCACTTGCACTAGAGTCAATAATCTAGTCTGTAAGCACTTTAACACATATGGCGTACCAGTGTTATTACCATGCTTCGCATGCGGTAAACATCATCAAAAAGATCTGAACTGTTCATGTCCTATTGTATTTGCATGTTCTTTGCGTCTACACGCATCACTCATTCTCTAATGAGATGGCTTTGTATATATATGGTCAATTGGTGAAAACTTAATTCCTCAGCTTAAACTGATGTCACTAACATTGTGAAAATGTAGCTTCATAGTGTTAGCATTCTTGGAAACTCACCAAGTTCCGGTGATACCTTAATTCCTCAACTTAAACTGATGTTACTAACATTGTGAAAATGTAGCTTCATAGTTTCAGCATTCTTGGAAATTCACCAAGTTCAATAAAGAACTCCTTGACACAAAATACGCTTATAATCAGTTGTTAACACAACGATATACTTTAGCCTTTGTTGTAGTATCTGTCACAATATTTTAATTTTGAAACTCTTTCAAATCCAGCATGGAACTTTCTTCCATCCTATTGTGCTACCCTTCATCACATATTTTAATTGAGATAAAATTACTTGAATAAATGACAAGACTATTAGTGTAACATATTACAACTAATATTTTGTCATTACTATATAGGAAAACATATCCTTAGCATTTCTAAAATGACACAAGGATCTTTCCCACTAATCATCATATGAATTATCCTACTATAACATTTTATAGCATATGACTCATCTGGTTGTGTACATAGCATGGAAACATGACTTAGAAATCTCAATTTCAATGATGCTCATCATGTGTCAAAACACATGAATCTTGCTCAATTATTTTCCATGTGACAAGAACTCCTTCTTATCATTTTTATATTGACTTAGTTCAATATTTCATCTATGTAATTTGGCTTCAATCATATCAGGCGCTTCAATCCATCTTTTATAGATATCGAAGCCCAATATCTTCTAAGCCTTTCATCAATATGAAATCGAAAATATTAACCGTGTTAATTTAAAATACATATTTTCCAATCAACCATATGTCATCTACATAAAGTATTGGAAATATGTCATAGCGCTCCCACTTAATTTCTTGTAACTCTACAAGCATCTTTATCATTCATGATGGAATCAAACTCTTTTGATAACTTCATTAAGTTAAAGATTTCAACTTCACTATGCTCACTTCAACCATTGAAGTGTGCATGCCTTTCTAGCAACCTTTTGAATTTTACAAAACTCTCAGACTCTGTCAAGTACACATCCTTGATCAAACTTCCTCGAGAGGAGAGTTGGTTTTGTTATTCAACTGCCATATCATAATATGTAACTTTTTGCTAGAACTATCCGCAAAGACTAAAGCATCACTACGGAAGATCGAAATCTTGTAGTAGTCAACTCTTTGAACTTCGTCGAAAACAACTTTTCGATAAGTATCCATGTCTTTGTCGCTATATAGACCCTTTTGCTATCGTTAGGCATCATGCCTATTGAAAGGACTACCAAGTCACATACTTGATATTCATACAAGGATACTATGGCGGATGTAATGACTCATAGTCAATTTTACGAAGTCAGGGCCCATCATTTGCTTCCTTTATAAGGTCCAGGTCCTTTTGTTGTCAAAACAACACTTTACACTTAAACCATAAGTTGTTGTAAGTACAAAGTTTTAGGACTTTTCTGGTACAGTTCGCAAACTCATTTGAAGTATCTACAACATTTGTAGTGTCTTCTACTTAGTCAAAATAGTAAACCCCGGAACAACTTCCAGTGCTGTGCTACTCTTGACATGATAACGAAGATTCTCTAATCTCGTTGAGTTTGTACTGTGCTCCCACTCACTTGTTTCGCAAGAACTACTTTATCGAGAAATCAACCCTTTCTGACAAACAACATTTGTCTTTTGGTTCGGTGATAGGAGAAATACCCAATGTTTTATTTAGGATAACCTTATAAACATATATTTATCCTATTTTGGTTGTAAACATTTTACACATGCTATGCATACCAAAACTTAAGAAAAATGACAATTCGGGTCATTACCCAAACCATATCTTATATGTTGTCAATTTCAACGGATCATGATGGTGCTCTTTTCAGTGTAAAAGCGGTTGTCCTTAATGTATAAACTACAAAATTATAATGGCAATTTTATTAATCTTACCATGTCAAACAAGGTTTGATTTTGTCTTTTGAATACTCCAATCTAATGTGGGGTATTCGAGAAGTATAAGTTGTAGAACAATTCTGCAACTTCTCAGATGTTTTGCTAAACTTGTAACTCAAACTTTATCCTTTATGATCCAATCATAAATACTTGATTATTGATTTTAACTTCATATTAACAACCTTTTGAACCAATTCAAAATGTCAAACTCTGTTTCCTTTAAATAGATATACTCACATATCTACTTAAATCATCGACATAATTTTATGAAGGAAAAATTAATCCACCATACATGACTACACATAATGGACTATATACATCAATATGTATAATCTCCACTAAATTAGTCGTCCATTCTACTTTGGCCTATGAACGGAATCTTAGTCATCTTTTGGAAGAGGTCTCACAAGCGTCAATTTATTCAAAACAAAATGACTCCGGAAGTCCATCAATATGGAGTTCCTTCATGTTTTCCTTTCCGATATGAACTAAAATGGTGGTATCACTATTTAAGTGAAATATCTTTTACGTCTTGCAACGTTTAGCATTTAGTCTTATAGATGTTTACTTTACCAACATGATTTATATTAACATATCCATCAATTATGGAATATGGTCATCGTTTGAACAATCTCATTTGTTCTCACAAAAGACTAGAACAAAATAACAACTTATTGAGTTCTTAAAATAAATCTTGAATGTTTGGTTCGATACTACAATGAACACAATAACACTTTATTTATGTTCTTGTCATAATCGATTCCACATCTATTACTAGTTCCTTTTAGGCCCTTGTATTTCTTGCATTGCGTTGCTTTGTATGACAACTCATGCCAACCAATGTGGTATCAAAATACCCAAAAAAAATACTTTGTTAACTAGTAATACATCTATAACTTGTATATCAAGCATATACTCCTGAGCTGGACTTTTCCAGTTATCTTCTTTTCTGCCATATATCTATTTGCAATTCTATTTTCAATATTCCCTTTCCTTTACAGAAGAATCATTCAACATCAAACAATTCTAGTCTTACTAGCTCATTTTCTTTGGCGTGTTAGTCATATACTATCACCCATTGAGTCATACTTTGAGTTTGATTGTTCTACTAATATCACCATATTAATAGCATTCTTCTAGATTTCACTCTTAGCAATTTCCAAGTAAGGTAAATTACTTTACCCATACTTCTAATCCATCCCCTCATAACAATTTTATGATTAAGCTACTATAGCTCGAAGGAAGGGATTTAGAGGATAATTTTTAGCGCCCAACTTCTTGGAATATTCAAACGCCTAGCGTCTTCAATCATTGCATATATTCAGATAATATAAGCAAACATTGTCACGCTAAATTATACTCAGTCATGTTGCTACAATAAGTTTCTAGATATCAATATATCTTTCACTTGATTGTTTCTGAAAACAACTCTTTTCAGTTCCAAAATCACCTTGATCAACAAAACATTCTTTTGAAGATAAAGTAATACGAAAGCAACCATGACTCTGGATTCTAAGTAGGAATTATTTGCTCTCTAGATTAATCAGTCATTAACCATATGGAGCTAGGTAGGAAATACCAAAAATCTACAATAGGACTCAATTTTAAATTTCACTAATACGGTACCAATCTTAAATGGTATTTACCAGATCATAACAGTTATATCTCAATTAACAATCTAAGTGTAAGGTAGTTATGTGGATGCCAATGAATACTACAATTTATGCAAATTCACTTTGATTTTTTGTTCATGATAAATAAGTTCAAGTTAATTCAAAAATTAAACCATGAACTCCCACTCAAAAACAACATCCCTCTTAGTCGTCTTTAGTGATTACACGAACCAAATTCACTACACCAAAACCGATCATCACGTGAGATGATGTAGTTTCAAAGGCGAACATCGACATGTTCATCATATCATCCATATGACTCATGCTTTACCTTTCGGTTACGTGTTCTGAGGCCATGTCTGTACATGCTAGGCTCGCCAAGTAGAACCGTAGTATTGCGTGTGTTTCAAGGCCATGTCTGTACATGCTAGGCTTGAAAACACCCGTTGTATGCGAATGTTGAGTCTGTCACACCCGATCATCACGTGGTGTCTCGAAACGACGAACTTTCTTAACGGTGCATACTTTAAGGAAGAACACATTATTATCTTGATATTAAGTGAGAGGGATCATCTTATAATGCTACAAACGTTATCTAAGCAAAACAAGATGCATAAAAAGGATTAACATCACAGACATCACATGAAAGGATAACGTGATATGATATGGTCCTTCTTGCACTTGATCTCCATCATGTGCATTATGGTATGATCTCAATCATTCCACCGGCGTGGTACCAAGTACCACGGTACCCCAAACTTGATTGTCCATCAAAAAGAAGACAACCTTATGGATACCTTCAGGTATATCAATAATTTACAAAATAGATCATCTCATAATCAAATTTGTAATATTGACCATATCACATCACATGCCCAGCAAAAACTAGTTAGACGCTTCTAATTTATTTTTGCATATTTTACGTGGCTTAGGGCTTTCGAGGATAGAACCGTTCATACCTACGAACATCAACCACAACGTTGATAAACATATTTTTAGCAACCCTTCGTAGATTAGATCTTAATTATAGTAGGAGAAAAGGACACCCCCTTAGCCACAAGTGAGAGAACTCTCGCGTACATAGTACACGTAAACTTAGTCTGGGGCAGCTTCATCCTACTATGCCACTAAGATCATAAAATACTCAAGGAGGCAATAACATGATCATCAACGCCCACATACACCTATGTGTTCTACCCGTACAAAACATCTACGCATAGATCTGGCTCTGATACCACTGAAGGGGTCGTTGCATAGAAAACAAAAATTTTCCTACGCGAGAGACACCCGAAAGGCCAAGATCTAATCTAGGAGACGAAGTGCAACGGGCAACAAGAGGGTTAAGGAGAACACATACCCTCGAAGACTCGAAGTGGTACGAGATCAAATCTCGTTGTTGGCGTAGTCGTACTCACACCGATCCCGATAGCGAGAAGATGGGCACCGCAATCCGGCGGTGCATCCGTGATCGGTCACACGTACGGTTGATGACGACCTCCGTTCCCTCGTTCCAGCGGGGCGCGGAAGTAGAGGATCCCTCGGAACTCCAGCAGCACGACTACGTGGTGGTGGTGAAGAATCCCACGGTCAGGGCTTCGCCAAGCCGTAGACCATGAAATGGAGCAGCGGGTGGAGGGAAAGGGAAGTGGCCAAGTGTGTGAAGTAGGGAGAGCTCTCACCCTCCTTTTATAGGAGAGGGGGGAGGCAGCCCAAGGGGGGTGCGGCCAGCCCATGGGTGTGCCCCCACCTCTTCCCTCATCATGTGAGTGGACACTCCACTCACCTCCACTCACTTTCCCATTATTTCCCACTTGGAAAATCCAAAGGTTTTCTTTTAATAAATAAATAAAACATTTTTATTTCTTTATTTATATTTGTTAATTCCATTAACAAACATTTGCATATAGCACCTCGAATCATTTGTTAATTCTATTAACAACCATTCAACGAAAAAACCCTTGAACTATTTCAATTTTCCCCGAAACAATTTTGGTGCTGCCCAAAATATTCTTCGATATTCCGTATCCTCTCAAACGCGTCATCGAACCTTAAGTGTGTCACCCTACGGTTCGCGAATAAGATAGACATGACCGAGACTCCTCTCCGATCAATAATCAACAGCGGGATCTGGAGATCCGTGATGACTCCTATATATTCAACGATGACTCTCGTGATCGTGTGAACCAACAACGCCGTGAACTATTCCCTTTGTCTCGCGATATTTTACTTGTCCAATATTCGATCATTGGTATCAACCATACCTTGTTCAATCTCGTTACCGACAAGTACTCTTTTCTCGTTCCCGTGATATAACATCCTTTGTGATCATATCACGTGCTTGCAAGCGGTTTCGATGTGATATCACCGAGAGGGCCCAGAGTATATCTCTCCGTCATTTGGATGGACAAATCCCACTCTTGATCCATGATCCTCAACTAATACTTTCCGAATACTTAACGACACCTTTATAGTCACCCTGTTACGGTGTGACGTTTGATGCCATCAAAGCACTCTTCCGGTATTAGCGATTGACATGATCTCATGGTCTAAGGAATAAGTTACTTCGTATGTTTGATATAACAATGTAAACTAAATGACTTGATCGCATTGCTATATTCTCTTTGGGTATATGTTCATCACATCATTCTTCTAATGACATGACCCCGTTATTAATAACATCCAATGTTCATGATCAGGAAACCTTGATCATCTATTAATCAACGAGCTAGTTAAAAGAGAGGCTTTATTAGGAACCATTGTTTGTTTATTAAGCACACATGTATCAACGTTTCCGGTTAATACAATTCTAGCATGAGAAATAAACATTCATCATAAATAAGGAATAAGATAATAACCATTTTATTATTGCCTCTCGGGCATATTCCCTTCACCACCACGATGCCGCCGGCCGGAACCCTACCACGTCCTACACTATGTACAAGCCAGGATCCAGGGTTCCCCCACCCTTCCCGCCGGAGGAGGAGGGAGCCCGGGAATACAGCCAGTCTGGAATACAACCATACAACATAACCGAACCCCACACACTACAACCATATACTGAGTTAATCCATTTCAATCTCCATGAATCTTCCAGATATCCGCTCCCGCAAAGATCTCACACACAGCCTTAATTTCTTTGACAATGTCGTTGTTCGCTAATCTGGAAGGAATCACCATGCATAGCTCATTGACAAGACATAGACTAACCTGCTCCTACATATTACAGTTTTTCACAATTTGCTTCAAATTCTCAAGACAGGCCAAAGCTTCATCAGCATGCAACTTCGGATTTTAGCAACAGAGTTAGGTATCTCAAACTTTTCTTTTTCCTATTTCTGTATTTTTTTCAATCCAACGTTTCAAAAAGCCTTGGATTGATAAGCGGAACGGGAGCGGTAAAATTCTGATGGTACACCACAATAATATGCACACCTAGCTAGATGTTATTACCCCATGCAAAAATACATGTCTTGCATGCATCGTATATATCCTTCACCAAATTCCTGCACAAATACTATGGAGCATCAAAGACCCATGTCTGATTCATGGGTTTTTTGTTTCTGAAGTGTTGAATTCGTATTTTTGTGTTTTCAAAACCAAGGGCCGTATATTTGTATTGACCTTGGTGAAGTAGTAACTGTAATTCACACTATTTGTCAACAACCATATGTCGATTTCTGCAAAACCTAAGATGATGAGTATAAGTAATGTGTGCAGATGTTTATCTTTACTATGCAGCGCGAAGTTCTTTTCTCCAAGAGGAAACAAACATATGCATGAATGTAACAGATGGCAGCTATATAAGCTCTAACCTAACAGCCTAAAGTAAACATATAACTTTGGGATGACACGGGAGGTCACCAAAATAGAGCCTGCCCAATGAAAATTTATCAGATTCAGCTATGCAGATATAGCTAATTAGCGCTTCATATAGATATATTAGCCATGAAAGCAAAGTTTTGGGTACCAGCGATGAAGATATAGCTAATCCTCGTCCACGATGAAAATCCAAACAACAAGGAAAATCTCGGAATGTAAAGAAGAAATTATTTATAAGTTATACAAGTTTGGAATATAATAAGGGGACATCCGTCACTTCCATCATCACCAACACCACTTTGATAGTAAGATATGCTAGACCTACTTATTTTTATGCTATGATATTGTATTTTTTTATGTTAAATAGTAAAATTATTTGGAAATAAAGTACGACATAAATATTAAAATAAAACCGAAAATTTATCTCTCAAATCTAATAGCAGAACCCGACAGAAAACCTACCCATTAACACTAAAGCAGCCAAAGTGCTTAATTCCCTTCATCAAACAAAGAATAACTATCCACACTTCCAGAATCCTGCAAGCAACTTGTTTGCGTCTCTTCAGGAATTGTTGCTTTAACAATCTCATTTTTATCATTCTTTGAGTTATATGTAAGACTTAAAACACAAGCACAACGTCATCCATATAGATGTTATACAAATAACACAAATTCTCAGAGCAGCTCAAAAGAATTATTGATAACTCAATTTGAGATTTCCTTTCATCCTAGGTAGCATATAGTGTAAAAAAACCATTTAAACATCTTTATCGACCAGAATAACATTAGATTACTGAAAACAAACCTGACTTCAGAAGGAAACAAATAGAAGATTTGGAAACTAAAATAATATATATCTGGACAGAATGAAACAATTCCCTCTTCACCGTTATATAACCAAACCTCTAGCAACCAGTGCTGCAGTTCATCCACCTCATATCCTACTGCAAGTAAATGTGATGCCGCCACATCCGTAGAACTATAACATGCATGTTTGATTGAATAAAACTGATGGAAAAGCCTGACAGACTTTTTATTCAGCAAATAATTGTTCTGCAGTGTATGAGCGCTAGGTGATCCATACTAATTGGGTCTCACTCTCCTCGATGATCAGACAAAAAAAGTTAAGGAGTTATTTATTACACGCAGTCATGCCCTACAATATACATGCTTATAATAAGCATGATTTTGGCTCAAAATATGGAAGAAACATACATAATTGTACCTTATCGGATACAGACCTCATACAATTTGTAGCACGCAATCCGACCATCACGTTGAACCGGCAACAGTGTGCTCCTTCGAGCGGCAAATGGCCCGGCAGCGCCAACCCCTCGCCGAGAGGATGCGCTAGGTCCTCGAATTGTGGCTTTCGGTCAGGTGAACACGTAGCAGGAGACGCGACATTGGACAAGATGGAAGCAGGGCGTTTGGTCACATCACATGCAACGTCCGTGTGGGCGTGTGTGGCCACGCCTTGACCGTCCATATACATTCTGGCTATCGATCTCATGTTCTTACTCCAAGTTAGGAATAGCAATTAGCTGTGGAGTTGATCAAAAGAATGGCTGCTGTGAACCCATTAAAAATTCTAACCATCAGACCATGCACTTTGCTTTGTATTGCCTAATAAACAGAGAAACAAATGTTACCGTCCAACAAATACCTGGTTTGGCTAGCGCACAATCGAGGCAAATGAATGATTGCAGGTACAGCCGCGGCGGCACTGATGTCCAGATCATGCTGGTCAACATCTTCCACCTCATCGGAAGTTCTGAACGCCTCCCTTCTATTGCCCCTCTTCTCTCTTATATAGCGACGGTGCAATCGGATCTGATACGGAACCAGCAGGTAAAGGAGATGGCGAACCTGCTCTGTCCGTTTCGAGGGAAAAGAAGGTGTCGTGCCGGAAGCCAATCTTTCGCCCGTGGTTGTTGCCTGCCTCGCGAGGATGGCGAAATTTGAGAGAAGTCGGGGTCAAATTGGCATAGCAGGCTAGGTGATTGTCGAAGACGAACGGAGAGGCGGCGCGAAATCTAGGCGTGCCGATTTCTCCAGGATAAGATAAGATAAGAATAAAAGCAGAACGGTCAGAAGGTATATCCTATCGTTAGCTGTTAGTTTCCATGTTTTTAGATGGGATGGTGTGCGGTGGCATTCTTAGGCTAGTCACAGTGGGAAGTATCATATACTAGTATGATACTAGTCTATGTTACCACTTTCACAATGCATAGTAACATATTTGTGGTATCATATACTAGTATATTTATTACCTTATAGACTCATCTTGTCTTGGAAAGCGTTATGTTACGGTATCTACCTATGATACCACTAACACCTCTCTCCTCATTAAATAAGTGCCACATCATTTTTTTTTACCTATGTGGCGCTTATGATACCACCTATGTTACTCCCATTGTGGCTAGTCTTTGCGTAATTCGGTAGAAGCGTGACACCATCACCACCACTATAACCTTAATAGTAAAGATATACACCGACAAAACTCCACGAACTTGGCGGCCTTGAACCGACACATGAGCTTATCGTAGATCTCAGTGACTTCGGATAGTCCCATTCTCTCCCTCTTTCGAGTGGGCGGATCACCTCGCTAACATCAGCGACAGTCAACGTTTTGTGTTTTGTCGACACATGTGATGTGTGTCCAAAGGCACCGGTATAAAATTACGTTTCACCTTTTGCCGTTTTGAGTGTTTGTGGGGCTATTGCGCGCGATAGACCCCATCTGCTGAACCAATTTATGTTGCACTCGCAGTTTGGCTCATTGACTTTTTGTTCACGACAAATAAGACCGCACAATTCAACATCAAGAGAATTGAGCATCGATCTGGGTAAAAGAGCAAGACTGGGCACATTGATCTGGGAAGAGTATATTTTCTCTCTTTGTACATCTACAGAAAATGATGTAAAATTCGTTGTGTTTATGCGAGATTCGTTCGTATAACCTGTCCTCTCCTGGCAAGAGACCATGGCGTCTGTCCGTTTCGCGGAGAAATCCCAAAGACGGACGAGAAACCCAAAGCTTGGCCTACCTACACTGCTGCTACTCCAGTGCCGCTTCTTGTCTTCTCTTCGCTCTCACGCCTCCCCTCTGACTCTCTGACACATCCCCCAAAGCAACAGCATCTCCCAGACGCGACTCCCGGCGAGAGATCGCTCCCTCCGTCCACGGCCAGTCCCCCCCAACGCCCGCGCGGCGCCAGCCAGTCCACCCTCTGCCCCGGAGCTAGGGTTCCCGATCCCGTCGGCCGAGCCCATGCCGGCTCCCGCGTGCCCCCGGATCCGAGCGGCCTGACGCGGATCCGGCGGCGGTGGGCGTCTCCGCCCCTCGGACGGGGCGGGCGGGCATGGCGTCCTCGCCGGTCAAGTTCTTCTCGGTCTTCCTCGCCGTCTCCGTCATCGGATGGGTCGTCTTCACGTAAGCCACCCTCCTCCACGCCCAACGCTGCAACCGAGTAGGAATGCGGGATAGGATCGATCCCCCGAGCGAGGGGGTGGGTTCTAGGCTTCGTCTGGGGGGAATTCGCGCATTTGGTTCGGAGCATCACTACGCCACTGTCTGCTGCTTAGTGCTGCTTGCCGAGAGTCAAACTTTCAGTTCCGGGGTTGGTTAGTTCAGCGTGGTCGTGTTTCATGATCATGATTGAAATGCCTCAGCAGTACCCAAGTAGTAGCAGCTGCAATAGTGAACTGGAGCCTCATGGGGGTTGCTTTCGTCTAGGGAGCTCTCGGTGGTGTGGGTTTGCGGGGTTTTTGCAGTCTTCAGTGTCTAAGGGTGCATGCTAGCCGTTTGGTCGGAGCAGCATGTGTTGCTTTCTGAGGTGCTGCTTGGTAAGATCTAGGTGAGATCGGTGCTTTCGTCTATCAGTGTCTCCATCTGGATCGCAAGCTTAGCACAGTGCTGATCTGGTCTGATACACGGGTCCCCTCGCTTTTTTGGTGGTTGGTGTACTGGTAAAATTGATCACAATGTGTTTCGTGTCCATTTAGCAATATTCATACTGCTGGAAGACCTGAATTATAGACTTGACTTATTCGTGGATACTGTCTTAGCTACAGCCCTAGTTTCTCAATGACGGGATGATTTGTAAATTCTCACCTGACCAGTTCACATATCTGTTCGCATGGTACTATATGATGCAAAAAAAAACTGGATAAACATGGAACCATAGATCCCAGCCTTTCCATTTTGTTGTGGTCAATGATTTAATCTGTTTGTTGGAACAGATATTTCCATTATAAACTTTGTAATGGAAGAAACAGGTGACATGTCATCCAAGAGGATTGGACTCATCTCGACTTTTCAGTTCTCATTCTAGCGTACCGATTTTGCACCAATCACACACAAAACATTCATTCAACGAGATAATGGTACAAATATGCCACCAAAACCCCTGTTGTTCTAGCTCCTAAAATAATCTGATGCCTGCAAAACTTGAATGTTCTACTACTTGAATACTTTTCGTTTCATGTAAAAGAATTCGATTGGAAGTGTCTGTTTATTCTCTATTTGGATTCATTGCAGATTTGCTGCGAGAATGTTAGCTTGGTTCTTGAGCCGTGTATTACGTGCTTCCGTCGCGTTCCGAGTTGCTGGATTCAACTGCTTGCGTGATGTAACAATAAAGTTCAACAAGGTTTGTCTTTTATCTCATGCTGCTAAGCTGCTTGAGTTTAGAAGTTCATGTCTCTCTGTTCTAAGCTTGTCAGTTTGTTTTTATGTAAATCAAATTGGGTTAGTGTCTTCAGTTCCTTTTTTCTAGATGCAATCTGGTGCTATTACTTTTGCTACTCCGTTAAGGCCTTTCCAATTGTTATGCTTTGTTGCACTTTCAAGCAGATATCGTTATCTAATGCTTTCCATGTTTTTGATGTGAAAAGCTAAAATATATATGTTTCCCACATTGTAGCGAGGTTGCTTAAGGTCACTTAACTTACTGACGGTGCCCTCTTAAACAGAATAAATGGTTAACCATGTCAACTCATATTAAGTATTGCCACAATTTTCCTGATTAACTCCACCCTAGTTGCTCCATGAGTAAAACATCGGGAAGGAGGCTGCGAATGGGATTATCTTGACATCGCGAAATACTTTTTTGATAAGAAAAAGGTCTTGAATTATGCCAAAACTCTGTTTTGTTTGTAGACAAGAGAGTATTCCTTTTTATGCTAGTTTTTGTCTACTTTTAGTGGGCCATAATATCTTTCCGTCATGAAATACTTATGCTCTTAAAAGTTAAAACTCAAAATCATTTCATGTTTGTTGATTAGCATGCATTTGATTCCTTGCTTGCTACTACATCTATTCACACTACACCACCTTTTCTTATTTCAGGGCTCTCTTGAATCTGTTTCAGTTGGTGAAATAAAACTAAGTTTTCGCAAGTCACTGGTTAAATTAAGTTTCGGTGTCCTATCCAAGGACCCAAAGGTACAACTGCTGATAAGTGATCTTGAAATTATAACTAGATCATCTTCACAAAGCAAAAAGACAAGCAAATCAGCTAAGCCCCGCTCTACAGGAAAAGGGAAATGGTTGGTAACATCAAGTATGGCTAGACTTTTATCAGTTTCTGTGGCAGATCTGATGATCAAGGTAACCTCTTTGTCTTGCTATTTCCTTATCTTCCAAAATTTGATGTGGAATACAGTTTCCTTGTTTTTAATTTCTGTTTGATAATAACATATCTAGTGTGGTTAGATTTGTTGAGAAAGTAGACTTAGCTAAATCAAAGGGTGAAAGGCTCTTTGTTCCAACAGTCAATATTTTGGCCCCTCTGCAATCTGCATTCAAACCGTGCAAATTAGCCCCTTTACTCTTAAATTTAGTTCAATTGATAGCTCTATTACAAGAGAAGGATGGAAAGCTTAGTTGCTATAAGCCTATAACACTAAGTTGCCTGGTTTGATATGGATTTACATGTATAATATAATCTATTTCGTGCTATTTCTTATTGTTCCCTAGTTTGGCAATTCCGTTACAAGGGAAGTATAGAGAGAGTCCAGGAAGGTTAGGAATAATAGTTAGATTGAAGGATTAAAAGTTTCCTAGTTAGACTATAATTTCTTATTATTGGTCTATTTCTTTGCATGTTACATGCGCCTTTATGGCCATGTAGACAATCTAAGAGGTGGTGTCAGTGCAAAGTTCCCACCATATGGTATGATTGTGTTGTTAGGAGCTTTAGTCTGCTAAACTCACGATTCATGTGCATGGGTCACCAGCATAGCGTGCAGCATGATAATAGTTTAATTGACATAGCTTTTCTGGTGATGTATTTTAGTATATACTCCCTCCTTATCGAAATGTGTCTAGATACGTCTTTTTTAGAAAACGCTAAAACATCTTACATCTCGATATGGAGGGAGTAAGTTTTTCTCCTGAAAAGCATCTCAACAAAGTCATCACTTACTGAGATTTGCTGGATGTATCTTTTGCTGACTGAAACATACCTTTTCTTGTGTTTACTGTTCTACTATTCTATAATTTATGATTCTTATTTCAATGGCAATGATGCAGCTACCAGATGGGGCTGTTGACATCAAAGAGCTAAAAGTGGATACATTTAAAATAGCTGGACCTAGTCATATTCTTGGTGTCAAATTGCACGTATTACCTTTGAATGTACACCTTGGAGATTTTGGGTTGATTGCTGATGCAATGGGCAGCTGTAATCAGCTTGATGCCTTTCAGTCCGATCAAGCTTCTCTATCAAGCTCCGAGAAAATTTCGGCTCCATTTGTTTGTGAAGATTTGTTGGTAACTTGTGAGTTTGGTCACGAAAAGTGAGTTCTTTTGCTCTTTGGTCACTCTTATATTTGGGTCGATCATATGTTATTGATGTTTTCGATTGCAAATGCAGATAAAACCACACAAATCTCTAATTTTTATAGAAGTTATAAAAATTTCTGATACATTGTAAATTATTCTCAAATTACTTTCTGTTGATTAATGATCAGTTGGTTTAAAGGAGGAAATTATTTCATAGCTAGATAATATAACTCCGATACAAACAAGGTGGTTTCAATTGGCCAAACAATGCTTTGTATGTTTATCATATTTAGGTTTTAATAGCATTTAAGTTTTCTTGTATGTATTCACAAATTGATAGTTTTTTCTCAGGGAAAGAGGTGTTAAAATTGTTAATCTCGAATTGAAATGTGGAGATGTTACTGCCAACATTGATGAACGACACTTTTACAAGAAAGATGCAAAGCCAGAGAATAATGGTGTCTCTGAGAATGCTGGAGATGCTATTGCCGTTCTTTCTTCAACCGAACAGTCTTCTAAAAGCAAATCCATTTTACCAGCATTGAAGAAGCAGATGCTTGTGTTTCCAGATAAGGTTTGTTTATAGTTTCGAGTGTAGGCTAAATGACAATTATTTAGTCCATATGCTACAGGCCTACAACACTAATTTTCTGTGTGCTTGCGACAACTTTGATTCTGTTGGATATATTTTGTAAGCCCAGTCTCAGCCCTAGCTCACATTCATAATCTTGTTTTTCACTTTTTCAGTGAGTCTCCTGGTAAAGCTCGCATTTCAGTCACTTAGAAACACATTTAGTTTCAAATCAGCAGTTTATATTTGCAGCATGTGCAATATTTTATCATGAGAAACAAAGCTTTGGAAACATTAATATGATTCCTGCAGTAATAATTGTAAACCTGATTTGATTGTCAACTTTCACTTAAACACTATATGTGATTTGATACAACTCACACTCACGTGATGTTAGATGTGCAGGTAGAACTGCTTTCTGTATTTTGCTGTGTTACTTCTGAAATAGCTGGAGTTTGTTTTTTCTTGCACGGGTCTCAGGACTTGCAGACTTCATTAGTGGTTGTAACTATGCATTTGGATCCACTAAATAGATTGAGGTTGATTTTGTCATTTTTATCATTGCATGAGTAGGATGCGACCGATGGGTACATGGTTCGGTAGCTAAAAGCTTGCCCACTTTGTATTGAATAGTGATTGGGATAACAAGTCAGATATTTTGAACTTGTCAAATGAACTGCTTTGCTTAGAGATAACAAGTCTTTATATGCTTGTCTTGCTGATATTTTGGAGTACAAGAGAATCTAGATAGGTGGCTGTCGAGTCGTCAGTTGCCAGAAAAAAAATGTTGGGACTGTGGCTTTGCATTTATTATTGTGAGCTTAGTCATGATATTATTCCGTTTATGGTGTTCACCCACACGCTATACTAAAATTTACTCCTTCCGTTCACTATTATAAGATGTTTTAGCTTTTTTCGAAAATGCATGTATCTAAACGCGTTTCAGTGAGTGGGTTCACTTATTTCGGTCCGTATTTAGTGTACATTAAAATATTGACAACATTTTATAATAGTGAATGGGTGGAGTACCATCCTTTTGTTTGCAGTCAAAAGTCTATGAAGAACTTCCCTTTAAGCAGTTGGGAATTATAGTTTTTTACTTGCTTTTGTTTTGGCTGTACCTGAAAAGTATTGCTAAATATTATATTTGTTCTTTGGAAGGTTAGCTTCAGTGTGCCAAAGCTTGATGTGAAGTTCACACACCTGGGTGAAGGGCTTAGTGTTGACAACAATGTTATGGGGATCCACTTTACTAGTACAAAATCCCTGCCACATGACGATCTAGAGGAAGCTACGCCACATATCGATGTTCAAGTCGATCTTAGTGAGATTCATGTATTTCTCTATTGCTTTATCAAGACTCCTGTTATACTTATTGGTAGGCTATTTCAGTAGTCAACACTGTTAATTTTGTTGCTTTCCAGTTAGTTAGAGAAGGCTCAAGCTCTCTGTTGGAAGTTCTTAAAGTTGCTGTGGTAGCTTCTTTGGATATTCCTGTGGACGTAAGCATCCTTCTTTACTTTAGTTGATTGACATTATTGCTACCCTTTAGAGCTATAAAGTATGACTTCCTTTCAGCCACTTCTTCCAATCAGAGCTGAAATCGATGCCAAGCTTGGTGGCACACAATGCAATCTTATGTTGAGCAGATTGATGCCATGGATGCGCCTTCATTCTTCGAGAACCAAAGGAATGAAGCTTTCGAAGGCACACTCTCATCAAAAGATTTCTCAAACAAAGGAGAACAAGCCAATTTTGTGGACTTCCACAGTTTCTGCCCCAGAAATGACTGTCATGCTTTACAGCCCTAGTGGGTTAGTATTGTATCATGTAAGTTCTCTCTATTCAGTGTGAGGATAAGGCTTGTTCTGCTTATGTAGATGACTTTAATGGATTGTAAACATCATTTGTTTTGTTGAGGCATTGATTGTTGTTGGTTTTCAGTATCAAGGATTAATCGTACTGGCAAAAGGTTAATCTACTGGTTGGTGGGTGTAGATACTGATGCCTAATTTATTCTAGATGTACTGCAAGTCTAGCATGGTAAAATAATGAATTTGGTCAGTGTGAGTATTGTGGATGAGCTGTCGTTATTGGTCATGAACACATACTGCTAGTTACCTTTCTATGTCTTAATAGCACATAGGGTCTGTTTGGTTCCTGCCTATGCCAGCCCCGCCAAACCTGGGCTAGCCAAATAACTGGCGACCAATTCGCACGCCCGCACCTCGCCAACAATTTGGCGTAAAAATGAACTAGAGGAACTGAGGCGGGCTGGGCGTGACAAAAAATTGGTAGCCATCCAAACATGTAACAAGGCCTGGTCAACGACCAATTTATTGGACGGGCAACCCAGGGCTCCAATCCAAACAGCCCCATAGTTCTTTCGAAGTAGGGTGCATGTCCTCTGAACTTGTGAAAGTAATATTTTGGTCATTTTTCTCTGAACTTGTCAAAGTTACCTTGGTACCCTTATTTACGGTATTCCTTACAATCTATTTATGTTGATTGATGAGTATAAACACTATCATCCTTCCAGTTCATACGTACTTTTCCTTTTGCAGGCCTGTTGCCAGTCATCACATGTGTTTGCAAATAACATTGCAAGCAAGGGAATTCAGATACACACTGAACTTGGTGAAATGCTGGTGCACATGGAAGATGGGTATAGGGAATTCTTGAAAGAAAACATATTTGGTGTTGATACGTACTCTGGTTCCTTAATGCACATTGCTCGGGTGAGCCTTGATTGGGGATACAGGGAAGTTGAGATCCAAGATATGGCTGAAACAACTAGACTTGCTCTTGTATTTTCTATCGATATCAGTGGTATAGGAGTAAAGTTTGGCTTCAAGCATTTGGAATCTCTTGTGCTCAATTTGATGTCCTTTAGGACTATATTTAAGAGTCTTTCATCCTCTGGGGAAAAGGCTAAAGAAAAGAATTTGGAGGATAGAGGGAAAAAGAAAACAAAAGGCATTGAAATATTGAAATTAAGCCTACAAAAGTTTTCTATTACCTACAGTGGTGATATAAATACATTAAATATGCCAATTGCTGATCCAAAGCGTGTGAACTATGGCACTCAAGGTGGTCAAGTAATTGTTGATGTTTCTGCTGATGGTACACAACGAAGGGCAAGTATAACTTCTGAACCACCAGGGGTTGGCCGCAACTTGAGGTTTGCTGCTTCTTTAGTTATCTCTCATCTCTCTGTATGTATTGACAAGGAGAAAAAGTCAACGCAAGCAGAATTGGAACGGGTGAAAGCAATATACGAGGAAGATCATAGCTCTGGTGTCAAAGTGACCTTACTGGATATGCAGAATGCTAAAATTGTTCGCAGATCCGGTGGCCTTAAAGAGGTTGATGTTTGTTCCCTCTTCAGTGCAACAGACATTAATATCAGATGGGAACCTGATGCCCATTTAGCACTGTTTGAAACCTTTATCCGCTTTAAGCGTTTCCTGCATCATAACAAAATTCAGAGTTCTGAGAAGCTGATCAATACTGAAACTGGTAGCATCAAACAGAAGCCTGACAAAAGAGGCTCAATTTTTGCTGTTGATGTGGAAATGTTGAGAATATCTGCCGAGCTCGCAGATGGTGTCGAAGCAAACATGCACGTACAATCTATCTTCACTGAGAATGCCAAGATAGGTGTATTATCGGAGGGTCTTTCTCTCAGTCTTAATGGTGCAAGGGTTCTAAAGAGCACACGAGTACAGATCTCATGTATTCCTTCTGGTACCGCAAATTCGCTCAGTGCAAAGGTTGAACCATCACCCAAGAGAGACTGGGTCATTCAAGGGCTAGATGTCCATATTTGCATGCCATACAGACTACCATTGCGTGCAATAGATGATGCTGTTGAAGATATGATTCGCGCCCTAAAGCTTGTTTTTGCTGCCAAAAAAAGTATATTGTTTCCTGATGGGAAAGAGAACTTGAAAAAGGTTAAGTCTGGAGCTTCCAGATTTGGATCTGTGAAGTTTGTGTTGCGTAAACTCACGGCAGAAATAGAGGAGGAGCCCATGCAGGGTTGGCTGGATGAACATTACTATTTAATGAGGAACAAAACCTGTGAATCGAGTGTTAGGTTGAAATTTCTGGATGAGGCTATAGCAGGAAGTATTGATTCTAACCATTGTAGCCCTGAGGGAAAAGTTCTCTATGATGGTATTGAGGTGGACGTGCATGACACTGCAGCTCTTCAAAGTCTGCGGGAGGAAATCCACAAGAAAGCATTTCGATCGTATTATGTGGCTTGTCAGAAGAAGGCTTTCGCAGAAGGGTCAGGAGCATGTGCAGAAGGTTTTCAAGCTGGATTCAGGCCAAGTTCACGAAGAGCTTCACTTCTTTCACTTTCTGCTTCTGAACTTGATATTACTTTGACCAGCATAAGTGGTGGAGAGATAGAGATGGTTGACTTTATAAAGGGACTCGACCCTGTTTGTCAGGAGAAAGACATACCATTCTCTCGACTATATGGGAGTGATATTGCTCTCCTTACAGGGTCCTTGGTCATACAAGTGAGAGACTATACTGCTCCTCTCTTTTCTGCAACCAGTGGAAAATGTCAAGGCCGTGTTGTGCTTGCCCAGCAGGTCAGGTCCACAAATTCTTTGTTTGTATTGCTCATTCGTGTTCCCAAGTTATGTTATGTTTGGCTATAAGGCTGGAATTCATAGCACCCACCTTCTTTTTGTGTCCGGAATTTATTTTTTGATTAATGTTGAAAAACAGAACTAACGAGCCATTAAAAATTTGTAATATGCTTAGAAGAGTATTACGATATTTGTATCTGTTGTTTCTTTTCTGGTCTATGTCTTTCAAATCCCTTTACTGTGCATGTTGACTCGGAGTTGGCTTCTGCATTGTGATTTTGCAGACCTGATTAAACTAGTTTGCATTAATCATTAGATCACACTTTACATTGTTTTAGCATTATTATCTTCATCTAGCTTTCCATGGGAATAGACGACTTAATTTCTCTATTTCACATCTAAGAGTTAAATGGCTGAGATTTTCTTCACATTATTTCATGATTCCATATAGGCTACTGATTTAGAACATAAGGATCTGCTAAAAAAAAGTAGAACATAAAGAAAATCTAACTCACCCTGAAAGTTCTAAATCTGCAAATACTTGCCAGACCCGAGTTCTTGTAGTAACATTTAGATCTAGTTGTCACATATTTGGATGCGAGTCTATTCAGAGTATTTTGTTTTCTTAGTTCTCCGTTGTATCTACTTGCAGGCAACATGTTTTCAACCCCAAATACACCAAGATGTATATATTGGCAGATGGCACAAGGTCACCATGCTACGTTCTGCCAGCGGTACCACACCAGCAATTAAAATGTACTCCAATTTACCTGTCTATTTCCAAAGAGGTGATATTTCTTTTGGTGTTGGTTACGAGCCATCTTTTGCTGATATAAGTTATGCATTTCAAGTTGCCCTACGGAGAGTTAATCTTAGCTCGAGAGATACAAATTCTGGTGTATCAAACCAACCACCTAAAAAGGAGCGCAGCTTGCCATGGTGGGATGACATGAGATACTACATCCATGGAAAGATAATTTTTTATTTCAATGAGACAAAGTGGAAGATCTTGGCAACAACTAATCCTTATGAGAAGGTAGACAGACTTCAAATTGTTTCTGAATACATGGAAATCCAGCAAACAGATGGGCATGTAGATATCTCTGCAAAGGAATTCAGGATGTATATCAGCAGCTTAGAGAGTATGATGAAGAATTGCAGCTTAAAAGTGCCATCTGGCACGCCCAGGCCTTTTATATATGCTCCTTTGTTCTCTCTTAATGTGATTATTGACTGGCAGTGTGAATCTGGCTGCCCTTTGAATCATTATTTGCATGCACTCCCTATTGAGGGCGAGCCAAGGAAGAAGGTTTATGATCCATTTCGATCTACTTATCTCTCTCTTAGGTGGAACTTCTCCCTTAGACCTATGCAAGTGCAGTCTGATAATGGTTCATCATCTTCCTGTTATGCAAACAATTCAATGCTATGTGGAACCGCCTTCAGTAGTTCCAGAATGACTGATGTTGATTTCCCTACGATGAACCTGGGTGCCCATGACCTTGCTTGGGTTTTCAAATGGTGGAGCTTAAACTACAGCCCCCCTCACAAATTGCGTTCTTTCTCTAGATGGCCTCGATATAAAATTCCCCGAGCTGCTAGATCTGGTAACCTCTCGATGGATAAAGTTTTGGTTGAGTTCTTTTTCCGGGTTGATGCTACTCCCTGTTGCATAAGACATGCAACTTTAACTGAAGATGATCCTGCCAGTGGCTTGACCTTTAAAATGTCAAGTTTGAAGTATGAATTGTGTTACAGTCGAGGTAAACAGAAATATACATTTGATTGTAAGCGTGAACCTCTGGATCTAGTTTATCGCGGTCTTGACCTTTACAGCCCAGAGGTTTATCTAGTGCGAGATGTTAACTTGTCCTCAGCTGAAAATGTGTCCAAATTAAAGACTACTGCCCAGCAGTCACACGGCAAAGATGCTAATGACAAATGCAGCATGGGCAGTTTTCAAGAAAAGAACGAGGATGGTTTCCTCTTGTCTTCTGATTATTTCACAATAAGAAGACAAGCTCCAAAGGCAGATGCTGCAAGACTTATGGAATGGCAGGATGCTGGTAGGAATCTTGAGATAACATATGTCAGATCTGAGTTTGAGAATGGTAGTGAAAGTGACCATAGTCTATCTGAGCACAGTGATGATGATGATGGTTTCAATGTGGTGTTGGCGGACAATTGCCAACGGGTGTTTGTGTATGGTCTTAGGCTTTTATGGACAATTGAGAATCGTGATGCAGTTTGGTCATGGGTTGGAGGATTTTCCAAAGCATTTGAACCTCCCAAACCCTCTCCTTCGCGGCAGTATGCACAAAGAAAGATGATTGAGGAAAGGCAGAACATGGATGGCTCTAGATTAGCTCAAGATGCTACCTCTTCTACCCATGTTGGTTCTCCTTCGGTGCAACATGCCGAAGCTCTAGGCTCTACTTCCCCATTACATGGTAAAGCCAATCGCTCCTCTGATATAGCAGGTATGCTTATTTTCCTAGATGATTCATGCTGTACCAAAAGTTGCAGGCTTTATTTCTTTCACTGATTCACTTGTCAGTTGAAAAGTAAAAGCTACTGAAATTACTAGCATTGAGCCCGTGCGTTGCTACAAAAAACCACACGAAAGCAAGGAGTTAGGTTATGGTTGTGAGGATTTTCGGAAGAGCCTGGTGTCATGGTACCGTTATGTGATTCCGGCAAAAAATGGTTTCTGTTTCTTTGAGAGTACGATTGTACATATTTATTTGTGTGTGTGTGTGTGTGTGTGTGTTTGCAAAAACTGCTGGTCCTACGTAGGAGTACTTTTTTTGCAGGGACTATGCAGTAGGAGTATAATACTGCATTTTGTTTATTGGACTACAGATAACCGTTACCTTTTTAATTTTTTTTTTTGTCAACGCTACAGTGAAGTATGGCATGTTTGATGAATTGGATAAAGGAGGGAGTCTCCATTTTATGGTAAATGTTGTCAAGCCCCAGTTCAACCTACATTCTGAAGAAGCCAATGTAAGTCCCATCTACTTGTAGAGAAGTAAAGTATCATAATTGTTTTATTTACTTGTAAACCCCATTTTCTCCAATACTGCTTTGTATCAGGGAATACCCCAGTATCCGATACTGATACAGTAATTTTCTGAAACTTCAAAACCGCGTCAGCCTGCCATGAACAGTCTCTTGTTTCCTTCCTTTTGTTTCTCTTGAGGGCTCTGGGTGCTTATGAACGTATACGTGCACTGTTTTGGTATTTATTTTCTCCTACTGGTGTGGGAGTGACGCAAAGGGGTCATGTAATTGGTGTTTATGTAACAAGCTCCTGTTGATTATGAGTTATTTCAATAATAGTTGTATGGCTTTTTTGGCAAGGAACTGAAGCTTATGCTATATGTACCAGGGTAGATTTCTACTTGCTGCAGCCAGTGGGCGTGTTATGGCACGTTCATTTCATTCAGTTGTTCATGTTGGGAAAGAGATGCTAGAGCAAGCACTGGGGGCAAGCAGTCTGCACATTCCCGAACAGCAACCTGAAATGACCTGGAAAAAAGCTGATCTTTCCGTGATTCTGAAAGATGTTCAGGCTCATGTCGCACCAACTGATGTGGACCCTGGTGCAGGCCTGCAGTGGCTTCCTCGTATTCTCGGTAGTTCGGAGAAGTTGAAGCGCACAGGGGCCTTATTAGAGAGAGTATTTATGCCTTGCCAGATGTACTTCCGTTATACTCGACACAAGGGTGGAACTGCAGACTTGAAGGTAAAGCTAAAAAATACGTCTAAGGATACATATACTTGCCCAAACGCCTGCCAATTTGTACTGGGTCCAGTCTAGAAAAACTAAATGCATGACGTAATGTTCTTCTGATTGTTAAAAATTATTTTATTCATGACCCAGGTTAAGCCGTTAAAGGAGTTACGTTTCAATTCTCCAAACATTACTGCAACAATGACTTCACGCCAGTTTCAGGTCATGTTGGATGTGCTTAGCAATCTCCTGTTTGCAAGACTTCCCAAGTGAGATTCCTTCTTGGTTCATTGACCTTTTTTTTATGTTGACTCACTCTTGTTTGTTACTTTCGGTACATGGTCATTGACTTTGCCCTAAAGATTAGTGAACTTACCGTTCCGACCTGATCATTATTTTTTGCCAGAACAGGGGATATCCACCGCATAATATTGTTTTGTGAAACTAAATAAATGCCGCATTTTGCGAATAGATGCCTCTAGCTCTACGTGCCTAAATTAAATTGTTTTACACTTTGATCTACACAAGGAATCATGTAATAACGCATGAATATGTCAAGTAAGCAAAGAATTATTTGTCACTCTTTTTTTAATAAAGGTCTGTGCCTTTGCATTGTTTTTTGTAAGGTTCACTCGTAATTATTTAGAACATGGCCTGTTTGACTAGTTAGTAGTATCTCAAAATTTGTCCTCATTTATTGTTAATTTTTCTGGCACAGGCCTCGTAAGAACAGTCTTCAGTATCCATCAGACGATGAAGATGTTGAAGAAGAGGCTGATGAGGTGGTTCCTGATGGAGTAGAAGAGGTGGAGCTTGCAAAAATTAGTCTTGAACAGAGGGAAAGGGAGAGAAAGTTACTGCTTGATGATATAAGATTCCTAGCCGGAACTGGTGATAGTCATACGGATCATCTTTCTGCAGAAAAAGATAATTCTTTCTGGATGATTAACAGTGGGAAAGCCTCACTGGTATACATTCGAACTTTGTATGGCCTGTTCCAGATAATTAATCTTTTTTGCATGGTGTTTTGAGCATTAATTTCCATCACAATGCTAGTAAAAAATATATCATTATAATAACATTCAGTACTTTTGATTTTTGTAACGAATTTTCTCATACTAGCTTAATTTCCATCAATTGGTATGGATTAATAAAATAGATCTAATCATGTTCTACATCAGTTTACATACAAATCCATGTCCACAAAACTGACTTGGAGTTGAAAAAAAGAAGGCAACTTAGATACGACATATTTTGCAAATCCTAAGACAAGATGGTGAAAAACGTAAAAACATCAGTTGAATAGGCATGAGGTTGCTTTCTGTGGAAGGGTGGAGGTGGATGAAAGATGGGCCATCCCCTACTTCAGTATTTACAGGAGTAAAGATTGTTTCATGTGGTCAACATAGTATTATGGATATACTCCCACTGTGTGGTAACTTAGTAGTATGTTTAGTTAGAACCAAGTACATGTATTTGTCCCTCTTACTATAAATATCTGACTGGTAAACGCGGTAGCGATTTCTGTTTGCTTTATATCAGCTTCAAACATAAAAGTCAAAATTCCACTTTTATGAGTGTAGTTTGTGTACAATTTTGATTGGTATTATACTGTAATCAGGTTGAAGGACTGAAGAGAGATCTTCTAAATCTCCAGAAGTCACGGAAACTTGCATCTTCTGCATTGAGGAAAGCACTACAAAAAGCTGCCCAGCTACGCTTGATGGAGAAAGAAAAGAACAAAACCCCATCTTGTGCCATGCGCATTTCTATGAAAATTAGCAAAGTTGTATGGAGCATGCTTGCAGATGGAAATACTTTTGCTGAAGCTGAGATCAGTGATATGGTATATGTTCGAACTTTGCTGGAACAGCTCTTTGTTTTGATGTATTAGCTGCCTACTTCATTGCATTAATTTATCGCAACTTTACCTTTTTCTTTTGACTAGCTCATGTTTTACCATTTGAAGATTTTTTCGAACTGCCTTTTCCTCTAGTGATTTAGAATACTTTTCAGTTGACTAACTATTCTGGTCGCTGAATAATTATTTCTTGAAATATTTTGCAGGTATATGATTTTGATCGTGACTATAAAGACATTGGTGTTGCTCGGTTTACGACTAAGTATTTCGTTGTGAGGAATTGCATGACCAATGCCAAATGTGATACATTGTTGTCTGCGTGGAACGCACCTCCTGAAAAGTAAGGGCATAGTTTTGTCTTCGCCTGTATCATTGGTTATAAATCGTATTATTTACGTGTAATATATCATGTTAAACTAGTGTGAATCTCACGCTCACTCCACTTTTTAATGCTATGCTACATTTCTGGGCAGTCCTATTCTTCTTAGTTTATATCTCTTCAAGGTTGCAGTGTATCAAATGGGATTTTAGTGAATGGCTGCTAATTGCATTCTATTCGCAGAGGTGTCATGCTTCGCGTGGATGCGAAGCAAGGTGCTCCCAAGGATGGAAATTCCCCGCTTGAGCTCTTTCAGGTCAGTTGGTGTGTCCACTAATTATCTTATTTCGCACCAAGCTAAAATGGGCATTTACCTTATACAGTGGAACAATTATCAAAAACTGATTTGATAAGATGAACCATGGTAATTAGTAGGAAATTTAATGCTCAACAGTGTATATTTGATACTCTGTTGATGTGTGAAACAACTTCATCCTGCCTCTTTTGACCAAAAATTTCTGTACATGGGTACGATCTAAAAAGTGTTAATTTGGCACCACTTATTCATTACAGTATTTGAAAAGTCTTGAGTCTGATTGGGAACAAAAGAGATGGTGGTAGTAATATTTTTATCTGATTGCTGCCTTGGTGTCTTTACACATTTACAAGCTGCTCTAAGCATTTCATGAATTGACCCCACTAAAATTTGATGGCACTGTATATATGATCTATACTGCTACTTTTCTAGTTGTGTTTCTGTATTTACTATTGAGCTTTGCAGGTGGAGATATACCCACTGAAAATATATCTGCCTGAAACAATGTATAGAATGATGTGGGATTATTTCTTTCCCGAGGAAGATGATTCTCAAAGACGCCAGGTAAGCAGTAAATCATGCTTTCATAAAAAATCCCATGTTTGACCTTGTTCTCTTGCTTTTTCTCTCGATATAATTTTCATTTCTGATATATTTTGATTGGGTGAAAAAGGATATTTGGAGAGTCTCAACATCAACCGGATCTAGAAGAACCAGAAGACTATCTTCTGGTGCTGATGCTGTTGCTTCTACCAGCTATTCTATCAGGGAGCATGAGCTTGCTGGGAGGTCAGGTACAACCGTATCCACTTCAATAAACGTCTCAAGTTGGCAAGGCTTACATGGAGATAATTCACAGGTGAGTCGCGTAAGAACAAATTAGGATATTTGAACCGTGGGACTAATATGTACCATGGGTCCAAGTTTTGGTTTAGTCCTGTATTTATGAATGGACGAGGAAAGCAGGGCCTACCTCTGACTAGGCGTTGACCTCTGAATTATACATGGCCATTATTGCCTTACCACCTGTAAGGAGATGGGCCTAGCCAGCCTGATAGAGCTATGAAGCTCACTATAGTATATAAGCTTGCTATCCTAAAAAACTAATTAAGCTTGTCTTTCATTAAAAAAGTACTGACGCTTCTCCTGCCAGATGGAATTTTCTTCTATTATTGGTGAATGTATCTCAGAATAGTAAACTGCATACAGGTATCCAAGTTGCAGAGTCTAAAGGCCAATATGGTCTGCGGTTCACATCCTGAGTTGCGACGGACATCTTCTTTCGAAAAGACCTGGGAAGAAAGCGCGGTAGAAAATAGCACAAACAATGATGTTGTATCCCTTCTGAATTCTTCGAACATTTCTTCAAAAGGCGACAATTATTCTATGTCAGAGAACCCTGTTGCTGCTACTGAGATGTTCAGGAGTAAGACTAAAGATTCCAAATCCATCAAGTCTGGCCGTTTATCTCACGAGGAAAAGAAAATAGGAAAATCCCACGATGAAAAAAGGACAAGAGCTCGAAGATTGATGGAATTTCATAATATCAAGATTAGCCAGGTTAATATGTTTCTGTATCATTGCTTCTGCATATGTCTATATCCTATATTTCAGCCTAATATGACCATTAAAGCTGCTGTCACTGTAGGTTGAACTTCTTGTTACATATGAGGGATCACGGCTTGCAATAAATGACCTAAGGCTGCTTATGGATACTTTCCACCGTGTAGAATTTACTGGTACATGGAGGAGATTGTTCTCAAGAGTAAAAAAGCATATCATCTGGGGTGTCCTAAAATCAGTGACTGGGATGCAGGTATGATTAGCATTCATTTGCTGTTTGACATTCGCTCTGATGTGGCAAGTAGCCCCTTTTCATGATTATATATATTAGTGGTCTATTAGGTAATTTTTGTTTCTTGTCAGAGTACAAATTAATGCCTCCTTCTACTGCCAATGACAGTGTCCACAAGTTTTGTAAACATTACCCCCTTTATTACTTTATATTTCAACAAGAAAACTACTGATGGTTTGGTCTTGAACAGGGGAAGAAGTTTAAGGCCCAAAACCAGAGGGAAACACTTGATGGTACTATCCCTGAAAACGATCTTAATTTCAGCGACAGCGATGGCAGTAACCATGGAAAACCTGATCAGTTCACAGCATCATGGTTGAAGAGGCCGGGTGACGGCGCAGGTGATGGATTTGTCACATCGATTAGAGGGCTATTCAATTCGCAGCGCCGTAGAGCAAAGGCATTTGTGGTGCGGGCAATGCGAGGTGAGGGAGATAATGAATACCATGACGAGGGGAGTGAGAGTGATGGCGAGTATCCTTTTGCTAGACAGCTTACGATTACAAAAGCTAAGAAGCTTCTTCGAAGAAAGTTCCGACCGAGAGGGCAAAAGATCATAGGTACTCCTTGCATGTCACCATTACCGCCGAGCAAAAGTGTTAATGGCAACATCCTTGTTACACGTAGGACTGACATATTCCTTTTTCTTTCTTCTGTCATAGGACCGACAATGCAAGATTCTCTCCCATCTAGTCCACGCGAAACAACTCCATACCAGAGTGATTCGTCAGAGTCGTCTTATGAGGACTTCCACGAGTCATGAAGCAATGCAGGCACAAGGCCGTGCAAAATGTTGCAAGCTCCTACATTCAGTGAACACAAGAAGCAACTATTCCACACAAAGGATGCTGGAATAGTCGTTGTTCAGCTGTATAGTTGTACCTTTTGTGAGGTGCATAATCTTTGGGGGTAGCTTCGGAAAACTCCCCCTTGTATATAGTAGGGCGGTGGATACAGCGGAGGAATTTGTATTGTGTGTGTAGTCAGTTGTATCAGCAAAGAAATTCAGATGTACTGTAGCTGTAACTATATTGGCCCTGTAAGTTAAATAAGAGGCCTTGTACTTCCAGGAACGGTATTGTGGTATCTCGTTGCTCATGTCATTTCTTGTTTTTATTTTCTGTACGTATTTGCTATAGACAAAAGCATATACATTGGCTGGTGATCTTGTGTTGTACTAGCTTAATCTAGACATGGCCGCCGTAGCTACTGACAAATCTCCCTTGTGTGGCTGGTTAATAAAAAAATATGATAGAAAGATGGCCACTGATGATGTCCAGTTAATTTGGAGCTCCAAATGTTAAAAGATTGACCAGACCTGGACATCATGTTGTTTCTGATGTCTTTTGACAGATGTTCTTTTTAACTCTTGGATCTCAGTGTGCCTGAATGTATTATGTTGCTAGTTTTAGCGATCAGTATGCAGATACACAGGGGATATGCTCCAATGTGGCGAAGTGAATTTCTCCACCTTGCTGTTCCTATTTGGCTTGGGCCAGACCTGAGATTGTAGTCCGTAGCGGGCTGCATCTAGGGTATAGACCGACCGTGGATCGGAAACTTTGTGTGCTTGCCCTAGTATAGAGGAGGAGAGTGACGTGCCACTCCGCCCGCCGCCGGTTGAGCAGTTCTTCTCCCCCCCTTGGATTCTTCTCCGTCTCCACCTGCAACTCAACCCGCCGTCCGTCCAGGAAAGCAAATTAAGCACAAGGACCACCGGAGGGGAGCGGATATGGGCAGATTCAAGCCCGGCTCGCTGAATCCGCCTGCCCACCCGCCCGCCGTCGTCGATCCTCCGCCGGCGTCATGCCTCATCGACCGCGTGGCCTACATCGCCGACGTCACCAACGCGAGCACCGCCTGGTGCGACACCACGGACGACACCGACAACCACGGCGTCACCATCCAGGTCACCTTCGTCGTCGGCGACCCGCCGCACGTCTCCTACCTGTGCGCCCACTGCGTCGGGTCCCAGTTCGCTTACGAGCCCGTCCTCGTCGCCACGGAGGGCAGGCTCGCCCTCCTCGCCATCGACATCGGCCGGTCCTCTTCCAGCCGCGGGAGCAAGCACTACATCTACTACGCCGGCGACACCAGCAGAGGCACATACCCGTCGCTGAACCGGCTTCCCGACCCCGACCCCGTCCCGCGGTCCACGCACCGCTTCTACGACGGCTACCATCTCGGCCTCCTCATGCGGCCCCAACCCCAAGGCGCCCAGCAGCAGGAGGAAGAGGAGGAGCATGTCTCCTACGTCGTCGCCGGGCTCCTACGCAAATCGAGACCATCAGCAGCCGGTCACCTGCTGGACCTTTACCGCTACAGCTCCGATACCAACAAGTGGTCCATCCAGGAGCTCCCCTTGCTGCCGGAGGTGGACCAACAGCTGCAACAGCTACCCGGCGGCGGCGGCTTTGAGTTTAACACACACAAGGCCATCTCCATCGGCGGCGGTTCCATGTGCTTCGTCGACCTGCAGCAGGGCATCCTCCAATGCGACGTGCTCGAGAACGGCACCCCAGGGCTCCGCTACTACCCGATGCCGCCGCCCCTCGAACCCGACCCTGTCACCAAGGTCCACTCTTACCCACAGGGTTCCCGCGACGTGGCCATCGTCGACGGTGGCCGCCGCATCAAGTTCGTCCAGCTGCACCTGGATTTCACCACAGACTGGGAGCACAAAAAATGGGGGGACCGCACTGCTGTTCCCTCCTTCCATGGCTGGAAGGCAGCCACTTGGAGCATGGACACTGCCCATCCTTCTTCTGGCTGGCGCCAGGACAGCGAGGTGGTTCATGCATCTGAGATCGGCAGCACCATAGACCCGGCGCTACTGCTCCAACTGCCGCCGCGTGAGCTCAACTTGGACCTAGACCCGCCTCTTCCGCTCACCTTTGAGAAGCTCTACACGAGCCTGCCTGTGATCGGCTTGCACGGCGACGGCAAAGACGTCGTCTACTTCATGACCAAGGTCCGTTCTTCTCATAAGGCCGCGTTGGTGACTGCGGTTGACATGTCCAACAAGACAGCACGACAAGTCACGCTGTTCCTCCCAGGGAAATTTTCGGAGCGCGCCTTTGTGCACAGCAGGATCTCCAGATATCTCAGTATGGCTCCAGCTCCAGCTCCAGGTAGCTTCGACCTAAAATGTTAGAAGACTGAGCAGACCTGGAGATCATGTTGTTTCGATCTCTGTTTTTTTTTTGCGGCAAACTAATAGAGCTTTATCTTCTATACCTAAATAGCAATGCCCCACTACAAGCAATTCTCTGCAATTTCGTGCAGCCACGTCTCCCTATTTGTTTTTGCAGCCACCGCTAAGCCTTTTTGTAACGTTTTCATATAATTGGTTCTGAGGTCACGCACCTGCACATGCCCCATCATCTTCACCGCAACGCTCCTCTTGGCTCTCGGTCTGCTCGATTCCCCTCGGTAGAAACGGACGGACTTAGCCCATAAATTAACTCCGAGGCAGGCGAGCAAGCGGAAAATCTCCTATTTACCTTCCCCCACTCCATTGATCTCCTATACTCCATTCACGCCTCCGAGACTGGCGACTCACTTAATCAGGCAATTTCTTCCAGGTGCTCCCTAATCTTTATCTCTGTGGATCCAGGCAACGATGAAGAGGGGAAGCACATGGATCTTCTTCAAAAAAAGGATATACTAGCTGCTTAATTTGAGTCGGCATAAGAGAACAGATTGCCAGATCGATTCTTCATCGCAGCTTCTCAAGGTGTTCTATTTCTGCTGGGAGCCTGGGACGGGCTTGCTCTGGCACCAACATACAGGTCGGAAAGATGCTCGTCATCGACCACTTTGCTACCGATGGAGGCAGCTTGGCTAATCCCTTTCAAAAGTAAGTATGAAATATCTGCTTCAAAAATCTAGGCTAGCAAGTAGATTAGCCTCGACCTAGAACTATAAGCACTTAATGCATTGTTCTGCGGTTTCATAGATATATATGATACTCCCTCCGTCCTGGTGTATAGGGCATATTTGGCTAATATCTTGGACCAAGGTAGCAACTGATTGGGCATAATTTTTTTCGGCCTCTTAATTATCTTTGGAAGCCGAAGGGAATTGTGCTTAATAAAACCAGTTTTTTACATTTGGTAACGGGATGAGCCAATCAATGTTCCCTAAATTAATACACGCATCGGTGAAGAATGGGTGCATGCATGCATGAGTTGAGTGGCGTACACAAAGGAGAGAGAAAAGTGGGGCCTAATTAATGTACTTAATGCTAATTGTGCCTAAGATTAGAGGACAACCTGATTTTTGAAATATGCCCTATACACCAGGACGGAGGGAGTATTGAGTATTCCTGATTAATCGCAGGTACTTATATATGCTGGGCGTGCTTTCTGATCCAAAAGCTAAGTTTAGAGAACAGGTGCAGTAAGACTAGATATATATGATGCGTCTCTGTGTTGTCTTGCCATCTTTTTTTTTACATGCATTCTCTATATTACCTAGCATTGATTTATCTAGCAATCTGCAATCCAGGAACCGTTCGGAATGGATATCTGGTTGCTTGTGATTCCTTTTCACTTTTGGAAATGTCTCCGGAATATTAAAATCACTAACCTCAATTATAATTTACTTTGTAATCCCAGTAGAGATATTTTGCAACAATCATTCACCTCAATGTTATTAAATTTTCGATTCCAGTAGAGGTTTGTTTGGTAGCATGTTATCGTCAGTTCCAAATGTATAAGTTGTTCATTCAGTCGGATTTCACTGACTGATCTGAGAAAAAAGAATCAAATGTTTCCATGATTTTGTACTATGAAAACATATGAAAGAGATAAGCTGGCCTTCTTCTTTCATATGAAAATTACAAGTCTCTTACCACCAGCCAAAAGAGAGAAAAATATATGGAATAAACCTTCACATATGCCAACCTGTGCAGACTAGACCGTACACAATGTGAACGAACTAACTACTGTATGTTTGGACACATGGACATATCGCTCGATTCTTTCTGTTGCCTTATTCAATATTCTAGCCTATTTATGTACAATAATTTTATAGCTGAACTCTCATCTATGTTGACACTGTTTGACTGTCATATAATCGAGGTAATCTCCCAAATGAGCATGCATGGAAAATCCAGTTGGCTTAAAGATTAATGTATAGTCTCTCCATCGCTAAGATTAAAATACCTACTACTCTACCGTTGAGAAATTTGTGTCATTGTTACCACGTATTATCTTAGGATTTTGGCAGAGAATTGACATATATGTTCCTTTATGGGTCCTGAACTTTAGTGTTCGCGCAAACAAAATTGGTTGCCATTTACTCTTGGTATATGCGGCTAAGGTTATAATGTTTGTTCCTATAATTTTCTTTATTATTTATGCCATCGTTTTGAGGGCATTTCGATATATGCTCCTTGCACAAGTCATATATTGATCTTGCAAAGTCATGTATTGTTAACAATTTCCGCAGCAACGCGCGGCGTATTATCTAGTTCAGGAAACAACAGAGCCGGCATCATCTGCCTGAACACTTGTTACAAGAAAGCTAGGCGGTGAGTCCATCCAAGCCTCCGAAACCTCCAAAGTGCAAGCAAATTGAGCACAATGGTGAAACGGATTATTGGCATGTCTCTTAACCGTGTTCAATTACAAAGGAATGAAAACATCTAGCTAACTCCTCAATCTCAAGGAAAACTAGCGCTACGATGGAGCGTGTGGCTTGGCATGTCACCCAGGTCAACCAACTACAACCACGGCGTCACCATCCAGGTCACCTTCGTCGTCGGCGGGTCGCCGCACGTCTCCTACCTGTGCGCCCACTGCGTCGGGTCCCAGTTCGCTTACGAGCCCGTCCTCGTCGCCACGGAAGGCAGGCTCGCCCTCCTCGCCATCGACATCGGCCGGTCCTGTTCCAGCCGCGGGAGCAAGCACTATATCTACTACGCCGGCGACACCAGCAGAGGCACATACCCGTCGCTGAACCGGCTTCCCGGCACCGACCCCGTCCCGCAGTCCATGCACCGCTTCTACGACGACTACCATCTCGGCCTCCTCATGCGGCCCCAACCCCAAGGCGCCCAGCAGGAAGAAGAGGAGGAGCATGTCTCCTACGTCGTCGCTGGGCTCCTACGCAAATCGAGACGATCAGCAACCGGTCACCTGCTGGACCTTTACCGCTACAGCTCCGATACCAACAAGTGGTCCATCCAGGAGCTCCCCTTGCTGCCGGAGGTGGACCAACAGCTGCAACAGCTACCCGGCGGCGGCCGCTTTGAGTTTAACACACACAAGGCCATCTCCATCGGCGGCGGTTCCATGTGCTTCGTCGACCTGCAGCAGGGCATCCTCCAATGCGACGTGCTCGAGAACGGCACCCCAGGGCTCCGCTACTACCCGATGCCGCCCCTCCAACCCGACCCTGTCACCAAGGTCCACTCTTACCCACAGGGTTCCCGCGACGTGGCCATCGTCGACGGTGGCCGCCGCATCAAGTTCGTCCAGCTGCATCTGGATTTCACCACAGACTGGGAGCACAAAAAATGGGGGGACCGCACTGCTGTTCCCTCCTACCATGGCTGGAAGGCAGCCACTTGGAGCATGGACACCGCCGATCCTTCTTCTGGTTGGCGCCAGGACAGCGAGGTGGTTCATGCATCTGAGGTTGGCAGCACCATAGACCCGGCGCTGCAGCTGCAGCTGCCGCCGCGTGAGTTCGACGACGACCAAGGCCCGCCTCTTCCGCTCACCTTTGAGAAGCTCTACACGAGCCTGCCTGTGATCGGCTTGCACGACGACGTCCTCTACTTCATGACCAAGGTCCATTCTTACTATAAGGCCGCGCTGGTGATTGCGGTTGACATGTCCAACAAGACAGCACGACAAGTCATACGGTTCCTCCCAGGGAAATTTATGGAGCCCGCCTTTGTGCACAGGAGGATCTCTACATATCTCACTAGGGCCCCAGCTCCAGGTAGCTTCGAGCTAAAATGTTAGAGCCTCGTTTTATTTGTGTCCGGCACCCCAATCCCCGACGAAGACCTCTTTTGGTGGCACCGGACGCGTGTCCGCGGATTTAGCGGGTGGCTGTCACAGCGGCGACCCCCAAACAGACCCCCTAATCGGCGCCCCATTCAAACACTTAGAAAATTGTAGAAGTAGAACAACATCTATATGCAAAAAGTTTAATTTTTATTGACATTTTTTAACGAAAATAACAACACACGTCCTAGCACCTTTTTTTTGACACAAAAACTGTAGGAAAAATCCCTACTGTGTCAATTTTATAGATTTTTTGGATCAAGAATTTACAAAGAGTTACAGTAGAGCCATAGACTCATAGAGTATCTAACCAAGATTGCATACCCTCCTTAAGGCTAGGTTTAGCTCTATTGAGATTATTACAAAAACCAGCTTTGAAATGACTAATGTTCAAGATATCGCTTACCGGCAACTTATCGGTCGACCCCCGATAAGTGGTAAATCGGCCGATTTATCGAGTATCGGTCGAGATATCGGAATACCAGCCGAGATATCAGCCGATTTATTTTATCGGCCAGATACTGGTAAGCGATAAATCAACCGATCTATCGGAATATCAGCCGATATCTTGAACAGAGGAAATGAGATAAGCATCTAGACAATGTAGGATAAATATTTCTAAAAATGTAACTTTTTCTCTGGTCCCATATGCTCCGGCATTCTATAATGATGAAAAATTGGATGATGTATCTTCATTTGGCACCCTAACTACTACTCCTCACCGTCACTACTCTTGACCTCGCCGTCCTAGTAGCAGTCGTGCTGAAGCATGGTGTCGTCGAACATCTTGATGCGTACCTTGCCCCTAGCGTAGCGGAAGGTGAGCATCCAGCCTTACTGCAATTGGTGCCTGCGGGTGAATGCCGCCCAACCGTTCCCGAGGTACATGTCTTCATGGCTCTCACCATCATGCATATAGAACCCTTCGGCCTCATTGCTCAAGGCATCGTACCTATTCCTTTGCATACTTTAATTGCCCACAAACATGACGACAAGACCGTCCCATGTTTCCTTGGCGGTGGAATATTGTTGTAGATGAGGCATGTGGTTTGGATCCACGACTTGTTGAATGATGGACAGGGCGGTGTAGTTGAGTTAAAATCTACGGCCTCTCTTCTTGTCAAGTTATTGGGGTCATGTGGCTTGTATCCATCTGGAGTGACCCTCCAAACTTCAATACAAGAAGAGTTCAAGTGAGTTTCCATGTATTATTGCCACTCACCAAAAGAATGTGCATCCATTTTAGGAGGTTATCCTCTAGAAATTATATGAGGATGTGGGACGGGAGGATCGGGATAATAATGTCCTTTGACCGAGTGGAATTCTCCTTCTCCTTTCGTACCCTTATCGGTGGGGTTCTTAGCGGAAGCATCTTTAGGTAGTTCACCATTTCCCCTTTCTCGGCGTCCTCCGGAACTTCGTCCGGAGGAGATGAAACGAAAGTCTCCGGATCCTTGGCTTTCATGAATTGCATCATGAGTTGACGCAATTCATCGATTTTGTTCTCCATGGATGAGGTCAATGAATTTTCAAATCATTGAGATCATCCATAGAGACATGCACCGCGGAACCGGTGTCCTCCGTATCATCGACCATACTAAACTGTTAGGCGGTTAAGCCCGATAAAGTGCCGAGGCTCACATACCAATTGAAAGTAATGCATGCGCACCTAGAGGGGGGGGGGTGAATAGGTGCTACGACCAATTTTAATTTTTCTTCAAGATTAGGCTTGACACAAAGGTAAATTTTCTAGATAATGCAACTATGGTGAATTTACCTATATGACAAGTACAACAATAAATGCGGCAAGTATAACAATAAATGAAATACAAACACAAGTAAAGGATAAGGGAACGAGATAACCGGTAGGAATCACGCGGAGACACAATGTATTCCCGAATTCCTCCTTGTTAAGGGAGTACGTCTCGTTGGAGAGGTGTGAGCTCGCCACGAAGGCCTACTCAACGCCACAAAGGCCTCACCCTATTCTCCGATGAACCTCTCCACAAAGGCCTAGTTCACCTTCCACTATTTATCCCCTTTGAGGCGCAAATCGAGTCCTTTACAAACAAGTATGGGGCACACACCCACAGCCAAATTGGGGGATCCCAACAATCACAAGAATCACCAAGGAGACAACATGTCTAGGTTCTCCACACGAGTAAAACCTATACTAGTTCCCCTCAAGCAAATGAGGGAGGAAATGAAATCCAGTTGGTGAAGACGTAGATCGGGGTCTTCTCCTTCAATCCTCCGAATATCAAGACGTTTGGGTGGAAAGATTGGGAGATCTAGCAAGGTGGGTGAGCTCTAGCAATGGTGAGATCTATTTGGGACGAGCTAGCTGGAGGTAGGTGGAGGGGAGGGGGTATTTATACCCCTCATAAATTTTGGAGCCGTTGGAGACGTTTCTGCCAAACTCACACCGGAGACTCCGGTGTAAAGTCCGGAGACTCCGGTCTGAGATATTCGCCAGGCAGCAGTCCGGAGACTCCGGACAGTTTTCGGCAAATCTCTCGTGTGGATCTAGCGGCCGACACCACACCATCCAGCCTCTTTTTCTTCAGAGTAAACACCAGTCCGGAGACTCCGGTACGCGGGACCGGTGACTTGGGTGTTTCCATGCTTGCGTCTTGTCGCCTAAGTATAGAGTCTGTCGGGGGGAGTTGAGCAGCACAGGTACCATTCAGTCCGGAGACTCCGGACTGTCTCTGGTAAATCACCGGACTGGGTTCAGCGGGTGACACTAGAAACTCCAGTGCCGATCCTTCACAAGTTATACTCACACCGGAGACTCTGATGTTTCTCCGGTAAGTCTCCGGAGTGAGTACATCGGGTGACACCAAGCACTCAACACACAATTTGCCCTCAAATAACTTCACACCGGAGACTCCGGTCTGGGAGACCGGAGACTCCGGCCTGGATTGAACCAGCAGAAGTTTCTCCTAGGTCTTTGCCTCCTTTTGTAACTCACTACTCAGCCTCCCAGGCTGCGATGGCGTGACCGAAGTGACTCACTTTGGCGATCATCTTTCGAACTCAAACTTCATAGAGGCCTCCTTGTCGCATACCATCCTCATGAAATCCGGTGTCGGTGTCTACAACTTGTCTCTCAAACTTCCTTGGAGATCCTTCCATCTTTATTCCATTGATCTAAATATCACCGGGTGCGACCTCATGGTGTACTGTGCTAAAGAGAATGGTACCCAGGCAATCTGCACAACCGTGTGCCCCGATCCAGAAAGCACAGAGATCTTTTTTCTTTTTTCTTTTTGACACGGAAATACCCGGCCTCTGCATCTAGTCGATGCACATAGCCCTTTATTACAAAACATCAATACAGCGTACATTTATAGTAGCAAAGCACACATCAACGAAACTGAACCGTGGCCACATACAACAGCCAACGAAAAAGCAACATAGAAGAACTACGCATCATGTAATCTCCTAGTGTGCAACCAACCACCCTGGTTGAAGATAGCTCGAACGACCGCTAGCAGCCTGGTGCATCTAGAATCCAAACGTCTTTGGTGGCCTTCTGGAAGAAGGAAAGATCACATAGTGTGTGGCCCGATGAACAATCTGCAAAAAGTGACCAGCTTTCAAGTTGTTAAAAATAACATAATTTATGCAATTCCAAATTGCCCATAAGAAAGCACATACACCTATGTGTGTACTAGCTTTCATTTGACTATCCAACCCATTCAACCAATTCCCAAACAAATTAGCAACAGAAGTAGGTGAAGTAATACTAAAAGTAGAATGAATCAGTCTCCAAATTTTCTTAGCAAAGTAACATGAAACAAACAAATGATCAACAGACTCCTCATCGGCACAAACGACACATTTCGTACAACCTATCCACTTTCATTTTTTAAGATTATCTTTTGTGAGAAGTTCTTTCCGATACAAGAACCACATAAAAATCCTGATACAAGAACCACATAGAAATCTATGCACAGCTGTAATGGCTTTGGATGTTGTCTTGTGCAACTGGAAAGCTATGAGAGCATTTATCGGTTGAAATTTGTCCACAACACACAAAAAACCAGCATAGGCTCTAAACATACCTCTCAATTGTGGGATAAAATCAGCATAACTACTGATGGCCTTGGTCTCTCGTGGGATATACGGAATCAATCCGCCTGTGTTGTTGCCTACCTTCCACATGGCTGCTCCATAGGCGACAAAGGTAACATCTCTTTTTCCCAATCAAGCGACTAAACATACAGAATCTGTTAGGAATTTTGGGCACTGATACATGTTAACCTTCTATTGGCCAATTTTAGGGTATAATCCAAGTCCGAGCAAGGCTGATTGTACCCATTGGTGTGGTAACATTAGTGTGCCATTCCCATTCGGCTTCGACTGCACAAATACGACACTATAGGCTGTTTCACTGGATCCAGATTATGAGGTAATCGACATGAATGTTGATGATGGGACCTTTAATGTCACCGTCGCGGACCAAAAATTGGGGGACCCCATATCTATTGTATCAGAACGAAACGGTCTTTTTTCTGCATCTGGGTTATTTTTCTCTGTCAAGTGGGTTGCTGCTAATCTAAGCTGCGCAGTGGCCCAACAGAATAGGTCTGGATATGCTTGTGTGAGTATCAACAGCAAGTGTGTGGAAGTAAGTGATGATGGGTGGTTCTATGCTGGTTACAGTTGCAAATGCTCAGATGGATTCCAGGGGAATCCATATATCCAAAGTGGTTGTCGAGGTACTCCCTCCCTCTCTCTAGTATCACAAATGACAGAACTGCTACCGCTGGAGAAAAATGTACCAGTAGCTATTTCTGAACAAGAAAGTTGTACATATGCATTTAAACTCATGTGTTCTTACATAAACTGCATGTTACTATTAGCCAGTGATGTTTTCTCTACTTACAGTTTATTTATCATCCATATAGGTTTCGCTTAATTGGCTGATGTACTGTTTCATGTTAATTGAATGGTGTATTGTGTTCCATGTTACTCCCCATGATTTATGATATAAGAATTTTTAGAATTAGTGTCATTCAAGAAATTTAGGTTTCACCATCAATATAGAAAACAATTAGCAACATAATTTGTAGTATGAACTAGTCATGAATATATTTTCATTATGTGTCATTATTTTTGCTTGAAACAACAAATATATCAACATGGGCAATATCTAACTGATGTTACAGATTAGTCATCATATATATTTTCATTGTGTATAATTATTTCTATTTGAAACAACATATTTTTCTGAAATTTATATCAAAATGTTAATACAAAGACCATGACAATGTCCGAAACTAATTGCAAATTAGAGGGAGAATATATTTTTTCAATGCATCTTATCATGATCTTGTTAATTTCAGATATTAATGAATGCCTTCTGCCGAACAAATGTACAATACATCTGCCATAATACCGAAGGAAGCTTCAGTCAGTTGTACTGGATGTCCACGTAAGACTAAGTATGATCCAATTAAAATGCAGTATACTAAGCTGAAGCAACAGCCTCTACTCTTAGGCAAGACTATATTATTGTTACATTTATGATATAAAAGATAGAACAGAAAATTAAAAGATCTGAATGCCTGCAGGTATAATTGTTGGGTTGTCCTGTGGTTTCGGGGTTCTACTTCTGAGCTTCAGTGCAGTACTTCTCACTCGTAGGTGGAAAAAGAATCTTCAAAAGCAACTGCGGAACAAATATTTCCGGAAAAACCAAGGTCTTCTCCTACAAACGTTAGTCTCCTCTGATGGAGTTGCAAATGAAAAAACAAAGATTTTCTCGTTAGAAGAGCTAGAGAAGGCAACAAATAGCTTTGATTCTACACATGTCATCAGCCGTGAGGGGGCATGGCATGGTTTACAAAGGCATATTATCTGATCAACGTGTGGCTGCAATTAAAAAGTCTAAGGTCATAGAGGAGTGTGAGAGCAGTCAATTCATCAACGAGGTCGCAGTCCTCACTCAGATAAATCACAGGAATATTGTGAAGCTCTTTGGATGTTGTCTCGAAACCGAGGTCCCATTGCCTGTGGATGCGGCAGTGGTGCATTTGATGCTATGTTAAGGAGATGACCATGACTTTGACCATGGTGTTTATTTGAGAAGACCATGACCGTTGACCGCCGTGTATTTGATGCCATGTGAAAGGAGGAGATCACGCATGATCTTGACCTCCAACACGAAGACTTCGCCTGTCAGTCAATACATTTGTGCTGATAATTCTAGCCCCATGAAAGCACGCCAGTTTATGTCTGCTAAGTTCATGCAAAACATAGATATGAAATCAACCATACTCCCAGATTTAGGCAGAACGCCCTTGCTCATCAAACTGATTGAAACAAATGCCGATCTGCACAGAAACTCACCAGCAGAGGATCATCGTGAGAATGCTTGTTTGCGGAACCATACCACACAATCAGCCTGTCAATGAAAGCCATCCTGCTCGTGAATGGCCATCACCGGATGGCAATCTTATTGTGGAAAATAAGCTGACTGAACTACGTAAAAGTTACTGAACTCCATCACCAATCTTATTGTGTTGCTGGCTTGCTGCAGCCGAGGGCATCACGAAGTAAAAAAAAAAAATCCTGACCGCTGGAGATATATTGCAGACACAGAATCATCAATCACGTAAATTAAAGATTAACAGGCAATGCTTGAGAGAGATCATTTCGATACCTCTCAAATAAATCTCAGGCCCTCCGCTGCCTGCTTCGAGGACACTGTATTGCAGAGGGTGAGCAGCGGCGGTGTCGGCGTTCGGGGCCGCCATGGAGCGCCCGTGTCCTTATAAATGACGCCGTCGGGGGCGTCGAGCTGCTGCACACGAAGCAGTGACAGGGACCAGGTTACGATTGAGGGGGCGACTGGAGGAACGTGGCGCTCCCGCTCTCGTTCCCTCACGCCGTGGGGATAAGGGAACGGGTGGGCGGCGGCGAATGAATGCTAGGTTGGGTAGGCTTGGACGGGGAATTATGATCTTGGGTGACGGGCGCCAGCAGCGGGGAGGGAGACGGCGGCCGGAACTGGTGGAGAAGACCATGGAGGCCTTGTTCGGTTCACAGGGAGGCAATCCCTACGGGGAACCGATCCACACAGGTATTTGGTGATCCCCTCACGTCACCCGATCCCCACAGCTCCACTTCCGTTAATCCCACCAATCCCCACACAGATTTGGTTTGTTCGGTTAATCCCCACAGGGCCACAGGGAAAATGCATCATATCTGAACAGTGCAAGGAAATATCACCATGTACACCAAATCTGAACTATCTTCTCATGAACTTCACTGAATTCGAACTATAATCATAATTAGTTAATCACATATATAAAGTCTCCACCACACCAGTTTGCATCACATCCAGATTGCTCAACACTTTGTACATAAACCACAATCTTTTGCAGGTTTCAGGGAAACAGTCGAAAGAAACGTATTCTTCTCCACATGGTGTAAACTCATGTTCGTGGTGACATGTTACTATAGACCGATGTTGAACAATTTACATACTCTAGCCAGAGCTTCGTTCGCAGCAGTCCTGATGGACGAATGGCAGCTGCAGCCGGTGCACCGAAGTCTCTTATGTCATCACATCGGCTGCCAGAAATCAAATACAACCATCGAAATAGTTAACAACGTCAGGATGAAAGTGGATGCAGATGTCCATGACGCTGCTTCAGCCATGCCGCCAAAAGACGTTTGCGGACATGCTTACAGGCCGTGAAACTTTAGTGGACATAGGCGTCTCATCCATGGAGTCCGCACGACCGGCAACATCCGCAAAAGCTCCACCTCGAGTCGTGTTCAAGGCGCCACAATAACGATGAGTTCCATGCCGTCAGTAGTGGGAGTTTGAATGCTGGTACAGATGCGCTCGCGGATGACGTCTTATCACAAATTCGGCTTCAAACAGCCAGCTTACAGATCAGTAGGTTGCAGCACGAGCTCGTTGCAGCTTCCTACTCCAAATATCACAGAAGTGGATGGGTTAGTTGTGAAAGGAATCATGATGTGTAAGCAAAAAATTAGAACTTAACCTCCTACTCCAAATATCACAGAAGTGGATGGATCTTGTTCCACTACCCACAACTTCAAAGAGGCATCGTGCAACCAAATATGCATTATGTAATGAATCGAATTCTATCCCCCTGGCACCATATCCGGCCAAGATAAAAGTTAACAAACTCAGAAACACGCACTCGGGACCGGTATAACTGAGGACGAACTTTCGGTGAGGTCCTTGTCGCTAGCTCATGGTGTTGGTTGCCGGCGTCAGTCGTGTTTGTCGGAATGCCAGCCGCATTCTTACTCTTCTCTGATGACAAAAATACTATCCAAAGGACACTAGACTCACATACAGTAAAGATGATGTTTTTTCTTCGCACTTCTATCTAATAGTCTAAACACAAGTGCAAGCTAAGCTGAAAACATTTTTCTTATCATCGCTTAGTGTCCAAACTAAATCAAGCTCTTGTGCACCCAAAAACAAGTATACAAGGAGAAATGGTTTGTGCAAAAACTCAAGAGGTGTTATGCACCCCAAAACACCCACCATACTCTAAAGTGTACTGCATGAGCATATATAGTGTACTGCACATGTATGCAATGCCTTCACAGAGGTGCAAAAGAGCTACAAAAGTACCATGCATTGGAAAATAAAACACTAGTGCCGATGCAATATACCACATCCCTGTCCACCCATCCAGGGGATCTGTTTCACATTTTCTTTTAGGAAGTATGAAACCAAATTTGCACTATCTATTTCATCTGGAGATGAGACACCTATACATGCTGCTTTTCTGTCCAAGAAGAAGAGAAACAAAAAATGCATGCTGTGAGGGGCCTTACGTAGCTGAATTTTACTGTTCTTAATTTATATAAATTGTCAGGTTACGAAAGAACCCATTCGATCTGTTGCGGAAAATTGGCTAATAACAAGTTGAAACGCCTAGTAACCAGTTGAAACACCTAATAGCCAATTGCGGAAAATTGGCTATACTCTAAAGAAAAACAAATTTAGATCTTCCATTGTACAGGCAGAAGTGTGTAGAGTGTAGAATATTTATAGATGCATGCATCATGTAGTTTTAATTAAACCACTACATACATTTTAGCGGAAGCCCAAGTATTTTTGATTTAAGCTAGCTTGGCATGTGACGATAATCTAGCGCAAGCTCAAGTATCCCTCTGGTTTAAGCTAGCTTAGCATATGACTGCACCCGGCAGCACCTTCTGAACAAATAATTGGACTTAAATCATGACCAACAAAATCACGAGGATGTTTGTCATGGCTGCAAAAAGAACTGAAACTATATATTTTTCTGTGACATTTCCCAAAATCAACGGAGTAACAACTATTGATAAATTAACCTGCACAACTGTTTAACACTACCAAGACATCGATCTGACAACACTTTTCTGTGACATCTCCGTTTCTCTACAGGGAACGTGGCGGTATGCATCTTTGGGGTTACTATCGCCTATATATCTGATCTTCACAGAGGCTGGTTCGTAAACAAAATAGGCCAAGGCGATCGACCGCGGAATCGACATGCAAAACGGCCTACCATATATAGTCGCCTCTACATGTTAGAGGAATCCCAATACGAATCTGACTCTCGTGGAAGATAAGAAGTTGAACTACTCCAGGCACGGAGGCTAGAGCGCTGTACAAACTATGGACTGCATGCGGGGCGGGTCCTGCGCGCCTCCTGGCCCCAAGTCAAACTCACGTACGGTTCACCACAGGTGGAAACAATTGGATCGGTTCCTCGTGGATGGTTCGGTCGTTGCGCCGCGCCGCGCCTCACTGTCGATTCGTCATGGAGCCGTGCGTAGCGCTGCCGTGGCAACTGCTGCTGTTTGCCGTGGTAGATCGAGTTTAGCCTCCGCTACCGCTAGCTCTACTGGACCTGCGGAAACGCAATACATTAGTACTAGTCCGTTTTTTGTCTGGCTACGTACCTAAGCTAGCTAAGCACGCAACCATCGATTAATTCTTTGCTAGCACACTCCGTTTTTGCCCAACTAATCCTACATATACGCTTCTCGTGACCGCTAAGGGCTCGCTGCCGGCCGGAGATGGACGCGCCACGCCTCGCCCACGTATCTGACGTCCATGCGATGCATACGGAGCCGTACGTCCACGTATCGACGCATGCGCTGGATGCACGCGCGGCCGTGAATGCACATCGCAATTTAATTCCTTTTTTTTTTCTTTCTCTCGTCCCAACTGCACGCTACGTACCAAACTAGACACAGCATCCATCTCCTCCTTTCATTTCTCAAACCCCTCTTAATCAATTAATCCCTCCATCCATCCTATTAAAAAAAATCTAAAGAGAAGACCAAGATGATCCACTAAAAATTAAGACGACCAAGATAGCTATCTCACGTACGTACCCCGTAATCCTCCATCGATTTTTCACTCCTGCCTAAGTGGAATCAAACAAAACAAAATAAAATAAACACACCGATATATGGATCTATCGTGAGAAGAGGACGGACGAAGATCACATCAGATTGACCACAAACACAAGGCAGAGACCTCTCGCCAACCAAGTGGATGAAAAAAAAAACACGAGGTGAATGAGTAAGATTCGAATCGTCTGGCATGGCGGAGGAAGAAACACGACAGGCAAGGCAAGAGGATACCTACCGACGAGGGAGTCATATATTCGTCGCCGTCCGCGGCCGCCACGCCTAAGTCCTAAGTCTAAGTCGCACACGCAACCCGCACGCGGCGAATGACGACCCTCCCATATTTACAGACAGCACAAAGCAAGGGGTTTCCTTTGAATATCCATGGAGGGGGAGAAAGAGGTTGCTAGGAGGAGCGACCGATGGATGCATGGATCAACGGCTGCTGAGATGCCTTGTGACGCGGATTGGTGACGTGGTGGAATGCATTTATTGCCTCGAGTCAAGGAGAGGGAGGGCGTAAATGGTGCTATCCCGTGATTGGCACGCGTTGACAGTTAGGCTCTAGCAGCTGACATGAACTCTCCCTCCAAGCTATAGCATCATTGGTTGCCTTCTAACCGTACGTCAGCTAACTCGCCCAATTCGGCCATAGACGATTGGCAAGCAGATCTAGTCCTCCAAGTAGACCATGGTCGTCACATCTGTTCTTCATTTCTCGTGTCTGTTCTTCATCCGTTTTGTCCGGAGACTCTGCAGCTCTGTCTCGACTTGTTTCATGGTGGGTCTTTCTTCACCATGTAGCCTCAAGCACATCTCTGCAAGAGACCCGACACAGTGGATCTCTTCCTCGGTTGCCTCCGCAAGGACCTGAGAATTAACAATACTTGTGATTCTCCCCTCCTTGAACTCATGGAGAAAATAATTTGACAAGTTCTGGACTGCGCCTGATTCACTTGTAAAAACAGGCTTCATTCTAAGAAGCAACTCCACCAGCACCACACCAAAACTATACACATCGCTCTTCTCGCTTAGCTGTCTGGTGTGGAAATACTCTGGATCTAAGTACCCAAATGTACCCTGCACATTTGTTATAATGTGTGTTTGATCGATAGGAACCAATCTAGATGCGCCAAAATCTGAAACTTTAGCTGTGTAGTTCACATCCAAGAGTATATTTGAGGACTTCACATCACGATGGAAGATTGATATTGAAGCTGAAGAGTGGAGATAAGATAGAGCCCCTGCTGTTTCCAAGGCAATCCTTAAGTAATCACCCCAAGACAAAGAAAAGCCTTCACTTGCATCTGCATGAAGAACTTCAGACAGTGATCCACTGGATACATAGTCATACACCAGCAATGGAACCTCAGTTTCGAGACAACACCCAAAGAGCTTCACAATATTTCTGTGATTTATCTGAGTGAGGACTGCGACCTCATTGATGAATTGGCTGATCTCACACTCCTCTATGACCTTGGACTTTTTAATTGCAGCTACACGTTGATCCGATAATATGCCTTTGTAAACCATGCCATGCCCTCCACGGCCGATGACACGTGTAGGATCAAAGCTATTTGTTGCCTTCTCTAGCTCTTCAAACGAGAAAATCGTTGTTTTATCCTTTGCAGTTTCATCAGAGGATATCAACTTTTCTAGAAGAAGACCTTGGTTCTTCTGGAAATAATTCTTCCGTAGTTGCTTCTGAACATCCTTTTTCCACCTACGAGTAAGAAGTACTGCACTGAAGCTCAAAAGTAGAACGCCGAAACCACAGGACAACCCAATAATTATACCTGCAGGTATCAAGTTCTTTTAAGTTTTCTGTTCTATCCTGTCTATCATATGTAAATGTCAAAATAATGTAGTCTTACCTAAGAGCAGAGGCTGCTGCTTTAGTTTAGTACACTGCATTTTTAATGGATCATACTCGGTCTTGCTAGGACACTCAGTACAACTGAAGCTTCCATTGTTATTATGGCAGATCCCTTTACATGTGTTTGGTAGGAGGCATTCATTAATATCTGGAATTAACAAAGTCTTCATAAGATGCGTTGACAACATGTATAATCTGATTTACAATTAATTTAGAGGGTCGTCATGGTCTTTATATTAACATTTTAATATACATTTTAGAAAAATATGTTGTTTCAAAAATAAATAATTATACACAATGAAATACATTTCATGAAAATGTATAATATCAGCTAGATATTTTTCCATGTTAATATTATATGTTGTTTAAGATAGAAATAATTGCATATAACGAAAATGTATTTCATGTCTAATGTATTAGATCAATTTGATATGTACGTATGCTAGTAACTTTTTTCTATATTGATGGTCAAACCGTATATCATGAATCATAGGGTGCAACATGAAACACAGTACACCATTCAGTTAACATGAAACAGCGCATAAGCCAATAACGCAAAACCTACATGAATGATAAACAAACCAGAAATCACTGGCTAAGAGTAACATGCAGCAATTGTAATAACACATGCCTTTAAATGTGTGTGTACAACTTTTCATATTAGAGTTATAAGGAACAGCTAGCAGTACATTTTTCTCCAGCAGTAGTGAACGTATCATTTTGATCCTAGAGAGAGCGGGGGAGTACCTTGACAACCACTTTGGATGTATGGATTTCCCTTAAATCCATCTGAGCATTTGCAGCGGTAACCAGCATCTAACTTCTCATCGGCGCTTACTTCCACACACTTGCTGTTGATACTCACACAAGCATATCCAGACCTATTATGTTGGGCCTCTGCGCAGCTCAGATGAGCAGCAACCCATTTGACAGAGAGAAATAACCCAGATGCAAAAAAGAGACCGTTTCGATCTGTATCATCAGTCATGGGGAGGGGCTCCCCCAGTTGCCGGTCCACAGTGGTGACATTAAAGGTTCCTTCGTCAACATTCATGTCGATTACCTCCACATCATTACGCAGCAAAACAGCCGATGACGTTGTGTTTGTGCAGTTGAAGTGAAACTCTTCCTTGGCAAAGCAACCCTCTTCGAAGCCGAATGGGAATTCCACGCTAATACTGCCACACCGACGGTTACAATTAGCCCTACTCGGAATTGGATTATAACCTGAAATTCATAGTAAAAGGTTATTACGTATTAATGCCCAAATTTCCTAACAGCAGGTGTACGTTTGGATGCTTATTAAGGAAAATGTTACCTTTGTCGACATTGAAGCAGCCATGTGGAATGTAGGGGTTGCCTTTATAGCCATCGTTGCAAATGCAGTAGAAGGCATTTCTCGAACTCATGTAGGGGTCGCTTTCATTGTAGCCATATTTGTAGGTGCACACAGCGTGGTCGCTGATACAGGCAACACAGGCGGACAGATTCCCAATATCCCATGAGAGACGCAAGCCATCGGTAGTTATGCTGATTTTATCCCACAATTGAGAGGTCTGGTTAGAGCTGGTGCTGGTGTTTTTTGTGTTGTGGACAATTTTGAACTGATAAGTGTGGGCATAGCTTCCAATTTGTGCACGGCAACATCCAAAGCCATTGCAGCTCTGCATAGCCACCACTTCTGCGATTTCTGGATTCGGGCACACGGTTGCGCAGATGGACTGGATGGTATTCTCTTTGACAGAGTACACCTCCAGGTCGCAGCCGATGATGTTTAGATAAGTGGAATCAAGACGGAAGGACCTCCCAGGCGATTTTAGAGAGAAGTAGTAATCGCTGACACCAGATTTCACGGGGATGGTATGCGAGAAGGAGGCCCGTATAAGATTTGGTTCGTAATAAGGATCGCCAAAGTCAGTCACCTCGGTGACGCCGTCGCGCAAGAAGAGCCTGGGGGGCTGAGTGGCGTAGTTGCAGGTGAGGTTGAAGTCAGGCGCACGGGAGCACTTGGATCCAATGCCGAAGGGATAGCTGAAGCCCAGACTGCCGCAGCTCGTCGGGCAGCCATCGAGCGTGAAACCGGCACGTGATGGTTGCGCCCACTTCCCCTCGGCGGTCTGCTGGCTCATTAGGACTCCGGGTGCCAGAGCTGTTAGCTCTCCTAGTGACCCGAGTACCAACAGGGAGAACACCATCGGCAAGATGCCCATGATCGATTGATAGTTCTACACTAGGCCTTGCACTAGAGAAATTCAGGTCAGGCAGCAGTGCCTTCTCTTCTACTAGTTCTAGGTACCACTTGATTTCATGGCTGCCTCCCTAGTGCCACTACAACACACTAAGCATGTAAAGACGCCTAATTTGAGGGTAATGGACGCGATATTTCATCTCTAGATGACTGTACAGTCGCTTTCATAAAGCGTCATTATAGCGTCTTCTTATGCACCGTCTCAAATGATGTAAAGACGTTTTCTAAGGCATGTCTACATATATAAAGACGATCCAAAGAGACTTTTGAAAGCATGTCTACCCGTGTAAAGACGATTTAATAGACACGTCTTTTAAACGTCTCAAATATTATAGACACGTCTTATTGCGTCGCAACAGGGGTTAGAGATGTTTTTTTTCGTGTATAGATTATAGTTCTTTTGTGTAAAGATTATAGTTTTATACGGGTGAGCTCATACGTATTATGCACACATGAGGTACATCAATCCTATACGTGTTTTGTATATACATACTGACATCAATTTATACATTTTAGTTATCCTTTTGATACAACATCTCGATACATGGTTCAATAATTTTTTTGGTCCGGAATTTAAGGGAAACTAATTTTTGTAACGGAGGAACATTTTAAGTAGTTCACACTGAGATTTGTACAGTAATCCAAATAATTGCAATAACAGAAAATTGAATTGAATAAAAAATATATATTAATATTCAGAGATACATCGGAAAATATTCTGAACAAAAAACCATATAATATCCTATATATCCTCAATTACATTTATAAATTGATACTAAATCCAGCCATAGTTTTTAGAGGAAAAACAAATACTTTATTCCCACCCTCTTCAGTTTATTCTCGTTTAGCTCCACAGTTAACCTGAAAAGCACATGACGACAAAGGTGAGATATTGCAAGTCTCTAATCTTTGCTAATGAATTCATTAGCATTGTAAAATTTGTATATTTGTAAATAAAATTACTGGAAGAGAACGCCAAAAAATAGTATTGCCGTGAATGGTTCCCTGTGCTTGCACCACCTCACTCCTAATCTTGTTTCAAAAGACAGATGATATATCTTTGCCACCAAATGGTGTGTTCAAGCATGATATGAACACTAACTAATCTGAGATGATATATCAGTTCCCACACCAATGCATACTTATCTAAGCTAACCATGATTACACAAACGTGCATACATAAATTATGCATGATATTGATCAAACTCAGAAATGGGCATACTTCTCTTTTGCCTCAAAATAAAATAAAAGTCTAGGTCTGTACTACTATTTCCCTTCAGGAGAAAAATCAAAATATAACATATCAGGTTGTTATTTGTCTGGTTTGAGCTAGACTTCTTCTTTTTGACCTACAAAGCAAAAAAGTTTATGAGAAAAATAAGCCTCAAAGGTAACCAGAAAATAAAGTTCTTGTACATAGGAAATACACTTACAATGAACATAGGTCAAGCGATAACTTGACCAATAGCATCTCTAACGGTTTGAAAATCTTTATATGGTCTAGGCAATTTAACATCCACTATCTCGGTAGGATGTTTTATAAGAACTCCACAATATTGATCTCCAAGTATGTTTCCTCCAACCACAAATTTTTATCTTGAGTGATCAAAGTTCCTATTGTTACACCTTTATTTTTGTTTCTTGGGTTTGCCGAAAATAGATAGACTTCAAATTTATCCTGTAACGTGAAGAAATAGAACATAATCAACAATGACACCACTTATTTGTATGAAACAACAAAACAGTTTAGATATATTATTTGCATATACCTTGTAACTAGGTTTCTTACGTGGCAAAGATGATGCATCACAATCTTGATCGGCTTCAACAGAGCTTTCATTATTTGCTTTCTGCGACCAAAGATCATATAAGCTACACGTACATCAAAAAGTAAAAGTTAGATCGATGGCTGAGTGAAGTTCTTTTGCACCATAGCAATTATGCGTCGATGTCGTAATGATGAATTTACATAGCTCTCTTTGCTACAATTTTCAGGACGTGGTTGCTACAATTGTGAATGAACAAACATAATCAATAATATTACTTCTTGGAAATATAACCACACTTATTCGAATGCACATTAGTAGTAGCATATATGTTCTTAGTATCCTGATCACGTGGTACACAACCCATCTTAGAATATGCAATGGTGCAATTGTCAAATTTTGAGCTAGTTCAGTAAGATAAGTGCTAAAAATGGAACCCGACCTTTCATTTGGAACTCCATTTTGATCGGTACCCACATAATCTTTTCTCCTTTCAAGTTCGACAAAAAAATGCCTTCGAAATACCCCCGACTATTTGTCGCATGTCTCCATTTGGCCTTGCATGTAGGAATATAACAATGATGCACATGATGCTAGCGAAAGACAACCATATGTATACTGGAAAAAAATGTATCAAAACTTACAACTTCTCTTAATTGGGCTAGTAGATTCATGAGGTAACCCTGGTAATATATTATAAATCTTTGGAGGACCTTGTAAACCATCTTCATTAAGATCTACATTTTCTGCATCATGTTCTGAAAAATTGATCTTTCGCGGTCCTCGAGGTATACTTGACATAATAATTTCCTAAAGAAAGGAAAAATCAGTCAGCATTATTGTACTATAATTATGACTGGTAATTTAGTAAGCTAATAAGTTCATGATGTAAGCAAGTAAGTTCCCGCAGTCGGCATAAATGCTCAGAATATGCTAAGAAATTTTGAAATCTGCAAAAAGTAAAATAAGCACAGAAAATGATTTGAACTGCTAAGAACAATGGTTTTATTTCGTTGAGATATAAAGAATGAAAATCTGAAATGACAGTTTGAGTATGCTGCTGATTCTGAAATGACTACAAGAGAAAAAATTCAACTTGCTATAAAATGCCATGTAGCTATGTACCCTATTAATTGTACAAAAATACAGTACACTTTGCTGCAGTATTGCTTTCAGTATGACAAAAATAGAATCATCGGTACACGTCACACTAGTATCTGAAGTCATCTTAATCAACTACTCTATGAACCGATAACATATGTTAAATACTCAATAATTGTATAGGTATATAAGTATATAACACAACACCTTCTGTCTAGGTCCTAGGAGATATCAAAATACCAGGAACTAGGAAAAGAACTTCGTCATGGCATATTGTTAATCGCACGCTCAGACACCCACCGCATCGCGCACATGCCGCAAAACCTCGTACCTCTTCTTCGTCGTCGGCGACGGCGCCGGGGAGCATTCACCGGCCGGCCGTAAACAGACTTACAAGACAAAGTATAACATTGAATAGAGATGGACTTGCGAGATGCGGGGTGATCCAATCTTTGAGAGATGCACGAACCTGGGCGTAGGCACGCAGTAGCGGATCTAATCTTAGACAATGAGCAGATCAAGATAGGGGGTGGCGGCTGGCTTGAGAGATGAGGGCGATAGATCCCTTTGATAAGATGGAGGCAGAGGGGAAAGCGTGAGAGACATTATATATTTGTAAGTGTTTTTTCGCAGAAAATAAGCTGGAATATATTCTTTTAGCGGTAAAGGTACCAAACGTTAGCGCCAAAACGAAAGTTAAGCGAGAATATTTTTCTTACTCGGTAAAACTAAGAAAACGAGCGGCTAAAAGAAAAAAATGTTTAGTCTTGTCAATTCTAAGTGGAAATAAGTTTTAAGAGTACTTCTTCAAAAAAAAAATTACAATATGCGTACAAATAAAATGATAAATCAAAATTAAGTAGCAAGAAATGGATCAACGAAAATTAAAGCAGCAAAGGAAATGCGACAAAAAATTGTTCCAGATTCGTCCTTGTATTCGTCTTTGTGGGTTTCGATTTTGTTTTCGTTTTCAAAGATAGAAGCGACCGTGACAGCGGTCATATGGGCATCGCGTTAATCGGGGGCGTCGTAGGCAATTTTGTGGCGGGCGGATCAAGTGTGGACGACTTTCTTGTTGTTATTTGGTTGTTCCGGCAAGGTTGTGGCATGGTGAAATCCTTTGCCCGTTTGTCGCAACCATGGAACCATGCATCCCCACGACCACTTCAAATGCGAGCCACTGATTCGTAAATATCCATAGAAAGCACAAGTTCTTCATGAACACGGGCACCTGAGCTAGTACTCCCCAGCAACGACAAGCTCTACCCGAACACTGCCCCCGGAAACCTAAGAGCATCTCGAGGAGACACCGTATTCTATCGGCTTTTAAACGGGCGATAAGGGGCGTGACTAACACGATTTAAAGGATGTGTTCGGAGGCGGCCTGTTTTGCCGCTCGGCTTTGCCATATATGTTCGGCCGCAGCCGAAAACAATCCTCAAACCACAAAAACAATGTTGCACAATTCAAAAGAATTCTAAGAATTAACAACAATAATTTGAAAAGTAAACATAGTTTTTACATCTACCTGACAAATTAGATAGTTTAACCATCTAGACAACAAAATAGCCCAGTTCTGCATAAAAAAACCACATGGAAGTGGTGAAACCATCATGAAAAATTATCACTCATCACGACAGATGTTATCACCATCACCAACACCACCGAAAAACCTAAGCACGACTCGGACAGACTTCGCGGGCATTCTGTCAAACACCAGTTGGGCGCCGCCGGTGGTGGTGGTGGTCGGAGAAATTGTGGAGCCTTAGTGGATGGAGGCGCATGCTTGCGTTTCACCACTATCTTCGTCTTCTTTACCGGCGGCACCGCCTCGGAATCACCGAGATTGACGGTTGTGTGAGCGCTTAGTTTGGCGGTGGCTCTGGACATGGCGCCGGGAGCAGGAGCACCACCCTGGACGATGACGGTGCCCAACCGTTTGCTGGGAACGACGCTAGAGGATGCCTCCGATGCGAGCGCGACATGGACGGTTTAAGAAAAAAAGCTGGTATAGCTCTACATATCTTTCTTTTTCGAAACGGGGTAAAAGCTTTACCTCTTATATTGAGATCTACATATTATTCTCTTTTTTAAAAGGCATATTACTCTTTCTATTGTCCATGGTGATACACGCGCTTTCTAAAGCGTCTCAAGCGTGCGTCATTAGTATCCATAATTAGCAAAAAAAAAATATTTGGTTATCTACTAAAACTAAATGATGTGACGTTATATGGAGCGTCTCAAAATACGTCACTACACATAGGTGCTCTATCACTCTAAAGACGAATATAAATGCGTCCCATGAAACACGTCTCTACGTGCTCAGTTTCTTGTAGTGTGCACATATATTATGGCTACAAAGACTTAGAGTTGACCCAAGGAGGGCCGGAAGAAGACCTGTGTGGCTGTGGCGAGCATTAGATGCCATGTGATCTCGTACATGGTCCTGTGGCTCAGTGCATGTGGATGTGGCAGTGTGATGCATTTGATGTTAAGGAGATGACCTTGACCATGGTGAGAAGACCATGACTGTTGACCGCCGTGTATTTGGTGCGATGTGAAAGGAGGAAATCATGCACGATCTTGACCTCCAACACGAAGACTTTCCGAGTCAGTCAGTCAATACCTCTGCTGATAATTGTAGCCCATGAAAGCACTGCTAAGTTCATGCAAAGTGCGATGTGAAAGGAGGAAATCATGCATGATCTTGACCTCCAACACCAAGACTTTCCGAGTCAGTCAATACCTCTGCTGATAATTGTAGCCCATGAAAGCACTGCTAAGTTCATGCAAAGATGGGAAATTAATCGGACATACCCCGAGAAACTCACCAGCAGGGGATCGTCACTAGAAATGCTTGTTTGCGGAACCATACCATGGAATCAGCCTTTCAATGAACGCCATCCTGCTCGTCAATGGACATCACCGGATGGCAATCTTATTGTGGAACCTAAAGCTGCGTAACAGTAACTGAACTCCATCACCAATTTTAGGTGTTGCTGCAGCCGGGGGCTTCACGATGTAAAATATCCTGACCGCCGGAGATAAACTACACACACAGAATCATGTAAATTAAAAGATAAACAGGAAATGATTGAGGGAGATCGCTTCGATACTACCCTCTCAAATCAATGCCAGGCGGCCCTCCTCTGCCTGCTCCGAGGACACTGTATTGTAGAGGGCGAGCAGCGGCGGCGAGGGCGTGGGGGGGCGCCATGGAGCGCGCGTGTCCTCTTAGACGACCTCGTCCGGGGCGGCGAGCTCCTGCGCTCGGAGCGGTGCCAGGGACCGGGTTACAACGGAGGGGGCGACTGGAGGAACGTGGCGCTCCCGCTCTCGTTCCCTCACGCCGTGGGGGATAAGGGAACGAGTGGGCGGCGACGAATGAACGCTAGGTTGGGTAGGCTTGGACGGCGAATTATGATGTTGCGCTACGGGCGCCAGCAGCGGGGACAGGGAGACGGCGGCCGGAACTGGTGGAGAAGACCATGGACGGTGATGGACGGAAGGTGGGGGTGGCCCTCTGTCGCTGTGCTACGTCAGTTAGTCCTTTTTGGGCTAAGTGTTGACTGTAGCCCATAGTGCGGCCCATGATCGAGCTTTCTTGTGCTGCTCGGTCCATATCGTCCAGAATCAACTCCATACTAAAGTTGTTATTATAGCAAACGTGCCCGTGCGTTGCAATGGAGATGAAAACTCTATGGCACGAAGGCATTGTTGGTGTAGCACCCGACCAATCAAAAGTAAGAAGATGCTCCTCCCAATGAGGCCACGACTCGATGGAGACTCGAAACTCGACTCGCCTCAAAATCATGGAGTAAAATTCCTCTCAACTACTTGAACTCCGGGCGTATTCTGTGATAATTTATTACGAAATATAAATAAATTACTATATTTTATAGAGTCTTGTTTTGTCGGGCTGCTCTTCTATGTGTATTAATCTCGTTCTTTTCTGGGCGGTCTAGGTATTTCGGTGAGCTCTATAATGTTCACGCCTTGTAAATTTAATCTTCTGAAATATCCACAGTTTATTGCCTTTGCTCTGCCAAAGACCATAGATATAATATCACACCTCACCGGCAGCTCGCCCGATTTGCTAGATTGATGTTGTCTACAACATCAACGGTTTTACAACGCATCATACTCTGTCCTATCATTGCACATATCTCGCTGATTCAGTCAATGTCACACCCAGGTAGAGCAACCTGGACAAGAACAGCTCCTTATTTCCCGCGAAAAAAATAGCTCCTTATGGTAAGTGCAACACGGATGATAAAAAGCAATTGTAGCGGCTGCGCCAATGTTTGCCGCCAAGCCCGTCACCATCACCTCAACGCAGTTCGCAGAGCGGCACGCGGGCCTTCCGCGAGCAGCGATCACCGCGGGAGGATCCTCTGCGTCATGCACCAGCTCGGGGTACGCGCGGTTGGTGACGGTGGCGACGTAGACGAGGTGAGAGCCGAAGGAGATCACCGAGCCGCCCTCCGGCATGGCCCTGCCGCCGAAATCGCCGGCGTTGTCGGTGACGAAGTCGAATGAGCCGAATCTGTGGACAAGGCCACAGACCACGCGCTCCGCTGAAGAAGATCCCGTCCGAACAGAAACTCCAACCAGCGCCGCTGGTTGCCCCACGGTGGGCGCCAACTGTCGTGGTGGTGTCACGGCAGATGCCATGGGATGGCTAAAGATGTAGGGACGAAGGACGCTGGAGGTGCTCGGGGAGGGATCACGCGACGAGTAGCCGCGTGAAGTACGAACAGAACAATGCAAACAACACGATCTACCCAGGTTCAGGGCCCTCGTGAGGAGGTAAAACCCCTAATCCTGCCTTTCTTTGTGTATTCTGGTGTCTCACCGAGTAGCCACAGTACAATGGATCTTGCTACCGAGTAGCCACTCCTCTCTCTACGTGATGAATTAGGTCAAGAACCTAGGGTTTCCTCCGTTCAATCTCAACGTGCCTCTCGCAGGAGGCGGCGGGACACCTTATATACCTGGTGCCCAGCCGGATACGTCCAACCTAGACAAGTGTCGACATAGTGTGCACATCGTTCTTCTTCCGGGTTCCCGCTGACAGCTTTGGTTCCTAATCTTGGCTGCATCTGGAAAGTCGTTGGGCAAAACAAGGGGACAGACTGGTATCACTGTGCCAAACACAGAGTAGGGCCCCCTTATCCTGCGACGGCCTGCTTCCATGCTGTCATTGTCAGGCAGGCCGGTCCCAGATGAACAGTAGTTCGAATACTGCCAAGTACGGACCCAGGATACGCGGGATCCTGTGTCAGAACGGCTCCTTTGACTTTCTGGCCCGAGTAGGTTCCCGCCAATTTTACTCGGGCCAACTCTTCTACCCGAAAGGACAGAACTTGATTGATTCTTCCTTCTGGTCATCTTGAGGTGAGACCGAGTAGCAGTCGACCGGGTAGCAAGTACCGGGTAGGCGGCTACTCGACCAAACCTCTCTTCTGATAGTTGCTTTTACCACTTGCCTTTACGCTACTCGGGGGTAACCCCCCGACACACGTTTCATTTTTCCTATATAGCTGCAAAATAGTTTCTAGACTCAACTGCGACCAGTAAAAAGGGATCCTACAGGCAGACAGGCTCTGATACCATTTGTCGCACCCGGACTTCTAGAGGATACTCGCCGTTCTGTTGAACAGTAGTAGATTGGATTACGGGGCTTACCGGCACCCGCGTCCTCTTACGAGTAGGCCAACACACGTATGTGTGACAACCAACCCCTATCTGTTCAGCGTCGACGTAAACTATCCCATAGAAATCAGGACACTTCCGTTGACGTACTTCAAAACATACACACATGGTACGTCAACGGCGTTGAACAACTGATATCACAACAGATCTCTACGACACAAAAGATTGAAATAAGTTGCAAATGGCTCTCATTAGAGCAGAGATAGCAAATACAATCATTCAGAGGGCACATGCCCCAACAATACATCATTACATCACAGCGGAAGCATTCAACATGTCTGAGTACAGACAAGAACCAAATAGGCCTAAGAGGCCGGAAACGAAAAGACGGAGCCCATCCATGAAGTCTCGGATCCTGCCCGGGTCCGCTATCTACTCGTCAGCAGTCTCGTCATACTCCACGTAGTAGCCACCATGTAGATCTTCGGAAACGTAGGTCTGCGGAAACCACAGCCCCAAAGGGGTCAGTACATAAACGTACTGGCAAGCAAGACTCACAATTCACCAAAGTGTAACCCGCCAACACCAAGCACAGATGCCTTGGGTTCAACGGAAGAGAGGGGATATAAAGAATGCTGCAACTAGCTGCGCTAACCAACTACAGATGTTCTACCACTTCCGGCTAACAGAAAGGAGATAAGATCGAGGATTGTAACCAACGGAAAGATAACTTCAAACAAACCCATCCTGGATCTCGCCCCTTATCCAAAGAAGCAATCCGAGGATAACTCACACAGTTGAGTTAATGATGGTTCATATTATTGTGTCAATAAACCTCTTACTAGTCAAGTTGTTAATCATTGGGTGTAAGATTGTTAGTCATTAGGTTTAAGTTGTCCTGAGTACTTGTTAGCCAGTACTTTCACCAAGTAATCCATAACCGCGGAAAACACGGCTTCTCGAGAAGATTATACCTGCAGGGTTGCACCAATTTGGCCGTACACGTATGAATAACCCGCCAGATGGGAGATCACCCCACCAAGCGAGGTACTCAACACAACCAACCATTCTTCGCATCAAGCCCAAAGCACCTTGGGCGCACGGCTAATCGAGCCCAGAAGAAAATGGACCCTCATAGCACTCTAAGAACGTGTCCCCCTATATGCCGACTACGAAAGTTCCACCCTGGCCTGGGCTCGCAAAAACATGCATGCGGCAAATGGAAAACACGAACTAAATGAGGCGATTTGGACGAGATGCGAATCAGGTCAAGTTGAGGGGGGCGCCCATACTCGCTTCCCACATGCGGGTAGTGCGCTCATCATGGATCAGTAGACAAGACCCTTTTCCTATTAGGGTCGACACTAGCAGGCCTCAAAACCACACAGGGCCTCCTGCCGGTGCCTTATCATCAAATTTATTATTAATAGCAACATTAGCATGATTGATTGATTAAACATCGAGCCCCCAGAATATAATGAAGTAGTAACAGAAAGTAACGGGTAACAGACTCGAGCAAAGCAACCTAAGCATGCTAGTAAGACACTGGCTCAAACAATGGGTTGTAGGAAGGGAGATGAGGCAATATCAGGGTTAAGGGATTCATGTGATAGGTTCGTAACAGAACAACTACTACTAAGGCTAGCAGAAAAGAACAACGGAAAGTATCGGTAACCAATGTTGAAAGGAACACAGTGGTTCATGTGAGTGATAACTTGCCTGCAAAACCCAGTAGCCTGGTACTGAGCTAACTCCTTAGAAGGGGGTCGTAAGTATCGTCGGTCTCAACGTCGTCGTGTATCCGAGAAGAAGCAAACAGACAATGCAGAAAAGGTAGACAATCAATATCATGGCATAGTGCACAATCATGGGATGATGCATGTCAAGTTGATGGTTGCATCAAAATGAACTAGATAACATGATAACACAATTTAAATGGACCCATATGCAATTGGATTACATATGGCAAGAGTCCATGAATTAAGTGGAAACAAATGATCTACAATTTAATTACCATGTGAAAGTGGATTACCATGATGCATGCATGATGATAACAACATAATAACAACAAGAGGTGCAAGTGGAAAAGGAATTTAACAAGGTTTGGAAATCATTTGTTAGGTTTGGAAAATTTGGTTGCTTAAAGATGTCACACAAACAATTGTTGTTTTCATCAAGTTAAAGTGTTCAAAACAAATAACAAAGTTTATATTTGAAAAGAAAACAAGATTTTAGTTGGAATACATGTTTCACTTGTTGAAAAAGGATTTCAAATAAATTATTTAGGAATTAAACAAGTTTAAGCAAGAATTAAATGAATTTAATTCAAACATGAACTTATTTGAGTTTTTATTTGTGCAAAACATTGAGTGAAGTTATATTTGAAAAGGTTATGCTTTGATGGTTTGAAAACATATTTTATATGTCCCAAAAGAATTTGTTTTGATCAAGTTATAAATTTAACAATATTAAATGATTTAAACAAGTTTTAAATTATTTAACCAATATTAATTATTCAAAACATGAAACAAATTTTATATTTGAAAAGGTGGTTTAATTTTGCATGGGAAACATATTTCATTTGTTGAAATTGGATTTAAAATGAGCAAGTTATTATTTGGCAATTTTAAATGCAATAATTAAGAAACAGTTGTTTTCAGCAATTTAAATGATTCAAAACAGCAAACAGAATTTATATTTGGAAAGATCATCAAATTTTAGTTGGATTACATGTTTCAAAAATTGAAATTGGAATTAGGATGAATTTTATTATGAATTAAACAATATTAAACAGGTTTTAATTGAATTTAAAACAAGTGTGAATTTTATTTGAATTTTATTTGTTCAAAACATAAATTCAAACCCACATTTGAAAGTTCACACTTTGATGGTTTGAAAACATAATTTGCATGTTCAAAATATTTTATATTGATCAAGTTATTATTTTATCAAATTTAATTGAATTAAACAAGGAGTAAATTATTTAGGCAATTTAAATTATTCAAACCAGGAAACAAAAATTATGTTTGAAAAGGTTAATCAAAAAGGTATGGAAAACATATTTTAGTTGCATTTATTGGATTTATAATGAATTAGTTATTGAATTTAGAATTTTGCATTTGAATTATTCAAAATTGAATTTTAAATGCATTTGGGAATTTCAAAAACAGTGCACAAATGGAATAATTGGAAAGAGTATTTAATTTGGAACAGAAAACATATACAACTTTTATTTATTAGACTTATAGATTAAAAGTTATTAATGTTTAAAGTTTAGGGTTTTATTCTGCCATTTAAAAGAAATAGAAATAAAACAGATTCGTTTTTAAGCGTTTGTCACCGTGCAGTGGCCTAGCCACAGCCACTGCACGTGGGCCTGGGGGCCAGCGTGGACGCTGCGCGCTTGCGTGGCAGAGGGAGCCACTGCCAGGTGGGGCTAGGCTGTCAGCGCGCGAAGGGAAAATTAAGGAAAAAGGGGTGTGCCCGCGGGGGATCGAACCCACGAGCTGTGGCTCGCGCGCACAGGGTTACTGCCACTGCGGTGGCTTCGATTCGTTTGACAGTAACGGGGGCACAAGGAGGTTCAGGTTCAGAATCCGCTAACTGAACTAACTGACGAACAAAGTCTTGTCTGCACTCCGACAGAGGTGACGCCGGCGGCGATCAACGGTTGCTCCTCGTGCTGGTGCTCGCGTGTGGAAGCTGCGGTGTTGTGGTGAAGCCCGCGCACAACAGAGAGGGAAGGAGGGACTGTGGCGCGCTCACCGGCGTTCGTTGCGGAAGCAGAGGCTCGACGGAGCGGCCGGCGGCGACGTCGATGATGGCGGCGGTGTTCTGCGCGTGCTCCGGGACCGCGGTGACGTCCAGGAGGTCGAGGACGAAGGGGCGGTGAGATCTCCGCGTTCAGCGTGGTCGACGGTGGGCTCCTGCGACGGCGGCGAGCTTGGATTCAGAGAAGGAGGCCACGGTGGCCGGCGGCGGTGTTGATGATGGCAGCGATGAAACCGTGGGACTCCGTGATCGTTCTGGTGTCGAACAGGAAGAGGAGGTGACGGGGGTCTGGTTCCAGTGATTAGGTGGGGTGGAGGTGGCTCATGGCGACGGCGCCGTGGTCGGGTTCAGACGAGGTTCTCCGGTGAGAGGTGACAGAGGGTGGTGATCGTCGAGGGAGAAGGAAATTGCAGCGGCGCCTCGAGGGGAGAGAGAGAGCTAGGAGCTAGGGTTACGCGGCGCTGCCCTAGGGGTCTTATAGGGCCTCGGGATCAGCGGATCGCCGTCAGCTCGTGCGGATGCTGCCGTGGCTTCACCGATTCGACGCCGTACAGGTTGAAGATGAAGTGGAAAAAAACGAAGCGTTACGCGCGGGGAGAAAGAGAAACGGGCCGCGCGGGAGGGAGAAGGAAATGGGCTGGGCTGGGGTAGGTTAGTTAGCTGCCGCTCGTTTCCCTTTTATTTATTTTTCTTTTCTGTTTTTTTTTTGTAGCAAAGAGGAAATGGAAGAAATAGATGCTTTGGAGTTTGCCAAAAAATACAAAAAAATTTGGGCAGCCCTTTTAGGTCAAACACAACCAGTAACCAAGTTTGGAAATCAAAAACAGTTGAATTTTTGGTACTGCTTGGAATTAACTCAATTTTAGAGGTATGTTGTTATTAAATAAAATAATGTTGAAAACAAAGGTGTTAATAGGGTGAACCCTATTGATTAACTTGGATTAACTTATTGGAATGGTTTGTTAGTTTTCATGAATTGGAAATTTTGGTGCTGTTTGGGAAAATAAACCAAAATGTGAGTGATTTTTGAATATTAAAAGGATTATTAAAACCAACACTTTCATAAGGTGACCCAAATTGCTTTAATTGGAAAATAACAGAGTAAACAAAATGTTTTGGTTATCCTTTTCATACTTTCAATTTGGGTTCTGTTTGAAATGCATTTGGTTTGAATTTGAAAGTGATTTGAATTAATTGATTGAATTAATTGTTTGATTAAACCCAACAAATTAAGGAGTGATCAACATGGAATAAAATGGAACAATTTGGTTGTTATTATTTGTGATTTTTATTCCAAAAGTTGTAACAGAACAAGTATGAAAACAAAGCAGTTGAAATTGTTTGATTTTCATTGTGAAAACAAAGAATAACAGATGCAAAACAAAAGAAACAAATGCAACAATATGATGACATGATGCAATACTTTAATAACAAGAAATCAAACATTCTAAATGGTAGGTTTTCATACTTGGGCTGTTACAGAAATCCCATTGCCGAATCTCTCCCGATCGGGCGGTGGAGGCACCCCATTGTGTCGTTTTACATTGTCAAAGGCATCGAATACCATTGCATATTTTGTCCCTCCATCATCCGGCTTCATGCGTGCACGACTTCCGATGCGGAGTTTCCCAGGTTCGTCGTGTGTTTATCTTTCGGCTCGATGACACTCTAATGCCGCATGGTACCGATTCGACATGCCTTTTCGGAAAGCAATCTTCTTTTAATTATGTTGGAGGCTATACATGGCATGAAAAGTGCATATGCATAATGTGGCGCGTCGTGCATGGCCAAATTGCAAGCATGGAGGCACTAGGGCTAGCTGGTACTTGTAATCACATGTAATGGTCGTAGATTGAGGCAGGTGTGTTAACTCTATTCATCTCAAAGGAAAAAAAACTCATATCGCTATCAAGAGACATTTGGCGAGGACTGATGCATGCACTGGGAAAGCAATTTATGCCCAGTAAGCATGGTTAAAGAATGTCCCGTGCAGTCATTGTGAGAGAAAAACGAGGAGAGTGATTTCAGGGAGTTAATTCTCTAGTGTAGCCTTGGATTACCGAAGTATGAAAACTTGGTCCAACGAGATGGGAGACACTGCGTGCACCCGGATCGTGAGCTCGACGGTGGCGACCTGAACCGTTCATCGACCGCCCATCCTACGGTGTAAGTCCTCTCGAAAAAACACAACGCCGCCCTCGTGCGTGGCTCGCTCCCGAGGCCCGACGCATCGAGACCCACCCCGGAAATATTCCCGTCGATCCCCTTTCTCCACCTGACCTGCACCTCCTCTCCCTCCAATGGCGGCACCACCTTGTGCTCGATCCCCTTTCCCGTGCCTTTGCACCTCCGATTACGGTGGCTGACTCCACGCCCACACTGTTGATTCCCTTCCCCACGCCCTTGCACCTCTTCTCCCTCCGATGGCGGCGGCATACTCGAGCCGCATCCGGGGACGAATTCGACGGCGGCGCCGGCGGGATCATCTGCGAGCAGCGACCTCTAGCCCCATCGACCTCGCATCTCCTTTCTCCACCGGACCTGCACCTCCTCTCCCTCCAATGGCGGCACCCACCTTGTGCTCGATCCCCTTTCCCATGCCCTTGCACCTCCTCTCCCAGTCTCCCTCCGATTACGGCGGCTGACTCCACACCCACACTGTGGATCCCCTTCCCCACGCCCTTGCACCTCTTCTCCGGTTCTCCCTCCGATGGCGGCGGCATACTCGAGCCGTATACGGGGACGAATTCGACGGCGGCGCCGGCGGGATCATCTGCGAGCAGCGACCTGGTATGTGCCCTCTAGCCGCCGTCCACCCTATCCTCGCCTATCACCCTCGCCTTCTCCCCCATCAAATCGATTGACCCGCATCCATCTCCTCTCCGCGCTCGCTCCTCCGTCTCGTCATATGTCTCATTCTCCTGCCCTGCCACAACAGGTAAAGACGAGGAGGAGATCTTATTACTCGTCAGGGCAAGGATGTGGTGCTGCAGCTGGCCGTCTCTGCAGGCGATGTACAAAGGTCCATTTTTTCCCTTACTGTTGCTTTTCTCGTATTGTGTTGCCGGATCAGTTTCAACTGACTCCTTGCCACTAGCAGGTGCCAAGTGACCAAGGACAGCCCCAGCCGGTGCCGTCTACTACGGATCCTCGGGCTGCTGGTTTAGTTCAGTAGGGCGCCGCGCCGCCGAATTCCTCCGCTCGGACACGGCCAGCAGGAAGAACGACCACCACCAGCAGGTGCCTCCCGCTACAGACATTTTACTGTAAAATGACTCACGTGTAGAACACATATGTATGTATGCCTTGTTGGACGTTTGAATTTCTATTGTCATGGTTTAGTTTAGGAGGGCGGCGTGGCCACGCCGCCGACTTCCTCTGCTCGTACTTGGACGGCCAGAAGAACGACCACCGCCGGCAGTTTTATATTCCACACGCATGAAGTAATTTTCATGCACACCACCTTGTTAGTTGCTGCTAGGGTGTAACTAATTCAACTCTGCATCATATGGCGCTCAAAGCATCGTCTTGATTATTCGCTACTATGGACTTATATAATAGCTGCTGGTTCGTGTACGGCTTGGCGATGTCGCTGCGCTGATGCACCGAGCAAACAGATTTTTGTGTGCTCTTTCTTGATTTTTCGGACCTACCCACCTATTTATCTTCCCCATCTGATATTCTTGTTTTGCTTTTATGCATACTGCCAGGTCTACTTATGATTGAGTTTCTATTTTTAAGTTTGTGGTCAGCTGAGAGAAACAAAATCCAATGATTAATGAGATCTCGTTCCTGGATAACTTGTGGTGGTAAATAGTGGAAGCTTTGTTGGTCGTTCGAATTTCTATTGTGAAGGTGTCCTAATGCTATTGGACCATGTATGACAGTCCAAAAGCCTCGAAACTTACCTTGGGCTACTGGATGGTATTGCTTGTTCAATTAGTTGCAGAGCTAAAAAACTCTTTTATTTATTCTTGTAATTTGTAAGACATGGAAACTGATTTCTTGTGCAAAAATGAGAATCGGGTGAGAGTTGAGAGATAATCCCCAAGTTTATAATACCCTGTTGATTATTTGGCAGTTCAGAGCCAAGGATTTTCAATTTCTTATTGTTTAATGGCCCAAATATCTCTGTCTCATTGATCTTATGGTGGTACATGCAAGTGGTTAAGCCACTTTGATTTCGAAGTAAATTAGAAGTCATAACATTTCTATATCTTGATTCTGGCATCTATATTTATATTGCCAGATCAGTTTCAACTGACTGCTTGCCACTACAGGTGCCAAGTGACCGAGGACAGCCGCCGCCGGTGCCGTCGACTACGGATTGTCGGGCTGCTGGGCTCATGGTTTAGTTCAGGAGGGCACCACGCCGCCGACTTCCTCCGCTCGGACACCGCCGGCCAGAATAACGACCACCACCAGCAGGTGCCACCCGCTGCATCCTTTTTACTTTAAAATGACTCACGTGTAGAACGCATATGTATGTTTCAGCCACCTGAATGTTGCACTTGTGTATCACCCATTCCAAGTCACCCATTCCATGTCTAGCACTACAACCTACTGTTGTTTCCAAGTGCAGCTTTATTTTCCACAACCTTGAGGTAATTTTCATGCACGCCACCTTGTTAGTTGCTTCTAGGGTGTAATTGATTCAACTCTGCATCTTATGGAGCTCAAAGCATCAAGTTGATTATTATCCACTATGACCGTATATAATAGCTGATGGTTCATGTACGCCAAAGCGATGTCGCTGCGCTGATGCAATGAGTCTACACGCAAACATATTTTCCGTGCCCTTTCTTGATTTTCCGGACCTACCCACCTGTCTATCTTCCCCATGTGATATTTTTTTTTGCTTCTCTGCATACTCCCAGGTCTGTTTATGATTGAGTTTCTATTTGTATGTTTGTGGTCAGCTGAGAAAAAAAATCCAATGATTAATGAGATCTCATCCCTGGATAACTTGTGGTGATAAATAGCGGAATCTTTGTTGGTCTTTTGAATTTGTATTGTCAAGGTGTCCTGATGCTATTGGACCATTATCAAAAAAAAATAAGCTATTGGACCATGTATCACAGTGAAAAAGTGTCCCAAACTTACCTTGGGCTACTGGATTGTTTTTCTTGTTCAATTAGTTGCAGAGCTAAAAAAAATCACTTAATTATTCTTGGAATTTGTAAGGCATGCCAACTGATTGCTTGTGCAAAAATGAGAATCAGGTGAGAGTTGAGAGAGATAATCTCAAAGTTTATAATAGCATGTTGATTATTTGGCAGTTCAGAGACAACGGATATTCTATTTCTTATTGTTTAAGACCCCAAATATCTCTGTCTCATTGATCTTATGTTGGTACAAGCACGTCATGTCGTAGTTTGGTCACGTTGACTTCAAACTAAAGTAGCATTTCTCTGTCTTGATTTTGGCAGCTATATTTATATTGAGAAGTGCCACATGTGTGTAAAATGAGAGATATCCTTTTTCATATGCAGATATGATAACATAAGATGCGAGTTATCTTTTTTTTTGCGAAGCACCTAATGCTTCAGAGATTTATGTGGAGTAGTTTATCATGCCGCCGGCCAGAAGAACGACCACCACCAGCAGGTGCCTCCTGCTGCATCCTTTTTACTTTAAAATGACTCACGTGTAGAACGCACATGTATGCTTCAGCTTTCAGAATGTTGCATTTGCGTATCATCCATTCCAAGTCTGTCGTGGTTCTATCTGCTCTGGCAGCCGAGATGATGACCCACCACTCCCATATTAGTTCGTGGTGTTGATCTACCAAGAAATTAAGCTCTGGTTTGGTGATTCAAGGTCCAGGGTTAGTAGTCATGTATGTCATCTGGGGTACTGAATGCAATGACTATCTTTTTAGTATTTGATGTAGTGTTGCATGTGAAAATCCGACTCTCATTTTTGTCCTCTCTAAAATCACTTCTGTTGGTTTTGATGAATCTTTATTGTAGATCATGTTGTTTGCCATGGATAGTAATTAGCATTTATCTGAAGATTATCCTGCATGTACCTGATAGGTGATGTGCCTTTCTTGGCTGCTCTACACTCTGTAGGAAATTGTGTGATGTATGTGACTTGTTTGCTTCTTAGGATGCCTTGTTTATTTGTTATATGCAGTTTGATGTATGCGCTGGACTATCCATTTCAGCTCAATCCTAGTTTTGCTAGTGAACATGTTAAATGATGCTTACTTACTATTTGTTATCTGCAGTTTGCGCTTGGTGTCTGATGCTGATGCAGTTGAGTGTCATGCGTCCAGGACCACTGCCCTGGGACGAAACAAGCCTTTTGTTGCTGCTTGTCTTCGTCGGGAGCTGCTTCCATATGGAGTTATAAATCCTTTCTCTATATGATGGGACGACATCATTCCTATTGCCAGGGATTCTCATGTGTTCTAAAGCCTCAACTTGCACCAAAAAGGTTCTTCCCATGTAAATCTAGATTCAGTGTCCATCCATATTTACAGGAGCATTTCGATTTGACCGAGATGTACTGTACCACATAGCTAGTTATTGGATTGGATCCATGCATGGCTAGCCAGTACTTCATTATTTCACGATTGCAACTCCAGCAAGTAACAGGCAATCCTTGCATGATCAATCTCTCAAGAGAAAAGAATTTGATCTTTCAGTGGACAGTAGTTCAACAACCCAGTTGCCTCATAAATATTTTATTGAGAATTCTCCATCCTTGAAAAGTTCACTTTGGGATCAGAAACTAATGCATTAGAAGGTTTGAACTTAGTAGAGCCATTTGACATAGTAATGTGAGTAGTCCAGTAAAATACATGGATCTTTCTGATTTAGTGGACGTGTCCCTTCTTTGGCTGAAAATTTCTCTCTAGTACATTTATAACTCTTTGGCTATCTATCCATGTTAAAATATCAAGAAAGTATCAATGTAGCCAACGGAGGGGTGCGCATTCTTAAGATGCATCCATTCCTGTGCATCCAGATCGTCCAAGGAGTGAGGAGGGTGATGGAGGTGAGCCCCTTGTGGAGAGGTTTTTGGGTGTCCTGCCTTGCGCCATGGCACGAGTCGAAGAGCGAGTCTTCGTTGGCTGGTGGTCTGCAGGTCATGCGCAACCATGAGAGCACCTCATGCCGAACTTGCCGGTAGAAGGGGCACTCCAGGATGAGGTGGCGCATTGTCTCCGGAACCTGGTCGCAGAGAGGGCATCTGGGATGGTGCTGCAACCCTCGGCGTGCAAGCCTGTCAGCAGTCCATGTTGGCTAACCAGTGAAAACTTGACCCGCGGGGGTGCCCAGCTCTTCCAGATGAGCTTCCAGGCCTGGCTGCCTGTGGAACTACGGAACGATGCCAGGTAGGCTGAGTGCGCCATGTACTCGCCGCTAGAGTTCCACTTCCAAATTAGCCGTTCGGGCTCCTCTGTGAGCAGAGTGGGCTCGACAAGTTGCCAGACTTGGATGTACTGGCCGAGCTCGTGGATGCCAAGTACTCCATGAATGTCTCTGGCCGAACTATGGTCGAGCAGTCCATCGGCGACAGTTCTCTGTTTATGGCGGCGCTTGGGAAGATCATGCGCCGCTCTGCACTTTGTAGGAAATTGTTTGATGTATGTGACTTGTGTGCCAACCGGTGCCTTTTTGTTTAAGCAGTGTATTTCACTGTGTGCGCATGGTTTGTATTCATATTTCCAAAGCAATATTTGGTCCTATATTTTGCATTAGGACGTTTTCATGTTGATCTGACCGTCTTATATTGCTCCTAACTAACATGAATATTGCTTCTTCTCACAGGCGGAGCGGTAGCTATGCCGGCTCCGGTGGTGCTGTTGTTGTGCTGGCCTCGGCCTCGTGCTCCTTGCATGCCCTCGGCTTTGACTACGTCGCGACAACGACGGCGAGTTCACGGCGCCGCCACTTCTTCAGGTGAGTTCCTGGCTCATCCCCATGTACAATCTCCTCCTCCCTTGTTCTGCGGCCATGGCCTTCATGCCATGTCCCCATATTGGTTTGTGGTGATAATCTACTATGAATTTGACTTCTGTTTTGGTGATTCGAGGTCCAGGGCTAGTATTTATGATATATGGGGTAACAAGTGGGGTTTTGTGGTGGTTTGCAGCTGCTCTATTACTGCCTTAATTTTAAGCCTGTGGAGTTTCAGTTTCTGCATCGCCTGTTTGGTCTGCAATGGTACAACTTGTTTTTCTGTTTTTCTATTCATGATCTGGCAACTAGGAGCTACATACACCCTAGGGGATTGTCTTGGAGTTGCATATATTTCTCGATCCGAGTAGTACCATCATGCCATGAATTCCATGCTCCTGCTAGCTTGTGTCCTAGTATCGCAGCAACAATTGACTAGTCCTTTACATGATAATGAACTCGGTTTTCTCATGTTTTTCCCTGATGTTTAAATGTTCTTTTAATCGTGGACCTAATGAACTTGTTTAAATGTTCTTCAATCTTGCAGGACTATCCCTCAAATATTAGGATTTGGATCAACGGACAAGCTCGACCGTGACGGCTGCGGCGAGCGGGACCGCGCCGCTGGAGGCAAGGAGCAAGCCTCCCTGAGATGCTGCTCGCGTCTGCCTCTGAGACGGACATGGTTCGGTAACGAGCTGTAGGTGAGACTTGCTGCTGCAGTGTTGTGGCGTGGAGCATCTATCTAACATACCTGATCGAATCGAAGGTGTTGCTCCAGGGCTGTGCTAGTTGTAGCACTCATCTCATGGCAAAGCGATTGGAGAAGCACCAAAAGCGACGAGCTGAACGTGGCTGCTGCCGAAGCCGAGGGTGATAGGCGCTGGTGTTGTTGTTTTTTATTTGTGGTGCAACCAATAATTGGAGCAGCCGAAGCCGATTGTGTGTATTGTTTGTTGTAGATTCATTTGATTTAGAGCAAGTGCAGATTGGATGCTGGTGTTGGTTTACAAGTTTTATTTTTTCACGAGAAACTCTGAATGCTGGGACCAACAATTTGGACTTGACCTGGGCAACGTATGTACACAGATCCAACGGTCTATATCAGTGTTTGATTATGTACCTACGTAGCTAATGCAACGGTCTCTAAATTAGGTGATGAAGATGTTTCAGAGTTTAGAGTGTGCAACAACACACCCAGCGTGTATATACGTGCATACATAAAAGATGAAAGTAGTATGTGCAACGGCACATATTCACCGTATATATACATACCATACGAACTAACTAGTACTCCCTCCGTATCGAAATATAAGATGTTTTAGCATTTCCTAGATAATATGTACCTAGACATGTTTTAGTGTAAGATGCATATGAATCTACACACTAAAACTTGTCTAGATACATTATATCTACAAAATGCTAAAACATCTTATATTTTGATACGGAGGGAGTAATTAATTAGCTACTGGCATCTAGCGGCAAATCGATAATAGCCATACATAGATCCATGCAAATAAAAGGGTCACTCTCTAGCGTACAAGAACACAAACCAGCGCCATCATTGGCTTAAATGCTTAATTAAATAAGACATGCATGGCTCGTTTGTGGCACCAACAACGCGTGCCAATCACGGGATAGCACCATTTACGCCCTCCCTCTCCTTGACTCGAGGCAATAAATTCATTCCACCACGTCACCAATCCGCGTGACAAGGCATCTCAGCAGCCGTTGATCCATGCATCCATCGGTCGCTCCTCCTAGCAAGAGGTTGGCTTGGCGTTTTGGTTTTGCCATGTTCTTCCCGCCCCCAACCTCTTTTTCCCCCTCCATGGATATTCAAAGGAAACCCCTTGCTTTGTGCTGTCTATAAATATGGGAGGGGCGTCATTCGCCGCGTGCGGGTTGCGTGTGCGACTTAGACTTAGGACTTAGGCGTGGCGGCCGCGGACGGCGACGAATATATATATGACTCCCTCGTCGGTAGGTATCCTCTTGCCTTGCCTGTCGTGTTTCTTCCTCCGCCATGCCAGACGATTCGAATCTCACCTCGTGTGTTTTTTTTCATCCACTTGGTTAATTAGCGAGAGGTCTCTGCCTTGTGTTTGTGGTCAATCTGATGTGATCTTCGTCCGTCCTCTTCTCACGGTAGATCCATCCGTGCGTTTATTTTCTGTTTTGTTTGATTCCACTTAATTAGGCACGAGTGAAAGATCGATGGAGGATTATGCGTTGACCCGTACCTACGTGCGTGAGATAGCTATCTTGGTCGTCTTGATTTTTAGTGGATCATCTTGGTCTTCTCCCCGGCCGTCTCTTTAGATATTTTTAATAGGATGGAGGGAGGGATTAATTGATTAAGATAAGATGGGTTTGAGAAATGAAAGGAATATATTCAAAAAAAAAAAAGAAATGAAAGGAGGAGATGGATGCTGTGTCTAGTTTGGTACGTAGCGTGCAGTTGGGACGAGAGAAAGGAGAAAAAAAAGGAATAAAATTGCGATGTGCATTCACGGCCGCGCGTGCATCCAGCGCATGCGTCGATACGTGGACGGCTCCGTATGCATCGCATGGACGTCAGATACGTGGGCTGGGCGAGGCGTGGCGCGACAGATCCCGCCGCCGTCGTCCATCTCCGGCCGGCTTAGTTTAGGCATCTCCGGCCGGCAGCGGTCACGAGAAGCGTATATGTAGGATTAGTTGGGCAGGCCAAAAACGGAGTGTGCTAGCAGAGAATCGATGGTTGCGTACGTGCTGAGGTACGTAGCCAGACAACAAACGGACTAGTACTAATTAATTGCGTTTCCAGTAGAGCGAGCGGAGGGTCGCGATCTGCTGGATCGCGCGACGTCCTGTGCGTGAGGTCACACCAGCAAAACTCGATCGATCTACCCGTGCGTGCTTCTCTACAGGAAAACGCTTGCAATCGTCCGGGGGACAGCGCGTCTCACGTCCTCCTCCTCCTCGTGCGTGCGACGCGTGGCCCATGGACCCCCACTCAAGGATGAAATGTGGTCGGGAACGGTGGATCCCGATGAAGCCGAGCTGGACATTCTTCTGAAAGAGGGTGCCCCAGGAAAGAAAAAATTCACGGCTTGGTTCAGGGAAAAGGTAATTTCTAGCATGTCCCCCTACCTTGTATTCTGTGTCTTGTCCTTTTTATTACACATAACTAATACACTGAACTTGTAGGGAGCTGATCACAACGTTGTGATGTCCGATGAGTTGACATGTGTCTCCCAAGGATGTAACCGTGGAGTCGAGGCGTATGAGAAGTATGATGTGAATGGGTATCGTTTCCATACAGAGTTTCACCAGAACAGTCGGCCTAATGCAAAAACTGTAAATACTGGGGTCTTCACAAAAGGAGCCGGTGAGTTTGACTACTACGGAAGGTTACATAACGTATATGAGCTGACGTACAATAATACGAACATAGAACTCAAGCTCGTTGTGTTCAAATGCCACTGGTTCAACCCAAAGCATGGACAGAAAAGTACCCCTTCCATTGGGTTAGTTGAAGTCAAGCCTTCAACCACCAACAGCGGATCCGATGTCTTCATTGTGGCCCACCAAGCCAAGAAAGTTTATTATATTCCCTACCCATGTCAGAAAGAGGGACTCAAGGGCTGAGAAGTCGTGTTCCAGGTGTCGCCACATGGGAAGCTACCCATGCCCTCTGACGATGATTATAACAACATTAACCCTAAAACATACGAGGGAATTTTCTATCAAGAGCAAGAGAACTTTGGGGACTTTGACATACAAGGTCTCGAGAATATCGAGGACGATGCACCGACATGGGGTGAGGTAGTGGTGAATATAAAGGACATAGACATGCTGAACAAGTTGCAGGATGAAAATGACAGCGATGATGAGCCTCCACCGTGCGAGGAGCCTCCAACTTACTTCACCCGTGATAGTGATGTTGATAGTGACGATGAGAACCTAAGAACTAATTATGAGAGTGATGATTCGTGGTGAGGGTCTTTTTATGTCATTATTATGCTTAGTATTTATCTTTATGCTTAGTATTTATTCATGTCTTTATTATCATTGGTATTTATTTTCTAACATGCTTCTTAATTGCATTAAATCTTTATGCTTACTGTTTACCCTTTCTCAATGCAGGTGATCCACCAATATGAGCCAAGGCAAAGAATCATCAGGCACTTTGCTGAACTCGCTGCGCCAGAGAAAGCCTACCAAAAGTGGAAGGGAGCCTGTTCCGAACCCTAGATACATTACCGATGAGGGTGGGAGCAGAGGTCAAGGACAAGGGGAAGCTGTTGTTCCACTCCCTCTTAGGGGAGGACGAGGGCGAGGTGGAGGACAAGGGCGAGGTGGCGGACGAGCACTACTAGAGGATGGTGACATACCCTCCGCTTCTGGGGACGTGGCTTCACACTCTCGTGAGTTGGTGTCTCGATACGAGGAGACGCGGTCTCGCGACGAGGGTACGGTGTCTGGCGGCGAGGGAACGATGTCTCGTGGCGAGGGGTCCACTAAGAAGCCACGGGGTCGTGGGGAAACGACTGTCCCGCGTACTCCCGTTGGTCGTGGGCGGGCGCGGCAGGGAGCCGGGCCGTTTGCGCTGCCTTGATCAGGTCATCCCGCGTACTCCCGAGTTGAGCCTCACGCGTATCAAGGCCACCCTCACCGCCGACGGCCCCGCTGTCCCTCCTCCTCGATGGACTTCCCGAGCTCGTGCCGACGTAAGTTTTTCTCAATCTCATTCTCCTTGCGACATTTCTTCCTTAGTGGCTAACTTGACGAGATTCAACTTACATCGAGATTCATTTTTCTTGATATTGTAGTCTTCTTTCGGCGATGCCTTCGATGCCGTTATGGTGGAGTACACCGTTGCGTATCAGGAGTGGGCGCAGAAGAGAGAGGCCTATGACGCCTGGGAAGAGCTGCGCGATGCTGTAACTTTCACCCCTTTCATTCTGCAAATGCTGACAAGTCCTATTTTCTGCAAAGCCTAACATCAAAACTATCTTGTAGGCGGACAAGAGGTTTTATGCCACTGGAGAGCGGGTTCCATTACCAATTGCATGGCCACCTAGGCCTGGGCTGCCTCCACCGTTTCCATCGAAGGAGGACTTCACTCGCATGGGCTACCCGATGACACCGGTAAGTTATATGCCAAACCAGTTGTTACCATTTTCATGTGCCTGCCAAGTTGCTAACTTCCGCTAAAAAATGCATGTAGGCATCAGGACACTCCGGGGCTACTTCCTTTGGCCGTGCTGATGGCTCGCCAAGTCGCACGATCACATTGTCTCATCACGCTCCTGGTGCATCGCCGAGTCCGTCGCGCGATGCCGATGCCCGCGCTACTCCCTCGTCGAGTTCCGGGCATGGTTCGACGGCGGGTACCCAGCGCAGAGCGTCGGCTATTCTCACTCGGTCCGAGATGGGGTCATAGAGCTCTCGCGAGATCTAGCTAGGATGATTGAACTTTGTATACACTATCGATATTGCTCGGATGATGTTCGGATGATTTTGTACTTTGTACGATGTTTGGACCATATGGATATGATGTTTGGATGTTCTTTGTGTAATTTCAACCTTGTTTTTAATTTTTCTGCAATTAAATTCGTATGAAAACGTGCCCTAAACAAAACAGCGCAGCAAAAAAGGAAAAAAACTGCCAAAACACGGCCCAGAGCCCTCCTCTTCCTTCTCGATCCGAGTAGTACCATCATGCCATGAATTCCATGCTCCTGCTAGCTTGTGTCCTAGTATCGCAGCAACAATTGACTAGTCCTTTACATGATAATGAACTCGGTTTTCTCATGTTTTTCCCTGATGTTTAAATGTTCTTTTAATCGTGGACCTAATGAACTTGTTTAAATGTTCTTCAATCTTGCAGGACTATCCCTCAAATATTAGGATTTGGATCAACGGACAAGCTCGACCGTGACGGCTGCGGCGAGCGGGACCGCGCCGCTGGAGGCAAGGAGCAAGCCTCCCTGAGATGCTGCTCGCGTCTGCCTCTGAGACGGACATGGTTCGGTAACGAGCTGTAGGTGAGACTTGCTGCTGCAGTGTTGTGGCGTGGAGCATCTATCTAACATACCTGATCGAATCGAAGGTGTTGCTCCAGGGCTGTGCTAGTTGTAGCACTCATCTCATGGCAAAGCGATTGGAGAAGCACCAAAAGCGACGAGCTGAACGTGGCTGCTGCCGAAGCCGAGGGTGATAGGCGCTGGTGTTGTTGTTTTTTATTTGTGGTGCAACCAATAATTGGAGCAGCCGAAGCCGATTGTGTGTATTGTTTGTTGTAGATTCATTTGATTTAGAGCAAGTGCAGATTGGATGCTGGTGTTGGTTTACAAGTTTTATTTTTTCACGAGAAACTCTGAATGCTGGGACCAACAATTTGGACTTGACCTGGGCAACGTATGTACACAGATCCAACGGTCTATATCAGTGTTTGATTATGTACCTACGTAGCTAATGCAACGGTCTCTAAATTAGGTGATGAAGATGTTTCAGAGTTTAGAGTGTGCAACAACACACCCAGCGTGTATATACGTGCATACATAAAAGATGAAAGTAGTATGTGCAACGGCACATATTCACCGTATATATACATACCATACGAACTAACTAGTACTCCCTCCGTATCGAAATATAAGATGTTTTAGCATTTCCTAGATAATATGTACCTAGACATGTTTTAGTGTAAGATGCATATGAATCTACACACTAAAACTTGTCTAGATACATTATATCTACAAAATGCTAAAACATCTTATATTTTGATACGGAGGGAGTAATTAATTAGCTACTGGCATCTAGCGGCAAATCGATAATAGCCATACATAGATCCATGCAAATAAAAGGGTCACTCTCTAGCGTACAAGAACACAAACCAGCGCCATCATTGGCTTAAATGCTTAATTAAATAAGACATGCATGGCTCGTTTGTGGCACCAACAACGCGTGCCAATCACGGGATAGCACCATTTACGCCCTCCCTCTCCTTGACTCGAGGCAATAAATTCATTCCACCACGTCACCAATCCGCGTGACAAGGCATCTCAGCAGCCGTTGATCCATGCATCCATCGGTCGCTCCTCCTAGCAAGAGGTTGGCTTGGCGTTTTGGTTTTGCCATGTTCTTCCCGCCCCCAACCTCTTTTTCCCCCTCCATGGATATTCAAAGGAAACCCCTTGCTTTGTGCTGTCTATAAATATGGGAGGGGCGTCATTCGCCGCGTGCGGGTTGCGTGTGCGACTTAGACTTAGGACTTAGGCGTGGCGGCCGCGGACGGCGACGAATATATATATGACTCCCTCGTCGGTAGGTATCCTCTTGCCTTGCCTGTCGTGTTTCTTCCTCCGCCATGCCAGACGATTCGAATCTCACCTCGTGTGTTTTTTTTCATCCACTTGGTTAATTAGCGAGAGGTCTCTGCCTTGTGTTTGTGGTCAATCTGATGTGATCTTCGTCCGTCCTCTTCTCACGGTAGATCCATCCGTGCGTTTATTTTCTGTTTTGTTTGATTCCACTTAATTAGGCACGAGTGAAAGATCGATGGAGGATTATGCGTTGACCCGTACCTACGTGCGTGAGATAGCTATCTTGGTCGTCTTGATTTTTAGTGGATCATCTTGGTCTTCTCCCCGGCCGTCTCTTTAGATATTTTTAATAGGATGGAGGGAGGGATTAATTGATTAAGATAAGATGGGTTTGAGAAATGAAAGGAATATATTCAAAAAAAAAAAAGAAATGAAAGGAGGAGATGGATGCTGTGTCTAGTTTGGTACGTAGCGTGCAGTTGGGACGAGAGAAAGGAGAAAAAAAAGGAATAAAATTGCGATGTGCATTCACGGCCGCGCGTGCATCCAGCGCATGCGTCGATACGTGGACGGCTCCGTATGCATCGCATGGACGTCAGATACGTGGGCTGGGCGAGGCGTGGCGCGACAGATCCCGCCGCCGTCGTCCATCTCCGGCCGGCTTAGTTTAGGCATCTCCGGCCGGCAGCGGTCACGAGAAGCGTATATGTAGGATTAGTTGGGCAGGCCAAAAACGGAGTGTGCTAGCAGAGAATCGATGGTTGCGTACGTGCTGAGGTACGTAGCCAGACAACAAACGGACTAGTACTAATTAATTGCGTTTCCAGTAGAGCGAGCGGAGGGTCGCGATCTGCTGGATCGCGCGACGTCCTGTGCGTGAGGTCACACCAGCAAAACTCGATCGATCTACCCGTGCGTGCTTCTCTACAGGAAAACGCTTGCAATCGTCCGGGGGACAGCGCGTCTCACGTCCTCCTCCTCCTCGTGCGTGCGACGCGTGGCCCATGGACCCCCACTCAAGGATGAAATGTGGTCGGGAACGGTGGATCCCGATGAAGCCGAGCTGGACATTCTTCTGAAAGAGGGTGCCCCAGGAAAGAAAAAATTCACGGCTTGGTTCAGGGAAAAGGTAATTTCTAGCATGTCCCCCTACCTTGTATTCTGTGTCTTGTCCTTTTTATTACACATAACTAATACACTGAACTTGTAGGGAGCTGATCACAACGTTGTGATGTCCGATGAGTTGACATGTGTCTCCCAAGGATGTAACCGTGGAGTCGAGGCGTATGAGAAGTATGATGTGAATGGGTATCGTTTCCATACAGAGTTTCACCAGAACAGTCGGCCTAATGCAAAAACTGTAAATACTGGGGTCTTCACAAAAGGAGCCGGTGAGTTTGACTACTACGGAAGGTTACATAACGTATATGAGCTGACGTACAATAATACGAACATAGAACTCAAGCTCGTTGTGTTCAAATGCCACTGGTTCAACCCAAAGCATGGACAGAAAAGTACCCCTTCCATTGGGTTAGTTGAAGTCAAGCCTTCAACCACCAACAGCGGATCCGATGTCTTCATTGTGGCCCACCAAGCCAAGAAAGTTTATTATATTCCCTACCCATGTCAGAAAGAGGGACTCAAGGGCTGAGAAGTCGTGTTCCAGGTGTCGCCACATGGGAAGCTACCCATGCCCTCTGACGATGATTATAACAACATTAACCCTAAAACATACGAGGGAATTTTCTATCAAGAGCAAGAGAACTTTGGGGACTTTGACATACAAGGTCTCGAGAATATCGAGGACGATGCACCGACATGGGGTGAGGTAGTGGTGAATATAAAGGACATAGACATGCTGAACAAGTTGCAGGATGAAAATGACAGCGATGATGAGCCTCCACCGTGCGAGGAGCCTCCAACTTACTTCACCCGTGATAGTGATGTTGATAGTGACGATGAGAACCTAAGAACTAATTATGAGAGTGATGATTCGTGGTGAGGGTCTTTTTATGTCATTATTATGCTTAGTATTTATCTTTATGCTTAGTATTTATTCATGTCTTTATTATCATTGGTATTTATTTTCTAACATGCTTCTTAATTGCATTAAATCTTTATGCTTACTGTTTACCCTTTCTCAATGCAGGTGATCCACCAATATGAGCCAAGGCAAAGAATCATCAGGCACTTTGCTGAACTCGCTGCGCCAGAGAAAGCCTACCAAAAGTGGAAGGGAGCCTGTTCCGAACCCTAGATACATTACCGATGAGGGTGGGAGCAGAGGTCAAGGACAAGGGGAAGCTGTTGTTCCACTCCCTCTTAGGGGAGGACGAGGGCGAGGTGGAGGACAAGGGCGAGGTGGCGGACGAGCACTACTAGAGGATGGTGACATACCCTCCGCTTCTGGGGACGTGGCTTCACACTCTCGTGAGTTGGTGTCTCGATACGAGGAGACGCGGTCTCGCGACGAGGGTACGGTGTCTGGCGGCGAGGGAACGATGTCTCGTGGCGAGGGGTCCACTAAGAAGCCACGGGGTCGTGGGGAAACGACTGTCCCGCGTACTCCCGTTGGTCGTGGGCGGGCGCGGCAGGGAGCCGGGCCGTTTGCGCTGCCTTGATCAGGTCATCCCGCGTACTCCCGAGTTGAGCCTCACGCGTATCAAGGCCACCCTCACCGCCGACGGCCCCGCTGTCCCTCCTCCTCGATGGACTTCCCGAGCTCGTGCCGACGTAAGTTTTTCTCAATCTCATTCTCCTTGCGACATTTCTTCCTTAGTGGCTAACTTGACGAGATTCAACTTACATCGAGATTCATTTTTCTTGATATTGTAGTCTTCTTTCGGCGATGCCTTCGATGCCGTTATGGTGGAGTACACCGTTGCGTATCAGGAGTGGGCGCAGAAGAGAGAGGCCTATGACGCCTGGGAAGAGCTGCGCGATGCTGTAACTTTCACCCCTTTCATTCTGCAAATGCTGACAAGTCCTATTTTCTGCAAAGCCTAACATCAAAACTATCTTGTAGGCGGACAAGAGGTTTTATGCCACTGGAGAGCGGGTTCCATTACCAATTGCATGGCCACCTAGGCCTGGGCTGCCTCCACCGTTTCCATCGAAGGAGGACTTCACTCGCATGGGCTACCCGATGACACCGGTAAGTTATATGCCAAACCAGTTGTTACCATTTTCATGTGCCTGCCAAGTTGCTAACTTCCGCTAAAAAATGCATGTAGGCATCAGGACACTCCGGGGCTACTTCCTTTGGCCGTGCTGATGGCTCGCCAAGTCGCACGATCACATTGTCTCATCACGCTCCTGGTGCATCGCCGAGTCCGTCGCGCGATGCCGATGCCCGTGCTACTCCCTCGTCGAGTTCCGGGCATGGTTCGACGGCGGGTACCCAGCGCAGAGCGTCGGCTATTCTCACTCGGTCCGAGATGGGGTCATAGAGCTCTCGCGAGATCTAGCTAGGATGATTGAACTTTGTATACACTATCGATATTGCTCGGATGATGTTCGGATGATTTTGTACTTTGTACGATGTTTGGACCATATGGATATGATGTTTGGATGTTCTTTGTGTAATTTCAACCTTGTTTTTAATTTTTCTGCAATTAAATTCGTATGAAAACGTGCCCTAAACAAAACAGCGCAGCAAAAAAGGAAAAAAACTGCCAAAACACGGCCCAGAGCCCTCCTCTTCCTTCTCGATCCGAGTAGTACCATCATGCCATGAATTCCATGCTCCTGCTAGCTTGTGTCCTAGTATCGCAGCAACAATTGACTAGTCCTTTACATGATAATGAACTCGGTTTTCTCATGTTTTTCCCTGATGTTTAAATGTTCTTTTAATCGTGGACCTAATGAACTTGTTTAAATGTTCTTCAATCTTGCAGGACTATCCCTCAAATATTAGGATTTGGATCAACGGACAAGCTCGACCGTGACGGCTGCGGCGAGCGGGACCGCGCCGCTGGAGGCAAGGAGCAAGCCTCCCTGAGATGCTGCTCGCGTCTGCCTCTGAGACGGACATGGTTCGGTAACGAGCTGTAGGTGAGACTTGCTGCTGCAGTGTTGTGGCGTGGAGCATCTATCTAACATACCTGATCGAATCGAAGGTGTTGCTCCAGGGCTGTGCTAGTTGTAGCACTCATCTCATGGCAAAGCGATTGGAGAAGCACCAAAAGCGACGAGCTGAACGTGGCTGCTGCCGAAGCCGAGGGTGATAGGCGCTGGTGTTGTTGTTTTTTATTTGTGGTGCAACCAATAATTGGAGCAGCCGAAGCCGATTGTGTGTATTGTTTGTTGTAGATTCATTTGATTTAGAGCAAGTGCAGATTGGATGCTGGTGTTGGTTTACAAGTTTTATTTTTTCACGAGAAACTCTGAATGCTGGGACCAACAATTTGGACTTGACCTGGGCAACGTATGTACACAGATCCAACGGTCTATATCAGTGTTTGATTATGTACCTACGTAGCTAATGCAACGGTCTCTAAATTAGGTGATGAAGATGTTTCAGAGTTTAGAGTGTGCAACAACACACCCAGCGTGTATATACGTGCATACATAAAAGATGAAAGTAGTATGTGCAACGGCACATATTCACCGTATATATACATACCATACGAACTAACTAGTACTCCCTCCGTATCGAAATATAAGATGTTTTAGCATTTCCTAGATAATATGTACCTAGACATGTTTTAGTGTAAGATGCATATGAATCTACACACTAAAACTTGTCTAGATACATTATATCTACAAAATGCTAAAACATCTTATATTTTGATACGGAGGGAGTAATTAATTAGCTACTGGCATCTAGCGGCAAATCGATAATAGCCATACATAGATCCATGCAAATAAAAGGGTCACTCTCTAGCGTACAAGAACACAAACCAGCGCCATCATTGGCTTAAATGCTTAATTAAATAAGACATGCATGGCTCGTTTGTGGCACCAACAACGCGTGCCAATCACGGGATAGCACCATTTACGCCCTCCCTCTCCTTGACTCGAGGCAATAAATTCATTCCACCACGTCACCAATCCGCGTGACAAGGCATCTCAGCAGCCGTTGATCCATGCATCCATCGGTCGCTCCTCCTAGCAAGAGGTTGGCTTGGCGTTTTGGTTTTGCCATGTTCTTCCCGCCCCCAACCTCTTTTTCCCCCTCCATGGATATTCAAAGGAAACCCCTTGCTTTGTGCTGTCTATAAATATGGGAGGGGCGTCATTCGCCGCGTGCGGGTTGCGTGTGCGACTTAGACTTAGGACTTAGGCGTGGCGGCCGCGGACGGCGACGAATATATATATGACTCCCTCGTCGGTAGGTATCCTCTTGCCTTGCCTGTCGTGTTTCTTCCTCCGCCATGCCAGACGATTCGAATCTCACCTCGTGTGTTTTTTTTCATCCACTTGGTTAATTAGCGAGAGGTCTCTGCCTTGTGTTTGTGGTCAATCTGATGTGATCTTCGTCCGTCCTCTTCTCACGGTAGATCCATCCGTGCGTTTATTTTCTGTTTTGTTTGATTCCACTTAATTAGGCACGAGTGAAAGATCGATGGAGGATTATGCGTTGACCCGTACCTACGTGCGTGAGATAGCTATCTTGGTCGTCTTGATTTTTAGTGGATCATCTTGGTCTTCTCCCCGGCCGTCTCTTTAGATATTTTTAATAGGATGGAGGGAGGGATTAATTGATTAAGATAAGATGGGTTTGAGAAATGAAAGGAATATATTCAAAAAAAAAAAAGAAATGAAAGGAGGAGATGGATGCTGTGTCTAGTTTGGTACGTAGCGTGCAGTTGGGACGAGAGAAAGGAGAAAAAAAAGGAATAAAATTGCGATGTGCATTCACGGCCGCGCGTGCATCCAGCGCATGCGTCGATACGTGGACGGCTCCGTATGCATCGCATGGACGTCAGATACGTGGGCTGGGCGAGGCGTGGCGCGACAGATCCCGCCGCCGTCGTCCATCTCCGGCCGGCTTAGTTTAGGCATCTCCGGCCGGCAGCGGTCACGAGAAGCGTATATGTAGGATTAGTTGGGCAGGCCAAAAACGGAGTGTGCTAGCAGAGAATCGATGGTTGCGTACGTGCTGAGGTACGTAGCCAGACAACAAACGGACTAGTACTAATTAATTGCGTTTCCAGTAGAGCGAGCGGAGGGTCGCGATCTGCTGGATCGCGCGACGTCCTGTGCGTGAGGTCACACCAGCAAAACTCGATCGATCTACCCGTGCGTGCTTCTCTACAGGAAAACGCTTGCAATCGTCCGGGGGACAGCGCGTCTCACGTCCTCCTCCTCCTCGTGCGTGCGACGCGTGGCCCATGGACCCCCACTCAAGGATGAAATGTGGTCGGGAACGGTGGATCCCGATGAAGCCGAGCTGGACATTCTTCTGAAAGAGGGTGCCCCAGGAAAGAAAAAATTCACGGCTTGGTTCAGGGAAAAGGTAATTTCTAGCATGTCCCCCTACCTTGTATTCTGTGTCTTGTCCTTTTTATTACACATAACTAATACACTGAACTTGTAGGGAGCTGATCACAACGTTGTGATGTCCGATGAGTTGACATGTGTCTCCCAAGGATGTAACCGTGGAGTCGAGGCGTATGAGAAGTATGATGTGAATGGGTATCGTTTCCATACAGAGTTTCACCAGAACAGTCGGCCTAATGCAAAAACTGTAAATACTGGGGTCTTCACAAAAGGAGCCGGTGAGTTTGACTACTACGGAAGGTTACATAACGTATATGAGCTGACGTACAATAATACGAACATAGAACTCAAGCTCGTTGTGTTCAAATGCCACTGGTTCAACCCAAAGCATGGACAGAAAAGTACCCCTTCCATTGGGTTAGTTGAAGTCAAGCCTTCAACCACCAACAGCGGATCCGATGTCTTCATTGTGGCCCACCAAGCCAAGAAAGTTTATTATATTCCCTACCCATGTCAGAAAGAGGGACTCAAGGGCTGGGAAGTCGTGTTCCAGGTGTCGCCACATGGGAAGCTACCCATGCCCTCTGACGATGATTATAACAACATTAACCCTAAAACATACGAGGGAATTTTCTATCAAGAGCAAGAGAACTTTGGGGACTTTGACATACAAGGTCTCGAGAATATCGAGGACGATGCACCGACATGGGGTGAGGTAGTGGTGAATATAAAGGACATAGACATGCTGAACAAGTTGCAGGATGAAAATGACAGCGATGATGAGCCTCCACCGTGCGAGGAGCCTCCAACTTACTTCACCCGTGATAGTGATGTTGATAGTGACGATGAGAACCTAAGAACTAATTATGAGAGTGATGATTCGTGGTGAGGGTCTTTTTATGTCATTATTATGCTTAGTATTTATCTTTATGCTTAGTATTTATTCATGTCTTTATTATCATTGGTATTTATTTTCTAACATGCTTCTTAATTGCATTAAATCTTTATGCTTACTGTTTACCCTTTCTCAATGCAGGTGATCCACCAATATGAGCCAAGGCAAAGAATCATCAGGCACTTTGCTGAACTCGCTGCGCCAGAGAAAGCCTACCAAAAGTGGAAGGGAGCCTGTTCCGAACCCTAGATACATTACCGATGAGGGTGGGAGCAGAGGTCAAGGACAAGGGGAAGCTGTTGTTCCACTCCCTCTTAGGGGAGGACGAGGGCGAGGTGGAGGACAAGGGCGAGGTGGCGGACGAGCACTACTAGAGGATGGTGACATACCCTCCGCTTCTGGGGACGTGGCTTCACACTCTCGTGAGTTGGTGTCTCGATACGAGGAGACGCGGTCTCGCGACGAGGGTACGGTGTCTGGCGGCGAGGGAACGATGTCTCGTGGCGAGGGGTCCACTAAGAAGCCACGGGGTCGTGGGGAAACGACTGTCCCGCGTACTCCCGTTGGTCGTGGGCGGGCGCGGCAGGGAGCCGGGCCGTTTGCGCTGCCTTGATCAGGTCATCCCGCGTACTCCCGAGTTGAGCCTCACGCGTATCAAGGCCACCCTCACCGCCGACGGCCCCCGCTGTCCCTCCTCCTCGATGGACTTCCCGAGCTCGTGCCGACGTAAGTTTTTCTCAATCTCATTCTCCTTGCGACATTTCTTCCTTAGTGGCTAACTTGACGAGATTCAACTTACATCGAGATTCATTTTTCTTGATATTGTAGTCTTCTTTCGGCGATGCCTTCGATGCCGTTATGGTGGAGTACACCGTTGCGTATCAGGAGTGGGCGCAGAAGAGAGAGGCCTATGACGCCTGGGAAGAGCTGCGCGATGCTGTAACTTTCACCCCTTTCATTCTGCAAATGCTGACAAGTCCTATTTTCTGCAAAGCCTAACATCAAAACTATCTTGTAGGCGGACAAGAGGTTTTATGCCACTGGAGAGCGGGTTCCATTACCAATTGCATGGCCACCTAGGCCTGGGCTGCCTCCACCGTTTCCATCGAAGGAGGACTTCACTCGCATGGGCTACCCGATGACACCGGTAAGTTATATGCCAAACCAGTTGTTACCATTTTCATGTGCCTGCCAAGTTGCTAACTTCCGCTAAAAAATGCATGTAGGCATCAGGACACTCCGGGGCTACTTCCTTTGGCCGTGCTGATGGCTCGCCAAGTCGCACGATCACATTGTCTCATCACGCTCCTGGTGCATCGCCGAGTCCGTCGCGCGATGCCGATGCCCGTGCTACTCCCTCGTCGAGTTCCGGGCATGGTTCGACGGCGGGTACCCAGCGCAGAGCGTCGGCTATTCTCACTCGGTCCGAGATGGGGTCATAGAGCTCTCGCGAGATCTAGCTAGGATGATTGAACTTTGTATACACTATCGATATTGCTCGGATGATGTTCGGATGATTTTGTACTTTGTACGATGTTTGGACCATATGGATATGATGTTTGGATGTTCTTTGTGTAATTTCAACCTTGTTTTTAATTTTTCTGCAATTAAATTCGTATGAAAACGTGCCCTAAACAAAACAGCGCAGCAAAAAAGGAAAAAAACTGCCAAAACAACGGCCCAGAGCCCTCCTCTTTCCTTCTCGATCCGAGTAGTACCATCATGCCATGAATTCCATGCTCCTGCTAGCTTGTGTCCTAGTATCGCAGCAACAATTGACTAGTCCTTTACATGATAATGAACTCGGTTTTCTCATGTTTTTCCCTGATGTTTAAATGTTCTTTTAATCGTGGACCTAATGAACTTGTTTAAATGTTCTTCAATCTTGCAGGACTATCCCTCAAATATTAGGATTTGGATCAACGGACAAGCTCGACCGTGACGGCTGCGGCGAGCGGGACCGCGCCGCTGGAGGCAAGGAGCAAGCCTCCCTGAGATGCTGCTCGCGTCTGCCTCTGAGACGGACATGGTTCGGTAACGAGCTGTAGGTGAGACTTGCTGCTGCAGTGTTGTGGCGTGGAGCATCTATCTAACATACCTGATCGAATCGAAGGTGTTGCTCCAGGGCTGTGCTAGTTGTAGCACTCATCTCATGGCAAAGCGATTGGAGAAGCACCAAAAGCGACGAGCTGAACGTGGCTGCTGCCGAAGCCGAGGGTGATAGGCGCTGGTGTTGTTGTTTTTTATTTGTGGTGCAACCAATAATTGGAGCAGCCGAAGCCGATTGTGTGTATTGTTTGTTGTAGATTCATTTGATTTAGAGCAAGTGCAGATTGGATGCTGGTGTTGGTTTACAAGTTTTATTTTTTCACGAGAAACTCTGAATGCTGGGACCAACAATTTGGACTTGACCTGGGCAACGTATGTACACAGATCCAACGGTCTATATCAGTGTTTGATTATGTACCTACGTAGCTAATGCAACGGTCTCTAAATTAGGTGATGAAGATGTTTCAGAGTTTAGAGTGTGCAACAACACACCCAGCGTGTATATACGTGCATACATAAAAGATGAAAGTAGTATGTGCAACGGCACATATTCACCGTATATATACATACCATACGAACTAACTAGTACTCCCTCCGTATCGAAATATAAGATGTTTTAGTATTTCCTAGATAATATGTACCTAGACATGTTTTAGTGTAAGATGCATATGAATCTACACACTAAAACTTGTCTAGATACATTATATCTACAAAATGCTAAAACATCTTATATTTTGATACGGAGGGAGTAATTAATTAGCTACTGGCATCTAGCGGCAAATCGATAATAGCCATACATAGATCCATGCAAATAAAAGGGTCACTCTCTAGCGTACAAGAACACAAACCAGCGCCATCATTGGCTTAAATGCTTAATTAAATAAGACATGCATGGCTCGTTTGTGGCACCAACAACGCGTGCCAATCACGGGATAGCACCATTTACGCCCTCCCTCTCCTTGACTCGAGGCAATAAATTCATTCCACCACGTCACCAATCCGCGTGACAAGGCATCTCAGCAGCCGTTGATCCATGCATCCATCGGTCGCTCCTCCTAGCAAGAGGTTGGCTTGGCGTTTTGGTTTTGCCATGTTCTTCCCGCCCCCAACCTCTTTTTCCCCCTCCATGGATATTCAAAGGAAACCCCTTGCTTTGTGCTGTCTATAAATATGGGAGGGGCGTCATTCGCCGCGTGCGGGTTGCGTGTGCGACTTAGACTTAGGACTTAGGCGTGGCGGCCGCGGACGGCGACGAATATATATATGACTCCCTCGTCGGTAGGTATCCTCTTGCCTTGCCTGTCGTGTTTCTTCCTCCGCCATGCCAGACGATTCGAATCTCACCTCGTGTGTTTTTTTTCATCCACTTGGTTAATTAGCGAGAGGTCTCTGCCTTGTGTTTGTGGTCAATCTGATGTGATCTTCGTCCGTCCTCTTCTCACGGTAGATCCATCCGTGCGTTTATTTTCTGTTTTGTTTGATTCCACTTAATTAGGCACGAGTGAAAGATCGATGGAGGATTATGCGTTGACCCGTACCTACGTGCGTGAGATAGCTATCTTGGTCGTCTTGATTTTTAGTGGATCATCTTGGTCTTCTCCCCGGCCGTCTCTTTAGATATTTTTAATAGGATGGAGGGAGGGATTAATTGATTAAGATAAGATGGGTTTGAGAAATGAAAGGAATATATTCAAAAAAAAAAAAGAAATGAAAGGAGGAGATGGATGCTGTGTCTAGTTTGGTACGTAGCGTGCAGTTGGGACGAGAGAAAGGAGAAAAAAAAGGAATAAAATTGCGATGTGCATTCACGGCCGCGCGTGCATCCAGCGCATGCGTCGATACGTGGACGGCTCCGTATGCATCGCATGGACGTCAGATACGTGGGCTGGGCGAGGCGTGGCGCGACAGATCCCGCCGCCGTCGTCCATCTCCGGCCGGCTTAGTTTAGGCATCTCCGGCCGGCAGCGGTCACGAGAAGCGTATATGTAGGATTAGTTGGGCAGGCCAAAAACGGAGTGTGCTAGCAGAGAATCGATGGTTGCGTACGTGCTGAGGTACGTAGCCAGACAACAAACGGACTAGTACTAATTAATTGCGTTTCCAGTAGAGCGAGCGGAGGGTCGCGATCTGCTGGATCGCGCGACGTCCTGTGCGTGAGGTCACACCAGCAAAACTCGATCGATCTACCCGTGCGTGCTTCTCTACAGGAAAACGCTTGCAATCGTCCGGGGGACAGCGCGTCTCACGTCCTCCTCCTCCTCGTGCGTGCGACGCGTGGCCCATGGACCCCCACTCAAGGATGAAATGTGGTCGGGAACGGTGGATCCCGATGAAGCCGAGCTGGACATTCTTCTGAAAGAGGGTGCCCCAGGAAAGAAAAAATTCACGGCTTGGTTCAGGGAAAAGGTAATTTCTAGCATGTCCCCCTACCTTGTATTCTGTGTCTTGTCCTTTTTATTACACATAACTAATACACTGAACTTGTAGGGAGCTGATCACAACGTTGTGATGTCCGATGAGTTGACATGTGTCTCCCAAGGATGTAACCGTGGAGTCGAGGCGTATGAGAAGTATGATGTGAATGGGTATCGTTTCCATACAGAGTTTCACCAGAACAGTCGGCCTAATGCAAAAACTGTAAATACTGGGGTCTTCACAAAAGGAGCCGGTGAGTTTGACTACTACGGAAGGTTACATAACGTATATGAGCTGACGTACAATAATACGAACATAGAACTCAAGCTCGTTGTGTTCAAATGCCACTGGTTCAACCCAAAGCATGGACAGAAAAGTACCCCTTCCATTGGGTTAGTTGAAGTCAAGCCTTCAACCACCAACAGCGGATCCGATGTCTTCATTGTGGCCCACCAAGCCAAGAAAGTTTATTATATTCCCTACCCATGTCAGAAAGAGGGACTCAAGGGCTGGGAAGTCGTGTTCCAGGTGTCGCCACATGGGAAGCTACCCATGCCCTCTGACGATGATTATAACAACATTAACCCTAAAACATACGAGGGAATTTTCTATCAAGAGCAAGAGAACTTTGGGGACTTTGACATACAAGGTCTCGAGAATATCGAGGACGATGCACCGACATGGGGTGAGGTAGTGGTGAATATAAAGGACATAGACATGCTGAACAAGTTGCAGGATGAAAATGACAGCGATGATGAGCCTCCACCGTGCGAGGAGCCTCCAACTTACTTCACCCGTGATAGTGATGTTGATAGTGACGATGAGAACCTAAGAACTAATTATGAGAGTGATGATTCGTGGTGAGGGTCTTTTTATGTCATTATTATGCTTAGTATTTATCTTTATGCTTAGTATTTATTCATGTCTTTATTATCATTGGTATTTATTTTCTAACATGCTTCTTAATTGCATTAAATCTTTATGCTTACTGTTTACCCTTTCTCAATGCAGGTGATCCACCAATATGAGCCAAGGCAAAGAATCATCAGGCACTTTGCTGAACTCGCTGCGCCAGAGAAAGCCTACCAAAAGTGGAAGGGAGCCTGTTCCGAACCCTAGATACATTACCGATGAGGGTGGGAGCAGAGGTCAAGGACAAGGGGAAGCTGTTGTTCCACTCCCTCTTAGGGGAGGACGAGGGCGAGGTGGAGGACAAGGGCGAGGTGGCGGACGAGCACTACTAGAGGATGGTGACATACCCTCCGCTTCTGGGGACGTGGCTTCACACTCTCGTGAGTTGGTGTCTCGATACGAGGAGACGCGGTCTCGCGACGAGGGTACGGTGTCTGGCGGCGAGGGAACGATGTCTCGTGGCGAGGGGTCCACTAAGAAGCCACGGGGTCGTGGGGAAACGACTGTCCCGCGTACTCCCGTTGGTCGTGGGCGGGCGCGGCAGGGAGCCGGGCCGTTTGCGCTGCCTTGATCAGGTCATCCCGCGTACTCCCGAGTTGAGCCTCACGCGTATCAAGGCCACCCTCACCGCCGACGGCCCCGCTGTCCCTCCTCCTCGATGGACTTCCCGAGCTCGTGCCGACGTAAGTTTTTCTCAATCTCATTCTCCTTGCGACATTTCTTCCTTAGTGGCTAACTTGACGAGATTCAACTTACATCGAGATTCATTTTTCTTGATATTGTAGTCTTCTTTCGGCGATGCCTTCGATGCCGTTATGGTGGAGTACACCGTTGCGTATCAGGAGTGGGCGCAGAAGAGAGAGGCCTATGACGCCTGGGAAGAGCTGCGCGATGCTGTAACTTTCACCCCTTTCATTCTGCAAATGCTGACAAGTCCTATTTTCTGCAAAGCCTAACATCAAAACTATCTTGTAGGCGGACAAGAGGTTTTATGCCACTGGAGAGCGGGTTCCATTACCAATTGCATGGCCACCTAGGCCTGGGCTGCCTCCACCGTTTCCATCGAAGGAGGACTTCACTCGCATGGGCTACCCGATGACACCGGTAAGTTATATGCCAAACCAGTTGTTACCATTTTCATGTGCCTGCCAAGTTGCTAACTTCCGCTAAAAAATGCATGTAGGCATCAGGACACTCCGGGGCTACTTCCTTTGGCCGTGCTGATGGCTCGCCAAGTCGCACGATCACATTGTCTCATCACGCTCCTGGTGCATCGCCGAGTCCGTCGCGCGATGCCGATGCCCGTGCTACTCCCTCGTCGAGTTCCGGGCATGGTTCGACGGCGGGTACCCAGCGCAGAGCGTCGGCTATTCTCACTCGGTCCGAGATGGGGTCATAGAGCTCTCGCGAGATCTAGCTAGGATGATTGAACTTTGTATACACTATCGATATTGCTCGGATGATGTTCGGATGATTTTGTACTTTGTACGATGTTTGGACCATATGGATATGATGTTTGGATGTTCTTTGTGTAATTTCAACCTTGTTTTTAATTTTTCTGCAATTAAATTCGTATGAAAACGTGCCCTAAACAAAACAGCGCAGCAAAAAAGGAAAAAAACTGCCAAAACACGGCCCAGAGCCCTCTTCGCGCCGAATGGCCCAGCCCATACGGCGAGGGGTCCCGTCGGCGTCTCTTCGCGCGTGGCCCACATGGCACGGGCGCGCGTGGCCCATACGGCGACGGGGATACCGTCGGCGTCTCGCGACGGGCCGGTCCAGCAGCACCCACGTGGCGTTCAGATCGATTACATCGATCCATTACGGTGCGGTGGGGCCTACTATCAGGGATACGCTGACCGGGATTGTATACGTTGACGGGAATCATCCTACGCCGACATGCCTACGTCGATACGCCGACGGCCACCGTCGGCCTATGGAGACGCCGACCGGCGCCGGCCGTTGGCCTCTTCGCGCGCTCCCGTAGTGTATATTTCAGTGACGGATTTTCTCTATCAACAAAAGCTCCTCCCTTCTCCGAATTGAAAGGATGAAGGTCGTACATCACTAGCTGAGGGTACACGTGCGTCACTTAAGCCTGGGAGAAAATCAAAGAAACGTAAGAATAAGAGAAGACGTCACGGGAGGAAAAACAACGCTAGCTAGTATGATCAACACCCATAAAAATCAGAACATGCATCATCATAGAGTACTACTGGAGCAGTATAGATTTTGACACACCGTATCGATTTTGCCCATCTTTTTGTATAAACGTATTATCTTTTCACAAGCTTAGGGTTAATTATTTTAAAACGTGTGTTGTATTAATTTTTTCGGTGTATGACGCGGAAGCAGAAGAAGTTGAATAGAAATTAATAAGTGTTGCAGGAGGTCATAGTACATCCTACGCGTATAGTCATAATAAGGAGAATAAGTGAGAGTTGACATACGTATCTCCCGGCTCGAAACTCTTCCTTCACCTTCCACTCAGGCCATGGACCTCCTGTTTTCGTGTATGTGTAATCTTCTCCTTTATTCCTACAAGCACGGATAAGAAAAGACCCGACGATAGTTAACGACCTAACCAAGTATATATAATATAACAATTAATTATATATATATATGCAGGAAAAGGAAGGCTCAGTATACATACCAATGGACGTGAGAGCAGCATGTCAAAAGATGGCATAAAATGCTACGAGGGCCTTGTGCAAGGCCATCTATGCTGGACTGATCCATAGCTGTTGACCAGATGCGACGACCGATGTCGTACTGCGCAAAACAGTGCTTTTGTGGACCGAAGTACACAATGGTATTGGCCTTGACCATAGGAAATGCCCTGGAAGAAACGCAGATGCTCCTTGGTCCCGCGAAGATAGCATGTTCTCCGATGTTCGTTACCGGGATGAATTTTCCCGAGACAAGGTCGGCAAGCCTGTAAACCGTTATGTGGGATAGGCGAGCGTCGTCGTGCGCCACCACCAAGATCTCCGAGCCATACTCCACCAGATAGCAGGCGCGCAGGTGTTTCTCTATCGGGCACGTGAATATCAACTTTGGTGGGTCTTCATGGCGGCGAACGTCCATCTCGAAAATCTGTGGTGCACCTTTCTCGCTGCACAAGGGTAGAGGGGCAGGAACCGCGTAGATCTTTCCATGCAACGGTAACGGCCCGTTGATATATGACCCTGGGCATCTCCAACCTAGTGTTGTCCAATGCATATCTCGGGAGGTAGCAACCGCCACGTAATAAGGCACGTTGAATGTAACCAAAACGGTGACGACTCCTGCAACAAAGGAAGCACTAGTCGAGATGTATCTCATCGAATCGAGCTCGAGCGCCCAGCTGGTTCCTTCCTCGTGCTTCTGTGAGGCGAGGAGGGTGGTGAGCCGTGGAAGCTCAACGATATCACCGGTGAAAGGGTGGAGGAGACGGACGGCCGTGCCTTCGTCCCTCTGGAGGAGGAGTAGGCCGTGTACCGAATCAAGAATGCAGTGGTTCGTGTTTCTGGAGGAGGAGTAGTTTCCACCATCCTTCTTCAATATCATGACGCACCTCCTGGTCCACCTAGTCGAAGAGATTTCCATTCTCGGTCCTGTATTTCTACACAATATGTTCCCCTTCGAGAGGTTTATGGGATTATTAAAGAAATATGTTCGTAACCGTGCTAGGCCAGAAGGAAGCATCGTAAAGGGCTATGGAAATGAGGAGGTAATTGAGTTCTGCATTGACTATGTTCCTGACCTTAAGCCGATTGGTATTCCTCAATCGCGGCACGAGGGGAGACTAAGTGGAAAAGGCACGATCGGAAGGAAATCAACGATATGTATGGACGGTCATTCTATGACTGAAGCACACCACACAGTTCTGCAAAATTCGAGCTTGGTGGCTCCGTACTTCGAGCAACACAAGAATATTTTACGCTCGGACAACCCGGGGAAGCCTGAATCATGGATTAGAAAGGCCCACATGGAGACTTTCGTCAGTTGGTTGCAAAAACATTTAATGAATGACAATGATGTTGGAGATCAGCTGTACATGTTGGCCAAGACACCATCTTCGACTATAACGACTTACCAAGGGTACGAGATTAATGGGAATACATTTTACACGATCTCCCAAGATAAAAAGAGCACCAACCAAAACAGTGGTGTCCTCTTTGATGCAGCAACCGAGATTGGGCAAAAGGTCACATATTATGGTTACATAGAGGAGATATGGGAACTTGACTATGGACCCTCCTTTAAGGTCCCTTTGTTCCGGTGCAAATGGTTCAAGCTAACAGGACGTGGGGTAAAGGTGGACGAGCAATACGGAATGACAATGGTGGATTTCGACAATCTTGGTTACCTTGACAAACCATTCGTCCTAGCCAAAGATGTCGCTCAGGTTTTCTATTTGAAGGACATGAGTAGCAAACCGAGGAAACGGAAAGATAAGAAAACGATCAGTACATCATGCGATGATCCAAAGCGCCACATTGTTCTTTCAGGGAAAACAAACATCGTGGGAGTGGAGGACAAGACAGACATGTCAGAAGATTATAATATGTTTGGTGAAATTCCGCCCTTCAAAGTGAACACTGACCCAAGCATTAAGTTAAATGATGAGGATGCTCCATGGATACGGCCAAATCGTAAGAAAGCAGGGACACAAGGGAAGAATTGATGTGTAATAATTTATTGTGTACCAAACTTTTTTGAATGGATCATGTGAATTATATTATCTCTGATATGTTTAAGACTAACTCCTTTGCAAAATATTTGAGAAAACGAGTGGAAAGCATGGAAAACAGAAGGTTACTTAAATGTCTCAAAACCTTGTGAGATAAAATATCTGATTTCATAACTTTTATTAAAAACAGAAAACAGACGCGCTAGCACGCCGCAGTGTCGCCGGAATACAAATTCTTTTATTAAAAAGAGAGAACATACGAACACTACTCCTCGTCGTCGTCGTCGGGGAACTCGTCGGTGACCTCCTCCGGGTCATCGTCGTCGGCGAACTCGTCGGTGATCTCCTCGTCGTCGTCGGAGGTGCATGATGGTATGTCCGAGATAGGCCCCCACCTCGGATCGTCGGAGGCCCAGACTTCGCCGGCGCGGTCGGCCCGACGAAGCTCTTGCAGCGCCCTCGTCCTCGCCTCCCGAGCGGCATCTAACGCGAGGTGGCGTTCAAGGCGGCGTTCTGCCCGCTCAGCCGCGCGGGTCTGCCAGAGCTCCTCGTCGGCGCTCTCCTCCCCCGGGTTGTTCCGGTAATACTCGCGGACGACGCCTTCTTCCCTGGCGTCGACTAGGCCCTGAAACGCGCGGTGACGGAGGTGGAGGTGGTCAGCGGCAGTGACGATCTGCGGCTTCGGCGCCCTGGCCTCCGCTTCCCAGACGGTGTGGCAGTAGTTGAAGTTCATCAGCGACCGCGGGCGGTTGAGGCGCCAGGCCGCCGCGTCCCAGGCGCGGGCGGCCTCCGCCGCCGTCGCAAAGGAGCCGAGGGGGATGCGGTCGTCCCCCCAGCGGATATCTGCGCTGAACATTCCGTTCTGCCGTGCTCGGACGCCGCAGAAGCCGGTGGTGCTGTTCCTCCTCGGAGGCATGGTGGAAGCGCGACGGTGCGTGGAGAGGAGAAGACGCGCTCGAGGCGCGACCGTTTATACCGCGCCCTCCTGGCCACGCGTCACAACTCCCGCGCCACGCGCCGCAACTCCCGCGCCACGCGTCACAACTCCCGCGCCACGCGCCACCCTAACACAACCAAGCAAATAGTTGCACATTACTACCCGAGCTCAAAGTGAACACTGACCCAAGCATGGATGGATGTGTTAAGGGGGGGGGGGTGTAGAACAAAACAATCGGTATCACCATCATATAGCCCTACCGTGGCTACTCGGTGCAATATGCATACCAAATGCACGGTAGGACGTATGATGGCGAATCCGGATGTTTTGTATTTGCTCGATAAACTGAATATATGATGTATCAAACCTTAAAGGGGGATGTAGAACAAAACAATCGGTATCGCCATCATACAGCCCCACCGTGGCTACTGGGTGCAATATGCATACCAAATGCACGGCATGACGTATGATGGCGAATCCGGATGTTTTGTATTTGCTCGATGAACTGACCGGTGTATGAAGGTGGGCTATATATAGGGTCCTCTGGCTCACAAAGTGTTGTGCTAGGGTTTTGATCCAACGGTTAAAAAACCACCTCATCCAACGGCTCACAACAGCTCGAAAGAAACACACCGTAGCCCTGATCGAACGGCTCACAACAGCTCGAAAGAAACACACCCCGGATCCAACGACTCACAAGCGCTTTAAAGAAACACACGATCCGTGTGATTCTATCTGATTGGTCCAAACGAAACCCTAACCCATTTAGTCCCGGTTGGTGTCCCCAACCGGGACTAAAGGGATGTTTTCTTCTCGCTATATATATGTATGCATTGCCACACCATTGGCATAAACACATACAAACTCACCACTCTCTCATGGCTTCTACCGTACCCACTCTAACATTCGTCCAGGCGGAGGCACTTTCCGCCTCGAACTACCCCTGCCCGTGCGGCTACAACGTTCCCGCCGGTTGGATGCTGAGCGCCGGAGGAGTGCCGGTCCCTCCTCTTCCTCAAGGTGTGGCGCGTCGGGCGGCCATCACGAACCACTACTATCACGAGGTCACGCCGGAGCAGCGGAGGAATCCCAGTTGGCATCCCGATAACCAGCATACTTGGGATGCCTTCTTCATCAATCGGCGTGAGAGGGCGCTTGCCAGGTATGAGGAGGACGGCCTGCCTCCTGGGAACTTTCACGAGGCCGGTCGTCGGCTATGGTGGTCCGGCCGGACTCTACAGAGCGTCATGGACTACATCAGGGCCGGCGATATCCCCCGCCTGCGCTACCCTCAGGCCCAGTCCTGGAGTCGTGATCCTCCGAGGGAGTGCAGAGCACCGTCAGACGATAGTGACGACGACGGCGGCGGCGACTACGACGACTACGAGTACATGTACTATAGGCCTAGGCAGCAGTATGACTAGCAGATATCAGATCATGCATCTATGCTCTCCGTTTAGGTTTAGATCCACTCTAGCCATTATGTACTGCCTTTTTTATCTATATATATATTCAAGATGTGTGTGAATCTTTCTGATTGGATGGAACAAAACCATAACCATTTCGTCTCGGTTGGTAAAACATGCCGGGACTAAAGGGTTTTTTTTCTGAATTTTCTGATATATTATTTGTATTTTTCAGATTTTAAAAAGAATTAGTTTTATTTTTCTGAATTTTCTGATATATTATTTGTATTTTTAAGATTTTAAAAAGAATTAGTTTTATTTTTCTGAATTTTCTGATATATTATTTGTATTTTTAAGATTTAAAAAAAAATTAGTTTTATTTTTCTAAATTTTCTGATATATTATTTTATTTTTAGGATTGGAAAAAGAATTAGTTCTTTTTTCTGAATTTTTTGATATATTATTTGTATTTTTAAGATTTTAAAAAGATTTAGTTTTATTTTTCTGAATTTTCTGATATATTATTTGTATTTTTAGGATTGGAAAAAGAATTAGTACTTTTTTCTGAATTTTTTGATATATTATTTGTATTTTTAAGATTTTAAAAAGAATTAGTTTTATTTTTCTGAATTTTCTGATATATTATTTGTATTTTTAAAAAGGAAAAGTATTTGAGTAACCACCTTTAGTCGCGGTTCGTGTCACGAACCGGGACTAAAGGCTCGTTCTGCGCGGGAACGAAAACGCCGCGAAAAATTGCACCTTTAATCCCGGTTCGTGACACCAACCGGGACTAAAGGCCCGCGGAGGGTACCCCGGGGGACCTTTAGTCCCGGTTGGTGACACCAACCGGGACTAAAGGCTGGACCTATATATGCGCGATGTCTTCCTGCCCCAAAATTTTCTAAGTCCAAACCCTCGTCTTCCTCGCGCCGGCGCTCGCTCGTCTTCTGCCCCGTCGCCGTCGCCCGCTCGTCTTTTGCCCCGTCGCCGTCGCCCGCGAGAGGACCGCGCCGTCGCCGTCGCCGTCGCCGCGCCCTTCTCTCCACCGCCTCCACCCTGCTCCGCCCCCGCCCCGTCGCCGTCCGGTAGGTTCCCCGCGGGCCTCGCGCCGCCCTCGAACCAACGCCCTCGAACGCGCCGCCCTCGAACCAACCCCCGCGGGCCAGATTCGCCGCCGGCGAGACCACAGTGGCAGTGGCCGTGTGACGCCAGGGGTGACGTCATGATGACGTCACCTGGCCACGTGTTGGCGAGATTTTTTTTTGATGACGTCATCGTGACACGTGGGGCCCACTTTTTATGGAATTACAGAACATAATTAATCTTCTAAATTAAATAACTTTTAATTTGTAATTCCAGAAATTATGGAAAAATATGCAAAATGTTCACAAAAATGTAAGCTATCTGTTTATATCATTTTCAATCATGGTTGACAAAGTTCTAAATGAGACCATATTTGAATTTTTATTAAATTCATTAAAATAATGAAAATAAGTTTTAATTCAATAAATTCAGAATATTAAGTGTAATATACCAAAATGACCAGGAAAGCAAATGCAACCTAGCTATGGGGTTCTCCAAGTCATTTGAGAAACTAATCTTGGACACACCTCTAAAGTATGGTTTTCCCCCTCCGGTGGTTATCGTTCTTCCACCCAAAACCCTAGCAATCTGTTTTCCCTCCTTCTACGACAATATTTGCTAAGTCTCCTATATACTTAATTAATTTTTACTACATGCATCTCTGCAGGAGTGACATATGGTGGACAATAGAGACCTGACGGCGGAACAGGAGGCTGAAGGTTATATATATGAAATTATAGCCGGAGAACATGATGTAATCTCTTCTTATCTGAACCTTGAGGATCAAGAAGGTGAAGGAACGGACATTGTCGATGATCAAGGAGGTGAAGAAGGAACATACATTGTGGATGATCAAGGAGGTGAAGGAATGGACATTGATGACGGAGGTCAACCATCGACAAACGACGATCTCCAATTGCAAAGAACAACCACCTCCGGCGAGGTGTATATATATATATATATGTATATATACATTGAGCCTCTCGTGATACAAACTTACTGAAATGTGAATACATATGCACTAACGCGCGCGACTCTCTTTCTTATTTTAGCCCTCGGCCGGATCGAGTACGACAACGCGTGGCAAATCCAAGGCGATGAAAGATTCCGAAACATATACCGTCGAATCAGTCGGTGTAACCGGCAAGCCCCTACAGCACACCACAAAGTTTATCAACCAATGCAGAGTCATTGTTAGAGATACCTTCCCGATCACCGTCCAGGAATGGAAGGAGCCAAAGAAAGCACGTCTTGGTTTCAGTTATGTCCACAAGAGAACGAAAAAGGAGATGTTCAGAAAGCTTATGGTACATTTCATTCTACCTCCGGAATACCACAAAAAAGATGAATTCGGTGAGGAGGTTCCGGGTGGACGTCAGAGGAGGAGGCTAGTCAAAGAGTTCGCTTTTCAGAAGATGGCCGAAGCATTCCGGAACTTCAAGAAAAAATTGTTCCGTGAATATGTCAGCAAGGGAAAGACTCCGCTTTTCACTGGACAACATGAGAAACTGAGAGATGATTGGACAGAATTTGTGACGCAGAAGAAATCGGAGCATTTCAAGGAAATGTCGAAAAAAAATAAGGCTAATGCGGATAAGAAACAGTACCATCATGTTATGGGGCCAGGAGGATACCGCGTTTCGGTGCCTAAGTGGCAGGCGATGGAGGACGGCCTGAGGGCAAGAGGAATCCCTCTAGGTACAGAGGGATGGGACGAAAGAGCCAAAATGTGGTGGTACGGGCATGGGGGATCGCTAGACCCGGAGACAGGGGCGTGTGTTCATCGGCAGAAAACTTTTGCTCCCACAAAAAACCTTGTTGACGCAATGACCAAAGCTCAACAGGGCTGGATCACGTTCAACAGAGAGAGAGACCAACTGACCCATGCCCTCGGGAATCCTGAACACGGAGGACATATACGAGGCAAAAGCAGATTGCCGTGGAAAGTAGGATTTTCCCAGGAGGGTGACCCGTACTGTTACAGAAGCCGTAAGAGAAGTATGGACCGGGCTGCTGTCGAAGCTGCAGATCTTCTGTCGAAGCTTGCAACGGAAGTTAGTGAGTTGAAGCAGACCGTGGCGGGAATAGTTGAGAAAGAAACAGCGGCGGCTGCAGGGCCGCATGAAGAACATGCAGCGGATCAGCGGAGAAGCAGCGTGGCTTCCACGGAGGCCTCGCCTGCAGGTGCTAATGCACCGATGACCGAGAGTCGTGCACCGGAGCCTCACTACCCCGTGGATGATGTAAAGGGGATGAAAGAATGTGATCTGCATTATCCCGTCGGGAACATTTCCATGAAGGTAGCTACAGGCAGTGCTTTACCCTATACACCTGGAGCACTCCATCACAACAACCCCATTCCATATGGCTATGCTCGTGTCACGGTGGAAGACATAGTCCAAGGGTTTGAGGACCTGGAGATTGACATAGCTACACCCAAAGGGGAGAGAAGACTTGGAGATGTCAAGCGCCAGTTCATTCTATGGAAAAAAAGTACATAGTGTTTCCAGGAGAGACGCCAAGGCTAACAAGTCCACCCCCTCCGATGGTGCAGGTGGCTGGTGGTGGTGGTGGTGCTGGTGCTGGTTCACCTACGCCTCCTTCACGCCATTCGACGCCGTCCCCCGATCCACAATCTCCGGTGGGTATGCAGCCGTCGCCCCCCATTCCTCCTCCGGCGGTTAAGCAGCCGTCGCCCCCCATTCCTCCTCCGGAGGATAAGCAGTCGTCGCCCCCCATTCCTCCTCCGGAGGATAAGTAGACGTCGCCCCCCATTCCTCCTCCAGCGAAGAAACAGAAGCAGGCGGACAGCAAGGGAACCTGCTCTTGGACTATTAACCCGAAGCCTTATGTACCTAAGACCACACGAGTACCGGAGCCATCACTGAAGCCTATCCCCCCAAGGCCTTGGGAACTTAGTGATGCTGAAACCAAATTGGCCGTGAAGGCTGACGTTGAGAAATGGAAGGCCCGTCAGAAGGCGCTAAAGGAGCCTGAGCCCAAGGAAGTATTCCCTCCGATTGTAGACAAGTGGGCTACGGGTTTTTTGTCGACACCGTCCCAAGCCGAGAAGAATTTTCCTAAAGACTATGATATTGAACTTCGTAAGCAAGCAAAAATATTGGAGGAGGAGAAAGCAAAAAGAAAAAAAAGCGGGAAACAAGTTGACCAGCTCGGGATGCAGAGTAAACAATCGATCCCCCCGCTCATAGTGAAAGCCAGTCCGAACAGGACCCCGAGGTCATAATACTGCCATGGAAAATGCGTCCGAGGCCGGTATGTCTCTTCGTCTCTTTTTAGGCCTGGACGATGCGCCAATGGCTGAGGTAGCATTACAATATCAGAAGAAAGGGCCTCTCGTCGAGCCTACGCAGGAAAAGAATCTACCACCACTAATGCAAAGTCTGCTACGTTGGTACAAATAATTCATATCATGGACCAACAAAGAATTTGTGTATGTGGATGTTACAGAGGAGCATCACACCAAAAAGTACTCTGTACAAGTTGAGATGAGTGAATTGTTCCAGCTGTTCAATCTGCGCGAGCTCGACAAATCTATCCTGAGTTGCTATGTTCTGTAAGTGATTTATTTCTACCTCATCTCGTTCTTCATTGCCTACACTATATATATATATATATATATATATATATATATATATATATATATATATATATATATTGTCCTAACTATATTGTTGCGTACGCTATTATGCAGATTGAAGATTTGGGAATGCAAAATAAGACTCATCCATGATGTTGGGTTCATTGACCCACAAATCATTAATGAAACTATGTTAGAGCATCACCCCAAAGACGTGGAGAAAGACTTGTACAATTTTCTTAAAAAGCATGAATTCAAAACTCAGATTCTATTTCCTTACCATTTTGGGTGAGTGTTTCTCTCTTGTGCCCATTCTCTTTTGTTTACTCCATGCATGGTGTGTCTAATCGATAAGTTATGCATGACTGTGCATGTAACGTGTCCGCAGGTTCCACTGGATTCTGCTAAAAATTGAACTTCACACCTCCACAGTTTTTATCATTGACTCTATGAATTCAGATACAAATCTTTGGGTCGACATGAGAAAAATGATGCAAAGGTAATTATTTTCAATCATTTCCGCTCTATATCGATCGGTCTCTTTTGTTCATTTCCTAATATGCAGTAGCTAATAACTCCCTTGTTATTTTAATTTTATTTGCAATGTAGAGTTTGGAGACGGTTCTCACATGAACATGTCGGTGGATTCAAACATCAGCTAGAATTTAAAAATGTGGCCAAAGGTGTCGATAAGCAGCCACCGGGGACCGGTCTATGTGGATACTATGTCTGTGAGAACATACGGAAAGAAATCTCTGAGAGGAAGAAGGACGAGACCACGCGAAGGAGTCTCAATAACTTGCGGAGGGCGCTTACTCCAGAAGCTCGCTTCCGACCAATTCAAGAGGAAATAGCAGGATTTTTCCTTAGGCATGTCATCGATTCCAAAGGAGAACACCATGCGTCCACCGACGATGACTATTATACGCATCAGCCCCGAGTACTTTGAAACTTGTTCGAATTTGTGTATGGTCATCCATCTTAATTGTGTAATATGGAAACTTGTTCGAGGTTGTATATGGTCACCCGATATTTAATATATATTATATATTCCTATTGAATTCTCCTTGTTTGAAATTTCATATATATATATATATATATATATATGCATGTATATAGTAGCGTAATATATATATATATATATATGTGTACTGAAACTTCATCAAAATTAAAATAAAACACAAAATAAAATATAAAAGAAATAAAATAAAACAAATTAAAAAGAAACCAGGTTTAGGGGGCCTAAAACCCTAAACCTGCGCTGGTTTTCAGTCCCGGTTAGCCACAAGAACCGGGACTAAAGGTCCTCCGCCGCGACGGACTACTGGCGCCCACGTGGACGGGCCTTTAGTCCCGGTTGATAAGCAGCGCGACTATAGGGGGGGGTCTTTAGTCGCGCATAGCTAGTCCCGGTTGCGCGGCCGGGACTACTGGCCCTGGCGAACCGGGACTATAGGCCTATTTTCTACCAGTGTGAGATATTTACAATAAGTGTTCATACATTATCATAATGTATCAAGCCATTGGATCATGCCATCTTTAAGAGATGGTTTAGCTTTCTGGCTGGCTAGAGTAAATTTTTCCTTGAAAAAAGAAACACATAAAGTGATGTCTTTTGTGATCCCATCGAATATGATTTTGTTCCTGTGATTCCAAATGGACCAAGAGCCAATAATGAGAATTTCCTTGAAACAAATGGTTTTATATTTAATTATGCCCAATTGCATTAAATCCATGTGGTCTTGCATACCAGCCCATTGAAATCCAATAAAATCCTAGAATTCCTTACTGAAGGAGCATCCGAAAAAAGATGGTGAAGGTCTTCATCTTGATCATTATCACATAGTACACATCGTTTGGTTGGGATTTGAAATTGCTTTCCGCTGAGTAAATCTCTAGTATTCATTCTATCTTGTAACAAAAGTCAGAAGAAAATTTATGTTTTGGAAGTGCACATGATTTCCAGATCCACTGGAATGGCATAGGTGCTGTGGGGAAGGGCCTAAGCAGCTTATATATTTTGTTATTTCTGTATGTAGCAGCAACACCTGGTACATACCATATGTCCATCTCATGATTGTGGGATTGTAGAGACAATTTCTCTGTGAAATTGTTGTACTGTTGCATGGCAATATCAGATAGTGGGGTATGGAATAGATCATAGATATCACCATTAGTGTTGCATTCAATAGCTGCTTTCAGTGAAATATTATCCTGTTTAGCATAGGAGCAGAGTTGTGGATATTGTCTGACAAATATAGTATCATCCGATAGTCCTCTCCATAATTCAATAGTGTCCCCAATACCAGGCTTGCATTTAAAATGATCCAGGAATTTATCCAATAGAGTGAGACAATCTTTCCACCAAAAGGAGCCACAATGACCATTATTCTGGGGCAATTTTCCTTCTTGATAACGAGGTTGCCAAATCAAGTTGACCCATGGGATATCTTGCTTATTCATGAATTTGTACAGATATTTCATCATAAGTGCAATATTCTCAGTTCTAAGATCAAGAACACCAAGTCCACCTGCCTTTTCAGGCTTACAAACATTATCCCATTTAACAAGAAATTTACCCCTTTTTTCAATGTCCTTACCAGCCCATAAAAAACCTCTCGATGATTTCCATACATGTTCAATGAAACCAATAGGCATTTTCAATGTGCATAGGAAAAAGTTAGGTATGGCTGAGATAATGGATTTTACAACAATATGTCTTCCATCATAGGATAAAGTATCAACAATGCAAATCAATCTTCTGTTAATTCTTTCAATGATGCCAATAAAATCATCAATTCTAGGTTTGGTAGTACCCATTGGCAGTCCAAGATAAGTGAATGGCATAGTTTCAGTTTTGCAACCAATAGTGTTGGCAAGTATAGTACACTGCTCATTGTTTATATTGATTGGTGCTATAGATGTTTTATGATAATTCACCTTGCGTCCAGTGGAGGAGGAAAATTTGTCTAGTAGGTATTTGAGGTACAAAAGTTGAGTGACATCAGCTGGCATGATAATCAGGGTGTCATCAGCATATTTTATAATGGGATAATCAAGGCTAAAGTTGTGGTACATAGGTGTCGAAAGAAATCCATCCAACCAAGCTTTGTTGACTGCATATTGTAATAATTCAGAGGCGGCCACAAATAATAGTGGGGATAGTGGGTCTCCCTGTCTAACACCTCTCTTGCAATGGATGGTCTTGCCTGGAATCCCATTGAGTAGGATAGATGTGGATGCAGAGTTGAGTATGTTATTGATCCATCCAATCCATTTACTGCCGAATCCCAAATGAGTAAACATATGAATGATAGCAGAATATTCTACTTTGTCAAATGCCTTTTCAAAATCAATTTTGATAATGATAGCTTCCTTCTTGGATTTATGACATAAATGAATGTATTCAAAAGCCCATGCAAGACAATCTTTGATAGTTCTCTTCCTCATGAAACCATATTGGTTTTTGTGGATGATGGGGATAATGATGCCTTGTAATCTGTTGGCTAATATCTTGGTAAGGATCTTAAGTGATATGCTCACCAGAGAAATTGGCATATAATCAAGACGTGTTGGGACCGGCCCGACCCGGTGACCCACTGGACCGGACCTTGCTGTTCATGCAAAACATAGATATGAAATCAACCATACTCCCAGATTTAGGCAGAATGCCCTTGCTCATCAAACTGATTGAAACAAATGCCGATCTGCACAGAAACTCACTAGCAGAGGATCATCGTGAGAATGCTTGTTTGCGGAACCATACCACACAATCAGCCTGTGAATGAACGCCATCCTGCTCGTCAATGCCATCACCGGATGGCAATCTTATTGTGGAAGATAAGCTGACTGAGCTACGTAAAAGTGACTGAACTCCATCACCAATATAGGTGTTCCTGCAGCCGAGGCCCGAGGGCATCACGAAGTGAAAAAAATCCTGACCGCTGGAGATAAATTGCAGACACAGAATCATCAATCATGTAAATTAAAGATTAACAGGCAATGCTTGAGAGAGATCATTTCAATACCTCTCAAATAAATCTCAGGCCCTGCGCTGCCTGCTTCGAGGACACTGTATTGTAGAGGGTGAGCAGCGGCGGTGTCGGCGTTCGGGGCCGCCATGGAGCGCCCGTGTCCTCGTAAATGACGCCGTCGGGGGCGTCGAGCTGCTACACACGAAGCGGTGACAGGGACCAGGTTACGATTGAGGGGGCGAGTGGAGGAACGTGGCGCTCCCACTCTCGTTCCCTCACGCCGTGGGGATAAGGGAACGGGTGGGCGGCGGCGAATGAATGCTAGGTTGGATAGGCTTGGACGGCGAATTATGATCTTGGGTGACGGGCGCCAGCAGCGGGGGGGAGGGAGACGGCTCACGCTGGGAATGGGGCAAAGCCCGCACCGAATCCAACCCACACCAAATCATGTCTGCCTAATTACCCAACCCAAATCGTTCCAAAATATTGCTTCATTAGACCGCACTGCACCACACCGCGGGAAGGCTACGGCCGCACTGCACCGCACCGTATCGAAATTGCGGACTGAACCTGCGGGTTTAGCCCATGAGTGGCGCTGACACTAGTGCTGTTGTTTAGTCACGTCAAGTACAGGGCCTAGGAAGATAGCGCCTCATTATAGCTCACTGCTGACTTCGCTGGCTGCTGACATGCTAGCTGAATTGCTCTCTTTTTTACCACAACTATTCTTTTGCCCCAAATGGGGATGAACGGAAGTTGGAGACAACATAATCGATTGCTTCTCCCCAAATGGCTGGTGCGGGTCCAAACTGCGGGTTCAGTCCGTTCGTATTCTTCTTTTCTAAGACCAAACTGCACCGCGCCAGGCCGCTATTATCGAAGGCCCGCACCGCTCCGGTCCACAAGGCTGTTGTCACCGTTTCAGCCCAAACCATTTGAGGCCAGAGCAAAACCTGCACCGAAATGCCCATTTCCACCCGCACCATTCCCAGCGTGAGAGACGGCGGCCGGAACTTGTGGAGAAGACCTTGGACAGTGATGGACGGAAGGTGGAGGTGGCCCTCTGTGGCTCTGTCGCTGTGCTACGTCAGTTAGTCCTTCTTGGGCCTAGTGTTGACTGTAGCCCATAGTGCCACCCATGATCGAGCTTTTTTGTGCTGCTAGGTCCATATCATCCGGAACCAACTCCATAACCATAGCCTAAAAAAAGAGAACTAACTCCATGCTAAAGTTGTTCTTCAAACATTTTCTTCAAAGGCGACAATTCTATGGCAGAGAACTCTGCTGCTGCTATTGCATGTTCAGGAGTAAGTCTAAAGATTCAAAATCCATCAAGTAGCTTACGAGGAAAAGAAAAAAGGAAAATCTCATGATGAAAAAAGAACAACATCTAGCGGAAATTCACATTGGCGCACGAAACCGTCCAAATACATAAATTGAAAGCCAGTAAAATATTTCAAAGATATTTTGAAACAATAAAATAGGAAAATATCATGATGTTTTCTACGTGACAGAATTATTATTCAAAATGATTACGGGGACATGAGATGTCCCGGAGTGTCGGAAATATGTTTCTGACATCGTTAGACCAGGTCGATAATTTTATCCTAAGTGGTCACGGGGTTCCAAAAGAGTTCAGGTGGACTTTCCATATAAGGGCAGTGCCACAGGGGGGCAGATTTCCTCCCGTGGGCAAACCCTAATTTTAGGGGATGCGAGGTGGCAACCATGGTCTCACAAAGTGCATTAGTGTAAGGACTCCAGACCGGCAGTCTTAAACCCTCCGTATGCATACATTCACGATCCCAAAAAGATCAGTCGTGAACAACATACAAAGTTGGCATACAGAAATACATCATCCATTACACGAATACATAAAGGTAGTACAAAAAGATCACATGATCAAGTTTAACACAACTGCCACATAGGGCAGGCAACTCAACAAACACAGCGGAAGACAATTAAAACACAACGTAGATGAGCCCAAGTCACGCCTTAACCTACAGGCTGCTGACCCGGAGACGATCCTAGTTCGCAAAGCCGTCAGCTCCGTACTTCTCTTCATAGATCTCCTTCGGAGGCTCCTTCCCAAAGTCTGGCAAGTAGATACCAGGGGCGAAACCATAATGAGTACATTTGAATGTACTCAGCAAGAAATCCATCATGTCACTTACCAAACATGCAAATATGCTTATATGGTGGAATAGGTAGGCTATAAATAGGGTTCACTATCAATGGTGTTCATATATGATGACACCATAGTTGCAGTCAAGTTTATCTGTATCTTCGTTGAAGAAGATACTTCAGAAGAAAAATAATATAGTTTTATTTCTCTTGTAGATATCACATGTACAAGAGGTTTTGTAAAGCTTTGTTAAAGAATATTTTCTCTTTGCAAAACTTCTTGGAATCAGCTTCCAGAATTCTTGCTCAGAGTAGAAAAGGTTTTCTTTTGCAAAACATTTTGTTTTGTATAGCAACATCTGGCTTTTCATCATCGACGATACCTCCACGGTATAAGTTTTCCTTCCTTTCTGAACTTCACAAGTTCAATACTTCCTTTCAAAAATTCCCTTTCAAAAACTTCCTCTTTTGAAAACATTGACACAATGCTAGCTACATGGCCATTCAACTGTCCATATCCGAGGACGCGGCTTCTTCAAAAAAGTTGTACTCTGCAGAGGTGTACACATCCACTAGATCCAAAACTCTGCCATGGACCACCCATGGATCGTCACAGCGATATGCAAGCACCAGAGAATTTGATCCTAACTGTCCACTCTGACACAAGCTAGTATATGCTCATTCCTTCAGATGGGTTGTTCTCCCCGGCACCAGGACCCGCCCTGCCTAGCCGGGAGGCCCAGCTGTCGCATCCGGAGGGAAAATTAATCCCACACTGTGTATGTCCCGTTTCCCTCTCCTGGCGACACTTCGGTTCAGAGAATCCGCTTCTATATAGCACTTTGGAATAAAGCGTACACTAACAAGTTCAAGCATCTAGATAGGCCCCATACCCATATAGGGGTAGAGTGGCAGCACAGTAAAGGTTGTCCGGCGAAGACTAGGTTATGTGTCATTTTTGAAAAACGCCAATTTCCCAAAAATGACCACTTCCACATTCCTCCGGAGAATAAGGATCCGCCTTTCCTCCGGATTTTCCAGAAAGCTTTTGTTTTGTAAAATCACAATTTTAGGGTGTCCACTTAGGGACTAGTATATTTGATGGTAATAAATACCATATGGTGGCTTATGGGCTTGGTATTACAAAGTTTAACTACTGGCATAATAGTAACCTATATACTAGTATAGTAGTAATAGCCACATCAAAAATAGTTTTGATAATCAAGTTTTGGTAAAACTTCAGAGGTAAAACATGCATGATAGATAATGATAAGTATTGTATCAGCAAGCATCAGGATGGCTCGCCTGGTAACTCCTTGTGTCCCTGGTTTTGGAGTGACTGGAACTTGAAACAGAGCTTCACGACACTTCCTTCCTCTTCGTTTTCTAACGTCGTAAAAAGAATAACGGACACACATTCAGAACCAATCAAGGCAAGCAACAATACATAACAATACATACAGCAAGGAAACTAATAATAACCAATCACACAATTATTAATTGAGGCAAACAATCAGACAAACACACTTGGCAGAAATGCCATTTAATAAGACAACTCAAGGTTGGAGGAACATATCTCACAACCCCAATATCATGGATTCAGTGGGTGTGCCACTCTCATACCAAGATATTAAAAACCCAAAATACACTTAGTTTCACATGGGTGAGGCTACTAAGAGTATACAAAACATGCACAATAATAATCATGGCAATGGGTCTATCAACCAAACCACAAAAAGAACAAGGTAGCTATTCTACTAAGCCTAAATTAACATCAAGAATAAATAAGGCACATAATTTGCAAAAGTGATGTTTACAAATCAGTGAGCCTACACAAGTGCATCAAGGAAATATACTCATCAGAAAACACACAATTCTCATAGTGAGAACAATAGAAACAATGACTAAAAAGGAGGAATCCTATTGACATGCTTCTACTAAGGGTTTGCTATGCAAGCATGCATAACAAGTAAAGTAATAAAATGCAAACAAGGAACCATGTTATCATAATGGGAAATGAAAACATGTCCTCATGCTAGGATACACAAATTTCTACCAAAGACAAGTTGGCAGGAAAAATTCAATACAAAAATGCTAGGGAAGCTAGTACTACTCAAACATGAAGAATCAATGGATGCATTTCAATCAAGTAATTGAAATACAACCAGAGGGTCCATGTCATAAAAACAGGAGTAAAAAACATCTATACTTGCTATAACAAAAATATCCCTTTTAACAAAACAATGCATCAATTTTGCAGGGCAACTCCTACATACTAGTGGTAATAAAAGGGGCATTACTAGAGGAATCAAACCACACTCCAAGAATGGATTTTTACTAGCAAGACACACATGATTACAACCACTTACAAACAGAAGCATACACATTTTCATTTAACACTAAAAATCCCAAGGCAAAAATACTAGGCACTCATTAGTTAGAGAACTATATAAAAGAAACACATCTAGTGTGGGGGAAATAATGTTTCCACCAAAAATGCAATAACACCAGTGGGTGTTCCACTAGAATAACAAAGCATTAATAGGTTACAAGGCCTCTGGTCACACTTGCTAAAAATTAACAAAATACTAAACTAGCATCTGGTGCAATAACCATACTAGTAGAAAATAACAGAGTGCTAAAATAAGCAAGGTAATGCTACTCATGTTATTATTCCCACACAAGTGAAAATTTCCGGGGTCAAGTACTCCTCAAAACCTTACCAAAATGCTACTGGTCCTATGAACACAACACAAAAATATGTGGCTACACAACCACAAATGTTTATGCCAAAAATTCTACATATGAGAGAATTTTTCCATAACATTTGCATAGCCATGACAAAGCTACTCATGCTTTTCTACCAACTCAAATGCAAGCTAGCAGAGGTGATACCATCACAATATAGGTACCAACATGGTACTGGATCCAATCTATCAACACCACAATCCAAGTGTTTGCACAAAAATTTATCACTCAAAAATTATATGCAAGTATAAACTAGAGATAAAACATATGCTACTAACATAAATCCTATTTCTTCTCAACTCAAGTCCACACAATATAACATGCTAAAATAGCTAAGTACACCTTAGAAAACAAGTGCACACAACTTGTACATGCTAGAAAACAATATTGCAACACAAAAATATATTCACACAATTTAATTATCTAAAATACCAAAATGGCAGAAACAGGTAAAATAAAGATCTGTCCAGAAAACTTTTCTATAATGCTCTAAAAATTAAACCCAGCTAGGTATGGATATCCCTAAACATATACAAGACCATCCAATTGAGTTTGCATCAAAAATCATTTTTAATGATTTTATAAAAATCACCAAAGTGCTCTCTGGTGTTTTACCAAATTGCATGCCATTTCAAAAACACTAAGAATTTGGAAGCAAGGCTAATTGTTTCTGTTAGGAAATTTCAAGGGCTTTCCAATGCAATTGGATACACCTCATTCTGAGTTGTGGATTTAAAATGGTGCTCATTTTTCGTTTTCTGGTACCTGTTGCCAAAATATTTTTCATGTCTAAACTATTCATCCAAATGTAGATCTACAAATTGGAGATGGTTTAGATTTTGTTGCTTTAGCACTTTGAATTTTGTCTTGGTCAAATTCATCTTTTAGATTAGTTTTTAAGGCCAAAAGTAAACAGGTACATTTCTGTAAAAAATTAAAATGGAAAAAGAAACACAGATGGGCCAGATCCGCAACTGGGCCGGCCAGATCTACCTCCACCGCGGGCAGATCCAGCCCCTGCCACTGACCAGCGGGCCAGGCGGCCACGGGGGCTGCCACGTAGGCAAGCGCGAGGCCCACCCGCGGGTTTGACTCGCTCCCGCGCGCGGTCAAGGCCTGCTGACGCGAGCGCGACGTCATTCGCCGGCGGGAGCGACTCCGGCGAGGCCACAACCGGCGATTCCGGCCACCAAATCACGAATCAAAAGCACCCATACGTTTCCCTCGACGCGGGGAACCAAATGGAGGCGGTCTAGTTTCCTGGGAGTCGCCGGAAAGCAACCGGCGACGGCGGCGCGCGGCGGCCGGACAGCGAGGACGGCGCGGCGACGAATTAGGGGGAGAGGGAGAGGGGAAAAGGCACGACGAGAAGCGCCTGCTCACCCCAGACGCGCGGGGATGCTCGGCGAAGGCGGAGGAGGCTCGAGGCGGCGGTGATCCTTCGCCGGAGTCCGCCGGGCTCGGAGACAAAAACGGATGGCGCGGGCTCCTCGCGGCCTTCCGCCTCGATTCCTCCTGCAGAGAGGATACGCACGACGAGGCGGAGAGGATGGGCTCAATGGTGACCGGCGGCGAGCTCGGCAACGGCCTAATCGACGGCGAGGTATAGGCTAGGGTTTCGGTTTTGTGAGATTGTACAGAGAGAGAGAGAGAGAAAGCTCAAGGGGAGAGAGAGGGGGCAAGTAGGAGACACAAGCACATGGGGGGGGGGTTCTTATCCTCAAGTTACCTTCCACTCGAAGGCAATGGCGTAGGGCACTGCATCTACAGAGGAGCTAGGAAGAAGAAGAAGTGACTCGGATTACACATAGGTCCCTGGCCAATTACAAAGAGGTCCTTTTGCCTCTTTTCTCTCTCTGAAAAATGCTGCTTTCACTAGGAAAACAAAGTCTAAATTTAAAATAATTTTGCCCAAAATTCTTATTAGTTGGGATGCACAACATATGTGAAAATTGGATCAATTGGATAAACTTGATAGTTCAAAGTTGTTCAAATTTCAATTCTGACATAAATGGACATTGAATTTATTAGACTACTTAGGAGATTCAAAAATGATAAGTTTTGGCACACAATCCTTATTTGGTGTGTTCCTTGTGTGGTAGAAAATTCAAGTCATTTTGAGTTACTTCATAGAACAAACTTGTTGAAATTTCTAAAAGGTGCTGTCTAGAAAACATGGGTTTTTGGCAACTTAAACAATTCAAAAACTTGTTCCCTTTTGGTTTTCATCCTTATTTATGTTATATAGCATGTGGTATTTATTTCATGGCATTTTGAGAAAGTTTATAGAACAAACTTGTTCAAAACTACAAATGTTGCTGTGGAGAAAAATCATGTTTTCAGGACTTTAATGGATTCAATTTTTGGTCTCCTCTTGTGTGTGTTCCTTATTTGATATAAGGAAGCACTGGTATCAATTTCAGATCATTTGAAGAAAGTTTCCAATAGTAACTTGTTTGAGTTTCCTGTTTCTGGAAATATTGGAAATTCAATTTAATAAGGCACTTGGCTTTTCTTTAACAATGCTTTGCCAAAATATTTATGTGACTTGAGATAGCAAGTAAATGCTCTCCGATACTTTTGTTTTTAAGCTTGCAAGGTTGGAAAAACATTTGATAAGATTTTGGTGAAGCATCTAAGAATGCCTCTTTTTCTGATAATCTTTTAGGGAAATTTATTTAGTGTTTCCTCTTTCTTAATTTAGGCCTTGGAATAATATTCAACAAGTATGGGATTCATAAGATAGTTTTGGAAAACTCTTTGATCAATATTTACTTTAGAAAATATTGCCAAGGTCATTGGAACAATATGTTGAATATTTTTAGTTTACTGCTTTGCTATCTTTTTAAGTTTGTTTAGTTGCACTCAAACAAACACAACCAAAGTTTATTTGTCAAGCAATTAGCAAAACAACTGTGTTTTCAGGTATTCCAAAATTGGGATGTGACAATTAGCTTTCCCTATGAATTTTCCCTAGTTTATTTGAGAAATAAATAAGTTGAAAAAGTGAGAAAAGAAAGAGAAAAAGAAAAGGAAAGGGAGGGGGATCGGACTCCATTTTGTGAGTCCAATCCAAAATCCTCTAGGAGGATTGGTGCGACCAAGGGAGAGGAGGGAAAACCGACCTCCTCCCCATGGCAGGTGCCCTCCTTTTATCACTATACAATCCCACCCTCCTTATTGTTTAGACACGCAGTTCAGCTTTCGGGCTATTCTCTCTCACACAGAATTAGAGATCTATTTAGAGATCCTCTAATTGAATTAGAGCCTCTAATTAGAACTCTCTAAGTCCTTGTTTGGTACAAGCGTATATTTGAGGATTGGAGGGGGTTATCCCGGCCTAACCCCAAATCCCCAAATATCCCGAAAAATTAAGGGTTTAACCCCCTCTTCCCCAAATATCCCTCCCATTTTAGTCTATTTTTATGTATATCAAATCCACTTCCTCCAGCTAGTAGATTGGAGATAAATAGGGATTTGTTGGGATTGGGTGTAGGAGGGGGTTTCACCCAAACCCTGTGGAGATTATCCCCACAAATCCTCAAATATACACTTGTACCAAACAAGCCCTAATGGAATAAGAAGTCTCTAATTAGAACATTTCTAATTGAATTAGAACTTCTGATTAGAGATCGTCTAATTGGTTTAGAGCCATTTCTAATTAGGAGATGATGATCATCTCTTGATTAGACCTTGCTCTATTATCTCTCTCTTACCCATCTGTTGGGATCTCTCCACCTCAATTGTGAGCCGGTAACGATTAGCCTTGGACGGCGAAACGTTGCCGGACTTTGACGGTCGTACGTGTGCGAACTCTTAGAGGGGTAACACGTTATACCCTCACTCTGCTAGATCCAAAAGGCACGATACGGGGAGACGGCAACAGTCCCACCTCTAGGCTTAGCCGTGTGACTCTTCATCACACTTCACCGATATCGTCATCGACATCGCTCCCACACTTCGGGTCGGTAACTATCAGATATAATCTCGCACGTACCTCGATAGTAGATCCTGTGCGCTACGTACGTCGGAAAATTTTAAATTCTGCTACGTACACCAATAATGATGTATTCAATACTTTTCTGGAGCATTGAGTAATTTTTAAACAAAATAATATGTATTCAAGCCTCACCAGAAATGATAAATATGTAGATCTATGACGTGATTAGTTCAACTTTCTAATCTAAAAATTGTTCGATTTATCTTTTTTTCTTAGCTCAAAATATGAGGTATTTCACATTCAAATTTTGCATGGTAGTAATGCACATAGTTGACGACATCTAAGTATTTTCGTTTGGATTTTTTAATTTAAGAAATAATCAATACGATTAATTGTATCCCGTACTTTCGCTATGACTAAACAGTATCTCCACACCAAGATATTTTTTCTAGCTATGCAATGCACTGTCGTGCCATTCGGTTACTGTGACGAAGCAACCACCTAATCAATGCGTACAACTATGCGTACACCACCATATTTATACTCCCTCCATCTTGGTTTATAGGGCACAATCCCAAAAACATGCAGTCCCACCTTTTAGGCCCATTTGCATTATTTTTTTTCTAATTAGTGGGTGGTTTTCTTTCTCCACTCCTCTCCACCAATGCATGAAATATTTAACCTCCAATGAATGAATTCCTAGGGCCCAGAGAATTGCCATATGTGCCCTATAAAGCAGGACGGAGGGAGTACTAGTATTTTTTTTAAACAATTAATGCTACTCTATCCACAGATCATGAAGTTGTTACTAGCCGTCAGATACCATCCACACGAGTTTGTATGTGCCAAAAATCCTTGTGATCAAGGCTGGCAATAAATTATATAAATCTACTTCTTGTTACATATTATATATACTTTCCACCATGTAGAATTTACTGGTATATGGAGGATATTGTTCTCAAGAGTAAAAAAAGATATATCATGTGGGGTGTCTTAAAATCAGTGAGCTGAATGCAGGTATGAAAAACATTCATTTGTTGTTAAAAATGAACATTATCAAACATGGTATATCCTCTTCATCTTTTGACAATCCTTTTGGTGTAGTAAATAACTTACTAAAGCGGTTTATATCGTTTTACATATTTAGGACGGAGAATAGGTAACTTTGGTTTGTTATTAGAGTACAACTTAATGTTCAACTGCTAACACCGGTGTCCACAAGTTTTGTAATAATTACCACCTTCATTACTTAATGTCAACAACAAAAAATATTAAAGGTCTGATCTTTAATAGGGGAGGAAGTTTAAGTCCCAAAAACGAGATGGGAACACTTGATGATAGTGTTTCTGAAAATGATCTTAGTTTCACCGATAGTGATGGTAGCAATCATGGAAAATCTGATCAGTTCACATCATCATGGTTGAAGAGTCCGAGTGACGGTGTAGGTGATAGATTTGTCACATCGATCGGATCGAAGTTGTCATCATAGTCTCGAACACCATGGACGATTGGATGAATAATTCCCTCTTCATCCTAAGGCGCTGGCAAAGTTCCTCCAACCCCCCTATATAAACAAGACCAAATGCTCTCTGATATAAGATCCACAGAAGTCCCTCGTTAGTACACCGGTCCAAAACTGACCAAGGGCACATATACCTAGGTCTCCCACCATAGCCTCGCCGAGATCATCCAATAAATCTCGCCGAGTACATACACATTGTAATCCTATTTACATGGGAGGGGCGTTTTGGAGCTCAGGCTCATATGCTCTCGGTATTTTCAAAGAAAAATAGATTTTTTTTCAAAAATTCTGAAAAAAATCACAGGCAAACATGACTATGTTTTTTTTACATTCGTGTGAATTTTCGTAACGAAATGACATTTTGGTTGCTCTGTGCATAAAAAAACAAAATCATAGATCCGAAATTCAAATTTTTGGATCTCATTTCTGTCATAAATTTTTCTTTTTACACAGGGCGTCCACAATGTTATTTTCTTTCCAAAATGTTACACGGGTGTGCGAAACATACTCATGTTTGCCTGTAATTTTTTTCGGAATTTGTTGAAAAGATTTTCTATTTTTTTATTTTTCAAAACTAACGGGAGCATATGAGCCCGGGCTCCAAAGTGAATTTTTGTATGTACATATCTCATAATACAAGAAGGTAGGAGTAGGACGTTGACCCATCACGGGGGGGGGGGGGGGGGTCGAACCTGGGTATATTGGTTTCCGCACACTTGTTCTTCATCATTAACCTGTTACCTATTGGCCCAAGTCCTTACCGAACAAATAAACTCTCTTCCGGTCGGCAGAGGTGAGATTGCTATGGGATTGTTAAAACCATCCTTCGACAGTGTGTGAAGGAGTAGCACCCGCATGAACACTTATATATAGCTACTAGAATATAACATTTGCAATTCATAGCAATACAAGGATTAAAAGAAAAGGTTCTAGCACCAACTATATAAATTAACTGGTAGTTGTGTGGGATGAGCTAGAGGTTGAAGACGATGACTGAGGGGTGTGTATTTACCGCCATGCACAAGAAAGTCTCAAAATCCAATATCATGAGATTGTGCACCTTATCTATAAAAATCTAGTGAGTCAGAGAACACCTCAATCCGACCATGTACGAGGAAATAACTTCTTCTTGGGGGCATGCAAGCAACCAAACCTAGTAGGACTCTCTAGTTATATCTTCATTTTTTGTAGTTACAAATTGGGGAATCAAAATTAACCTTAATTGTTTTTTCCCGAGCATGGTGCCACATATAAATTTTTGTTCATGCAGATCACTATGTTATCTTTAAGGTGTCCAAAAATCATTTCATGCTGATAACTTAATCAGTTGTATTATTAAGCTAGACTATTAAGTAGTTATTCATGAGATCGTCTAAGCAACACCTATACATCACATGTAGTTTACATGTAGAGGCAATAGAATATAATTTTTCTATATGAAATTTGTATTGTATATGCAGAAGCTAGAAATTTGTTTAAATTATGTTTAAGGCAAAGAAATTAGTTTTCAACTGACTTCTTAATTGGCTGATTGTGCATTATGTTTATACATGGCATTACTATGTTTTCCCTTTCATTTCAGGAGTTGGATAAATTTGCATTGTATATGCACAAGCTGGAAAGTTGGAAAGTTTGTTTAATTTTCCGAAAGGAAAACAAATTTGAACAAATAACTTCACTGATTGTGCAGTTTATTCGCACACGGAATTATCTTCTATCTATTTTTCATTTATTTTTTGAACAACCATTGAGTATGTTAAGTTCATTTTTGGAACTTTATGCACGCTGCAAGGAAGAAAAAAACATGTGTCTATTAGGTCCTCCCTGGTCGTCCTAGTCATCCATTGTACCTAAACTTCCAAACGTTCATGTTCCTTGTCCTCTTCCCTTTGGCGGGAAAATCTCCTCTCTCTCTTATCTCATTCCTTAGTTTAGAACAAAGCATGAACTCTACTTCTCACCATCCCCTCTTACCAGCCATGGTCATATCTGTAAAGATGAGAGACAAAGAGGGTCAAAGATAGGAGAGAGAGGGTCGGAGAGACAAATTCTCTGTTGCACGTCCAACACCGAACCGTTTGGTACCGATCCACACCATCGGCATAGGAACTTGTTCCCATCCCACGAGAGAGAGAGAGGAAGGGAGGGAGAGAGAGAGAGCCGACTCATAGGCTGGGAAAATGTACAGTACGACAACCATGTGTCTTTGTAACGACATCTCTAGCGGACCCCTTAAAAACATGGGATCCGTTTTTTTCGGCGCTTTACAGGTTCACTGTGAAAAAATGGCCCGATCAGACACCGTATCGACAGGCCGGTCTATATTGCATTTACAAGGCCCGCTAAATCGATGCAACCGGCCCCTTTTTTATAGAGGGTCACCCTCGTGGATACGGGCATGTCGCGTGATCTAGATCCCCTCCGCCGCCGCACTTCACTTCCATTTCTCGCCGCCGACAAGAAATCTCCACACCCAATCCGCCGCATCCTCCGCCTCCGCCGCCATGCATGGATGGCCTCCCCCACACCTAGCCGCCGAGCACTAGCACTACGTCGCCTCCGACGGGGCGAGGAAGCGCGCGGCGCATCGCTACACCTCGCAGGGGTAGCCGGTGTCGTCGGTGTACCTCCTTCGCGAGACTGAGGAGTTCAACTGTCGCCACGACCTCCGCCATGGGCGCCCTCTCCTCACGGGGAGTTCCTCCAGCGCCAGGAGCTCCGCCGGCGAGAGCAGCTCCGCATGGCCTTTTCCGCGAGGTCTGCAACGACATCCCCCTCGAGAAGGGTATCACCGCGTCGCTACAAAATCAGGAGAAGACGACGAAGTGGGCCACCGAGGCGAGGAAGCGGGAGGAGGTCTTCGTCGACCTCGACCCCGACGAGTAGAAGCTCCATCGTCAATGGAGCCGTTGGATCCCCTTGGGCTCCGGTAAAAATAACCATAGAACCACCTTTTGGACTAGATAGGGACCCGACGGCGCCATTTTAGCTAGTACTTTTGTAAATAGATGTAGATCCATGTAAATTGATGATGAACTCGCAATACTAGATGATGAAATTTATGTTTAAATTCTCCTGTGAAGTTTTTATTATAGATTTAAGGTTCTGGATGTAGGCTCTGTTTTGCGCGACAAGTTTGTGCTCGAAAAATTTGCGAAAAAACGACTCTTATCCCGCGTATACAGGTTCGCGGGATAAGGGGTCTGCTAAAGATGCTCTAAAGGAACCTTCCATATATTAACGGTGTATAATGATCATTATGTCTTATTAAATATTGATGATATCAAAGAGTCTATTGATTTTGTAGAAAAACAAATGATTCAATTTCTAGGAGTAAGTCCACACCACCAAAACATGATAGCTGAACCACATAGAAACAAATAAATATGATCATTCCAATAAGGGTGTTTGGTTTACTTAGACATCGATTCTCTTTCCAAGTCTCTCTCTAGTGAATTCTCTACAAGCTGTACTAAATCATACCTGAGCTAGAATGATGCTATTTAAATACCCAAGTACAGAAAAGATAGTTATATTATTTGGTGACAACATCCTATTAAAAACTCATATATGTTCTAGATTTGAGTACACCTAACTATAAACTAGAATCATCTATCAAGATATTTTTATAGCAGAATCACTCGGTTCCAATCAATAAGGCGTATAAAATTAGTCAAAAGTAAACATTGAACTTTGACTAAATTTATACACCTTGCATTGGAACAGAGGTTGTACAATTTGGATATTTCTACCAACCTATATAAGGTTACACACATGCACATTAAATATATTCATACAACTGACACACATTAATCTAAGAGACATATGATTTCGTATTTCTTATTTTCTCACAGTTGACATAATTTTGTTTTTATACTTTAAGGCGCAACATATTATATAAAATGTAAATTTTATCATAATATACGGTGACCATGAATAAAAAGATTTATAAAGAAGTATATCAAGTTTTTAGTATAAATAATTATATTTATTTTACTTGCCCCGAGGCCAATAATATGCACGGTCCGAACTGAGAGAGGTAAGGTAAGAGCCCATCCGAATGTGCACAGAGATTGAGAGAGAAGAGAGAACATGGATGAGAGAGGAAAGAGGGGAGAGGGATGGGTAACATTTTGCTAACCGCGGCCGATGTGTCGCTGTGACCAGCAAGTTAACAGTAACGAGGGACATGTCGCTGTCAATATGGGTTGGGGCCGGCCAAGAGGCTCTTATCATTTGGCAGATAGGTTTGATCTTTAAAGACTCAGAGAACATGACTGAGAATACGACAAATCCCATCTTTAGCTGACCATCATTGGGGGGATCAGACTGTTTGAACTTGAACTCGGAAGAAGTGTGGATGACTTACAAAATAGATTTTTTCCCAATTCCAATATAGGCGCTAACATATAGTCTTTTCTTGTCACACCAAACAACTGACTGTAAGTATCACCGAAGCTCAAAGCGCTGGAACTTGGAAACACATGAGAATGTGAATTTTGAGTGCATGCATCATGGTTTTTAGTCCCATTAGATATATGTTATCCTTACTTATAAGCACTTATGTTTCGTCCTAAACCATGCTAGTAAGATTAAGTTGGATCCAGTGGTAGCCTATACCGTTGTCGCTCGAGTCTAGGAGTAAACTTGAAGCGCAATGAAAACGAGTGGCACCATAGCGAAGTGTTGCTTGACTGAAATCGTCCCATGACTTGTGTCTGAGGGTTGAACGTATGGGCCTCCCTCGAGTCCTGAATATCCTTATTGTCACAATAACATCTAGTCAAAACAAGAGTCCAGTGTCAACGAAGCAAAATGGTACCAACATATCATAGCATGTTTTATATATGGTATTTTATGCGAAAACCCAAATGGAGGCTGAACTATAGGTAGCCCTTTATATGGGTTGTCCGTGTGCTTAGGTGACCTGTTCCACATGTATGCCATCCTTTTTGTTTTACTTCAACCATCAATGCATGTGTATGATTCTCTCTCTTCTCTCCCTCTCCCTATCCCCTCCCTCTCTGCCTCTCCCTCCCCCTCTCCCTCTCTCCATCTCCCCTCCGTATCTCTCATCCTCCCTCTCTCTTGCCATCTCTCCCTCTCCTTCTGCTCATATTTAAAAGAATGATTTTTAAAAACCCAAAATATGTTATGCACGTTATAATACCATGGTGCTAAGATTAGTGCTACAGATAGTGTTTTCTCTTATGATTTAGCTCAAAAGGTAGTACTCTTAGCAGGAAAATCTTCACTACAACATTATTCTGCGAAAATGCAAAAGTCATTTGGAAATGCAACTTTGCCATTTGTGTTCACTGGTGTTTGTACTAACATAGGATGCCTTTGGCTTGCTTCCAGAAGGTCCAGGGAGTGAGAATTCGATTGAGAAAGTGGAGGGGACAGAGAGGTGTGGGCACTGCCCTGGCCGCACTGTGCATGGCCACTGTGGCCATGCCACTGCCTTTCCCTACTCCTCCTCGCCTCTTTGACGTGCACCAGACCACCCTCTAGCCCCCTAACATGGTGCCATCCCTTGGCATGTCGCGGACACGCCCTAGGACCCGCCCCCATGCCGAAAACGACATGCTCGAGAGCGCCCCAATGCCATAGCCCATGACGCCGCGTCCTTAAGCCACCACTCGCCCCACCCGTTCGCCACTGGCCACCCCTCACTCCACACACTCGCCTCGAGCCTCTTGACCTAGCCCCCGGGCCCTCTACGAGCTCCACGGAGCAAATTCTCGCTGCCGGCCACCGTAACCCTCTCAACGAGGTGGAGCTCGACCCCGACGGTTTCACCACGAATGAGATCGTCGTACGCCATAGAGTACCCCTGACCTCTCCCCGTGCTCGCGATGGTGCAGGAGCGTCGCTGCCGTCTCCGTCGCCTCCGCGGACCCGTAGAGCTGCGCCGCCGTCTGGAGCAGCCGTACCCGCCAAACTCCGTGCCCCTCGGTTTCCCTGAGCCCCTGGATCTCCCACGATGCCACGCTTCCCCTTCCCGTCGCCCCATGGTGAGCACCCGGCCGTCGCTGTTTTCCCGTCGCCTCTGAGAGAGAAGAGAGAGGGAGGAAGAAGGGAGCGTACGGGCCCTTGATCTTCGGATCAACCGCGCCCATTTAAAGCCACCGTTTCCGCGCTTGCCCCGCGCGCGCACCCTATTGGGCCACCTTGTGCCTAGCTGGGCCGCGCACAGAGAGAAACCAGCCCACCGCTGTGTTTGGTTTTTCTATTTAAAATTTAACAGAAACTAGTATGATTGCTTTTGGCTTGTTAAAAATATTTTTATTGCAAATTAAATTCAACCAAAATTGGTGCTAGTAGATTCGCTTTTTCTTGAACACCTCCAAGTGGTAGATCTAGGTTTGCTTGTTTATTTTTGCAATAGTATTGAAAGTGCCAGAGAGTATCTGTTAGACCATTTGGTGCATAAAGTTTTTTGTATGTATCCAAATTGGTCAAACCAAATTTTTTTGAGTATCCCTTGAGTAGATATATCAGTAGAGCTTGACCTTGTATAAAGGAGAGTTACCTTTTGAAAGTGTCATCCATTTTGGTAAAAGACCAGTAGGCATTTCTAGGATTTTTAGAGAGAGTTTAAAAGTTAATTTTGATGTGGATTCAATTGTATGAGCTTGTGTGTGATTAGATCTATGTAATACTTGGCACAATTTTTAGAGCATAGATTATTTTTGGTGTGCTTTTCTAGATACAACACATTTTCTGTTATTATCAAATCTTGTGTGTTTGTTTGTAAATAAATATTTTTGTTAGGAAAACTTGTTTTCTATCATGTATAGATGTGTTTATCTCTGTTATTAGGATGTTTTCTTGCAGTACTAGTATGTTAGGAAGTTTGTGCATGTTTGGAAAACAACTAGAAATAGAAATCGTCTATTGTTTTTCTAGTATTTTTGTGGAATAGATTTTGTGAGCGAGCTTTGTTATGTTTGTTACCTAGATTTTTGGTGTGGTTATGTGGAGTCCAGTACCATTTTGGTACTGATTTTGTTATGGTATGTTCTCTGTTAGCTTGCACTTTAATTTATAGAAAAGCATGTGTAGCATTGTTTGTTTGTTTTCACTGTATTGTTTTTCACTAGTATGAGTAGTGGTGTGATGTTTGTTTGGTAGATTATTATTTTTCTCAAGTGAGACCAGAGGCATTGTGACCTCTTAATTCTTTGGTATATTAGTGGAAAACCCACTGGTTCCATTGCATTTTGGTTAGGAATACAAATTCCGTAACATACACTTGTCTGTCAGTGGCATATATTGCTATATGTGTGTTTAGTATTTTCCACCAAGGAGAATAGATGATTGCTCTACTTGTTTGTTTGAAGTGATTAGTAATACTTTGTGACTCCTAGTATGTTTAGTTGTGGTACACTTGTTGATATGATGTTCCCTTGTGAATATCATGTTAAGAAGTGTTTGCTATTGTTTTGAGTATTTTTGAATGTTGTTTGCAAATAGAAGTATTTCCTAGTGTTGGTAAATTACGTGTGGATATAATTTCCTTCAGTTTTTTAATTTTAGAAAGTGTTTGTTTGAGCATGACTTGAGTGCATAGCTGCTGATTTTATAGCATGTCACTTTGGTGTTTTTTATTTGATTGTTAGGAAAGCATGATTTATTAGACTTGGTTGATTCTTGCTAAGTAGTTGTTTTCATAGAATGATTTTAGTATAATTTCTTACTAGCATGTGTAAGGTGTATGTGATGTTAGTAGGTATTTATATTCATGCGTTTCTTGTTTAGGATTATGCATCCTTGTAGTGTTGTTTGCTTCTCTAATATTGAATAGTGTCACCACTAGCTATTATGAGTTGCTCTAGTATTGTTGTCTTTCTATTTTATGGGTGTATGTTTATCCTAGCATGTTTAGCATGTTTGACTTATGTTATGATGACATGCCTTTTGAGTTGCTAGATGAGTTTGGTTGTAGAACACTTTGTTTCTTATAGCATGCTTGTGCAGTAATCTTTCATATTAGTATGCTATTAGTGAACCCCTGTTGTTATGTTGTTTTCTAGCTATTTTATCTCTTGTGTTGTTTGTGTTTTAGAGTGTGTTTTATGACTTGTTAAAATTGATTGAGCCATTGGTTTGTTTGGTTATATTTATGATTGAGTGATTCCTTAGTCTTTGATTAGATATGAGCATAGTCAGTAACTAGCTTGTTTGATCTATGTTTTGCTTTGCTGGTTGGAATTGTCTGATTGATTACTTTAGTATGAGCATTGTACTAGTGTTATTTTTTTACTAGTATCTTGTTATCTATGCATTAGGTTAGTGGTAAAATTGTTTGGTGATGCTTGCTTGTGCTAATGTTAATACCCACTGCCATGGGTATTGCTTTGATTGTTTGATATTACCTTAGTAGTCTCACCTTTGTGACCACAAGAAATTTTTAGCTTCTTAAATGTCTTGGTATGAGAGTGGTACACCCACTCAACCTATGATATTTAGGATGTGGAATATGTTTTCCCAACCATAAGTATTTTAGCAATAGCTTTTGTTCCATGAGTGTTTGTGAGGCAGTTTTCTCGATAACTTTTTGGGTGATTGTGTTAGTATAAGTTTGCTTTATATATGTGTTGCTTTAATTTATTGATTGCCTTCGTTTGGTCCTGAGTGTGTGTATTTTATTCTTTTACGACATTAGAAAACGAAGAAGAAGAAGAAGGAGTTGTAGAGTTGTGTGTCAAGTTCAAGCTACTTCCAAGCCATGGACACAAAGAGTTTTAAGGCAAGCCATCCTGATGCTTGCTACTACACTTATCATTATCTATCATGCATGTTTTACTTCTGAAAGTTTTACAAAACTTTGATTACCAAAACTATTTTGTGTGACTATTACTACTATTAATATTATATAAGTTAATACTATGCCAATAGTTGAAACTTGGTGTTACCAAGCCCATAGCCACCATATGGTATTTATTACCACCAAAAGTATAAGTCCCTAAGTGGACACCTTAAAAATATGTTTTTGCAAAACAAAGGCTTTATTGAAAACCCAGTGGAAAGGCTGAGACTTATCCACAGGTGATTTATTGAAGTGGTCATTTTTGAGAAAAAGGTGTTCTAAAAAATGACACATAACCTAGTCTTCGCCGGACAACCTTTATCATACTGCCACTCTACCCCAACATGGGCACGAGGCTTAATTTAAAGCTTGTTCTTGTTAGTGTGTGCTCTATCTCAATTTTCTTAAGGGATGTGAGTTCCCTCGAACCGAAATGCCGCCAAGTCATGAAAAACGAGGCATACAAAGTGAGGTATTAAGTTACCCCCGGTTGCGACCGTTGGGTCTCCTTCCATGGCGGGGTGAGACCTGGTGCCGGGGAGATTACACTCAACTGAAGAGACCGAATATACTAGTTTGAACGTAGTGGATGGTTAGGATCAGTTATCTGATGTTCACATACTGTTGTTATAGTCCGTGGTTGTTCATGTCGGATGTTCTGGATCTTGTGGATTGTGTACACCTCTGCAGAGTCAAACTATTCTGAATAGCCGCATCCTCGGATATGGACAGTTGAATGGCCATGTAGCTAGCATTGTGTCAATGTCTTCAAAAAGGATGTTTTTGAAAAGAGGTTTTGAACGTGTGAAGTATTGAAAGGAGAAACTTTGTACCAGTGAGGTACATATGAAGAAAAGGCAGAAGTTGTTTTACAAGAAGTTTTGCAAAGAGAAAATTTTCTTTTCTAAAACAAAGTTTTACAAAAACTCTTGTACATGCAATATATACAAGAGAATGAAAACTATATTATTTTCTTTTGAAGTATCTTCTTCAACAAAGATACATAGATTTTAAAAATCAACTATGATGTATCTTTCATATATCATGGGTAGTGAACCCTATGTATAGCCTACCTACCCCACCATATAAGCATACTTGCATTCTATAAGCTTCATGACGGGTGTCTTCCTGAGTACATTCAAACATAATCATATTGGTTTCGTCCTGATATTTACTTGCCAGACTTCGAGGAGGAGCCTTAGAACGAGATCTACGAGGAGGAGTATCGCACTGATGGCCTTGCGAACTAGGATCTTCTCCCGATCAGCAGCCTGTAGGTTAAGGCGTGACTTGGGCTCTACTACGTTGTGTGTGTTTTGTCTTCCGTTGTGTGTGTTGTGTGTTTGCCCTGCGTGGGAGCTGTGTTAGTCTTGGTCATGTGACCATGTATCTTTTGTAAGTCTTTTTGTAATCGTGTAATGGATAATGTATCTGTATGCCAACTTGATATGTTGTTCACGACTGGTGTGATCTGGGATCGTGAATGTATGCATATCGGAGGTCCTTGAACAATGGTTCGGAGGTCCTTACAGAGTTGGTATCAGAGCTATCCTGACCTTAGGAGACCTTAGTTAGCATGGACGTTAGCTAGTACTCTGAAAAGTTAATTTATAAATTTAAGTTACTGAGATTACTATGTATCAAAATATTCTATATATTTCATCCCCTCTGTATTATTCAAAACTCAGCTTATACTAAGTTACCTTTGAGCATCTTAAAATTTTGCACACTGTTACCTAACTTATACTACACTTAACGATTGGTGTAGATGGCAGTTGTCTTCACCGAGTCCTTCCGGCTAGGTACACATGCACCTTGCTACCGCCGTTTTGAGGAGGATTTGATAAAGATGACTCGTCTTATCAGTCCCCCAGTACTTGAGTTGAAGGGAGCTCAGATTCACCATGACGGACGAGAGTTGTTCTGGTTGGTGGTCTGTACCATTCGTGCTCCTTTTCTAGCACCGTCGACTCCGGAGATCACTTATGAAGTGAAGGAGAACAGTTGGGAAGATGGTATCCTTAGAGTGAGGCAGCTGACTATCACAAAACTCACAAACTTCTTTCGCAACAAGTTTGAAGGCACCCCCTATAGATACTATGGAAGGAGCGATGAGGATGAAAAGCCTTTAAATGTCACTGGAGACTTTGTCTTTGCTCGTGATTTCCAGCACATGGAGGGACAACTTTACAACACTCGGTTTGCCTTGATAGACTTAGAGGAGAGTTCGACAGCCGAGGAAGGGCGATAGCCTAGTTGGAGAAAGACCTGAGAGTTTCCTCTGCTACCGAGCGCCGTCTCGGAGCACAAAGGAATACCATGAAGTACGTTGACTCCCACCTTCGTGCACAAGTGAGAAGCCTTCAATTTCAGCTTACAACCAGCCAGACCAGGATTGAAGAGTTGGAGGAAGAGCTACGCGCGTCCTCAAGCACTTAGGATTGCCGCGGGTCATTAGGAGTTTGTGTGTTCCCACCCAAGACGTTTGTTTGTGTTGTGTGAGTCTGTTAAGAACTTTGTGTGTGCTAGATGTGTTGAAAGGCGTATGCATGTCTTGTGAGAAACCTAAGTTTGTGCTATGCTTGTTCAGGTTTTACCTTATGTTTGTGTTAGGCTTTGATTGTGATTGTGGTTTTCTGCTTAGATGCTTCTTTGTTGTTGTTTTTTCAACCGTTCTCATCGCTGTGATGAGCTGGTTTGTTTCACAAGTTTTCAAAACAAAACCACCCTTTTATATGCTCTCGTCTTATACCTTACTTTTTCTTAAGTATGGCCAGCGAGTTACCTCCACCACCTGAGCCAATAGTTGCACAAATTTTTGCACCAATAGTGGAAGGTCATGAAGCCGCTCGTGCAGAGCGCAATTCCACCCTTTTTGCCCTACAGAACTTGACTCAGCTTAGCATTCCTAATGCTGAGAACAATGCTATCCTTATGAGGGAACATCAGCGCCTGCTTGCTGGTGAGGATCGCAAAAGGAAGATGGTGACACCAGGAGAACCTAGTTCATATGTGACTCGCAGTACTTTACCTGTGATGCCACAACCCTCAAGGAAGCGCGTGAATGTCAGGTCTAAAACCACATGTTGCTTTATTTGTGGAAAGTACGGACATTACGCTCGTGATTGTCCCTAGAGGAATTATGATCTAGCTTGTCCTGATGAAACCCAAGAGACACAGGGTCCAACCCAGAAGAAGCGAAAGAGTTTGATTAGTGGACCTCGAGACCAAGAAGACGTTGAGGAAGCACCTGCGACTCATTCCATAGTTATTGGTACATTTTCGAACCATATCTGTGACCACCCTAGTTTTTGTTTGACTTCGTACGCTAAGAAACCCGACGTGATGGAACACTAATAGTGTCTCGTCGGACTAGTAAAAAGTATCTTTAAAATTAACGACACTAACGTACTATACCTAACTTTAGCTTAACGCCTAACTCAGTATTAAAACTACTAACATATTTTTCTAAACCAAGGAGAAAGGTGCCGTAGGATGTTTTATAGCCGTTTCCTAGAAATAGGAAGTTGAAGGGAAACTTCGAGTTTGAGCTACGATTGCACTAGGCAATAAGATCTCTTGTGTATCTATTTTGGGGGAAAAAAAAATCAGATTTTAGGATGTAAGATTGTGGAGATTCATTTGAGGTTTAGCTTAGGAGTGAAAGTTTGAGGAGAGTATGAGGATTATTGGGATTGAAACAAGGATATATTATAGTATATATACTCTGGGGATAACCAGTTGTGGACCCCAAATCTTTGAAAGTTATCTGGAGCTAAAATATGTGACATAGCAGAAATGATTGAAGGTTTAGAAATTTTGGTGGAAACTATTGGATTTTTAGGAAGCACTTGCTTGATGATGAAGGTTGGATTAATTAGGAGTAGAATGACGAGAATAATTTGTGGGATTGGAATAAAGGGGATAATGGTTTGCATAAGGGATCCTCATACTGGATTGTTATAGAAATGTCGATTCTAGTAGAAAGGTTATATTGGATTTGTATAGACATTTCGATTTTTGGTTGGAGTAATATTGGATTGTCATATCTAGGAAAGAAATTGGTGGACATGAAAGAATAATTTTTGGATTTTAGGAAAAATCAATATGACTTGGAGATAGTAGATGTATATTCTTGGTGATATACTTTGGGAGCTTGTCACACTCTGTTGGGATGGTTTTGTGGAAAATTCTTAGCATTGATGATGAGATAAGAGTTTGGAGAGTTTTAAAGGATTTATATATGTAGTCAGAAAGTGGATCAGATCCCAAAGTTATGGTTATATGATTATTGGAATTGTTGGTTTAGCTTTAGCAATATGATCATGGAGAAAATAACTTTTGAGGGAGACAAATGATATGGAATTTTAGACAAGCAGCAATAGAAAACTCAAGTTTGAGAAAGTTTGGTGGATATCCGATTGATTGAAATATATGATGATGAGAGAATTTATGCCCCAAAGTATATGATAGTGGAATTATAATCTTAGCTTGATATCCCAGTGATGCTTCTAATGACTAGTTGATAGTGGCAGCCCTATCAAGAGAGATGAATTGGAAACTAGTAGATCAATGACTAAACAATAACCCCTGGATAACTATTATGGGTTGAGGAACAATAAGATCGAGGTTTAGAACATGGCACCCAGACCCTTTGGAAAACTAACCTGCCTGTGGATTTTGGTAATATTAATCAAAGGGGGGAAGCACCTATGCTTAATGTTACCAACCACCAGCACCTGTTATTTTGGGGACTAATGTTCTAACATTGTTGTTTTGGCCACAACCTCTTTTTGCTTGCCTGCGAATCTCGGGACGAGATTCTTTTAAGGGGGGAAGATCTGTCACACCCCAGTTTTTGGATTCTGGTACTTTAGTTCAAGGAGCCAAAAATGTGGGCCAACAATTTTTTTTAACAACATGTTTGTTTGAACCAACATGTATATGTGACAATAGTCATATATGCAATGCAAGTTTTGTTTCATTTTAAAACCAATACAATTTTTTACTGAAAACACTTCTATGTTTTCTCTGATGTTTCTCTAATGAGACTTGAGTGATTTTTATTCCAAGACTTGGATCATGTTTGTTTGCATCTTGATTTAAACTTTTAACTTTCTTGGATCCAAGAAAACAAAAATACAAAATGATTTATGGAAGTTTTCTTTTAAGTTTTCTATTAAAACTTTTCCCTGAAAATATAGCCATGTACATGTTTTCCACACTTGTTTTCACTAGGCTATAATATTCCATTTTGTGTTTTCTTGACTTTTATTTGTTCTCTGATATGTGGACTACAAAAATACAAGCTTGGTTTGATTTATGGACTTTGAAAACAATCATTTGCATGTTTGTTTTTGTGGAAGAAAAATAAGACAGAAAAATGCATTTTTAGAAAATAGAGAAAAACAGAAAGTAGCCATTTTTTCACTTTGTTTTCATAGCCTTCCACTATTCCATTTTTGTTTTCAATAGATGTTTTTGAAAGTACATAACTTGTTTAACAATCTACTGCTTTGAAAACAAAATTTGGAATTCATTTGAACCTTGAAAGCATTATGAACTTTTGGGAGTTTTCATCTATTTCCAACACTTAGAAAATCTGGCCAAGTCTTTGATGACTAAATTTTCTGAATTTTCAGAAACTGTATTTTTTCCGAAGTTTGTGTAGGGACCGCCCTTCGAACCACTGTTCAAGGATGCCCTCGATATGCATAGATTCACGATCCTAGTAAATTCAGTCGTGAACAACATATCAAGCTGGTACGCAGATACAATATCCATTACACGGTTGCACAAACACTTACAAGGACACATGGTCACATGACCAAGACTACACGGTTGTCACGCAGGACAACACACAACACACACAGCGGAAGACTAAACACACACAAAACGCGGTAGAGCCCAAGTCACGCCTTAACCTACAGGCTGCTGACCCGGAGGCGATCCTAGTTCGCAAAGCCATCAGCTCCGTACTCCTCTTCGTTGATCTTCTTCTGAGACTCCTTCTCAAAATCTGGCAAGTAGATACAAGGGGCGAAACCATAATGAGTACATTTGAATGTACTCAGCAAGACATCCATCATGTAACTTACCAAAGATGCAAGTATGCTTATATGGTGTAATAGGTAGACTATAAATAGGGTTCACTATCAATGGTGTTCATATAGGATGACACCATAGTTGCAGTCATGTTAATTTGTATCTTCAGTGAGGAAGATACTTCAGAAGAAAATAGTATAGCTTTTCCTTCCTCTTGTAGATATCACATGTACAAGAGTTTTTTATAAAACTTTGTTAAAAGAAAGTTTTCTCTTTGCAAAACTCTTTGGAATCAGTTTCCAGATGTTTGCTTAGAGAAGAAAGATTTTCTCTGCAAAACTTCTTGTAAAACAACTTCTGGCTTTTCATCATCGGTACCTCCATGGTACAAGATTTTCTTCCTTTCCGAACTTCCCGAGTTCAACACTCTTTTTGAAAAACATCCTTTTGGAAAACATTGACACAATGCTAGCTACATGTCCATTCAACTGTCCATATCCGAGGACGCGGCTTCTTCGAAAAAGTTGTACTCTGCAGGGGTGTACACATCCACCAGATACAGTACACCTGCCGTGAACAACCACGGACTGTAACAACAGTATGTGAAACATAAGATCACTGATCATAACCATCCACTATGTTCAAGCTAGAATGTTTCTATCTCTCAGTCGAGTTTTACCGGTCATCCCCGGCACCGAGCTAATCCCCGCCAGCCAAGATGCCCCAACTGAATGCGACCGGAGGGGAACTTAATCCCTCACTCTTTATGTCTCAACATTGGGAGTTTTGACGACATTCGGTTCGAGGGAGTCCGTCCCTTATAGCGTTTGAGATAGAACACACACTAACAAGAACAAACTTCAAGTTAAGCCCCGTGCCCATGTTGGGGTAGGGTGGCAGTACGGTAAAGGTTGTCCGACGAAGACTAGTGTGACGCCCCGAGATCGGGCACTATGCAGATTTCAGCATTTCTGCCAAAATCCACATAATAACCGATTCCAGGTTGCCACTTGTGATAACATTACAACAGTTCACGAATATTCCGCAACAACAACAGAAAAGATATATACAGGACGACTCAAACGAGTCAAGGATACAACTGATACAATACAAAGATCCAAATAACAGCGGAAGAAACAACATAGCGTCCGGCTACGGACAAGATACAAATTGGACTAAGAGTCCTGAAGATAACCGAGAGCGTCCAATCCCTGCCCAGGCCAAGCCGGAGGGATTCCCGAGCTAACGTCGTCAGACTTCAAACCTGTTGACTGCAATATTGAATATGCAGCCACGAAAAAGGATTCGTGGGTCAGTACGGTTAAGTACTGGCAAGTGGATAAACGATACTCACAAGATACCGGCGTAACCAGTCATCACAAGATACAAATACTTTGGGTTCAACGGAAAGGAAGGGATTATTGCAAATAAGCGGCAGCGGGCTGCACTAACCAACTACAGAGACTCACTATAACATCCGGCTAAAAGAGGGGGGATAAGATAGCGTATCGGAACCAACTACAACTACTCAGCAAACAATACCCATCCAATGTCACCCCCTACTAAGGAAGCAACCCAAGGATAACTCACACTGTTGGATTAATGATGTTCAACTTATTGTGTCAATAAGACTATTACTAGTCAAGTTTTCATTAGTTAGGTGTAAGTTGTTCTGAGTACTTGTTAGCCAGTACTTTCACCAAGTCAACCATAACCGCGGAAAACACGGCTTCTCGAGAAGATTTAACCCTGCAGGGGTGCACCAATTTGGCCGTACACGTAAGAATAACCCGCCAGACGGGGGATCAACCCACCAAGCGAGGTACTCAACACAACCCAATTCTTCTTCGCATCAAGCCCAAAGCACCACGTGCTGTGCGTGCGCGGCTAATCGAGCCCCACGAAGAAAAGGGGACCCTCATAGCACTGGAAGACCACGCCGCCCTAAATGCCGACTACAAAAGTTCCACCCTGGCGCCAAGGGTTCGTACCTGCATATGCGTGCATCAAATGGAAAGCCCGAACTAAGTGTGGCGATTTGGACGAGATGCGAATCGAATCAAGTTGAGGGGGGCGCCCATACTCGCTTCCCACATGCGGTTAGTGCTCTTATCATGGATCGGTAGACAAGACCCTTTTCCTAATTAGGGTCGACACTAGCAGGCTTCAAAACCACGCCGGGCCTCCTGCCGGTGCCTTATCATCAAATTTTTATTACCCAAAACATTAACATGTTGTTGATTGAATGGAAACCCAACTATCAAACTAAACAGGTGATAAGACGGACAACAGAACTTGAGCGCAAACAACACTAAGCATGCAACTACGACACGAGGGCCAAGAAGGTAAACAAACAACAGTTAATAGGAAGCGGAAGGAAAAAGGCTATATCATGGCTGCAAGGTAAACATATAATAGGATCGAGACACAAGCATCGTATCAACAGGCTAGAATAAGAACAACGGAAAGAATCGGTAACAAGTGATGAAAGGCAGCCATTTGGCAGCAAGTGAGTATACTTGCCTGGAATCCAGCAAGTAGAGGTACATCCACAGAACTTGTCGTTGCTCACATCATCTCAACGTCCTATCCGGGAAGAAGCAATGAATCTCGAACAAACACCGGATGCAACAATTACTACTACAGCAAAAGATCCAACATGATCAAGATATGGATGCATGACAAGTTTAAAGATGCATCAAGATAAACTAGTTGACATGATAAGCATGTTTAAATGGACCCATATGCAATTTTAGTTGCATATGAAAAGCCCATGAATTATGGTTGAAACAATTGTTTTACAGCTAACCAACAGGTGAAAGTGGTTTAGTATGATGCATGGATGAAGAAAACAACAAAATAACAACAATAGAACCAATTGTAAATAAGGTTTACCCATTTTGAAATTCACTTATTAAGTTTTGGAATTTTGGTTACTTAAAGGTGTCACACAAGCATTTGTTGTTTTCATCAAGTTTAATTGTTCAAAACAGATAACAAAGTTCATATTAGATTAGAACACAAAATTTTAGGTGGATTACATGTTTCAATTATTGAAAAAGGAATTACAATGATTTAATTATGAATTAAACAAGATTAAACAAGTTTTAATTGAATTTAATTCAAGTTTGAATATTATTTGAATTTTATTTGTTCAAAACATAAATTCAAATTCATATTTGAAAAGTTTATGTTTATCTGGTTTGAAAACATGTTTTATAAGTTCAAAAATAATTTAATTTGAGCAAGTTAAGAATTTAGCAAATTTAAATGATTTAAACAAGGTTTAAATTATTTAACCAATTTTAATTATTCAAAACATGAAATAAAGTTTATATTTGGAAAGGTGGTTCAATTTGGCATGGAAAACATATTTCATTTATGACATTTGAATTAATATTGAATTAGTTATGAATTTCACCATTTAAATGATTTAATTAAAGAATTAAGTAATTGCATTAATTTTATTTATCTAAAACAGAAAACAAATGTTATATTTGGAAAGAGCATGAAATTTTGGTTGGAAAACATATTTTATATGGGCCATTTGAACTATATTTGAATTTGTTATGGTATTAATCAAATTCAAAAAGAGTTATTTGAATTTGAAGTTTTAAAAATATTTGGAATGTTCAAAACAGTAAACAAAATACATATTTGAAAAGTTCATGAAATTTTGATTGGGATACATATAAAATTTGTGTCATTTGGATTTGTGGTTTGAAAGTTATGATCATTTGAAGTGTGGGGTGCATTTTGCAAAGTGCAGGGACATACTCGTGATGGAAACATCAGAAGGGAGGGCTCCGGTACGAAAAATGGAAAGGACAGGGGCCTAAACGCAAGGTCGAGATCAGATCTGGACCCAGGACAATGAACACCGAAGGGAAACCTAGCCTGAGACGATGACAGGTGGACCCCACGATTCCACGCTGGAAAGATGCAAAAAGGTTGGGAATTGCCTTCCCCAGGAATCGAACTCGTGACCTCCTCTGTGCGGAGCGGATGCGCAACCACTGTGATGTGCTCGAGCTTGTGATTGAAGTCACAACGGACCGAATAATACATGGTATAGGCGGATATCTGAACCAACTGAACGAAGCAGATGATGGCGGACAGATGCAGTCGGCGACGCATCCTATAGCGGGCGATGGGCGAGTTGTGCTGCACGAAGGCAACATCACAGAGCAAGGGGGGATTAGGGAGGACGTCCGTGGGGTACGGCTGCTCACCCGGGGTAGGCGATGGAGTCGTTCGGTAGCGGGGAGGCCGTAGATGACGGAGGCGACGAGGAACTGACGCTGCAGCTCCCGTCGGGAAGACCTGGATGGTGCCGTCGACACGGCCACTCTCCGGCCCGGGGGTCTTCAGCGAGGTGGAGGGCCGAGGCACGGGGATTCCATTCCCGGCCTCGGCAGTGCGTGGCGCTGACTGTGGAGGCGACGGTGGCTCGGGTTCTAACGACGAGCTCGGTTGGTGGTGGTTCAGTAAATCAACAGAGAAGGGGTGGAAGGAGGAGATGGCGGCGGAGGAAGAGAGGGTAGGGCTAGGGTCTAGGGTTAGGGGCGAGCAGAGGGAAGGTGGGTGTTTTATGGGGAGTGGAGCTTGGTACGGCAGTGAATCGAGAGGGGGGGAGGAGGATCCTGTGGTGTGGAGGGAGTTCGTACAGAGAGTGACATCACGAGGAAGAAGATGATCTCCTCGCAGTGAAAGGGTATTGGGCCAGAGAGGTGGGCTTGGGTGGTGATGGGCTGAGGAGAAAAAGGTTGTGGGTGGGCTGGGGAAAAAAGGAAGGGGGGAAGGCTGGCTGCCTCTCTCTTGTTTTTTTTTATTTTTTATTTCTTTTGATCCTCTTTTTTTTGTAAAAAAAGAGAGGGAGAGAAAAAGGATAAATGTTAGGGTTATATTTTTAGGAAATATTTTTATTAGTTTTCAAAACAGAAATGTCAAGCAATGTTAGCATGGATTTCAAACCTTTGAAGTATTAGTTTGATTTTTAAATTGGTAGTTGAATTCCAAATAAGGTTTGATTTTGGAATTTTTGGAAATAAACAAATTTTATTTAATAAGCTCAAGCAATTATGGAAATATTGTTGAATTTAATTGCTTGCAAGAATTTAGTGTTTAAACCCCAATTTGAAACATGCCCATTAAGAAGGAATTGATTTGAAATTTAATTTGCCATTAGGGTTTTAACAAAAGGGAAATTTTTATTTAGCAGGCAATTTAAATAGATTCAACTTCAAAGTTTTTGAAAAACAATTGAGTGGTTTACTTTGCAACTTTCAATTGGAATTTTAGACATGTGTGAAAGTATTAATTGTTTTTGAATATTTTCAGTTGTGGTGAAAACATGGTGCAATGCATATGATGCATGTGATCCAATGCAAAAAGAAAAAAAACAACCAATTCTACTAAGGGGGAACACCCCAGGTGTTACAGACGACACCACTAACAAGGGATTGCGCCCTCGCAATCCACCTGCTAACCCGGGAGGGGAAAGAAGTTCAACTATCGATTCTTCATGCTTCCAGCTGATCTCCTCGACACCACTAACAAGGGTTTCTCGACACCACTAACAAGGGAATCTTGCTCGGGCTGATGACGATGTTCTTCCACCAGGAATCTTCCGATGATCGGACCTATTAGGTTAAGGCTCGGAAAACGTCACCCACGTAGGATCCTAACACTTTGAAAGATAGACAAGGGGGGAGACTCCAAAACAAATAAGATGAGAGGGGAAATAGAATAGAGACAAGGAGAAAACAAGAATCCTATTGAGATGTTTTCCAAAATAGTTTAGCAGATATAGTTTTTGGCACTCTAGAAACAACGACCGTTAGCGAGGTTATCCTACAGGCTTTGCGGACCCGTTGCTTCGATAACCATTCGTATCGAAACAATATCGGGAATCGGAACCAAGGCTCTGATACCATTTGTGACGCCCCGAGATCGGGCACTATGCAGATTTCGGCATTTCCGCCAAAATCCACATAATAACCGATTCCAGGTTGCCACTTGTGATAACATTACAACAGTTCACGAATATTCCGCAACAACAACAGAAAAGATATATACATGACGACTCAAACGAGTCAAGGATACAACTGATACAATACAAAGATCCAAATAACAGCGGAAGAAACAACATAGCGTCCGGCTACGGACAAGATACAAATTGGACTAAGAGTCCTGAAGATAACCGAGAGCGTCCAATCCCTGCTCAGGCCAAGCCGGAGGGATTCCCGAGCTAACGTCGTCAGACTTCAAACCTGTTGACTGCAATATTGAATATGCAGCCACGAAAAAGGATTCGTGGGTCAGTACGGTTAAGTACTGGCAAGTGGATAAACCATACTCACAAGATACCGGCGTAACCAGTCATCACAAGATACAAATACTTTGGGTTCAACGGAAAGGAAGGGATTATTGCAAATAAGCGGCAGCGGGCTGCACTAACCAACTACAGAGACTCACTATAACATCCGGCTAAAAGAGGGGGGATAAGATAGCGTATCGGAACCAACTACAACTACTCAGCAAACAATACCCATCCAATGTCACCCCCTACTAAGGAAGCAACCCAAGGATAACTCACACTGTTGGATTAACGATGTTCAACTTATTGTGTCAATAAGACTATTACTAGTCAAGTTATCATTAGTTAGGTGTAAGTTGTTCTGAGTACTTGTTAGCCAGTACTTTCACCAAGTCAACCATAACCGCGGAAAACACGGCTTCTCGAGAAGATTTAACCCTGCAGGGGTGCACCAATTTGGCCGTACACGTAAGAATAACCCGCCAGACGGGGGATCAACCCACCAAGCGAGGTACTAAACACAACCCAATTCTTCTTCGCATCAAGCCCAAAGCACCACGTGCTGTGCGTGCGCGGCTAATCGAGCCCCACGAAGAAAAGGGGACCCTCATAGCACTGGAAGACCACGCCGCCCTAAATGCCGACTACAAAAGTTCCACCCTGGCGCCAAGGGTTCGTACCTGCATATGCGTGCATCAAATGGAAAGCCCGAACTAAGTGTGGCGATTTGGACGAGATGCGAATCGAATCAAGTTGAGGGGGGCGCCCATACTCGCTTCCCACATGCGGTTAGTGCGCTCATCATGGATCGGTAGACAAGACCCTTTTCCTAATTAGGGTCGACACTAGCAGGCTTCAAACCCACGCCGGGCCTCCTGCCGGTGCCTTATCATCAAATTTTTATTACCCAAAACATTAACATGTTGTTGATTGAATGGAAACCCAACTATCAAACTAAACAGGTGATAAGACGGACAACAGAACTTGAGCGCAAATAACACTAAGCATGCAACTACGACACGAGGGCCAACAAGGTAAACAAACAACAGTTAATAGGAAGCGGAAGGAAAAAGGCTATATCATGGCTGCAAGGTAAACATATAATAGGATCGAGACACAAGCATCGTATCAACAGGCTAGAATAAGAACAACGGAAAGAATCGGTAACAAGTGATGAAAGGCAGCCATTTGGCAGCAAGTGAGTATACTTGCTTGGAATCCAGCAAGTAGAGGTACATCCACAGAACTTGTCGTTGCTAACATCATCTCAACGTCCTACCCGGGAAGAAGCAATGAATCTTGAACAAACACCGGATGCAACAATTACTACTACAGCAAAAGATCCAGCATGATCAAGATATTGATGCATGACAAGTTTAAAGATGCATCAAGATAAACTAGTTGACATGATAAGCATGTTTAAATGGGCCCATATGCAATTTGAGTTGCATATGAAAAGCCCATGAATTATGGTTGAAACAATTGTTTTACAGCTAACCAACAGGTGAAAGTGGTTTAGTATGATGCATGGATGAAGAAAACAACAAAATAACAACAATAGAACCAATTGTAAATAAGGTTTACCCATTTTTAAATTCACTTATTAAGTTTTGGAATTTTGGTTACTTAAAGGTGTCACACAAGCATTTGTTGTTTTCATCAAGTTTAATTGTTCAAAACAGATAACAAAGTTCATATTAGATTAGAACACAAAATTTTAGGTGGATTACATGTTTCAATTATTGAAAAAGGAATTACAATGATTTAATTATGAATTAAACAAGTTTTAATTGAATTTAATTCAAGTTTGAATATTATTTGAATTTTATTTGTTCAAAACATAAATTCAAATTCATATTTGAAAAGGTTATGTTTTTCTGGTTTGAAAACATATTTTATAAGTTCAAAAATAATTTAATTTGAGCAAGTTAAGAATTTAGCAAATTTAAATGATTTAAACAAGGTTTAAATTATTTAACCAATTTTAATTATTCAAAACATGAAATAAAGTTTATATTTGGAAAGGTGGTTCAATTTGGCATGGAAAACATATTTCATTTATGACATTTGAATTAATATTGAATTAGTTATGAATTTCACCATTTAAATGATTTAATTAAAGCATTAAGTAATTGCATTAATTTTATTTATCTAAAACAGAAAACAAATGTTATATTTGGAAAGAGCATGAAATTTTGGTTGGAAAACATATTTTATATGGGCCATTTGAACTATATTTGAATTTGTTATGGTATTAATCAAATTCAAAAAGAGTTATTTGAATTTGAAGTTTTAAAAATATTTGGAATGTTCAAAACAGTAAACAAAATACATATTTGAAAAGTTCATGAAATTTTGATTGGGATACATATAAAATTTGTGTCGTTTGGATTTGTGGTTTGAAAGTTATGATCATTTGAAGTGTGGGGTGCATTTTGCAAAGTGCAGGGACATACTCGTGATGGAAACATCAGAAGGGAGGGCTCCGGTACGAAAAATGGAAAGGACAGGGGCCTAAACGCAAGGTCGAGATCAGATCTGGACCCAGGACAATGAACACCGAAGGGAAACCTAGCCTGAGACGATGACAGGTGGACCCCACGGTTCAACGCTGGAAAGATGCAAAAAGGTTGGGAATTGCCTTCCCCAGGAATCGAACTCGTGACCTCCTCTGTGCGGAGCGGATGCGCAACCACTGTGATGTGCTCGAGCTTGTGATTGAAGTCACAACGGACCGAATAATACATGGTATAGGCGGATATCTGAACCAACTGAACGAAGCAGACGATGGCGGACAGATGCAGTCGGCGGCGCATCCTACAACGGGCGATGGGCGAGTTGTGCTACACGAAGGCAACATCACAGAGCAAGGGGGGATTAGGGAGGACGTTCGTGGGGTACGGATGCTCACCCGGGGTAGGCGATGGAGTCGTTCGGTAGCGGGGAGGCCGTAGATGACGGAGGCGACGAGGAACTGACGCTGCAGCTCCCGTCGGGAAGACCTGGATGGTGCCGTCGACACGGCCACTCTCCGGCCCGGGGGTCTTCAGCGAGGTGGAGGGCCGAGGCACGGGGATTCCATTCCCGGCCTCGGCAGTGTGTGGCGCTGATTGTGGAGGCGACGGTGGCTCGGGTTCTGACGGCGAGCTCGGTTGGTGGTGGTTCAGTAAATCAACAGAGAAGGGGTGGAAGGAGGAGATGGCGGCGGGGGAAGAGAGGGTAGGGCTAGGGCCTAGGGTTAGGGGCGAGCAGAGGGAAGGTGGGTGTTTTATGGGGAGTGGAGCTTGGTACGGCAGTGAATCGAGAGGGGGGGAGGAGGATCCTGTGGTGTGGAGGGAGTTCGTACAGAGGGTGACATCACGAGGAAGAAGATGATCTCCTCGCAGTGAAAGGGTATTGGGCCAGAGAGGTGGGCTTGGGTGGTGATGGGCTGAGGAGAAAAAGGCTGTGGGTGGGCTGGGGAAAAAAGGAAGGGGGGGAAGGCTGGCTGCCTCTCTCTTGTTTTTTTTTTCTTTTCTTTTGATCCTCTTTTTTTTGTAAAAGAAGAGAGGGAGAGAAAAAGGATAAATGTTAGGGTTATATTTTTAGGAAATATTTTTATTAGTTTTCAAAACAGAAATGTCAAGCAATGTTAGCATGGATTTCAAACCTTTGAAGTATTAGTTTGATTTTTAAATTGGTAGTTGAATTCCAAATAAGGTTTGATTTTGGAATTTTTGGAAATAAACAAATTTTATTTAATAAGCTCAAGCAATTATGGAAATATTGTTGAATTTAATTGCTTGCAAGAATTTAGTGTTTAAACCCCAATTTGAAACATGCCCATTAAGAAGGAATTGATTTGAAATTTAATTTGCCATTAGGGTTTTAACAAAAGGGAAATTTTTATTTAGCAGGCAATTTAAATAGATTCAACTTCAAACTTTTTGAAAAACAATTGAGTGGTTTACTTTGCAACTTTCAATTGGAATTTTAGACATGTGTGAAAGTTTTAGTTGTTTTTGAATTTTTCAGTTGTGGTGAAAACATGGTGCAATGCATATGATGCATGTGATGCAATGCAAAAAGAAAAAAAAAACAACCAATTCTACTAAGGGGGAACACCCCAGGTGTTACAACTAGGTTATGTGTCATTTTTGAAGAACACCATTTTCCCCAAAATGACCACTTCCACATTCCTCCGGAGAATAAGGATCCGCCTTTTCCCCGGGTTTTTCCATAAAGCCTTTCTTTTGTAAAAACACAATTTTAAGGTGTCCACTTAGGGACTAATATATTTGATGGTAATAAATACCATATGGTGGCTTATGGGCTTGGTAACACCAAGTTTCATCTACTGGCATAGTAGTAATATATATATAGTAGTATTCACTCAAAAATAGTTTTTTTTTTGGAAAATCAAAGTTTTTGTAAAACTTTTCAGAAGTAAAACATGCATGATAGATAATGATAAGTGTTTTATAACAGCAAGCATCAGGATGGCTTGCCTTAATCTCTTAATGTCCCTGGCCTTGAAGTAACTTGAACTTGACGCACAGCTCCACAACTGCTTCTTCTTCTTCTTCTTCTTCGTTTTCTAGCGTCGTAAAAGAATAAAAGACACACACTCAGGTCTAAAAGACACACAACTAAGCTAAACAACACATACAGCAAGCAAAAGTATAATAGCGCAAACTCACAAACGTTATCGAGAAAACTGCCTCACATAGCTCCCAGGGTACAAAACTATCGTCAGACAAACATATGGTTTAGGAAACCATATCCCACATCTTACATACCACATATGGAGTGGTGTACCACTCTCATAACAAGATATATGAGAAGCTAAAAATATAGCTTGTGGGTGCAAAGGTTAGGTTGCTAAGGTAAAACAAACAGACAGAACAATACCCATGGCAGTGGGTATTACTCACCACAAGCAACTATCACTTAATGTGTTCATGATTTTAGTTGGATGCTTAGTTCACAAGATACTCCTAAGCACAACAACAACAACACTAGCACAACAATTATCACAAGTATTACACTCATGCTAAGGTACACACTCAGATAATTTTCAAACAACAGGTAAACACACCACAGATGAATAGGCTATTTATTTACTACCTTAGTGTTTACTTGAAGTTATGGAATCCATCAATCATGAAAATTTAACAAACAACCAGTAGCTAATAACCAATGAATCAATTCATATAAATAGTCTAAAACACAATCATCACTCTAGATAATATTCCTACCAACAAGCATAAAAACAGGACTGCACTAATAGCATACTAGTATGTGAATTTCTACACAAGCATGCTATAAGAGATAATTATTAATCTACAACCATAGCACATGCAACTAAATAATTCATGACATCATAACAGAAGTAATAACTTCCTAAACATGCTATAATAAACTCATACACTCATAAAATAAAAGATGACAATACTATAGCAAAAATCACCATTTTCTAGTGGTGACACTAGTTCAACACTATAGGGGCAAACAAGGCTATCATGATGCTTAAACCTAAACAAGCATGCAATGATCATAAATGTACCTAAATAACAGTACACAAGTCCTATGCATGCTAGTAAACACAAACATCGAAATAATTCCATGAAACAACTATTAAGCATGCATAAATTAATTCTAGCAATTTCTGTTTTCTTTAATCAATTACTAGCAAGCAAGCAATGTATAACTCACACAACCAGTAGCTATGCACTTAAAGAAAAGTCATCTAAACATTTTCAAAAATCCAAACACTCAATTTAAAATCATTCACAAACAATCTATCAATCACAAGGGATTTATTTCATTTGCAAATAATTTAATTTAGCACCCAATAGTGAATCATTTCTTAACATGATACTCGTAAGGAATATTATGCTAACAAAAAGGATCACATCTAACATACTAGTATCCTGTGATAAGAAATAAACTTCTCACTTGCATAAGTGAAAACAAACAAATATATTTTCCATGGTGGAAAATAGCAATCAATCATATAATTAAAACATGTCAATTTCTCACATGTGCATGGTTGGGGATTTTCATCCACAACCAAGATGCAATGGGAACAGTGGGTTATGGGCCCACTAATACCAAGGCAAAAGAGGTACTAAGCCTCTGGTTACTCATGACAAACATTAGTATAACTAAAATAAAATAATACAAGCCATTTATTCTAGTAAAAACAATACTAGTGCATCAGAGTAACAAAACCTACACATGCTTTACTATAAAAAGGCATGCAAGCTAAACAGAGGCATTAGCTTCAGAATAACAGTACCAAAATGGTACTGGATCCATAGCAATCATAGCACAAAATTTAATAAAGCATTCACACAAAGATCTAGTTCTCACAATAATTCCAAATAATAAAACTAGAAGGTATCAAATGCTATTTCCTTATTATTTAAGTTTCCAAACATGCACACACTTTCTAAGGTAGATGTAATGTAAGGAAACAACTTAATAATAATCACCAACAACTTTATACATGCTAGGGAACAAGAGTATATCAACCAAACATTTCATTTCAAGCAAAAACACATTCCAAAACAAAAACAGAAAAGCTGTTGTTTCTAGATCTGTCCACCAAAAATTATCTAGAGCTTCAAAAATTAATCTAAGCTAGGATAAGATAGATCTAGTCAATACCAAACTCATCCAATTGGATTTGCTCCAAAAATCATTTTTAAACTCCTTATAAAAATCATAGAAAAGCTTACTGAACTTTTAGTAAACTGGATGGCATTTTCATTCCGTAAATCACCTTCATGTGAGGTCAACTGCATTGGATATATATTTTCAATACCTATCCATAAAATTTTAGTTTGTTCCATTTGTTTACATATTTTAAAAGTTATGGTCAAAACATTCTGACTGACAGTCTGCGGAAAAATAGCTCTTGTGCCCAAAATATGGGTCCAAAAGTGGATCTGCAAATTTTGCATGGTTTATATTTCCTTTCTTTTGGTGCATGAATTTTCCCAGATTTTATTTCATAGTTTTATTATTTTTACAAAGTCCAAAGTTTGGGTACATATTTCTGTGAAAATTTAAATGAATAAACTCAACTGCCACGCGGGCTGGTTCGGATAGGGCCCGGCCCAGCTAGCGGATGCGCAGCCCAGCTGCGCTGCGCAAGCAAGCGCGGGCGCGGGAACGACCCCGTTTGAAAAGCGACCGTGGATCTTGGATCCAACGGCGCTGGTGCATCGCCTACCTCACGATCCTCTCTCTCTGTAACCCGAACGGAGATGGCAAAAACTCGACCGTGGCTCACCTTAGAGGGCTCGGGGAGGACTGAGCTTGCTCGGGGAAGTTGCTGGAGGGCTGGGGAGTCGAGGGGCAGCGACGGCGGCGGCCGGCGTGGCCTCACGCGGCAGAACGTAGCCGGCGTCCGCGGCGGCGCCCGTGGACGGCGGCGGCGCCTCCGGGGGTTAGGGGGGTGGGGTGATGTCTGGGAGGTTCACGGGAACTCGGGGAATGTCCCTAGGGCAGTGGGAGGGGCTGGAAGAGAGTGTATTGAGCGGGTCAGGGCCGTGGCCGTGGTGGTCACCAGGCGGCCAAAACTCGGGCTCGGGGTGTTTTGGAGGCTAGGGCTCAGGTAGATCTCAACCAGGGAAGTAGAGAGGGAGTGTGGGAGGTGCAGGGCACAAAGGTGAGGTCTTTGTACTTTTATAGAAGAGGGAGGGAGGTTGAGGGCAAAGAGGTCACCTCGGGTGGATGCCAACCCTTGGCATGAGCAAGCCCTAGGGCTTTTAGTCATTTCCAACTTGGTTCTATGGATGCCCTAGGTCAAGGCCACGAGTGGGCAAGGTTCCTCCTGGCCCTAGAGAGCAAGTGGGCAAGTGGCTATGACAAATGGGTCAACACAAGTGTGTGCCCATACCTGTCCTAGTCACCATTCTCTCTCCTCTCTTATCTTCATCCACAAAGCTTCTAGAAGGGATCCAAAGCATTATTGGTCGAGTAGGAACCATGGTAAACAAGCTAGGTCAGGCCATGCTTCCAAAAATGCAAAGGATCACCAAGAAAACTAAAGTGCAAAAGTGTATCCTTGACTGTTTACTGAAAAATTCAGAAAATTCAGTCTTTAGGACTTAGAAATTTTCTAAGTGTTGAAAACAGCAGAAAGTTGAGAAAGTTGAGTTTGTTTTCAGTGTTCAAATGATCCTCAAAATTTGTTTTCAAAGTATGGATTTGTTAACCATGTTATATACTTTCATAAACAACTATTGAAAACAAATTTGAAATAATAAAAGGCCATGAAAACAATGTGTGAAAAAGTATACTTCCTGTTTTTATCCGTTTCTCAAAAATGTCTTTTTCTGCCTTAATTTTATACCACAAACACATCAAGCAAAAGATAGTTTTTATTTCTCCAAAAATAAAAGTGAGCTTATGGGTTTGTAGTACATATCTCAAGGATTAATTAAAAGTCAAGAAACCATCAAATAACAATTTATAGCTTGGTGAAAACAATGGTAGGAAACAGGTACTTGGATTATTTTTCAGAGGTTGTTTTCTATAGGAAAGTCAAAAGAAAACTTTCATAGATCATTTTGGAAACTTGTTTTCTTGGATCCAAAATGTTAAGAGTTTGTTTTAAGAGGCAAACAAGAGTGATCACAGTCTTGGAATTAAAAATCCACTCAAGTAATAATAGGAAAACATCAGGGAAAAATATCAGGAAAAATAATAGAAATGTTTTCCAGAAACATTTGGTATTGGTTTTATATAGAAACAAAACTTGTGTTGCAAATATGTTTTAGATCACAAACACATGTTAGTTCAAACAATCATGTTGTTATAAAAAAAAATTGTTGGCCCTAATTTTTGTCTTCTTGAGCACAGTCCAAGAGTCCAAAAACTGGGGTGTGACAGACCTTCCCCCCTTAAAAGAATCTCGTCCCGAGATTCGCAGGCAAGCGAGAAGAGGGTATGGTCAGAACAACAGTGTTAGATGATTTTTTTACAAACATGTGTTGGTGGTTTGTAACATTATTTACAGGGGCTTCCCCCCTTTGATTTACCTTACCAGAATTCACCGGTAAATTTGTTTTCTTTTCAAAGCTTTGGGTGTCATGCTCTAAAACTCGAACTTATTGTTCCTTAAAACCATGCTATCAAACCAGGGTTAGAAAGGCCAACTTGTTCCAGAAAAGTTTCTTTTCTAAGGTACCCCAAAACAAGAAATTCCACTTTTCTAAAAATGATAGTAAAATTCTGGCCACCCATAAGTGGTCACAGAAACCTAGTTTGGCAGGGGTATAGGCTACAAACAGCTAGTAGGCTTTCCATGTTTTGGAAGAAAACTCAGAAGCTAGATGTACCCAGTTTTTTCTCGAGTGTTTTGCTAACGTGTGGGACTGGGCTCACTTGGCAGTCGATGCCCTTCTCGTTTCTCCTTCTCCTTGTTACCTTTTTTTCTCATCTGGTGCGCACACTTACAGAATCAGGGTGTCTCGCCCACTGTGAGTTCATGGTGGGATGACACCTTGCTGTAGGACTGCTGCGAGTGCGACAGGTTGATGCCTTGGCCACTTGGGGAAGAGGTGTGCTGGTGTTTTCGCGCCATTTGTGAGCACTGAAGCTGGATTCTTTGGCTCTTCCCGCGTAGTGCTTGATGAAGGAGAGGGCTCTGCTCTCGCTGCTATAAAAAGGGTAGCTGAGGTTCTCTAAATCGCACCACACGATGAGCTTCATTACCCAGTTAATCAATGACTTCTTCAAGGAATACGTCACTCTGCTGGAGCGAGCAAATTTCTTGGAGCACTTCCTCATCGTGCTACTCTTCAGCTGTTGCTTGGTGGGATTGGTCACCGTGATCCTGGTGGCCATGATCTTTGCAATCTGGGACATCCATGACTGGTGGACTGGTACCCGGAACAAGACCGTGGTGGAAGAAAGACGAGCTGTGGCGCCGGTGGTTGCGCCAGTGGAGGCTCATGCTGGTGGCACTAGGCCTGGAAGACTGGAGGGAATCCATCGTCGACTGACTCGGGCTTCTGCATCAGGTGAGAGTGGCTCACCTTCAAACTAGGCTCCCATCAGTGAGAGCTTGGCAAGGTTAGGGTCTACACCAAAGTAGGTGTAGTGGTCTGTGCTGGGAAACAGACCTGTATCTTATTTTTCTGAAACTTTTACCTGTTGGTGTAATGTTATTTCCGGAGTAATGTATCTCCTTGGAGTTCCTAAAAGACTTGTAGTTCTTCAGGATCATAGAGTTAAGCCAATTCTGTGTACTACCAACTCTGTAAGATGGAAACAATTTTATGTGGCGAAAATTTAATTTACTCTGTAGGGTGTTACACTAAAATTAGATGGAGGTTTTGTTAGTATCGTTAGATTTTATCTAGTCCGACGTGACACTTCTAGTGTTCCATTTACGTCGGGGTTCTCAGGGTACAACGACAAGCAAGCAAGGGGGTTCACAGGTTTGGTTCGAAAACGTACCATTGGCCATGGCATGAGTTGCAGATGCTTCTGCAACATCAGCTTGGTCTCGAGGTCCACTCATCAGATTCCTGCGTTTCTGCTGGGATGGACCCTGGCGTTCTTGGGGTTCATCAGGATGAGCTAGGACATGGTATTTCTTGGGGCAATCACGAGCAAAGTGTCCTTCCTGTCCACAGGTAAAGCAAACCGTGGTTCTAGGCTTGACCTTCACACGCTTCCTTGAAGATTGTGGCATCGCAGGCAAAACGCTGCGAGTCACCCATGAACTAGTTTCTCATGGCGTCACTGTCTTCCTTTTGCGGCTCTCTCCAGCAAGCAGTTGCTGGCATTCTGTCATAAGGAATGCAGTATTCTCAGTGTTGGTGATGACAAGCTGAGTCAACTGTTCCAGGGCAACATGGGTGGCAATGTGTTCAACACGAGCGGCTTCACTTCCTTCCCTGAGCAGAGCAAACAGTTGAGCCACTTTCGTCTCAGGTGATGGAGGTAGATGGCTGGCCATGCTGAAGACAAAGAACGATGTAAGGCGAGAGCAACTAAAGGTCGTTTTGGTTTCCTTTTGAAAACTGGTGACACATACCGGCTCATAACGAAGATGAGAACGATATATATACCACAACAACGAGCAAACGTCGAAGAAACAAAGCCAACTCAGACCAAGATTAACATACGCATGAAACAGAGTCTTAGCAAGCATACTTAACTTAAGGGTTCACAAGGCTACAGCGTAAGGCTTACAACACCACTAGCACACACCAAGCTCTAACAGAGTTCACACAATACAGACAAACAAGCATCTCGGGTGGAAATAACACACTCCTAATATCCTGCGGCCATCCTAAGTGCTCGAGGAAGCGCGTAGCTGTTCCTCCAACTCTTCAACTCTGGTCTTGCTGGCTCCAAGCTGAAGCTGAAGGGCTCTCACTCGTGTGCGGTGCTGGGAGTCAGTGTACTTCATGGTCTTCTTCAGTACCTTGAGACGACGCTCGGTAGCCGAAGATGCACCAAGACTGGCTTCTAGTTGATCTATCTCTCTTCCTCGCAGGTCATAATCACCTCTAACTTTATCAAGGGAGAGTTGGGTGTTGTACAGCTGTCCCTCCAAGTGCTGGAAGTGACGAGCAAACACAAAGTCTCCAGTGACTTCTACTGGCATGTCATCCTCGTCGCGCCTTCCAAAGTATCTATAAGGGGTGCCTGCAAACTTGTCGCGAAAGAAGTTTGCGAGCTTGGCAATGGTCAGCTGCATCACCCTAAGGATACCATCTTCCCAACTGTTCTCCACGACTTCCCAAATGATCTCTGGGGTTGACGGTGCTAGCAAAGGTGCACGGATGGTGCAGACCACCAACCAGGACAACTCTCGTCCATCATGGTAAATCTGGGCTCCCTTCAACTCAGGTGTGGGACGACCGATAAGATGAGCCATCTTGATCAAATCCTGCTCAAAGCGGCGGTAGCAAGGTGCATGCGATCCCAGCCGGAAGTACTTGGTGAAGATAACTTCCATATACACAAGATTTTAAAGTGGGTTAAGTTAGGTAACAATGTGCAAAATTTTAAGAGGTTCCTTTTTAACTTGAGTGTAAATAAAGTTTTTGAAACACAGAGGGGATGGAGTATAGAACCCTTTTGAAAAATAGTCATCTTAGTGACCTGGTTTTGTTTTACTTTAATTGTCAGAGTACTAGCTAACGTCCATGCTAACTAAGGTCTCCTAAGGTCAGGATAGCTCTGATACCAACTCTGTAGGGCCCGCCCTTCGAACCACTGTTCAAGGACGCCCTCGATATGCATACATTCACGATCCCAGGAAATTCAGTCGTGAACAACATATCAAGCTGGTACGCAGATACAATATCCATTACACGATTGCACAAACACTTACAAGGACACATGGTCACATGACCAAGACTACACGGTTGTCACGCAGGACAACACACAACACACACAGCGGAAGACTAAACACACACAAAACGTGGTAGAGCCCAAGTCACGCCTTAACCTACAGGCTGCTGACCCGGAGACGATCCTAGTTCGCAAAGCCATCAGCTCCGTACTCCTCTTCGTTGATCTTCTTCTGAGACTCCTTCTCAAAATCTGGCAAGTAGATACAAGGGGCGAAACCATAATGAGTACATTTGAATGTACTCAGCAAGACATCCATCATGTAACTTACCAAAGATGCAAGTATGCTTATATGGTGTAATAGGTAGACTATAAATAGGGTTCACTATCAATGGTGTTCATATAGGATGACACCACAGTTGTAGTCATGTTAATCTGTATCTTCGCTGAGGAAGATACTTCAGAAGAAAATAGTATAGCTTTTCCTTCCTCTTGTAGATATCACATGTACAAGAGGTTTTTATAAAACTTTGTTAAAAGAAAGTTTTCTCTTTGCAAAACTCTTTGGAATCATTTTCCAGATGTTTGCTTAGAGAAGAAAGATTTTCTCTGCAAAACTTCTTGTAAAACAACTTCTGGCTTTTCATCATCGGTACCTCCATGGTACAAGATTTTCTTCCTTTCCGAACTTCCCGAGTTCAACACTCTTTTTGAAAAACATCCTTTTGGAAAACATTGACACAATGCTAGCTACATGGCCATTCAACTGTCCATATCCGAGGACGCGGCTTCTTCGAAAAAGGTGTACTCTGCAGAGGTGTACACATCCACCAGATACAGTACACCTGCCGTGAACAACCACGGACTATAACAACAGTATGTGAAACATCAGATCACTGATCATAACCATCCACTATGTTCAAGCTAGAATGTGTCTATCTCTCAGTCGAGTTTTACCGGTCATCCCCGGCACCGAGCTAATCCCCGCCAGCCAGGATGCCCCAACTGAATGCGACCGGAGGGGAACTTAATCCCTCACTCTTTATGTCTCAACATTGGGAGTTTTGATGACATTCGGTTCGAGGGACTCCATCCCTTATAGCGTTTGAGATAGAACACACACTAACAAGAACAAACTTCAAGTTAAGCCCCGTGCCCATGTTGGGGTAGGGTGGCAGTACGGTAAAGGTTGTCCGGCGAATACTAGGTTATGTGTCATTTTTTAGGAACACCATTTTCCCAAAAATGACCACTTCCACATCCCTCCGGAGAATAAGGATCCGCCTTTTCCCCGGGTTTTTCCATAAAGCCTTTGTTTTGTAAAAACACAATTTTAAGGTGTCCACTTAGGGACTAATATATTTGATGGTAATAAATACCATATGGTGGCTTATGGGCTTGGTAACACCAAGTTTCATCTACTGGCATAGTAGTAATATATATATAGTAGTATTCACTCAAAAATAGTTTTTTTTTTTGGAAAATCAAAGTTTTTGTAAAAAAATTCAGAAGTAAAACATGCATGATAGATAATGATAAGTTTTTTATAACAGCAAGCATCAGGATGGCTTTCCTTAATCTCTTAATGTCCCTGGCCTTGAAGTAACTTGAACTTGACGCACAGCTCCACAACTGCTTCTTCTTCTTCTTCTTCTTCTTCTTCTTCTTCTTCTTCGTTTTCTAGCGTCGTAAAATAATAAAAGACACACACTCAGGTCTAAAAGACACACAACTAAGCTAAACAACACATACAGCAAGCAAACGTATAATAGCGCAAACTCACAAACGTTATCGAGAAAACTGCCTCGCATAGCTCTCAGGGTACAAAACTATCGTCAGACAAACATATGGTTTAGGAAACCATATACCACATCTTACATACCACATATGGAGTGGTGTACCACTCTCATAACAAGATATATGAGAGGCTAAAAATATAGCTTGTGGGTGCAAAGGTTAGGTTGCTAAGGTAAAAAAAACAGACAGAACAATGCCCATGGCAGTGGGTATTACTCACCACAAGCAACTATCACTTAATGTGTTCATGATTTTAGTTGGATGCTTAGTTCACAAGATACTCCTAAGCACAACAACAACACTAGCACAACAATTATCACAAGTATGACACTCATGCTAAGTTACACACTCAGATAATTTTCAAACAGCAGGTAAACACACCACAGATGAATAGGCTATTTATTTACTACCTTAGTGTTTACTTGAAGTTATGGAATCCATCCATCATGAAAATTTAACAAACAAACAGTAGCTAATAACCAATGAATCAATTCATATAAATAGTCTAAAACACAATCATCACTCTAGATAATATTCCTACCAACAAGCATAAAAACAGGACTGCACTAATAGCATACTAGTATGTGAATTTCTACACAAGCATGCTATAAGAGATAATTATTAATCTACAACCATAGCACATGCAACTAAATAATTCATGGCATCATAACAGAAGTAATAACTTCCTAAACATGCTATAATAAACTCACACACTCATAAAATAAAAGATGACAATACTATAGCAAAAATCACCATTTTCTAGTGGTGACACTAGTTCAACACTATAGGGGCAAACAAGGCTATCATGATGCTTAAACCTAAACAAGCATGACATGATCATAAATGTACCTAAATAACAGTACACAAGTCATACACATGCTAGTAAACACAAACATCAAAATAATTCCATGAAACAAGTATTAAGCATGCATAAATTAATTCTAGCAATTTCTGTTTTCTTTAATCAATTACTAGCAAGCAAGCAATGTATAACTCACACAACCAGTAGCTATGCACTTAAAGAAAATTCATCTAAACCTTTTCAAAAATCCAAACACTCAATTTAAAATCATTCACAAACAATCTATCAATCACAAGGGATTTATTTCATTTGCAAATAATTTAATTTAGCACCCAATAGTGAATCATTGCTTAACATGATACTCCTAAGGAATATTATGATAACAAAAAGGATCACATATAACATACTAGTATCCTCTGATAATAAATAAACTTCTCACTTGCATAAGTGAAAACAAACAAATATATTTTCCATGGTGGAAAATAGCAATCAATCATATAATTAAAACATGTCAATTTCTCACATGTGCATGGTTGGGGATTTTCATCCACAACCAAGATGCAATGGGACCAGTGGGTTATGGGCCTACTAATACCAAGGCAAAAGAGGTACTAAGCCTCTGGTTACTCATGACAAACATTAGTATAAAAAAATAAAATAATACAAGCCATTTATTCAACTGAAAACAATACTAGTGCATCAGAGTAACAAAACCTACACATGCTTTACTATAAAGGCATGCAAGCTAAACAGAGGCATTAGATTCAAAATAACAGTACCAAAATGGTACTGGATCCATAGCAATCATAGCACAAAATTTAATAAAGCATTCACACAAAGATCCAGTTCTCACAATAATTCCAAATAATAAAACTAGAAGGTATCAAATGCTATTTCCTTATTATTTCAGTTTCCAAACATGCACACACTTTCTAAGGTAGATTTACTGTAAGGAAACAACTTAATAATAAGCACCAACAACTTTATACATTCTAGGGAACAAGAGTATATCAACCAAACATTTCATTTCAAGCAAAAACACATTCCAAAACAAAAACAGAAAAGCTGCTGTTTCTAGATCTATCCACCAAAAATTATCTAGAGCTTAAAAAATTAATCTAAGCTAGGATAAGATATATGTAGTCAATACCAAACTCATCCAATTGGATTTTCTCCAAAAATCATTTTTAACCTCCTTATAAAAATCATAGAAAAGCTTACTGGTCTTTTAGTAATCTGGATGGCATTTTCATTCTATAACTCACCTTGATGTGAGGTAAACTGCATTTGATAGATATTTCCAATACATTTCCATAACATTTTAGTTTGTTCCATTTGGTTACATATTTTAAAAGTTATGGTCAAAACATTCTCACTGACAGTCTGCGGCAAAACAGCTCTTTGCCCAAAATATGGGTTCAAAAGTGGATCTGCAAATTTTGCATGGTTTAGATTTCCTTTCTTTTGGTCCATGAATTTTTCCAGATTTTATTTCACAGTTTTAGTATTTTTACCAAGTCCAAAGTGTGGGTACATATTTCTGTGAAAATTTAAATGAATAAACTCAACTGCCACGCGGGCTGGTTCGGATAGGGCCCGGCCCAGCTAGCGGATGCGCAGCCCAGCTGCGCTGCGCAAGCCAAGCGCGGGCGTGGGAACGATCCCGTTTGAAAAGCGACCGTGGATCTTGGATCCAACGGCGCTGGTGCATCGCCTACCTCACGATCCTCTCTCTTTGTAACCCGAACGAAGATGGCAAAAACTCGACCGTGGCTCACCTTAGAGGGCTCGGGGAGGGCTGAGCTTGCTCGGGGAAGTTGCTGGAGGGCTGGGGAGTCGAGGGGCGGCGACGGCGGCGGCCGGCGTGGCCTCACGCGGCGGAACGCAGCCGGCGTCCGCGGCGGCCCCCGTGGACGGCGGCGGTGTCTCCGGGGGTTAGAGGGGGTGGGGTGATGTCTGGGAGGTTCACGGGAACTCGGGGAATGTCCCTAGGGCACTGGGAGGGGCTGGAAGAGAGTGTATCGAGCGGGTCAGGGCCATGGCCGTGGTGGTCACCAGGCGGCCAAAACTCGGGCTCGGGGTGTTTTGGAGGCTAGGGCTCGGGTAGATCTCAACCAGGGGAGTAGAGAGGGAGTGTGGGAGGTGTAGGGCACAAAGGTGAGGTCTCTGTACTTTTATAGAAGAGGGAGGGAGGTTGAGGGCAAAGAGGTCACCTCGGGTGGATGCCAACCCTTGGCATGAGCAAGCCCTAGGGCTTTTAGTCATTTCCAACTTGGTTCTATGGATGCCCTAGGTCAAGGCCACGAGTGGGCAAGGTTCCTCCTGGCCCTAGAGAGCAAGTGGGCAAGTGGCTATGACAAATGGGTCAACACAAGTGTGTGCCCATACGTGTCCTAGTCACCCTTCTCTATCCTCTCTTATCTTCATCCACAAAGCTTCTAGAAGGGATCCAAAGCATTATTTGTCGAGTAGGAACCATGGTAAACAAGCTAGGTCAGGCCATGCTTCCAAAAATGCAAAGGAACACCAAGAAAACTAAAGTGCAAAAGTGTATCCTTGACTGTTTACTGAAAAATTCAGAAAATTCAGTCTTTCGGACTTAGAAATCAAGCTCTTTTCTGGCGCCGTTGTCGGGGAGGTAAGGTAAAAGGTACTCACATCCTCGGGTGTGAGTGCTCGGAGTTATTTTCTTTAGATTCTGCACCTACCTACCCCACCATATAAGCATACTTGCATTCTATAAGCTTCATGATGGGTGTCTTGCTGAGTACCTTCAAACGTACTCAGATTGGTTTCGTCCCTGGTATTTACTTGCCAGACTTCAAGGAGGAGGCTCAGAAGGTGATCTACGAGGGGGAGTACTGCACTCATGGCCTTGCGAACTAGGACCGTCTCCCGGTCAGCAGCCTATAGGTTAAGGCGTGACTTGGGCTCTACTATGTTGTGTGTGTTTTGTCTTCCGTTGTGTGTGTTGTGTGTTTGCCCTGCGTGGCAGCTGTGTTAGAGTTGGGCATGTGACCATATATCTTTTGTAAGTCTTTCTGTAATCGTGTAATGGATAATTTATCTGTATGCGAACTTGATATGTTGTCCACGACAGGTATGATCTGGGATCGTTAATGTATGCATATTGGAGGTCCTTGAACAGTGGTTCGGGGGTCCTTACAGCCTAGTCCGAAGATCACTACCACCACCGACATCAAAACTACAAAACAAAAGATCCTGTCCTAAGCTGAGCAATATGTCGTGTCTCGACCGATGTCGGTCACTTCCGAACACCCGACTGCTCGACTGAACTTACCTTGTTGATGCACCATCCATCCTTGATTTGATTTACCGCTAACATCGTGTGTTGTGGCTTTGAAAAATCAACCTTGGACAACGGCGACCACCGGAGGAAAGCAACAAGGATACCCAATCTGTTTCTCCAAACGTGATGCTCCCAACATAGGGATGCCCTTGAGGATGCCTCTATTGCGCCGATCAAACCGAATCTAGGCCTTCACCCAGAGATATTAACCAAACCGAGAGAGTGAATAATATTTCTCAAACGTATCTACAATTTCTGACGTTCCATGTTTTTTTCATGCCATTTGCTACATGTTTTTTATATACTTTGTATCATTTTTATGGATTTCCTGGGACTAACCTATTAACAAGATGCCACATTGCCAGTTCCTATTTTCTTTTGATTTTGGTTTCAGAAAATTTGTTCTGGAAATATTCTTGAAATTGGACAAAACAAAATCCCAGGGTCCTATTTTTCTGTAACGTACATGGACTCCGGAGGAGAACCGGAGGGGAGCCCTGAGGCAGCCACACCATAGGGTGGCGCGACCCCCTTGGCCGCAACACTAGATGGTGTGGGGCCCCTGGCCACCCACCGATATCGCCCTTTCGCCTATTTAAGCTCCTTATCCGGAAAACCCTAATTACCTCTAAGCATCCATCCACGGAAAGTTCTGTTGCCACCATCATCGTCAACTCTAGTTCGGGAGTGTTCTGAAACTCTCCCCGGCACCCTGCCGAGAGTGGAAATCATCACCGGAGGGCTCTACATCACCATGCCTGCCTCCGGAGTGATGCCTGGGTAGTTCATCCTTGGACTACGGGTCCATAGCAATAGCTAGATGGTTGTCTTCTCCTCTTTATGCCACCATGTTTATATCTTGTGAGCTGCCTAACATGATCAAGATCATCTATCTGTAATGCTACATGTTGTGTTTGCTGGGATCTAATGAGTATTGAATGCTATGTCAAGTTTTATCATGTTTATGTTATTTATGATCTTGCATGATCTTCTTTACTAGTAGATGCTCTGGCCAAGTTGATTCTTGTAACTCCAAGAGGGAGTATTTATGCTCGATAGTGGGTTCATGCCTCCCTTTCATCTGTTCTCAAGTGACAGAAACGTGACAGATAGGGGATGTGTTGTTGCCATTAGGGAGAAAACAACAATGCTTTGTCTAGGGATAATTGTATTGTTTACATTACGCACTTTACTTAATGCAATAATCTATTGCTTGCAACTTAATACCCGAAGTTTGCTTGGAATATGTTCTGAGGGTGGATTATTAGTCATAGATGTAGTTGGATAACGGTCTATATATGTATCATGTTGTAATGCCCGCATGAATCTCATAGTAACCATCATGTCTTGCATATGCACTACGGTGCAGCCTTTATTTCTGTCAATTGCCCAGCTGTAGTTTGTTTACCTAGCATGTTATCTATCTGTTTTGGAGACACATCACTAGTGAACTGTGGACCCCAGTCCAATCTTTTACACTCATAATACGACCACTACAAACATTGTTTTCCTTTCATTCACTGCAACCATACATCATTTTCCACATTATACATAAAATCCTTTGTGTTAGCAAAAACGGTGAGATTGACAACCTCACTGTTTTGTTGGGGCAAAGTATCTTGGTTGTGTTGTGTGCAGATTCCACGTTGCTGCTGATCCTGGTAGTGCGCTCTGCCAACATCAGCTGTCATCAACCTTCGGAAGTGATTTCTTTCTCCTACTGGTCTGATTAAACCTTGGTTTCTTACTAAGGGGAAACTTGCTGCTGTACTCTTCATACCTTCCTCTTGGGGTCTCCCAACGAACGTGTGTTTACACGCCATCAAGCTTGTTTTCTGGCGCCGTTGCCGGGGAGGAAGAGGATTTCTGCAAGGGGAGTCTCTCACCTCCAATATCTTTACTTTGTTATTGTTTTACTTAGTTTATTTTATTTTGTCTTGTTTGATTCTTTATATAAAAAACACACAAAAAATTAGTTCTTATTATAGTTGTTATTTTTGCTACCCTGCTTTTAGTTCATCATGTTACTCCCTAAGTTTACCCTGAGAGATTTATCAATAGGTAGGGGTTCTTTAATTGGAAAGGACAACATTGAAGAATTCTTTAATCATGTTAGCAAGCATAAAGATTTTGAGGATAGATCCATAGTAGAACTTGCTCCAAATTATGAAACTGATATAGCTTCTTTGGTTCACATGTTAGAGGCTAGGTTCGTTAACCTTAACCTCATAATGCAACAAATGTTTCTTAACCTAAATGATGTTGAATACATTGAAAAGATACATTTTATTCTGTAAACTTTGCTTAAAGAATTTGGTGATGTTTCTGTAGAGGCTAGGAAAGTTTTTGATTGTTTTAATATGCTAGGCTCATGTGTAGATGTTATTGGTGCTCTTGAAAAACTAAACAAAATTGAACCTAAAAACAGGGAGGAAATCAAAACTCCAATACCTTTTAAATTAGTAGGAATGCATGAAGTTTTAGAGAAGACTTTTGATTGGATTGTTCGTGAAAACCCATTTCATGAAAGTAGTGAACCCAAGAGTGCTGAGAGAGAGACATCCGAAAATTATATAGATAAAATACAATGCATTGTTGAGGAGGTTTCTGGTCTGAAATTGGATGCTTCTTCACTTGAAAATACTTGACTCTTGTTTTCTGGGCCTAGCTGAAAGGCGTTAAAGAAAAGCACTTCTTGGGAGATAACCCCTATTTTTATTTTTGCAATGTTTTGTTTGTGTCAAGGTGTTGTTTTACTTCTGTAGCAACTCCTTTGTATCTTTAGTTTTTTGTATTGTTGAGCCAAGTAAAGTCTCGAGTGAAAATTTGATGCTAGATTTGGATTTCTGCACAGGAACATATTTTTGCTATACACTGTTTAATTCGTATAAATTCACAGAAAAATTGAAACTATCTGAAAATTTTTGTGCATGGTCCTCAGCTATTTTGGAAACTCTTTCTAGTTCTGAGTTTTCTGATCTGAGCAACGTAAGTGCCTCGAAAAAATTCGTCTTTATAGACTGTTCTGGTTTTGACAGATTCTGCTTTTGTACTTTGCATTCTCTCTTTTACTATGTTGAGTCGATTTCTTTGCTCCACAAAACATCAGTGGATGTAGCTAATGTTTAGAAAGTATTGGTAATGCTTGTGTCCATGGAGAATATGTGAGTTTTTCATAATGTACCAACCCTCTAATGAGAATTACTTTGAGTTTGGTGTGAAGAAAGTTTTCAAGGGTCAAGAGAAGAGGATAATATAATGTGATCAAGAAGAGTGAAAATTCTAAGCATGGGTATGCCCCCGTGGTTCATCCGAGAAAATTCTAATAAGACTCAAGCGTCTAAGCTTGGGGATGCCCAAGGCATCCCCTTCTTCATCAGCAACTTATTAGGTCACTTCTTGTGAAACTATATTTTTATTCTGTCACATCATATGCACTTTACTTGGAGTTTCTGTTTGTTTTTGTTTTCTTTTCTTTTATTTTCCTTGCTGCAATAAACTTAGTTGGAACCCAGCATTCTTGTGTGGGAGAGATACACGCTCTGCTTTTTCATATGAATACCCGTATTCCGCATTTATCATACTTGTATTCTTAATTTGTGTCTAGCTGCTGCAAATTATTTTAGCTCCTGTTTTTCATGCATCTCTTATTCAGAGCTGTTAGTTTTTGTAGAGTAGTAGTACTCTCTTGTTTCATTGATAAATCATTTGGAGAGCTTTTGTTTAAATAAAATGAATTGTGTTGGAAAGCAATAAAATATTTCATGCTTATAACGGTGCAAAAAGAAGCTTGTTTAGACTGTGGCTAGACTTTATCATGTCATGTTAGATATTATTTCAATTCTATGCTTAGTAGTTATTGATGTAGCATGACTTGTCTCAAATATCTGAGAGTGCTTAATGTGCCATTGAAAGAATCATGAGTTGTTTTTATCATATTGAAGCATATTATTGTGGTATTCTCCTTCGTATGCTTTATTTGGTTGACTTGGCGCATGCTTACACCATGTTATGACTACAAACCAGTCACCTCTGGCCTCTATGATCATTTAGTTTTTGACTTGTAATATCATTTATGTTTTGATTAATAATGTTTTTGTCGCTATGCATGATTATGGCCATTATTGCTCTTTTAATTTGTCGCTCCCAGTCTTTTGCTAGCCTTCACATGTACTGAGTATGAGCTCTACTCGTGCATCCAACTCCCAAAAACCAAATTTTGCCAAATATGTCCACCATACCTACCTATATGTGGTATTTAACTGTCACTCCAAAGTAAATTTCTTATGTTCTGCCTTTAAAACCTTCAAAATTATACATGTTTTGTTCTCTGTTTTAACTCATGAGGACGTAAGTAGACGATCTTTACTTCACTTGTTAAGTGGACTTTACACACTTGGATTAGTGGCACATCCGCTTATCCAAATTGATAGAAGAGCTGGCAACGGGGTGCCCAGCCCCAAACTTGGTTACTATAAATTCTCTTCACTCTTTTTGCCCCTGATTTATCAGTTAAAGCATAATTGTGTAAACAAAAGAGAAGAGGGATGATCTACTGACCCCACTAGAAAGAACATCCTTCAATGGGAGCCGATCTTGTAAAGTCTAGTTAACTTGTGACCTACTGTATTGTATGTTTACCATTCGTTGACATAAACATACACCTCTCTAAAACATGTTTTCAATACCTCTGTTTAATAAAATAAAAAGCTCTAGCACATGAGTTAATCCCTGCTTCCCTCTACGAAGGGCATTTCTTTTACTTTTATGTTGAGTCTTCATCTTCTAACTTTATGCACAATTAAGGGAGCATAGTTGTCATTCTGAGTATAATGTGCACCGGTCCCAAAGATTATTATTGATTGATTCATGATATGTTATTACTTGTCCTCAAATTATTTTTTTCTAGTCACCACTTGAACTTTGAAGCTGTCCTAGCATTTATGTTTTTGTCTCACTTTAAGGACAAGCGGAATACCACTTTGCTATGTTTTCTTTATGCTCGAAACAAACGTACAACTTTCAGGTGCATTATTTTTCATGATCTTTTCTTTGTGTTACTTTTCATGTTGCAACATGGTTGCTAAGTTTCATTGTTAGAATTATATCTATCATCCTATGTTTAGAGTACTATGATCTCAGCTTACAAATACATTTACAAATATGATGATCAATATTATGTTGGTAGCAGGTCACCTTAGAAATTATTTTGTTTTTATTGTTTTACCTACTCGAGGACGAGTGGAACTAAGCTTGGGGATGCTTTATACGTCTCAAACGTATCTATAATTTCTGATGTTCCATGTTGTTTTCATGCCATTTGCTACATGTTTTCTATACACTTTATATCATTTTGATGGATTTCCTGGGACTAACCTATTAACAAAATGACACAATGTCAGTTGTTTTCTGTTGTTTTTGGTTTCAGAAAATTTGTTCTGGAAATATTCTCGGAATTGGACGTAACAAAATCCTAGGGTCTTAGAAATATATCACGTACACAGAGTCCGGAGGGGACCCGGAGGGGGGCCCTGGAGCCACCTATAGGGTGGCGCGGCCCTCCTTGGCGCGCCACCAGGTGGTGTGCCCCCTGACCACCCGCCTACATTTCCCTATTGCCTATTTAAGCTCCTCCTCCGGTTAACCCTAAATACCCGAGCCACCATCCACGAAAAGTCCTATAGCCGCACGACTTAGCACCAACTGACATGCAATCGAGTCTGTCAGCGCTAGATAATGTCGGCGTGCAAGATGCGCATGCACCACCGCTAAAAGATACCGCCGGCGCATTCCTAATCAGCTGTGCCGACACTAACACCGGCCCAGCCCCACTCGCGGTCATAGTTATCCCCGACGCGTAGGATCCGCATGCGCCGGCGCTAACTGCCCTTACCACCGGCGTGCTAGAGCAGCCCTGCGCTAAGGGCGGAAGTACCAATGCGTCGGCGCTAACTAACATACCCCCAGCGCGCAGGCGGTAATTGTTTTTCACTCCACGCCCCCCGGTGGAGCGCCTTTTCAGTTTTGTAAAATATAAACGAAAATGATAAAAGCTTTAAAAAATCCTTTGATATGTACGTAGGGTTTACGGCCTAGTTGGTATAGAAAATTTGCAATATGATTTTTGACCTTTTTGCAAAAATAAAAAGTAGAAAGGTCATAACTTTTGCATACGGCGTCGAAAAAATTCTTTTAATATATAAAAAAAGAAGAGAAAATTTCCAACTCACCCTCAAAATTGAAAAAGGAAAAAAAGAAGACATTTTCCTACAAAATCAAAATAGGTATAAAAAATTTATTTAAAAAGATATTATTGTTACTAAATAATTATATTTTTTGAATAATATTTTTAAACTCAAACTGTAAGCATGTGTGACATTGTGCTCAAGGGCACTCGCAGGATGGGTGACAGGCCGGGGAAGTTGACCAAAGGCGACCAAATTTTAGCGTGCCCAGTTAAAAATTTCAAATAATTTGAATATCCATTTTGAATTGTTTTCAAAAATAAAAATTTATTTTTTTTGAAAAATTTCCAAAAGTTACCGCTGGCGCACGGGAATGTTGGTGCGCCGGTGCTAATTTTTTACACCCAACGAAGTGAATATGCGTGTCGGCGCTAAGTTTTTACCGCCGGTGCAGGCCTATGCGTCGGCAGTCAGCCATTACGCGCGTCGGCGGTAAGCCTTTCCATATGTGTGTCATCGCCACGATTTCCTCCATGATGATGCGTGAGTAGCTCATCTTGGGACTACAGTTCCATAGAAGTAGCTAGTTGGTAGGTCTCTCCGTTATGCCTCCATGTTTAGAGTCTCGTGAGCTGCCTCACATGATCGAGACCATCGTTATGTAATTGTGCATGTCGTTTTTATTGGGATCCGATGAAACATGAGATTATGATTATTTTTTTTGTGTCAAACTGAGATGCTTCACTTATATATTTTGGGAGTTTTAATGTTTTCTTGCAATGATCTACTGTGTTTATGATTACCTTGGCCATGTAGTTGTTCTCACTTCCAAGAGAGAGTTTATATGCTAGATAGTGAGTTCATGCCTCCCTTACACCTGTGCTCGAGTGACAAAAACATGATGGGTGTGGTATGTGCTGTTTCCATTAGGGATAAAACAACAAGGCTCTTGTCTACGGATGAGAACCATTGCTTACATTACGTACTTTGCTTAATGCAATTGTCTATTGCACACAAAGTAATCACTTCGTTGCTGCAACTTAATACCAGATAGATTTACTGGATAAATTTCTTGTGGTGGACTATTAGATATGGATGCATGCTGGATAGCGGTTCATATGCCTTGACGTAATGCCTATGATGTTAGAACCCGTGAACTATATCTCGTCATAATAATATTGTTATACGTGCATGATTTGTCAATTATCTAGTTGTAATTTGTTCACCCAACACGTTTGTTTTCTTTGGAGAGACACCACTAGTGAAACTATGGCCCCCGGTCCTATTTTCCTCATCAGTACAATATTGTTTCAACTAGTTCCATTATTGTTTCCTTGCAGCACTGTTTTTTTTACTTTTATTACTTTTCATTACTCTATAAGTTTAATTCTCTAATTTTCAGCAAGATGAGAAGACTGCTAACCTTTTCCAAGTCTTTGAAGTCCTACTGGTCGATAAAACTTGGTTCCACAAGTGGGGAAAATTTCCGCTAGACTACATCATACCTTCCTGCTGGGGTAACCCAACAAGCGTGTGATCATGTATAAGAGCATCAATCAACAATAAAAAACATTGCAACGAAAATAGTACTTGAATTGAATAGATTGATAGTTCTTACAATGTTGCTAATCGCGGTGGGATCTAGACTACAAAGTACAAGTATGGCTATGCATGACTACAATGATGGTGGAGATGATATGGTGGAGATGTGGTGCCGTTGCGGTGGAGATGCGGCAGCACTTCGTGATCTTGTCGATAGGACGGTGGTGACTGTGGTGGAGAGGGAATTATGCATGGTTCTCTTCTGGGGGTTGTGTCTTCTCCTTATATGGGGCTCCAGTGAATGGACTAGGATTTCAGGCGACTTCCTTCGCGAATTGGCTCTCCGTCCTGTTGAGAATTTTAGTCGGTTTGACCTGACGGTCCTTTCTGATAGCAGTACGGTGGGCAGTAGGGTTGCCACTTACCGTACTATGGTCGTTAAGTATCATGCGAGGGAAGAATTAATTGATTTTCTGATCTTTATCTTTCCCATTATTTAGCTCTGATTTCCCTTGATTCCCTGTCCAATATCTGCAATAAAAATAATGACATGGGGATTTGCAAATAAATTGCACATTAGTGATTAGTGGCAGGTCTAGAGTGATATCTCTATCCTTTTCATGAAAAAGATACAATTTAAACATAGATAAAGATGTGTCATTTTAGGACGCATCCACATCCCCAAGCTTTAACCTTGATCGTCCCGAGCAAGTAAAAATATCATAAGGAACTCGATGTTTAAACCAAAATAACGAGAAATTTAGTTTACTTACAATTGGTTGTCTGGTGGATCACACTTCCTTCGGCTGAAATCTCAATATAAATAGTGTAACATCATAGTATCATAGCAGTTTTGGTAAGCCAAGACAAATAAAATAAAGATCATATTAACAGGAACATTTGGTAAAGCAACAATTATTATACTTCTTGTAGAAAACATAAGCCTGCCAAGGGACATTTAGAAGGATTAAATTTGTCATAATAAGAGTGTGAGATAAATGTTCAAATAAGCATAACTTGAGAGTAGTTCATTGACTACCACTCACATAAAGTAAATGGCTCTATAATGCATTTTTCCTTTTCATTGACTTTCAAGAACAGTAGATGAGACCATGACAAAAGAATTGTATATGCTTGGTCAAGTGTATGAACGAAAAACCGGGTTGCAACAAATTTTCACAACTAAATACACTCATGACTTGGGTATTAGAGGTTTCCCTCAGATATTTTGATTGCTCAAGTGTCAGAGGAGTGTCCAGTCTGCTTAATTGCATGATTCCCATGAGAGTACTGATAATTTTACCCACTATAACATTTCTGTTACAAGTGTTTAAACCAACTCATAGCCGATATCTGAGATTAACTCTGGAGATTATTCACATGACAACGGAGTTGTCAGCATCCCATGGGTGTAACAAGGTGTAGAGACACGCGCAAAGCGATATCTACAATGGTGATTAACACGACAAATTTTTGGCATGAGTCTCACTTACCACTAGGCATATATTCTATCAGACAAATCTCCTTGAAGGCAATATTCAAGACAATTAATACTAGATACAACGGGGTTGAGTACTTCTCGCATTAGACTCTTAAAACAATTTTTTCTACATCACCCAAGTTTAAGATACTTTTTCTTGTTCACTTTAATTAGTATAATTTGGTACTTTGGCAAGACATGGTTGATGCTGACATGATAACATGCTTTTTGGGAGACCCAGAGCAGAAGGTATGATGTAGTCGATAGGAAATTTCTCCCAGTTAAGGAACCAGGGTTTATCGAACCAGTAGGACTTCGTAGTCTTGGAGAAGGTTGCTTGTTGTCTGGCGCGTCAGAAAGCGTCCAACCTACACATAAACACAAACTCTCTCTTGCCCCAACTTTTCGGAAGGTTGTCAACCTTCTGGTCGCGCTGAAAACTAGAGAATTAAACATATAGAGTCTTCAAAAATAATAAAAGTAAAAATGGACCAGCAAGAAAACAATCATGAAAGTGGTTTAAAGAAGGTTGCAAATATAAGGAAAATAGGACTGTGGTCCATAGGTTCACTAGTTGTGTCTCTCCAAAGAAAAAAACATCCTGGGTGAACAAATTAAAATTAGGCAATTGACAAATCATGAACGTATAACAATACTATTATATTGAGATAAAGTTCACGGGTTCTAACATTGTAGACATTACGTCAAGGTATATGGACCGCTATCCAGCATGCTCCATATCTAAAAGTCCACCTCAGGAAAGCTATCCAGCAAATCTCTCTGGTATTAAGTTTCAGCAACAAAGTGATTGCTTTGTCTGCAACAGACAAATGCATTAAGAACAACACGTACTGTAAGCAATGGTCATCATCCAAAGACTCGAGCACAAATGTAAGGGAGGCATGAATCTACCATCTAGCATATAAACCCTCTCTTGGAGGTGAAAACAACTACGTGCCAAGGTAATCATAAACATCGGAGAGCATTGCAAGACAATATTAAAACTCTACGAATATAAGTGAATCACCTCAGATTGACATGAACAAAATAATCATAATCTTATGGTTCATCGGATACCAACAAACACAAAATGCACAATTACATAACGGTGATCTCGATCATGTGAGGTAGCTCAAGAGATTCTAAAAATGGAGACATAGGGGAAAGAACAACCATCTAGCTACTGCTATGGACTTGTAGTCCCGAGATGAAACTACTCACGCACATGTCCTGAGGCGATCATGGCGATGTAGAGGCCTTTGATGACGATTCTGCTCTCCGACAGGGTGCAGGAACAAGGTTGCGGAAGCCTTAGATTGGACTTACGAGGTGATGGCGCCTCTCTGTATGTTTCACGGAAAAAAACGCTATCCCGCCATTTTTAGGGTTGAAAGAAATTTATGGGCGAAGAGGCGTCGAGAGGCGGTGGCCAGAGTCCTCAGGGGCCCTTCAGGCGCGACCTAGGGTGGGGTCGCACTTGGAAACCACTCCCCCTGGCCCCTTTCGGCTCTTCTTTGGACTCCATCTTCGTTCCGGGTAACAAATGATCTTCATGGATTTTTAGCCCTTCCCGAGAATATTTCTTTACTAACTTTTGTAAAATAGAAAAACAACAGAAAACAAGAACTAGCCTAGGGCATGTTGTTAATAGGTTAGTCAATTAAAACATCCGAAAAACAAAGGAAAACGATAGAAAACATATGTAAAACAAAATGTATTGGGTAGAAAACTAGCATGGAGCGTCAAAAATTATAGATACGTTTGCAACATATCAGCATCCCGAAGCTTAACTCTTGCTCGTCCTCGAGTAGGTAAGTGATAACAAAATATTTTTTTAGGTAACATGAAGCCAACACAATCTTGATTAATGTTATGTAAAAGCATTGCAAGATGAGATCAAAGTACTTTAACAAAGGCATGATAAATATTATTTGTACTAACATAAATATAGCAACTATGTTGCACATGAAAAGTAAAACAAATAAATGACACTCAATAATAATGCATTGAAAGTGATACGTTTTTTTCAACCATAAAGAAAAACATAATAAAGTGGTATCCATCTTGTACTTTGTGTGGTAGCAAAGCATAAATGCAAGGACACCTTCAAAGTTTAAATGGTGACTAGATACAAATAGAGACCAAGCAATACCATAATCATGAATCAATCAATAATAAATTTTGGGACCATGCACATTATACTCAGAATGACAACCATGCTCTCTTAACCGATGCATAAAGTAAGAAGATCAAGATTCAGTATAGAAGTATAAGAAAGTCCCTTCGCAGAGGCCAGCATGGATTACTCATGTGCTAGAGTTTTTTATTTAATAAAATAGAGGTATTGATTTTTTTTTTGAGAGAGTTGCATGTCTATGTCAACAAATGGTAATGAAAAACTTATCACAATCCATGTCAAGCAAAGTGTTTAGACTTTTGAGAGCGATTTCCATTAGCATTTTTTTGGTTGGCACTTCCCCCTACCTTTCCTTTTACAAACCAGAGCTAGCCGTATCCACGGGTGCCCAGTAGCATTCATCAAACCATGGGGAAGTTCCTTTTATTATTATTTGAGTTCATATTATTTGGCACCAACTCTCTGCAAATTTAGATGAGCACATATTCCATACTCATCGAGTGAAATAAGGGAGAAGAACTTTTCTTGACATAAACCATGATAAACTTTAAACTACTTCCTCATGAGCCAAAACAGGAACACAAAACAGGTTAATAATTTTGAAGGTTTAAAGGTAGCACACGATAAATTTAGTTGGAGTGGCGGTGAAATACCACATATAGGTAGGTATGGTGGACACATTTGGGAAACTTTTTTTTTTTGGAAGTTGGATGCACGAGTAGGGCTCATACTCAGTATATGGTAAAGGCTATCAAAAGACGGGGAGCGGCCAACAAATAGAGAAATAACGGCCGTAATCATGCATAGAGTCAAAACATCATTAATGAAAGCTTGAAGTGATATTACAAGTCAAAAACTAAATGATCATCAAGGCTAGATGTGACTTTGTTTATAGTCATAACATGGTGTGAGCATGCGCCAAGTCGATCAGGATAAATCATTAAAAGGATAATACCACAATACCATGCTTCAGTATGAGGGAACAACACATGATTTAATTTCAATGGCACATTAAGAACTCTAAACTATTTGAGACTAGTCATGATAAATCATATAGTACTAAAAACACAATTCAAATAACATCTAACATGACATGCCAAAGTCTAAGCCATAGTCAAAACAAGCTTCCTATTATACCACTATAAGCATGAAATATTTTACTCTTCTACAACACCAATACAACTTATTTGAAACAACTCTAAAAAAATCATCAAAGACCAGAGAGATAATACATTTGAAGAAAACCAACAAGATCTTAACAAAATTTGAGTGAAAACAAGAGCTAAACGCAGTATCAGCAAAAACTGAACACTCACAGAACAATAAGAGTAAAAACTAGAGTGTTCTAGGAAATGAAAACAAAGCGTGCCTGTCCCAAAATAAAAAGTGTTAGGATCCAACCATAAACTACAGAAAATAAAACAAAACAAAACTGACATCAAACTAAAATGATGCTCCAAGAAAAACCCATATCATGTGAAGCAATAAAAATATAGTGTTTTGAAAGAAACCTGATATTTTTGTTGATGAAAAAGAGGATGCCTTGGGCATCCCCAAGATTTCACGATTGTAATTCTTGGATATGTATTAGGGTGACATGGGAATACCCAAGCCTGAGATTTTGTCCATCCTTCATCTCATTATTTTATACTTCTCTCCCTACACTTGAAAATTTCCTCCACCTAAAACTTCTCACGATCTTCATTAGCAACGTTAGTGCATCAAAATAATAAATCCACTTGGTTCACTTTCAACACAAGTCTAAAACTCAATTTAAAACATTCTCTACTGTCACAAATTATTTTATGGATCTTCCCCCGAAAGAATCTCAAAAGAAAAATATTAAGAGGGAAATGCAAATATTGCCAGAAATCTGTTAAAACAGAACAATTGGTAAAGATGATTTTTTTGTAAAATCTTCTGTGCTCAAATCAAAAATTTCAAAAGGAATGAAAGTTAGATAAAAACCTGGGGCATGTGTCTATTGTTTTTCAAAGCAATCCAATGTTTTGGCTGCGATAAATAATTTTTTGGTGGCAGCTGCTATGTGTTGTTGGGAACCCCAAGAGGAGGGTGTGATGAGCACCGGTGTCAATCCAGTAGCTGAAAGATAATCTTCGGAAGGTTGATGCCACTGACGATGGTGCTGGCGCTTCACCGGTGTCAACAAAAACGTGGAACCCGCACACAACACAACCAAAATACTTTGCCCCAACGGTATAGTGAGGTTGTCAATCTCACCGGTCTTGCTGAAAACAAAGATTAGACGTATAGTGTGGAAAAACACTGTATGCTTTTAGTAAGTAAAGAAAGCAGGAAAATGTTGCGGTTTGTTTATAAGTGTGGAAAATGGACCTGGGTTCATAGTTTCACCAGTGGTGTCTCTCCATAAAATATAGCATGTTGGGTGAACAAATTACAGCTGGGCAATTGACAAATAGAGGTTGCACCGTACTGCACAATATGACATGAAGATTAATATGGTATTTAGTGCGGGCATTACAACAAGATACATAGAACGACATGCATCTGCATCTATGACTAATAATCCACCCTCAGATTATCATCTGAACCCCCTTAGGTATTAAGTTGCAAGCAACAGATAATTGCATTAAACAAAGTGTGTAATGTATGCAATGATTATGCACGCGGGCACTCTCACCGATGTTTTCTCCCTAATGGAAACAACACATCCTCCCCCTTCACGTTTCTGTCACTCGAGCAAGGCAACAAGGAGGCATGAACCCACTATCGAGCATAAATACTCCCTCTTGGAGTCACTAGCAACTACTTGGCCAGAGTAACCACTAGCAACGGAAATCATGCAAGATCACAAATAACATATGCAATAAAGTCTATAATCAACGTGGCATAAGGTCAGTATTCATCGAATCCCAGCAAACCCAACATATAGAATTAGATAAGATCAATCTCAATCATGATAGGCAGCTCACGAGATCTAAACATGGAGGCATATGAGGAGAAGACAACCATCTAGCTACTACTATGAACCCGTAGTCCAAGGATGAACTACTCACGCATCACTCCGGAGGCAGGCATTGTGATGATTTCCTCTTCGGCAGGTGCCGGAAACAGCTTCAGAACCCCCGTGATCTAGGGTTGACGGTGATGGCGGCTGCGGAACTTTTTCGAGGATTTTGATCAGGTACTTAGGGTTTTCCATCCGGGGGGTTTAAATAGGCGAAAGGGCAAAGGCGGTGGAGGCCAGGGGCCCCACACCCATAGCTGGCGCGACCAAGGGGGGCCGCGCCACCCTATGGTGTGGCCCCCCTGATGCCCCTCTTCTACTTCTCTTCGGTGTTCTGGATGCTTCCGGGGGAAATAGGACTTCCGGGCTTCGAACTTTCCAATTCCGGGAATATTTCCAAAACAACTTTTCTGAAACTAAAAACAACAGTAAATAGGGAATTGGCTCTGTGGCGTCTTGTCAATAGGTTAGTCCGGAAAATCGATAAAAATTACATAAAAAGGGAGAAAAAATGTAGCAATTGGCATAATATCATCATGGAGCATCAGAAATTAGGGATACGTTTATGACGGATCAAGCATCCCCAAGCTTAGTTCCTACTCGTCCTCGAGTAGGCAAATGATAAAACAATAATTTCTGAGGTGACATGCTACTAACATAAACTTGATCGATAAAACTTTAAACACAAGCATGATAAATAAAACTTTAATAATAAAGCATAGGAATTACTTTGCATCATGAAGAGTAACTCAAATAAAGGATCATGAATAATAATGCAACGAAAGGTAAACATTTGTTTCAGGTATAGAGAAAGCATGGCAAAGTGATATTTCGATAGTCCTTAAGAGTGGGTCAACACATAAATGCCAGGACACCTTCAAAGTTCAAGAGGAAGACTTTAATAAATAATTTAAGAACAAATAATATCACATCATGAAGTAATTATTGATGCTTATGGGACAAATGCACATAGAACTCAGAATGGCAAAAATTCTCTCTCAACTGTGCATAAAGTTAGAAGATGGATACTCAACATAAAAGTAAAAGAAAGGCCCTTCGCAGAGGGAAGCAGGGATCACTCTTGTGCTAGAGCTTTTATTTTATTAAAAAAAGGTATTAAAAGTTTGGCATTTGTGGAGGAATGTCTATATTTTGGGAGATCTATGCTAATGTCAACGAATGGTAAACATAAAATACAGTACATCACAAGCCAACTTGATTCACAAGCGCGGCTCCCAGGGTGAAGGACGCAACTGGTGTAGATGGTCATCCCTCTTTCTCTTTTGTTTACACAATTATGCTTTGACTAATAAATCAGGGGCAAAAATAGTGATGATAATTTGTTTGTATTAATTTGGGGATGGGCACCCCGCTGACAGCTCTTCTATCATTTGGATAAGCGGATGAAGCCACTAGTCTAGGGTGTGAAATCCAATAAACAAGTGAGATAAAGATTCTCTATTTACGTCCTCATGAGCAAAAACAGGAACATAAAGCAGGAGTAATTTTGAAGGTTTTAAAGGTAACACATGAGCAATTTACGTTGGAATGGAAGTTAAATATCACATGTAGGTAGGTATGGTGGACACAATGGGAAAAACTTTGGTTTAAGGGAGTTTGGATGCACGATTAGAGCTCATACTCAGTACATGTGGAGGCTAGCAAAAGACTGGGAGCGACAAATCAAGAGAGCATAGGAGCCATAATCATGCATAGCGACATAAGCATCATTAATTAAAACATAAGCAGTATCACAAGTTCAAAAACTAAGTGTTCATGGAGGCTATTTGTGACTGGTTTGTAGTCATAAACATGGTGTGAGCATGCGCCAAGTCAACCAAATAAAACATTCAAAAGAGAATACCATATATTGATGCTTTACTATGACAAGAACAACTCATGAATCTTTAAATACATATTAAACCCTCTCAGATATTTGAGGATAATCATGCTACTCAATAACCACAAGTCTTTAAAACTAAAATAACATTTAGCATGGCATGAAAAAGTTCTAGCCAAAGTCTAGACAAGCTTCTACTAGTACTGTTATAAATTCTACTTCAAGCAGCAGTTTTCTTTCTCCCAACAAGCACCATAAACAACATGCTTTAACAAAAATACTATTTATGATACAGCAAGAAAACATGAGAGTACTCAAATAATACCACTAAAACTAACAGCTCTGATAAGAGATGCATGCAAAACAGAAGTTGAATAAATGCAGCAGCCAAACAGAGACTAAGAATACAACGTATTCTCATGAAAAACGGAGCGTGTCACTCTCCAATAAAATAATGCTGGGGTCCAACCAAGCTTATTATGAAAGTAAAAAAAAAAACTGAAAGCAAAAGCAAACTGAAAACAAAAATAAAAGACGCTCCAAGTAAAGCACATAAGATGCGACCGAATAAAAATACAGTTTCACTAGAAGTGATCTGATAATTTGTTTATGAAGAAGGGGATGCCTTGGGCATCCCCAAGCTTAGACGCTTGAGTCTTCTTGGAATTTTCTTGGATTTACCACCACGGCATCCCCAATCTTAGGCTTTTCACTCTTCTTGATCACATCATATCATCCTCTTCTCTTGACCCTTGAAAACTTCCTTCACATCAAAATTCTCATAATCTTCATTAGCAACGTTAGTGCAATTGAAATAATAAATTCACATGGTTCAGTTTCAACACAAGTATAACACTCAAAAACACATTAGCTACTGTCACAACTTCTTTCAACACTCTTTTTCTCAAAAGAACACCAAAAGAAAGAGATTAAGATGCAAATGCGATAAATGGCAGAAATCTGTCAAAACAGAACAGAAGGTAAAGATCGATTTTTTCAAAAATATTCTGTTGCTCAAATAAAAAATGGTCTTCTAAGAAAAGTTGCATATATAACTCAGGATTAAGCACAAAAAAAGGTCAGGTTATTTTGAATGTTCTGTGATTTTTAACGAAATTAACAGTGGACAGCAGAAATATGTTACCTGCGCTGAAATCTGAAATATAGGCTCAACTTTCCACTAGAGGCTTTACTTGGCTTAACAAAACACAAAATAAAGGATACAGAGGGTTTGGTAAGGAAATAGAAACACCCAGGTGCAAAGCACACCAAATAAACAAAGGAAAACTGAATGAAAACAGAGAAATAAAACGGGTTGTCTCCCGGTAGCTCTTTTCTTTGACGCCTTTCAGCTAGGCCGAATAGGGAAATTCAAGTATTTTCAAGTGAATCAGCATCATCTATACCTTCCCCTAAATCATTATTTGCAGCATTAGGCACTTTAGATGTTTTTGAAGATTCAACATGAAGGTCACTCTTAGTCTCATTAATTGTTTTAGCAATTTTCATCACATATTGAGATTTGGGTTTAGCCATCTTAGGAGCATACATAAATCTTTGCTCCTTTCCCACAAAGGCTTTCTCCTTTTTTAATTTAATAGTTGAAAAGGTTGAGCTTAAATTTCCCATGGCATCCTCTAGTTTACCAATCCTAAAACTTTGATTATCATGAGTGTTGCTAGCTTCTAGAGAAGTGATTCTTTTATCAATAGTAACTAGTAATTCATTAACTTTCCTAGCATTATCAAGGAAGATTGATAAGTTCATTTCCAAAGAGTTTAGTTTATCAATAACATCCTCCAAAGTGATCTTAGTTTTAAAAGTTGTTATGGGGGGGAGGGGGTGCTCCTACTAAACTTTCAATCAAATTGCAGGCTTCCAAAGCAAGAGTTCCTAGAAAATTTCCACCTGTAAGAGTATCTAACACATGCCTATACCAGCCAGAAATACCAACATAAAAATTTCTCAGGAGTATCAAGGTAGAATATTTTTTGGTGCACCTCTTATGAGCATTATTTATTCTATACCAAGCATCTTTTAAACTTTCTCCCCCTTGTTTCCTAAAAGAACGAACCTCTACTTCATGAATACTCATTTTAGCAGAATAATAGCAAGCAAATAAATAACAGCTATGAAGTAAACTAATTTTTTGTGTGTTTTTGATAAAGATAAGCAAATCAGGACAAAAATAAAAACAAGACAATAAACAAAATAAAGAGATTGAGAGTGAGAGACTCCCCTTGCCAGAAGACTTCCTTCTCCCCGGCAACAGCGCCAGAAAAATCCTTGCTATGTGTTGTTGGGAACCCCAAGAGGAGGGTCTGATGAGCACAGCGGAAACAGCTTCAGAACCCCCGTGATCTAGGGTTGACGGTGATGGCGGCTGTGGAACTTTTTCGAGGATTTTGATCAGGTACTTAGGGTTTTCCATCCGGGGGGTTTAAATAGGCGAAAGGGCAAAGGCGGTGGAGGCCAGGGGCCCCACACCCATAGCTGGCGCGACCAAGGGGGGCCGCGCCACCCTATGGTGTGGCCCCCCTGATGCCCCTCTTCTACTTCTCTTCGGTGTTCTGGATGCTTCCGGGGGAAATAGGACTTCCGGGCTTCGAACTTTCCAATTCCGGGAATATTTCCAAAACAACTTTTCTGAAACTAAAAACAACAGTAAATAGGGAATTGGCTCTGTGGCGTCTTGTCAATAGGTTAGTCCAGAAAATCGATAAAAATTACATAAAAAGGGAGAAAAAATGTAGCAATTGGCATAATATCATCATGGAGCATCAGAAATTAGGGATACGTTTATGACGGATCAAGCATCCCCAAGCTTAGTTCCTACTCGTCCTCGAGTAGGCAAATGATAAAACAATAATTTCTGAGGTGACATGCTACTAACATAAACTTGATCGATAAAACTTTAAACACAAGCATGATAAATAAAACTTTAATAATAAAGCATAGGAATTACTTTGCATCATGAAGAGTAACTCAAATAAAGGATCATGAATAATAATGCAAAGAAAGGTAAACATTTGTTTCAGGTATAGAGAAAGCATGGCAAAGTGATATTTCGATAGTCCTTAAGAGTGGGGCAACACATAAATGCCAGGACACCTTCAAAGTTCAAGAGCAAGACTTTAATAAATAATTTAAGAACAAATAATATCACATCATGAAGTAATTATTGATGCTTATGGGACAAATGCACATAGAACTCAGAATGGCAAAAATTCTCTCTCAACTGTGCATAAAGTTAGAAGATGGATACTCAACATAAAAGTAAAAGAAAGGCCCTTCGCAGAGGGAAGCAGGGATCACTCATGTGCTAGAGCTTTTATTTTATTTAAAAAAAGGTATTAAAAGTTTGGCATTTGTGGAGGAATGTCTATATTTTGGGAGATGTATGCTAATGTCAACGAATGGTAAACATAAAATACAGTACATCACAAGCCAACTTGATTCACAAGAGCGGCTCCCAGGGTGAAGGACGCAACTGGTGTAGATGGTCATCCCTCTTTCTCTTTTGTTTACACAATTATGCTTTGACTGATAAATCAGGGGCAAAAATAGTGATGATAATTTGTTTGTATTAATTTGGGGATGGGCACCCCGCTGACAGCTCTTCTATCATTTGGATAAGCGGATGAAGCCACTAGTCTAGGGTGTGAAATCCAATAAACAAGTGAGATAAAGATTCTCTATTTACGTCCTCATGAGCAAAAACAGGAACATAAAGCAGGAGTAATTTTGAAGGTCTTAAAGGTAACACATGAGCAATTTACTTTGGAATGGAAGTTAAATATCACATGTAGGTAGGTATGGTGGACACAATGGGAAAAACTTTGGTTTAAGGGAGTTTGGATGCACGATTAGAGCTCATACTCAGTACATGTGGAGGCTAGCAAAAGACTGGGAGCGACAAATCAAGAGAGCATAGGAGCCATAATCATGCATAGCGACATAAGCATCATTAATTAAAACATAAGCAGTATCACAAGTTCAAAAACTAAGTGTTCATGGAGGCTATTTGTGACTGGTTTGTAGTCATAAACATGGTGTGAGCATGCGCCAAGTCAACCAAATAAAACATTCAAAAGAGAATACCATATATTGATGCTTTACTATGACAAGAACAACTCATGAATCTTTAAATACATATTAAACCCTCTCAGATATTTGAGGATAATCATGCTACTCAATAACCACAAGTCTTTAAAACTAAAATAACATTTAGCATGGCATGAAAAAGTTCTAGCCAAAGTCTAGACAAGCTTCTACTAGTACTGTTATAAATTCTACTTCAAGCAGCAGTTTTCTTTCTCCCAACAAGCACCATAAACAACATGCTTTAACAAAAATACTATTTATGATACAGCAATAAAACATGAGAGTACTCAAATAATACCACTAAAACTAACAGCTCTGATAAGAGATGCATGCAAAACAGAAGTTGAATAAATGCAGCAGCCAAACAGAGACTAAGAATACAACGTATTCTCATGAAAAACGGAGCGTGTCACTCTCCAATAAAATAATGCTGGGGTCCAACCAAGCTTATTATGAAAGTAAAAAAAAAACTGAAAGCAAAAGCAAACTGAAAACAAAAATAAAAGACGCTCCAAGTAAAGCACATAAGATGCGACCGAATAAAAATACAGTTTCACTAAAAGTGATCTGATAATTTGTTTATGAAGAAGGGGATGCCTTGGGCATCCCCAAGCTTAGACGCTTGAGTCTTCTTGGAATTTTCTTGGATTTACCACCACGGCATCCCCAATCTTAGGCTTTTCACTCTTCTTGATCACATCATATCATCCTCTTCTCTTGACCCTTGAAAACTTCCTTCACATCAAAATTCTCATAATCTTCATTAGCAACGTTAGTGCAATTGAAATAATAAATTCACATGGTTCAGTTTCAACACAAGTATAACACTCAAAAACACATTAGCTACTGTCACAACTTCTTTCAACACTCTTTTTCTCAAAAGAACACCAAAAGAAAGAGATTAAGATGCAAATGCGATAAATGGCAGAAATCTGTCAAAACAGAACAGAAGGTAAAGATCGATTTTTTCAAAAATATTCTGTTGCTCAAATAAAAAATGGTCTTCTAAGAAAAGTTGCATATATAACTCAGGATTAAGCACAAAAAAAGGTCAGGTTATTTTGAATGTTCTGTGATTTTTAACGAAATTAACAGTGGACAGCAGAAATATGTTACCTGCGCTGAAATCTGAAATATGGGCTCAACTTTCCACTAGAGGCTTTACTTGGCTTAACAAAACACAAAATAAAGGATACAGAGGGTTTGGTAAGGAAATAGAAACACCCAGGTGCAAAGCACACCAAATAAACAAAGGAAAACTGAATGAAAACAGAGAAATAAAACGGGTTGTCTCCCGGTAGCTCTTTTCTTTGACGCCTTTCAGCTAGGCCGAATAGGGAAATTCAAGTATTTTCAAGTGAATCAGCATCATCTATACCTTCCCCTAAATCATTATTTGCAGCATTAGGCACTTTAGATGTTTTTGAAGATTCAACATGAAGGTCACTCTTAGTCTCATTAATTGTTTTAGCAATTTTCATCACATATTGAGATTTGGGTTTAGCCATCTTAGGAGCATACATAAATCTTTGCTCCTTTCCCACAAAGGCTTTCTCCTTTTTAATTTAATAGTTGAAAAGGTTGAGCTTAAATTTCCCATGGCATCCTCTAGTTTACCAATCCTAAAACTTTGATTATCATGAGTGTTGCTAGCTTCTAGAGAAGTGATTCTTTTATCAATAGTAACTAGTAATTCATTAACTTTCCTAGCATTATCAAGGAAGATTGATAAGTTCATTTCCAAAGAGTTTAGTTTATCAATAAAATCCTCCAAAGTGATCTTAGTTTTAAAAGTTGTTATGGGGGGGAGGGGGTGCTCCTACTAAACTTTCAATCAAATTGCAGGCTTCCAAAGCAAGAGTTCCTAGAAAATTTCCACCTGTAAGAGTATCTAACACATGCCTATACCAGCCAGAAATACCAACATAAAAATTTCTCAGGAGTATCAAGGTAGAATATTTTTTGGTGCACCTCTTATGAGCATTATTTATTCTATACCAAGCATCTTTTAAACTTTCTCCCCCTTGTTTCCTAAAAGAATGAACCTCTACTTCATGAATACTCATTTTAGCAGAATAATAGCAAGCAAATAAATAACAGCTATGAAGTAAACTAATTTTTTTTGTGTTTTTGATAAAGATAAGCAAATCAGGACAAAAATAAAAACAAGACAATAAACAAAATAAAGAGATTGAGAGTGAGAGACTCCCCTTGCCAGAAGACTTCCTTCTCCCCGGCAACAGCGCCAGAAAAATCCTTGCTATGTGTTGTTGGGAACCCCAAGAGGAGGGTCTGATGAGCACAGCGGAAGGAGTTTTCCCCTTAGTTAAGAACCAGGGTTATCAATCTAGCAGGAGAAAGAGAATCTTCGGAAGGTTGATGCCACTGATGGTGGTACTGGCGCTTCAACGGTGTCAACAACAACGTGGAACCTGCACACAACACAACCAAAATACTTTGCCCCAATGGTACAGTGAAGTTGTCAATCTAACCGGTCTTGCTGAAAACAAAGATTAGACATATAGTGTGGAAAAATAGTGTATGCTTGCAGTAAGTAAAGAAAGCAGGAAAATGTTGCGGTTTGTTTAACAGTGTGAAAAATGGACCGGGGTTCATAGTTTCACTAGTGGTGTCTCTCCATAAAAGATAGCATGCTGGGTGAACAAATTACAGCTGGGCAATTGACAAATAGAGGTTGCACCGTAGTGCACAATATGACATGAAGATTACTATGGTATTTATTGCGGGCATTACAACAAGATACATAGACTGACATCCATATGCATCTATGACTAATAATCCACCCTCAGGTTATCATCCGACCCCCCTTAGGTATTAAGTTGCAAGCAACAGATAATTGCATTAAACAAAGTGTGCAATGTAAGCAATGATTATGCACGCGAACACTTTCACCGATGTTTTCTCCCTAGTGGCAATAACACATCCTCCCCCTTCACGTTTCTGTCACATGAGCAAGGCAACAAGGAGGCATGAACCCACTATCGAGCATAAATACTCCCTCTTGGAGTCACTAGCAACTACTTGGCAAGAGTGACCACTAGCAACGGAAACATGCAAGATCACAAAATAACATATGTAATAAAGACTATAATCAACTTGGCATCGGGTCAATATTCATCGGATCCCAGCAAACACAGCATATAGAATTACATGAGATCAATCTAAATCATGATAGGCAGCTCACAAGATCTAAACATGGAGGCATATGAGGAGAAGACAACCATCTAGCTACAGCTACGAACCCGTAGGCCAAGGATGAACTACTCACGCATCACTCCGGAGGCAGGCATGGTGATGTAGAAGCCTCCGGTGATGATTTCCATTCCGGCAGGGTGCCAGAAACAGCTTCAGAATCCCCCCTGATCTGGGGTTGACGGTGACATCGGTTGCGGAATTTTTTCGGGGATTTTGACCAGGTACTTAGGGTTTTCCATCCGGGGGGTTTAAATAGGAGAAAGGGCAAAGGCGATGGAGGCCAGGGGCCCCACACCCATAGCTGGCGCGGCCAAGGGGGGGGGGGGCGCCACCCTATTGTGTGCCCCCCTCCTGCCCCTCTTCGGTGTTCTGGATGCTTCCCGGGAAAATAGGACTTCCGGGCTTCAAACTTTCCAATTCCGAGAATATTTCCAGAACAACTTTTCTGAAACTAAATACAGCAGAAAACAAGGAACTGGCTCAGTGGCATCTTGTCGATAGGTTAGTCCGGAAAATCGATAAAAATGACATAAAGAAGGGAGAAAGCATGTAGCAATTGGCATAATATCATCATGGAGCATCAGAAATTAGGAATACGTTTATGATGTATCAGCAGCACATAAATTTGTTTCGAGACAACAACTCCCCCAAATCGCACTAGCTCTCCATTAGAGGTTACTCTTGGCACAAAAACGAAATAAAATGGATAAGGAGCGGTTGTTACAGATATAAAAACTTCCAAGACACAAAAAGAACAAAAGAAAACATAAGAAAAAAGGTGGGTTGCCTCCCACAAGCGCTTTTCTTTAACACCTTTTAGCCAGGCATGACGAAGGAATCAAGTATTATCAATAGAATCATGAGTAGGAACATTTTTAGAGCATATTTACCACGTTTAGGAAAGTTAAACTTTCCTCTAATGGGAGCATAAATACTTATATAACCATGTGTAACACCCCGGTCACCTCATAGCCGGCGGATGTCACCCCTCGTAGCTCTCTAGGATCTCTAGACTGGCCCCACAGACCAACACCAGTCTTTCCTGCGCACTTTGTCCTTGTAGCCCCCGACTGTCACCATGGTAGCTCTCTAGGATCTCTAGACTGACCCCACAGACCAACACCAGTCTTTCCTGCGCACTTTGTCCTCACTCATGCGCACCCGAGAAGGACTTCCCGGTCGGTCACCCATCCTCAAATTGCTTCAAGCTAAGCACGCTTAACACTAGAGTTCTTTCAAGATGAGCTTCTGGAAAAGAAGTTCCAACTTGTTGATATGAGTATCCTATTAATCCTATTGAGCCCTGCGCCAGGATCTCACATCCTTCCCCCCTTACAAGACCGACACCCTCGTCGGTCAACCTACAGTCCAGGAACTTCCCCTGTTGGCACTTGTCTGTGCGCCCAGTGCCGGCACATGTCCCACATGTCCACCCACTGACCCGCACACACCCATGTAACCACAAGGGTCGGCTCTAATACCAAATTTAAAAACCCAGCCACCTTGTAGCCGGCGGCTGTCACCCCTGGTAGCTCTCTAGGATCTCTAGACTGGACCCACATACCAACACTAGTCTTTCCTGCGCACTTTGTCCTCACTCATGCGCACCTGGGAAGGACTTCCTGGTCTGATACCAAATGTAACACCCCGACCACCTCGTAGCCGACGGCTGTCACCCATGGTAGCTCTCTAGGATCTCTAGACTGACCGCACATACCAACACTAGTCTTTCCTGTGCACTTTGTCCTCACTCATGCGCACCCAGGAAGGACTTCCCGGTCGGTCACCACTTAACACTGGAGTTCTTTCAAGATGAGTTTCTGGAAAAGAAGTTACAACTTGTTGATATGAGTATCCTATTAATCCTATTGAGCCCTGCGCCAGGATCTCACATCCTCCCCCCCTTACAAGACCGACGCCCTCGTCGATCAACCAACAGTCCAGGAACTTCCCCTCTTGGCACTCGTCTGCGCGCCCAGTGCCGGCACATGTCCCCTCTTGGCACTCGTCTGCGCGCCCAGTGCCGGCACATGTCCCACATTACAACCACTAACCCGCACACGCCCGTGCAACCGCGAGGGTCGGCTATGATACCAAATGTAACACCCCGGCCACCTCGTAGCCAGCGGCTGTCACCCCTGATAGCTCTCTAGGATCTCTAGAGAGCCCCATAGACCAACGCTCGTCTTTCCTGTGCACTTTGTCCTCGCTCATGCGCACCCGGGAAGGACTTCCCGGTCGGTCACCCATCCTAAAATTGCTCCAAGCTAAGCACGCTTAACACTGGAGATATTTCAAGATGAGCTTCCGGAAAAGAAGTTGTAACTTGTTGATATGAGTATCCTATTAATCCTATTGAGCCATGCGCGAGGATATCATATCCTGATACCATGACTTCTCACGACCTCGGGTCCAGAGGTATACATACTGTTATGTGCTCCTAGTCATGGACCCACAAGGGCGTCAGGGTTACCAGCCCCGGCCGCAAAAAACATCAGCAGGTAGACCGGATTCATCAGCACGCAGGCCGGATAACTTCGGTACTACTACTCCATGTGTCCATGCCAGTCATAACCAACTATGCATATCAAAGCGTCCACAAATCGTATGAAACTGAAGGAACAGGACCAAAGCTATACAGAGATGCTATGTGTCCAGGAAGTGCAACAACAATCGAGGGTTACTAGGGTTACCAAGCTCCAGGCCGAATCACATCGGCAGGCGTGCTCGAAAATGGATCATCGGCTCCACAACCTGTCGACAGGCATAGCCAAAACTGTATACAATAAGCTCGAAAACAACAACCGATCAAAGCAAGATTAATAGGATACTCATATCAACAAGTTGCAACTTCTTTTCCGGAAGCTCATCTTTTAAGAACTCTAGTCTTAAGTGTGCTTAGCTTGAAGCAAGTTGAGGATGGGTGACCGACCGGGAAGTCCTTCCCGGGTGCGTATGAGTGAGGAAAAAGTGCGCACAAAAGACTAGTGTTGGTCTGTGGGGCCAGTCTAGAGATCCTAGAGAGCTACCAGGGGTGACAGCCGCCGGCTATGAGGTGGCACGGGCGTTACATTTGGTATCAGAGCTGACCCTCGCGGTTACACAGGCATGTGCGGGTCAGTGAGTGGACATGTGGGACATGTGGCGTGTGCGGGTCAGTGAGTGGACATGTGGGACATGTGCCGGCACTGGGCGCACAGACGAATTCCAAGAGGGGAAGTTCCTGGACTGTAGGTTGACCGACGAGGGCGTCGGTCTTGTAAGGGGGGAAGGATGTGAGATCCTGGCGCAGGGCTCAATAGGATTAATAGGATACTCATATCAACAAGTTGCAACTTCTTTTCTGGAAGCTCATCTTGAAAGAACTCCAGTGTTAAGCGTGCTTAGCTTGGAGCAATTTGAGGATGGTTGACCGACCGGGAAGTCCTTCCCGGGTGCGCATGAGTGAGGACAAAGTGCGCAGGAAAGTCTAGTGTTGGTATGTGGGGCCAGTCTAGAGATTCTAGAGAGCTACCAGGGGTGACAACCGCCGAGGTGGCCGGACTAGTGTTGGTCTGTGGGGTCAGTCTAGAGATCCTAGAGAGCTACCAGGGGTGACAACCGCCGGCTACGAGGTGGCCGGGGTGTTACATTGGTATCAGAGCCGAGCCTCGCGGGTACACGCGCGTGTGCGGGTCAGTGGGTGGACATGTGGGACATGTGCCGGCACTAGGCGCACAGACGAGTGCCAAGAGGGGAAGTTCTTGGACTGTAGGTTCACTGACGACGGCGTCGGTCTTGTAAGGGGGGAAGGATGTGAGATCCTGGCGCAGGGCTCAATAGGATTAATAGGATACTCATATCAACAAGTTGCAACTTATTTTCCGGAAGCTCATCTGGAAAGAAATCCAGTGTTAAGCGTGCTTAGCTTGGAGCAATTTGAGGATGGGTGACCGACCGGGAAGTCCTTCCCGGGTGCGCATGAGTGAGGACAAAGTGCGCAGGAAAGACTAGTGTTGGTCTATGGGGCCAGTATAGAGATCTTAGAGAGCTACTAGGGGTGACATCCGCCGGCTACGAGGTGGACGGGGTGTTACACCATGCCTAACATTTATCAATGTTGTGGTGGTATCACGGCAGATGCCATGGGATGGCTAAAGTTGGGGCCGATGGACGCTGGATGTGCTCGGGGAGGGATCACACGGCGAGTAGCCGCGTGGGGTAGATCACAAACAATGCAAACACCAAGATCTTACCCAGGTTCAGGACCCTCGTGTGGAGGTAACACCCCTACTCCTGCTTCTCTCTTTTTATGTGTATTACCGAGTAGCCACAGTACAATCAGGCCTACAGCCGAGTAGCCACTCTTCTCTCTACGTGTTGCCTCTAGTGTTCTCTCTGGAATGCGCAGCGAACGTGTCGACCCTCACACAGGAGGAGGCAGGGCACCTTATATACTGGTGCCCAGCCGAATAGAAAACAAATATAAAGTACGACGAGATGTGACAGGAGCCCTGCAGAACCGCGCACGCCTCCGGGTTACCGCTGACACTCGCCCCGTAAGTCGTTGCGCCGTTCGGAGATGGGACCTGTCCACCCTTGTCAGTGAGATAAGGTAGGCCTCTAGCCTTGTCCTGTCCCCTCTGTCAGTGACAGGACTAGACAGGCGCCTACCGCACTGTAGCCACGCCGTGGTGCGGATAATCACGCACCCCGTAAGTTGAACCGCACGCCGTACGGACGCAGGATACGCGGGATCCTGTGTCAGAACGGCTCCATTGACTTCTGGTCGGAGTAGGAATCCACTCCCTCTACCCGGACAACTTCCTCTACTCCGAAGAATACCACTTCCTTGATTCTTCCTCTTGGCCATTGGTAGGTACGACCGAATAGCTGTCCACCGGGTAGCGGGCTCCGGGTAGCCAGCCAACTTGGTAAAACTGCTCTTCTGATCTTGCCTTTAGCACTTTCCTTACCCCTACTCGGGGGTAACCCCCCGACATTAGTCCCCGAAGCTGGTAGAGTCCTGTGAACTCGTTCACTGGGCCCTTCCAGCTTAAAAAACAAATCTTGTCTTCGAACTGTACGATATCGAGTAGCACCTCCGAGTAGCCCTTATCCTTGGTTTGAATCTCTTCTTCTCCGAGTAGCATCATTCCTCTTCTATGATGCCGAGTAAAAAGACTTAGCCAAATCCTCGAAACACAATCCCGCCTCAAACGGTGCGAATCCACCTCTGCGTGTCGCAACGGGGCACGTGTCGCACCCCTGTCACTCCGGCGCCTCGGTGCCTGGGATATGGCAGGCCACGCGCCCATAACTGCGGCCAGGGCCCACCAGCCCGTTAAGTTTCTTCAACCACACTCATTAGCCCACGATCACGACGTGGGATTAACTGCGCCCGTTACGCGCGCAATATGCGCTGTGTGCGTTTCTAACCGGCGCGCAGCCCACGCCGCACGATCTCAGTGCACGACTGATCCCACGAACTCCGCTTGTAACGGCAACTCGAGGGGAGGGATAAATACCCCCTCGATGCTTTCCTCTTCTCTTTCCTGCTCACTTCTCGCCTTCTGCCCCTTCATCTCTCCGCCGCCGTCGAGCACTCCGCCACCGCAATCTCTTGCCGCGCCACTGCTCCACGCGCCGCCGGAGAGAAAGACATAGAAATCCAGATCCCGATTCACATCTCCCATCTGTGCCTCTACTCCACATCTCCAATCCGCATCTCCGCCGCCATGGCCGCCCGCGGAGATGATGACGCCGCCACCCGCGCCGGCTGGGAGGGCTCCGAGGTCACGGCGGAAGACTGCCAATGGCTAGTCAACACCCGCCGCTTGCCTCCCGGCGTGAAGTGCCGGCATCCAGGTAACGAAATCGTCCCCGCGCCCGAAGAGGACGAGTATGTAGTTTTTCTTGCGCACTTCAAGCGCGGCTTCGGCCTCCCCATCTCGGAATTCTTCTCCAAATTTGCTTGAGCATTTCGGCCTCCAGCCACATCACCTCCCTCCTAACTCTTTGATCATGCTCTCCACCCATGCCGTGGTGTGCGAAGCATTCCTTGGCGTGTACCCGACAATCCACACGTGGGCACTCTATTTTTTCTTCCGCAAACAAAGCATTCCTAATCCGGGTAAGACTGATACTGCTCGCGCCATGACCATGACCGGTGGCGCCATGATGCTGCAGCGCTCCACGGGTAGCCACCCAAAGGTCAAGGCCCTTGAATATGTGAGCAAATGGCAGCGCTCCTTCCTCTACGTAAAAAACGTAGCCACAGAGGAAGGGAAGCCCATCGAGAACCGGATAGGGCTATCCAAGTTCCGGAACACGCGGCCTACCCAGCAGAATTGGGGTTACCATCCAAGGGACTCCATCGAGGACGTGGTTCAGGTCGAGCAGCGCCTGAGCGAGTTGCGGGAGCAAGGACTCCGCCAAGATGATCCAATTTCCTGTTGGATCTCGCGCCGTGTTCTCCCCCTCCAGCGCCGCTCGCACAAGATGTGCTATATGGGGGAATCCCGCGACTGCACGAGGACCACCACCTTCGAGCTCTCCAAGGAGGATGTGGCTACTTGGGCGAGGTTAATTATGCAGACTACGCTCTCCGACACCTGGATGTATGGCTTCGTGCCATACAGCCGCACCAAGCATATTGAGCAGGTTAGCCTGCTATACTCTGCTTTAGTATTCTGATACCGAGTAGCACATCATAGATACTCTGTTAGGCTTTATATGCTTTGTGTTTCCATGCCTTGTCGAGTAGAATACCTTAGCTGAATATGCTTTGTGTTTGCATGTTATCCCGAGTAGAGCCACTTAGACAAATATGCTTTGTGTTTGCATGTCTTTCCGAGTAGAGACACTTACACAAATATACTTTGTGTTTGCATGTCTTTCCGAGTAAGTCTCAACTCACTCTGATACCCTCTGCATCCCGCACGCCACTCAACCCGGTAAGCACCGAGTTGACGCGTCTATCCGGGACTGGTCCGAGGATGACGAAGGTAACCAAGTTCACCTTTCTTCCTACTCACAAACCCAACTTGACTTCCTTCTCTGCTCCTAATTCTCCTTTCTCTTCGTCTATTCTGCAGAGGATGTTGAGCATGAGGAGGACGAGGAGCCCGTAGACGTCGACCCCCTGGCCGTGGCTGCTCCCAGTACTCGGAAGAGGGCGGGCAGCAGTGCTCAAGAACCTGCTGCCAAGAAATCTAAGAAGACTGAGAAGAAGAAGAAGATCACTACCGCCAGAAGGAAACTCCTCACCCGCAAAGGGTAAGTAACTTCATCTGAGTACCAAATTGCTTCCACTTCTTGTTACATTTTTCTCTGTTTTTCCCTTTTCTGATTTCTTTCCTTCTTCCAGCGATCCCCTGGACGCTGACGCAGCCGCTGCCCCCACTCGCACTGGCAAGAGGAAATCCGTCATCGACATAGAAAAACTCATCGATCTCTCCGAGGAGGATGACGAGGGCTTGCAGCAGGATAGGGCGCGTGCGCCCTCTCCTGTAAAGATGGAAGAAGAGGACACCGGCGCCGAGAACACTGACGCGGGTGACCAAGACGACGAGAATTTGGAACAGCACTCCTACGCGGCTCAGAGCGCGCATGACGCTGCCCACTATGAGACACCTCCTTCTCCCCCAGCTGCCTCAGCTGGGGGGAATACTGACCAAGACCCCGAGAACCAGAACCGCGCCGCCCTTGAGCGGCCGGATGACCACACCGGGTAGCAGGAAGAACACGCTGCAGCTCACGAAGACCCCGCGGCCACGCCGCGGGTAGAAGAACAAGTTGAGGCCAGACCTGATCCCGCTGCCGAGCAGCGGGTTGAGAAGACGGTGGTGGAGCCCGTGCTCCAGAGCCAGGCGCAGCCGGACGCTGCGCAGGGTAGCCGGCCCTCTGTGCCGCCTACCCAGCAGGCTTCACCACCAACTACTCCAAGCCCTCCCCCAAAAAAGAAAACGACCAAGACTGCATCAAAGGTTGCTGCTAAGAAGACCGAGAAGATTGAAGCCGCACCCGTCCGCAAGAATCCGTCGCGCCAAGCTGCGCGTGATACTGCTCTGATGCCACCGCCCAAGTCAACTGGAAACCAGCTGCGAAGAGCACGCAGCTCACCATCGGCGCTTCCGGTGGATCTGCTGGTGCAAGCGCAGGGTCAAGTGCACAAACTAGTTGGCCCCAATACGTGCTGTCTGGATCCAAGCAATATGGCATCTCCTTGTCCAAGGGAGAGCAGAAGATCTCCGCTCTGAAGGACGGCCTAACCAAGGCAGTGGACTCCAAGCTGAAGGTCAAGAAGCCCATCGAGATCTACTCGCGCAAAGCGGGTGAGGATGATATCATATCTAAAGGGCTGATGCAGGTTGTGGACCTAGTTGGTTTCATCGACAAGGTCGGGGAGAGTGCTGCCCATGGCATCAAGCAGTGGGACGGCAGCGTGCTGGGCGAGGATCCTGACCATTACCGCCTTGATTGGAACAAAGATGATCTCGGCGCCAATCCAATGACCATTGCCTCCGACACCAGCACGCTGGCCGCCAAGCTGTACGTCCTCCGCAAAGCAGCCGAGGACGTGGAGAAGACATACGCTGTAAGTTTCTTTTGCTTGTTTCGAGTTGCGGTTTCTTTTCTCCTCTGTTCTTCTTCTTTCTCCTTAGCCATTACCCAGTCCCCGAGATTCGGGCCGAGTAAACGGGTGCTCAACCAAGTTGCCGTCTTCTCGGGCCCAATCTTCCAAAACTTTCTCTAACTTCCTTCCTTTCTCCTTCGCAGAATAGCCTTTTGAAGAGGACGAACTTGTTCCGGCGGCTGCTCTGGAATCACAGCATCGCGAGGAGACGCATTGCGGCCCTTGAGGCCGAACGCAAGTACGATGCTGCGACAGAGAAGGCGGCGCTGGACCGTGCCCTCCAAATTTCTGAAATTGAGAGTAAGCTTCTAGCTATTCGGTTAATGCGTTTTGTGTTTACGCCCGCATTTGCTTTTTGCTCTAACTCCGTTTACTCTGCAGATAAATTCAAAGAATTGCAAGAGCAGCACGAGCACTGCCACGTCTTCACCGCCTCCGCCGAGAGCAAGATCAAGGAGCTGGAAGGTGAGTTGCTGATCCTTTGGTGCTTGCTTTTTCTCCTTTTTCTTGGTTATTCTGCTCACTGTGCTATTTCTTTCCCCAGAAGAGTACAAGAAGTTCTGTGAGGAGCATCTTGATTGCTTGAAGCCCGCAGAGGTGAAGCAGCAACTGGAGAGCCAAGAAACAGAGCTCAAGAACAAACGCGACGCCGAGTTCGAACAGTTGCAAGTCCAATTGAGGACTGCTCTCCAGGACGCCATAGACCAAGCCGCCGAGAAGGACAAAGTCAAGGCAGCAGCCAAGGCCAAGGAGAGGGCCCTCGAGGCGGAAATTGAAGTGCTGAAGAAGTGCAATGAGGATCTCATGCTCCAGCTTGGCACCGCATGCCAAGTCGAGGATAGGCATATTGCCGATGAGGAGGCCTGGAAGAACAAGCTGCACACGCTTCTCATTGACCTTAACAGTAAGCCTGCGCTTCTCTGTTCCTAGCCGTTCCTTTCTTCTTCTTCTGTTTGGCTTGGTTTGTTTCTCCTCTCTGCTTCCATATCTAACTCTTTCTGATAGCATTCTCAGATATCTTCCCTGATCTCTGTGCGGCAAGCACGCCTGCTTTGGCTAAGGCGCAAGGAATCCGAGCTGAAAAAGGATTGCCTATGAACACCAAATCTTCAATCGATGACGACCTCACGAGTATCAAGTCGCAGCTCCGCCAGCTTAATGGCTTTAGCTCCAACCTGGTGTCCACAGCCTTCAAGCTTCACGATCTATTCTGGCCTCGTGAATCTGCGCCCAAAACCCTTCACGCGCTCTCCGAGAAGCTCAACGGTGCAAAGGCCGAGCTGAAGAAATGACGTGCGTCCGCAGCTCGGGCAGGCGCCGATCTGCTGCTTCGTTTCATATGCAGCTGGTACGAGAACCTGAACCTCGACACCATTCTCGAGTTGCGCCAAGGCTCCAAGTGGTCAGATGATCCCGACTGCGTTTCTCGCCGCAAGGCAGTTGCGTACGAGATCGCCTCCTACGCGGACACTGCTCTCTTCCTCGACGGCCCCACCGAGCCTGACACCGAGGCGGAGAGCGAGGGTGAAGATGAAGATGAAGACGAGGACACCGAGTCTGAGGGTTTGAGTGCCTTCGAGGTTGATGACGAGGAGGGATCCGAGAAGGGGAAAGGAAAGGTTGCTGCAGATAGCGACGAGAAGCCGGAAGATGAGGGCCAGGATGCCAACATCACCACCAAGATGGTGATCCAGCAAGTTGCTCCCGAGTTGGGCTCTTCGTCTGGCGCGGCACTCGACGCTGCAGCGCTACTCCGCACCCAGTCCGCTGCTTCCACTTCGGCCACCAATCCCATCTCGGTGGCCACTACCACCTCTGAGCAAGCCACCGCCATGGACGTTGATGCTGAAGCTGACGCCGAGAAGGCCAACTCCGAGAAGACCGCTGCGGACGACACCGCCACTACTCATGATGCTGCTGCCTGAAACTTTATCTTAAAACTTTCATGAGATCCCCGGGATGCCGGGTGCAGATGTATCTAAACAATTAAGTCTTTGTTGCTACTCCTTTTTTATTCCAGTTTGAAATTTGCTACTTGTTATTTGAGCGATTCTGGCTCAATGCCGGGTTGCGTTAGTATGCAAGTCCCCGAGTTGCCTTTTTTATCCGCTCTTTCCTTTTTATCTCAGCTCTTACCTGCAACTTGTTGCTTTGTTGGTAGTCGAGTCACAAGAGTTCAAAGTAGGAGTTTCAAATACTTAGCCACTTAGAAAAATTCATAGTAACGCTGCCCACCACTTAGCCGGAAAGAAAAAACAGCAAAAAAAACACTCTACTCGGTTGCCACACGCTTCCTTTCCTTTGCAAATTTCATGTGTTCATTGACTCTTTGGCTTGTTCTCTGGCTTGCCATGAAGCCGGGTTGCGGACAGCAGCAGAGTCGCAGAGTGTCCGGTGAGTTTAAACACACTACTTTGTATGCTTTTGAAATTATAAGTGGTTCAACCGAATAGACAAAGCGAAATAGAGTAAACACAAGGAACAGTTTGGACGAGGGCAGTCCCCGAGTTCAATTTCCGATTGCCGAATAGAAGTTTTAATTCGGATAAGAGAGTACATACATAGTTTGCTCAAGAATGAAAACGGCGGAGTAGAGCTACATTCCAAGGGCGCTTGGATTCTTCTCCTGCTCTATCCGGCCTGTTCTTCTGGGATGGCTGTGCGTCAACAAGGTAATAGGCATCATTGTTTAGAGCCTTGCTCACAATGAACGGCCCTTCCCACGGAGGAGATAGCTTGTGCATCCCGACTGTGCGCTGCACGAGCCTAAGCACCATGTCTCCTTCTCGGAAAACCCTTGGGTTCACTTTCCGGCTGTGATAACGCCTCAAGTTTTGCTGATAAACAGCTGAACGTGACAGAGTTAGCTCTCTTGCTTCTTCCAGCAGGTCAACGTCATTTTGTCGAGCTTATCTAGCCTCTGCCTCCGTGTAGAGCATTACACGGGGCGAGTCATGCTCTAGGTCAGTGGGCAACACGGCCTCAGCTCCATAAACCAGAAAGAATGGCGTGTAGCCAGTTGACCGGTTAGGGGTAGTCCTTAGACTCCACAACACCGCTGGCAACTCGTCTAGCCAACACCCAGGTGTTTTCAGCAGCGGCTCAATCAGCCTTGGCTTTATGCCTGATAGCACCATGCCGTTTGCTCTTTCCACTTGCCTATTGGAGGCGGGATGCACAACAGATGCAACATCTAGCCGAATGCGCTTATCTCTGCAGAACCTCGCAAACCTGCCTTCAGCAAAGTTTGTGCCATTATCCGTGATAATGCTGTGCGGGTATCCATACCTCAGGATCACATCCTTTAGGAAACTCACAGCAGTGGCTCCGTCACACTTCCGAATAGGCTTTACCTCGATCCACTTTGTGAACTTGTCCACCATGACCAGAATGTGAGTCATGTTGCCTCTAGCCGGCTTGAAAGGACCCACCATATCCAAGCACCAAACAGCAAATGGCCAAGTAATGGGAATGGTCTTCAACTCGGAAGTTGGCATATGAATCTTACTTGCGAATCTTTGGCAGCCATTGCACTTTCTCACAATGTCTTCAGCTTGCTTCAGGGCAGTGGGCCAAAAGAAACCATGCCGAAAAGCCTTGTTGACCGGAGCCCGAGAAGAGGCGTGATGCCCGCATTCTCCTTAGTGTATCTCCACCAGTATTTCTTCTCCCTCTTCTGGCTCTACACAGCGCTGTAGCACACCAGTAGGACTTCTTCTATGCAACACATCTCTGAATATTGTGTAGCCCTTGGATCTTCTCTGAATTTGCCTCGAGGTTACCTCATCACTCGGCAAGGTGCCGTATTTTAGAAAGGATAATATGGGCAGAGCCCAACTCGGTGTCTCCCGGATGGGAAACACTGGTTAATCCACTTCCATCGGATCAGCCACCACCTCTTCTTCTTCTGGGGCGGGGACGAGTCCCCGAGACCTTGTGCACGCAGCAAGAACTCCCTCAATGAATGCGACAGTCCCCGAGTTGGTAGGGGCAGTCCCCGAGTAAGAAGGGACAGTCCCCGGGTTGCAGGAGCCAGTCCCCGGGATGGAGACTGCAGTCCCCGGGTTCTCTTTTGCAGCCTCCCAGTCAATCTCCATGGGAACAGCTTCCTCACCAGGAAGAGAAGGAACAAATATGGATTCCGAGTTGGGGGATGGCTTGATAGATGGCTTCCTCAAATGCTCCAAGGCAACCCCAGCCGGGACGTATTGCCGAGAAGACCCCAACTTGGACAGCTCATCAGCTGCCTCATTCTCTGCTCGGTGTATGTGTTGGAACTCGCATCCTTCAAAGAATCCAGTCATGGTTTGCACCAGGAACCGATATGAAGCCATGTTGGCATCCAGAGCATCCCAAGTGCCCGAAACTTGCTGCACAACGAGATCCGAGTCGCCATAGCATATGATGCGATGTACGCCAACCTCCTTGGCCACCTTCAAGCTGTGCACTACGGCTTCGTACTCTGCTACATTGTTGGATGCCTTGAAGTGGATTTGCAGCACGTACTTGAGTTGATCTCGCTTGGGTGACGTGAGCACCACGCCAGCACCCAAGCCTTCCTTCACCTTGGAGCCATCAAAATGCATTTTCCAGTAGTTGGATACCGGAGTAGGAGGCTCATACTGCACCTCAGCCCAATCCACCAGAAAATCCGCGAGAATTTGAGACTTGATGGCTTCTCTTCTCGCATACGCAGGAGCGTACGCGGCCAGCTCAATCACCCACTTGGCTACTCTGCCACTTGCTTCCTTGTTGCCCATGATGTCTGAGATGGGAGCAGAACTCACCACAGTGATGGGATGCTCTTGGAAATAGTGCTTCAGCTTCTTGGCGCCCAGGTATACGCCGTAAGTCATCTTCTGGTAGTGCGGGTAGTTTTGTTTGGAACTGGACAGCACCTCACTCAGATAGTATACAGGTCGCTGAACAGTCTTGCCTTCTTCTTCTCTTTCCACCACAATCACCACACTGACTACTCGGTTAGTCGCAGCAATGTACAGCAGCATTGGCTCTTTGGGTAGCGGGCTAGCCAAGATTGGAGCGCTACCCAGCATGTCCTTCAGCTCCTTGAATGCCACATCAGCTTGCGGTGTCCAGACAAACTTGTCATTTTTCTTCATCAATTGATACAACGGCAAGGCCTTCTCGCCCATTCTGCCCAGGAAGCGGCTCAGAGAAGCCAAGCAACCAGTGAACTTTTGCACATCCTTTAGGGATCTCGGCAAAGACATGCTCTCAATATCTTTTATCTTTGAAGGATTGGCCTCAATGCCCCGACTGGATACCAAGAAGCCGAGTAGCTTGCCAGCCGGGACGCCAAAGGTGCATTTAGTCGGATTCAACTTCATCTTGTACTTGCGCAAGTTGGCAAATGTTTCCTCAATGTCACTAAGCAGAGTATGTGTTTTATTCGTTTTGATGACAATGTCATCTACGTACACCTGCACATTTTTGCCAATTTGATCATGCAAGCATTTCTGCATGCATCTCTGATAAGTAGCCCCCGCATTCCGCAACCCAAAGCACATGACACGATAGCAATAAGCCTCGTACGGGGTAATAAAGGCAGTCTTTATTTGATCAGCAGGGTTGAGAGCTATCTGATGAAAACCAGAGTAGGCATCTATGAAAGACAAAAGCTCACAACCGGCAGTGGAATCGATCACCTGATCTATGCGGGGTAGCGGAAAGGGATCTTTGGGGCAGGCCTTGTTCAGGTCGGTGTAGTCCACGCACATGCGCCATGCGGTATCCTCCTTGGGGTCCTCCTTCTTCTTCTCAACCATCACTGGGTTGGCTAGCCAGTCAGGATGCAAAACCTCCATGATAAAGTTGCTTATCAGCAACTTGGTGATCTGGTCACCAATGGCCTTCCTTCTCTCATCGCCAAAGCGGCGCATCGCCTGCTTCACTGGCTTGGCATCATGCCGCACATGTAGCGAGTGCTCAACCAACTCCCTCGGGACACCTGGCAGATCTTCATTGGACCAGGCGAACACGTCCCGATTCTCACGGAGGAAGTGGATGAGCTCGCTTTCCTATTTCTCTCCCAACCCGGCGCCAATGATGGCAACACAGTCTGGGAACTCAGGATCAACCTGGACCTTCTTAGTCTCCTGGGACGCCTGGAATGCAGTCCCGTACTGGGAACTCGTCATGCCGGGCGCACCACCTTGCGCTGCTTGCGCCATCGCCACTACCTTGTACATCTTCTTCTTCTTGGCAGCAATGACCATGGATTCCGCTAGCTGGGAACCAGCAGAGGCACACCCCAAAGACCTCTTGTAGTCACCCGAGATGGTGATCACTCCATTAGGACTAGGGATCTTCATCTTCAGATAGGCAGCATGGGTAGAAGCCATGAACTTGGTGAGTGCAGGCCTACCCAGAAGGGCATGGTAGGGGCTCTGAAGATCAACCACCTCGAACCGGACGTACTCGGTGCGGCAGTTTTCCCTGGTGCTGAATAGGACATCCAGCCAGATGCGGCTGATTGGAGCACAAGATACCCCCGTCACAATTCCATGGAATGTGGTCTTTCTGGGCAGCAGCATGTTCTCGCCAAGGCCGAGCTTCTTCAATGTATCCAGATACATGATGTTGATGCTGCTGCCGTTGTCAATCAGCACCTTACTGAAACGGACGTTCTTCTCGGGTCCCAGAAAAGTGGGATCCAGCACCAAAGCATAGCTACCCGGGTTGGGCATCACCTTGGGATGATCAGCCTTGGACCAAGTCACCTCCTGGTCGCACCAGCGTAGATAGTTAGGCACTGCCGGGATGACGGCGTTTACTTCCATTGCACGCCTGTGCTGCGACTGCTTGTCGACTGGCTCGGTGACGAAGATCATGTAGCTCTCGTGGTGCTCTTGGTACTGGTTGCGGTCTCCACCACCATTGTTGCCTTGGTTGTTGTTGTTGTTGTTGTTGTTGTTGTTGCCTCTGTTGTTGTTGCGGGTGTAGTAGTTGTTGTTGTAGTTGCGGTTGTTGTTGTTGTTGTTGCGGTAGCGGTCGTTGTTGAAGTAGCGGTTGGATCCTAAAGCCACCTGGTTGACATTTTCTCTTCTCGGGAAAGCTGCAGGCCGAGGAGCAGGTGCCCGAGCTGGCTGCACAATGGCATCCACAGCCGGCAGTGGAGGAGGAGGATGTAGGCCCTTGTTCTTGATCTGTTCCCACCAGCTGCATTGCCGAGTAGTGTGGTTGGCAGGCCTGGCCGGGTGCCGAGTGTGGAAGCTGCACGGACCATCCTTCATCTCCGTGAAGATGAAGTTTGGGGCAGGACCCGAGTTACCGCTACCCAGCTGGGAAGCACTGTATGGTTTCTTGATGCCTTGGCCCTGATTCTGGTTTTGCCCGTACTGGGCTCCAGCAGTTTTTTCCCTCTGGCTACTCCCAGCAGCCGTGGTCACATCATTCACCTCCTCGGGGTCATACCGAGTATCAATCCGGTCGCCCCTGCGCTTGTTGCGGAAATCATTGCGCTTGCTGCTGTTGTTGTTGTAGTTCCTTCTCGCCTCAGGGGAGTCCATCAGAGGCTGAGTTGGGTCACCGAGTGCATACATGTCAGCAATCTTGATGGTCTCCGCGAGTGTACTCGGCATCTCGCGCTGCAGCTTCTGCCACAACATGCTGCCATGCCTGCAGCCCTGCGCAAACCAAGTAATGGCCTGGGCCTCATTCACACCTTCACAGGTGTTCCTCAAGGTGCTCCACCGAGTAAGATACTCTCGGTCCGTCTTGTCTTCCCGCTGCTTGCAAGCGGACAACTGCTGCGGCCTATTTGGCCTCTTATACGTGCTGGTGAAGTTGCTGATGAAGGCCTCCGAGAAGTCCAGCCAGCAATTGATATTGTGACTGGGCAGGTTGTTGAGCCACGTCTGAGCTGGACCCTCAAGCATTTGCGGAACATACCGCACAGCCCATCTCTGGTTCCCGCCTGCAATGTGCACGGCTATGACATAGTCACTCAACCAGTCTTCTGGCTTGGTGCTGCCATTATAGCACTTGGTCCCCCTGGCCAGCTGGAATTGGTTCACGGAAGGCTCGTTCATGATACGAGCGCCAAAGCATTCTGGGCCAGGCGGCCCCTTGTTCTCGAGTTGCGCGGACAGATTGATCCTGTCCAACTTTGTAACACCCGGGGTTTTCCCCAAAATAGAATTGGTTGGTTTCTTTTTTTTCTCATCATGGCATCCTTGCATTGCATCATGCATCATATGCATTGCACTCTTGTTTTCAAACCAATTTCAAAATTCAACCCTTTTCAAATATTTGAAATTCTCAAAACAAACACTTGCACACTTGGGCATTTTGGATGAAGTGCAAAGAAACCAAAATTATAATTTTTGGAGTAGTGAAACCTCCCCAAATTCAAATTCAACCCAAATTCATCTAAATTCAAACTTCCACAAAAGATTGAATTTTTTTTCAAAATCAAAAATTGGAGCACTTGGGCAATTGTCATGCTAATTTCCACAAAAATGTTGCATAAACAAAACCCCTAAAAAATTCTTGGTTTTCTTATCTTTTCTCTTCTACAAAAAAAAGGAAAAAAAATAAAAATGAGCCGCTGGGGGAGGCAGGCCCAAAGGCCCACCTACGACCCCAGCCAGCGACCCAGCCCACCCCCTGTTTGTCGTCTTCCTCACGGGAGGTCACGTACAGAACGTGACCATGGCCACCATGATCCCCCTCTCCCCCCTCCTTTATCTACCCCAAGCCACCCCCTCTCCTCCCCAAACCCTAGTTCCTCCCCTCCTCTCCATCTCGCGCCGCCACCCTCTCCTCTTCCTCCTCTGTACCTGCCTTCCTCTGAATTTTTTTGAACCCGAAATAGCCCTCCATGGCTGGCACTTGGAGCTCATGGCGCCGCCGCTACGATCGTCGACGGACCCCGTTCCCCGCGGGAATGGAAACGGGGGACGTTCCTCTTCCACCTCGCGTCCTCGACCAGCGTGGAGGGCCACCAGGAGCGCCACGCCGCCGACATCTTCTTCCCCGGCGCCAACTGCTGCTGGCCTCTTGGAATGCCGTCAGCTTCCGCAAATCACGTCGACGCCTTCCTCGCCATCTCCCCGAGCCCTCCTGCTTCGACTACGCACGTAGGTGAGCCACTGTCGCGCCTGGACCCTCCTCTCTCCCTTGCTCTGCTCGCTGGCCATCGAGCCAAGCTGCCGTTCCCGGCGATTCCGATCTGTCTCCGTGCACGACTGAAGGAAACTTCAGTTTCGTCAGGAAACACCGCACGTTTCTAACTCTAACTTGTTTCAGACCCGTATCCTAACACCAACCGGGCAACAGCCCAGTGGCTGCGCGCCCTGTCCCGCACCCTGGAGCCCCGAGTTCGAATCCCACCCGTGGCAAAGCCACCCCTTTTTTCTCCATTTTCTTTTATTCTCGAAAATCAAGAAAACAGAACAGAGTCTTTATTTGTAAAATCAATAACAAATTGAAAAATGCTCCAATTTCAATGATTCAAATTTATATGGATTCAGCATCTTGTGCTCTTTCTGTTAGTAACAAAGTTGCAACATGTTTCTGTAATAAATTTTGCACTAAATAATTAAATACAGAAATGGCTATTAAACTTTGAAACTTTGGAAGTTCATAACTTGAGTTCTGTTCATCCAAATTGAGCAAACTTGGTCTCTAAAATTTTGTCTTAACAAACTCTACCCAGTGGTATATTATTTGGTCACAATTGAATTAAATTTGAACATGTTTCCTTCTGTTTACTAAAAAGGGCAGAATAAAAATGCTTATGGAAAAATGCATAATAAATTCAATAATGATCCAAAAATTATGTTTAATAGCTCAAACTGTTCATTGAAACATTTTATACATGTTTTCAACCTTTTCAATACAATTTGTTTACTGTTTTTCCTAATTAAAATTGATGCAATAATTCAATACTTTAAATACACCTTTTAAATTGCCAAATTCATAACTTGCTCATTTGAAATCCAAATTCAACAAATGAAATATGTATTCCATCTAAAATTTTGTTTTCATCATCCATGCATCATCCTAATCAACTTTCACATGATGGTTATTTGTAGATCATTTAATTCAACATTAATTCATGGGCTTTTCCATATGCAATCCAAATTGCATATGGGCCCATTTAAATATGTTTACCATGTCAACTAGTTTATCTTGATACACCCTTTAACTTGTCATGCATCCATATCTTGATCATGCTGGATCTTTTGCCGTAGTAGTAATTGTTGCATCCGGTGTTTGTTCTAGTTCGTTGCTTCCTCGCGGATAGGACGTGAGATGATGTGAGCAACGACAAGTTCGGATGTACCTCTACTTGCTGGATTCCAGGCAAGTATACTCACTTGCTACCTATGGCTGCCTTTCATAATTGTTACCGATTTTTTCCGTTGTTCTTATGCTAGCCTTATGATTCGATGCTTGTGTCTCGATCCTATCATATGTTACCTTGCAACCATGATATAGCCTTCCTTCCACTTCCTATCAACTGTTGTTTGTTTACCTTGTTGGCCCTCGTGTCGTAGTTGCATGCTTAGTGTTGTTTGCGCTCGAGTCTTGTTGTCCTTTTTCATATCACCGGTTTAGTTGATAGTTGGGTTTCTATTTAATCAACAACATGTTAATGTTTGGGGTAATAATAATTTGATGATAAGGCACCGGCAGGAGGCCCGGCGTGGTTTTGGAGCCTGCTAGTGTCGAAACTAGGAAAAGAGACTTGTCCATTGATCCATGATGAGCGCGCTAACTGCATCCGGGAGGTAGTATGGGACCCCCCTCGACTTAGACCTGATTTGCAGCTTGTCCGAAGAGCCACACTTAGTTCGGGTGTTCCATTTTCTCATATGCATGAATGGGTTGGCCCCCCATGGTTACTGTTGATGATGATGATGATGCATATAGGGCGAGGCCTGTATTGCCGGGGTGTTGCATCCTGCGGGAGTTTTGCACACTTGCGCTGAGTATTCGGCTGCGTGGCTGGGACCTTATAGCTCCGTGGCTCCTAGGACAGGTTGTAGAGACGGTTTGGGTCGTGTCGAGCCAACCTGAGTTTTAGTTGGTGGCTTGAGTGTGTACGGGTACTGTAGCGCACCCTGCAGGGATGAATCTTCTCGAGAAGCCGTGTTGTCCGTGGTTATGTGACGACTTGGTGAAAGTGCTGGCTAACAAGTACTCAGACAACTTACACCTAATGATAATAACTTGACTAGTAATATAGTATTACTTTCACCATAAAAATGAATGTCACCTTAACCAACAGTGTGAGTTTTCCTTCGGTTGCTTCCTTAGTAGGGGGTAACACTGGATGGGTATTGTTTGGTGAGTAGTTGTAGTTGGTTCTGATACGCTCTCTTATCCCTTTCTATTAGCCGGAAGTTGTAGCGCGTCTCTGTAGTTAGTTAGTGCAGTCCGCTGCCGCTTCTTTGCAATAATCCCTTCCTTCCGTTCTACCCAAAGTATTTGTATCTTGTGATGATTGGTTACGCTGGTATCTTGTGAGTATGGTTTATCCACTTGCCAGTACTTAATAGTACTGACCCACGAATCCTTTTCGTGGCTGCATATTCCACATTGCAGTCAACAGGTTTGAAGTCTGACGACGTTAGCTTGGGAATCCCTCCGGCTTGGCCTGGGCAGGGATTGGACGCCATCGGTTATCTTCAGAACTCTTAGTCCAATTTGTATCTTGTCCGTAGTCGGACACTATGTGTTTTCTTCCGCTGTCATTTGGATCTTTGTATTGTATCAGTTGTATCCTTGACTCGTTTGAGTCGTCTTGTATATATCTCTTCTGTTGTTGTTGCGGAATATTCATGAACTGTTGTAATGTTATCACAAGTGGCAACCTGGAATCGGTTATTATGTGGATTTTGGCGGAAATGCTGAAATCTGCATAGTGCCGGATCCCGGGGCGTCACAAATGGTATCAGAGCATGGTTTCCGATTCCCGATATTGTTTCGATACGAATGGCTATCGAAGCAACGGGTCCGCAAAGCCTGCAGGATAACCTAGTTAACGGTCGTGTTTCTAGAGTGTCAAAAACTATTTGTGCAAAACCTGTTTTAGAAACATCTCAATAGGATTCTTGTTTTCTCCTTATCTCTATTCTATTTCTGCTCCTACCTTATTTGTTTTCGAGTCTCTCTTCCTCTCAATCTTTCAAAGTTCTAGGATTCTACGTGGGTTGGACGTTCTCTTAGCCTTTAAACCTAGTAGGTTTGATCTCCGGAAGATCTCTCAACGGAAGAACATCGTCATCGACGCGAGAAAGATCCTCTTGTTAGTGGTGTCGAGAAGATCAACATGGAACACGAAGACTCGATACTATAACCATCTCTTCTCTCTTACCGGTTTGGAGCGGATTGCGAGGGCGCAATCCCTTGTTAGTGGTGTCGACTGTAACACCCGGGGTTTTCCCCAAAATAGAATTGGTTGGTTTCTTTTTTTCTCATCATGGCATCCTTGCATTGCATCATGCATCATATGCATTGCACTCTTGTTTTCAAACCAATTTCAAAATTAAAACCTTTTCAAATATTTGAAATTCTCAAAACAAACACTTGCACACTTGGGCATTTTGGATGCCAAGTGCAAAGAAACCAAAATTATAATTTTTGGAGTAGTGAAACCTCCCCAAATTCAAATTCAACCCAAATTCATCAAAATTCAAACTTCCACAAAAGTTTGAATTTTTTTTCAAAATCAAAAATTGGTGCACTTGGACAATTGTCATGCTAATTTCCACAAAAATGTTGCATAAACAAAACCCCTAAAAATTTCTTGGTTTTCTTATCTTTTCTCTTCTACAAAAAAAAGGAACTAAAAATAAAAATGAGCCGCTGGAGGAGGCAGGCCCAAAGGCCCACCTACGACCCCAGCCAGCGACCCAGCCCACCCCCTGTTTGTTGTCTTCCTCACGGGAGGTCAAGTACAGAACGTGACCATGGCCACCATGGTCCCCCTCTCCCCCCACCTTTATCTACCCCAAGCCACCCCCTCTCCTCCCCAAACCCTAGCTCCTCCCATCCTCTCCATCTCGCGCCGCCACCCTCTCCTCTTCCTCCTCTGTACCTGCCTTCCTCTGAATTTTTCTGAACCCGAAATAGCCCTCCATGGCCGGCACTTGGAGCTCATGGCGCCGCCGCTACGATCGTCGACGGACCCCGTTCCCCGCGGGAATGGAAACGGGGGACGTTCCTCTTCCACCTCGCGTCCTCGACTAGCGTGGAGGGCCACCAGGAGCGCCACGCCGCCGACATCTTCTTCCCCGACGCCAACTGCTGCTGGCCGCTTGGAACGCCGTCAGCTTCCGCAACGCACGTCGACGCATTCCTCGCCATCTCCCCGAGCCCTCCTGCTTCGACTACGCACGTAGGTGAGCCACTGTCGCGCCTGGACCCTCCTCTCTCCCTTGCTCTGCTCGCTGGCCATCGAGCCAAGCTGCCGTTCCCGGCGATTCCGATCTGTCTCCGTGCACGACTGAAGGAAACTTCAGTTTCGTCAGGAAACACCGCACGTTTCTAACTCTAACTTGTTTCAGACCCGTATCCTAACACCAACCGAGCAACAGCCCAGTGGCTGCGCGCCCTGTCCCGCACCCTGGAGCCCTGAGTTTGAATCCCACCCGTGGCAAAGCCACCCCTTTTTTCTCCATTTTCTTTTATTCTCGAAAATCCAGAAAACAGAACTGAGTCTTTATTTGTAAAATCAATAACAAATTGAAAAATGCTCCAATTTCAATGATTCAAATTTCTATGGATTCAGCATCTTGTGCTCTTTCTGTTAGTAACAAATTTGCAACATGTTTCTGTAATAAATTTTGCACTAAATAATTAAATACAGAAATGGCTATTAAACTTTGAAACTTTGGAAGTTCATAACTTGAGTTCTGTTCATCCAATTTGAGCAAACTTGGGCTATAAAATTTTGTCTTAACAAACTCTACCAAGTGGTATTTTATTTGGTCACAATTGAATTAAATGTGAACATGTTTCCTTCTGTTTACTAAAAAGGGCAGAATAAAAATGCTTATGGAAAAATGCATAATAAATTCAATAATGATCCAAAAATTATGTTTAATAGCTCAAACTGTTCATTGAAACATTTTATACATGTTTTCAACCTTTTCAATACAATTTGTTTACTGTTTTTCCTAATTAAAATTGATGCAATAATTCAATACTTTAAATACACCTTTTAAATTGCCAAATTCATAACTTGCTCATTTTAAATCCAAATTCAACAAATGAAATATGTATTCCATCTAAAACTTTGTGTTCTTTACAAATATAAATTTTGTTATGTGTTTTGAACATTTAAAATTGGTGAAAACAACAAATGTTTGTTTAATCATTTAAAATGCCAAAGTTCATAACTTAATAAATAAAATTCCAAACTTGGTAAACAACATATCAAACTGAAGCTAATGTTGTTTTCTTATTGTTTTCATCATCCATGCATCATCCTAATCAACTTTCACATGATGGTTATTTGTAGATCATTTAATTCAACATTAATTCATGGGCTTTTCCATATGCAATCCAAATTGCATATGGGCCCATTTAAATATGTTTACCATGTAAACTAGTTTATCTTGATGCAACCTTTAACTTGTCATGCATCCATATCTTGATCATGCTGGATATTTTGCCGTAGTAGTAATTGTTGCATCCGGTGTTTGTTCTAGTTCGTTGCTTCTTCGCGGATAGGACGTGAGATGATGTGAGCAACGACAAGTTCGGATGTACCTCTACTTGATGGATTCCAGGCAAGTATACTCACTTGCTACCTATGGCTGCCTTTCATCACTTGTTACCGATTCTTTCCGTTGTTCTTATGCTAGCCTTATGATTCGATGCTTGTGTCTCGATCCTATCATATGTTACCTTGCAACCATGATATAGCCTTCCTTCCACTTCCTATCAACTGCTGTTTGTTTACCTTGTTGGCCCTCGTGTCATAGTTGCATGCTTAGTGTTGTTTGCGCTCGAGTCTTGTTATCCTTTTTCATATCACCGGTTTAGTTGATAGTTGGGTTTCAATTTAATCAACAACGTGTTAATGTTTGGGGTAATAATAATTTGATGATAAGGCACCGGCAGGAGGCCCAGCGTGGTTTTGGAGCCTGCTAGTGTCAAAACTAGGAAAAGAGTCTTGTCCATTGATCCATGATGAGCGCGCTAACCGCATCCGGAGGTAGTATGGGACCCCCTCGACTTAGACCTGATTTGCAGCTTGTCCGAAGAGCCACACTTAGTTCGGGTGTTCCATTTGCTCATATGCATGAATGGGTTGGCCCCCCATGGTTACTGTTGTTGATGATGATGATGCATATAGGGCGAGGCCTGTATTGCCGGGGTGTTGCGTCCTGCGGGAGTTTTGCACACTTGCGCTGAGTGTTCGGCTGCGTGGCTGGGACCTTATAGCTCCGTGGCTCCTAGGACAGGTTGTAGAGACGGTTTGGGTCGTGTCGAGCCAACCTGAGTTTTAGTTGGTGGCTTGAGTGTGTACGGGTACTGTAGCGCACCCTGCAGGGATGAATCTTCTCGAGAAGCCGTGTTGTCCGCGGTTATGTGACGACTTGGTGAAAGTGCTGGCTAACAAGTACTCAGACAACTTACACCTAATGATAATAACTTGACTAGTAATATAGTATTACTTTCACCATAAAAATGAATGTCACCTTAACCAACAGTGTGAGTTTTCCTTGGGTTGCATCCTTAGTAGGGGGTAACACTGGATGGGTATTGTTTGGTGAGTAGTTGTAGTTGGTTCTGATACGCTCTCTTATCCCTTTCTATTAGCCGGAAGTTGTAGCGCGTCTCTGTAGTTAGTTAGTGCAGTCCGCTGCCGCTTCTTTGCAATAATCCCTTCCTTCCGTTCTACCCAAAGTATTTGTATCTTGTGATGATTGGTTACGCTGGTATCTTGTGAGTATGGTTTATCCACTTGCCAGTACTTAATAGTACTGACCCACGAATCCTTTTCGTGGCTGCATATTCCACATTGCAGTCAACAGGTTTGAAGTCTGACGATGTTAGCTTGGGAATCCCTCCGGCTTGGCCTGGGCAGGGATTGGACGTCATCGGTTATCTTCAGGACTCTTAGTCCAATTTGTATCTTGTCCGTAGTCGGACACTATGTGTTTTCTTCCGCTGTCATTTGGATCTTTGTATTGTATCAGTTGTATCCTTGACTCGTTTGAGTCGTCTTGTATATATCTCTTCTGTTGTTGTTGCGGAATATTCGTGAACTGTTGTAATGTTATCACAAGTGGCAACCTGGAATCGGTTATTATGTGGATTTTGGCGGAAATGCTGAAATCTGCATAGTGCCGGATCCCGGGGCGTCACAAACTTGAACCTGGCATCACTGGGCTCCAACATGCGCTTACCAAGGCGATCAGCAACATTCCTGGGGTCAGCATATCCGGCTAGCCCCATCGCCGAGTAGCCATCATCATATATGTTCTCCTGCACGACTGCGGGTTGCACCACAGGGTTGGCTGCTGGCGCAGCCGCACGCGGCTGTGCTGCGGCAGGCTGTTGCGTCCTCTGCCGAGTAGGCTGAGCAGCAGGACGCCGAGAAGGCCCCGTGTTGTCTCCGCTATGTCCCTTACTCTGAGCTTTATGGGCTTGATAGCCTGCTCCTGCAGTAGTGTGTTTATGACCGGATTCTCGCGGCACAGCGCGCTGTTTCGCGGCGAGAACCGGGTCGTACACCTGCATCTCTCTACCTTTCCCAGAGTGCACACTCTGGTCCCTCTCGCGACTGGGATGCGGGGATGACGCTTGGTCATGGGACCTCGCAGCACACGAGTGCACAATCTGAGAAGCGTTAGGACCCGGATTGGCTTTCCGGAACTCCTCAATCTTCCTAGCAGCCTCTAACACCAGCTCGTTGAGCCGCTCCTGCTGTCTAGCGCGCGCGTCGCCAGCTAGGTTTGACAACTCTGCGGCTACAGCCTCTGCAGCTCTAAGGGTTTTGGCGGGGGTGCAGTATCTGGGCCGGGTAGCAGTGTTTTGGCTAGCGGTTTGACTGGGAGCCACATCTACTACTGCCAAATCGGCGCCTTGGTTGCGACGAGTAGCGCCTGCCTTGCTATGCTTCCTAACAACAGGAGTAAAGCCGTGGGCCTTGTTGTACTCATTCTGATCTAGGCTAAGCTCGAGCCTAACCTTTTCCAACTCCAGCTGCTCGGAGAGCAACTCCTGACGCTGCCGGTCGAGCTGCGCCCTCATGGTCAAGAGCTCAAGCTCGGTGGGAGGCGGCATGCCCATCCGCACGGCGGATGCCGGTATCGTCAGTGTAGTGGAGAGGGGGATGTTGCAGTCCTTCTCGTAGGGCTTGTGGGTCTTCCCGCCAGCACTCGAGCCAGCAAGATCCTCGATGACGCCCGCGGAAGCAACCGCGCCCTTCCCGGCATCGGCAGCCAGGCCGGCCACCATTACCTCCACGCTGTCCGCAGAACAGCCAATTGGCCTTCCGCGGGCAGCGATCACAGCAGGAGGATCGTCCGCGACCAGCACCTCCTCCGGGAACTCGCGGACGATGGCGGTGGCGATGTAGGCGAGGTGCGAGCCGAAAGAGAGCACCGAGCCGCCTGCCGGCATGGGCCTCCCGCCGAAATCTCCGGCGTTGTCGGTGACGAAGTCGAAGGAGCCGAATCTGTGGACAAGGCCACAGACCACGCGCTCCCCAGTAGCAGAAATGAGTCCCGTCCGAACATGGACTCCAGCCAGCGCTGCTGTCTGCCCCACGGTGGGCGCCAACTGTCGTGGTGGTATCACGGCAGATGCCATGGGATGGCTAAAGTTGGGGCCGATGGACGCTGGAGGTGCTCGGGGAGGGATCACACGGCGAGTAGCCGCGTGGGGTAGATCACAAACAATGCAAACACCAAGATCTTACCTAGGTTCAGGGCCCTCGTGTGGAGGTAACACCCCTACTCCTACTTCTCTCTTTTTATGTGTATTACCGAGTAGCCACAGTATAATCAGGCCTACAGCCGAGTAGCCACTCATCTCTCTACGTGTTGCCTCTAGTGTTCTCTCTGGAATGCGCAGCGAACGTGTCGACCCTCACACAGGAGGAGGCAGGGCACCTTATATACTGGTGCCCAACCGAATAGAAAACAAATATAAAGTACGACGAGATGTGACAGGAGCCCTGCAGAACCGCGCACGCCTCCGGGTTACCGCTGACACTCGCCCCGTAAGTCGTTGCGCCGTTCGGAGATGGGACCTGTCCACCCTTGTCAGTGAGATAGGGTAGGCCCCTAGCCTTGTCCTGTCCCCTCTGTCAGTGACAGGACTAGACAGGCGCCTACCGCACTGTAGCCACGCCGTGGTGCGGATAATCACGCACCCCGTAAGTTGAACTGCACGCCGTACGGAAGCAGGATACGCGGGATCCTGTGTCAGAACGGCTCCATTGACTTCTGGTCCGAGTAGGAATCCACTCCCTCTACCCGGACAACTTCCTCTACTCGGAAGAATACCACTTCCTTGATTCTTCCTCTTGGCCATTGGTAGGTACGACCGAATAGCTGTCCACCGGGTAGCGGGCACCGGGTAGCCAGCCAACTTGGTAAAACTGCTCTTCTGATCTTGCCTTTAGCACTTGCCTTACCCCTACTCGGGGGTAACCCCCCGACAATCAAACATCCCACAATTTTCATAAGTGATCTCCCTAAAACTATGTTCCCTTGATCTTCTTTATCCATAATCATGAAATCTACATACATAGTTTTGTGGTGAGAAGAAACTTTGACATTTTTAACTATTCCTTAATTTTAGAGATAGTACCATTAGCATGTGGGTGATAGTATGGGTGATCAATCATATTCTAAAATTTCAAGTAGTCATAAACCATCTAGGCATAGTAGATGTCATGGAACCAACGTCACAATAAGCTATAAAGCTTTGATTATCAATACTAATTTTAATATAAGGTTCCCAATAAATCTCCAATTTGGTAAGGACTTCCCCTCTTGTAGAGGTCTTTCTACTTCATTTAAATATAGCTTACCAATCATCTCTATAATTTTATCAAGTTTATTATGTATGGCATTTTCATTGTTTTCCATAAAAACACTAGCTAAGCTATTTATAGCATTGAGAGCTTTAATGTCCTCACATTCTAGGAAATTCCCTTCTGCCATCATGTCCAAAGCATGCTTGTACCAACCAAAAATCCCAAGATAGAAGCATCTAAATAATATATTTGAAGCAAGCTCAGGTTGTATTTTTTGTGTGAACTAGAAATTATTTTCCAAGCATGTTTAAATCTCTCCCCACCTCTTTGTTTGAAGGTGAGGGCCTCAGCTGCGGGAGACATAACAAAAGGAGTAGTGCTAGACATATTAACAAAATAAACTAACAATGCAAAAAAAGACTTGAAACCAGAAAACTATTTTTGGGTGGTTTTTAATAAAGAGAAAACAAGACTAAACAAAAGTAAACTAAGCAAGAAGGAAACAAAAGAAAGAGAGTGGAAGTGTGAGAATCCCCTTAGAGCAAGTTACAAGTCCCCGACACCGGTGCCAGAAAAAAGTGTGTGATGCTGACGTGATCACACGCTCGTTGGGAGACCCCAAGCGGAAGGTATGATGTAGTCCAGCGGTAATTTTCCCCCCAGTTAAGGAACCAGGGTTTATCGAGCCAATAGGACTTCGTAGTATTGGAGAAGGTTTCTTGTTTTCTGGCGCTTCAACAAGCGTGGAACCTACACACAAGCACAAACTCTCTCTTGCCCCAACTTTTCGGAAGGTTGTAAATCTTCCGGTCTTGCTGAAAACTAGAACATTAAACGTATAGTGTCTTGAAAAGTAATAAAAGTAAAACAAAACAGCAAGGAAACAATTATGAGAGTGCTTTAAAGAAGGTACATAGGTTCACTAGTGGTGTCTCTCCAAAGTAAACAAACATGTTGGGTGAGCAAATTGCAGATCGGCAATTGACAAACCATGAATGCATAACAATACTATTATGATGATATATAGTTCACGGGTTCTAAAATTGTAGGCATTACGTCAAGGCATATGGACCGCTATCCAGCATGCATCCAATCTATAAGTCCACCTCAAGAAAGCTATCCAGCAAATCTCTCTGGTATTCAGTTGCAGCAATGAAGTGATTGCTTTGTGTGCAACAGACAAATGAATTAAGAACAATATGTAATGTAAGAAGTGGTCCTTGCCTCCCTAGTAGCAACAACACATCCCCCACCCGTCACGTTTTTGTCACTCGACCACATATGTAAGGGAGGCATGAACCTACCATATAGCATATAAACCCTCTCTTGGAGGTGAAAACAACTACATGGCCAAGGTAATCATAAACACCATAGAGCATTGCAAGACAAGATCAAAACTCTATACGAATATAAGCGAAGCATCTCAGATTGACATGAACAAAATAATAATAATATCATGGTTCATCAGATCCCGGCAAACACAACATGCACAATTACATAACGGTGGTCTCGATCATGTGAGGCATATCACTCTAAACATTTAAGAATATTGGAGAGAACAACAATGTAGATACCAATATGGACCCGTAGTCCCGACATGAACTACTCAAGCATATGTCCGGAGGCGATCATGGAGGCATAGAGGCCTCCGATGACGATTCCCGTCTCGGGCAAGGTGGCAGATGATACGTCCATTTTTCATCACTGTTTTATATTGTTATTTTCTCCTATTCCTCGATATATTTCATGTTATGATGCACCACTTATGTTATTTTATCTTATTTTGCATGTTTCATAATTTTTGGAGCTGAAACACCGGGACAAGAAATCTGATGGAAAAAGCACCGCCCAGATACCCTATTTCAGAAGATCAAAAGAAGAAGGGGAGCAGACGTAAAGTCTTAGAAGTCTCGAGGAGGAAGCCAGCCAGAAGGGCACCCGGAGGGGGCCACCTAGGGCCCACACCACCAGGCGGCGCGGCCCCCTTGGCCGCGCCTAGGGGTGGTCTGCCCCCTGGCCCACTCCTGGGTGCCCCCTTTCGCGTACTTAACCCCGATGTAACCCTAAGCCCGAGGGGATCATCGAATAATTATTCCTCCGCCGCCTCGGGGCGGAAAACAACAGAGAGAGAAAAGCTCTCGGGCAGGGAGAAATCTGCTGGGGAAATTCCTCCCCGGAGAGGGGGAATCATCGCCATAGTCACCGTCATCGCTCCGGGCATCATAAGGATCATCATTGTCATTGTCATCACCACCAGCACCATCACCCTCATCATCACCTTCATCCCGCTGTAAAAATTAAGGGCCTTTATTGTTGCTCTTCACTAGATCTCTCTCCCGGTGTGGATTACTTGTTAGTAGTTGACGCTTGTGAGATTTATCGGTGTTTACACTTTATGACCAGATTGTTATTATCCATTATATCACCTCTTATTATGATCCATGTGATGTCTTGTGAGTAGTTTGTTTAGTTCTTGAGGACATGGGAGAAGTCATGATGTTAGTAGTTGAATTATGTTGAAGTAATATCTCGTGGTTCGGTATTTAAGTTATGTGCTATTCTTCTAGTGGTGTCATGTGAACGCCGACTACATGATACTTCACCTTTATGGGCCTAAGAGGATGCATTGTGTATTTGGCTACTAATTGTGGGGTTGCCGGAGTGACAGAAACCTAAACCCCCGTAAGGAAACCAATGCACGAGGGAGTGTAGGATCCCGGAGTTTTAAGGCTATGGTTATATTATCTTAATTAATTTTTTGTATTTGCTGATGTTTACGAGGGGTATAATCACAATTATGTATTAGTCCTAGTTGGGCGCTGCATTACCATAGGTTCACCCACACAACACTTAACGAACCAATAAATATTAACCTACCGTATGAAGCGAAAGCACTTGACGAAATTCCCATGTGTCCTCTAGAACGTTTGGTAATTATAAGTAGAACAATCGGATTGTCCTTTCCTCTCAAAAGGACTGGGCCACTCGCTGCAATCATATTTACTGTCTTTTATTTACTCACACTTTATTTATATGCTATATCAAAAAGCACCAAAAACCAGTTTGCTAGTGTTTAAAGTGAATTCTCCATCCAACCTGCTTGTCAACACCTTCTGCTCCTCATTGGGTTCGACAGTCTTATTTATCTAAAGTACACCCCCTATACTTGTGGGTCATCAAGTATATTTTCTGGCACCGTTGCCGGGGAGTGAAGCGCTATTGGTAAGTGGAATTGGTAAGAGAAACTTTTACTGTGAGTGATGTTTTTATTTCTTTCTGTTGTTTTGTTTCATTATGGAGAATACTTTTGCTTATCTGTTTAGGGGTACCCGTTATCTGCTGAATTAGATCCTTATAAAATACCTATGAAAATTGTTGGACCATGTTATGGATAACTGCTATTATGGAGATGGAACTATCCATCCCGGTGATCATTTGCTCTTTATACATGAATTATGCGAGTTATTCACGTGTGTAGGCATTACAATGGATCAAGTTAAAAGGAAATTATTATCTTTATCGCTGAAAGGAAGAGTTGCTGAATGGTTCAAATTACTGAAGAATGTTGAATCTAATGGATGGGAGGAAATTGTTCCTCTCTTTTATTCTAAATTATATCCTCCTAGTGAGATTCATAAAGACCGGAATCAAATATATAATTTCTGGCCTCGTGATGGAGAGAGTATTGCCCAAGCATGGGGGAGAATGAAGTTATTAATGCTCAAATGTCCCTTTCATGAGCTCTCGAGTAATATTGTTATCAATAATTTTTATGCAAGGCTTTCTCTTCATGATAAGGATTTATTGGATGCTTCTTGTTCTATATCATTCACACGTATGAAGGAAGAAGCTAAATGGGATCTTCTTCACCGTATTCAAGAAAACAATGAAGGATGGGAGAATGACAAAGGTAGAAAGTCAGGTATAAATTATGATTATGAATGCATTAAATCTTTTATGGGAACTGATGATTTCTATAATGTTTGTGTTGTTTGTGGTCTTGATTCTCAAATCTTTGCAAACTGTCTTAAAGCCTTTTCCTCCTATCTTTATATTCCTAAAAAGGAATTGATCAAGTACCATGCACCTTATAAATATATTGTTCCTGCTAGAAATATAGAAGTGCATGCTGTTAATCCTGCTGTTCATGAGCCTTATATTGAGAAAATGCCTCTGCCTTCTAAGGTGAAAGAACACTCTATTGTAGCTAGTGTGGTTAATAAGAGCATTAAGAAATCTATTGAACCTGATGAAAAATAATTGTTGAACCTGCTATAGCAATAGTGAAATATCTTATCCGTGGAAACGAAGAGGATGAACATATTGTCTTTTGTGAGGATGCTTCTAATATTGTCTCACATCCAAATAGACCTAAGAAAACTAGTGTTCCTATGCTTTCTGTTGAGATTGGTGATCATTGCTATTATGGTTTGTGTGACATTGGTGCAAGTTCTAGTGCTATTCCTTATGATCTTTATAAAGAAATTATGCATGAAATTGGTTCTTGTGAGATTGAAGATATTGATGTGGTTATTCAGGTCGCTAATAGAGAAACTGTCTTTCCGATTGGTATTTTTAGAGATGTGGAAGGTTTATGTGGTAAAACTAAATATCCCACTGATTTTCTAGTACTTGCTAAGGTTGTTAGTAAAACTTGTCCTATTATTTTTGGTAGACCTTTCTTGAACACTTGTGGTGCTATAATAGATCTAAGAGGGAGAAGAAATTGACTAAATTCGATGGAAAATCTTATGTGTTCAATTTCTCCAAATTTGCTAGAGCACCTTATGAATCTGAATTGCCTAATGAGAATTTTTAGAGTTGAACAACTTGCTTCTATTGCTCTTGCTCCTAACAATGCTTTGCAGAAATATATGGAGGACCATGAAAGTGACGTATTTATGGAAGAAAGAAATGAGATTGACGATATTCTTCTTCGTCAACCGATGATACTGAAACATAATTTACCTATGGAGGAGTTGGATACTACCTTACCACCCAAGGATGATCCTTTTTTGATTTAAAACCTTTGCCTGATGATCTTAAATATGCTTATATTGATGATGAGAAAATATATCCTGTTATTATCAGTGGTAAACTTTCAGGTGAAGAAGAGGAAATATTACTGGGAATATGGAAGAAACACCGTGGAGCTATTGGATATACTTTGATGATTTGAAGGGGATTTCTCCCTCTACATGTCAGCATGTTATTAATATTGAACCTGATGCTAAGCCAGTAGTTGAACATCAACGCTGTTTAATTCCTAAGATGAAGGAAGTGGTAAGAAATGAGGTATTAGAATTCCTTGATTCTGGTATTATTTTTCCTAAGGGTGAGCCATGTGCATTGTGCCCCTAAGAAGGGAGGAATGAATGTTGTACCTAATGAAAATAATGGGCTTATACCTCAAAGAGTAGTAGTTGGTTATAGAATGTGCATTGATTTTAGGAAAGTTAACAAGGTTACTAAGAAAGATCATTATCCTTTGCCTTTTATTGATCAAATGTTAGAGAGGTTGTCTAGAAAAATCATATGAGTTCAGTTTCTCCAAATTTGCTAGAGCACTGATACGTCTCCAACGTATCTATAATTTGTGATGCTCCATGATCATTTTTTTGCCAATTGCTACTTGTTTTCTCCCTTATTTATAGCATTTTTCTACGTTTTTCGGGACTAACCTATTAACAAGATGCCAAGTGCCAGTTCCCTGTTTTCTGCTGTTTTTGGTTTCAGAAAAGTTGTTCTACAAACATTCTCGGAATTGGACCCCACAAAGCCCAAAGTTCCTATTTTCCCCGAAAGCATCCAGAACACCGAAGAGGAGTCAAAGAGGGGCAACAGGGGGCCACACCATAGGGTGGCGCGGGTCCCCCTGGCCGCGCCATCTATGGGTGTGGGGCCCCTGGAATTCGACCGCCTTTACCCTTTCGCCTATTTAAGCCCCCCGGATGGAAAATCCTAAACACCTGATAAAAAATCCCCGAAAAGTTCCGAAGCCGCCGTCACCGTCAACCCTAGATTAGGGGGGTTCTGTCTCCGGCACCCTGCCGGAGAGGAGATCATCACCGGAGGCCTCTCCATCACCATGCCTGCCTCCGGAGTGATGCATGAGTAGTTCATCCTTGGACTACGGGTTCGTAGCTGTGGCTAGATGGTTGTCTTCCCCTCATATGCCTCCATGTTTAGATCTCATGAGCTGCCTATCATGATCGAGATTGATCTTATGTAATTGTTTGTGCTGTGTTTGCTGGGATCCGATGAATATTGAACTTATGCCAAGTTGATTATAGTCTTTATTTGCATATGCTATTTGTGATCTTGCATGCTTTCCGTTGCTAGTGGTAACTCTAGCCAAGTAGTTGCTAGTGACTCCAAGAGGGAGTATTTATGCTCGATAGTGGGTTCATGCCTCCTCACCGCCTTACTTGAGTGACAAAAACCTGAAGGGGAAGATGTGTTGTTGCCATTAGGGAGAAAACAGTGGTGAGAGTGCCCGTGCATTGCTTACATTACACACTTTGTTTAATGCAATTATCTGTTGCTTGCAACTTAATACCTAAGGGGGTTCGGATGATAACCTGAGGGTGGATTATTAGTCATAGATGCAGATGGATGTCGGTCTATGTATATTTTTGTAATGCCCACATTAAGTATCATAGTAATCTTCATGTCATATTGTGCAGTACGGTGCAACCTCTATTTGTCAATTGCCCAGTTGTAATTTGTTCACCGAGCATGCTATCTTTTATGGAGAGACACCACTAGTGAACCTATGAACCCCGGTCCATTTTCCACAATGTTAAACAAACCACAACTATTTCCTGCTTTCTTTACTTACTGCAAGCATAAACTTTTTTCCACACTATATGTCTAATGTTTGTTTTCAACAAGACCGGTGAGATTGACAACTCACTGTACCGTTGGGGCAAAGTATTTTGGTTGTGTTGTGTGCAGGTTCCACGTTGTTGCTGACACCGGTGAAGCGCCAGCACCATCGTCAGTGGCATCAACCTTCCAAAGGTCCCCTTTCTCCTACTGGATTGATAACCCTGGTTCTTAACTAAGGGGAAAACTCCTACCGATGTGCTCATCACACCCTCCTCTTGGGGTTCCCAACAAAGCGCATCAAGCACCTTATGAATCTAAATTTCCTGATGAGAATTTCAAGGTTGAACAACTTTCTTATAATGCTCTTGCTCCTAACAATGCTTTGCAACAATATATGGAGGATCATGAGAGTGATGTCTTTACGGAAGAGAGAAATGAGATTGATGATATTCTTCTTTGTCAATTTGTGATACTGAAACATAATTTACCTGTGGGGGACTTGGGTACCACGTTAATACCCAAGGAGGATCCTGTTTTTGATTAAAAACATTTGCCTGATGATCTTAAATATGCTTATATTGATGATAAGAAAATATATCCTATTATTATTAGTGCTAAACTTTCAGGTGGAGAAGAGGAAAGATTATTGGGAATTCTGAAGAAACACTGTGTAGATATTGGATATACTCTTGATGATTTGAAGGGAATTTCTCCTACTATATGTCAGCATGCTATTAATATTGAACCTGATGCAAACCAATAGTTGAACATCAACGCGGTTTAATTCCTAAGATGAAAGAAGTGGTAAGAAATGAGGTATTAAAACTTCTTGATGCTGGTATCATTTTTCCTATTATTGATAGTAGATGGGTGAGCCATGTGCATTGTGTCCCTAAGAACGGAGGAATGACTGTTGTGCCTATTGAAAATAATAAGCTCATTCCAAAAAGAGTAGTAGTTGTTTATAGAATGTGCATTGATTGTAGAAAGGTTAATAAAGTTACTAAGAAAGATCATTATCCTTTACCCTTTATTGATCAAATGTTAGAGAGGTTGTCTAAGAAAATTCATTTTTGCTTTCTTGTTGGTTATTCTGGGTTTTCTCAAATTGCTGTTAGGAAGCAAGATCAAGAGAAAACAACCTTTACTTGTCCTTATGGTACTTATGCTTATAGACATATGCCTTTTGGTCTGTCTAATGCTCCTGCTACGTTTCAAAGATGCATGTCTCCTATTTTTCATGGTTTTTGTGAAGAGATTGTGGAAGTATTCATGGACGATTTCTCCGTCTATGGAACGTCTTTTGATAATTGCTTGCACAACCTTGATAAAGTTTTGCAGAGATGTGAGGAAACTAATCTTGTTCTTAACTGGGAGAAATGCCACTTTATGGTGAATGAAGGAATTGTTCTTGGACATAAAATTTCTGAAAGAGGTATTGAAGTTGACAAAGCTAAAGTGGAAGCAATAGAGAAAATTCCTTGTCCTAGGGATCTTAAAGGTATTCGTAGTGTTCTTGGTCATGTTGGTTTTTATAGGAGGTATATTAAAGATTTCTCTAAAATATCAAAGCCTCTTACTAATCTTCTTCAAAAAGATGTACCTTTTGTTTTTTCTGATTATTGTAAGGAAGCTTTTGATACTTTAAAGAAGGCTTTAACTACTGCTCCTATTGTTCAACCACCTGATTGGAATTTACCTTTTGAAATTATGTGTGATGCTGGTGATTTTGCTGTAGGTGCTGTTCTTGGACAACGAGTAGATAAGAAGTCGAATGTTATTCCTTATGCTAGTAAGACTCTTGATGCTGCTCAAAAGAAGTATGCTATTGCTCAAAAAGAGTTCTTAGATGTAGTATTTGCATGTGATAAGTTTAGACCTTATATTTTTGACTCAAAGGTTACTATTCATACTGATCATGCTACTATTATATACCTTACGAAAAAGAAAGATGCTAAGCCTAGGCTTATTAGATGGGTGCTGTTTTACAAGAGTTTGATTTGCATATTATGGATAGGAAGGATGCTGAAAATCCTGTTGTTGATAACTTGTCTAGATTGGAAAACTATGCTTTTGACCATATTCCTGTTAATCATGGTTTTCCAAATGAATAGTTGGCTGCAATAAAGGTAAAATCCCAAGATATTCCATGGTATGCTGATTATGCTAACTTTATTGTTTCAAAGTATTTGCCTCCAACATTTACAGCTCAACAAAGCCGAAAATTCTTTTATGATTTGAGGCATTATTTTTGGGATGACCCACACTTATATAAAGAAGGAGTAGATGGTATTATGAGAAGATGTGTTCCATATCATGAACAATGAGAGATATTGAAAAAGTGCCATGGTAGTGATTATGGAAGACATCACGCTGGGGATAGAACCGCACATAAGGTTCTACAACCAGGTTTATATTGACCTACTCTCTTTAAAGATGGAGGTAAATTTATTTTATCTTGTGATGAATGTCAAAGAGTTGGTAATATTTTTAGACGTAATGAAATGCCTATGAGGTATTCCCTTGTTATTGAACCTTTTGATTGTTGGGGATTTGACTTTATGGGTCCTTTTCCTCCTTCGAATGGTTACATTCATATTCTTGTTGCTGTTGATTATGTTACAAAGTGGGTAGAAACTATACCTACAAAAAGTGCTGATGGTGAGACCTCTTTAAAAATGCTTAAAGATGTTATTTTCCCTAGGTTTGGTGTGCCTAGATATCTTATGACCGATGGAGGTTCTCATTTTATTCATGGTGGTTTTAGAAAAACCCTTGCTAAATATGATGTTAATCATAGAATTGCCTCAGCTTATCATCCTCAAACAAGTGGGCAAGTAGGATTATCAAATACATAAATTAAATCTATCTTGCAAAAGACTGTTAATAAATCTAGGAAGAATTGGTCTAATAAGTTGAATGATGCTTTATGGGCTTATAGAACTGCTTATAAAAACCCTATGGGCATGTCTTGTTATAAAATGGTTTATGGAAAAGTTTGTCACTTGCCTTTAGAATTAGAACACAAAGCTTATTGGGCAGTGAAAGAACTTAATAAAGATTTTAAACTTGCTGGTAAGAAAAGAATGCTGGATTTGAATCATCTAGATGAATGGAGATGTGAAGCTTATGAAAATGCTAGGATCTTTAAAGAGAAAGTTAAACAATGACATGATAGGAGAATTCTTAAAAGAGAGTTTCATGTTGGTGAGAAAGTTCTATTGTATTAGTCTCGTCTCAGATTTTTTGCAGGAAAATTACTCTCGAGATGGGAAGGCCCCTATATTATTAAAGAAGTGTATCGTTCGGGTGCAATCAAAATTGCTTCCCTCAAGGATAACACTACACAAGTGGTAAATGGGCAAAGACTCAAACATTATATTTCTGGGGATTCTTATGATGAATATGTTGATGTTATTCAAGTAATGACTCTGGAGAAGTTCATTAGAGGGAAGATTCCAGAATCTGCAGAGTCTGTTTTGGAATAGGTAACCGTTCTGTTAAGAAAAAGTTCACGGATTACGTTCCACATTATAAATTATTGGTTTTTGGAAAATATGAAAAATACCGAGCCAAGAAGGGTAGGAGACTGTGCCCGAGGGAACCATACCACCCGGGGGCGCGGGCCCACCCCTGGCCGCGCCACCCTCTCCGACTTGTTTTCGACCTGGACTTTCCTTTCGTTATGTATGTTTCTGATATTTAACCCCCCGGACCCCCGAGGTCTGTATATCGTTTTCTCGTCGTGTTTCTGTTTCGACCTGTTTCTGCTAGGAACTGTTTTTCAGTTTTAGAAGCACCATGGCGTCCGCCAACAACAACAAGCGGAAGTATCCAATGGAAGATGATCTCCAAGGCGTCAAGAGGGAAGCAAAAAGGACATTATCAAGCAGCGATGGAAGTGTTTCTTATTGTAGCATGTAGGGACCAAGACCATCAGTTTCGGGCCTCGGCACTATCCCTGGAGTAGAGGAAGCTCTTCAAGTTGCCGATGAGTTCTGTGAACGTTATCGAGCTTTAAGGATGGAGGTAGAGATTCTCCAAGAGGAGAACGACATGTTTAGTAAGATGTTGAAGCGTTTTCATGCCTTGCTTGAGAAGAGTGCATCACCACCACCCTCGAAGAATGGATTCGTCATTGCTATTGGCATCCCCTTGGTTTGTTCCAAGCTTAGGGGAGTGCCGCGGTATCACACCTTTATCTTTCACCCTTTTTACCTTTTAGTAGAGTCATATCATGAGTAGAGAAAATATCATATAGTATGGTTTTTAGTATAGAAGTGTCACTCTTTAGTTGGTTATCGTTGTATCCCTTGGTTTGAGTTTCCGTAATGGAATATTAATGACAAGTTTCATCATATTCTTACTACACAATATTTTAGGTCGCAATTTTTGTTATATGGTTGATCTTGTTATTAGTATTGGTATCAATGTTCGAGCATCAAGTTAATCTATTTGGTTTTGGCATCCTTAGCATTGGTCAGTAGCAACAATAAGCTGAGACTTAAGTAGAAAAGAGGGAGTTGCATGTAGATATATTATTCCATGATCTTTCTTTCTTGTTAGTTCATAAGCTTAGTATTCTCAAGTAAGATTGTTTTTACCTTCAAGGAAGATTGCATGATTGGTTTTATCATATATGTATTTGTTGTTTTCCCTCAACTCTTATGCTTGCTACCCAACCTTGCTAGCCAAAAACTTATATTGAGAGGGAATGCTTCTCGTGCATCCAAACCTTGAGCCCCAAAACATTTCCATTTGTTTCCACCATACCTACCTATATGTGGTATTTAACCGCCACTCCAAGTAAATTTCTTGTGGGCTACCTTTAAAACCTTCAAAATTGCACATGTTTTGTGCCCCTGTTTTAGCTCATGAGGATGCAAATAGAGAATCTTTATCTCACTTGTTGATTGTACTTTACACATCTGTACTAGTGGCTTCATCCGCTTATCCGAATTCTAGAAGAGCTGGCAGCGGGGTTCCCAGCCCCAAATAATAATACAAATTTTCTTCACTATTTTTGTCCGTGATTCATCAGTCAAAGCATAATTGTGTAAATAAAAGAGGAATAGGGATGACCTTCTATACTAGTAGCGTCTTTCAATGGGAGCCGCTCTTGTGAAGTCTAGTTGGCTTGTGACGTACTATATTTTTTGTTTGCCATTCGTTGACATAAGCACACACCACTCTCAAAATTGTTTTCAATACTTTGTTTATCAAATGAAAAGTGATGCGTCCAAAACGTATCTCCTTTTACGAACACTTTTCTTATTGTTTTCCTCTAAACTTTGAGTTTTGGATACCACTAAGACCCCATTGAGATTACATCACCAGAGGACCCCGGGAGCCAGAAGGACACCTGGAGGGGGGCCAGGAGGGGCCCAGACCACCCCTGGGCGCCCCTAGGCCACTGCGCCAGGTGGTGTGGGGGGCACCTCCACCCCTCGGGCTCCCCTTTTACTACATATTCCCCGTAAACCTAAGCGAGGGGGTTTGTCATATTCCACAGAAACACAACAGAGCGTCGCCGCCACCTCGAAACTCAATTAAGGGATCAAAAGTTCATGTTCTGGCGCCCTGCCGGGACGGGGATTCGGAGGAGACCATTGCCATCGGCACCTCTACCTCTTCTCCATCAACCATCCATGATTTCCCCGTCCATGTGTGAGTAAACATCGCTTTAGGCTGAGAGGGATGGAAGGGATTGGATGAGATCGATCATGTAATAATGCCAGCTTGTTAGGGCATAATGCCTAGTATCTATTGTTAGTGTTTTATACCATTGTTGCAACTTGTTATGCTAAATGCTTGTCACTAGGGGCCGAGTGCCATGATCTCAGATATGAACATGTTAGTGTTTCATGAGTATAGTTATGTTTCTTGATCATATCTGCAAGTTGTTTACATATGTCATTGTCCGGAACCCGAGGCACTAAAGTGATAAAAATTGGGACAACCGGAGGGGATGGTTTTGATGTGAGGATCATGTGGGTTCACGGCGTGTTAATGCTTTGCTATGGTGCTTTATTAAAAGGAGCACCTTAATTACCAGTAGTTTCCCTTGAGGCCCCGCTGCAACGGGCTAGTAGGACAAAAGATGTCGTGCAAGTTTCTCATTGCGAGCACGTATGACTATATTGGAACACATGCCTATGGTTAGCCTAAAACTTGGATGCTTTATTATTATTATCTGCAATGCCCATGTTTAGATTATTACATGACCTATGTTATCCATGCAACGCCCGTTCATCCATTCCCTCTATGCCTACAGTACTCCTGTCCTGTTGTTTTCCGCAATTGCTACTGTTGTTACTATTTTATGTTGTTATTTTACTACTACTGCTGCTATAAAACTGTTACCAGTGATAAATTATTGTGAGCCAGTCTACTTTCAGGTGCAGCCGAATTGACAACTCAGTTGTTAAGGCTTATAAATATTCTTTGGCTCCCCTTCTGTCGAATCAATAAATTTGGGTTTTATTTCCCTCGAAGACTGTTGCGACCCCCTATACTTGTGGGTCATGAAGACTATTTTCTAACGCCGTTACCGGGGAGCATAGCTTTATTTATTTGCTCACTTGACCATGATATTGTTCGTTGCAAGCCTTTCATAATGGGCAAGACTCGTGATAGAAAAGTTCCTATATTACCATCCACTACAAGGAGAGGTACAACTTTGAACACCTCTGTTGCTCTTGATTCACCGTCTGTTATGAGTAAGCTGCTTACTCAACCACATGCTACACGTACTGTTACTTCTGCTGAGTCTAAAAATTCTTCTGATAATTTTTATGATGCTTCCACTATGCTTGATGATACTAGTTCACTAGGTCCTTTCTTAGATGCTACAATTGCTAAATCCAAACAAATTGAAAGTGCGGAAATTTTGTTGAAAATATCGGTACACCTGTTAATTCACCTGAGTTTATTGATGATCTTGATGAAACCTATATTGACCTTAATGATTATTTTATTAAGGAAGCTCAAGCGCTTGCAAGACATGCTATGAAATATAAATCTTCTTTTGATGTTAAGTTTGCCACATCTCCCATACACATTAGAGACATGGATTATGATTTCTCTCTAGATTTATCTTACATATCTATTGCTGAGAATGAACCTTTTTGTGGAACTGAAAGTAAAAGTGCTAATGAATGAGCTTTCATCTTTGAGTAGTTTATTTTCTGATGATACTAAGCTGCATGCATACTTATTTTGTTACCAAGATCTTCCCTTTTGTTGTTGAAAGATGAAGCAAAAACTTGGTTCAACAATCTGTCACCTGGATCTATTACTAATCTTATGGACCTGGTTAATGCTTTCTTTCAAAAATATTTTCTTTGGTTATTTTCCACCCAAAATTTTATTTTCACCACTTCCACCATTGTTTTCTTTGGTTATTTTTCCATTGGAGTGTCATAGAACCTATGTATTACTGGTTTTGGTTTTGTTTTCCACCTTTTAACTTTTGTTTTTCTGGGTTTTCATTAATTATTAAATTCTGGAAATACCTCAAAAATAAAGTTTCTCAAAAAATTCCAGAAAAATTATAATAAATTTTCACATCAAAAATGAGGCAGAGAGCCACCTGGGAGACCCCAGGGGGACCCACTAGTCAGGAAGACCATAGGGGGCGCGACCTGCCCCCTAGTGGCGCCAGCACATGGTGTGGGCCCCCTGGCCCTCCACTAACTCTCTCCCCTGCCAAAGATTCCTCTCTCACCCCACAGACTCAAAACAAATTCTGGAACCCAAGTTCTTGCTGTTCTTCCTCGAGATTTTTCGATCTCTTTGATCAGCCCACCATTTTTGGTGAAATTTGGTGCAATTGCTCTCCGGTATGTGACTCCTCCGATTATCCAAGTAGAATTTTGTTTGGTGGAGTATTTCTTGAGTATTTTGTTACTGTAGGTGACAGCTTATGTGAGTTTTAATGCTTGATTTGGGTGGAAATAATATAGTTTTGATGCATGTTTAGCTCTCCTATAAGTCTATATGGTAGTTTCCACCTTATAGTTGTTTGAAATCAATTTTTGTGATGATTGTTGAAAAATTTCAGAAATGGACAGCCATAACTTTGGAGAAATATTTAGGAGTGATGCTCCTAGAAGAACAAGGCCCTCACGTTCATCCACCTTAGTGAGGCCATCTTATAACGAAGACCTCATTGCACCGAACATCGATGATGTGGGAGGTGATGGATGTGACGCCCCGAGATCGAGCACTATGCAGATTTCAGCATTCCCGCCGAATCCGCATAATAACCGATTCCAGGTTGCCATTTATGATAACATTACAATAGTTCACGAATAATCCACAATTACAACAGCATCAGAAAGATACAAGATGACTCAACGAGCCAGGGATTACAACTGATACAATACAAAGATCCAAATAACAGCGGAAGAAACAAACGTCCGGCTACGGACAAGATCCAAATTGGACTAAGAGTCCTGAAGATAACCGAAGGCGTCCAATCCCTGCCCAGGCCAAGCCGGAGGGATTCCCAAGCTAACGTCGTCAGACTTCAAACCTGTTGACTGCAATTTGGAATTTGCAGCCACGAAAGAGATTCGTGGGTCAGTACGGTTAAGTACTGGCAAGGGGGATAAAACCCATACTCACAAGTTACCGGCGTAGCCAGTCATCACAAGATACAAATACTTTAGGACCAACGGAAAGGAAGGGGTTATTGCAAATATGTGACATCAGGCTGCACTAACCAACTACAGAGATTCTATTACTTCCAACTATCAGAAAGGAGATAAGATCGAGTGATAGTAACCAACTGAAAGATAACTTCAAACAAACCCATCCTGGATCTCGCCCCTTTAGCCAAAGAAGCAATCCGAGGATAACTCACACAGTTGTATTAAAGGTGAATCAAGTTATTGTGTGAATAACCCTATTACTAGTCAAGTTATTAATCAGTGGGTATATCATGGTTGATCATTATGTTTAAGTTGTCCTGAGTACTTGTTAGCCAGTACTTTCACCAAGTAATCCATAACCGCGGAAAACACGGCTTCTCGAGAAGATTATCCCTGCAGGGTTGCACCATAGTAACCGACACTCATGAATATCCCGCCAGATGGAGTGGCCACTCCACCAAGCGGGGCACTCAACACAATCCAACCCTTCTTCGCATCAAGCCCAAAGAACCTTGGGCGCACGGCTAATCGAGCCCAGAAGAAAATGGACCCTCATAGCACTCTAAGAACGTGTCCCCCTATATGCCGACTACGAAAGTTCCACCCGGGATCCAAGGGCTCGCAAGATCATGCATGCAGCAAATGGAAAACCCGAACTAAATGAGGCGATTTGGACGAGATGCGAATCGGGTCAAACTGAGGGGGAGCCCATACTCCCCAAATGCGGGTAGTGCGCTCATCATGGATCAGTAGACAAGACCCTTTTCCTATTAGGGTCGACACTAGCAGGCCTCAAAACCACAAAGGGCCTCCTGCCGGTGCCTTATCATCAAATTTATTATTAATAATAACATTAGCATGATTGATTGATTGATTGAACATCGAGCCCCCGGAACATAACGGAGTAATAACATAAAGTAACGGGTAACAGACTCGAGCAAACAACCCTAAGCATGCTAGGTAAGAACAGGCACAAACAAAGGCTGTAGGTATGGAGGTGAGGCAATAACAAGGTTAAGGGATTCATGTGATGGGTTCGTAACAGAAACAACTACTACTAAGGCTAGCAGAAATGAACAACGGAAAGAATCGGTAACAAGTGATGAAAGGCAGCCATATGGCATGCAAGTGAGTATACTTGCCTGAGATCCCGCAAGGTAGCAGAACTTGTCGTTGCTCACATCATCTCAACGTCCTATCCGAGAAGAAGCAACGAACCTCGAACAAACACCGGAATGCAACAATTACTACTACGGCAAAAGATCCAGCATGATCAAGATATGGATGCATGACAAGTTTAAAGATGCATCAAGGTAAACTAGTTGACAAGATAAACAGATTTAAATGGACCCATATGCAATTGAGTTGCATATGAAAAGCCCAGGAATTATGGTTGAAACAATTGTTTTCCAACTAACCAATAGGTGAGAGTGGATTAGCATGATGCATGGATGAGGAAAACAGCGAAATAACAACATTAGAATCAAATTAAAATAGGGTGTAGCAATTTAGAATTTTATTATTAGCTTAGGGAAATTTTGGGTGCCTTAAAGGGAACACACAAGTATTTGTTGTTTTCATCCATTTAAAATGTTCAAAACAAATAACAAAGTGGATATTTGAAAAGAACATCAAATTTTAGTTGGATTACATGATTCACATTTTGAAATTGGACTTAGGATTATTTAATTATGAATTAAACAATATTGAACAATTTTTAATTGCATTAAACAAGATTTAAATGGTTTAGGCAATTTTAATTATTCAAAACAGAAAACAAAAATTATATTTGAATAGGTTATTTAAAATGGTATGGAAAACATATTTTATTTGCATTTATTGGATTAATAAATAATTAGTTATTGATTTTATAAACTAGCATTTGAATTATTCCAATTTGAATTTTAAATGTATTTGGAAAATTCAAAACAGGGAACAAATGTTTCCAAAAGATAGACAATTGAATGTAGATCAGAGTGCATATTTTATTTGCAGTTTTTGGAGTTTTAAAACTAATTTTATTGACAAAACAAATCCAGGGACTAAACTGTTATTATTTGGACTTAGTTTGGAAAAACAGAAAGCTTAACAAACGTTTTGCACCTACTGGGAACGTACCCACAGGCTGCCAGAGGGCCCGTGGGCTCACTGTGCCTACGTGGCACAGAGAGAGGCTGACAGGTGGGCCGCCCGGTCAGCACTAGGTGTAAAAAAAGGTTGGGGTTTATTTGCGTTGTCCAGGGATCGAACCCTGGACCTGCCCTCACGTTTCGCTAGTCTGAACCATTGGGGTGGAATCGGGTTGTTGTCAGTAAACGCTAAGCAGGCTGGTTGAGGTGTTGCTCGTGTCTGAACGTTACTGAATCGTGACTGAAACTGCAACTTGAACAGCTACAGGCAGAGGCCGCCGGCGATCTGCGGTGCCGCTCGCTGCGCGTGGGTCGCTGTGCATCGAGGCATGCGTACCTGCATCGGATGGCAGCGAGCGGGAGGTGTACTGCGCGCGTGGCCTAACTGAACCCCGAAAGAAAAATACCTGCAGTTTTCTGACGGAAAGAAGGCACGGCGGCGGGGCAGCGACTGGCCGCGGCGAGCGAGGAGTTGGTGATGTGCAGGGTGCTGGCGATGGATGCGTGGTGTGGGCGTGTGCTGGTGTTGCGTGCTTGTGCAGAGACGAAGGAGAGGGCAGGGAGCAGATCGGGGGCTCACCGCGTTCTGTAGACGCGCAGTCGTCGACGGTCGGTGACAGTAGCAGAAACGGCCGGGAGAATCGGCGACGGCGCGGCCGGCACAGGCCTCCTCCCGCCTCCGAGCCTTCAGGGAAAGTGGAGGTGGATGGGAGCTGGTTCCATTCCCGGGGTCGGGACCTCCTCGCGGTGACCGGAGACGGAAGGGGGCGGTGGACTGACGGCGGCTAAGGTGGTGGTGCTCCGGTGGTTCAGTCTGCAGGCTTTCAGAGCAGAGGAAGAAGGCGGCGATGGAAGGAAAAGAGGGGGGGAGCTAGGTTTAGGGATGGCTCGAGAGGGTAGGTAGGGTAGATATATGCCTTGGAGCTCGTACGGCAGCTCATCCATGGGGGGGGAGGAGGAATCGTGTGGCTGTTTGGGTGTTCGTACAGAAGGAGGAAGAAGCCAAAAAAAACAGAAAGGGGTACTGGGCTAGGAAAGGAATGGTGGGCTGGGGAGAAAAGGGCCATGGGCTGCCTCTCTCTCTTGGGTTTTCTTTTCCCTTTTTTTTTGTAAAGAAAAGAGAGAGAGGAATAGAAAAGGTTTGGGGTTTCAATTGATAAATAATTGCTATTAAGTTGCAAAACAACAATTGAAAGCAAGGTTGGTTTTTATTTCAAAATTGGAAATATTAGTTGGAATTAAAATAAGGTTTGATTTTGGGAATTGTAGAAATAAACAAAGTTTTATTTAACACATATCAAGCAAACATACCAACATTATTTGATTTAATTTGTTTGCCAAATGTTTAATATTTAAACCCATATTGGAATATGAGAAATAAGATTGATTTGAATTTTTGAATTAGTCATTAGGGTTTTAATAACAGGGGGATTTGTATTACCAAACAATTTGATTAGAGCAAATTCAACCAGTGAAAAACAATTGAGTGGTTTAGTTTTTTGAAATTTTGAATTTGGAAATGTTGAGCAAGGTGTGGAAGTTTAAATTGTTTTTGAGTTTTCAGTTATGATGCAACATGGTGCAATGCAATGTGATGCAGATGATGCTAGCAAAACAAACAGGTAACACCCCAGGTGTTACAGACGACACCACTAACAAGGGATTGCGCCCTCGCAATCCACCTGCTAACCCGGGAGGGGAAAGAAGTTCGACTATCGATTCTTCGCGCTTCCGTTGATCTCCTCGACACCACTAACAAGGGTTTCTCGACACCACTAACAAGAGATTCTTGCTCGGGCTGATGACGATGTTTTTCCACCAGGAATCTTCCGATGATCGAACCTATTAGGTTAAAGGCTCAGAAAACGTCCACCCACGTAGGATCCTAACACTTTGAAAGATAGACAAGGAGAAGACTCCAAAACAAATAAGATGGGAGGGGAAATAGAATAGGGGTAAGGAGAAAACAAGAATCCTATTGAGATGTTTTTCCAAAATAGTTTAGCAGAAATAGTTTTTGACACTCTAGAAACAACGACCGTTAGCGAGGTTAACCTACAGGCTTTGCGGACCCGTTGCTTCGATAACCATTCGTATCGAAACAATCTCGGGAATCGGAACCAAGGCTCTGATACCATTTGTGACGCCCCGAGATCGAGCACTATGCAGATTTCAGCATTCCCGCCGAATCCGCATAATAACCGATTCCAGGTTGCCATTTATGATAACATTACAATAGTTCACGAATAATCCACAATTACAACAGCATCAGAAAGATACAAGATGACTCAACGAGCCAGGGATTACAACTGATACAATACAAAGATCCAAATAACAGTGGAAGAAACAAACGTCCGGCTACGGACAAGATCCAAATTGGACTAAGAGTCCTGAAGATAACCGAAGGCGTCCAATCCCTGCCCAGGCCAAGCCGGAGGGATTCCCAAGCTAACGTCGTCAGACTTCAAACCTGTTGACTGCAATTTGGAATTTGCAGCCACGAAAGAGATTCGTGGGTCAGTACGGTTAAGTACTGGCAAGGGGGATAAAACCCATACTCACAAGTTACCGGCGTAGCCAGTCATCACAAGATACAAATACTTTAGGACCAACGGAAAGGAAGGGGTTATTGCAAATATGTGACAGCAGGCTGCACTAACCAACTACAGAGATTCTATTACTTCCAACTATCAGAAAGGAGATAAGATCGAGTGATAGTAACCAACTGAAAGATAACTTCAAACAAACCCATCCTGGATCTCGCCCCTTTAGCCAAAGAAGCAATCCGAGGATAACTCACACAGTTGTATTAAAGGTGAATCAAGTTATTGTGTGAATAACCCTATTACTAGTCAAGTTATTAATCAGTGGGTATATCATGGTTGATCATTATGTTTAAGTTGTCCTGAGTACTTGTTAGCCAGTACTTTCACCAAGTAATCCATAACCGCGGAAAACACGGCTTCTCGAGAAGATTATCCCTGCAGGGTTGCACCATAGTAACCGACACTCATGAATATCCCGCCAGATGGAGTGGCCACTCCACCAAGCGGGGCACTCAACACAATCCAACCCTTCTTCGCATCAAGCCCAAAGAACCTTGGGCGCACGGCTAATCGAGCCCAGAAGAAAATGGACCCTCATAGCACTCTAAGAACGTGTCCCCCTATATGCCGACTACGAAAGTTCCACCCGGGATCCAAGGGCTCGCAAGATCATGCATGCAGCAAATGGAAAACCCGAACTAAATGAGGCGATTTGGACGAGATGCGAATCGGGTCAAACTGAGGGGGAGCCCATACTCCCCAAATGCGGGTAGTGCGCTCATCATGGATCAGTAGACAAGACCCTTTTCCTATTAGGGTCGACACTAGCAGGCCTCAAAACCACAAAGGGCCTCCTGCCGGTGCCTTATCATCAAATTTATTATTAATAATAACATTAGCATGATTGATTGATTGATTGAACATCGAGCCCCCGGAACATAACGGAGTAATAACATAAAGTAACGGGTAACAGACTCGAGCAAACAACCCTAAGCATGCTAGGTAAGAACAGGCACAAACAAAGGCTGTAGGTATGGAGGTGAGGCAATAACAAGGTTAAGGGATTCATGTGATGGGTTCGTAACAGAAACAACTACTACTAAGGCTAGCAGAAATGAACAACGGAAAGAATCGGTAACAAGTGATGAAAGGCAGCCATATGGCATGCAAGTGAGTATACTTGCCTGAGATCCCGCAAGGTAGCAGAACTTGTCGTTGCTCACATCATCTCAACGTCCTATCCGAGAAGAAGCAACGAACCTCGAACAAACACCGGAATGCAACAATTACTACTACGGCAAAAGATCCAGCATGATCAAGATATGGATGCATGACAAGTTTAAAGATGCATCAAGGTAAACTAGTTGACAAGATAAACAGATTTAAATGGACCCATATGCAATTGAGTTGCATATGAAAAGCCCAGGAATTATGGTTGAAACAATTGTTTTCCAACTAACCAATAGGTGAGAGTGGATTAGCATGATGCATGGATGAGGAAAACAGCGAAATAACAACATTAGAATCAAATTAAAATAGGGTGTAGCAATTTAGAATTTTATTATTAGCTTAGGGAAATTTTGGGTGCCTTAAAGGGAACACACAAGTATTTGTTGTTTTCATCCATTTAAAATGTTCAAAACAAATAACAAAGTGGATATTTGAAAAGAACATCAAATTTTAGTTGGATTACATGATTCACATTTTGAAATTGGACTTAGGATTATTTAATTATGAATTAAACAATATTGAACAATTTTTAATTGCATTAAACAAGATTTAAATGGTTTAGGCAATTTTAATTATTCAAAACAGAAAACAAAAATTATATTTGAATAGGTTATTTAAAATGGTATGGAAAACATATTTTATTTGCATTTATTGGATTAATAAATAATTAGTTATTGATTTTATAAACTAGCATTTGAATTATTCCAATTTGAATTTTAAATGTATTTGGAAAATTCAAAACAGGGAACAAATGTTTCCAAAAGATAGACAATTGAATGTAGATCAGAGTGCATATTTTATTTGCAGTTTTTGGAGTTTTAAAACTAATTTTATTGACAAAACAAATCCAGGGACTAAACTGTTATTATTTGGACTTAGTTTGGAAAAACAGAAAGCTTAACAAACGTTTTGCACCTACTGGGAACGTACCCACAGGCTGCCAGAGGGCCCGTGGGCTCACTGTGCCTACGTGGCACAGAGAGAGGCTGACAGGTGGGCCGCCCGGTCAGCACTAGGTGTAAAAAAAAGGTTGGGGTTTATTTGCGTTGTCCAGGGATCGAACCCTGGACCTGCCCTCACGTTTCGCTAGTCTGAACCATTGGGGTGGAATCGGGTTGTTGTCAGTAAACGCTAAGCAGGCTGGTTGAGGTGTTGCTCGTGTCTGAACGTTACTGAATCGTGACTGAAACTGCAACTTGCACAGCTACAGGCAGAGGCCGCCGACGATCTGCGGTGCCGCTCGCTGCGCGTGGGTCGCTGTGCATCGAGGCATGCGTACCTGCATCGGATGGCAGCGAGCGGGAGGTGTACTGCGCGCGTGGCCTAACTGAACCCCGAAAGAAAAATACCTGCAGTTTTCTGACGGAAAGAAGGCACGGCGGCGGGGCAGCGACTGGCCGCGGCGAGCGAGGAGTTGGTGATGTGCAGGGTGCTGGCGATGGATGCGTGGTGTGGGCGTGTGCTGGTGTTGCGTGCTTGTGCAGAGACGAAGGAGAGGGCAGGGAGCAGATCGGGGGCTCACCGCGTTCTGTAGACGCGCAGTCGTCGAGGGTCGGTGACAGTAGCAGAAACGGCCGGGAGAATCGGCGACGGCGCGGCCGGCACAGGCCTCCTCCCGCCTCCGAGCCTTCAGGGAAAGTGGAGGTGGATGGGAGCTGGTTCCATTCCCGGGGTCGGGACCTCCTCGCGGTGACCGGAGACGGAAGGGGGCGGTGGACTGACGGCGGCTAAGGTGGTGGTGCTCCGGTGGTTCAGTCTGCAGGCTTTCAGAGCAGAGGAAGAAGGCGGCGATGGAAGGAAAAGAGGGGGGGAGCTAGGTTTAGGGATGGCTCGAGAGGGTAGGTAGGGTAGATATATGCCTTGGAGCTCGTACGGCAGCTCATCCATGGGGGGGGAGGAGGAATCGTGTGGCTGTTTGGGTGTTCGTACAGAAGGAGGAAGAAGCCAAAAAAACAGAAAGGGGTACTGGGCTAGGAAAGGAATGGTGGGCTGGGGAGAAAAGGGCCATGGGCTGCCTCTCTCTCTTGGGTTTTCTTTTCCCTTTTTTTTTGTAAAGAAAAGAGAGAGAGGAATAGAAAAGGTTTGGGGTTTCAATTGATAAATAATTGCTATTAAGTTGCAAAACAACAATTGAAAGCAAGGTTGGTTTTTATTTCAAAATTGGAAATATTAGTTGGAATTAAAATAAGGTTTGATTTTGGGAATTGTAGAAATAAACAAAGTTTTATTTAACACATATCAAGCAAACATACCAACATTATTTGATTTAATTTGTTTGCCAAATGTTTAATATTTAAACCCATATTGGAATATGAGAAATAAGATTGATTTGAATTTTTGAATTAGTCTTTAGGGTTTTAATAACAGGGGGATTTGTATTACCAAACAATTTGATTAGAGCAAATTCAACCAGTGAAAAACAATTGAGTGGTTTAGTTTTTTGAAATTTTGAATTTGGAAATGTTGAGCAAGGTGTGGAAGTTTAAATTGTTTTTGAGTTTTCAGTTATGATGCAACATGGTGCAATGCAATGTGATGCAGATGATGCTAGCAAAACAAACAGGTAACACCCCAGGTGTTACAATGGAATTGCTAATCCTTCTAGCTTCCCATGTTTTACATTTTTTAGAAGTGCAGGTCTAATGGATGACTTCTTGATGGTTATTGAGAGAGTTCGTTTAAACAACTACATGGAGGATGAAAGTCTCCAGTATGCTACTCTCACAAAAACTTTTGTTGAGAGCTTTAAATTTCGTAACTCACATTATGGCCCCACTGTTGCTTTTAAGACAATATTTTATTCTTTGTCATGCGTAGATGTGCAGAATGATAAACAGTACGGTTCTCAATAATAATATATTATTTAGATGATTTTACTAACAAATCAATATTACTTGGTATGAAATTCTTGCAAGAGAGAGTGTGAGACCAAATGTTGCAATGGAAAATAAAACATATAAGACATTTTCCAAAATGTATGCTTAACAGAAATGAGAACATGTGTTAGAGGTAATTACAAACTAAATATGAACATCCTTTGATGCTCTATTTTATGCACGATTTTCTCTTGTCATTTTCCCAAGTTTTGGTTGATTTTTATTTGACTTTTGCTCTCACACTAACCCAAACACCACAATGTTTGGAGATGTTTCAATACTTGGTTGAGATTTTAAGATTTATATAAACAAGGAAGGAAATGAAGTATATTGATGATAATTGGAACAACTCAAGCAATTCTGGAAAAAAAGAAAATTACAAATAATTCGCAGATAGATTTAACGACCAGTAGTACGGTAATCACCGACCGTACCAGACACCGCCGCCTTCAACTGTTTAGGGTGAAACTTTCCTAAAGGCAGAAGAGGCAAAAAAACTATAGAAAAAATAAAGAGATTAGAAGTGGGAAGGACTAGATCCGGGAAGAAGAACCATCTGCGAGATCTTGCCCAAGATCGTCTTCCTTAATAATATCAATTACACCACATAGAGAGATAGATAGAGATCCATTGTGATAAGATTAGGGTTGTGAAGGCTTGATCTACATTGAACTCCTGGTTTGGTACATGCTAATTATTGTGGTTTTCTACGGTAATATTAAGATGAACTTTTCCCTTTCCACCATTGAATTTATACCTGATATGTTTCTCATGAGCTAGTAAACCTCCAAGGTGTGATTGATGTAGGGGATTGGTGAAATGTGTTTGTGTCTATTTATTTCATAATATTTGCGAGAGTCTTTTTAATATTGTTCAGGTCCAGGTAGCATGATCCAAGAAGACCTACACAGACAAGCACTTGTTTAATGAATCCGTGACCTCCAAGGTGACATGTAGAGATATCTACGAGGAGTGAAGAGAACGAGAAGATAAGGGGAGGCCAAAGAACTTAAAGCATTGGTCTAACCTATGTGGTTTTAAATAGCTGGACCATGACATATGGGACAGGAATGCAGGACCATAGTGATGAACAAATCCAGGCATGGATATGTTTGACTACTATAGGGTGAATCGCTTATTGACTATTCAATATACAAGAATATGAATCACTTAGCCACTTCCACCATTGGCACATTCGTTGGAACCATGAACTCAAATCACTTTGCACATATTTCATTCGTAAGTAGTAAACGCACCCTTTCTAGTATTTTACTTACTTGCTATTTACTCTTAGTAATATCACCTCTTTATTTTCATACAACCAAACCACTGTTTTATGCATGTCTAAGTGAGTAAAAACTCTGTAAGTTAATTCACATAAGTGTAACACCTTGTGTCCGAGATAGACAACCTTTAAAAAAAACATTTGCCAGATAAACTCTATGTGGGATCGATATTAATCGGGAGATCATACTTTCGTGAAATTATGCAATAACAAACATGTGCACTTGCAGGTATCAATCTATTTTCCGGTATCCTTGCCGGGGAGCTAAGCGTCGATGGTTTTTGTCTTTTAACAGTTTGCGGATTTGTCTTAATTAGATGTTCTCTATTGAAGATAGGGGATCAAAAAGATCAGGTAGAAACTATCTACCATATTATCCAACAAGATTTCCTAGGGAATTAGTCCCTAAACTTATTGATAATATTAATAAATATCAAAATATCGATATAAGCATGTTATTCGATAATATGACTCTTCCACCTAATAGGGAAAAAAACTCTTATGGAGTTCAGTGCTCCATATAATTTGTTATTAAGAATCCTATAATCAATCCAGACTCTGAATATGCTTCTTATGACATAGATCCTACTGTTATTATCCATGTTATGCAGACTGATTTTTCAGGACAATATAATGAAGACCATCAACGCCATTTGAGAGAATTGGAAGATTACCGTAAATTCTGCAAACCAAAGGGATTATCCAAAGAGTTTGTTTTGTTCAAAGTGTTTAGTTTTTATTTAAAAGGAAATGCTAAGAATTGGTTCAAAACACTCCCAAAGAGGTGTATCATGGACTCGAAAGATCTTATTAAAAAGTTTATGTGTAAACTTTTCTCCACAATTTTTTTTAATGTAGTCAAAGAAGTTATGAGCTTTACTCAGGATAAGGCTGAACGATTAGCTCAGGTAGCTGAGAGGTATTTTGGCCTCATAGCGAATACTCTAGTCCATGGAATTAGTGATGCCACTATTTATCATACTTTTTTATTATGGATTAAATGCAAAAACCAGAAATTAACTTTATTGTAATGCAGGAGGATGCTTCATGAATTTAACCAAAGAGCAATGTGATAAATTTTTTGAGGATATTATCAGCAACATAAACAAATGGCAACTTGATGATGGTACAAGCAACGAAACTATCCCTGCTAATTTCTTGGAAGAAACTGTTCAAGCTAAAGGTATTTACCTACTAAGAAATGAATCGAAGAAACAATTTGATGAGGCTATGAAGGTAAATGATATTCCTACAAAGAAACTTGAAGGTAATACAACAGATACTTTTCAAATTTACGAGAAACAAGACGAGATAAGCAAATCTTTTTATTCTTTCTGGTGTTAGTAGAGTAAAATTAATGAAGTACTTATGAACCATGTGAAGCATCACATGAAACTAATAGCTAAAATTGGAGAAGAATTAGAAGACATGAGTCACACAATCAAGGAACTAGATAAGCATGCTCGCATGATTAGTACTTAGTGTGAATAAATAGATAAAATTCAGTCTCTTATACTTGAGCAAGAATTCTGCATGAATTCTATATCAACTAATATTGTCACCACAAGCAATAAAATAACCCAAGGACCCAAAGGACCAGCCTGGTATGAGGAAGAACAAGCCAAAAGAAGAAAATCCAAAGAGAAGATGAGTAAACAGAAATAAAAGTTTATAGAGCCTCGTGATGTAGAAAAGTTGAATGAAGATCAACGAGAAGAGGAGTCAACCAAAAAAGGTAATGAAAATTCACAATTTCATTTTGATCTGACCATGAAAGTGAAGGATAAGAAGAAAATGAACCAAGTCAAGGACATGAGGAGGGAAATGCAATAGGAGCTACGAGAAAAAAAAAACTACAGATAAATCCTCCACCAAAGGTATATCATAAATCAAAAAAGATTCTTCCATTCCCTCATATAAAAGAGATATGAGTGATGAACAAATATATAAATCATTTATCCAAGATTTAGAAATATTATCTCTTGAAGTGCCTATGTTCAAAGCCATGGAAGTTCCTACTTACAAGAAATATTTGAGATATTATAAACAGGAAAATAGCAGTTCCCCAGTTAAAACTATGGCCTCTATAGAAAACTACCAAATAGAAGGAAGATTTGCCCAGAAGCAAGAAGATCCAGGTATACCATTTATAACTTGCCATATAGGAGGAACAAAATATCACAATTCTCTTTGTGATTTAGGAGGATGTGTAAGTATTATGCCATTCTCTTTGTACAAGAAATTAAATTCGGGAGACTATTCTCCAACAACTATAACATTGTTGATGACAGACAAAACTAGAAAACAATCTATAGGTATGATTGAGGATATTTTGCTCAGGGTTGATAAACATGTTATACCAACTGATTTTATTATATTAGGTATACCGAGGACGATAAATTATCCATTAAACTCTAAAGACCTTTTTTAAGTGATGCAGGTGCTTTTGTTGACTGCGTTAAAGGAAAAATAGTATTCAATGTTTATGATCAAGAAATTGTTCGATATTTCCAATGAAACGGTAACCAAAAGATATATGTGTTACCCATGCACGCAAAACGAATTTGGTAAGCACTCTCACTATAGATCAACCGAAGGTAAGAATGAAAGGTTAAACACTGAATAGGTTGTGCTCGACAACCTAAAACAAGCGCTTGATAGGAGGCAACCCATCAATTCCTTTTTCTTTTCAGATTTATAGATACAATTTAATGGTTTAAAAATATTGCGTGAAGATTAAACAAAGAATTGCGTTCGAATGGAAGAAAAGGTGCTGAAATTTGAAGTTGATTTGAGCTTAACGAGACTCAGTATAGGGGCAAACGACCGTAAGAGTGCGCGTACCGAAGAAATATGGGACCTCGAAGCGCAACTTTTTTCAGGCGGTATAATGAGTGGCAGTACGGGGATTTTCACCGGACCGACCACCGTACTGCTACATCTTCTACGAGCCTCCACATCTAGTATTGTTTAACGAGTGGCAGTATAGTGATTGTTCATCATACCAGCCACCGTACCATGATACCTTCTGTGAGCATCAATATCCAGTGTTATTTAACGAGTGGTGGTGATTTATCACCGTACGAGCTGCCGTACCAGGACATTTTCCTGAGAGGCACATGATAAAATACTATTTAATGAGTGATCGTGCAGTGGTTAACCACTGAACTATAGCACCAGCATGATATCTACATCATCGTGAAGGTGGCACAACTTAACGAGTGGCGGTACAGTCATTAGTGACCGCACCAGCCACCGTACCAGAGTGAGGCCCAGGTACGTAAACCCTAAAGGCCTCTAAATGAACGTGTGACGAGCATCGGTAAAGTGACGACCGACCGTACCAGTCACCGTATCGACTCGTTTTGCAGATAAAACCGGATGGCTGTGGGATTGGAGCTCATACCATCCTCCAAACCTGAGCCTTCTCTCTCCAAACTCTCTCAAACTCAACCCTAAATCCTTCCAAACCTTAGATTCTTGATGGATTTTCCCATTTGATTTGGTAGGTCACCAAATCGGTAAGTTTCTCTTCCAATTCATGGTTTATTTTTCTCCAGTTTATGGTTGTTTTGATAGTTTGGTTTAGAGTAGATGAGTTCATGACCTATATTGATTTAAACCAATTTTATACTTAAGTATTTGAGTTGTTCATGTAAAATCGTTTGTTATATAAATATGAATCATATGCCCAATCTTATTTAGTTAAAATTTTCAAGAAAATTTATTTCTTTGTGAAGAAGATGAAGTCCAAGGTGGGTGACAGCAGCTCCACCATAGAGCACCGCAACAAGAGGGCAAGGGAGAGCCTAGTCTATGAAGATAGTAGTCTCAAGGAGGTGTTTCGACAAGCTGAGCTCGCGTGTGGTTGTTCCAACAAGGTGGGCAGATCACAAGTTCCTCGAGAACTCTTGTTTATCCGCCGACTTTGAATGGATGACCGAGAACGTTGAGCTTGGTGTTTTCGCACACATCGACACCTCAACCTACAAAAGTCTCACACTGGAGTTCCTCTCCTCCTTTGGCAGCAACATCTCTAAGCCCGACCAAGAGCCCGCATGCTGGTTCACCATTGGTGGACACCACTAGTGCATACATGTGCTTCCCGAACGCAGGGACATGCATGGTTGCTGGACCGCGCGGCGTTTCAGGTTGCTCGCCAAAAGTCGGGGCTTGAGTCCCAAGAGCCAGAAGAGAAGGAGGAGGCATGCGACAAAGCCACAACATCACCCACAAGAGGAAGAATGGGATGACTAGGGATTTCAAGCAACACCACCACCACCACCACATGAAACCAGAGATTACACTTGTCGTGCAGACTTTGAGGAGCTCGTAGGACGAGTGGGTAGAGTTGAGCAAGCACTTCAGACTGTGAGCACCAACTTCACATACCTCAGCACGAGCGTGAACACCCTCGTGAGGGATTGGGCACCTTATGCCCCAAGCAACAACAACAACGGCGACGAGTAGACCCAGCTAGGTCAAAAAACTAAGCTCGAGGGAGGTGAAAACCCTCCATCGCATTCATATTTATTGCATTTAAATTTTTGTTTCCGTTTGTTATTGTTTCTTCTTATTTTTTAGCATGTTTATTTTTAGCAATGCATTATTATTGAAAAAACAAAAAAACTAGAGTAGTTTATTTTATGAAGGTATTTATCTTTTATTTTTTGTTTCTTTTGTTTCATTTTGAATTTTTCAACGAATTACTCAGCTCGAGTGGGATAGCAAGGATAAGAAACAAGAAGAGGGATCGAGCAAGACACCAAACTAGAATGAGAAGGTATGTCATTCTCATCTTCCTACTTCTCACAAATTTAACTAATATGATAGAATTACTTGTCTGGTTGCACTTAAAGCTCGTTCCCTGTCTAGAGTATTAGCCTGAGCATTTTTCTCTCAACGATAGTCTCACTATTTTTAGCCTGATGAATGGTACATTGTTTAAAGTTTGAAAAATACAACAAGTAACTTTTGCAAACAAATGTGTGAGCTGAGAAAGAAAGGAACTAATATTGCTAATCATTGATGAAATGTGGATTTGATTAATCCTCCATGCTGCTACTATATTGGAAGATTGAATTGTATTTGTTTAATTGGCACTAAGTATTTGTGGACTGCTTGGTGTTAAAATATGAAATCCAACTTAAACGAATGATTCCTTGAGGGTCCTTGGGTACTCAATTTAATTTTCTTAAGACCACCAATCCGCTGCCCTTGATACTGTACAAGATGTTTTGATAATAAATCATCCCGCTTTATTTGTTTAACAATATTTTCATGTATGTCATGCATAGATGTGCAGAATGATAAAAACTACGGTTCTTAGTATTAATACATTATTCAGATGATTTTACTAACAAATCAATATTACCTAGTATGAAATTTTTGCAAGCGAGAGTGTGAGACCAAATGTTGCATTGGAAAGAAAACATATAAGACATTTTCCAAAATGTATGCTTAACAGAAATGAGAACGTGTGTTAGCAGTAACTACATACCGAATGTGAACAGCCTTTAATGCATCCATTTTATGCATGATTTTCTCTTACAATTTCCCCAAGTTTTAGTTGATTTTTATTTGCCTTTTCTCTCACACTAACCTAAACACCGCAATGTTTGGATATGTTTTAATTCTTGTTTGAGATTTTAAGATTTATACTAACAAGGAAGAAAATGAAGCATATTGATGATAAATAGAGAAAATCGAGCAATTATGGAAAAAGGTAAATTACAAATAATTTACATACAGATTTAACGACCAGTAGTACGGTCATCACCGACCGTACCAGCCACCACACGAGGCGCCTCTGCCTTCCGCTCTTTAAAAGTGAATCTTTCGTAAGGACAGAAGATGCGAAAAACCTACAGAAAGAAAGATAGAGAGATCAAAAGCGGAAGGAAGAGATCCGGGGAGAAGAACCATCTGCGAAATCCTGCCCAAGGCCGTCTTCCTCAACACAATTCCATCACCATTCCACCACATAGAGAGATAAGTAGAGATCCACTTAAAAATATTAGGGTTATGAATCCTTGATCTAGATTGAACTCCTCATTTGGTACTTGCAAATTATTGTGATTTTCTGCGGTAATATTAAGATGAACTTTTCCCTTTCAACCATTGAGTTTATACCTGATATGTATCTCATGTGCAAGTAAGGCTCCAAGGTGTGTCAAATGTAGGGGACCTACTGCCATCCGTGGGCCATCGTAGGGCGGACCTACCGCTGGCTAGAGAAATACCGCACGATCTTATTAACTAAAATCTCACCCACGCACCACATATCGCTTCATTCACCAACGTCCATAATTGTGTTTCGTCGGGGGCTCTCAACATGCGGGTAATCAAGCAAGATTACATCTTGTACAATACTTACTAGAAACTACTCCCTCCAATAAGCTATACGCGTATCCCTAGGTTGCCAATTTGGCCAACGAAATATAACTTAAATAGTATAAAAAAATATACCATTAGTAAATACAAGATCTGAAGTTTATTATGGTATATTATTTATAATATATAAGTTGTATTTTGTTGGTCAATTTGGTGACCTAGGGATACATGTATGACTTATAAACCGAGATAGAGTGAGCATTACATATTTGATGCATGCATGAGGTTAGTCACAATGGAGAGTAACCGGTGTCATTAGACTATGTTAGTGCTTCCATAGTGAAGATTAATATATATGTGGTGTCATGCAAAGATGTATTTATTAATTTGTGGACTCATATTGCATTCGAACGTATGATGTTATGACAACATATTATGTTACCACAACCAACTCTCTCTATATTAAGACATGTCAAATTTTTTGCCTACATGACACTCATGTTACTGCTTATTTTATTTTTCTGAGTTGGATATCGGAATCCGTTAACCACGTTGCACAGTAACATCGCTGTCGACCGGAACAACTACGAAATCAGGTGCATCAAATTCCCAGCCAGTAAATTCAGTCTCGGCGCGCAAGCCATGCTGAGCTAGGGAGGCACATACATGGTCACGGCCGCACCCTGGCCATGCCTGCCCCTCGTCAACGCCTTTTAGGCCCTGGCCATCGATGACGCGCCCACGCCGCAGCAGAAGCTCACCGACAATGAGGTCACAACGCAACTCGACCAGCTCTTTCTGTGAGGTGTTGCAAATCTGCGGGAGGCTCTGCCTGTGATTCTAGGTGCCACCGATGTTGTGCCATCCCCGCCCGCCGGACCGGCGTTCCGCCACGCCTGCCGGGACTGGCTCACGACCATCTCCGCGATGCCGCCAGCATTCTCTCCATCGTGCTCTAGGCTTGCTTTGCCATCGCCCATCCTCGCGGCGTCCCTGTCATGTCCGCTCGTCGACAACATGTCTCCTGAGAAGCACAGCGCCTCGCCGATGCACGGGAGCCCCGTGCTCATGCCCCGGTCCACATCTACGTTGCTCGTCGACATGCCGGCCTCTCTGGCCTGTGACCCTACAACGGCCTCCCTGGCTGTTGCGGTGGCGATGGCGCCGCTCTCGCCCATTTGTGCCTCCATCGTGGCCGAAAAGGAGTCCATGGCTGCCCTGGGGTCAGTCCATGACGTGTTCGATCGTCCCAGGTCTCCAATCACGCTGCAGCCCTCGACGGTTGCTTCATCGACATGTCGCCGCATCGTTCGTCTTAAGGCCAAGACGCAGAGGCCGGCCATGGACAAACACGTGTCGTTGCTTCATCGACGCATGTGCATCAAGATCGACACTACTCCTGCTGAGGCTGCTCGGAAAGAGTTTGTGGCCTGCTTTGTTACTGCTTTGTGTTGGAAACCCCAAGAGGAGGGTGTGATGAGCAAGCGGCAAGAATTTCCCTCAGTTAAGAACCAAGGTTATCAATCCAGTAGGAGGAAGAGGATCTCGGGAAGGTTGATACCACTAACGGTGTTGATGGCGCCTCACCGGTGTCAGCAACAACGTGGAACCTGCACACAACACAACCAAAATACTTTCTCCCAATGGTACAGTGAGGTTTTCAATCTCACCGGTCTTGCTGAAAACAAAGATTAGACGTATAGTGTGGAAAATGATGTATGCTTGCAGTAAGTAAAGAGAGCAGGAAATTGTTGTGGTTTGTTTAACAGTGTGGAAAATGGACCAGGGTTCATAGGTTCACTAGTGGTGTCTCTCCATGATGATAACATGCTGGGTGAACAAATTACAACGGGGCAAGTGAAAAATAGAGGTTGCACCGTAGCGCATATTATAATATGAGGACTACTATGATATTTAATGCGGGTATTACAACAATATACATATACCGAAATCCATCTGCATCTATGACTAATAATCCACCCTCAAGTTATCATCCGAACCCCCTTAGGTATTAAGTTGCAAGCAAGAGATAACTGCATTAAACAAAGTGTATAATGTAAGCAATGATTATTCACACGGGTACTCTCACCGCTATTTTCTCCCTAATGGCAACAACACATCCTCCCCCTTCACGTTTCTGTCACTCGAGCAAGGTGGTGAGGAGGCATGAACCCACTATCAAGCATAAATACTCCCTCTTGGAGTCACTAGCAACTACTTGGCCAGAGCAACCACTAGCAATGGAAAGCATGCAAGATCACAAATAGCATATGCAAATAAAGACTATAATCAACTTGGCATAAGTTCAATATTCATCGAATCCCAGCAAACATAGCATATAGAATTACATAAGATCAATCTCGATCATGATAGGCAGCTCACGAGATCTAAACATGGAGGCATATGAGGAGAAGACAACCATCTAGCTACATCTACGAACCCGTAGTCCAAGGATGAAATACTCACGCATCACTCCGGAGGCAGGCATGGTGATGTAGAAGCCTCTGGTGATGATCTCCTCTCCAGCAGGGTGCCAGATATAGCTTCAGAACCCCCTAATCTAGGGTTGACGGTGACGGCGGCTGTAGAACTTTTCGGGGATTTTTGATCAGGTGTCTAGGGTTTTCATCCGGGGGGATTAAATAGGCGAAAGGGAAAAGGCGGTGGAGCTCCAAGGGCCCCACACCCATAGCTGGCGCGGCCAGGGGCCGCGCCACCCTATGGTGTGGCCCCCCTGATGCCCGTCTTCGACTCTCCTTCGGTGTTCTGGATGCTTCCAGGGAAAATAGGCACTTCGGGCTTTGTGGGATCCAATTCCGAGAATGTTTCCACAACAACTCTTTTGAAACCAAAAACAGCTGGAAAACAGGGAACTGGCATTGGGAATCTTGTTAATAGGTTACTCCCGGAAAACATATAAAAATCTCTAAATAAGGGAGAAAAAAGTAGCAATTAACATAATATGATCATGGAGCATCAGAAATTATAGATACGTTGGAGACGTATCAAGCATCCCCAAGCTTAGTTCCTACTCGTCCTCGAGTAGGTAAACGATAAAACACAATAATTTCTGAGGTGACATGCTACTATCATAAACTTGATCAATCTAATGTAAAAGCATATGCACAATGAGATCATAGAACTTCAAACACAAACATGATAAATAGAACTTTATTAATAAAGCATAGTAATTACTTTGCATCACGAAGAGTATCTCAAATAAAGGATCATGAATAATAATGCAAAGAAAGGTAGACGTTTGTTTTAGGTATAGAGACAGCATGGCAAAGTGATATATCGCTAGTCCTTAAGAGTGGTGCAAAACATAAATGCCAGGGTACCTTCAAAGTTCATGAGGAAGAATAGAAAAAATAATTTAAGAACAAATAATATCACATCATGAAGTAATTATTGATGTTTATGGGACAAATGCACATAGAACTCGGAATGGAAAAAATGCTCTCTCAATTGTGCATATAGTTATTATATGGAGACTCAACATAAAAGTAAAAGAAAGGCCCTTTACGGAGGGAAGCAGGGATCACTCATGTGCTAGAGCTTTTTATTTTATTAAACAGAGGTATTAAAAGTTTGACACCGAGTGTCTATATTTTGGGAGATGTATGCTAATGTCAACGAATGGTAAACAGAAAATACAGTACATCACAGACCAACTGGATTCACAAGAGCGGCTCCCATGGTGAAGGACGCAACTGGTGTAGACGGTCATCCCTCTTTCTCTTTTGTTTACACAATTATGATTTGACTGATAAATCAGGGACAAAAATAGTGAAGAGAATTTGTTTGTATTAATTTGGGGCTGGGCACCCCGCTGCCAGCTCTTCTATCATTTGGATAAGCGGATGAAGCCACTAGTCCAGGGTGTGAAATGCAATCAACAAGTCAGACAAAGATTCTCTATTGACGTCCTCATGAGCAAAAACAGGAACATAAAGCAGGTGTAATTTTGAAAGTTTTAAAGTTAACACATGAGCAATTTACTTTGAGTGGCAGCTAAATACCACATGTAGGTAGGTATGGTGTACACAATGGGAAAAACTTTGGTTTAAGGGAGTTTGGATGCACGAGTAGAGCTCATACTCAGTACAGGTGGAGGCTAGCAAAAGACTGGGAGCGACAAATCAAGAGAGCATAAGAGCCATAATCATGCATAACGACATAAGCATCATTAATTAAAGCATAAGCAGTATCACAAGTTCAAAAACTAAGTGGTCATGGAGGCTATTCGTGACTGGTTTGTAGTCATAAACATGGTGTGAGCATACGCCAAGTCAACCGAATAAAACATTCGAAAGAGAATACCATATATTGATGCTTTACTATGACAAGAACAACTCATGAATCTTTCAAGTCATATTAAACACTCTCAGCTATTTGAGGCTATTCATGCTACTCAATAGCCACAAGGCTTTAAAAATAAAATAACATTTAGCATGGCATGAAAAAGTTCTAGCCATAGTCTATACATGCTTCTACTAGCACTGTTATAAATTCTACTTCAAGCAGCATTTTTCTTTTCCCAACAAGAACCATACAAAACATGATTTAACAAAAATACTCTTTATGATACAGCAAGCAAACATGATAGTACTCACATAACACTACTAAAACTAACATCTCTAATAAGAGATGCATGCAAAACAAGAGTTAAATAAATGCAGCAGCCAGACAAGATTAAGAATAGAAAGTATTCTCATGAAAAACCGGAGTGTGTCACTCTCCAATAAAAGAATGCTATGGTCCAACCAAGCTTATTGAAAAATTAAAAACAAACTGAAAGCAAAAACAAAACAAACTGAAAACAAAAATAAAAGACGCGCCAAGTAAAGCACATAAGATGTGGCCGAATAAAAATATAGTTTCACTAGAAGTGACCTGATAATTTGTTGATGAAGAAGGGGATGCCGTGAACATCCCCAAGCTTAGACGCTTGAGTCTTCTTGGAATTTGCTGGGATGTACCACCGGGGAATCCCCAAGCTTAGGCTTTTCACTCTTCTTGATCACCTCATATCATCCTCTTCTCTTGTCCCTTGAAAACTTCCTTCACACCAAACTTCTCACAATCTTCATTAGCAACATTAGTGCAATCAAATAATAAATTCACATGGTTCAGTTTCAACATAAGTATAATACTCAAAAACACATTATCAACTGTCACAACTTCTTTTAAAACTCTTTTTCTCAAAAGAACACCAAAAGAAAGAGATTAAGATGCAAATGAAATATATGGCAGAAATCTGTCAAAACAGGACAGCAGGTAAAGATCGATTTTTTTAAAAATCTTCTATTGCTCAAATCAAAAAGTGTTCAACTAAAAAAAGTTGCATATATAGCGCACAAAAAAACTCAGGTCATTTTGAGTTTTCTGTGATTTTATACAGAATTAAAAGTGGACAGCAGAAATCTGTTTCCTGCGCAGAAATCCGAAATATAGTCTCAACTTTCCACTAGAGCCTTTACTTGGCTCAACAAGAACTCAAAAGAAAAGATACAGCGGGGTTTCTAAGGAAATAGAAAACACCCAGGTGCAAAGCACAATAAATAAAACGAAATAAAACGGGTTAAAAACGGCTAAATAAAACGGGTTGTCTCCCGGTAGCGCTTTTCTTTAACTCCTTTCATCTAGGCATAAAAAGGGCAACTCAAGTATCTTCAGGTGAGGCATTCAAATCAATATTTGGCAATTCTTTCATAATGCATTGTATTTTATCTAAGTGAGTTTTAGAGGCTCCTCTCTTAGTACTTTTAGGCTTACTATCTTCATCAAAACAATTCTCAGGAACAATCCAATCAAAATTCTTTTCTTGGGCTTCTTGCAATGCCACTAATTTAAAGGGGATTGGTATTTTATCCTCGTCTTCATTATTAGATTCAGTTTTTTCTAGAGCACCAACAATCTCTACACATGAGCCAAGCATATTAAAACGATCAAACACTTTTCTAGCTTCTATAGCAACATCTCCAAATTCTTTAAGCATAGTTTCTAAGATGAAGTTTCTTTTCTCAACATCTTCAATGTTATTCAAGTTGAGGAACATATGATGTATTATGGGATGGAGGTTAACAAACTTAGCTTCTAGCATGTGAACTAAAGATGTTGCAGCAGTCTCGTAATTGGGAGCAAGTTCTACTATGGATTTTTCCTCAAAGTTATCATGCTTACTAACATGGTCAAAGAATTATTTAATAGTGTCATTTCCATGTATAGAACCACTTCCTACCAGCAAATCTTTCAAGGTAAACTTAGGGAACAACATGATGAGAAATAACAACGTAGAGACAAGAATAACAACTAGAATGAGAACTAATTTTTGTGTGTGTTTTTATAAAGAAAAGAAAAACAAGACAAAAATAAAAACAAGACTATAAACAAATTAAAGAGGTTGAGAGCGAGAGACTCCCCTTGCCAGAAGACTTCTTCCTCCCCGGCAGCGGCGCTAGAAATTCTTTGACTGCTTTGTCTTGGACACCACAAGAGGAGGGTGTGATGAGCAAGAGGCAAGAATTTCCCTCAGTTAAGAACCAAGGTTATCAATCCAGTAGGAGGAAGAGGATCTTGGGAAGGTTGTTGCCACTGACGATGGTGATGGCGCCTCACCGGTGTCAGCAACAACGTGGAACCTGCACACAACACAACCAAAATACTTTGTCCCAACGGTACAGTGAGGTTGTCAATCTCACCGTGAAAACTCATGATCCCTCTAATGATTTTGGTGATGATAACAACGCGGGTATCAACTATCTAACAATGTTGTTTTAGTCTGTGCAGCTGATCTCTCAGATGATTATTTATATACTCTTATAAAAAGATCAAAGAGGAGTTCTACATTCTTGAATTATTTCCACCGGATTTTTTAGTGACTACACCGGAAATTCCGGTGCTTATGGGGCGGAATATCCGGCCCTGACACCGGAATATTCCGGCCTTTCTGGCATCTACAAAACGATCAAGTTTTTCTCCCACTGCCCGCGCACAGAAGCTGGGGCGAAAATTTGCCCCGGAAATTTCCGGTGCAAATATCCGGCCCTCTGGTACTTAGCAGAAATTGGAGTTTCCTCAGATGCCCGCGCACAAAGATGGGGGCGGAATATTGCCCGGAAAATTCCGGGCCCGGATTATTCAAAAATCCAGCCCCTGGTCCTTAGCAGTTTTTCATCATGTACTGGTGCCCGCGCGCAGAGATGGGGGCGGAATGTTGGGGCGGAAATTTCCGCCCCCAGATATTTCAAAGATCCGCCCCCCGGACTATTCAAAATTCCGGCCAGGTCAGACCGGAAATTTCCGGTGCTAACACCGGAATATTCCGGCCCTGGCAGACTGCAACGGTCAGAATTTGGTGGAGCCTATAAATAGTTGTCTTCTTCCTCTAGATAGATAGCTCGTCCATTCCTCTCTCTCCTCCATTGTTGTAGAGCTCAAAACGCCCTGATCTCCCTCCTCCTCCAACCAAACTCGATGCCCTTCAAGGATCTCATGGAGGAGGACTAGATCTACCTTTCCACCAAGCCAAAAAGTGTGCTCCCACACCATAACTCTTGGGATCTTGTAATCTCTTGGTTTCCTTGTCATCCAAGGGAAACCCTAGTGCTTGTAGTTTCCACCTTGTAGGAAGAAGCTTCTGATTGTTGAGAGCCTCCATCTCACTTGTGGAGTAGCCTCAACCCCTTGTAAAGGTTTGGTCAACGCCTTCAAGTCGACCTCATAGTGGAAACGAGAATCTCCCTCACCGGAGAAGCTCAAGGAGAATAAGTTGTGCACATCTGTGCTATTGAGGAGAGCCTAGGTGGCTTCCCACCTCTCCAACGTAGACGTACTTCTTTCAAGAAGGAACTACGGGAAACATATCCTTGTCTCCGTGTTTTTCACTTGTTGTTATCTTGTGCCGTACCTTTATTTCCGTTGCTACTCGTTGCTTGTCACTTAGGGTGTTCACTTAGTTGCACATCTAGATAACCAAGCTTTTACTTTCCCAAAGCCCCCACTAAAAGTGAAAAAGAATTAAAATTTGTAGGTGACCTATTCACCCCCCCCCTCTAGTTGACCCTAGTGCACTTTCAATTGGTATCAGAGCCTCGGCTCTTTTATCGGGCTTAACCGCCTAAGAGTACCATGGTCAACGGAGATGATCCCGAATCTTCTAAGGAGGAGCTCTCCAAAATGGCCGACACTATAGCTAACCTAGAGACAACGGTTTGTACTATCCAAACCCAATTGTCCCAGGTTAGCTCTAGTGTAGGCTCAGAGGTTTCCTCCATCAAGAAGATGTTGGAGAACATGATGGGTAAACCTAAGGGGCCATCGAACTCTCCCCGTGTCACCGATGAGGATAGTTCGGAAGAGGAGACGATTCCTGACGATTCCCAAATCGAGGAGAACATTGCCAAATCTAAGGCTAAAGCCACACAAAAGGCTAAAGCCAAGGCAAAGGAGAGTTCCGGTGGCTCCAAGTCTCAAACGGCTAATGGTCCCGGGGTCCACGCACAAGTCCCAACTCCTCAAAATTATGACACCATTCACCCAATTGTTTCCATGCCACGCATTCTTAATGTTGGACTTCCTCCCATGCTTAACACTAACGAATTCTCTTCTTGGAAGTTTGAAATGGAGTCCCATATTTCTGGATCGTGCACCGCATTGTGGAGGAGTGTGATTCATGGATTTCATCCGCATGACCCGAGCAACTTGACTCCAAGGGAGGATGTGGAATCTCAACTCAACAAAACTGCTCTGGTTATTATCCAGAAGGCTCTCCCAAGGGAGTATCTCACTCACATTCGTGGTTGCAAGACCGCCAAGGAAGATTGGGACAAACTTGACACCTTCTTTCAAGGAAATGCTAGCATTCAATATTCCAAGTATGATGTGGCCATTGAAAACTCCGAGAACTTCGTCATGCAAGAGGATGAGACTCCCGAAGAGCTCTATAGAAGAGTTGTCACTCTCGCCAACCAATTGAGAAACTTTGGAAAGGAAGAGATCCACAATGAGTGGATAAAGAGGAAATTTGTCAAGGCCATCACACCCTTTGAGAAGAATCTCTCCACTAGTATTCGGACAAGAGCGGACTACAACACTCTCAACTCCATTGGTGTTCTTAGTGAGTTCATCGCCATCTCTCTATCACACAAGAGTGCGGATGATTCTCTAGCTCGCTCTAGAGGGATGGGAAAGTCTCCCAACCTCGCATTGAAGTCAAAGGCAATGGCTAGAGTTGATGAAAGTGAAGAAGAAGAAGATGATGAAGAAGACTATGAAGACACCTATACGGGAGCTCACAAGTGCATTGCTCTCGCTATGCATGGATATTGGAAGAGATGGGAAGCTCACAAGGCCGGCTCTCCAAGACCTCCACGAAACAAGAACTACAAGAAGAAGGGGGAGCGCCCAAGGACATGTTACAACTGTGGTAGCGCAAACCATTTCGTGAAGGAGTGCCCCTTTGAGCCAAGAGAAGAAAATGAAGGCAAGCTTGTTCGCAAAAACAAGGCCAAGGCTCCACAAAACAAGAACTTCGCTAGAAGAGTGCCAAGGGCCCTCTACGTTCAAGAAGGGGCAGTTCTAGAAACCTATATCTCCGGAGATGAAGGAGAAGATGAAGTTGTAGGAGTGGCCCACGTCGCCGTTGCCACCGCGTCATCTTCATCGATTTCTCTATTTGAATCCCCCAATGAGATTGTGGCTACCCGACCTACATGTCTTATGGAAAAAGCCACTTCGGTATGCTCTCCTAACTCTGAACATTGCCACTAACCCTCCTTCATTATTGGATTGTGTTGAGAATGTTTGTGAGGAGGATAGTGAGGCCAAAGAGTTAGGCATTTGGCTAGCTAGCCTCAAAGGTGAGACTAAGGAGAAAGTAAATGCCCTCTTACGGCAACTTGTTGAGGCTAACTCTCTTGTAGATGAAAAGGAGGAAATTATCATGACCTTAGAAAGCCATGGAGGTCACTCTTGAAATGACAAAGATCTAGAAAAGGCTCTTGAAAATGAGCGTTCCATTCGTGCATCTCTTGAGGAGAAATTGTCTAGTCTTGAAGAAAACTTTGCCATGAGTGTCTCTAAACTTAGGAATGATAACACACAATCTCTTGCTATAATAAAAACTCTTGAACATGAAGAGTTGAAGCTAGGAATTGTTCACGAGGAATTAGTTGCTAGTCATGAAAAACTAAAAAAGGATTTCATGTCTCTTAAAGAAATTCATGACAAGCTAACCAAGTCTCGTGACAATCTCCTAGATCAACAATCAAACAAGCAAGCTATGTCATCCTCATCTAATTGCATGAATACATTGCCTATCATCTTGTGTATTGCAACTAATATTGTAGGAAGTGAGAAGAATCTCAATGATGTGACCCCTCAACAAGTCACAAATGGGAAGGAGGGACTTGGCTATGTAGCCAAGTCAAAGAAGAAGTACAAGAAGAAGAACAAGAAGAAGGTCACCTCTTCCTCACAATAAGTAAGGTTTGTGAAAGAGGGAGAGGTGGCCAAGGAAAAGGAGACCAACACCATTGTGGGTGGTGACACCTCTAGGGGGAGAACCACTCATAATGACTTCGCCGGAAAATACAACCTATCTTATGTTCTTATGAAATCTAGAGATGGTCATGTGTATGCTAAATATGTTGGTACTTCGTATGGTGATGATTATCATTGGAGTATTTGGGTTCCAAAGACCCTTGTCGCTAACAAAAGAGGACCCATTCAACAATGGGTACCTAAATGAAGACACTAATCTTTTGTAGGGAAGTGCTTCCGGTTCGAGCAAATGTACGGTGGATAGTGGTGCATCCCAACGTATGACCGGAAGAAATGACGCAATGAGTGATCTACATCCTCCATTACCTCATCTCAATTGCGTCACTATTGGTGATAAATCCAAACTAAAGGTATTGGGACGAGGCAAGGTAGCAATCTCAAATGACTTGTCAATTGAGAATGTTCTTCTTGTTGAGTCCCTTGGCTATAATCTCATATCGGTTCTTCAACTTGCTAAAATTGGTTTTACCTCGTTCTTTAATAAAGAGAATGTGATTGTCACTTGGGAAACGACTCTTAAAGTAGCCTTTGTTGGGCATGTCGAGAACGACATGTATGTAGTGGATTTCTCTAAAGGAGACACGTGTGCCGCGACATGCCTAATGGCTAAAGTTGATGTGGGTTGGCTATGGCATCGCCGGTTAGCCCACACCAATATGAGGACGTTGCATGACCTACAAAGTGGCAATCATGTTCTAGGACTAACAAATGCTAAGTTTGCCAAAGATCGTGTGTGTAGCTATTGTGTTCTTGGGAAACAACATGGAGAAGCTCACCCAACCAAGACAAACATCACCACCTCAAGAATCCTCGAGCTCATTCACTTGGACCTCTTTGGTCCTCTATCATATGATAGTCTTGGAGGCAAGAAGTATTGCTTGGTGATTGTGGATGACTATTCACGATATTGTTGGGTGTACTTCTTCAAGAGGAAGAGTGAGACTCAAAAGCGGGTCATCGAGTTCATCACTTTGGTGGAGCGCCAACATAATACAAGCATCATGGCTATCCAAAGTGATAATGGCTCCGAGTTCAAGAACTACACCGTGGAGGGATTTCTTAGCGAGGAAGGAATTGCACATCAATATTCCACTCCCTACATCCCTCAACAAAATGGTGTGGCGGAGAGAAAGAATCAGACTCTTATGGATGCGGCTCGAACCATGATTGCGGAGTTCTCTTCTACTTATAATTTTTGGGCCGAGGCCATCTCCACCGCTTGTCACGCTAGCAACCGATTGTATCTCCGCAAGATCTTGAACAAGACCCCTTATGAGATTCTCATGGGCAAGAAGCCGTATGTTTCATACTTCAAGGTCTTTGGATGCAAGTGCTCCATTCGCAAGAGAGGGAAACGCTTGTCAAAGTTTGAGACTAAATCTTATGAGGGTATCTTTGTTGGCTATCCAACGAACGCTCACGCCTATAGAGTATACAACAAGTCCACCGGGCAAGTTGAAGAAGCTATAGACGTGGTGTTTGATGAGGATAATGGGTCCCAAGGGGGCCGTATAGATCATGGTATTGTAGGAGATGCAATTCCTCCCATCGTCATAAGAAGAATGGGGATTGGTGAAATAATCGTCATTGAGGGTTACCGGATGACGGAGGGAGAAGGACTATGCTCTACTCAAGTGGAGCCATTTACTACATCCATTGATACTCAAGCTACCCAACAAGATGCACCAAGCCCTCATGTTTCACCACAAGGCCAAGCTAACAATCAAGGCCAAGCTCATGATGAAGGCCAAGCTCACAATGAATAACAAGAACAAAATACACATGGTGATGATACAACTCGACACATGAGGGATCCACCTTCCCTTGATGAACAAAATCAAGGTGGACAAGGCTCCGATGATGAAGGTGATGATCAAGTGCTATCCAAGGAAACTTTGGAGGAGATGCTAGCTCGTAGGGCAAAGAGAAGGCTAGATAATCTTGCTCGTGCAGGTCACACGGAGGACATGATTCTTGGACAAGTTCGTGGAAGGGTCGTCACAACAAGGCAATTAGCGGATTTTATCAAGGCTCATGCTTTCGTCTCTCACATTGAGCCAAAGAAGGTTTATGAAGCTCTTGAATATCAAGATTGGATTGAAGCTATGCACGAAGAACTCAACAACTTCGAGCGTAACAAGGTGTGGAAGTTGGTGCCAAGACCCAAAGATTGCAAGAACGTCATCGGCACCAAGTGGATCTTCAAGAACAAGCAAGACAAGGACGGCATCGTCATTCGCAACAAGGCTATATTGGTTGCTCAAGGCTTCTCTCAAGTAGAAGGTGTCAATTTCGGTGAAACATTCGCTCCCGTAGCTCGTCTTGAATCTATTCGCATCTTACTTGCATATGCCTCTCATCACAACTTTAAATTGCAACAAATGGATGTTAAAAGTGCATTTTTGAATGGTCCCATCCACGAGTTTTCTATGTCAAGCAACCTCCGGGTTTCGAGGATCCCAACCACCCCGATCACGTCTACAAACTCGATAAGGCACTCTATGGACTTAAACAAGCTCCACGTGCGTGGTACGAGCACCTTAAAGAGTTTTTAGTAGATCGTGGGTTCAATGTTGGTTTAATCGATCCCACCCTTTTTCACCAAAAGGGTTGGAGGTGACTTGTTCATATGCCAACTCTATGTGGATGATATCATCCTTGGTTCTACTAACATCGCATTCAATGATGAGTTTTGCAAGCTTATGACGGATAAATTCGAGATGTCTATGATGGGAGAGTTAGAGTATTTTCTTGGCTTTGAGATCAAGCAACACCCCGAAGGCACATTCATCAAGCAAGCCAAGTATACTCAAGACATGCTCAAGCGCTTCAACTTGCATGATGCCAAACCTATGAAGACTCCCATGTCCATGACTATTGACTTGAAACCCGACCCGAATGGTAAAGAGGTAGATCAAAAGGTATACCGCTCCATGATTGGCTCTTTGCTCTACCTTTGTGCATCTAGACCCGATATTATGTATAGCGTAGGTAAATGTGCAAGGTTTCAAGCCTCTCCGAGACAAAGTCATTTTGAAGCGGTTAAGCGCATCTTTCGATATTTAGTTCATACCCCAAACTTCGGTCTTTGGTATCCCAGGGATTCAAGCTTTCAGATCATTGGGTATTCGGATGCGGACTATGCGGGAGAGAAGACGGATAGGAAATCTACATCCGGAGGTTGTCAATTTCTTGGCCGCTCATTGGTATGTTGGTCTTCCAAGAAGCAAAATTGCATTGCTCTCTCTACCACCGAAGCCGAATACATCTCCGCGGCGAGTTGTTGTGCTCAGTTACTTTGGATGCGGCAAACATTGAGAGATTATGGCATCGACTTCGACAAAGTTCCCCTCTTGTGCGAAAATGAGAGTGCCATCAAGATCGCCTACAATCCCGTTCTTCACTCCAAGACGAAGCACATTGAGATACACCATCATTTCATTCAGGATCATCTTGAGAAGGGTGATATTGACCTCTCCTATGTGCCAACCAAGGATCAACTCGCGGATATCTTCACGAAGGCCCTTGATGAACCAAGATTTAGGGGTTTGAGGAATGAACTAAATGTTATCGATGCGTCCAACTTCTCTTGAACCCTTGCATAAGTACCTTCACTATATGTGCTATCAAGTTTAGATGTAGGCATGGACATAGGGGGAGCGTAGTTCAACTCATGAACCAACACTCCACCTATCATGCACAAAACAACCAAAGCGTCATGCATATCTAGTCATTTCGTGACTTACTGTGCTTAAAACATGAGTCATACTTTTGAGTCCAAGATACATCTTCGCGACTCCTTGGTATCACTCAAACACGGTGGCTTCGGCCACCAACTTTTCCTTGTAATTGTGTTGTTTGATCTTTCGTTCGTGTTTGTCTGTTTGTTGTCATTGGTTCTAATTTTGGAGGCTCACGTCTTGTTCCATCTTCCACAAATTCTCGGAAGGCATGGGAACCCCGGAAATTCCGGTCTAGGGCCCGGAAAATTCCGGCCCCCAGACATTTTCCCCAGAAATTTTCCTCAATTCCAGAGTGCCCGCTCACAGAAGGCACCCCGGAAATTTGAGCGGAAATTTCCGGGGCAAATATCCGGTGGCCCGGAATATTCTGTGCCTTAAGCCCCGGAAATTTTCGGGGTTCGAGATTGACTCGAATATTCACCCAAATATCCAGCGTGCCCACTCATAGAAGGCACACCAGATATTTGGGCGGAATATTCCGGCCTAAATCTCTGGCCCCCGGAATATTCCGGTCTTTATACCGGAATAATCCGGTGTGCTTGGCTGGGGCTATATAAAGGCGACGGGAGGGGCAGTTCCAGATTTCTCTCCCTCCCTTCGCATCCACTCCGCCTCCAGACGCAGCCGCCGCCTCCGAGACCTCCGGGAGGCCCTTTTGCCTCCCTCCTCGTCCTCTAATTGCCCTTTGTGGATGAAGAGACCACACATCCTTTCCTCCCTCATGGATCCCGGTATGTGCTTCGTTTTCTCCGCAATCTCGGGTTATTAGTTGATTTGATCTTATGTCCGTTGATATTCCTTGTGTTTTTTAGAAGAACATCACATACTAGTGTCATCTATCCCCTAGGATTCTTCTCATTGCACACTTTCGTCGTTTTAGATTCATTGCAGGCCCAAGATTTAGATCTGGTTTCGAAAATTCTGAAGGCCGGAAATTTCCACCCTAGGACCGGAATTTCCGCCCCCCGGAAATTTCACCTGTGGCCGGAATTTCCGCCCCCCGGAATTTCCGCACCAGATGCCGGAATTTCCGGCTTGCACTGAATCTCGAACTGAGATCTATTGTTTCCATTTCTACGAGTCGTGATCCCCCGTTGTTGATGCTCTTTTTGTTTGTTTTTCTTTGCACTTTTCCCTGCTTTTCTCGCAGATGGTTCAAGCTCTAGGCCTGCCAAGTTGACTAGCTCACGCAAGCGGTTCCGTCACCTGAGGGAAGATGCTGAGGGGACTCTTGTTGATGAGAATGAGACTCGCCGGCGTGCGAGAGATGCTGAGAAAGAATATGAGCGTCAACGTGACGCGTCCAGGGCGGCTCGCAAAGCTGGCAAGCAGCAGGGGAAGTCAGCTCTGAACTTGGCCACCATGTCCATCACTGAGTTCAAGGCATGGAGGGCCAAGGCCTGGTACACAGAGGGTCCTCAAGACCCCACCATCGATTCTTGCTTCTGGCACGTAGAGAAGGAGACCCTATTCAAGCAAGTGTACACTGTGATGAGCAAGCAAGTGTGTCCCATGAAGTTTATTAACTTTGCTCATCTGGCTGCCAATCCGGCCTACTTCAACAACTCCATCCAGTTGGCTGAACTTCTTGGTCTGCGTCACCTCATGGAGACCAAATGCTCCTACAATGTCACTTTCATCCAGCAGTTCTTCTCCACACTGGTCTTTGATGAGTCTGAGGATATTGGGATGTCTTGGATGTCTGGCCCTCATTTGCTCACCGCCAACTTTCATGATTTTGCTGCTGAGCTCGGCTATCCCTTTGCTGGTCTTAACACTCCTCAGGGTCATCGCATGCATGTTCACGGGATGGAGTATGAGAAGAACAGACTGGCTGAGCTGTATGGTTCTACTGGTGTGATTGGCTCGGCAAAAGGACTCTTTCCCATCTATGACATCCTGCTGCGTATGTTCAGGGAGACTATTGCCCCGAGTGCGGGCAATAATGATGCTATTCGTGGTGGCTTTGTCAACCTCATGTACCACGCCTACCTGACTTTCACTGAGGGTGACATGACTGACATGGAGGCCCACAAAATTGATGTGATGGATTTCATCTTCAATGAGATCCACTTTGCTCTCTTCCACCGCAAAGTGCCCCCGTATGCTCCTTACATCATGAAGCTCATCAAGTCTCGTTATCCCTCTGAACTCCGTGAGGACCTAGAGCTAGACTGTGAAGAGCACAAGGTTGTCACTCTGTACAAGAAGGCCGCCCACACTCAGCAGGCTGCACATGATGTTGGTGCCACAGGTCAGGGTCACCGTGATCCTCGCAAGCGTCCTCCTCCCCCTGGCACCAAGAAGCGCTCATGGCTTGTTCGTGCTATTGAGAAGGTGATGTGCATGAATGTGTGCATCCACAAGGAGAACTAATATGCCTATGTTGAGCGCCGCAACATCCTGGAGAACCAGCACACCATCATGACTGCCCTCAAGGTTCCCAATGTGCCAGCTCCTCCTCCTGACAGGATTCCATACAAGAATTGGAACAACCGCGACGTTGACTGGGATCTCGGAGTGGATGATGATGAGGACATTGCATCTGCTAGTGAGGAGGAAGAAGAAGAAGACGACACCCAGGCCTAGAGTTTGCTCTATGGGAAGTAGCATTCTCTTTTCTCTTTTTGGTGTCCTGCTGCCAAAGGGGGAGAAGATCTAGATGACCGCGGGGATTTGCTAGGGTGGGTTTCGTTCTTTGTTGCCCCTTTTATTGTTTCGTGCGTCTTTTCGAACTTCGTTGGTTTGCTTGTGTGAACTATTATTATTAGGATGCATGTCTCCTATATATGCTATCTGTGGTGTTCTACGTTTCATATCATGCATTGTTAGTTTATTCCCTTGCAAATACCCGTGTTGTCATCACTCACCAAAAAGGGGGAGATTGAAAGCTCATGATCCCTCTAATGATTTTGGTGATGATAACAACACGGGTATCAACTATCTAACAATGTTGTTTTAGTCTGTGCAGATGATCTCTCAGATGATTATTGATATGCTCTTATAAAAAGATCAAAGAGGAGTTCTGCATTCTTGAATTATTGCCACCGGATTTTTCAGTGACTACACCGGAAATTCCGGTGCTTATGGGGCGGGATATCTGGCCCTGGCACCGGAATATTCCGGCCTTTCTGGCATCTACAAAACGATCAAGTTTTTCTCCCACTGCCCGCGCACAGAAGCTGGGGCGAAAATTTGCCCCGGAAATTTCCGGTGCAAATATCCGGCCCTCTGGTACTTAGCAGAAAGTGGAGTTTCCTCAGATGCCCGCGCACAGAGATGGGGGCGGAATATTGCCCAGAAAATTCCAGGCCCGGATTATTCAAAAATCCGGCCCCTGGTCCTTAGCAGTTTTTCATCATGTACTGGTGCCCGCGCGCAGAGATGGGGGCGGAAATTTCCGCCCCCGGATATTTCAAAGATCCGCCCCCCGGACTATTCAAAATTCCGGCTAGGTCAGACCGGAAATTTCCGGTGCTAACACCGGAATATTCCAGCCCTGGCAGACTGCAACGGTCAGAATTTGGTGGAGCCTATAAATAGTTGTCTTCTTCCTCTAGATAGATAGCTCGTCCATTCCTCTCTCTCTCTCCTCCATTGTTGTAGAGCTCAAAACGCCCCGATCTCCCTCCTCCTCCAACCAAACTCGATGCCCTTCAAGGATCTCATGGAGGAGGACTAGATCTACCTTTCCACCAAGCCAAAAAGTGTGTTCCCACACCATAACTCTTGGGATCTTGTAATCTCTTGGTTGCCTTGTCATCCAAGGGAAACCCTAGTGCTTGTAGCTTCCACCTTGTAGCAAGAAGATTCCGATTGTTGAGAGCCTCCATCTCACTTGTGGAGTAGCCTCAACCCCTTGTAAAGGTTTGGTCAACGCCTTCAAGTCGACCTCATAGTGGAAACGAGTATCTCCCTCACCGGAGAAGCTCAAGGAGAATAAGGTGTGCACATCCGTGCTATTGAGGAGCACCTAGGTGGCTCCCCACCTCTCCAACGTAGACGTACTTCTTTCAAGAAGGAACTATGGGAAACATATCCTTGTCTCCGTTTTTTTCACTTGTTGTTATCTTGTGCCGTACCTTTATTTCCGTTGCTACTCGTTGCTTGTCACTTAGGGTGTTCACTTAGTTGCACAACTAGATAACCAAGCTTTTACTTTCCCAAAGCCCCCACTAAAAGTGAAAAAGAATTAAAATTTGTAGGTCACCTATTCACCCCCCCCCGCTAGTTGACCCTAGTGCACTTTCACACCGGTCTTGCTGAAAACAAAGATTAGACGTATAGTGTGGAAAATGATGTATGCTTGCAGTAAGTAAAGAGAGCAGGAAATTGTTGTGGTTTGTTTAACAGTGTGGAAAATGGACCGGGGTTCATAGGTTCACTAGTGGTGTCTCTCCATAAAGATAACATGTTGGGTGAACAAATTACAGCTAGGCAATTTACAAATAAAGGTTGCACCGTAGTGCACATTATAAAATGATGAGTACCATGATATTTAGTGCGGGCATTACAACAATATACATAGACCGAAATCCATCTGCATCTATGACTAATAATCCATCCTCGAGTTATCATCCGAACCCCCTTAGGTATTAAGTTGCAAGCAACAGATAACTGCATTAAACAAAGTGTGTAATGTAAGCAATGATTATGCATGTGGGCACTCTCACTGCTGTTTTCTCCCTAATGGCAACAACACATCCTCCCCCTTCACGTTTCTGTCACTCGAGCAAGGCGGTGAGGAGGCATGAACCCACTATCAAGCATAAATACTCCCTCTTGGAGTCACTAGCAACTACTTCGCCAGAGCAACCACTAGCAACCGAAAGCTTGCAAGATCACAAATAGCATATGCAAATAAAGACTATAATCAACTTGGCATAAGTTCAATATTCATCGGATCCCAGCAAACACAGCATATAGAATTACATAAGATCAATCTCGATCATGATAGACAGCGCACGAGATCTAAACATGGAGGCATATGAGAAGACAACCATCTAGCTACAACTATGAACCCGTAGTCCAAGGATGAACTACTCACGCATCACTCCGGAGGCAGGCATGGTTATGTAAAAGCCTCCGGTGATGATCTCCTCTCCGGCAGGGTGCCGAAGACAGCTTTAGAACCCCCCTGATCTAGGTTTGACGATGACGGCGGTTGCGGAACTTTTTGGGGATTTTTGATTAGGTGTCTAGGGTTTTCCATCCGGGGGATTAAATAGGCGAAAGGGCAAAGGCGGTGGAGCTCTAGGGGCCCCACACCCACAACTGGCGTGGCCAGGGGGGCCACACCACCCTATGGTGTGGCCCCCCTGATGCCCGTCTTTGACTCTCCTTCGGTGTTCTGGATTCTTCCGGGGAAAATAGGCAGTTCAGGCTTTGTGGGGCCCAATTTCGAGAATGTTTCCAGGACAACTTTTCTGAAACCAAAAACAGCAAAAAACAGGGAACTGGCACTTGGCATCTTGTTAATAGGTTAGTCCCGGAAAACGTATAAAAATGCTATAAATAAGGGAGAAAACAAGTAGCAGTTGACATAATATGATCATGGAGGATCAGAAATTATAGATATGCTGGAGACATATCACTTTGACACTCAACTTCCGATTGCCAAGGTTCAGGCTCTCAATGAGCTATTTAAGCTGAACATGCCAGGTCACGTGGCAGTGGATGATGCACTAGTTGCCATGGATGGCGCCGGAGGAATGGAGCTGGCCTCCTCGGCTACACAGGAGGCTGCTGCCTAGGAGTTGTGATCGATCTTCTCTTCATCGGCGCTATTTTCGTTTACATTATGCAAGCTCTTTTCAGACTTCAAATTTAAGCCAATTGGGGGTGGGCGTGTCACCCCATCTGAACTTTGTCACCGTTAATGCTTCGAACCTTCGATCAAGTCTACATTCATCGTTTCATCTTCTCCTTCATCTGCATATCCCCCGCGGTTGGATTTGAAGCTCACAACCACTCTTGCCGAGCCACTTGTTGCTCCCTCTACATGTTTCCTTCAACCACTTCACGTTAGGACTAGTCATCGACATCGCATGTTGGAACCCCCACGGCCTCAACAACCAAGCGTGGAAAGACACTGTTCATGACATGCTCGCCAATACCCCCTGTCATATTGCTTGCCTCCAATAGACCAAACTGGATTGTATTGATCACCAAACTGCGACTTACATTGGGGGCAATCGTCTGTGTTATTTTGCTCATCGACCGACAACGGGAGCCTGAGGGGGCATCCTTCTTTTGTGGAATGAAGATTTTATTGCAATGTCTAACATCCACATTGGGGTCCATCTGATTTCGGCTGATGTCTGCATAAAAGCATGCTCCACTACTTTCAAGATCACTACTGTCTATGGGCCCTCCACGGATGTCAATAAGAGAGCTTTCCTTGATGAAATGATCGCAATCACGCCCCTCGTGGGAAAAATGGCTAATCATTGGGGACTTCAACTTGATCTACCAGGCTTCTAACAAAAACAACGGGAATCTGAATCTCCGTCTGATGGGTCAATTTCGTCACACCTTGAATGCTTGTGGTCTTCAGGAGATCAAACTGCAGAACAGAAAATTCACATGGAGCAATGAGCGCGAAACTCCAACATTGGTGAAGCTCGATCGCGCCTTATGTAACCTTGAGTGGAACATTTCCTTCGATTCACACGTCATGCACACTTTGTCATCCTCCCTCTCCGACCATTTCCCCCTCCTGCTCTCAAATCAGAGCGGACCTTGAAAGCCTCCTTCTTTCCGTTTCGAGAACTTCTGGATCAAGATGATGGGCTTTATGGAGATTGTTCAACAAGCTTGGACCGAGCCTACAACCCATACCCAGTCAGTCCATGTCATCAACCACAAACTCAAATCCACCGCTAGGAAGCTTCGCGGCTGGAGAAAGGGGTTATTCTCTAGTCATAAGCTACAACTCATCATGGCTCTCGATGTTATTCTAAAATTAGATGTTGCTCAGGAATCCAGAATTTTATCAGCTGCTGAAATAGCTATCTATGCTGGTCTAAAGAAGAAGTTTATGGGGCTATCAGTGTTAGAGAGCTCTCGCAAACGTCAGGCATCTAGGATCACCTACCTCCGTGAAGGGAATGCGAACACTAAGGCGGCGTAAAAATCACATTCAGAGGCTCAAACAAAATGGCGTATCGGCTACTAATCATAGTGAGAAGGAAGAAATCATTCACGGTCATTTCTCTAATGTTCTTGGTCGCCCACCTCCAAGGCCACTTGATTTTAACTGGGAAGTCATCAACCCTATTGTTGAAGAGCTGGATGATCTGGGCTTACCTTTTTCGGAGGTGGAGATCAAGGCAGCAACTGATGAATTGCCATTAGAAAAGGCCCTAGGTCCTGATGGTTTTACTATTGCCTTCTTTAGGGCCTACTGGAGCATTATCAAGGAAGACCTGCTCAATATCATTAATGATTTTTCCGAACTTGCTGCTCAGAACTTCCACATCATAAACACGGCCAACATCGCTCTTCTTCCCAAGAAGGATGGTGCAGACTGCAATTCAAATTTTCGGCCAATCAGTTTGATTCACATTGTCCCCAAGATTATTGCGAAGCTCTCGCTAGTCGGCTGGGTCCTAAGATAGATGGTATCATCTCTCGCGGTCAGAGCGCTTTCATAAAAAAAGAAGCATCCACGAAAACTTCATGTCAGTTCGTGGTATGACCCATTGTCTTCATCGCTCCCACACCCCAGCTCTGCTTATCAAGCTTGACATTGCAAAGGCCTTTGAATCCGTCAGTTGGGACTATATGCTGGATGTTTTGCAACGCATGGGATTTCCGCAATGTTGGTGTGCTTTGATTTCAACTCTGTTCTCACCTCCACGTCGAAGGTCCTTCTCAATGGGATCCCTGGGAAAATTATCCGCCCTGGTAGGGGGCTGCGCCAAGGCGACCCTCTTTCGCCCTTCCTTCTCAACATTGCTATTGATCCACTTCACAATGTGCTGGAGTTGGCCACTGATTCAGGGTTGCTTCATCAACTTCCGGGCCGCGCCCCCGCCCCGCGCATTTCCATGTATGCCGATGATGCTGTCATCTTTCTGTCTCCTCTGGTTGAAGACATGGCGAATATTTCTGATATTCTTCAAAATTTTGGGGATGTCACGGGACCGGCGACTAACGTGTCAAAAAGCTCAATTGCGTCTATCCGTTGTGCGGACATCAACCTGCATGTCATTCTCGCCGACTTTCCCGCAATCATCTCCACTTTCCCACTCAAATACCTAGGTCTCCCGCTCTCTCTAGGTCGGCTTAGGCGTGCTGACCTACAACCATAAGTGGACAAGGTGGCCTCTAGGCTAACTCCCTAGATCGGAAAGCTTATCAATCGCGCCGGATGCGAGCCCTTGTGAAATGTATTCTCACCTCCATGCCAATCTTTCTCCTGACGGCTATTAAAGTTGACAAGACCACCATCAAGGCCATTGACAAGTTGCGGCGTGGAATACTTTGGTCCTGTAGTGACAAGGTGAGCGGAGGAAAATGCAAGGTCAGCTGGACCAAGGTTTGTCGGCCCAAAGACTTAGGAGGTCTCGTTATACTTGATTTAGACAAATTTGCAAGAGCTCTACGTCTCGGTGGCTATGGTATATGCGTCGGAAGGCGCACGGCAAGCCTTGGATTGGTCTGGAAACCCCAACGATACAACTGATAGATCCCTCTTTGGTGATGGTCGAAGGTCCTTCTCAATGGGATCCCTGGGAAAATTATCCGCCCTGGTAGGGGGCTGCGCCAAGGCGACCCTCTTTCGCCCTTCCTTCTCAACATTGCTATTGATCCACTTCACAATGTGCTGGAGTTGGCCACTGATTCAGGGTTGCTTCATCAACTTCCGGGCCGCGCCCCCGCCCCGCGCATTTCCATGTATGCCGATGATGCTGTCATCTTTCTGTCTCCTCTGGTTGAAGACATGGCGAATATTTCTGATATTCTTCAAAATTTTGGGATGTCACGGACCGGCGACTAACGTGTCAAAAAGCTCAATTGCGTCTATCCGTTGTGCGGACATCAACCTGCATGTCATTCTCGCCGACTTTCCCGCAATCATCTCCACTTTCCCACTCAAATACCTAGGTCTCCCGCTCTCTCTAGGTCGGCTTAGGCGTGCTGACCTACAACCATAAGTGGACAAGGTGGCCTCTAGGCTAACTCCCTAGATCGGAAAGCTTATCAATCGCGCCGGATGCGAGCCCTTGTGAAATGTATTCTCACCTCCATGCCAATCTTTCTCCTGACGGCTATTAAAGTTGACAAGACCACCATCAAGGCCATTGACAAGTTGCGGCGTGGAATACTTTGGTCCTGTAGTGACAAGGTGAGCGGAGGAAAATGCAAGGTCAGCTGGACCAAGGTTTGTCGGCCCAAAGACTTAGGAGGTCTCGTTATACTTGATTTAGACAAATTTGCAAGAGCTCTACGTCTCCGGTGGCTATGGTATGAGTGGAAGGCGCACGGCAAGCCTTGGATTGGTCTGGAAACCCCCAACGATACAACTGATAGATCCCTCTTTGGTGATGCTACCTCGGTCACTCTAGGTGATGGCAAGCATGCTTCTTTCTAGTCCTCCTCATGGCTTGGGAGTTCCATGCCTAGATCTATGGCTCCGTTATTATTTGCCGCCTGCAAGCGCAAAAACTGTTCTGTGCATGACGTCTTGCTCGACCAAAATTAGATCACTGACCTCAACATGGATGCCTTCACTATGTAACACATCTCACAACATGGATGTCTTCACTATCCCCCTCCCCCTCCTCCCAAATGTAGGTTCTTTGCCTGACTTGCGGTTCAAAACCGTTTGTGGACCTCAGACCGCCTGCCCACGAGGGGTGGCCACATCAACCTCTGTGCCAACTTTGCGAAAATACCAGAGACGGCCAAACAGATCATGCAAGTACTACGAATTTCTCGAAGAAGCGCCCCAATTGGTGAGAGATCCTCAGGGAAGCAACCATTGGGCCATAGCGCAGGTTGCAAGTCGTAGAGAACTCTGCTGTTGGGAACGGAGCAAAGAAGACGGTACGCGGCGGTGGAGAGGGCGCATCAGCGCGTGGTGTGCCTCACCAAGGGAGGTGCCCTAGTGCATCGAGCGTGTGGCCGTGGTCTCACAGGACGTGCTCGGCCGGTATGCCGGTCTCCGGTTCAGGCCTCGGCATTGGCCACATATCTTTTCAGTACATTTTTTTCCCTTGTTATCTCTCGATTTTCTTCACCGTTGGATCCTCTCCTAAGACTGACTGCTCGGTTGATTCGCGGCAGGCTTTTCCTTACTTGATTCAAACTGGAGGACTCCTTGACCTTACCGTTCGATTCGAAAACCAGTTCCGTACGGACTCCGCGTTCAGGCCAGAGCCGGACTAGATGGTCGTATCAAGAACTCGGATCAGAAAGCAGGTATCCGGATAGTCCTGCACGTCTATATACGAGCTGCCACGCTCTGCATCAGTCAATCTTCCTAGGGCAGCCACCGTGTCCACATCGCTCGTCCTCGCAGAAACAGACGCCGCCGCACTGCAAGCTCCGTCGCCGTCGAGCACCATGGACGTCGCCGTCCACTCGGTGTGGGCCGACAACTTCGAAGCCGAATCACAACGCCTCCACAAGGTCGCTCCGCATGCCCTGCACGTCGCGCTAAACATCCAGTACCCCGGCTGCGTCGTCCTCGGCGACGGGCGGAACCACCACGTCCTCACCCCCGAGGAGCGGTACCAGCTCATCCGGGCCAACGTGACCCGGCTGAAGCCGCTCCAGGTGGGCATCGCCCTCTGCACCGTCGACGGCCAGCGCTACGCGTGGGAGTTCAACCTTGCCGAGTTCAACATCGACTCCGACTCCGACAAGAGAGACCCCAATTCCATCGAGTACCTCACCGGCTGCGGCGTCGACTTCCACCGTCTTCCCTCGGAAGGCATTGCCGCCATCAGTCTCCGCTGCCTGCTGCGAGACTCCGGCCTGTTCGGAGCTCGGCGGTCATGGGCGACGTTCAGTGGCGCCTACCACGTTGCCTACTTCTTGAGCATCATGTCCGGCGAGAAGCTTCCCGACGGCGTCGACGGCTTCATGAAGGCGGTGCGTGAGCTTTTCGGCGCGTCGTCGTTGTACGACGTGAAGCGGCTGGCGAGGGAGCACGACAGGACTTGCGTTGGCGCGCTGAGCAGTATCGTCAAGAAGCTCGCCGTCGTGCTACCTAACCAACGGATATCCAAGTGCAGGCCTGCCGGCACCGGTAGCAAGCTGGCGCTCCTGGCCTTCGGCACAGTGAAGCGGAGGCTTGGCGCCAACATGGAGAAGTACAGCCACGAACTCTGTGGGCTTCAAACTATTTGACGATTTTGTTTTTGTTCTGTTTCCAGCAGCCAGATATTGCCAATACCATACGATGTTGCAATGGCCTCCCAAAGTAGAATCTGCACGTAAATCAACTTTTATCGTGTCGAGGGGGACTCGAAGATGCAAAGAGAAGAGGATATGCCAATGTGAAGCTACAAGTTGACTGCCTCCAGATTGTGACTCTCTGGAAGGATGATACGGGACTGAAACCGGCTCTGGCTGTCACATCCCGGAAGAACTGAAGCAGAGGAGTACTCTGTTTCAGAGTTTTGAGCTGTCGTTTGTCAAACGTGAAGTGGATTTTGCTGCACACTTATGTGCCCAACATGTAATTAGGAGTAGTAGAACTTATTCTTTGTTCAATACTATACCTGAGTTCCTGACTGGGGCTGTCCAGTGGGACTCAAACTCTATCCCTGAGTAATAAAGCAGTGGATTGATGTATAATTTTTCTTTTTTAATCTGAAGTACTCCCTCCGTTTCTTTTTACTGCGCGTATTAGAATTGTCTTAAGGCAAAATTTGCAAAGTTTGACCAAATTTTTAGAATAAAATATCAATATTTATAATACGAAATTGATATAATATGAAAGTATAATACATGGTGAATCTAATGATATTAATTTGGTATTCCAAATGTTAATATGTTTTGCTATAAAAATGGTCAAACCTTATCAAGTTTGACTTTGGACAAAACATAATACACGGAATAAAAAGAAACGGAGGGAGTACGCTCAGATGTAAGAAATATTGCATCAACTAGAAATACAGAAAATCTAAGGATTTATTGTTGGGAAAATCTACTGTAGAGTCGTTGGGGGGGGGGGGGGGGGGGGGGGGGGAAATTGCCCCCATCCCCCATGGTAATATGTACAAACTATTGAACATGATATTTTAAACATGAATAAGCTAGTTTTAGTTGTATAGAGTAGTTAAATTGATAAATATCATAAATTTCACTTCAAGTGGTTTGGAGTAGGAAAATGCATATAATCAACCGGGCGGCGCGCACCTTCCGACCTCTGCCTCGAGCATCGTTCGATCCGTTTAGATCGCGTGGTTGCCATGCCATCCACGTCATCTACGTCCCACACCCCGTTGTTACCTCCCCCGTTGTAGCAACCCGCCCCCTCCCATTTCCAGTTTTTTCGGACACGTTACAGAAGAGAGCGGCGACGGAGGCGACGACGCGGAGCATCTCGTGCGGCCCCATCGATTTTGCTCCTGCGACCGCGCCGCCGCGCTCTGGTGAGTTCCCGAGCGCCCATGTCTTCCTCCCCGCGCCTCTTGTTTTTCTTAAGTGGGTCTAAAAGCCATCCGCCGTGCTCCGGTGAGCCTCCCTGTTTTCCTCAACATCCTCCCATGTCATTAGTTCCTTCTTTGTGTGTTCAATTTATCACTGGATGTTGATCCCCACATGTTTTTTTACTTCCGCATCCATGTTTTCTGACGGCAAGTTGATCGGGTGCCTCTTTCACATCCTAGATCTGACTTGCTACTCACCTCAGCGATGGACGTTAGATGATCTCATCATCGCCTTCTTCCTGTGACCTAGGGTTTATTAGTTTGCTCATGTCATTATTATTAGGGTTTCAGTAAGGGGAATGCATGTGTATGAGTTAGTTAGTAATTAAGTTCTACAATAGCAAGAGATATGTCTATAACCCAGGTAATAGTGTAGCAGTTTATCACTGATGTATAATCCAGGTCTCAAAGTAGGAATTTATCAGTGATGTTTTTGCGTGTTTCTTCCAGTGTTTTAATTGTGCCTTTTTTGTTCACTGATACGAGTACAATGTAGGTTACTATGCAGCATTTGTTTTATCAGCGATAATTGTTTTTCACATTTATGCTGGCATGATTACAAGGTAGGTTAAAAATGTAGCATTTTTATTTTTAAACAAAGATGTTTTTGCTCATTTTGAATTTGTATGTTCATTTTCAAATATTCGAATGTTTTTGCTACTTTTCCTAAATGGTGTGCTCATTCAGTGTCATGGTTTTGTTTCTGACTTATTTACGGCATGCTCATTTAGTATCATGGTTTGCTACTTTTAATTTCGTTAGTGTGCACTTTTGTTTTCTTGTTTAATGAGAATATGCTTAATAGGACCAGTATTGGCGTTCCAAGGATCATTTTGGTGCGAAGCGGCTGCTTAAGTGTTCAAATGATCTAACCCCGCGCAAGAGAGAGATAATAGAGAAACATAGTGCATTCGCCTCACTTCTGAACATTTCATCGTTCAAAGTGCCCAATGAGCTCACCAATTTTGTTGCTACGGTATGCGAGCTTTGTGAATTTAACTATTGTGGAAAACGAATAGTTTTCACAAAGGAGATTGTCAGGAAAGTGTTTGATATACGTTTAGGGAACATGTCAGTTACTCTATTGACAAAGAATGTCCATTGAGAGCTTAGAGATGCATATAAAACTGGGTTGTTGAAGCTTCCTATAGAAAATGCAGCAATATTTCTAAAGGGTCTTAATGACAGTGATGAGGATAATATCATCGTGTCCTGGGACCTCCTGTGTTGGGAAACTGTCCTGCATTCAGGCACAAACAACATGATGTGTTTAGTGTATCTAGGTTGCATGGATGATCCTAAAAAGACTCACGAGTTTGACTGGGAGGAGCACATTATAGAGTTATTGATGCATTATATACAGAAAATTCATAAGAAAAAGGACCAACTGTTGTGCTCGAGGGTGTTAATATGGAGAAGGGAAGCAACATCACTTGGATACTGATGCAGAAGAAGCAACAACAACCGTTGCAACTAAAAAAACAAGAATTTGTTTGAATTCTAGGTGTCTGGACCATTTCCTTTACAAGTTGTAAGAATCGATCTTTTTTCCCCTGCTTTTGATTTTTGAACAACGGGTTTTTGGCTTTCTTTTTTTCTAATTATTTATTTGTTTGCATTTTGTTTCCGTAGGTGGTGTACATGGACCATCTACATATTCCAAATAATGAGCACATCATAAACAATGGAATCACTAGAGCATGTTTTGTGACCAGTGTCGACTTTAATTTGATAGTGAAAATCGACCGTGATAACAAAATTCTGAGAAATACGACTACTTTTTAAGGTGTCCTGTAAGCAACTTTCGGCCATAATTTTAAGTGTCTTTCTCTGTATTTTTTGTTGACGCTGCTGTGACGTAAATCCAAACCACCTATTATGTTTTGGTGTGCAGAGTTCCTTCACTTGTCCCAAATAGTATATACGCCTGCTCATGGTAACACCGCAATCCCTGAAGAAATGGAGATCAACCTATCCGCAGTGCTAAACGAATGGCTTTTATTTCCTAGCATGCACGAATTGCAGGTCTTGCTCTTTCTCCCGTGCTTCCTTACTCCATTCTTTCTGCTCTTTTAGTATTTTTTTTCTACATAAGTTACTGCTTCGCTATCATACATTTTTACCATTTTTAAGTTGCACTAACAAATTGCTACAATAGGGTTCATTTTTTGCTTCCTTGGCTAACATTTTTTTCTATGTTTTCTTTCTACAAAATAACTGCTTCCAAACTATTTTCAGATGCATTTTCATTTCTTTTTGCTTCATTACTAATTAATTTATGATCTATTAGTAGCTACTTGTTTCTCTTTTACACACTAAGATTTTCTTTACTGTGGTGAGCAGAGGTTCCATCTCGGTTCAAGAACCTTTATGGCAAGAAGAGGGTCAAATTTTCTCCTGATGTCGATGCTACCCTGAAGAGTCTTGGGTCAGGGTTGAAAAAACATGCAGTCCCAACAAATGGCCTTGCTGTTAAATGATTTTGAAGCTTCTTTGAAGGAAGGTGATGGCTCAAGTATCGTTTTTCCATCTTGCACAACCCAAGGCGGTCAGAGCAACATAGCACACCAACGACACACTTTCTAGTGAATTTGATGAACTTGAAGATGACGATGCACCTAAAGCTTGTAATACTAAGGATTGTGATGCCCAACCTTGCGAAGAAAAACAGGATGAGAAGCATGTTGGTGCAGCTAGAGTTGATGAGGTTCATGCCTCGACTAACACAGATGTGCTACAACCAGCAATTTCCATAGATTCTACCCACAGATTTGATGATGTTCATAATCAGGAGGCTGTGAATAGTCCAGTCAGAGCTGCCGTGGATAGTCTAGTCAGAGCTTTTGTGGATAGTAAATTTTTTGTTGTGATGACGTCAACAATGCCAGTGAAGGAGAAGATAGCAATTTGAAGGAGGAGTCCATTCCTGTAAGTAGTTACTCATAAGCAATAGATTAGAACTGCAACCACAACCGGAGTGGATTAGGCCTAGAGCTAGAGTTATTTCTCCAGCTTAGAGTTACGATTTTCATCTTCTGATATTTCATTTGCGCGTGACCTTCTTTGATATAGCAAAAAAGTTTTCTTGAGATTTTGTAATGAATGTAGTTGTATTCTATAGCATTACCTTGGACCGGCTATGTTTCTGTTGTACTACTCTAAAGGATGTAATATTTACGGAGTGGTCCTTCCGTGAATGTTATGTCATCAACTTGCGCACTACAACATGCAGTGGTATGATGAGTCACTAAATTAGATCCTATATTTTTTGCTAGGCTTGAAAGTGGAGATGATATGACTTGCAGCTAGACCGTCAAGTGACATAACTATACAATGGGATATTATTTAGCCGGTTGTATCTATCCCTCATGGTTAATATCTATGAAGACCATTGTACATCCTCAAGGTAAAAAACAATATGTTTTGTGCCCAAGTACAAGAAGCATGCTGAAAGGATATTGAGAAGGCTTTTGGTTTTTGCAAGATCGGTTTTGCATTGTTCAAGGTTCTGCTAGCTTCTTGGATAAGAAATCTCTCTCCAATATCCCTGCGGAATGTGTGATTCTACACAAAATACGATCATCAACAATAAGAGGGATTTAAACTTGAAGATTATTTATGAAAGCATAGGAAGTTGTGTGAATCCTTGTAGGAACTTGGACACGATCCAAGAATTTCTTGAGACGTACCGACAGATTGAACATAAGAGAACTCACACCCAGCTTCACGATGATCTCATTTAGAATTATCAGAAGTTGTATGGGACGTAGTCTCCCAATTTATTTGTTTTCTTATGTGTGATATGAACTATTTTTTCCCTTCAGGACCATTGTTATTTGTTAAATTATTTGGACTTGAGAGATTTTTGTAATATGGATTATTATTTTATTGTGTGATGTTAAAAAATCAATATATTTTATTTATCTTGCTGTTATATTATTTTTCTATTGTTCAAAAAAATATATAGCCAAAGCCTAAAACCTGTTTCGTGGTACCTCGCTGGCAGTGGAGGAACATATCCCGCAAACGTAAATCGTAAAACTCGACCCAAAACATGTTTTAGGTTTTCCTTATAAGGATTTAATGTACCGCGGTATATGGGATTGATACGTCCATTTTGCATCTCTATTTTATATCATAATTTACTGCTATTCATTGATTTATTTCATATTTAGAGAAGATACTTATGTTATTTGATCTATTTTGCATGTTTGATGATTATTGGAGAATTAACTGCGGGAACCAGAATTCTGCTGGAAAAAGGGCGTCAAGATACCATATTTCTGAAGATCGGTGATTCACGGAAAACATCAGGAAATTCCTATGTTGCAAAGATCTTGTTGGACAATTATAACATCAAAATCTAATAATAAATAGGCACTCCTCCATGGTATGAGATTGTTGGAAGGCACCCGGGGATTTGGTTAGCCATGGTTTGTGAAAATAAGGTGGGGAGGAGTGTCATACTATATAATGAGCATTCTATAAATACTTAATATGAATATTCGGAACCGCTCTAAACTTGTTTACTCCGAAAGATAACAAGAACTCTATTACCATTCATTGACATGAACAATCACCTCCCAAAAATCACTGTTTATAAAATAATAAGCTCTAGCACATGTTAATCCATGCTTCCTTCTGCGAAGGACCTTTCTTTTACTTTTACGTTGAATCTTCACCTTCTCACTTTATGGACCTTCTTGAGAGCATGGCTGTCATTCTTAGTATAATATGCTTGTCCCAGAACACGGTTGATTATGGTATAACTTTGATGCTTGTATCTTTGATATATTTACTTCTAGTCTTGACTTGAACCTCCGAGGTGCCCAGACATTTATATTTTGCTCCATTATTAAGGGCAAGCGAGATACCACTTTATCATATCTTATTATGAACGTTGCAATCTTGTGAATTGATATATTTCATGTTCTCTATTATTAGTGTGTTGGTATCTCTTCATGGTTTGCATAACTATTAGGTGACTTTATTTTGCATACTTCTTATTATGAATTTCCTAAGCACTTCATCATATAGTAAGAATATTTACATCATATAAAACAAATGTGTTTGTAAAAGTTCTTTTATCGCACTCAGCTGTCAACTGAATTGCCTGAGGACAAGCAATAAGCTAAGATTGGGGGGAGAGGATTCGTCCAAAACGTATCTCCCTTTACAAACACTTTTGATGTTGTTTTCTTCTAAACTTGTGAGTTTTGGATGCAACTAACACAGACTAACGTTGTTTGTAGCAGAATTACCTTCGTGTCTCGTTTTTGTGCAGAAAAATCAACTTTTAGGAAATTGCCCAAAAAAGATCCCGAAGTCCTTATTTTACCCCAAGACTTTCGGAGCCAGAAGAAGAGCCAGATGGGGGCAAGGAGGGGCCCACACCATGGGTTGTCCCCTTAGGCCGCGCCGCCTGGTAGTGTGGCTGCCCCAGGCACCGCATCGGGCTCCCCTTTCTACTACATAAGACCCGTAACCTAAAAACCGAGGGGGGTTCGTCATATTCCACAGAAACACACCAGAGCGCCGCCGCCACCTCGAAACCTAATTTGGGGATCAAAATTTCATGTTCTGGCACCCTGCCGGGACGGGGATTCGGAGGAGATCATCTCCATCGTCATTGTCACCACTTCTCCATCAAAAATCCATGATTCCCCTATCCATGTGTGACTAATCCCCGATGTAGGCTGAGAGGGATGGAAGGAATTGGATGAGATCGTTCGTGTAATAATGCCAGATTGTTAGGGCACAGTGCCTTGTATCCGTTGTTAGTGCCATATATCGTTGTTGCAACTTGTTATGCTTAATGCTTGTCACTAGGGACTGAGTGCCATGATCTCAAACTTGAACATGTTATTATTTCATGAGTATAATTATGTTTCTTGATCATATCTGCAACTTGTTTACACACATTGTTGTCTGGAACCCGTGGCCCCAAAGTGACAATACTTGGGAAAACCGGAGGGGATGGCTGCGATGTGAGGATTATATGTGTTCACGGAGTATTAATGCTTTTCTCATGTGCTTTATTAAAAGGAGAACCTTAATTACCAGTAGTTTCCCTTGAGGCCCCGCTACAACGGGCTGGTAGGACAAAAGATGTTGTACAAGTTTCTCATTGCGAGCACGTACGACTAAATTGGAACACATGCCTATGGTTTGCCTAGTACTTGAATACTTTATTATTATCTATCTGCAATGCCCAGGTTTCGATTATTATATGAACTATCTTATCCATGCAAAGACCGTTTATCCATTCCCTATGCCTACAGTATTTTAATCCTCCTATTTCCCACAATTGCTACCGCTGTTACTATTTTACTCCTGCTGTTGTTATAAAACTGTTACCAATAATAAACTGTTGCGAGCAAGTCTACTTTCAGGTGCAGATGAATTGACAACTCATCTGTTAAGGTTTATAAATATTCTTTGGCTCCCCTTGTGTCGAATCAATAAATTTGGGTTTTACTTCCCTCCAAGACTGTTGCGATCCCCTATACTAGTGGGCCATCAATTCCCTCTACTTGTTTGAAGTTAAATTATATGAGAGGAAGTTGTTGTCTAGAATGACTTGTGTATTCATAAATGTGACGCGTCTTGTCCGTATTTTATTTATCGACACTTTAGTCCATAAACCTCTGGTCTTGTTTACCGAGTTCAGTTTCGCTTGGGGACAAGCGAGGTCTAAGCTTGGGGGCGTTGATACGTCCATTTTTCATCTCTATATTATATCATAATTACTTCTATTCATTGATATATTTCATACTTAGAGATGATGCTTATGTTATTTCATCTATTTTGCATGTTTGATGATTATTAGAGAATTAACTGCCGGAACCAGAATTCTGCTGGAAAAATGACCGCCAAGATACCATATTTCTGAAGATCACCGATTCATGGAAAACAACGGGGAGTTTCTATTTTTTCAGATGCGCGAGCCAGCCAAAAGGGGAGGCAGATATGGGCCACCAGGGGCCCACACCATGCCATGGCACGGGCTACCACTGGTCGCGTCGCCATGTGGTGTGGTGGCCCTAGCCCACCACTGCTGGTGCCCCCTTCGCGTACTTCATCCCGCCGAACTCCTTAGACTCGTGGAGCCATCGAGGAAATATTCCACCGCCTCTACGAGGCGTAAAACAACAGAGAGAGAAAAGCTCTCCGGCAGGGAGAAATCTGCCGGGGAATTTCCTTCCGAGGGGGGGGGGGGAATCATCGCCATTGTCACCATCATCGAGCTAGACTTCATTGTGATCATCATCATCATATCCAGCGACGTCACCATCGTATCCACCGCTCCACTCCATTCCGCTGTAATATCTAGGGTTGAATCTTGTCTATTTCATAGGGGAAACTTTCCCGATGTTAATTACTCCTTGTGGTTGATGCTATTGAGTGAAACAGTTGAATTAAGGTTTATATCTAGATTGTTATTCATCAATATACCACATTTGATCATGATCCATATGATGTCTTGTGAGTAGTTCGTTTAGTTCTTAAGGACATAGGAGAAGTCAAGATGTTGGTAGTGGAATTATGTTGAGTAATATTTATTATTTGATATTTAAGTTGTAGTGCTATTCTTCTAGTGGTGTCATGTGAACATCGACTATATGATACTTCACCTTTATGGGCCTAGGGAAATGTATTGTGTATTCGGCTACTAATTGTGGGGTTTTCGGAGTGAAAAAAACCTAAACCGCGGTTAGGAAAACGATGCATGAGGGAGTGTAGGATCCCAGAGTTTAAGGTTGTGGTTAGATTTATCTTAATCACTTTCTTGTAGTTGCAGATGCTTGCAAGGGGTATAGTCACAAGTATGTATTAGTCCAAGTTAGGGCAGTACATTAGCATAGCTTCACCCACACAACACCTATCAAAACAATAAAGATTAATCAGCTGTATGAAGCGAAAGCACTTAACGAAATTCTCGTGTGTCCTAAAAAACGTTTGGTCATAATAAGTAAACCAACCGGTTTGTCCTTTGCTATAGAACGGATTGGGCCATTTGCTGCAATTATTATTACTGTCTTTTATTTACTTGTACTATATTTATCTCCTATATCAAAACCCCCTGAAAACCTATCTGCTAGTATTTGTAGTGAATCCTTCATCCAAACTACTTGTCAACACTTTCTGCTCCTTGTTGGGATCGACACTCTTATTTATCAAAACTATTATGATACACCCCTATACGTGTGGGTCATCAGGGATCTCCTAGAGATGCTCTTATATGAAACAGAGCGTAAGTGGATAACGAGGATAGACTATCCCCGGTCATCAGGCAACTTAAACCACCAGTCATATTTAAGAGTCTGCATACCTCTATCGAGTAGGAACAGTTTAGAACAAGCACCAGATAATAGATATTACCATAATAAAATGACATATTCGATGATAAATATCATGATGCAAGTTTAAGGACTATTACATGTCTTATGAACACATTAGGAACTATGCCAAGTGGTGCTCTACAATATAGTTCCAACATGCGATGTCTTGCATATGAAGCCGTCGTAAATACATAAGATGAATACTTGCGTATGGCTGAGTCGACATGGATTGAACACATGTACATGTTTTGTGTAGTAGTGGTGTTTGGACTAACCTATTTAAGAGGACCAAATGCATCAGACACAATTCGGCTTGTTGTACGAAGTGCATTAAGAGGATTTCCTGGGATGCTTTGAAGCATCTATTGTATTCAATAAAAAAAATTATACGGGTTGTATAAAGTTTATGTTGGCGCGTGAAGTATTATACTTGAAGTTGTGACAGATTATAACCCGTGGATTTGGCACTTTTCTTTTCGCATGGCAGGATCTCAGAATGTCATCAACGTGCTGCAAAGCTCTCAAGTGTTTGTGGGACCCACTTCATGCCAAGGTCTAGAATGCAACTATGATATAGATGGTCACCAATACACCAAGGGTTACTACCTATATGTTGTCATCTATCCTCGTCGGTTGACATTTGGTACAATCTCCAACCCTACAGGCAATAAAAAAACTTACTTTGCTACACAACAAGAGATTTGTAGGAAGAGTGTGGAGTGGTCATTTGATGTGCTTCAAGATCTTTTTGATATTGTCCGGTACCCTGCCCAGACATGGTTTCTAGATCAGATGGGGTGTCATGAATTCGTGGATAACTTGATCACGGAGAGGGACCGTAATGATGCTCTAGTGTTTGATCAGCAGTGGGACTACCATGACCCTCTTGCCGAGCCACATTAGGGCATCCCGACCAAGTTCACTAAATTTATCGCCACACATCAAGAAATTCTTGACGAAGGTGTTCATTGGCAACTATAGGATGATCTAGTTGAGCATTTGGAGTCGATCAATGGAAACAAATAGGTCGAGTATCATGTTGGATGGTTATGTGGTCTATCTATTTTCTAGGCCACCCATCCAAGAAACTACCATTTTTGTGAAAACACCACATAAAGATTCCGAATTTAAAAGAAAATTTCAGCCACTATAAATTGACATGCCATTTTCTTTGATTGGTACTTGAGACCATTCTCGAGAGTTAAAAGGATATTTCTAAACGAGTTGGAGTGTTGGAGCCTCCTCTGCAGCCGACAACATAGCGACAATAGTGGGACTACTAAAAAGGTACCTTAGATCCATTTTAAGGAAAAGGGTTATTTGACAAACAATATAATGGTAGTTATAATTAAGAAAAAGTACCATGGTTATTTTTTTCATAGAGTGATCCAAAAAAAACAGAAATAATGATAGCTCGCAAAAAAGAAAAAATAATGCACAACCAAGAAAGGATTTCCAGAGATGTTCACACCTTGGCCATTGCCAATTGCCGAGTGTCCGTGCAACAAGACAACAATGGAGTTGTGGATCTTTGATTTTACCAATGAAACTACCATGCTTACAACAATTTACATTCTATCCAAATTACAATACAATTGTGTGTTCCGCCTAAGTCTAATACATGTTCACACACAATTTAATGTTGATCGTAAACTCAACCCACAAAATTTACATTCTATCCAAATTACAACACAATTGTGTGTTCCGCCTAAGTCTAATACATGTGGATAATGTGCATAATATAATTATCGTGTGTGAACATCGCAGATTCAAGCATAAATTTAAAATTGATCGATGCTGCAATAGGTACTTATACTGTGCATAATAGTGCTTGTCATTTACTTTTCGCTAGTGACTCTAGGACAGTCGGAACCTTGACGTGACAATTAGTTATCCTCACATGTGAATACCCCATTGTGCTAGCGTAAACCATTGTTGGGTCGTAAAATGTTGACTTTACATAAACTTGGTGTGTGTACGTTGTGAGGTATGATTATTGCTCTTAAGGCTCTAAATTGTACTTCCTCCGTCCCGGAGTAAGTGTACTTTTACCATTTCCGTCGATCGAATATATTGAAATTTGACTAATTTTATTGTATTGGAAAGAGTACTAACATTTATGACATAATATTAATATCAGTAGATTTTTCTTGATATAAAGTTTCAAACTATATTATTTTGATGTCTACTATTTGCTATAATATTGGTCAAAGTTTAAAAAGTTTGACCAAGTATAAAGCTAGATGTACACTCATTTGTGGACGGAGGAAGTATATTACTCTGCCATATAAACCATAAAACTATTACTAGAAAGTAGGTAGATTTGCATCCATATTACCCACATGCATATATTAGGAATAGCAGAATATAACTTAATTAATGCATATATGTTTTGTATTTTTTACCAAAAAAAAACAAAGATGGTTTGGAGTTTCTTTTCTGCAAATTGGAGTGCATTAAAATCGAGGTGTAATCTTTCAATAAAAGTGGATACAAGGTGAGATTAATATCAGGATATCACAATTACAACCAATTTGTAGCAGGATAAATTCCTACCATTTTATCAAGATCACGTATATATTCGTAACTAAATACTACTCCTACCAATTTGGAGTATTTCCCATTTTATGTGTACAGGCGTGCAAATTTGAAAGCCGGACACACGTGGACGGATTTTATTTGCCAAGAAGCCCTATATAAAAAACTCCTTGAAACCCCATCATCTCTCAGTTCTCACTCTCTCAGGTCACCTTCTCTGTCCGCTCATCCTCCTGAGACTCGCCATGGGTGCCGTCGGCATAGTTGCGCTTGTCATGGTGACGGTTCCGGCATTGCTTCTGCCCATGGCGGCGGCCGTTAATACGCCGCCGTTCTCATGCGGTCCGGGCGCGGCGCAGGGCGGGTACGCGTTCTGCGACGAGCGGCTGGCGGTGGAGCGGCGCGCGGCAGACCTTGTAGCGCGGCTGACACTGGCAGAGAAGGTGACGCAGCTGGGCGACAGGGCGGAGGTGGTGCCGCGGCTAGGCGTCCCGGCTATGAAAACACCACATAAAGATTCGGATCTTAAAAGAAAAATTCATCCAATATAAATTGACATGCCATTTGCTTTGATTGGTACTTGAGACCATTCTCGAGAGTTAAAAGGATATATATAAACGAGTTAGAGTGTCGGAGCCTCCTCTGTAGCCGACAATATAGCGACAATAGTGGGACTACGAGAAAAGTACCTTAGATCCATTTTAAGGATAAGAGTTATTTGACAAACAATATAATGGTAGTTATAATTAATAAAGGTACCATGGTTATTTTTTCATAGAGTTATCCTAAAAAAATAGAAATAACGATAGCTCGCAAAAAAGAAGAAATAATGCACAACCAACAAAGGATTTTCAGAGATGTTCACACCTTGGCCATTGCCAATTGCCGAGTGCTCGCGCAACAAGACAACAATGGAGTTGTGGATCTATGATTTTACCAATGAAAGTACCATGCTTATCATACACAATTTAATGTTGATCCTAAAACTCAACCCATAAGTTTATATTTTATCCAAATTAGAACACAATTGTGTGTTCCGCCTAAGTCTGATACATGTGGACAATGTGCGGAATATAATTATCGTGTGTGAACATCGCAAATTCAAGAACAAATTTAAAATTGATCGATGCCGCAATAGATAGCACACATGCGGATCCCTGATTAATGTATGTAGTTGTATTGTGCATAATAGTACTTGTTATTTACTTTTCGTTAGTGATTCTATGATAAATTCCATATACTGGTACGACGGTCAGAATCTTCACGTGACGATTAGTTACCATCACATGTGAATACCCTGTTGTGCTAGTGTAACCATTGTTGGGTCGTAAAATGTCGACCTTACAGAAACTTGGTGTGTGCATGTTGTGACTTATGATTATTGTTCTTAAAGCTCTAAATTGTACATGACTCTTCCTTGTAAACCATAAAATTATTACTAGAATGTAGCTAGATTTGCATCCATATTACCCACATGCATGCATTAGGAATAGCAGAATCAAAGACAAGTAAGTGCGGAGGACTTGGGAGGCCTCTGGGGCTATCCACGATAGCCACTTGGCGTGCTTGCTCTGGGTGAATTTTTGGCCGATTTGGCTGGTTGCGCTCGCTAGGTGGGCGAGAAAAAAACGCTCGTTTAATTCCCCACAAATACAAGCTATCCTTTCCCCCAACGACTCTCATGGCCAGAACTAAAGCTAGGGTTCCCACCCCGTGGCCGCCACTCGCCATGGTCCCGTACCGCCGCCGCTGCGCCGCCTCCTTTCCATGGCCTCTTCCACCACCACAAAGAAATAAAGAGATAAGAGTCACATGGAGACCCACGCCGCCGGTGCCGCGCTGCCTCCTCTTTCTGATCTTCTCCACCACCATGGCGTCCTCTATGCCGTCATCCTGCACCACCATCCGCATCTATGACCAGGGCCACCAACGGGCGTGCAGGGATGCCGGACTGGAAGGCTCTGTAGAGCTAGCGGCAGAGCCTGTCTTTTCCGGGGCACGCACGCGTGCCGATGAGGCGTCTGGAGATGGCACGAATCTGGGACGTTTCGCAGAGGATGGAGGGCTCCAGCCGCACCCCTACTACTCGGTAACACACAACTCAGGTCTCCTCTCCTTCTGATTGATCTCCCCTACTCTTCTTTCTTTACTGGTGTAAATTTGCGTTGAAACATTTTAGGAGCTCTAGAACTACAGGTTGGTAATTCATTAGTCTATTTTGGCAAGGACAAATTTGGGGGAAAATCCCACGCTGCATATGCACTTATATTTCAGTTTAACCCTTTTGAGGAAGTTGTTATCTTATTTTGTTTGATAAAAATATATAGGGTTGTGGCTATATCAAATTTGTTGAATAAAGTTCATTTCTATGCTTCCAGGTTGTTGGTGGTAGTACTATAGCACCAAGGCTACAGGTTGTAAGGGCCCCTGATGGTAGCACTAAGGTAAGCCATCAATACATATTTGCTTATTTCTGCCAACTTTAACACATTCCATTAATTAATTTTTGGGCGTCTTATTGAGAAAGTGTGTTTGCTTGAATATTGTATACACAGTATACTATAGTTAGGCATGCTGCATGGAAGATTGATGGGTCTTTCATATAATTTTGACAAACAACATAGGTAGTCTATATCCACATGGTAAAGTTATTTCATGGCATGATATTATTGCAAAATTTTAGGTATTTTATTCAGTTCATAAACCATCAGGTCACTGGAGGGGATAGTTTTGGTTATATATCTAATGGCATGGTTTTGACAGGTTTGCAGCCCCAGACCCCAAGGGATAATTATCTCATTGTTGTCAGCCATTTTTGGAATTCCTACTTAGAGTTACAGTAAACATGGCAGCTTTGTAGGCTTTATCCGGTGAGAGCACATTTTGTACTTCTTTGTATATCGGTGCCTTTTTATTTTCCTAATACTACCAGTGGTTAATTAGCTTATCATAGTTGTGTGAAAAATTTCTCTATTGGTATTGAAGACGTAATGAATGGCAGGATTTGTTTGTAAATTATCAATGGGACTAACATAAGCAAGGATACATAGTCCGTTGCCATTTTTGTATCCTCGCGCAGTTGACTCGTGTTAATTGAGAGAAGTTGTAGTTACTATGGGAGCCTCTTCTGGGCAAGAGCTACCGCCCGAGGCCTTCTGCGCCATCCTCCCACAGACATGGGATGTCCACTGATTTTTTTTCTTGCTTGTAATCTCATGTCTTCGGAGGTTGTAACAAACCATATCTTTTCAATATAACGAAACACAAAAGTCTTCTACGTTTTCTAAAGAAAAAACTATGGGAGCCTACTATACAGTTATTCACAGCTTCATAGCGTGTGGGTTTGCACTATCATATCTTGTTTCAAAGGATGTGTTTGTTTAAGAGCAATGAAGGGGATAGAAGAGAAGCCATATACCTCACACGTCAAGTTATTGCTCTTTCTATCTGTATTTTCTATTTATTATGGCTTGATTCAGATTGGGGATTGGGAGCCTCTCCCACCCCCCTTATTTTCTTGCTTGATGTTTCAAATGTCGTGCATGCCATATTTTTGAAGCAATGTCTGGGAGTGTGTGGGAGGTATTCTGGAACTCATTCTCCTGGTTGTGCTTTTGCAGGTTATTGGAACCATTTTATGACTTTCTGCATGACTTGCCTAATATGTTGAATAGTTGTGAATGAGGTTATGTGCTAACCACGTTTGTTTCTGGACAATATTTGCCTCGTGCGTTCCATTCTGAAAAGGGTGTTTTTGGTCTTTTTTTTATCTTCTATTCACCATTTCAATTGTGTGTCTCTATGTGTACGATCTCACCATTGGTGGTTCCTACAAGAATGTCAGGCCAAAGACACATGTGCATTGTCAGGTCGATCGTTCAGGACTTACTGGAGGAGTTCCATTGGAGGCTCCAAGAAACAAGGCCACCATGTTAATGTAATTTTGATGATATTTCCTTATGAAGGTCTTGAAATGTGGTTATAGGATAAGTGTTCCACCTCAGTGGGGTGCCCATATCTTTCGAAATAGTGATGACTTCATTTTTTGCTATTGTAGAGGTTTGTCTGCATTATTTTCCGAAAAATAAATACACTGCATTCAGTCATAATAGGCTGATGATTTATTGAGTTGCAGTCTATTGGATCCTTCATCACCGATTTAAGGTACGCAAGTGTGACGACCGATGGGCGTGGAGGCAGAGACCCCTTGAGACTCCATCCGCAAGGTATACGAGCGGCTCGTTGTCAAGGGCTAATTGGACGTAGCGTTCGACGGCGCCCGACATCGCAGTGAGGTGCTTATGCATCTCCGTGTCATTGTTGTCCTTGCTGCTCCTTGTTACAAAGTCAGCGAGAAACACTGCAACTACTTCGAGTACTATGTCAACCATGTATTCATGTAATAAACATACTTTTTCCCAAGTCACAACCATAGAAAAGGTAATACATAAGGTAAGATCAAAAGAAATCTTAATCCAGAGCTCATAAGGAAGAAAAAAAAAATGCAGAGAAATAGCTCATCTTTAAGAAATCTTACTTATGTTTTATAAGGAGGAAAGTCAAGATGACTACTTCCACACTTACGCTTACGCTTAGAGCCTTTATTTAATTTGTGATTTAATTTTTTTTTGATCTGGCATGTGACATCTAACTCTTGATACACTTATTCGTTTATGATATAATTAACTTCAATAGGCTAACCATCTGGTGTAATATGAGGCAGTTGCTTCATTTGGTTCATAGATTATAGGTTTTTATTATATCTTATTCTTGCAGTTTCAAGTAGAGCATCTGAGGGTGAGGGATAAGCTCGCTCCTCTTGACCTCATCTATCTCATCTGTAAGGTAATGATTTAGAAGTTAAATAGTATCATCCAGGGTTTCAAATCTAAAAGGAGATTGAACTGTAGAGCATCTGAGGGATAAGCTCGCTGCTCTAGACCTCATCTATCTCATCTGTAAGGTAATGGTTTTAAAAGTTAAATAGTATCATCCAGAGTTTCAAATCTAAAGGAGAATGGAACTGTAGGTTCTTTGTACTTTGATTCGGTCAAGATGGTTAGACAACCATGTCACTTAAAAATAATGACACAAATGTGATATATGTCTCAGGTTTTTCCTTTTTTCATGTGTGTTGTGGTATCTCTATTAATTTTTTTTTTGTTCGAGCACCTCCATTAATTTCACAATTGGTATGTGTATGTTCGTCCATCTGAGGTTGATCCCTGCGGATATTTTCATGTACGGCGGCATAGTAATTATTGGATGTGTATCGGGTGTTAATGGCTAGATCGATGGCGAGAGAGGCATCTCCATGGAGAAGGTGCGATGCCGTCGGGATAGTGAAGGTGCAAATCCAAGTCTACAACTTTTTTTCTTGAGGCGGGTGAGACCATTATTGTCGCTGTCATATGGAAAATTGATTCTACCATGGTTATATTACGCTTCTATCTTGCACGGTCCTGTTTTCTTCTGGCCATCGTGTTCATGTCTTGTTTTTTAGCAACTCTTCGTGTTTCGGTCTTGCACTTTGGTTATTAGATTGCCACTATTTGCACGGTAACACATTGTCTTGGTTTTGCTTAATTTCCCTCTAATGTTTCTATAAAGATTAATGAGGTTGACAACTCCAGACAGTTGTTTACCGAGCCTCGTTCTTTGGATGCAGAGGGTGATATTAAGGTGAATAATATTAATCATGTCAAGTTTCTGCTATTGTAGATGGTAAATTTAGTTTGGTTTCTTGGGATACCTTGGTGTTGAAACTTCACAACCGTTTTTCATCAGACCATACTTGAGCCCCAAAGTTCATAACAAGCGAACATAAACTTGACTACATGCAAATTGTAGAATGCTAAACAACGTCTCCCGATTATTAATGTTACAGTAGCCGAGTGGCCTTCTATAGGATGGTTTTTATTGTTGTTTCATCCTTGTGTTGATGAGTATTCTTCTGCATGTATGGAAGAAATTCAATGCTAAGTAGGATGAGCTTTCTTTAGTAAATTGATGGCTAGGATGAGCTGCTTCAGTTTGGTGAGAGCGAGTGTAATTGAACTATTAGTTTCTCTACCGCATTTTGTTTATAGTTACTATTTTTAGGGTTGTATACAAGTCTGAGGCTCCTGCCTATTTGCATTTGCAGTTGTATACGATTGATTTAAAAAATAACATTTATGTTGTTTACCATTAATTTCTTGTTTATTTTAATCTCTAGCAATAAAACAATTAAAATGCTGCCATTTATTTTTCATGCACTATGTAATGCCAATTATTAGTCTAACTTACCTTTTCTGCAGTAAAATCTAGATATACCATATATATTGTGCTACCACTGATCAGCGAGGAGGTATTGTTATCGTGTCCTCAGATACATCCAAATTATGTTAGTTCATTGCTCTTACAATGCTTTGCATGTTCCCTTGATTTATCTGGTTCAAATTAATTTTTTTCTTTTGTGGTGTGTTCCAATTCTCGGTTTTTTTTTAATAGGACAGGAGGTTTCTTGCAAGGATAAGTTGCTTAATTTTTTTTGTCATGACAATCATACATACTAGCTTAATATGGTCCTTCTTCTATTCATACAGGCCAGCCTTGAAAACTTGCTTTGTTGGCTTTGTTGCCCTAAATTCAATTAAGTGTTGCTTGCCCGTGACCGTTTCAGTCTAGCTTGACTCGGCCATTTTGGCCCAGACATGGTGTTGCCATAGTACCATGTACTGAAGGGTGAATAAGTGCCAAAGCTCTTCAATCAAGTGTGTCCATCTTTTCCAGCAGTGTATTTTTATTTCGCTATTTTTGAGATATGTTACAAAATGTAAACATTGACATGTTCTGTTGAAATATGTTCTAGAAGTCTTGTGCTCAACTATTTCATATGTTCCAGAGTTTATTTTATTAGTTTTGTGTGCAAGTAAGCAAAGTGAGGGTTAAAAATTTACCAACCAAGTGATAGTATTAATCAATTGCTTTTTGACGTGCTAGACCAAACAAAATACAAGTTGGGCAGCTGATCATCGACACGTCATTATTTGACAGTTGGTGTTGGATTTGATCGCAGAACACCGAGAAGGAGGCGCCCGAAGGGGTGCCCCAGCCTCTAGTATAACTTAATTCATGCATATATATGGTTTGGATTTTCTTTTCTGCATACTCCCTCCGTCCTGAAATAAGTGTACTTCTAGAATTGGTCCCGGTCAAACTTTTGAAAACTTGACCAACTTTATAGAAAATATGATTAATATATGTGATTTAAAAAAAAATATTATGAAACTACATTTCAAACAAAATCTAATGAGACCAATTTACTATCATAAATGTTGTTACATTTTCCTATAAAACTGGTCAAACTTTAAAATATTTGACTTTCAAAAAGGTAAAAGTACACTTATTTCAGGACGGAGGGAGTATATTGGACTGCATTAAAATCGAGGTGTAATCTTCCAATAAAAGTGAATACAGTGAGATTAATACGAGGATATCGCAATTATTACCAATTTGTAGGAGAATAAATTCCTACCATTTTATCAAGATCACGTATATATTCGTAATTAAATACTATATCCCATTTTATGTGTGCACACGTGTAAATTTGAAAGCCGGACACGTAGCCTGATCTTATTTGCCAAGAAGTCCTATATAAGAAACTCCTTAAACCCCGTCGTTTCTCAGCTCGCACGTCACCTTCTCTGTCCGTTCATCCTCCTGAGACTCGCCATGGGCGCCGTCGGCATAGTTGCGCTTGTCATGGTGACGATTCCGGCATTGCTTCTGCCCATGGCGGCGGCCGTTAACACGCCGCCGTTCTCATGTGGTCCGGGCGCGGCGCAGGGCGGGTACGCGTTCTGCGACGAGCGGCTGGCGGTGGAGCGGCGCGCGGCAGACCTTGTAGCGCGGCTGACACTGGCGGAGAAGGTGACACAGCTGGGCGACAGGGCGGAGGCGGTGCCGCGGCTAGGCGTCCCGGCGTACAAGTGGTGGTCGGAGGGGCTGCACGGGCTCTCCCAGTGGGGCCGTGGCATGCGGTTCAACGGCACCGTCCGCGCCGTCAGCAGCTTCCCGCAGGTGCTGCTCACTGCCGCCTCCTTCGATGAAGGCATATGGTACCGGATCGGCCAGGTATTACCCACTAATATGACTCTGTGCGTACTGGGATTTAATGTTTATTGTTTTATTATGGTTATATGGATATTTTCAGCAACTAAGAAGTGAACTTTTGTAAAATGGATCTTTGTGTAATGCGTGACGTAGGCAATTGGAACGGAGGCTAGAGCGCTGTACAACCTGGGCCAGGCGGAGGGGCTCACCATCTGGTCCCCCAACGTGAACATCTACCGCGACCCGCGATGGGGCCGGGGTCAGGAGACCCCCGGCGAGGACCCCGTCACGGCGAGCAAGTACGCCGTGGCCTTCGTGAGGGGCCTGCAGGGCACCTCGCCGACGACGCTGCGGACCTCGGCGTGCTGCAAGCACGCGACGGCGTACGACCTGGACGACTGGAGGGGCGCGGTGCGGTACATCTTCGACGCGAGCGTGACGCCCCAGGATCTGGCGGACACGTTCAACCCGCCGTTCAAGAGCTGCGTGGTGGAAGGGAAGGCCACCTGCGTCATGTGCGCCTACACCTCCGTCAACGGCGTCCCGACCTGCGCCGACCCCGACCTCCTCACCAAGACCATCAAGGGAGAATGGGGAATGAACGGGTACGATATATACACTAGAAATTCATATTATGGTTCATCATTGAGTTGTGCCTCCATTTATTTATGCAGGTATGTAGCTTCTGACTGTGACGCGGTGGCACTGATTCGCGGCGGCCACCATTACAGCCGCACGGACGAAGATGCGGTTGCTGCTGCGCTCAAGGCCGGTACGTGTCGTCCCCAATTTGTTGGAGCTCTGCCGGTACACACTGTCAATTTGTTGGAGCAGAGAAGGCGAGTAACGGAAGTTGCAACTTGATTTCAGGGATGGACATGGACTGCGGGAACTACACGCAGGTGCACAGCACGGCGGCGCTCCAGCAGGGAAAGATGACGGAGCAGGACGTGGACAAGGCGCTCAAGAACCTCTTCGCCGTCCGGATGCGCCTCGGACACTTCAACGGCGACCCCCGGAGGAGCCCCCTGTACGGGGGCCTCGGCGCAGGGGACGTGTGCTCGCCCGCGCACAGGAGCCTCGCGCTCGAGGCGGCGCAGGACGGCATCGTCCTGCTCAAGAACGACGCCGGCATCCTCCCGCTCAACCGGTGGACGGTTGGGTCGGTCGCCGTCATCGGTCCCAACGCCGACGACCACGGCGCGCTCATAGGCAACTACTTCGGCCCTGCGTGCGAGTTCTCCACGCCGCTCCAGGGGCTCAGGGGGTACGTGAAGAACATCAGGTTCGAGGCCGGGTGCAACTCCACGTCGTGCGACTTTGAAAAGAGAGACCAGGCGGTCGCGGCAGCGCGCTCGTCGGACCACGTGATCCTGTTCATGGGGCTGAGCCAGAAGCAGGAGCAGGAAGGGCTGGACAGGACGAGCCTCCTGCTCCCCTGGAAGCAGCAGAGCCTGATCACCGCCGTAGCAAGCGCGGCGAAACGCCCGGTGATCCTGGTGCTCCTCACGGGCGGCCCGGTGGACGTAACGTTCGCTAAGTACAACCCGAAGATCGGCGCCATCCTGTGGGCCGGGTACCCTGGCCAGGCCGGCGGGCTTGCCATCGCCAAGGTGCTGTTCGGAGAGCACAACCCCGGCGGCAGGCTGCCGGTGACGTGGTACCCGGAGGAGTTCACCAGGGTGAACATGACGGACATGCGGATGCGCGCCCACCCGGCCACCGGCTACCCCGGCCGGACCTACCGCTTCTACCAGGGCAACACCGTCTACAAGTTCGGCTACGGCCTCAGCTACTCCAAATTTTCCCGACGACTGCTAGTCCCCAATCAAGCAGTGCCCAACACACATCTACTCGCCGGCTTGACGACAACCGCGGACGACGGCGGCGCGAGCTACTACGACGTGAAGGAGGTCGGCACCGAGGGGTGCGAGCAGCTCAAGTTCCCGGCAGTGGTGGAGGTGCAGAACCACGGCCCCTTGTCCGGAAAGCACTCGGTGCTCATGTTCCTCCGGTGGCCCAACGCGACGGACGGGCGTCCGGTGAGTCAGCTGGTTGCGTTCCAAAGCCAGCATCTGGAGGCCGGCGAGAAGGCTAGCCTCATGTTTGAAGTCAGCCCGTGTGAGCACTTCAGTAGGGCGAGGCAGGATGGCAAGAAGGTGATCGATAGAGGGTCACATTTCCTCTTTGTTGACGAGGAGGACGAGAGCGAGATCAGCTTTGACTCCTGAGTCCATTCTGAGTCAATTTGGGCGATCAAGCAGTAGAATGTAGAGGATGATCGTGTTGCACATCATCAGTCGCACAGTTAATCTGTTTAGCTTTACCTCCAAATCAACACCGAGAGACTTATTCGCATCTTCCTTTCATGCCTCGTTTTGCTGTCTTGTAACAAGGAGTATTTCCGTTGATAAATTCATGGAAATGGAAATAGCTCGGTTCGGATCATCAGGGCATGTTGTTCCAGCAGTAACGGTTGAATATATTAGCAATTTAGCACATGATTTAATCCGAAAGAGGATCAAATAAGTTATGACTGTAACAAATACGGTAAGCATGCACATATCAAAATCTAGTGCAGTAGTGAAACCGATCCAATCTACAGTAAGAACTAGACAAAAGAATTGCAGTCGCATCTCGTACAGATGAGAGAGATACGTACGGTGCAGCGGCAGCGGCACCGGCTGCGGTGTTGTCGTTGTCGCCCATGTTGTCGTCGATGAAGAGGTTGCCGAGATCTGGAAACCAGTCGTCGTTGGGGAAGTAGTCGCCATCAGCAGTCGCGCGAGTGCGCTCCCAAAAAACCTGATCGCCCCTCTCCCGTACAGGATCAGAAGAGGCGGGGTTCCGGAGGCCTGCTGTCCCTTCTCGCGGTGCACGTCGGAAGGAGGGATGGAGAAGCCTTGATTGGCGGTGCACTGGTTAGGAATGGTGCGAAACAATAAGACGAAGTGGCGGCTAGGGTTTACCGTATGCGCGTATTTATACTGCGGGCTGGGAGAGATTTGGGCGTGACTCCACGTCCGAGTCGGTTCGGTTCCACGTTCCAAAAGAAGTGGAAATGGTTTAGGCATTAATGTGTCCGTTAATTACCATAGTAATGACTCATTAAGTTTTCCCAACTGGCAAAATAAACGCTCGACGTGTCGTGACGAGGCGAGACGAGGCGTGGCAAGGCGGGCGGTGGAGGAGGAGAGCGCGTGTAGCACACATCTCCTCTTGCCTTGCCAAGTCATACATGCGCTAGAATGGCTCACCCTATAAGGTGGTGACATCCTCTCCAAACTAGCAATGTGGGATTAAACTTTAGTCCCACTCTCTCCACTTATTATTCATGAATGGGCCATGACAATTTTTAGGATTTATTGGGCTTAGTTGGGCCACATGGTGCGGCCCATATAAATTCGAACAATCCCCCACAAAGTGTCATTAGCACATCTCATAATCTCAGTTCCAAAACATTGTTTATATACCGGTGTTTAGTGGAGATTATTAAGTTGAACTTCCACTAAGAACATTATGCTACACTAGTTCACAACTTGAATAGTGGACTACGACTTGAACTATAAGTTTTCTGTGATACCAGTTTCACACAACGTCTGAACCGATACTAGGCTGCCGCAAGGCTTCCCTGCGGGTGGAGCGTATGCGTCATACTCTGAAGAAGTTTCATGAGTTTATTAGAGAGCACCCGATTCTCATAGGCTGCGATGTTTAACAGTCAAACTCATATAGATGAGTTCCTCGGGAGATGTTCTGCAGGACACATCTCTGCTTATATGAATAAGCCACTTGAAACACATTAAGACAAATGTCAACCTACCATACAGATCAGAAGAGTATTGCATCTTCATGGAGTGGGATAAAATATAAGGATACTCTCCTCTCAGCCGACCAACAGTTTGTCTCCCACTTCTAATTCACGGGATCTCCGATCACATAGAGTGGGTTACCACTGTAGACAACTCATACAGTGGGTCTCAAACCCATCCTCCTCGATACATTATCTATCACATTCCGTGATAAACCCTTTGTGAAGGGATCTGCCAAATTCATAGATGTTTGAATATAATCAACGCAATAACTTCGGAGTTTTTCAATTTTCTGACAGATTTCAATCTCCTCTTCACATGTCTTGATGACTTTGCATTATCTTTAGAATTGTTCACTTTGATGATCACAGTTTGATTATCACAGTTCATTAGGATTGCGGGTATTGGTTTTTCAACCATAAGCAAGTCCATCAAGAGCTCAGGAAGCCACTCTGCTTCAACAGTGGTTGTGTCTAATGATGTGAGTTCTGCTTCCATAGTTAACCTCGTTAAGATGGTCTGCTTGCAAGACTTCCAGGAAACAGCGGCACCATCAAGTGTAAAAACATAACCACTAGTGGCCTTAATCTCATCAGCATCAGATATCCAATTAGAATCACTATATCCTTCCAGAACCCTCGGGTTTCCGGTATAGTGAATTCCATATGTAAATTTTTTGTGCAATGTTGAAAGCTTTCCGGTGATACACGTTTATAGCTAGCTCCCAACCACACACTTTTCAAACGCAAAACTTGTGGCTCCCATTATTGGTTCATGTTTATTAGATGCATAAAAAGTAAAGTGTGCCTTCAAAAGTTCGTGAGAGTCATATCCCAAGTTCAACCCATGACAACTAATAAAGTGAATATCTTAATTTAGAACATAAATAACACAATAACATGGTGAACATACTCGGAATAGCAATGAAGCTAATGGGAAGATATGGTGGACTCACTAGAAATACTTGGCTAAGGATTGTTGGAAACAAGTTTTTACTTGTTGGAATTTTGAAATTTTTGGGCTAGCAAGAGGGAGATAGTTGACCAGCTACTATGCATGCATATGTCCATAGAACTACTAATTTCATGACAAACTAAATAAATCAGCAATTAACATCAAGGACATGAATAAGAGATAGCTCAAGACAGCATTATTGCAAATTTCTACACATAAAAAGCCTATAAATCATGCAAACATATGTAGCTCTTCAAATCAACCATGGCATCCCTATTCCAAGTCATAATACTAGCATCCAATACATTCCAACCCCAAACTCCAGTAGCTCAATCTCATATAAAATGATGGTGGTGGTCTTATCAAAACAAAAATAAAAACAAAAACTAGACGCTTCAAGTCTCTACGATAAATGCTTTGCTTAGAAAAACAGAAAGTAGACGTGTGCTAACCAAAAGAGTGTAGCTCCAGTGGGGTGTTCATCACATCCCCAAGCTTATGTCTTTCACCATTCTTGGATGTCTTGAGGCGCAGCTCCTCTATTCCCTGTGAAAAAAAACTTCACAAAACATGTTTCTCCCATTCTTTTTCTGTCGGGTGAGATAGCAAGGACAAACAAATCACATGCTTTATGTGCAAAATTTCAAATCAAATGCTCCAGTAGATAGACAATAAGGTTCATTATGTTGTATGTTCACTCTCTTGCTTGAAAGAATCATGGAAATTCGATTCCCAAGCCCAAAGAGTGCATGAAACAAAAGAAGGCAGAATCTGTCCAGAAAAGCAACAGCAGCAAAACGAACGTTTTTCCCTAAGCTAGACTCGTCAAACAATTAAGACAATTTTTGTTCTTACAGAGGACGAAAATTTGCAGAACATACTAAAAAATTAGCTCAATCCTACATACCAATAAAAAACGTAAAATAATACGGTGAGCAGACTCGTGCTGAAACAGAAATTTCATGCACTAGGATAGCAACTTATAAGTCCAAATGGGTTTTACTTGACTCTTTATTGAAAACTCCAGAATTAAAACAAAAAACTAATCTCTTGAGACAGCAAGAGGACACTAGGAAAATTCAAACAAAAACAACCGGGTTGCCTCCCGTAAAGCGCTTTCTTTATAGCCATATAGCTAGGCTTTACTTACTTGATAATCAAGAGTGATAAAGCTCATGAGGGAGCTTGTTCTTCAGCGTGCCCCTCTTCCTTGGGAAGTGCTCCATGCTTTTCTTGTGAGGGAACTGAAACTTTACATTCCCTTCCTTGGAGTCTATGATTTCACCTGTAGTACGAAGAAAAGGTCTACCCAAAATAATAGGACTAGGGGATTTATCCTCCATATCCATAATAATGAAATCAACGGGTACGAAAGTCATGTGCAATTCAATCATAATAACATCTTTTACTTGTCCTACAGAATGTTTAGTAGAGTTATCAGCAAGGACAAATTCACTTGAGCACTTTTCTAAATTTTCTAGTTCTAGCAATTCATATAATTCTTTAGAGAGTACCGATACACTAGAACCTAGATCTAACATAGCATGGTGAATTTCTTTTCCAATTGAAACTAGCACCTTGGGGATCCATGCATCCCCAAGCTTAGGAGGTATCATGGCCCCATTCTTGTACCTAGCAATTTTTTCTTGAAAGACATGATTAGCAATATAAGATCCAAAGCCAGGTTGATTAACATTTATAGTGGGATCACTAGCAAATTTTTGTAGAGTAGCAATAAGTTCTTGCAAGCTACTTTTTCTCTAAATCAAGCAATGGATCCTTAATTTCAGTAAGCATCATAATTTCTTCTACTTTACTCTCTAATTTAGCTAGCATGCTTGATTCATGAGGACTAATTTCATCTTTGCTAGTAAGATAAGACATATATGGAAGTAAATATTCAGGGTACTTCACTATTTCATTCAAAGTTTCTTCTAAGCTAGTAGGGACATGCTCACTTGTATTCTCAGCAATATGATCAATATTTTCAATAATAGAAGCATCAATAGTAATAGAATTCATTCCTACACTAGGTTGTGCTTGTGGCTTTCCTTCTGACATGCTTAATAGAGTTACTTGATTATCAGCTAATTTTGACAATGCTTTATCTAAATTCAAAGATTGAAGTTGCAATCCTTTAATATCACTACTAATGGATGCAATAGACTTATTTAACTCATGTATCATAGCATTGTGACTAGCAACTTGTTCCATAAGAAATTTATAAGATTCAGAAATTTCACTAGAAGGCTTCCACTTATTTTCATTAGCATTAGGATATGGAACAAAATGTTTATTTGGCACATAAGGAGGTTTACTATATGAATTGTAAGCATTACCAAAACCATTGCTACCATAATTCCTAACAAAATTAACATCCACACTTTCGGAATTACTACCAACTAGCTCCTGCAAAGGCACATTCTCCATATTTTGTTTATTAATAAAAGCAAGAATAGTGTCCATTTTAGAAGACAAATCATTGGTTTCTTCAATTGAGTTTATTTTCTTAGTGGGATTGGGTGCTCTTTCAGTATTCCATTGACTATAATTTTGCAATATGATTTCTAATATGATCTTAGCCTCACCTACAGTTTTACTCATAAAGACACCTCCAGCAGCAGAATCAAGTATATTTCTAAACATGTAGTTTAGACCATTATAAAAAGAGTGTAGTATGGTCCATTCATTTACTCCATGTGATGGGCATGTTCTAAGCATTAATTTAATTCTATCCCATGCCATGGCTACATGTTTATTATCATTTTGCCTAAATGAGAGGATATTATTCCTATTTTGCAAAATTTTAACGGGGGGATAATATTTCTTAATGAAAGCTTCTTAATGAAATATTCCTATTTTGCAAAGTAACCATTCTTTAGCCTTTCCTCTAAGTGAAAAAGGAAATAATTTCAGTTTTAAAACACTACTTTCCACATTTTTAAATTTTTGCATATCACATATTTCCATGAAATCAAGAACATGCATAGAGGCATCCTCCATAGCACTACCACCAAATTGCTCTCTAGTAATTAAATTCAATAAACTAGGACTTACTTCATAGCTTTCAGCTTGTATTTCAGGTGTAGTAATTGGCCTAGCAATGAATTGGTCATTGGGTGTATTTGTGTAGTCACTTAATTTAGTTCTATCACCCATTTTAACAGTTTTTATGTAGTTTTTAATTTTTTATGCAAAACAAAAGTAAAGTAACTAAGAAAATTCGAAATACTAAAATAATCTAGATAACTAAATGCAAAATTAAAATGCAAACTAAAATAAAATATGCAAGACAAAACAAAAACAAGAACAAAAACAAAAACAAGACAAGAAATAAAACAATCTACTTGAAAGAAGGTGGAGATAGAAAGGACGGTAATCACGTAGGTGCAACCTCCCCAAGCTTAGGTGTTTGCACACCTTGTTGGTGACGAAGACTTCTTGTGAGCTCCCTTGGACAACTCCTTCACCTATGGCTCCCCGGCAACGGCGCCAGAAAAACGCTTGATGGCTAGGTTGAGACTCCAAGTGCAGAGTGTGTAGCTAGTGGCAAGCCTTCTTCCCCACGAGGGTGACTCGAGGGTTTATATCGAACTCTTGGGGAGCCAGTATTTCAGCAGTTGTCTTCAAGCTTCCTCCAGGATCCTGCAAACAAGTAGAGAATTTTGTGCCCTCAACCTCACCAAGTGGTTGTCAAGCACAAGGTGTGAGACTTCTAAATTGCAATGCAAAACTGAAAGTAAATGTGCAATAATTAGATCTACTTCTAAATGCAAATGAGAAAATAAATATGCAATGGATTGTTTTTGTATTTTTGTGATGCAAGTGGTGATGGAGATAATGTAAATTCGAATTGGAGATGCAAGTAAAGTAAAGTGCAAGTAAAGTAAATTGCAGCAAAGTAACTAGAGTGTTTTCTTATATTTAAAGTAGGACCGGGGTTCATGGTTTCACACTTGCATTCTCTCAAATAAAGTGGTAGACGGTGGACATAAAGAATTACATGTGAGATTACAATAACATGTTTAACATTGAGTACTTTCATATGGGCATCACGTCCTAGCATAGAGATCTCTACGGTCATATTGATCCCTCTTATACTCCACCAAGATGCGAAATAAATCATAACACCTCGATAATTAAGGAAAAACCAGAGTATAGCTTTAAGCAATGTGACATGAAGTTGAAGTAAGAACTTGCTAGATCTAGTCATGGAGATTGATTAGTGTCACTTCAAATCCCCAGTAACAAGGTACTCCTTTTATCCCTAGTGAGGTAACCAAGAAAGGTTTAACAAAACCTAAGTGGATCGCTGAACTTCTGTCACTTTCACAGCACTAGCCACCCCCCGTTACTCCAACTAATGCACCCATCACCCCACACACACTCTCAAGAACTAGATTGATCAAATCTAGCAAATAAGAACGGGGTACATAAGATACATCTACTAAAATAACTCAAGAGAAACAATTGCAATCTCAGATTCAATAACTCATCGAAAAGATCCACCACATAGGAATTACAACGGTGCTCGTAATCATGTGAGGCAGCTCATACGGATCTAATTAGTGAAGCACATAGAGAGAGAGAGATACAAGTGCTACTTCCACAAACCCATAGCCCTGGGGTGGACTAGTCCCTCTTCATGGAGATGTCGATGGAGATGACGTTGGAGGGGTAGGAGATCACACCGGCGGCGCCCCGCCGGAGTTTTCCCCCTTCAATCTGGAACTTCTGGTCTCTGTTTCGGTGTTTCGGCGGCGCTCTCCTCCGCAAGGGTACGGGGGACCCTTTTTATAGTCGGTTTTAGGTCAAGACGGAGTCGGTAAGTCGAAGATGGAAGGAATTGGGGCCACACGGGCCAAAAGGGGGCCTCTCACGCGGCCAAGGAATCTGGCCGCGTGGAGGGTCCTCTTTTGGGCCTCCTTGCCCAATTCTCGTGGATCCTTCGCCCGCAAGTCTTCTCCTTCCAAGAAAATGACCCCCGCAGATTTTCAGGTGATTTCGCGGAAGTTTGCCCCCTGAAACGTCAAAAATATAGAAAAACGGGGTTTCTGACAGGCAGGGTTAATTCCATAAAAGTTGGGGGACTTTGTAATTTAACCCCAAAATACTATAAAACATTGAATTATACCCTTATATGATGCAATATGTAATAGAAAACCATGTGAAAATATGCAAAATTCATCTATGCATTTTACATGCATCAGCATTAAATAATCATCGGATCCCAGCAAACACAACATGTAGCATTGCAATAAGATGATCTCGATCAAGTAGGGAAGCTCACGACATCTAAACATGAGGCATAAAGAGGAGAGAACAACCATCTTGCTACTACTATGGATCCGCAGTCCAAAGATGAACTACTCACGCATCATTCCGCAGGCGGGCATGGTGGTGTAGAGCCCTCCGGTGATGATTTCCCCTCCCGGCAGGGTGCCGGGGAGAACTCCAGAACCCTCCCGAACTAAGGTTGACGATGACAGTGGCTAATGGAGTGTAGACACACGCTCGTTGGGAAACCCCAAGCGCAAGGTGTGAAGAGTGCAGCAGAAAGTTTTCCCTCACAAAAGAAACCAAGGTTGAATCGACCAGTAGGAGGAAGAAACATTTATGAAGGTTGATGCAGCTAAGATGGCAGGGTGCACTACCGGTTCAGCAGCAACGTGGAACCTACACAACACAATCAATTCACTTTGCCCCAACGTAGCAGTGAGGTTGTCAATCTCATCGGTTTTGCTGATAACAAAGAGGTTAAATGTACGGTGTGGAAAACAGTATGAGAACAATATGAAAACAGTAGTAGCAGTGTGAAAACCGTGGAAGCAGTGGTTGTATTATCAGTATGAAAAATGGACCGGGGTCCACAGTTCACTAGAGGTGTCTCTCCATATAAGATAGCTAACATGCGTGGTGAACAAATTACAGCTGGGTAATTAATAGATAATGAAACATGCATGATATGATGATTACTATGAGATTCATGCGGGAATTACAACAAGATACATAAACCGTCATCCAACTACATCTATGACTAATAATCCACCCTCCGAATATCATCCGAACAAACGTTGGGTATTAAGTTGCAAGCAACAGATAATCGCAGTAAGGAAAGTGTGTAATGTAAACAATGTAAACAAAGTAAACATCGTTGTTTTCTTCCTAATGGAAACAACACATCCTCCATTCGTCACGTTTTTGTCACTCGAGCACATATGCAAAGGAGGCATGAACCCACTATCGAGCGTAAATACTCCCTCTTGGATTCACTAGCATCTACTTGGCCAGAGCATCTACTAACAACAGAGAGCATGCAAGATCATAAATAACATACACATGAAGACAACATGATAGATTGATAATCAAGAGACATAGCATTAAATAATGATTGGATCCCAGCAAACACAACACGTAGCATTACAACAAGATGATCTCGATCATGTGAGGCAGCTCACAAGATCTAAACATGAGGCATAAAGTGGAGAGGAAATCCATCTAGCTACTGCTATGGACTCGTAGTCCAAGGATGAACTACCCACATATCACTCTCGAGGCGGGCATGGTGGTGTAGGGCCCTCCAGTGACGATTTTCCCTCCCGACAGGGTGCCGGGGAGAACTCCAGAACCCTCCCGATCTCGGATTAACGATGATGGCGGCCTCGGATGTTTTTCGTGGAAACGTGGTATATTTTTAGGGTTCACACATCGGGGGGATATATAGGCAAAAGGGCGATGGCGGTGGGTCCCGGGGGGCCCGCACCACCCCTAGGCATGGCCAGGGGCGCCACCTTATGGTGCGGCCCCCCTGTGGGCCTCTTCGGGACTTCATGGAACCTTCGGGAATTCTAAGACTTTTGGGCTTCAAATTTTCCAATTCCGAGAATATTTCCAGAACAACTTTTCTGAAACTAAAAACAACAGAAAACATGAACTGGCTCTATGGCAGCTTGTCAATTGGTTAGTCCCGGGAAATCAATAAAAATGACATAAAGTGTAAGGAAAACATGTAGCATATGGCATGAAAACAACATAGAACATCATAAATTAAGGATACATTTATGACGTATCAACATCCCCAAGCTTAGTTCCTACTCGTCCTCGAGTAGGTAAACGATAAAAAACACATAATTTCTGAGGTGACATGCTACCAACATAAACTTGCTCATCTAAATTGTAGAAGCATAAGTATAGCTGAGATCATAGAACTTTAGCACAAGCATGATAGATATAATTCTAACAATGAAACATAGCAATCTCTTTGCATCATGAAAAGTAACAGAAATAAAAGATCATGAATAATAATGCACTCGAAAGTTATACGTTTGTTTCAAGCATAGAGAAAACATATCAACATGATATTTCGCTTGTCCTTAAGAGTGGGAAAAAACATAAATGCTAGGACACCTTCAAAGTTCAAGAGGAATACTAGAACAAATAATTTGAGAACAAACAATAACACATCATGAATTAATTAATAATGTTTCTGGGACAAATGCACATTAAACTGAGAATGGAAACTATGCTCTCTCAACTGTGCATAAAGTTAGAAGATGGAGACTCAACATAAAGTAAAAGAAAGGCCCTTCACAGAGGGAAGTAGGGATCACTCATGTGCTAGAGATTTTTATTTTGTTAAACAGAGGTATTGAAAACATTTTTTTAGAGAGGTGTATGCTTATGTCAACGAATGGTAAACAGAAAATACAGTACGTCACAAGCCAACTAGACTTCACAAGAGCGGCTCCCATAGAAGGACGCATCTAGGTAGAAGGTCATCCCTCTTTCTCTTTTGTCTACGCAATTATGCTTTGATCGATAAATCAGGGGCAAAAATAGTGAAGAGAATTTGTTGTATTAATTTGGGGCTGGGCACCCCGCTGCCAGCTCTTCTATCAATTGCATAAGCGGATGAAGCCACTAGTCCAGGGTGTGAAAGTCCAATCAACAAGTGAGATAAAAATTCTCTATTTACGTCTTTATGAGCTAAAAAAAGGAGCACGAAACAGGAGTAATTTTGAAGGTTTTAAAGGTAACACATGAGAAATTTACTTTGGAGTGGTGGTTAAATACCACATGTGGGTAGGTATGGTGGACACATTTGGAAAACTTTGGTTTTGGGGAGTTGGATGCACGAGTAGAGCTCATACTTAGTACAGGTGGAGGCTAGCAAAAGACTGGGAGCGACAAATCAAGAGAGCAATAATGGCCATAATCATGCATAGCGATAACAACATCATTAATCAAATCATAAGTAGTACTATAAGTAAAAAAAATTATATTAGAGGCTATAAGTGACTGGTTTTTAGTCATAAACATGGTGTGAGCATGCGCCAAGTCAACCAAATAAAACATTCAAAGGAGAACACCACAAATTTATGGTTCAATATGACAAGAACAACTCATGATTCTTTCTAAGGCACATTAAACACTCTCGGCTATTTGAGACAAATCATGCTACAAAAATAACCACTAGGATTTAGAATTAAAATAATATCTAGCATGACATGAAAAAGTCTAGCCACAGTCTATAGAAGCTTCTATTTGCACCGTTATAAGCACGAAAATTGTACTACCGCTTTCCAACACTAAGCGTTTCATACTAAACAAAAACTCTCCAAGAGGTACAACAATGAAACAAGAGAGTACTAACACAACTCTACTAAAACTAACGACTTTGAATAAGAGATGCAAGAAAAACAGGAGCTAAACATGAATTTTGCAGCAGCTAGAAGAAAATCTAAGAATACGAGCATAACGAGTATTTAAATGAAAAAGCGGAGCGTGTCTCTCTCCCAACAAAGAATGCTAGGTTCCAACTATATTATTTCAGCAAGGAAAACAAAAGAGAAACAAACAAAACCTCCAACTAAATTTCATATGATAGTCACTCCGAAGGACACGCGCAAATCAATTGGTCGCATTACGCAACCAATATGAAGAAAGCCGGCCAATGTATACAGCCGCGAACCCGGCTCCCAAGGTACAGTTCTTCGCCTTTTGGGTTTAAATCCTTTTCGTTTACTCGGTTTTCGTGCTTTCAACTCAACCTTTACCTTCTTGACAGATTGCCGAACTTCCTGAGTCGGAACTTGCTTCCGATGCCGATCTGGAGGCATTGCGCGCCGCCTTTGCCGGTGGACGTAAGCGCAAGAAGATTTCCGCTTCCGAGGAAGTCATTGATCTTGACGGGGTCCCCGTCGTCACCTCCAGGTTTGAACATCTGGGTTTGTTCTACTTTGTCGGGGTTTTCTTCCTTTACCTCGGAGTTTAACTTTCCGACTTTTTCTCCTTTTTAGCCTGCCTCCCTCTACTCTGAAGCCAAAAAAGCTGAAGAGGCATGGCCAGCAGAGGCCCAGACCCTTCTCCTGCTACCGCTCCAACTACACCAATCGCAGCAACAGAAGAGCATGCTGCAGCCCCCAACACCGAGTCCCTGCAGACCAGCCAGCCCATTGTGCCGGAAACGGACACGAGGGAAAGGGCGGTCCCTGAGGTGGGAGGTCCTTCTCGGATAACTGAGGAGGAGATTCCCACCTTTGATAAGGAATTCAAAGATATCAACGAGGGCCTTAGCACGGTTGGGACTCTTTTTGCCGACTATGCAAAAGAGTTCACTGAAAACTTGGCAGGTTTACAACGGATGAGCCATGTATTATCTCTAGCCCCCAAGCAATAAGTCGAATGTATGATTTTCACTTAATTATTTTTATCTTTATCATGCTTGTTTCTAACTTAAGCGTTCAGATTCATTTCCTTATTTCAGCAAACCGCTGAAACCATAAACATGGAAGTTTTCAACAAGCTAACTGTCAAGAATAAGGAGGTTAGAAGCCATCTCTCTATTCTTGAAGTTAAGGAAACGGAGCTGGCATCATCTCAGCTTCAGCTGGAGGAAACAACAGGTATACTTTTAGTTCTCTGTAGTCCCTTGTCCATAATTTTTTGCTAAGTACTTTTCCAAGTTTTCTTAACCCGGAATTTTTTCCTTGCTTTTCAGCTGCCTTGGCGAAAGCCAAGAAAATAGCTGAAGATGCCGGCAATGCCGAGAATCTCCACCGGGAGAACTTGGACCTTCATAAGGAACTTATGAAGGTTCAAAAAGATCTGGAGGCCAGCAATATGGCTCTTGGAATTGCGCATTCCAAGGCCTCCCAACAAGAGGACAAGGACAAGGCTACTATCCAAGATTTGGAGAACGCCTTAACCTTGCGCCTGGAGGAAGGCTCCGAGATGGACAAGATCCTCGGTAAGTTATCAACTTTTAACGGATTTTCCATGTCTTAACTTCTTTCTCTGCTTTTCTGCTAACCCTTTGGTTGTTTTGTCTTGAAAAAACAGGAGACAACCCAGATCTTACTCGGATTGAGAAAATCCGAGCTTTCGGGAAGGTGTTTACTGCGATCAGAGCTGCAGGCATGCAGCTGGTCAACAAGTACCTTCCCGCAAGGACTGGGGAATTCTCGGAAGTTGAGAAACTTCCGGAAGCTATCCTGGAGGTGGCGGAATCCAAGGAATCCACCTTGCGTTCTGCAGCACGGGGTGGTGCACGCATGGCCTTAGGCCTCATGCGTATGCATTATCCCAGTGCCAAGTCTTGGCGAGTGCCATCCGGTATCCCTCTTGGATATTCGGAGACCCAGCGGACCACCATCTTTGATGAGATCAAGGGTCACGCCACCAAGATCGCCTCTATGGTGAATATCTCCATCACCTATCCGGAAGAAGCGATTCCAGAAGCCCCCGAGGATGACAGCAGCGAAGAAGACTCGGATGCTTGAAGAATCCTCCTTGCCCTGGATGGTGGAAATAGGAAATAGGAGCATTACTGCACTTTACAATGTAATTTATATTGTAATGCTTCTATTCTTTTGTATAAACAAGTACTCTGCCTTTTGCAGTTAACTTTTATGAAATCCTTTGCAAGTTTTCCGGGTTTTATATTCCTTTATCTTCCAAGTTCTCTGGTTTGTGTGCTTTAACTGTCCTTAGCGTTTGAAATGGCTCAGTAGTAATTTAATCTTCACGCCAAGTTACTGGGTAAAACCGATCAGTTTAAACTTGGAAACATGGATCATACTAAAGGCATTTTTACTTACTAGCTCCAGCGACCCAGCAAATAAACAATCAGATAATGCTTAGAGAAAAGTAAGGAACTTTTTGAATGAAACTCGGGCACGCAGGCACAATCCGAGTTTTCTTTAACCTTTAGTAGGCTAAAATCATTCAGTTTTTAAACGCCGAGCACGCAGGCACAATTCGGGTTAACATTGAGTATTTTGTAAGATCATTGGGAAATAGATAAAGACGCAATCATGCTTTGTACTATAATAAACTTGTAAAAACATGGATGTAAGAATTCCGACAACTTTATTTCATGATCTCAAAGATGTTTACATAGAAATTGAACTAAGTATAGAAGGGACGTAACTACTGGATACTCCAGGGCCTCTTTGTTTCTCCTAGTTCATCATCTATCTTTCTCTTTCTTTTGCAATTCGGCTTCTCGGGATCATATTCCGTATCGCGAATGTCTACAAGATAATATGATCCATTCTTCATGGCTTTACTGATGACAAATGGTCCTTCCCATACTGGGGCCAGTTTGTGCTTTCTTTGTTAAAACCAATCTTAGCACTAGGTCACCTTCTTTAAAAGAACGATGCCTGATTTTCCGACTATGATAACATCGTAAACCTTGCTGGTAGATGGCGGACATTTGAAGCACAAGTTCTCGTTCCTCTTCTAAGAGATCGACGACATCCTGTCGTGCATTTTCAGCATCTGATTCATCGAAATCTTGCACTCTTGGGCTGTCATGGATCATGTCCATTGGGAGAATTGCTTCCGCACCGTAAACTAGGAAAAACGGGGTTTGCCCAGTTGACCTGTTTGGTGTCGTTCGAATACTCCAAAGCAAGGAAGGTAGCTCTTCTACCCATGCCCCAGCTGCTCTATGAAGAGGAGATTCGAGTCTTGGGCGTATTCCTTGTAAGATTGAGCTATTCATTCTTTCAACCTGACCATTGGATTGCGGGTGTGCCACAGATGCGAGATCTAGGCGAATTCCCGTTTGTCGGCAATATTTTGCCAACTCTCCAATAGAGAAATTTGTCTCGTTGTCGGTTATTATGCTGTGTGGAACGCCGTATCTCATGACTATGTCAATGATGAAATTTCTGGCAGTTACACCGTCAAGCTTTTTGATGGGTTTGGCCTCCACCCACTTGGTATATTTATCCACTGCAACGAGTAGATGCGTAAGTCCGCCTCTGGCAGTTTTGAATGGTCCCATCATATCTAGCCCCCAGACCGCAAACAGCCATGTAATGGGGATAGTTTTGAGTGCTTGGGCTGGCATATTTGTCTGCTTGGCGTAATATTGACACCCTGCACATGTGTTTACTATATGCTCAGCGTCTGTCTTGGCTGTTAGCCAGAAAACCCCGCACGAAATGCTTTTTTGACTATGCTTTTTGATTGAGCATGATGTCCGCAATCTCCAGCATGGATTTCTTGCAGGATTTCTCGTCCTTCTTCTGGTGAAATACATCGCAGAAAAATTCCGGTAGTGCTGCGTTTATACAGGCAATTATTAACTACCGTGTATCCTTTGCATCGACGCTGAATCTGTCTTTGCGAGACTTCGTATGCTCCATCCGGGTACTTCTGATCAACTAAGAAGTTTAAATATGGGATTGTCCAATCCGGGTTAATGAGCATGACTTCAATTGACTCGGAAGCCAGAGGATAATCAACATCTCCACCTTTTATCGATGGTTCGTACAAATGTTGGATGAAAACCCCTGGTGGTAGGGTTTTGACCCATTCTGACCCCATGCGAGCTAAAGCATCCGCGTTCCAAATTTCCTCCCTTTTAACATGGAGCACTTCGAATCCAAAGAAACAGATGGCGAACTCATCCACCGTTCTCCGGTATTCGGCCATTATAGGGCTTTTGGCGTCCCAAGTTTGGTTTAGCTGGTGCTGTACCAAATCTGAGTCGCCATAGCATAGGATGCGTTTGACACCTATTTCTTTTGCGACATGCAAGCCGTGAAGCAAGGCTTCATATTCTGCCACGTTATTACTGGCGTTGAAGTGTATTTGTAATACGTACTCCATGGTATCTCCTTTAGGGGATTTTAGAACTACACCAGCTCCAGCGCTCTCCTTCATCTTGGATCCGTCAAAGTGCATGATCCAGTACTCGGACTCCGGCATTGGTGTTTTTTCCATTGCTTCCGTCCAGTCGGCGACAAAATCTGCCAGAACCTGGGATTTTATTGCCGTCCTAGGCTGGTACTTAATGTCGAATGCTGCTAGCTCGATGCCCCATTTGGCTACTCGGCCAGTTGCCTCCGCATTGTTTATTATATCCCCTAGTGGCGCTTTGCATACCACTGTTATGGAATGTCCTTGGAAGTAATGGCGAAGTTTTCTAGATGCGAAAAATACGCCATATGCCAGTTTTTGATACTGTGGATACCTTTGTTTGGACTCGGAGAAAACTTCACTTATGTAATATACTGGATGATGGTCTGGTATGCTTTGTTCGTCTTTCTTCCTTTCCACAACAATTACTGCACTAATAACCCGATTTGTAGCCGTAAGGTACAATAACATAGGTTCTTCGTCTTTTGGGGATGCCAAAATCAGAGCTTTCATCAAAGTTTCCTTCAACTGGGTTAGCGCTGCATCTTCCTCCTCTGTCCATTCAAATTTGTCGGATTTATTCAACAATTTGTATAGTGGCAAGGCTTTATCCCCCAGCCGGCTAATAAACCTGCTGACGGCTGCAGCGGAACCCGTCAATCTTTGGACATATTTTACGCATGTAGGCTTGGAGATGTTTAAGATTGATTTAATATTTTCCGGGTTTACTTCTATTCCTCTATGAGAAACGATGAAACCCAGAAGTTTTCCTGAGGGAACCCCGAATACGCACTTTAAAGGATTTAGCTTCATTTTATAAGAGCGCAAATTTTCGAAGGTTTCTCGCAAATCCTCAAGGTGTCGTGGGATAATCACGGCAGATGTTACCGGGGGTAACTGATTGGGGCAAGACGACACAGGTATTAGGGAGAGGGTTTAGCTCAGAGGAAAACATGGTGCAATTCGATCTGGTAGCCGGCAATCGAAGTCGCCGAGTCTCCGATCTTGATATAACAACTCAACTTTGGGATTACACTAGATGCTCGATATCAAGCGCTGTAACTAGGGTTCTTAGATCTCTGTCTAAAACTAGACCTGGGGTCGGTTTATAAAGCACCCGTACCCCCTGGCTTTTTCCCCAAGGCGCATCCTGGATCCTACCCGGACACGGCGCACAAACCCTAGCTTTCCTTTACAGTAACCCACAATCCGGGTTGCTGGGCCTACAAGCTTGGGCCTTCCACAAGCTTCCTTATCCTTAGCCGGATCCTGCGCACCGTCCTTTGGGCCGGGTTACTCCTTGGAGTTTGGCCTACCAGGTTATCGTCCCCCCGTCAGTAGTCCCCAGAATAGCCTGGGCTTCATGGATCTTCCTTGAAGCGCCTGCTATTCCCTGCAAAGATATCAAACACATAGGCACGTGGTGGCCGGGTTAAGATGCTTTAACAAGTGGCTAGGCCAAACTCCATGGTGGCCATATTGTAACCCGGGCTTTCCCCAAACTCTTTGGTTTAATTTTCCAGGTTCAAACCCTAATAAAAATGCCAAAATTCCATACTCGACAACCGATCCTGATATCACGGAGTGGATCTCCTTCTTTCCCTTGTCCAGATGCTTTGCCCAATACTTGGCGCATATCTTGCAGAATCCACGTGGATAACCGTCACCCCACGATTTCCGGCTTCTGGCCGTTAGGATAGGCTCACCCCTACTTTATAAATAGCACTCAGGGGATAACCCTAAACTCATCACTGCGCCTCAGTTTCCACTTTCCTTCCTTGCCCCTTTCACCCTCGCGGCACCACCGCAAGAAACTCGCACTTGTCATCGTAGCAAGACCGCCGCCGTCAAGTGTCGCCGTCACGCCTTTGCTCCTCTCGCCAAGAATCGCGGAGGGGCATTCGAGCCACACCGCTTGCCGCTGCCGCGCTAGACTCCAATCCCTCCAGTAAGCCTCTCGCAGCCGTTTAATTTAGCCCCATAATTTTTCAATTCATCCAAGATCGGATCTAGGTCAACCCGTGAATCATTTTTCCGATTTCATCAAATTAGATCGATTCGATGCTCGCCAACTCCTTTAACCGTCTGCTAGATACTTACAACTCATCCTCCTACCCTCACTAATCACCAAATCTCCTGAAAAACCGCTCGCAAACTTTCCCATCTAGATCCACTTCTCCTTGATTTTCCGCTCATTGCGTTAACACCCGGAAAACCTTCCTTTTCCAGCTATCTTGCTTGTAGTAGACACATGGGAAACCACCCATCTTCCCCAAATGCTTTTCCATACGTAAGTGACCAATAATTTTCATGATTGTATTTAACACCCGGATACCTTGCAATCTCCACCTCATAGCGTGACACCCGGATAATTCTTAGCTCTATACTTTCTTGATACCTTATACTCGGATAATCCAACACTTCCGAGTCTTATTTCCTGAGCCTCTTTTTCTTACGTTTTCGCAGGTTGATCCCATGGCTCCCAAACGACAAGGAAAACAGCCGACTCAAGCGAGGACTACCCAAACCATTTCCGCCAACTGGGGGCGTTCCACAGCTACAAAAGCCAAATTGGACGAGCTAGCCGAATTAGGGATCCTTCCTTCTCAGAAGGACATTCACTGGAGGGTGCCGGGCAACGAGACCCGGCCCACACCTGCTGATAACGAGGTAATCTGCTTCGTAGAGCACGTGACCCGGGGATTCCGTCCTCCGGGTCACCCTTTCTTCCGGGAGGTCTTAAGCCATTATGGCCACCGGGTATTCGACATAGGGCCTAACTCTATGTTGAATATTACCCACTTCATCGTTCTATCCGAGTCGTACTTGTGCATGCCGCCTAGTTTGACTCTCTTCATCGAACTATTCCAATGTAAGCCGTGCCGTGAAAGTGGTGACGGTGCACTTCTTACTTGTGGCGGGGTATCCATCCAACGCCGCAAGAATTCACCAATGCCAACTCTCAATTTGAACTCCCACGTCAAACATTGGCAGCTATCTTTCTTTTACTGCCACGATACCTCCCCCGACGGCGAAAAGAAACTGCCGAGTTACTCGGAAAACCTCCTCGAACCTTCCGAGTCTTTCAATGCCTTTGCACCAGACTCAGACAGGGAGGCGATCCTTCCCTCATTAGCCAAGATAGCCATCCTCTCAGCTCAAGGCCTCCTCGGGCTAAATTTAGTAAAAACATGGGTGGACTTTCGGATCCAACCCAACTCCATCCGCACCAAACTGATGTGCGAGTATTCGGGGCATACCACGGATGCACTCCGATACTCCACCAAGAGCTTCGCGACCGGCGATACTAACAAGACCATCAAAGGCTTCCTGACAGAGAAGCTGGAGGTGATAAAGGGTATCACCGGGTTACCCCCGTTTACTCGGGAAAACCCGGCTCCAGCGGTAATACCCGGTATTCATAGCTTATTTCCACATTTTGGCTTGATATAGCTTCTAACCCTTAATCTCATTCTTTTTTCTTAGGCTGATGACCCTTTCTGGAGGGTTGAACCTTCTCCCCCTTCCAGAGACCCGGAAGAAGAGGACGAGCCGGCTGATGATAGTGAAGGTATTTGCACAGCATTTGTATATCTTTACTTGCATCACTTCCTCCCGTTCACCTTTTTTCCAACGAACACACACCCGATTCACAGGACTGGAGGACGAAGGTGAGGCCAATGAGGATGACCCGGAGGCAACCGAGTCTGACCAAGAGGCAACAGTGGGTGCCAAGAGGAAGACCAGGGGGGCAGTGTCCAAGGTTCCTTTTTCCTCATTATCCTCTGAACCTTACTCCTTTGACGCCATGCGACAACTTAACCATCAATTATCAAATTCGTCGTGCTTGAAGGATTCCTTCCCAGCCAAACGCAGAGTAACTCGGAGCTCCCCGGGTGAAGATCCCCTTAACCCGGGCATCTCTACTCCCTCGGTCCCTCGTGGCGGTGCTCCTCCGCCTCGTCCTTCCGACTCTCCTCGACGCCACCCTTCTCCTAACCATCCACGTGCCGGGCAATTCCGGGTCCCGTTAGTGGTCCCCGTGGCGACCTCATCTGCTTCCAGCGGCGAGCTCCCGCCTGATTACACCGTGAATGCCGGGTAAGTTTGTGCTACATGATTTCCTTTTACGCCTAACAAATTTCCACTCAAGCCACCGTCATCACTAATAACTGCCTTTTCTCATCTTTCTTTTAGCGCTCAAGCCGTCATCAGTGACCCGGAAAACATAGAAGCAGATAACCATCAGGCGGAGAAGCCGACTGACAATGCAGACGCCGCGACTGGCGGTGACACGGCGAATAACCAGGGACAAGGCCCTCTGAACAATCCACTTCCCCGAGCTGCCGGATCTCCTTCCTCATCGGAACCAGTAGACGAGGAGATCGAAGTTCTAGATACAAGGATGAGTTCTCCCAACCCGGCCACCCAAACTGTCCGGGTCTCAACTCCAAGGGCGGGGAGAGCCCCCCCACCAAGCGACCAAGCTGCCGGCTCTTCCGGTACTAGATCCGAGGAACTGACATTTGCCCAGATGCTGGAAACCCTTCGCACTTTAAGGGCTAATGAAGAAAACATCTTGGGAGCTTTGATAGCCAAACACGAGGTAAATCCGACTAATGTTGCTTATGCCTTTGTCCAGTCCCCAAGTTCCGAGTGAATTGATTCATAATTTACTTGGGACTTTATTATACAAGCGACTGATAACTTGCTTCTCTGCCCAACTGATCCTTGTTTGCATGCATGCAGGCTTTCGTAACTCAATCTGATGAGAAACTGGCGGACGCCACCAAGCTCATCGAAAAGGAGGTAGCTTTACGTGAAGCAGCCGAAGCCGAAGCCAGGAGAAATAGGTTGATAATGAGGAAATATAGGAAAAGGGCTCACCGAGCAGAAGATGACCTAACAAGCCTTTCCGTCCAAATATCGGACACATATCGTGCTTTACTTGGTACGTTTCCTCCTCCGGGTTTATCTTTTTGATAGATAGCAGCAGTTTCCCGACTTACGTCTCCATTTCTTCAGGCCCGGACGAAACCATGCCGGAAGAGGATGACATGGCCAAGCTGAAAACCATGAAGAGCGTTATCTGGCAGCTATGTGCCGGAACCAAATGGATCCTTGAGGAATTGCGGTGGCCGGGTAGAGGACATGTTGATCTGAAGAGGATGCTGGATGCCTTCTCCACTATTCCCGAGTGGATTTGGCACTGGAAGCGCTCGTCTTGCCGGGTTGGAGTGACCCGGGGGCTTGCACTTGCCAAGGCTTATCTCCCCAAGCTCGAGCTAGTGAAGCTTATGGGCGGCTTCCCAGAGTTCAAGCTTGACGGATCCAAGTTCTCGGTGAAGGATTTTCAGGCCGTCCAGAAGGAGGTCCGTTACCCGGCCAGCGTAATTGCTGATGAACTGGATGTTAATATACTTGTTCCAGCATACGATGCTGCCGGTGAAGCAATTAAGTCAGATCTTCTTGAGCCGTATGATATGCTGGCTCGGTGGAAGGAGGAAGCTGCTGCGATAAGGGCGGAGGCTGCCAAGAAGCAAGCTGAAGCCGGCTCTGCCCCTGCTACCTCAACACCAGTCGTTCCACCTCCTGCAGGGGCTGGTACCGCTGATCCGGGTGCTGCTGCTACCACCAATGATGGCAAGGGCAAGGCCAAGATGAACGCCGAGTGATATATGATTTCTAATGCCTCTTCTTATGCACCGGTCGGTCAACATACTTTTTAAAACAGTTATATTTTGGGTGGTGCGCCTGTGCACCTTTGATATCTTTTCACCAGGATTTTGTAATGCACGCTAAGGTCTTGATATACTCGATGCCTGTTCCGGCCTTTTTAAGTTTATCCATTATTGAGCTCATCTGTTCTCGATATCTGGCTTTCTTTGTTGTTCCTTTTGTGAACACTCAATTTCCGGGTCTCATGGGTATTGACAAGCGGATTTTGCTTCTAAGTCCCCAAGTCCCCAAGACTCGGATAATTGTGTTTTTGGAATTATACAAGTAAGCCATTTTTTCTCTTTTCAAGATTTCAAGCCATCCGGACCCGGATCGCCGAGTCTAGGACACTTGATCTTGAAAGGGGAACGAACTGCCTACTGCTAATTTCACAAAGATCCCTGAGTTGTTTCACATAGGTTTTGAAGTTACGCTTAATAGTCGTTGAGTTTTCAGCTGTTCAGCCTTGTACTCTGCATAACTTGTGGTTTAGATGACCCTTTTGACTATCTTGTACTGTAAGCCGGCTTTCGCGTGGATACCATGTTGTTACATCCATACGAAGACGTAGCCAGCCAAGCCCCGTCGGGTTTCATGACTAACTGCAATCGTAAGCGAACAAATCATGCCACTTTAATGCGAGTCACATCGAGCTTAAGTAAGACTAGCCAAGGAATTTGGACTTCTTTGTCCGGTTATAAGATTGTAGCCGTACTCGTTTGCAAGTAATCGGCCCTTATAACTCATAGGCATCATGGCCGGGTCTTTGAGTTTGTAACTGTGCTATTCAAGCGACCAGCCCCCAAGACCTAGATAATCGCATCATACTGAGAGTACATAACCTGATAATAACCATCTCTTTTCTTGCTAACCACCTCTTTACTTGATATGAAAAATCTAGGTCAGCAAGCCGCCTCGTTAAAAACCCGTCCAGTCCCCAAAGGTACCATGGATAGGAAAAGAGTACGTCTGAAAACCTGCTGCCTATTACATCGTGCAATTCCACTTGCCAATATAATCTTTTTTAAGTATAATATGGACGTAGCTGAGCCACGTTCCATGGTCTATCTCTTTCTTGCATAGATGAAGTGGTATGTGCGGTGTCGTTAACTGTAGCCGACTCTTCCCTTGCATCTATCAAGTAATATGATCCATTATGCAGATTCCGGCTTATGATAAATGGTCCTTCCCATGGTGGTGATAATTTGTGTTTTCCTTCATTTGACTGTACCATGCGCAGAACCAAGTCTCCTTCCTGGAATACCCGGGTTTTCACGCGCCGGCTATGATACCTCCGTAGATCTTGCTGATATATGGCTGATCTTTCCAGGGCTTGTTCTCTTTGCTCTTCTAACATATCTACGGCGTCCTGCCGGGTTTTTTCGTTCTCCACTTCGACGTAAGCTGATACTCGCGGTGAGTCGTGAATAATGTCACTCGGTAACACTGCCTCCGCACCATAGACCATGAAGAAGGGCGTCATCTGAGTGGATCTGTTAGGTGTAGTGTTGATACCCCAAACCACAGAAGGAAGTTCTTCGACCCATGCACCAGCAGCCCTGACACAGGGAACTCGCAATCGTGGTTTTAACCCGCGAAGCAATTCTTGGTTTGCTCTCTCCACTTGTCCATTGGCCTGCGGATGAGCCACCGATGCAACATCAAGCCGGATTCCATTGTTGTCACAGAACTTCTCCATCTCACCAAGGGACATGTTGGTTCCATTGTCGGTAATTATGCTGTGGGGATACCCGAACCGGTAGATAATCCTTTTCAGGAACTTGACTGCTGTAGCTGCTTCGCAATTAGTAACTGGCATAACCTCAACCCACTTGGTAAACTTATCAATAGCCACCAAAAGATGTGTCTTCTTGCATGGTGACATATGAAAGGGGCCAACCATGTCCATACCCCAGACAGCGAACGGCCAAGTTAACGGGATGGTCCGTAACTCCATAGCCGGCACATGGGTTTGGCGAGCGTACCTTTGACATCCGTCACACCTTGCTACCAATCGTTCCGCATCCGCTAGAGCCGTGAGCCAGAAAAATCCGTGTCGATAAGCTTTAGCCACAAGAGACCTTGTGGATGCATGATGTCCATAGTCGCCTTCATGGATTTCCTTGAGAATCTGTCGGCCTTCTTCTGGCGCTACGCAGCGCAAAAAGACTCCTGCTGCGCTTCTCTTGTATAATTCTCCATTGATGATAGAATATCCCTTTGCTCGCCTCAAAATTTGCCTTGCTAACACCTCCTGCTGTGGTAACTCGCCCCGCGACAGGTAGGCCAAAAACGGTTCTGTCCATTCGGGAACAGTACGTACTGTAGCCACAAGTCCTGAATCCGGGTCTTGGTTTGCCAATTCCTCCTCTGACTCGGTTTTAACCGATGGTCGCCATAATTCATCCAGGAAAACGTTAGGTGGAACCGGCTCTCTGCGCGAGCCGAGTCTAGCGAGCGCGTCGGCTGCCTCGTTCTTTCTTCTGTCTATATGCTCCACCTCATACCCGGAAAAACATCCTGCAACCCTATCAACTTCCCTGCGGTATGCTGCCATAGTTGCGTCCTTTCTATCCCAAGTTCCTGACACCTGCTGTACCACAAGATCCGAATCTCCGAAACACCGTATCCTTTTGATGTTCATCTCCTTAGCTGCCCTTAGGCCGTGCAATAGGGCCTCATACTCGGCCACGTTGTTGGAACAGTCAAAGTGGATTTGTAGTACGTAACTTAGTTTATCTCCTTTGGGTGACGTCAGCACCACCCCAGCTCCTGATCCCTCGTATTGCTTAGATCCATCGAAGTGCATGATCCATGACTCGGAATTTGGAACCGTTGTAGTCATGCCTGTATGTGTCCAGTCGTTAACGAAATCAATTAAAGCTTGAGATTTGATTGCTGACCTGGGTTCGTAGTTGATGTGATAATCCCCCATCTCTATCGCCCATTTGGCTATTCTTCCCGTCGCGTCCGAGTTTCTGATGATATCCGACATTGGTATTGAACTAACCACTGTTATGGGGTGTTCTTGGAAGTACGGCTTCAATTTCTGGCTAGCCATAAAGACCCCAAACACCAGCTTTTGCCAATGTGGATAGCGCTGCTTTGCTTCTGATAATACCTCGCTGACATAATAAACCGGCCTCTGAACCGGGTAACCTTTCCCGTCCTCTTTACGCTCCACAAAAACTACTGCGCTGACGGCTCGGGGGCCAGCTGCCACGTACAGCAACATAGGCTCTTTAGGACCCGGCGCCGCTAGTACTGGTGGTTCGGATAACTGCTTCTTTAGTGCCTCGAATGCCTCATCCGCCTCTTGATCCCACACGAATTTGTCTGATTTCCGCAAGAGCCGGTACAAGGGTATTGCCTTTTCACCGAGTCTGGATATGAATCGGCTCAAGGCTGCTACGCAGCCCGTGAGCTTTTGAACATGCTTCAAATTTTCTGGTTTTTTCAGATCCTGGATGGCCTTGATTTTATCCGGGTTTGCCTCGATCCCTCTTTCGGAAACTATAAAGCCGAGTAATTTCCCGGCTGGAACTCCGAACACGCACTTTGTCGGGTTAAGCTTCATCTGGTACCTCCTCAAGTTTTTGAACGTCTCCTTTAGATCATCGATAAACGTCTCCGCCTTCCTGGTCTTGATGACCACATCATCCACATAGGCGTGGACGTTGCGTCCGATTTGGTCTTCGAAGCACTTTTGAATACATCGTTAGTAAGTTGCACCGGCGTTCTTCAATCCAAACGTCATGGTTTTATAACAGAAGGCCCCAAAAGGGGTTATGAATGATGTTTTCTCCCAATCCTCCCTCTTGAGCTTAATCTGATGATACCCGGAATATGCGTCCAGGAAGCATAATAAATCGCTTCCAGCTACTGCATCTATAATCTGATCTATCCTGGGTAGTGCGAACGGATCCTTTGGGCAATGTTTGTTGAGACTCGTAAAATCAATGCACATCCTCCACTCATTGGTCTTTTTCATCACTAGAACCGGGTTTGCCAGCCAATCCGGGTGAAATACTTCCATGATAAAGCCGGCTGCCAATAGCCGAGCGATCTCTTCGCCTATAGCCTTCCTTCTTTCCTCATTCATTTTCCTCAAGCCCTGCTTCACGGGCCTGGACTTGGGATCTGTAACATCCCAAGTCTGAAAAATAGCCTTTAGAATGTTTGCTCTCTGTTATTTTATGTTTTGCATCATGGCATCATGTTGGTTGCATTTGTTTTGTTTGTTTTCCATTTGTTTTCCAACTGTTTTCAGTTGTTTTCCTTTGTTTTCTATTTGAATTCCAAACCAAAATTCAAACCTTTTGTTTCATCCTTGTGATGTTACAATTTCCAAAATGTTATTTCAAATGAAAACAACCAAATTGTTCCATTTTATTCCATGTTGATCAACTAATAAAATGGTGCCTTTATTTTCACTAATTAATTCCAAATTGGTTTCAAATTCAAAGCAAAACATCAACAGCACCTTCTTTGGAATTATGAAAATCTCCAAACCAATCAACTCACCTTAGTCACATTAATAATAGGGTTCACCCTATTATTTTTGTTGTTTTCTTTATTACTCAATTAACTTGCCAGTTATTTAAATTCAAACCAAATGACCAAACAACAACTAGTTTTAATTTTCCAAAAAAAACCAAGTTGTCAGGGGGTAGATGTGGAGCTAACAAAACCCCCTGATTTTTCCCTAAAATTTTGAAGCTCAAAATCATATCTTTTCCTTCCTTTTTGGGTTTCCTATATACAAAAAAAAAAAAACAAACAGAAATTAATAAACAGAAAACTGCCAGAGGGAGGGAGCAGCCACAACCCAGCCCACTTATCTTACCCCGATGGCCCGCGTACCCCTTCGCTATGTCCTCCTTCTTCCCTGCGTACGGCAGAGATCGGGACGGTGCCACGTCGTTGCTGTCACCTCCTCGACGGTCAAGAGATCACCACAGGCGCCTATAAGGACCCCCTAGGTCTCCGCGCAGAAACCCTAGCCCCTAGGTTCCGCCTCCATCGCGATCACCGCCGCTCCCCCCTCTCTCTGCTCGCTTTGGCTCTCTCTGAAACTTCCGCCGTCGAGCTCGCTGTTCCTCTGAATCCCGACGTCGATCGCCGCCGGTACCGCGCGCCTCTCCGCCGTCTAGCTGGGAACGGAACCGTCTCCGTACCCTCTTCCTCCTCGACCTTTCGGTGGAGCCCGAGGAGACCTGCAGCGCCGCCGCCTTCATCGACTGTCGTCGTCGGACGCCCTCCGTCGAGCCTCTGCTCGACTCCTTTCCGCGGTGAGCAGCCGCTGCCCACACTCCCCTCCCTCCTGTTTCCTTTTCCGTAGCAAACGCGTACGCACGCATCAGCAACCACCAGGACACGTTTGCTCGAGCACGGGCTCGCCGTCGATCACCGCCTGTACCCTGTCGAACTCTGTCAGTGTCGCGGAACAGTTGGTTCGTCAGTTAAATTTCAGAACGAGCCCTATCTGAACCTTACCTGTGTTGCGCGTCTGAACCTAGCAAACGTTTCGAACCACCGCAGTGGCAGTAACCAGGTGCGCCCGAGCCACAGATCGCTGGTTCGATCCCCGCGGCCGCACCCAAAAACCTCACCTTTTTGCTACCCAGCGCTTGGTGCAGGGGCCACCCGTCATCCACGGTGACTGCCACGCGTGCGCGTTTTTGCCACGCAGGCCACGGTCCCGCAGGGCAGTGGCGGTGGGTTGGACCCGTGGCTGTAACAAAAGAATAAAATCGTTTCCTGTTTTGTTTTCTATTTTCTTTAAAATGGCAGAATAAACACCCCACTTTAAAAATCAATAACTTTTAATATATCAGTCCAATAAATAAAAACTTTATATGTTTATTGCTCCAAATTTCATAACCTTTCCAAATAATCAATTTGTGCACTGTTTTGGACTTTCCAAATACATTTAAAATTCAAATTGGAATAATTCAAATACTAGTTTATAAAATCAATAACTAATTCATGCTAATTCCAAATAAGTCAAATAAAATATGTTTTTCATACCATTTTGAATAACCTATTCAAATATAAAATTTGTTTTCTGGTTTGAATAATTTAAATTGCCTAAACAATTTAAATCTTGTTTAATTCAATTAAAAATTGTTTAATATTGTTTAATTCCTAATTAAATAATCCAAAGTCCAATTTCAAAATGTGAAACATGTAATCCAACTAAAATTTGATAACCTTTTCAAATATCAACTTTGTTATTTGTTTTGCACACTTTAACTTGTTGAAAACAACAATTTCATGTGTGACATCTTTAAGTAACCAAAACTTCAAACTTAACAACTCTTTTCCAAACTTGTTTCATTCCTTTTCCTTTGCATCTATCATTGTTATTTGTTGTTATCTTGTTATCATCCTCATGCATGCATCATGTTTAACTACTTACACTTGTTAATCAAATGTAGATCATTGCTTCAACCTAAAGCATTTGCATCCATATGCAATTCTCATTGCATATGGATCCAATTAAATTGTGTTACTTGTCAAGTAGGTTACTTTGATGCATCTATTAACATGACATGCATCATCCCATGTTTGTGCACCTATGCCATGTATTGATTGTCTACCTTTTCTGCATTGTCTGTTTGCTTCTTCTCGGATAAACGACGACGTTGAGACCGAAGATACTTACGACACCCCTTCTAAGGATCTAGCTCAGTACCAGGCTACTGGGTTTTGCAGGCAAGTTATCACTCACATGAACCATCGAGTTCCTTTCCACATTGGTTACCGATACTTTCCGTTGTTCTTTTCTGCTAGCCTTAGTAGTAGTTGTTCTGTTATGAACCTATCACATGAATCCCTTAACCCTGATATTGCCTCATCTCCCTTCCTACAACCCATTGTTTGAGCCCGTGTCCTACTAGCATGCTTAGGTTGCTTTTGCTTGAGTCTGTTATCCGTTACTTTCTGTTACTATATCATTTACGTTGTGGGGGCTCGATGATTAATCAATCAATCATGCTAATGTTACTATTAATAATAAATTTGATGATAAGGCACAGGCAGGAGGCCCATGAGAGGTTTTGGAGCCTGCTAGTGTCGACCCTAATAGGAAAAGGGTCTTGTCTACTGATCCATGATGAGCGCACTACCCGCATTTGGGAAGCGAGTATGGGCGCCCCCCTCAACTTGACCTGATTCGCATCTCGTCCAAATCGCCTCATTTAGTTCGTGTTTTCCATTTGCCGCATGCATGTTTTTGCGAGCCCAGCGCAGGGTGGAACTTTCGTAGTCGGCATATAGGGGGACACGGTCTTAGAGTGCTATGATGGTCCATTTTCTTCTGGGCTTGATTAGCCGTGCGCCCAAGGTGCTTTGGGCTTGATGCGAAGAATGGTTGGTTGTGTTGAGTGCCCCGCTTGGTGGGGTGATCTCCCATCTGGCGGGCCATTCATGAGTGTACGGCCAAATTGGTGCAACCCTGCAGGGATAATCTTCTCGAGAAGCCGTGTTTTCCGCGGTTATGGATTACTTGGTGAAAGTACTGGCTAACAAGTACTCAGGACAACTTAAACATAATGATTAAACATGTTACACCCCATGATTAATAACTTGACTAGTAATAGGCTCATTGACACAATAATTTGAACCATCACTATTACAACTGTGTGAGTTATCCTCGGATTGCTTCTTTGGATAAGGGGCGAGATCCAGGATGGGTTTGTTTGAAGTTATCTTTCAGTTGGTTACAATCCTCGATCTTATCTCCTTTCTGTTAGCCGGAAGTGGTAGAATCTCTGTAGTTGGTTAGCGCATCCAGTTGCAGCATCTTTTATATCCCCTCTCTTCCGTTGAACCCAAGGCATCTGTGCTTGGTGTTGACGGGTTACACTTTGGTGAACTGTGAGTCTTGCTTGCCAGTACGTTTATGTACTGACCCCTTTGGGGCTGTGGTTTCCGCAGACCGACGTTTCCGAGGATCTACATGGTGGCAACTACGTGGAGTATGACGAGACTGCTGACGAGTGGATAGCGGGCCCGGGCAGGATCCGAGACTTCGTGGATGGGCTCCGTCTGTTTGTTTCCGGCCTCTTAGGCCTATTTGGTTCTTGTCTGTACTCAGACATGTTGAATGCTTCCGCTGTATTGTAATGATGTATTGTTGGGGCATGTGCCCTCTGAATGATTGTATTTGCTATCTCTGCTCTAATGAGAGCCATTTGCAACTTATTTCAATCTTTTGTGTCGTAGAGATCTGTTGTGATATCACTTGTTAAACGCCGTTGACGTACCATGTGTGTATGGTTGAAGTACGTCGACGGAAGTGCCTTTGATCTCTAGTGGATAGTTTACATCGACGATGGAATAGCAGGGCTTGTGTTGTCGCACATAAGCGCAGGCCTACCAGGAAGCTGGGACGTGGGAGCAGTTATGCCCCATAATCCAAGCATCTGCTATCCAGTTCGTACGGTGAGTATCCCCTAGAAATCAGGGTGCGACAAATGGTATCAGAGCCTGTCTGCCTGTAGGATCCCTTTTTACTGGTCGCAGTTGAGTCTAGAAACTATTTTGTAGCTATATAGGGAAAATGAAACGTGAGAGTAGGAATTCTGTTCTTTTTCTTCTTTTCCCCACCCTCCCTCCCTTTTCTGGTAAGGAAGTGCAACGTTGATTTTTTCCCTTCTCATCTAAACTTTCAAGTTAGGATTTCACGTATTCTGGTTTCTCTAGGATGGTTATATCTACTACACCATAGGAATGGAGGTGGTTGTGACGTGAATTATCATGTTGCCTACTCATGATTGAGAACGGAGGCGTGTAAGCCCCGGAAGCAGATCCTCTATTCCTTAAGCAGTAGATATTGATCCTTTAGAAGCCCGGATGGGTTTTCCATAGTACCTCAGGAGTTTTGTTCTCGTTTTTCCCGGAGTTGCTTCATTATCCTGTTCTTCTCAACATCCTTTTCGTCTGTTGAAATCTTGTTGTTGTTTTCCACTTCAAATCTTCTACCGGCGTCTAATCAAAAACTTCCTCGTAAACTCTATTCCAGCTAAAGTGTTGTTTCATACCGGAGCATCACATTCCTTTGTGTCAACAATCTTTTCCACAACATACAACCCAAATTCTGGTTCCACTAAGCAATCAAAACTCTGTTCACTCCCCGAGATCTCAAATGTTGACTTCCAAGATAAGTAAGAACAATCCAATTCTAATGAGAGGCCACATATTCCTCGTTACTCTCATGTTGATGATTCTGGCATTGATGTTATTATTGGTGTTGCATTGATGTCAATAACTCTGTTCCACCATTCTAGCCAGATAATCTATTCTCCAAATGAATCAAATTCTATCCAGCTATACACCATCCATACAAAACCTATACCTCTCCCTTTTACTTGAAATATTCCGGTGGTTTCCAAATTCCCTGACGTCTATCCAATGTGCACGATGTGTTTCACGTGACATAGCTCAAGAGGATCTTCCCAAGAAGTATCCGGACCTTTTCTTTTCTCAGTAGGAATCTCGGGGCGCGATTCCTTCAAGGGGGGGCGTTTTGTAACATCCCAAGTCTGAAAAATAGCCTTTAGAATGTTTGCTCTCTGTTATTTTATGTTTTGCATCATGGCATCATGTTGGTTGCATTTGTTTTGTTTGTTTTCCATTTGTTTTCCAACTGTTTTCAGTTGTTTTCCTTTGTTTTCTATTTGAATTCCAAACCAAAATTCAAACCTTTTGTTTCATCCTTGTGATGTTACAATTTCCAAAATGTTATTTCAAATGAAAACAACCAAATTGTTCCATTTTATTCCATGTTGATCAACTAATAAAATGGTGCCTTTATTTTCACTAATTAATTCCAAATTGGTTTCAAATTCAAAGCAAAACATCAACAGCACCTTCTTTGGAATTATGAAAATCTCCAAACCAATCAACTCACCTTAGTCACATTAATAATAGGGTTCACCCTATTATTTTTGTTGTTTTCTTTATTACTCAATTAACTTGCCAGTTATTTAAATTCAAACCAAATGACCAAACAACAACTAGTTTTAATTTTCCAAAAAACCAAGTTGTCAGGGGGTAGATGTGGAGCTAACAAAACCCCCTGATTTTTCCCTAAAATTTTGAAGCTCAAAATCATATCTTTTCCTTCCTTTTTGGGTTTCCTATATACAAAAAAAAAAAAAAAACAAACAGAAATTAATAAACAGAAAACTGCCAGAGGGAGGGAGCAGCCACAGCCCAGCCCACTTATCTTACCCCGATGGCCCGCGTACCCCTTCGCTATGTCCTCCTTCTTCCCTGCGTACGGCAGAGATCGGGACGGTGCCACGTCGTTGCTGTCACCTCCTCGACGGTCAGGAGATCACCACAGGCGCCTATAAGGACCCCCTAGGTCTCCGCGCAGAAACCCTAGCCCCTAGGTTCCGCCTCCATCGCGATCACCGCCGCTCCCCCTCTCTCTGCTCGCTTTGGCTCTCTCTGAAACTTCCGCCGTCGAGCTCGATGTTCCTCTGAATCCCGACGTCGATCGCCGCCGTTACCGCGCGCCTCTCCGCCGTCTAGCTGGGAACGGAACCGTCTCCGTACCCTCTTCCTCCTCGACCTTTCGGTGGAGCCCGAGGAGACCTGCAGCGCCGCCGCCTTCATCGACTGTCGCCGTCGGACGCCCTCCGTCGAGCCTCTGCTCGACTCCTTTCCGCGGTGAGCAGCCGCTGCCCACACTCCCCTCCCTCCTGTTTCCTTTTCCGCAGCACACGCGTACGCACGCATCAGCAACCACCAGGACACGTTTGCTCGAGCACGGGCTCGCTGTCGATCACCGCCTGTACCCTGTCGAACTCTGTCAGTGTCGCGGAACAGTTTGTTCGTCAGTTAAATTTCAGAACGAGCCCTATCTGAACCTTACCTGTGTTGCGCGTCTGAACCTAGCAAACGTTTCGAACCACCGCAGTGGCAGTAACCAGGTGCGCCCGAGCCACAGATCGCTGGTTCGATCCCCGCGGCCGCACCCAAAAACCTCACCTTTTTGCTACCCAGCGCTTGGTGCAGGGGCCACCCGTCATCCACGGTGACTGCCACGCGTGCGCGTTTTTGCCACGCAGGCCACGGTCCCGCAGGGCAGTGGCGGTGGGTTGGACCCGTGGCTGTAACAAAAGAATAAAATCGTTTCCTGTTTTGTTTTCTATTTTCTTTAAAATGGCAGAATAAACACCCCACTTTAAAAATCAATAACTTTTAATATATCAGTCCAATAAATAAAAACTTTATATGTTTATTGCTCCAAATTTCATAACCTTTCCAAATAATCAATTTGTGCACTGTTTTGGACTTTCCAAATACATTTAAAATTCAAATTGGAATAATTCAAATACTAGTTTATAAAATCAATAACTAATTCATGCTATTTCCAAATAAGTCAAATAAAATATGTTTTTCATACCATTTTGAATAACCTATTCAAATATAAAATTTGTTTTCTGGTTTGAATAATTTAAATTGCCTAAACAATTTAAATCTTGTTTAATTCAATTAAAAATTGTTTAATATTGTTTAATTCATAATTAAATAATCCAAAGTCCAATTTCAAAATGTGAAACATGTAATCCAACTAAAATTTGATAACCTTTTCAAATATCAACTTTGTATTTTGTTTTGATCAAATTAACTTGATGAAAACAACCCCTATTTGTATAACATCATCAAGTAACCAAATTTCCAAACTTAATAATAAATTCCCTAACTTGTTTTAACCTCTTTTCCTTGCATCTATCATTGTTATTTGTTGTTATTTTGTTGCTATCATCATGCATGCATCATGCTAACTCACCTACACCTGATGCTTAGTGGTAGAACAACTAATTCAACCATAAGGCATGGGTTTGCCATATGCAATCTTTGCATATGGAATCCATTTAAACTTGTGTATCATATCCACTAGTTTACTTTGTTGCATCTATTAACATGACATGCATCATCCATGTTTGTGCACCTATGCCATGTATTGATTGTCTACCTTTTCTGCATTGTCTGTTTGCTTCTTCTCGGATAAACGACGACGTTGAGACCGAAGATACTTACGACACCCCTTCTAAGGATCTAGCTCAGTACCAGGCTACTGGGTTTTGCAGGCAAGTTATCACTCACATGAACCATCGAGTTCCTTTCCACATTGGTTACCGATACTTTCCGTTGTTCTTTTCTGCTAGCCTTAGTAGTAGTTGTTCTGTTACGAACCTATCACATGAATCCCTTAACCCTGATATTGCCTCATCTCCCTTCCTACAACCCATTGTTTGAGCCCGTGTCCTACTAGCATGCTTAGGTTGCTTTTGCTCGAGTCTGTTATCCGTTACTTTCTGTTACTATATCATTTACGTTGTGGGGGCTCGATGATTAATCAATCAATCATGCTATTGTTACTATTAATAATAAATTTGATGATAAGGCACAGGCAGGAGGCCCATGAGAGGTTTTGGAGCCTGCTAGTGTCGACCCTAATAGGAAAAGGGTCTTGTCTACTGATCCATGATGAGCGCACTACCCGCATTTGGGAAGCGAGTATGGGCGCCCCCCTCAACTTGACCTGATTCGCATCTCGTCCAAATCGCCTCATTTAGTTCGTGTTTTCCATTTGTCGCATGCATGTTTTTGCGAGCCCAGCGCAGGGTGGAACTTTTGTAGTCGGCATATAGGGGGACACGTTCTTAGAGTGCTATGAGGGTCCATTTTCTTCTGGGCTCGATTAGCCGTGCGCCCAAGGTTCTTTGGGCTTGATGCGAAGAATGGTTGGTTGTGTTGAGTGCCCCGCTTGGTGGGGTGATCTCCCATCTGGCGGGCCATTCATGAGTGTACGGCCAAATTGGTGCAACCCTGCAGGGATAATCTTCTCGAGAAGCCGTGTTTTCCGCGGTTATGGATTACTTGGTGAAAGTACTGGCTAACAAGTACTCAGGACAACTTAAACATAACGATCAAACATGTTACACCCCATGATTAATAACTTGACTAGTAATAGGCTTATTGACACAATAATTTGAACCATCTTTATTACAACTGTGTGAGTTGTCCTCGGATTGCTTCTTTGGATAAGGGGCGAGATCCAGGATGGGTTTGTTTGAAGTTATCTTTCAGTTGGTTACAATCCTCGATCTTATCTCCTTTCTGTTAGCCGGAAGTGGTAGAATCTCTGTAGTTGGTTAGCGCATCCAGTTGCAGCATCTTTTATATCCCCTCTCTTCCGTTGAACCCAAGGCATCTGTGCTTGGTGTTGACGGGTTACACTTTGGTGAACTGTGAGTCTTGCTTGCCAGTACGTTTATGTACTGACCCCTTTGGGGCTGTGGTTTCCGCAGACCGACGTTTCCGAGGATCTACATGGTGGCAACTACGTGGAGTATGACGAGACTGCTGACGAGTGGATAGCGGGCCCGGGCAGGATCCGAGACTTCGTGGATGGGCTCCGTCTGTTTGTTTCCGGCCTCTTAGGCCTATTTGGTTCTTGTCTGTACTCAGACATGTTGAATGCTTCCGCTGTATTGTAATGATGTAGTGTTGGGGCATGTGCCCTCTGAATGATTGTATTTGCTATCTCTGCTCTAATGAGAGCCATTTGCAACTTATTTCAATCTTTTGTGTCGTAGAGATCTGTTGTGATATCACTTGTTAAACGCCGTTGACGTACCATGTGTGTATGGTTGAAGTACGTCGACGGAAGTGCCTTTGATCTCTAGTGGATAGTTTACATCGACGATGGAATAGCAGGGCTTGTGTTGTCGCGCATAAGCGCAGGCCTACCAGGAAGCTGGGACGTGGGAGCAGTTATGCCCCATAATCCAAGCCCCTGCTATCCAGTTCGTACGGTGAGTATCCCCTAGAAACCAGGGTGCGACAGGATCCACATGCAAACTGTGCTCGGCCAGCTCTGTAGGGATACCCGGCATATCGCTAGGTGTCCAGGCGAACACATCTGCATTTGAACGAATAAACTCCACAAGTGCTTCCTCCTGCTCTTTTCCCAAGTTAGACCCTATGGTAAACTGCTTAGTGGAATCGCCTTCAACAAAATCTATCTTCTTGGTGTCTTGTGCTGCCTTGAATTTTGCTCTCTCGTCCTCGGAATTCGGCTTGTTCAAGGCTGTTCTATCATCCGGGTTCACTTGAGACCGGTAATATTCGAGTTCTTCCTTTCTGCATGCTTGCTCAGCCATAACCGAATCTCCTTCGTCACACTCGGCCGCTATATCCCGGTTCCCATGTATGGTGATGGTCCGTTTAGGACCCGGAATCTTTAGCTGCAAATACACGTAGCACGGCCTAGCCATGAATTTGGCGTAAGCCGGTCTTCCAAACAGCGCGTGATAAGGACTGCGCAGTTTGACCACCTCGAACATGAGCCACTCAACTTGATAATTATCCGTCGATTCTCCAAAAGCAACCTCCAAGGTGATCTTTCCCTCGGGGCTCGCCGAGTGACCCGGTACGATCCCATGAAAGATTGTCGAACTTTTCTGCAACTGGGACTCTTTGAGACTCATCCGTAAGAAGGTCTCCCAATAAAGGATGTTGATGCTACTTCCACCGTCCATCAGGACCCTCTTCAGTTCGTAACCATTAACCTGTGGAGCAACCACCAATGCCAAGACTCCTGGAGGCTCTACTTTTTCCGGATGATCTCTTCTACTCCATGTTATCTCTTGTTCTGCCCATCTAAGATATCCCGGCGCGGCCGATGAAACCGAGTTTGCCGCTTGCTTTGACGTCTCTTTGTTCCTGCTAGAAGTTCCTGTAGTATGCACATGATATTGTCCTTTTAAATTAGTCGTTCGTACCATACCTACGAAGATGTTGATCCGGCCGATCGTCACGACGGATCCGGATTCGAGGTGATCCGACTCTGGCCCCCAGCCGGAATCGTCCACCATCTTTTTTCCTCTGCGGTCGATGTAGATTTCGCCGACGACGAGATTCTCCATATTCTTTCGAGCTTCTCCCGTGATGTAAAACCTTTGGACGCAGGCCCCACGGTGGGCGCCAACTGTCGTGGGATAATCACGGCAGATGTTACCGGGGGTAACTGATCTTGGGGCAAGACGACACAGGTATTTGGGAGAGGGTTTAGCTCAGAGGAAAACATGGTGCAATTCGATCTGGTAGCCGGCAATCGAAGTCGCCGAGTCTCCGATCTTGATATAACAACTCAACTTTGGGATTACACTAGATGCTCGATATCAAGCGCTGTAACTAGGGTTCTTAGATCTCTGTCTAAAACTAGACCTGGGGGTCGGTTTATAAAGCACCCGTACCCCCTGGCTTATTCCCCAAGGCGCATCCTGGATCCTACCCGGACACGGCGCACAAACCCTAGCTTTCCTTTACAGTAACCCACAATCCGGGTTGCTGGGCCTACAAGCTTGGGCCTTCCACAAGCTTCCTTATCCTTAGCCGGATCCTGCGCACCGTCCTTTGGGCCGGGTTACTCCATGGAGTTTGGCCTACCGGGTTATCGTCCCCCCGTCACAAGGAGTGTTTCTTTTTTCCTTGGTAACGACAGAAATGTCGTCCACGTAAACGTGGACATTTTTGCCAATCTGACTATGCAAACACCGTTGCATGCAACGCTGGTAGGTTGCACCTGCGTTCTTCAGGTCAAATGGCATGGTTATGTAGTAGTACGTCCCATAAGGGGTTATGAATGAAGTTTTGATTTGATCTTCCTTTTTCATGCGTATTTGATGATACCCGGAATATGCATCCAAAAAGCATAAAAGCTCAGAGCCTGCAGTGGCATCTATTATTTGATCGATTCGCGGTAATGCAAACCTATCTTTTGGACACAGTTTGTTCAGGCCGGTGTAATCTATAAACATTCTAAGGGCAGTAGTATCTTTCTTCGGGACTAATACTGGATTTAGAGACCATTCAGTATGTATAACATCCCGGATAAAATCTGCTGCCAAAAGCCGGATAATCTCCTTGCCAATAGCCTTCCGTCTTCTTCCGTCAAATCGACGGAGACCTTGTTTGACGGGTTTCGATCCTGGAATCAACTTGAGTTGATGCTCAGCAAGTTCCCTGGGTACGCCTGGCATGTCCGCTGGACACCAAGCGAAAATATCCCAGTTCTCACGGAGGAACTTGATGATCTCGCTTTCCTATTTGTCGGTCATCCCAGTTCCCACGACGACAAATTTTGTCGGATCTTTGGGATCTAGGATTACCTGTCTTGTGTTCTCGGAAGCCTTGAAGCTATCTGCTGGCTTTCGGCTTTCTTTTCCTGCTGGCATTTCTGTCGGCGATACCTCTTTGGCCAGCTCCTTCAACTCTTCCTTTGCTATGACTTTCTCAGCGCAAAGGGCGTTTTATTTTTCCAGCTCGTTTGCCAATTTGAAGTCTCCAGATATGGTGATTACTCCTCCTTTGGGCCCTGGCATCTTCAGCTTGTTATAGATATAACATGATCTTGCCATGAATTTGGCGAAAACTGGACGTCCGAGTATCGCGTGATACACGCTTTCGAACGGCACAACCTCGAAGGATACTTTTTCCTGCCGGAAGTGATCTTTGTCTCCGAAGGTTACATCTAGGGAAATTTCTCCTAGGGATCGTGCTTGTCTGCCAAGGACGATGCCGTGAAAACGTATTTTGCTGTGGTTGAGCTGGGTCTCGGAAATTTTCAGATGCTTCAGTGTATCCAGGTACATTATGTTAATGCTGGATCCTCCGTCCATCAGCACTCTTTTTAGCATAATGTTTTGAACAATAGGACTTACGATTAGAGCTTGTGTGTCGGGTTCAGGGATATTCCCGGGATGATCGGACTGATCCCAGGTAATTGGTGTGTTTGAGTACTTCAAGAATTTCGGGGTTGCAGGGACAACCGCTTTTATTTCTCGAAGCGTTCTCTTTGCCACCTTTGCTGAGGGAGTTGCCAGGAAAGTTAGATTGCATTCTCCATCAACTCTCGGAAACTTGGGCTCGCCTTTTCGCTGCTGTTCCTGGATTTTTTTGTCAGTGTCCGATTCACTGTCTTCTTTTTCAGCTTCTGGCTTTTGCTTGGAAAACTTCCTGTTGGAATTCTTCCCTTTGTTTCCGGATCCTGCATTGCCTTTCATATGCTTGTTCAAGCGGCATTGCGCGTTAGTATGGGTAGGCTTCCCAAATTGCGAATGGTGGACACAGTTTTCTGACTTGATTTTCTCCCACTCTTCTTTGGTGTAGTTTATCGGCTCGGTACTACGTCCTTTCCACCTATTGCCATTTTCCCTTCCAAAGGCTATGTTGACCTCTTTGGGCTTCTGTGTTGCATCTGGAGTTCCTTTTTTCTCAGGGCGAGGGTTCTTTTTGGCCTGTATCAGTGTATCGATATTGCCTCCTCTTTCCCTGATGTCGTCCTCGGCTGCAGCGTGTTCGTTGGCGGTTGTAAGCATAGATCCGAGATCTTTGTGCTTTTTGGAGCCAATCATGAACGGTACAAGTCCGGGTTTTAGGCCATTGACGAAAGCATGCATTGCTTGAACGTCAGTTACTCCAGAGCAACTATTCTTCATTGCCGTCCATCTTGAGATGAAATCCACGTATGGTTCGTCCTCAAATTGGGTGCAACGGTTTAGCTGGTTGATGCTATTCGGGCGCTTGTAGGTTCCCCGAAAATGCTGAGTAAATACTCGAGCCATATCATCCCAGCTGTCGACAGTTCTGGAGGGTAATCCATTGATCCAATCGCTGGCTCCGTCCAGTAACATTAGGGGAAGAAACTTTACAGCTTCCAGGTCTGTCCCATTGTTGATCTGGACGGCTGTATGATAGTCTGAGAGCCAGGTATCCGGGTTTGTACTACCGGTATATTTTTGGTATGTTGGACCAACTTTGGCAAAGCCAGCATGTAGGGTTATCCTTCGGATCCTATCTGTGAAGCACTTAGGTCCAAAGTATAACTCGTCTCTTTCCACTCTATCCATGTGTGTGGCGTACCTGCCGGCTGAATGGACAGAAGGGGATCTGCTCCTTTCTTTTCCATTGTGGCGCGGACACGCTTTTCCGGGATTCTCTCTATTTCTTCCGAGATCTTGCCCCTTTGGATAAGGTGGAGTTCTACTCCTGTTTCTTTCCTTATTTCTGGGGGGTGTCCGGGATCTTTCACGTCTGTGAGGTATATCCTGCCTTCCAGCTTTTTCAGCTGGGCGTCTCGGAGGCGGCATTGCTTTTCTGTCATTCCGGTGCTTTTCTTCCCGATCGCGAGGACTAAATCCGTCTTTCGGGAGATGGGATCCGGTTCTAGACGCTTCATCCTTGTTGTCGGGATTTTTCTTGTCTTTTCTCGGATCTGCTTTCTTCTCTTTTGAATTGCTTGAATCTCTAGGTTCTTCCGGTCCAGGTGCTCCAGCGGCGCATGTAGCTGTTTTACATAGGGCTGAGTCGTCATGCAACTTCCCTGATCGCTGCTGCCCTCGCTGTTGTTGTTGCAATGCTTTTCCTAAGAAAGCATACAACCCTTGAAGTTTTTCACCATTGGAGTACATATCATTGTTGAGGATGGCAAACGCTGCTTCCGCATTTTCTGATGCGGTTTTGTATATTGGTTCACCTCTGGCGTCTTTGCCGTTTACCTGCTTTTGCCAAGATGGGTTGTGAAACCTTTCTTTTGGTGGCAGTACTTCCGGTCTTACAATTCGGGTAACCTTGTAGGTTTAATTCCAGATCTATTCTTTCTCTCTTATTCCTCGATTTCTTCCTTCATGAGCTTGATGTCGTCCTGGGTTTTTTCGAGGTGTTCACGAGTTCTGAATAGATGTTGCTGCTGCCTCTGGATAGCTTGTCTCCTGGCTTCTAGCACTTCAGGGGGTTCATGCAATCCCACTGGTGTTTGCAGTAACTCCTGTTCTTCTTGTTCTGTCATTGGCTGAACAAGGATTTCTTTTGTTTTCTTCTCCGAAGGTTTCACTCCGCTTGCGTCTCCTACTTCTGGGATTTCATTGGCTGGATCAGCCAATTTCTTCTTCCGGAGTTTATATTGGAGCTTTTTAGCAGTTTTGTGTTTCTTCTTGGAAGAGGGAGGTTTCCTGCAGGGTTCTTCCTCTGTCAATTCTTTGACATCGGGGAATTTTGGAGAGGTTTCTCCTTCTTCTCTCTCTTCCTCTGGCTGAGGCGTTCTAGGGCTTTCCTGACTGTCGGCATCCGTGTTTTCAGCCGGTTTTGCCATAAGTACTTCATGGAATCCCTCTTGGAAGGATTTGACCTTTCTTTCGAAAGCATCTTCGTCTTCGTCTTCGGTATCAAAGTGATCCGATCCGGTTTCCGACTCTAATCTCGCCTCAATGGCGGCTAGTACAGAGTCGGCTTCCGAGTTCGTCGTGATGCTGACGGATGTCGGATCTTCCCCCTCTGTTGTGGGAGTGTTGTTTTCTGCCTCTTGCACGGGATTAATTTCATCCGTGTTTTCGGCAATCTCGGATTGCACCATGCCGATAAAGTGTGATACACTTGTATGTCGGCGATCTGAGCAAAACCCGGTATCGTAGTCATCTTCGACTGGGTATAGGGCGAGTGGGATAAATTTACTTCCACCGCAAAACCACATGGCCTCTGCAGTTAATCCGATAAAAATATTTGCAGATCCAATCGGTAACACGCAGGCACTTGCCAGATGATTTTGCGCCGATATGTAAGATCCTAGTCGAGGAAGCGTCCAACGCCGTTGTCGAACTCCAAGCTTCCGACAGTTATGGAACTGCCAATCCCGCCGAGTATCCCAGATCGAAACTTAACGCCTGACGTCGCTGGCCCCATGGTGGGCGCCAACTGTCGAGACATCGTAGTAGAATTCATCGACGGGGGTGCCATGAGACTACTGATAGAGACGTGGGGGAACGTGGTTGTGCGAAGGACAATGACACAGGGTTTTTACCCAGGTTCGGTACGACGCAGTAATGCGGCGTTCCTGCTCCTGCAATATCACTATTCAGGACTAAAGCCTGGAAATACAGAGTACAACGTGAGGTTCTATTAGCTGCTCGCCAAGGATCAACCTCTCGGCGAGTTAGCCTTTAGCTTCTTGTCTATCTATCATATCTCCCGTCCGGCTTTATATAACAGCCGGATTAGGGCATACATAGTAGGAAACCTAGAAGACTACGGTAACTCTCTAACTTGTAAAGTAAGGAATCCGCATTCTACTCCAAGCCAGATCACGTGGGCCGTGATCCGGGTTCTTCTAGAATCCGGCTTTTGTGCATCAGCTTACTGGGCCGCCTAACGGACCATAGCCCATTACCATTTAGGCCACCCTGGTAATCCGGCACTTTAGACTACCATCTGATATACCCCTAGTTGGTATATATCCGACAGTGACCGAATAAAAATATAGTTTCACTAGAAATGACGTGATAAATTGTTGATGAAGAAGGGGATGCCCAAGGCATCCCCATGCTTAGACGCTTGAGTCTTCTTAGAATTTTCTGGGATGAACCACGGGGGCATCCCCAAGCTTTGACCTTGCACTCTCCTTGATCACATTATATCACCCTCTTCTCTTGACCCTTGAAAACTTCCTTCACACCACACTCAAAGTAATTCGCATTAGGGCACGTACAGCGCGGGGCGCTAAGGCCGACACTAGGATATATATCTTGTCCGTTACGAGCTAATCCTAGCCAGGTCCGGGATATTTTGTTGCGTCGACGCTAAATGAAGCGTCGAGCGCTATGCCTCTTTTTTACTGCGCGAGACTGGTTCATAGTTGTTGGTAGCGACCGAAATAAACGGCCCGCGTTGGGAAGCCCGAACGCTTAGGATAAAATCTAATTTTCTTCCTGACCTAAGCGCCTACCTAGGCGTCTACCGTTGTACATGCTCTTAGAGGGTTAGTGCAAGAATAAAAAATCCTTGGGTTCTGCATGGGAGCAAGTGCTAATGATATATTTAAACATTAGCTACAGCCACTGATGTTTCATGAAGCAAAGAAATCCACTAGATATAGTAAAAGAGCAAATGCAAAAAAAATGGCAGAATCTGCCAAAACCAGAACAGTCTGTAAAGGCAAAAAAATTCGGGACACTGAAGTTGCTCAGATCGAAAAACATAAAGAGCGGAAAATTTTCCGAATTAGATGAGGAATAAGCACAAAAAGTTTTAGGTAATTTTGATCTTTCTGGATTTTATACGATTTTTTACGGTGGACAGCAGAAATCTGTTTCCTGTGCAGAAATCCAAAACCAGCTCCAACTTTCGCTAGAAACTTTACTTGGTACAACTAATACATGAAAATAAAGATACAAAGAAGTTGCTACAGAAGTATACAACCCCTTGACTCAAAGAAAATAGAGAAAAACAAAGCAAAAATAAAACCATGGGTTATCTCCCAAGAAGTGCTTTTCTTTAACGCCTTTTAGCTAGGTCCAGAAAAGTGGAATCAAGTATTTTCAAGTGAAGAAGCATTCAAATCAAGATAAGGCAATTCCTCAATAATGCATTGTATTTTATATAAATGAGTTTTAGATGTTCCTCTCTTAGAACTTTTAGGTTTTCTACTCTCATCAAATAAATTTTCAGGAACAATCCAATCAAAATTCTTTTCTTGGGCTTCATGCAGTGCTGCCATTTTAAAGGGAATTGGTATTTTCATATCCTTTTAATTTTTAGCTTCAGCTCTTTCGAGAGTACCAACAACATATACATATGAGCCTAGCATATTGAAACAATAAAAAACATTTCTAGCTTCTATAGTAACATCTCCAAATTTTTTAAGCATGGTTTCTAAGATAAAATTTCTTTTTTCAATATCTTCAATATTATTCAAGTTGAGGAACATATGCTGCAATATGGAATGAAGGTTAACAAACCTAGCTTCTAACATGTGAATTAAAGAAGTTGCAGCAGTTTCATAATTTGGAGCAAGTTCTACTATGGATTTCTCCTCAAAATTATCATGCTGACTATCATGATTGAATAATTCTTTAATGGTATCCTTTCCAAGTATAGAACCACTACCAACTGGAAGATCTTTCAGGGTAAACTTAGCGAGCAACATGAAGAATAACAACAAGGTAACAAAAGTAACAACTAGAATAAGAACTAATTTTTTGTGTTGTTGATAAAGAGAAGAAAACAAGACAAAATAAAATAAACAAAGGTAAACAAAAACAAAGTAAAGAGATTGGAAGTGAGAGACTCCCCTTGCAGAAATTCTCTTCCTCCCCGGCAACGGTGCCAGAAAAGCTTGATGGAGTGTAGACACACTCTCATTGGGAAACCCCAAGCACAAGGTATGAAGAGTGCATCAGCAAGTTTTCCCTCAGAAAAGAAACCAAGGTTGAATCGACCAGTAGAACGAAGAAACGCTTCTGAAGGTTGATGCAGCTGAGATGGCAGGGCGCACTACCGATTCAGCAGCAACGTGGAACCTACACAGCACAATCAATTCACTTTGACCCAACGTAGCAGTGAGGTTTTCAATCTCACCGGTTTTGCTGATAACAAAGAGGTTAAATGTATGGTGTGGAAAACAGTATGAAAACAATATGAAAACATAAGTAGCAGTGTGAAAACAGTGGAAGCAGTGGTTGTATTATCAGTATGAGAAAATGGACCGGGGTCCACAGTCCACTAAAGGTGTCTCTCCATAATAACAGCATGGAACATCAAAAATTATAGATACGTTTGAAACGTATCAAGAAACGCCTCACATGCCGCTCGCGGGAGCGACTCCAGGAGCTCCCCAAACCCTAGCTAGAGGTCCCCACCGAACAAGATCCCCTGACGGCTGCAAGAGGTGTCGTGATTGTTTAGTTATTACAACACACCCTGATGGGGGGATAATAACCCGGTAGGCCGACTCCAAGGCGTAACCCGGCCCAAGGAACATGGTGCGCAGTTTGGTTAAGGATAATGAAGCTTCTGGAAGGCCCAAAGTTTGTAGGCCTCGTAACCCGGATTGTGGGTTACGGTAAGGAAAGTTAGGGTTTATAAGCGGTATCCGGATAGGATTCAAGCTGCGCCTTGGAGACTAGGGCCGAGGGGGTGCGGGTGCTTTATAAACCGACCCCTAGGTCTAGTTTAGACAGAGATCTAAGAACACTAGCAATATCGCTTGATATCGAGCATCTAGTGTAATTCCAGAGTTGAGTTATTATATCAAGATCGGAGACTCGGCGACTTTGATTGCCGGCTACCAGATCGAGTTGCATCATGTTTTCCTCTGAGCTAAACCCTCTCCCAAACGCCTGTGTCGTCTTGCCCCAAGATCAGTTACCCCCGGTAACGTTTGCCGTGATTATCCCACGACAGTTGGCGCCCACCGTGGGGCCTACGTCCAAAGGTGTTTACATCACGGGAGAAGCTCGGAAGAACATGGAGAATCTTGTCGTGGGCGAGATCTACATCGACCACGAAGGAGGCAAGAAGGTGGACGATTCCGGCTGGGGGCCAGAGTCGGATCACCTCGAGTCCGGATCTACAGTGACGATCGGCCGGATCAACATCTTCATCGGTAGGGTACGTACGCCTGATTTAAAGGGACAATATCATGTGCATGCTACAGGAACTTCTAGCAGGAACAAGGAGACATTAAAGCAAGCGGCAAACTCGGTTTCGTCGGCCGCGCCGGGATACCTTAGATGGGCGGAACAAGAGGTAACGTGGAGTAGAAGAGATCATCCGGAAAAAGTAGAGCGTCCAGGAGTCTTGGCATTGGTGGTTGCTCCACAGGTTAATGGTTACGAACTGAAGAGGGTCCTGATGGACGGTGGAAGTAGCATCAACATCCTTTATTGGGAAACCTTCTTACGGATGAGTCTCAAAAGTCCCAGTTACAGAAAAGTTCGACAGTCTTTCATGGGATCGTGTCGGGTCACTCAGCGAGCCCCGAGGGAAAGATCACCTTGGAGGTTGCTTTCGGAGAATCGACGGATAATTATCGAGTTGAGTGGCTCACGTTCGAGGTGGTCAAATTGCGCAGTCCTTATCACGCGCTGTTTGGGAGACCGGCTTATGCTAAATTCATGGCTAGGCCGTGTTATGTGTATTTACAGCTCAAGATCCCGGGTCCTAAACGAACTATCACCATACATGGGAACCGGGATATAGCGGCTGAGTGTGATGAAGGAGATTCAGTAATGGCCGAGCAAGCGTGCAGAAAGGAAGAACTCGAATATTACCGGTCTCAAGTAAATCCGGATGATAGAACAGCCCTGAAAAAGCCGAATACTGAGGACGAGAGAGCAAAATTCAAGGCAGCGCAAGACACCAAGAAGGTAGATTTTGTGGAAGGTGATTCCACTAAGCAATTTACCATAGGGTCCAATTTGGGAAAAGAGCAGGAGAAGGCACTCGTGGAGTTTATTCGTTCAAATGCAGACGTGTTCGCCTGGACACCTAGCGACATGCCGGGTATCCCTACAGAGCTGGCCGAGCATAGTTTACATGTAGATCCCAAGTCCAGGCCCGTGAAGCAGGGTTTGAGGAAAATGAATGAGGAAAGAAGGAAAGCCATAGGCGAAGAGATCGCTCGGCTAATGGCAGCCGGCTTTATCATGGAAGTATTTCACCCGGATTGGTTGGCAAACCTGGTTCTAGTGATGAAAAAGACCAATGAGTGGAGGATGTGCATTGATTTTACGAGTCTCAACAAACATTGCCCAAAGGATCCGTTCGCGCTACCAAGGATAGATCAGATTATAGACGCAGTAGCTGGAAGCGATCTATTATGCTTCCTGGACGCATATTCCGGGTATCATCAGATTAAGCTCAAGAGGGAGGATTGGGAGAAAACATCATTCATAACCCTTTTTGGGGCCTTCTGTTATAAAAGTATGACGTTTGGATTGAAGAACGCCGGTGCAACTTACCAACGATGTATTCAAAAGTGCTTCGAGGACCAAATTGGGCGCAACGTCCATGCCTATGTGGATGACGTGGTCATCAAGACCAGGAAGGCGGAGACATTTATCGATGATCTAAAGGAGACGTTCAAAAATTTGAGGAGATATCAGATGAAGCTTAACCCGACAAAGTGCGTGTTCGGTGTTCCAGCCGGGAAATTACTCGGCTTTATCGTTTCCGAGAGAGGGATCGAGGCAAACCCGGACAAAATTAAGGCCATCCAGAGTCTGAAAATGCCGGAAAATTTGAAGCATGTTCAAAAGCTCACGGGCTGCATAGCAGCCTTGAGCCGATTCATATCCAGGCTCGGAGAAAAAGCAATACCCTTGTACCGGCTCTTGAGGAAGTCAGATAAATTCGTATGGGATCAAGAGGCGGATGAGGCGTTTGAATTACTAAAGAAGCAGTTATCCGAAGCACCAGTACTAGCGGCTCCGGGTCCTAAAGAACCTATGTTGCTATACGTGGCAGCTGGCCCCCGAGCCGTCAGCGCAGTAGTTGTTGTGGAGCGCAAAGAGGATGGGAAGGGTTACCCGGTTCAGAGACCGGTTTATTACGTCAGCGAGGTATTATCAGAAGCAAAGCAGCGCTATCCGCATTGGCAAAAGTTGGTGTTCGGGGTCTTTATGGCTAGCCGGAAATTGAAGCCGTATTTCCAAGAACACCCCATAACAGTGGTTAGTTCAATACCAATGTCGGATATCATCAGAAACTCGGACGCGACGGGAAGAATAGCCAAGTGGGCGATAGAGATGGGGGATTATCACATCAACTACGAACCCAGGTCAGCAATCAAATCTCAAGCTTTAATTGATTTCGTTAACGACTGGACACATACAGGCATGACTACGACGGTTCCAAATTCCGAGTCATGGATCATGCACTTCGATGGATCTAAGCAATACGAGGGATCAGGAGATGGGGTGGTGCTAACGTCACCCAAAGGAGATAAATTAAGTTACGTACTACAAATTCACTTCGACTGTTCCAACAACGTGGCCGAGTATGAGGCCCTATTGCACGGCTTAAGGGCAGCCAAGGAGATGAACGTCAAGAGGATACGGTGTTTCGGAGATTCGGACCTTGTGGTACAGCAGGTGTCAGGAACTTGGGATAGAAAGGACGCAACTATGGCAGCATACCGCAGGGAAGTTGATAGGGTTGCAGGATGTTTTTCCGGGTATGAGGTGGAGCATATAGACAGAAGAAAGAATGAGGCAGCCAACGCACTCGCTAGACTCGGCTCGCGCAGAGAGCCGGTTCCACCTAACGTTTTCCTGGATGAATTATCGCGACCATCAGTTAAAACCGAGTCAGAGGAGGAATTGGCAAATCAAGACCCGGATTCAGGACTTGTGGCCACTGTACGTACTATTCCCGAATGGACAGAACCGTTTTTGGCCTACCTATCGCGAGGCGAGTTACCAGAGCAGGAGGTATTAGCAAGGCAAATTTTGAGGCGAGCAAAGGGATATTCTATCATCAATGGAGAATTATATAAGAGAAGCGCAGCAGGGGTCTTTTTGCGCTGCGTAGCGCCAGAAGAAGGCCGGCAGATTCTCAAGGAAATCCATGAAGGTGACTGTGGACATCATACATCCACAAGATCTCTTGTGGCGAAGGCTTATCGACACGGATTTTTCTGGCTCACGGCTCTAGCAGACGCGGAACGATTGGTAGCAAGGTGTGACGGATGTCAAAGGTACGCTCGCCAAACCCATGTGCCGGCTATGGAGTTACGGACCATCCCGTTAACTTGGCCGTTCGCTGTCTGGGGTATGGACATGGTTGGCCCATTTCATATGTCACCATGCAAGAAGACACATCTTTTGGTGGCTATTGATAAGTTTACCAAATGGGTTGAGGTTATGCCAGTTACTAATTGCGAATCAGCCACAGCAGTCAAGTTCCTGAAAAGGATTATCTACCGGTTCGGGTATCCCCACAGCATAATTACCGACAATGGAACCAACATGTCCCTTGGTGAGATGGAGAGGTTCTGTGGCAACAATGGAATCCGGCTTGATGTCGCATCAGTGGCTCATCCGCAGGCCAACGGACAAGTCGAGAGGGAAAACCAAGAATTGCTTCGCGGATTAAAACCACGATTACGAGTCCCCTGTATCAGGGCAGCTGGCGCATGGGTCGAAGAACTTCCTTCTGTGGTTTGGGGTATCAATACCACGCCTAATAGATCTACTCAGATGATGCCCTTCTTCATGGTCTATGGCGCGGAGGCAGTACTACCGAGTGATATTATTCATGATTCACCACGAGTATCAGCATACGTCGAAGTGGAGAATGAAAAAACCCGGCAAGATGCTGTGGATATGTTAGAAGAACAAAGAGAACAAGCCCTGGAAAGATCAGCCATATATCAGCAGGATTTACGAAGGTATCATAGCCGGCACGTGAAAACCCGGGTCTTCCAGGAAGGAGACCTGGTTCTGCGCCTGGTACAGTCGAACGAAGGAAAGCACAAGTTATCACCACCCTGGGAAGGACCGTTTATCATAAGCCGGAATTTGCATAATGGGTCATATTACTTGATAGATGCAAGGGAAGAGTCGACCACAGTTAATGACACCGCTCATACCACTTCATCTATGCAAGAAAGAGACAGACCATGGAACGTGGCTCATCTACGTCCATATTATACTTAGCAAAAATTGTGTTGGCGTATGGAATTGAACGATGTAACAGGCAGCAGGTTTTCAGACGTACTCTTTTCCTATCCAGGGTACCCTTGGGGACTGGACGGGTTTTTAATGAGGCGGCTTGCTGACCTAGATTTTTCATATCAAGTAAAGAGGTGATTATCAAGAAAAGAGATGATTATTATCAGGTTCTATACTCTCAGTATGATGCGTATATTTAGGTCTTGGGGGCTGGTCGCTTGAATAGCACAGTTACAAACTCAAAGACCCGGCCATGATGCCTATGAGTTATAAGGGCCGATTACTTGCAAACGAGTACGGCTACAATCTTATAACCGGACAAAGAAGTCCAAATTTCTTGGCTACTCTTACTTAAGCTCGATGTGACTCGCACTAAAGTGGCATGATTTGTTCGCTTACGATTACAGTCAGCCATGCAACCCGACGGGGCTTGACTGGCCACGTTTTCGTATAGATGTAACAACATGGTATCCACGCGAAAGCCGGCTTACAGTACAAGATAGTCAAAAGGGTCATCTAAACCACAGGTTATGCAGAGTACAAGGCTAAACAGCTGGATACTCAACGATTATTAAGCATAACTTCAAATCCTATGTGAAACGACTCAGGGATCTTTGTGAATTTAGCAGCAGGCAATTCGTTCTCCTTTCAAGATCAAGTGTCCTAGACTTGGAGATCCGGGTCCGGGTGACTTGAAATCTTGAAAAGAGAAAAAATTGCTTACTTGTAGAATTCCAAAAACCCAAATATCCGAGTCTTGGGGACTTGGGGACTTAGAAGCAAATCCGCTTGTCGACACCCATGAGACCCGGAAATTGAGTTTCACAAAAGGAACAATAAAGAAAGCCGGATATCGAGAACAGACGAGCTCAATAATGGATAAATTTAAAAAGGCCGGAAGAGGCATAGAGTATATCAAGACTTTAGCGTGCATTACAAAATCCCGGTGAAAAGGTATCAAAGGTGCACAGGCGCACCACCCAAAATATAATTGTTTAAACAGCACGTTGGCTGACCGGTGCATAAGAAGAGGCATTAGAGATCGGATGTCACTCGGCATTCATCTTGGCCTTGCCCTTGCCATCATTGGTGGTAGCAGCAGCACCCGGATCAGCGGTACCAGCCCGCGCAGGAGGTGGAACGACTGGTGTTGAGGTAGCGGGGGCAGAGCCGGCTTCAACTTGCTTCTTGGCAGCCTCCGCCCTCAACGCAGCAGCTTCCTCTTTCCACCGAGCCAGCATATCATACGGCTCGGGAAGATCTGACTTAATCGCTTCACCAGCAGCATCATATGCTGGAACAAGGATATTAACATCCAGGTCGTCAGCGATCACGCTGGCCGGGTAACGGACCTCCTTTTGGACGGCCTGAAAATCCTTCACCGAGAACTTGGACCCATCAAGCTTGAACTCTGGGAAGCCGCCCATAAGCTTCACTAGCTCGAGCTTGGGGAAATAAGCCTTGGCAAGTGCAAGCCCCCGGGTCACTCCAACCCGGCAAGACGAGCGTTTCCAGTGCCAAATCCACTCAGGAATAGTGGAGAAGGCATCCAGCATCCTCTTCAGATCAACATGTCCTTTACCCGGCCACCGTAATTCCTGAAGGATCCATTTGGTTCTGGCATATAGCTGCCGGATAACGCTCTTCATAGTTTTCAGCTTGGCAATGTCATCCTCATCCGGCATGACTTCGTCCGGGCCTGAAAAAATGGAAACATAAGTCGGGAAAACTCTTGCTATCTATCAAAAGGATAAACCCGGAGGAGGAAACGTACCAAGTAAAGCACGATATGTGTCAGATATTTGGACAGAAAGGCTTGTTAGATCATCTTCTGCTTTGTGAGCCCTTATCCTATATTTCCTCATTATCAGCCTATTCCTCCTGGCCTCAGCCTCGGCTGCTTCACGCAGAGCTACCTCCTTTTCAATAAGCTTGGTGGCGTCTGCCAGTTTCTCCTCAGAATGAGTCACGAAAGACGGCATGGATGCAAACAAGAATTAGTCGGGTAGAGGGGCAAGTTGTCAGTCGCTTGTATAATAAAGTCCCAAGCAAATTATGAATCAATTCACTCGGAACTTGGGGACTGGATAAGGGCACAAGCAACATCAGTCGGATTTACCTCGTGTTTGGCTATTAAAGCCCCCAAGATGTTTTCTTCATTAGCCCTTAAAGTGCGCAGGGTTTCCAGCATCTGGGCAAACGTCAGTTCCTCGGGTCGAGTACCGGAAGAGCCGGCAGCCTGGTCGCCTGGAGGGGGAGCTCTCCCCGCCCTTGGGGTCGAGACCCGGACAGTTTGAGTACCCGGGTTGGGAGAACCCATCCTTGTATCCAGAACCTCGATCTCCTCGTCCACCGGTTCCGATGAGGAAGGAGATCCGGCGGCTCGGGGAAGCGGATTGTTCAGAGGGCCTTGTTCCTGGTTATTCGCCGTATCACCGCCAGTCGCGGCATCTACATTCTCAGTCGGCTTCTCTGCCCGATGGTTATCCGTCTCTACATTTTCCGGGTCACTGACGGTGACTTGAGTGCTGAAAGAAAGATGAGAAAAGGCAGTTATTAGCGGTGACGGTGGTTTGAGTGGAAACTTGTCAGACGTCAAAGGAAATCATGTAGCAAGAACTTACCCGGCATTCACGGTGTAGTCCGGCGGGAGCTCGCCGCTGGAAGCAGATGAGGTCGTCACAGGGACCACTAACGGAACCCGGAATTGCCCGGCACGTGGATGGTTAGGAGATGGGTGGCGTTGAGGAGAGTCGGAAGGACGGGACGAAGGAGCACTGGCACGATGGACCGAGGGGGTAGAGATGCCCGGGTTAAGGGGATCCTCACCCGGGGAGCTCCGAGTTACTCTGCGCTTGGCTGGGAGAGAATCCTTCAAGCACGACGAATTTGATAATTGATGGTTAAGTCGTCGCATGGCGTCAAAGGAGTAAGGTTCAGAGGATAACGAGGAAAAAGGAACCTTGGACACTGCCCCTCTGGCCTTCCTCTTGGCTCCAACTGTTGCTTCTTGATCAGACTCGGTTGCCTCTGGGTCATCCTCGTTGGTCTCATCTTCGTCCTCCAGCCCTGCGAACCAGGTATGTGTTCGTGGGAAAAAAGGTAAACGGGAGGAAAATGATACGAGTAAAGATTATACAAGTTCTATGCAAATACCTTCACTATCGTCAGCCGGCTCGTCCTCTCCTTCCGGGTCTCTGGAAGGGGGGGAGGGTTCAACTCTCCAGAAAGGGTCATCAGCCTAAGACAAAAGAATGAGACTAAGGGTTAGAAGCTGTATCAAGTCAGAATGTGCGAATAAGTTATGAATATCGGATATTACCGCTGGAGCCGGGTTTTCCCGAGTAAATGGGGGTAACCCGGTGATGCCCTTTATCACCTCTAGCTTCTCTGTCAAGAAGCCCTTGATGGTCTTGTTGGTATCGCCGGTCGCAAAGCTCTTGGTGGAGTATCGGAGTGCATCTGTGGTGTGCCCCGAATACTCGCACATCAATTTGGTGCGGATGGAGTTGGGTTGGATCCGAAAATCAACCCATGTTTTTACTAAATTTAGCCCGAGGAGGCCTTGGGCTGAGAGGATGGCTATCTTGGCTAATGAGGGAAGGATCGCCTCCCTGTCTGAGCCTGGTGCAAAGGCATTGAAAGACTCGGAAGGTTCGAGGAGGTTTTCCGAGTAACCCGGCAGTTTCTTTTCGCCGTCTGGGGAGGTATCTTGGCAATAAAAGAAGGACAGCTGCCAATGTTTGACGTGGGAGTTTAAATTGAGGGTTGGCATCGGTGAGTTCTTGCGGCGCTGGATGGATACCCCGCCGCAAGTAAGAAGTGCTCCGTCGCCACTTTCGCGGCACGGCTTACACTGGAATAGTTCGATGAAGAGAGTCAAACTTGGCGGTATGCACAAGTACGACTCGGATAGAACGATGAAGTGGGTAATATTCAACATAGAGTTAGGCCCTATGTCGAATACCCGGAGGCCATAATGGCTTAAGACCTCCCTGAAGAAAGGGTGACCCGGAGGACGGAATCCCCGGGTCACGTGTTCTACGAAGCAGATTACCTCGTTATCGGCAGGTGTGGGCCGGGTCTCGTTGCCCGGCGCCCTCCAGTGGATGTCCTTCTGAGAAGGGAGAATTCCTAATTCGGCTAGCTCGTCCAACTTGGCCTTCGTAGCTGTGGAACGACCCCAGTTGGCGGATATGGTTTGGGTAGTCCTTGCCTGAGTCGGCTGTTTTCCTTGCCGTTTGGGAGCCATGGGATCAACCTGCAAAGCACAAGAAAAAGAGACATAGGAAGTAAGACCCGGAAGTGTTAGATTATCCGAGTATAAGGTATCAAGAAAGTATGAAGCTAAGAATTATCCGGGTGTCACGCTATGAGGTGGAGATTACAAGGTATCCGGGTGTTAAAGTACAATTGTGGAAATTATTGGTCACTTACGTATGGAAAAGCATTTGGGGAAGATGGATGGTTGCCCATGTGTCTACTACAAGCAAAATAGCTGGAAAAGGAGGATTTTCCGGGTGTTAATGCAATGAGCGGAAAAACGAGGAGGAATGGATCTAGATGGGAAAGTTTGCGAGCGATTTTACGGGAGATTTGGTGATTAGTAGTGGTAGGAGGATGAGTTGTAACTATCTAGCAGGTGGTTAAAGGAGTTGGCGAGCATCAAATCGGTCTAATTTGATGCAATCGGAAGAGCGACTCACGGGTTGACCTAGATCCAATCATGGATGGATTGAAAAATTGCGGGGCTATATTAAACGAGTGCAAAGGGCTTACTGGAGAGATTGGAGTCTAGTGCGACGGCGGCGAGCGGCGTGGCTCGAATGCCCCTTCGTAATTCTTGGCGAGAGGAATGAAGGCGCGACGGTGAAGCTTGACGGCGGCGCGAGATGGCTCGAGGGCGAGCGCGGCCGGCGGCGACCTTGCTTTGATGGCGAGCACGAGCTTCTTGCGGTGGAGTTGCAAGGGTGTAAGGAGCAAGGAAGGAAAGGGGAAGCTGGGGCGGAGTGATGGGTTTAGGGTTACCCTCTGAGCACTATTTATAAGGTGGGGGTGAGTCTATCTCAACGGCCGGAAACCGGAAATTGTGGGGTAATGGTTATCTACGTGGATTCTACGAGATATGCGCCAAGTATTGAGCAAAGCATTTGGATAAAAGAAAGAAGGAGATCTACCCCGTGATATCAGGATCGGTTATCGAGTATGGGATCTTGGCCTTTTTATTAGGGTTTGGACCTGGAAAATTAAACCAAAGTGTTTGGGGGAAAAACCCGGGTTACTATATGGCCACCATGGAGTAAGGCCTAGCTGTATATCAAAGCATCTTAACCCGGCCTCCATATGCCTGTGTGTTTGATATCTTTGCAGGGAATAGCGAGCGCTTCAAGGAGGATCCGTGAAGCCCAAGCTATTCTGGGGACTACTGATGGGGGGATAATAACCCGGTAGGCCGACTCCAAGGCGTAACCCGGCCCAAGGAACATGGTGCGCAGTTTGGTTAAGGGTAATGAAGCTTCTGGAAGGCCCAAAGTTTGTAGGCCTCGTAACCCGGATTGTGGGTTACGGTAAGGAAAGTTAGGGTTTATAAGCGGTATCCGGATAGGATTCAAGCTGCGCCTTGGAGACTAGGGCCGAGGGGGTGCGGGTGCTTTATAAACCGACCCCTAGGTCTAGTTTAGACAGAGATCTAAGAACCCTAGCAATATCGCTTGATATCGAGCATCTAGTGTAATTCCAGAGTTGAGTTATTATATCAAGATCGGAGACTCGGCGACTTTGATTGCCGGCTACCAGATCGAGTTGCATCATGTTTTCCTCTGAGCTAAACCCTCTCCCAAACGCCTGTGTCGTCTTGCCCCAAGATCAGTTACCCCCGGTAACGTCTGCCGTGATTATCCCACGACACACCTGTTGGGATACGCTAAGAGGGTATGTATGATGTAATATAGTAGTTAATTTCGTGCGATGATAAGATAAGGTTTATCGAGCCAGTAGGACTTTCAAGACTTCAACGAGGTGTTATTCACTCAACTGACGCTTTAGCGAGCGTGGACCTATACAAAACACAAAATTATTTTGTTCCCAACATTCCATAAAAGTTTTCAATCTTTTAATTTTGTTGTATAAAGAGAGTTAAATGTATGGTGTGTATTGAGAGTAATAACCTAAATCGGTACATCGAGCAAGTGATAATGAAAAAGAAAATGTAAAAAAGGTTGTAATCAATGTAAAATAATGGACAGTGGACCATAGTTTCACTAGTGGTGTTTCCCTAAAAGATAACATGGAAAAATGTTGGGTGAACAAATTATAGCTAGGCAATTGAAAAATCATGAGGGAATAACACAATGCTTTTATGACAAGTAAGGTTCATCGTACTATTTATGTAGATATTACGTAAAAAAAATTTAGACCGCTATACCGCATGCATCTATAACTAATAATCCACCTTGAGCGTGCTTCTATGCTCGCCACTCGCTGATATTAAGTTGCAAAAGTCAACAATTAACTGAATTAAGCTCAATACATAACAAATATTCATAATATAATATAGATATAAACAACGTTGTTTTACCCTTAGTAGTAACATCACATTCTTGTCCTTAGCTGTTGTTGTCACTCGAGCCAAAACTAAAATGAGGCATGAACCTACTATCTAGCATAAAACTTTCTCTTGGAGATGCATGTGATCACTTGACCAAAGCAACCACATACACCGGAGAGCATGCGAGAAAACAATAGAACAAAAAATAATAGTAACAAGATCGTATAAGAAACATGAAAAAACTAACTATAACTTCACAATTCATCGGATCTCAGCAAACGCAACATGTAGAAATTACATAACGGTGATCATGATTATATTAGGCAGCTCACAAGATCTAAACATGGTAGAATAATGAGAAGAGAACATCACCAAGCTACTACTATGTACCTGTAGTCCAAGGACGAACTACTCACGCATAACTCCAGAGAAAATCATGGTGATGAAGAAGCCTCCGGTGACGATCCCCCCTTCTAGCAGGGTGCTAGAGGAGGGCTCTGAAAGCATTAGATTGGACTTTCGAGATGATGGCAGCTCTGTATCAGTTTCGTGGAAAATAATCACTGCCATGCCACTTTTAGGTCAGAGGCAACTTATAGGCAAAGGGAGGTCCCGGGGGTGCCCTGGTGGGCCCAGGTGACCCGAGGGCGGAAACTAGGGCCCACCCGCGCCCTCAACTCTCCTGGTCACCCAGTGCCCCCTCCCGGTTTCGGGAGATTTTTTGACTTCGTGTTAGTTTCGCCGAAGAAATAATTATTCTGCCATTTCCTGGATTTTCGGACTTTTCTACGGAGGTTTTATGAAATGCAAAAACAGTAGAAAGACATAAACTTGCGCTGGCATCATTTCAATAGGTCAGTCTGAAAAATGTCTTAAAATGATATAAAACTATAGTCAAAACGTAGGGCAATGGTTTAAAACAAGCATGGAACAATAAAAAAATTATTGACACGTTTCGGACGTATCATGGAGACACCACGACTATCAAAGAAGGAAAGAGAAGAGGCGCACCAGGACTGCTCACTACTTCGTGCGCAGAGATGTCGGTTTGTGGGGCACGGGTGGAGGCATGTCTGCGCGTCGTGGCGAGGAGGAGGGATCTGGGCAAGGAGGCGACATTTGGTGATGTGCTGGTGCGCTTTCACGCGTGCGCGCAGAGTGTGCGCTAGCGGTGGCTCGGCAGAACCGGTCTAGGCTGACGTAGAGGTGGATATAGGCAACGATGTGAAAGGAGAGGTGGAAAACAGGGGCATAGCCCTCCATTTCATTGTTTCCCTAGATTCTGTTGGACGAGGGAAACCTGATCATGGCCTAGTTGGTTCTTTCAGTAGTTGTGCATGTTTCTGCCGTGCTGTTGTGTGCTAGGCAAGATGGTGGTTGCATGCGGCTGAGAGTCGACGACTCCAGGAACCTCCCCTATATATTTCTCTGTGGGTGAGAGTGTGCTACCAGGATGAATTTCCTAACACAATGAGCCAATGACTGGCTGCCTTCAGGTTGCGGGTGAGGGACATCACCGATAAGGCCCAAAGCGAGAGGGAGGCATGGCAGCCTTGTACGCCCTGGAGGTGCACCGAGCTGCTTCCCCGTTCGTCGCGGTGGAAGATGGGATGCGCCTTGGGGGTTTTCTACAACCATTGGCTACAATGGAGAGGGGCTATGATAGTGAAAGTGTGAGAGACAAGGATGGATTTTCCAATCCGGCGTGTAGGATGGGAGGTGGAAATATGGTCAGTAGTCTTGCCTATCTTCTCATCGGTGTCGTGGGTGATGTTCCCGTCCTTAGAGGCGACATCGAGGTGTGTATTTTCCCTCATCCTCTTGTTTTGGTTGATATCTCCGGGTGAAGGCCTAGATTCAGTTGGATCAACGTGATGCCAGTGTCCTCGATGTCGTTGCTCTGTTGGGTGCACCGCATTTGGAGACACAGCTTGGGTTCCCTTTTTCTTTCCTATGGTAATCTCTGTTGTCCAAGGTTGATGTTTCAAATGCGCAATGCACACTGTTACCGGTGAGTCCAAGAAGGTTCCTCTCTCGGTACCGACAAAGTCCTTCCATCTACTTGCCACCTCCTTTAGCCATTAAGGGTGGATGGTGAGTCGACACGGTAAGTTTAGTGGATTTTTCGGTCTTCGGAGGTGATCGGCATAGGCCGAGACGCGTTTTGCTTATCTTAGGATATTCTCTTTCTTTTTGTATTTTTATGCCAGTGGTGCTTGTCTTCGGACTAGCTGGATGTGGAGTGTGCTCTACGCTTGTTGTTCGCAACAAGTTGTAGTATTTATTATGCTCTTTCTTGAGCATGTAAAAGTCTTCTTATATATCTATCAATGCATGAAAACACAAGGCTTTTGCATTTCACAACATAATGTTGTAATGAATATTTTCTGCTAATAGTACTACCTTTTGAGATAAATCATAAGAAACAACACTATATGTAGGACTAATCTTAGCCCCATGGTATTGTGACGTGCATCACATATTTTGGGTGTTGTTTAAAATCAGTCTTTTAAATATGAGCAGGGAGAAGAGAGAGAGAGAGAGAGAGAGAGAGAGAGAGAGAGAGAGAGGGAGAGGGGAGAGAGAGGGAGAGGAAGAGGGGGATATAGGGGGAGGGAGAGGGAGAGAGAAAAGAGAGAGAGCGTATTGCACATGCATTAATTGTTGAAGCAAAAAAAAAAGATGACATACATGTGGAACACGACAGTCCAGATAGTCCAGATAAAGGGCTACCTAATAGCTCGACCTCCATTTAGGGTTTTTGCATCAAATCCCACATGAAAAATAGGCTATGATATGTTGGTACCATTTTGCTTCATTAAAACTGGACTCTTGTTTTGTCCATATGTTAATTAGTGACAATAAGGATATTCAGAACTCAAGGGTGGTCCATACACGCAAATTTCATGCACATGTCATGGGACAATGTCCTTCAGGAAATACGTCGCTATGTTGCGAATCATTATCATTATCGCTTCAAGTATAATCCTAGACTCGCGCGGCAATGGTGTATGGTCTTCTAGTTGATCCAACTTAATCTTACGAGCAGGGGTTTGGACGAAATATAAGTGCTTATAAGTAACATATATCTAAAAATCGATTACGAGCAGGGGTTGGTACTAAAAACCACGAGGCATGCACTCAAAGGTCACATACTTACATTGAGTTGTTTGGTGTGACAAGAAAAGGCTATATATTGCTGCCTACATTGGACTTGGAAAGAAAATCTATTTTGCAAGCCATCCATACCTCTTCCGAGTTCGATTTCAAACCGTCTTATCTCGCCGATGATGGTTAGTTAAAGATGGCATTTGTCGTCTTGTCAGTCTTGTTCAGCGGATCTTTAATGATCAAACCTATCCGCCAAATTATAAGGCAGAAGATGGGCTGTTACCTCCCCTCTCTCGGGGTCTGACCATGCATATTATTGGCCCCGGGGCATGTAAAATAAATATAATTATTTATACTAATATAGTATATACCTGTTTATCAATCATTTTTTCGATTTATGGTCACTATGTATTATAATATAATTTACATTTTTATATAATGTTGCGCCTTAAAAATATAAGAACAAAATTATGTCAAACATGAGAAAATAAGAAAAGACGAAATTATATGTGTTTTAGATTAGATTGTCTTAGTTGTGTGAACATATTTAATGTGCATGTGTGTATCCTTATATAGGTTGGTAGAAATCTCAAAAATGTACTACCTTCGTTCCAATGTAAAGCATATAACTTTAGTCAAAATTCAAACTTTATTAAGTTTGACCAAATACGTAGAATAAAATATCAACATATATAATATTATGTCAATACATTATAAAAATATATTTTAGAGTGAATCTACTGATATTGATTTGGTATTGTAAAGGTTCATATTTTTGTCTACAACTTTGGTCAAACTTAAATGTTGTTGACTTTGGACTAAATTTATGTGCCTTATTTATTGGAACGGGTTGACTATGCTATAAGAATATCTTGATAGAGGATACTAGTATATAATTAGGTGTACTCGGATTGAAAATCTAGAACATATACGATTTTTAAGAGGATGTTGTCACCAAGTCATATAGCTATGGGTTCAATAATCCATTGTGGACATGCATCTTATTTGTACTTGGTACTTAAATAGCATCGTTCTAGCAAAAGTAGTCTTTACTACAACTTTCAAGGAGTTCATTGAAGAGGGACTGGGAGAGAGAGTTGATGTTTAAGTAAACCAAACACCCCTGTTGGAGTGATCATATTTATTTGTCTTTCTAATAAACATAATGCCATGTATAAACATAATGCACAATCAGCTAATTAAGAAGTTAGTTGAAAACTAATTTCTTTTTCTTAAACATAATGTAAACACATTTCTAAATTATGCATATACAATATAACTTTAATATAGAAAATTTATATTTTGTTGCCTCTACATGTAAACTACAGGTGATGTATAGGTGTTTCTTAGAGGATCTCATGAATAGCTAATTAATGGCCTGACTCAATAATACAAATGATAAATTTATCGGTATGAAATGATTTATGGACAACTTATAGATAACAGAGTTATCTACATGAACACAAATTTATATTTGGCACCATGCTGGGGAAAAACAATTAAGGTTAATTTTGATTCTCTGATTTGTAACTGCATAAAATGAAGTTATAACTAAAGAGTCCCGAATATTTAAACCTCATTTTGGTTGGGCATCATCGTAGTCCATTCCCACGACTACTATAACTCTACTACTAGGTTTGGTTGCTTGCATGCCCCAAACAGAAGTAATTTCCTCATACATAGTCTGATTGGGATGTTATTTGACTCACTAGATTTTATGGGTAAGGTGCAAAATCTCATGATATTGGATTTTAAATTTGTACTTGTGAAAAAAATCAGAAAAGGCTTCTTGTGCATGGCGATAAGTATACACCCCTTCGTCTTCAACCTCTAGCTCATCCCACGATTACCAGTTAATTTACTCTACTGGTGCTAGAACTTTTTATTTTAATCCTTGTATTCCTACGCACTACAAATGTTACATTCCACCTATAGAAGTGCAGTAAACCTTCATGTGGGTGTTGTTGAATAATTAGGCATAATTTTCACGATTAATTCCAGAATACAAATCATGAAAAAATCAGCTATTAACATGTGGAACTCGAACATACTAGATGCAGCAGACAACATGAATAATAGCAACACGATCTCTCTAAACATGTAAACAGTAGACATGTTAAACAGACAGATCAGGACATAGATTCCGTACACTACTAGGGAAAAGGCTACCGCAGGCGAACCAAATTATGCTACCGCAGGCGAATATTGGTTCGCCTGGGACCACATCGCCAGCGGTAATGATTTACCGCAGGCGAACCACAAAATGCGCCTGGGGTAAGTTGACATACCCCAGGCGAACAGGCCCTGTTCGCCTGGGGTAAGCCTTTTACCTGAGGCGAACAGGCACTGTGCGCCTGGGGTACAGATTCGCCTGGGGTATGATTTCTTATTCGTCCGGGGTATGGTTTTGTTGTGTCAAAAAATAAAAGAAACGAAAATAACAGAATTACAGCAAATTGACAGAAATAAATATGAAAATGATAGCAAAATAACAGAAGTATTCTCGATAATCAACACATAGTCTCGAACAATAGTCTCGATCATCACCAAATAGTCTCGAAGCGATAGTTAAGTTACAAGCATAGTTCAAACACTAGAGGAGTACACATAGTTCAAACAAATCGATAGTTTAGTTATCTAGACAAGCAAAACAACAAGTAGCATCAACACTAGGAGTACAAGGATTATAAGCACGGCGATGGCGAAGGTGGTCATCCGGGCCCTCTTCTTCTCCGTCTTCTCTCCCGCTAGGTAAGTGGCGTATCGAGCTTCCGCCTCCACCATGGTCTTGTACCCCTTGTAGCTGTTGCCGCTGAAACCATGCACCTGTCTCCGGTATTGGTCCCAGTCGTCGTAGACTCCGGGAACCCTACCGACATACACAACTTACCATGTCATCTGTGCATAGGACAAAAATACGAGTTTAGCATCGAAAGTGATAATAGACCGCAAATAACTATCAAAAAATATAAGCATCAAGGTTTACGAATAAAACACGACAAATAAAGGACTAAAAGTTATATGACGCAAGTGTATACTAACATTTTGTCAATCCTATAGTCTCGGCGGGAACGGACGAACGCTTTCTAGCGTGTTGAATGTCCGGGTGTCACGTTGCTCTCGTAGGTGTGCTTCTATGTCACGGTTGCTCGGTGGTGCGTGGCCGTGGAAGAACAAGCCACCCCGACTGATGACATCCGACGAGAGTATCGTGCAGATCCTCCGCTGGATGCGACGGAACTCAGCCCGCACATATTCATCGGGGGTGTTGGACATTTTTGTGGTCAGGTCTCGGAGATGACTTGGTAGCTGGGCCTGTTAGGCATCCTTTAAGTACTCCCTCATCTGAAAGATGACATACCAAGCTTCCAACTCAGATTCTTGCTCCGATTGCTTGAGGCAGGGGAAGCTTGTTACGTGGGTGCACACGTAGGCGCCTCGGACTATTTTCTCCTTTTTAGGGGCTTGCCTAAATCGGCGGCGAAGCCGTTGAGGGCACTATTAAGAACAACTCTTATGTCGGTGTAGTCCTTCTGCACCGCCCTACCCGCATCGAGATAAGTGCATTGCGACCAATGCGGTTCCATGACGATGAGTACACATCCTCCATTTCTGCGCAGAACATTTCGAACAAGCCATCAATATCATCAATCGGAATACTAAGGAGATTCTAGAAAGAATGTAACGACGTGAAGCGGAGAGGACTACTTACTTGGGAAAGTATGGCATGAGAATGGTGTTCTTATCCTTATTATCTATCAAAAACCCCGTTATGTAAGTCGTGATAAGAACCCGGTCCGCATGTGACCGCAAGTAGTCCTCATTCATGTAGTAGGGGTCCATAATCGCGATGTGCGGGATATTCTCCATGACCATATCGTGCGCCATGCTGAGCGATACCAGGCGGACAATGCTTCGGTCGAGCTTTCCCAAGTGGAAGACCCTGAATATGTCTTCGTATCTGATGAAGAACACCTCTGCGGGATTTGAATCCACAAAGCCCACGGATCGGGGCACCTTGACCACGTATAGCGGGTAGGAGGGATGTTTCTCACGTAGAAGTTCATTCTCTTTGAACAAAATCCCGTCGTGGATGGTCCTCATGTCACCACCCATGACAGCGATAACCTCTGGCGGCAGCATCGGCTGACCTATCTCATGCACCTTCCTCCACGGGACGGCGGGCGGCAAACGGTCCAGGACTCGGGCGGCCGCTGGCTGGCTACTAGAGGAGGCACCACCTTTCTTCTTCTTGGCTACCGGCCTCTTCCGATTCTTCTTCGGCCTCAAGCAGATGGGAGTGCCGCTTTGTTTTACCGCCTCCGCGGCCGTAGCACGGAGTGTATTCGGGGTAACCAGCGTAGGCTGTGGAGCCGTAAAGGCCGTCTGCTCCTCGGGAGTTTCTTGGGAATAGGTTAGCTTCTTCTTGATATCCGGTTTTCTGGTGGGTAACTCAGAAGAACCGCCCTCTCCGCCATCTACCTTCTTCTGGATATCAAGAGTTCTGGCGGGTAACTCCGGAGGAATCGGCTTCTCGCCATCCAACTGATTTATGAAATCGTCAATGGGAGCTAGTTCAATATCCATGTAGTCGTCATGGGTCTCATGCTCGTGATGTTGCTCGTCATTGGACGTCTCGTGCTCGGGAGGAGGAGGATACACCGGAGGTGGAGAGAGGACATTGCCATGTTGGACCTTGTCTTGTTGGCTTGCCGCGGGCGCAACCGGTGTAGTGGTGACGGTCATGGCTTGGCTTGGCGCCGACCCTGACGTCGTGTTCAGCCGAATAAGGGCTTTCGGCCATAGCAAGATTTGATTGTCCAGTTGGCCGAGATTCAGCTCGCTGTCGGCATCGGCGGGTTGATTAGGAGGATACAAGTTCTCGAATCCCGGTAGCACCAGATCGACGCGAACCCGAAGCTCGTTGGCCGGTATATCTCTGCAGTGGTACTTGCGGGATAGTGGCTGCAAGATGCTCCCCTTTGCAACATCCTTCAACTCGCTGCCCACTTTTAGCAGGAAGGTGCATCCCGTCGCGTCAGCCTGCGATAACATGCATGGATAGGTCAGAGAGTAGGGTTATATTGAACTGGCTACAGCTTGAGACGGTCAATAATTTACCGTGAGGGCATTGAGCTCGGCTAACGTCGACGGACCACAGGTGATGGTGGGCTCGTTGAGCAACGGGGTGGTGGCCGCGCCGGACACGGCCGACGTTCCATCGGGGGCAGGCGCGTCGGGCACGGCGGGGGCGATAGGCACGGCCAACGTCGACGGACCACCGGCGGCGGCCGCGGCGGGCACGACCAACATCGACGGTATGTTGAACGTCGGTAACGGCCCCTGTGAGCCCCCGGCGATGTAGCCACATATTTTTTTCAAATACGGCGGGGATGAGCGCATTCATCTTTTCCCCTACCGTTTTCTCAATCTTCTTCTCCATGTTTGTTTCCAAGTCATGTACCTTCTTCTTCAGCGCCTCCGTCTCCTCGCTCTTCTTCGCCGCCCGCGACTCCTTAGTGCTGGGCTCAACCAAGCCATAGTTGGCGTGCTTCTTATTAAGTCCGCCGCCGGTGATACGGCCTAAGTGCGGCCTTTTCAGAGGGTCCTGGCTCTTAGCCTTGTTGTACCCCTGTCACGACCCCGGACCCAAAGATATACATACTGTTATGTGCTCCTAGCCATGGACTCACAAGGGCTTCAGGGTTACCAGCCTCAGCCGCAACAAACAACGGCAGGCAGACTGGATTCATCGGCACGTAGTCCGGATCCCCAGTCTACTACTCCTTGTGTCCATGCTAGTCATAACCAACTATGCATATCAAAGCGTCCACGAATCGAATGAAACTGAAGGAAACCGGACCAAAGCTATACAGAGATGCTATGTGTCCAGAAAGTGCAACAACAATCGAGGGTTACTAAGGTTACCTCGCCCCAGGCCGATCACATCGACAGGCGGGCTCGGACATGGATCATCGGCTCCACAACCCCTCGACTGCGACAACTATGCAGGCATAGCCAAAACTGTATAACAATGAGCTCGAAACCAACAACCGATCAAAGCAACACTCTAGACATTGAAACTTGTATTAACAGATGTTACTAGAGTATAGCCTACAAGCAGAGGTCATACGACCCAACATTACATCAGACAACGGAAGGCAAATTATGTTGCTAATCAACAAGAACCAAAAAGTCCTAAGAGGCCGCAACATAAGGCGACGTCCCAGCCCATAGATTCCAAGCTGCTACCTGGGAACCCCGAACTACTCGTCGATGTCCACGTTGAAACACCACTGAAGTGAGATCTTCACCTGAACCAAATTAAGCAAACCTGAGTACGGGAGGTACTCAACAAGACTTAGTTAACCTATTATATATCTGCTATCTTCAGAAAGGGTTTTATGAAGGCTGATTTGCGTAAAGCAATCTTTGTTTTTCAAATCGAGGAAGAATAGCACGTCTCATAGAATGGTTTTAAAACAGATGAGAAAGCTACTGAACTACTGATATCATCTTTTTATCCACCAACATCATTTCCCAGCCTTTCACTTGCTACAAGGATCACCCCTCTCGGCATCTCCGAGGAGGCACCCTTCAAACATTACCAACACCTTTTACGTCACGTTCAAGTTATCTATGGCCACGTGACATTCACCAAGTCGTCCTTAACCGTGGACACGGCTTTCCGAAAGATTTATCCCTGCAGGGTGGTACACTTTACCCACACGTACCATCCGACTCTTAATGCCAAGCTATTGGCACAATTCCGACGATGTGCCGGCAGAGTGTGGTTGGCTTCGACCTTTACCTTGCTCGACCCTATCCATGAGTCATCCCAAACAGGGCCACCCCGTCAACAGGGAGTTGGCCACCTCCTGACGGCACCTGTTCTATGAGTCGGGATCAAGATCCGTGTACGTCCATCACTTGTCCCGGTCACGCCCTAGTTTTTCTTCAAATCGTTTTCTGACTCACACGCAGATGGAAATAGCAAACTACGTGACTCGTGGATGTGGTCAAACAAGTTAGTTAGTCGAGCGAGGTTCATTGGCTCGCGCGTGTGGTTGCTCGCTCAGTCTTGGTTTCCGCGGCGAGACCTTAATCCTAGGGTTGGCAAGTACAGGACAAAGAACCACTTCCCAAGTGGCCTCCCATCCTCGCCTTAGTCAAGTAAACCACACAATGCTCATCTCACCACGTCATCATATCATACTAGGTTATCGCAGCTCTGATTCATCAACCGGATGGAGCAGAGGTAACCAAACATGTATGACTAAGCAAAGCAGATATGAGGTTCTGGCGATGCGCACAAGCAATTCTATGGCGGCTAGGAGCAGTGGATCGGATATTAAGGCAATGCAACATATAGGTGAACTATTTCTACTAGCATCAAATACTTTGGAATCGAATGCAAAGTACGAGATCAAATATTGTAGGAAAACATATATGAGTAGATAAGAGGTTATGCTTGCCTTGGTTATAAGAAAACCAATTGAAATTTCTTCTGGAATAAGTGCTTGACTTGTCGGTTAATATCAAGTATTCACCATTGGATTGCTGGCCTTCTCTTCGGAGTCACGTTCTACCGAGGGGGAAACAACACTGAAAAGAAGAATAACAATCAAACATGGCATCGATGCAATGCACAATATGTATGCATGAGAAATTTAATGCACCGAAATAAAGCCCTAGACATGTTCTATGGGTTGCTAGGGTTCGTATGTTAGTTATGCAGTTTCTCTGAAATTTGCCCGAAATAGACCCCGGAGGGGCAATTCGGACGATTCTGAAAGTGAGTACAATTTAAATTGCTCAAATGGGTTTGAAAACATCATAACTAGGTTACATTTATCATTTTGAGCAATTTGGTATATAACTTTTAATTTTCTAAATTTGGTGAATAAAAACTTATTTTCTCCATTTTAAATGATTAAAGAATATTAAATAATGTTCAAAAATGAAGTGTGTCAAACGTGTATGGAAGTGACATTTTTGGGTAGCTTACATTTTTATGAACATTACCATATTTTTACTTTATTTTTCTGAGCAATATTTTGGAAGATATTAATTAACCAAAATTATTCATTTTCTAGAATTATTTAAAGGGAGGAGATATGACATCACTGTGATGTCAATGTGACATCATAGTGCTGTGTTCTACACAGCTGGGTTCAAATTCGTCGAAAATAGCGCGAAATGTTTGAATCAACTTATGCAGTGAGGAAGAGGAGGTGGGGAGGGACCTAGGGGTGGCGCCGGTTGACCATATGGTCACCGGATTGCTCGCCGCGCGACGAGCGAAGGCGGCGGCGGCCACGGTTTCCGGCGAGGGGGAGTTTCAGAGGGAGAGAGGAAACAGAGGGGTCTGTGAGGGCTGATAGCTCACCAGGAAGCTAATGGAGGGGACGGTGAGGCTCGAGGGGGCCTCCATCGATGGCGCCACGCGGAGGAGGCCGGCGGCCAGGGCGGATGGCGACGAGAAATCCCGGCGGGTGGCGGCCTCCCGGCAAGCGAGGATGGATGGGGAGGTAAAGGTGGACGAGGCCCTCCTCCTGGTACTTTCCATTGGGCCGGAGATGGCCGGAGTAGACGGCGATTCGCCGGCGGCCACCAGTGAAGTAGAGCTAGGGTTTGGTCTTCGGCAGGAATTACAGAGAGAGAGGGAGAGATGAAGGTGAGTGAGAGCGAGAGGAGGGGTCACGGCATCGACCTGGAGGCCTCATCCCCTCGCAGGCGCCGATCATGGCGTGGAACGGACGGCCAGGGAGGCTCCACCGAGCTGCTCCCGACCGGAGGTAGAAGACAAAGGGGGTTCTTCCCCATAACCCCCTGAACTTTCAGAAAACCACAAAGAGGTCCCTTTCCATTTTAAAACAGAACAGAAATCCAGGTTTTGAGGACCTTTTTGGAAACAGAAAAATTGGCAAAAATACTTTTTGGAAAGCTTATAAAATTTCCAACAAAACCATGTTTTGCTTTGATGAAATTGAATATTTTCTAATACAAAACTTTGGAACCCAAATTAAGTACTTTTTGCGGGATTTTCTCAAACCAATTAAATTCACAACTTAAATTGATTTAAACTAGTTTCAAAATATTGTTTCCATGCATGTATGGGATGAAAACACACCACACACCCTAGTTTAGCAAAATTGGGATGTTACAACCCCCTGATGAAAGGCTTATCCCACGCGACTTTGGCCGTCGACGTCTGCGACGAGGAAGATTCAAGTTGTTGTTCTTCTAGCTGCAGAAGCAACATATGAACGGTTTCGAAATGGTTTCGTACTAGAATGAAATCATGGACTTGGTGATGATGAGTTGCATGAAATGGTAAATTTCTTACCACTAGCTTCTCAACATTCTTCACGCTATCGTCCGTGACCAAAATAACACCCTCCACCATCTTCGGGTCCGAGACAAGTTCCCCGGTCGGAGTTACTTTTCTGTACCTCGACCTCATGAATTTCTGGAATTGCGGGTCATGGGCATACTTGGCGTAAGGGTTCTCAATCCCTTTTTCAATGTAGGCCTGGTCCTCTTTCGCCCAAACTGGCTCCTTCCCGTCGTAGCCACGAAAGCCGAGATTGTGGTGACCGATGTTCTTCGACGCTAGCTCCTTCCCCATTCCGTTTGATTCTTAGTGAAATCAAGCGACTCGTTATTTAGGAAAGTCTTGAAGTCATCGGGCGTAATCCGCGGGAAGTGGCGATGGATCTCTTTGAATGGTGTCGATTCCCTAATCATCGCCATCACCATAGTCTTGTAATTGCTTAGGGCTTTGGTGAATCTAGTGAGGGCGAGTTTGTTCACGAGGTTGCCCTTCAGATTCTCGTTGTTGTAGGGGGGAGGGAACTCGTACCGCGTGTGCAGCCTCGAGATGAGTTGGGCGCGCAGAGTTGGCTTCTTCTTGAGAGTCGGCTCGTTGACATTGACGACATCTCGAAGTATCGCGCCAAGTTGGAGGAAGTACCCCTTCACAAGGTCCAATGGCATCACAGGCGTGCCACTGGAAGGGTCCACCTCCGTAAATTTCTCTCGAATGGTGCCGACCTTGTTCGGAGCTCGCTTCCGACGCTTGTTTCCCGTCGTGCTGCTCCCTGAGGGACCCCCGGCGCCACTATCAGTGGTTTCCTCCTCGCCACCGGTGAGCCCGTCATCATTGTGGGGCTCGACATCGGGGATCTCGTCAGTTTGTGTCCGATCTTCCTCTTGAGACTCTCGGGCCATAAGGATGTAGTGGTCCAATAAAGTCGGATCCGTAGTAGAAGAAGACATGCCTAGCAGTAGACAAAACATATACGGTTAGTCACCGGAAAAATTCGGCATGACCTCGGCTATAAATGGTCATGCCGGAGTGCCAGAAATTCGCCGGAACGGAAATGAATCAACGTTCCGGCAAAACATTGGCACTAAATGTACCTGCAACATAAATTGAATGCACACATGGCCACAAAAACAGTTTCTTGCATTGCTGTCATCACATGGCACAAAAACTCCTAGGAAATTCATATATCTGTGTCATCATGCAATTTGTGTCATGCAAACTTTGTTACCTAAAATTTCAGCAAGAATTTAGAACTTGCTTCCTGGAGTAACTTAAACCACTTAAACTGAACATATTGGAATAGATAAATTATTGCTTGTGCTAATAGTTTCACTAGAGTACTTCTAGCAGAGACTAAATTTGAAACACTAGAAACAGCAGCATTTATCAAAGCAACAGCAGCATTTTTTCAAACACTAGAAACAAGTAAGCTGAGAAAAACACATATGCAAGCAACTGCAAGCAAGTTATGAATTTTATTCAGTCTACCACTTAACAGTTCGATAAATTAGCACTTGGATGTGCATCTGATTTTATTGATTTGGCCATGGACATCATTCGGTGGAATTTGATTATACATGCGTTTGTATAGGGCACGGTAGCAGCAACTGCAAGGGAAAGCACGGTAGCAGGGCATGGACATCAAATTTGATTATTCAGTCTACGAACTGCAGGGCCATGGACATCGATCGATGTCTAGATGCAGGGGTAGTTTGCAGGGGAAAGCAACACTACTGCACACGGGCGTTGGAAGAGGGGGGGGGGCTGACCTGGGTTCGTCGTGGGCGTGGGTGACGACGGCCGGCGTGGACGACGACGATGAGTGGGACGGCACGCGGCGTGCTCCCGCTCCTCCTCCCCTGCTGCTCCCGCTCCTCCTCCCCTACTGCTCCTGCTCCTCCTCCTGTTGTTGCTCCCGCTCCTCCTCCTGCTGCTCGACAACGACGACGGCGGCGTGCGATGAGAGAGACAACGGCGGCGTGCGGTTCGGGGATCGAGAGGAAGTGTGCGGGCGCGCAAGATCTAGAGAGAAAGGAAGTGTGCGGGCTGGGGGGTTAGCAGAGTGAGGACTTACAGGCGCACAATGAGTGATATGCGCCTGCGCTATCCTTTACCCCAGGCGAACAAAACTAAAATGCGCCTGCGCTAAAGTTCGTAGCGATTCGTTATGCGCGGGCCCACAGAGCAATACCCCAGGCGCATAACTTAGAAAATGCGCCTACGCTAAACTTTTAGAACCGTTTTGTGATACAAACCGGTTCTAAAGGGTCTGTCCCCTGGGCCCCACTCCGTGCAGCAAATGGCCGCAAGGCCTTTAGGACCGGTTTGTATAACAAATCGGTACCAATGTGTTTCGCTTGATGCCATGTTATGCGCTGGCCCACAGAGCCATACCCCAGGCGCATAACCTAGAAGATGCGCCTGCGCTAAAATTCGTAGGGTTTTGGTTTGCGCGGGCCCATATAGCCTTAGTCCAGGCGCATGTTCTGTCAGAAGCGCCTGTGATAAAGATTACCCCAGGCGCATATTCACACATATGCGCCTGTGCTAAGATTTTCTAAATTACACAGCCCACCCCGGCCCGGGACACATCGAGCAATACGAATGCTATTATATGGGGCTCCCACATTGTTTTTCACTTAAAAATTACATACATATGAAAGTTAACATGTGCAAAAATATTTAGTGTCGCATCGAGCGTAAATAGATTGATTTAGCGAGATACCGCAAGTGTTTCTCTCTAGAAACACATGGTACATAGTAGCTATTAGCATGTTATATCGCACATATCGCGAGTATTTCCCTCTCTCAACCTTTCGTCACAATCTTACTCTTGCCTTTCTTGGTCGATGTTGAATACGTGACCACCATATCGTGACTTATTCTTGTGAATGGAAGACCTGCCCTAGGTAGTGTGGTCCTGCTTCTTCTTGTGGTGTATGGTGCATCGTCTTCACCGGGTTCTTCCATCATCGGGTCTCCGACTAAGCTGTCGAAGTCCTTCTCATTGGCGACTCCATCCATTCCGACGAGGGCCCTTTTTCCTCTCCTTACGACAACACGACTAGGCTTTGCCGGGTCGGTTATGAAGAAGCATTGCTCCACGTGCTTAGCCAATACCTAGGGCTCATTTTGCGCGGTGGGGTTCTTGGACTTGGGTTTGTTGGCTTCAGACATCGACATAGTGGTGAAATATTCATCTTCTTTCGTGACGTTTGTAGCCCATCTGACATGGAACATCGGCAGCTTTACCCCAACGTAGTCAAGCTCCCAGATTTCCTCGATCTTTCCGTAGTATCTTCTAATCTCTTCGCCCGTGTAAGATTCCATCGTTATAGACAAGTTTTGATGGTCGCTACTTTTGTCTCTTTCCTCCGTGTAGAATGTGTACCCATTGATGTCGTATGCTTGATAAGTCATCAGATTGGGCGCGGGGCCATATGACAAGGCCAATACAATTTTATCTTTCTGACATGTCATTGGCGGGGGATCGGCATCAATCTGCTTCTTGAACCATGTCGCGAAAGAGGAGTTGTGTGCTCTAAATATCTCATCTTCCGTCATCGGCCTGCGAGCACTGTTTTTTATCGCGGTTTTGTGCTCTTCTATCCAAGGGTCGACATCGTCGATGTGTTGTAACACTACTAGGTGGGCCCTTTCAAAGTCGGCTCTCCGACCACAGGAGTCCGCGTCCATTACCCTTTTGTCAGTGTTGTGGCCTACCCCCATGAACCTGTCAAGGTGCTTGTTTGCGGGCAAACCAACAGCTGGCTTCTCATCGCCTAGAAAATTCTTGCAGAAAGAGATGCATTCTTCGGTGAGAAATCCCTGGACGATGCTTCCATCCGGGTGTGCCCTGTTACGAACGAATGATTTGATGATCCCGTTCATTCTTTCTAACGCCATCATGTTGTGCAAGAATGCCGGCCCAAGATTGGTGATATCGTCCACGATATGGACCAAGAGATGTACCATAATATCAAAGAAGGCGGGTGGGAAGTACATCTCAAGCTCGCATAGGATGGTGACGATCTCTTCCTGCAGCCTTCCGAGTTTCTTCACGCTTATCGACTTCCGAGTGATGACGTCGAAAAAGTTACAGAGGCCAGTGAGCGTTTGACGGACGTGCGGTTCCATTATCCCTCTGATTGCAACCGGAAGTATCTGCGTCATCATCACATGACAGTCATGAGACTTCATCCCGCTGAAGATGTTTTTTCTCCGCGTCTAGGTATCTGCTTATCAGCCCCGCGACCCAAGGGAAATTTCACTCCGAGGAGGCATGTGAATATTTGCGCGAGCTCGTCGGGGCTTTAGAGTGAAGCAAGAGGGTTTCAGGCGGTGAGTTTGGTGTTTCTTAGCCCTTTTCCGCTTGCGGTCGTCCATCTCCTCCACCTCATCCTCGTCCTCCTCCGTCTGTTCACGCGTAGAAGGCGGTAAGTGAAGCTCGCTCCTGATATTTAGGACCATCAGGTCGTATCTTGATTTTGGCCCGTCTTTGGTCCTATCTGGCATGTTGAACAGGGTGCCAAGCAAGCTCTCACACACATTCTTCGTGATATGCATGACATCAAGGCAGTGAGGCACTCCGAGGATTGGCCAGTACCGCAAGTCCCAAAACACGGACCTCCTTTTCCATACCCCCAAGAGCGGTCCTTCTCGCGGAGGACACTTTTTCTCTCCTCGCTTCCGCTTCTGTACCTTTCCCGACGGAGGACACGTTTTCCAATTCTTCAATAGAGTATCGATCTCTTCTCCTCTTCTCTTGCGTGGAGATAGATCGAGCTCATCTTTACCGTTGAACAGGTCTCCGCGCTTTCTCCACGGGTCGTTCTGTGGTAGCCACATTCGATGCCTCATGTATACGGTTTTAGAAGATCCGGGATCCTTGTGTAGCTGTAGAAACAGGGTAAATTCCATGCACCTGACACAAGCCTTGTGTCCATGGCACACCTGACACGCAATATATCCGTATCCGAGATAGTCCTGCACCGTCGTGATCAGTGCGGCTCTCATACGAAAAGTTTCTTCTTTGAAGGCGTCCCATGTTTCCACCCCTTCCTCCCACAACGTGTCTAGCTCCTCCTTCAATAGCTCGAGATACATGTTGATATCGCTCCCTGGCTGGGTCGGCCCTTGAATCAGCATTCTCATGTGTATGTACTTCCTCTTCAGATACAGCCACGGGGGGAGGTTGTACATGTCGCACCCGGACTTCTAGAGGATACTCACAGTCCGCTAAATAGTAGAACAAATGGCTTACGGGGCATACCGGCACCCGCATCTCAATATGAGCAGGCCAACACGTAAACGTGTGACAACCATTCTCTACTATCCATCGTTTGCGCAAACCATCCCATAGAAATCAGGACACTTCCGTTGACGTACTTCATAACATACACACATGGTACGTCAACGGCATTAGAACAACTGATATCACAACATATCTCTAAGACACAAAAGATTGAAATAAGTTGCAAATAGCTCTCACTAGAGCAGAGATAGCAAATACAATCATCCAGAGGACACATGTCCCAACATATCATCATTACATCACAGCGGAAGCATCCAAAGTGTTTGAGTACAGACAAGAGCCAAATAGGCCTAAGAGGCCGGAAACGAAAAGACGGAGCCCATCCACTAGGTCTCGGATCCTGCCCAGGTCCGCTATCTACTCGTCAGCAGCCTCGTCATACTCCACGTAGTAGCCATCACGGGGATCCTCGTAAGCGTAGTCTGCGGAAACCACAGCCCCAAAGGGGTCAGTACATAAACGTACTGGCAAGCAAGACTCACAGTTCACCAAGATGTACCCGTCAACATCAAGCACATATGCTTTGGGTTCAATCGGAAGAAAAGGTGATACAAAAGATGCGGCAGCTGGCTTCACTAACCAACTACAGAACATACTACAATTTCCGGCTAACAGAAAGGAGATAAGATAGCGTATCGTAACCAACTATAACTAACTCCAAACAAACCCATCCTGGATCTCGCCCCTTATCCAAAGAAGCAATCCGAGGATAACTCACACAGTTGAATTAATGATGGGTCAACTTATTGTGTCAATAAGACTATTACTAGTCAAGTTATCATTAGTTAGGTGTAAGTTGTTCTGAGTACTTGTTAGACAGTACTTTCACCAAGTCATCCATAACCGCGGAAAACACGGCTTCTCGAGAAGATTTATCCCTGCAGGGGTGCACCAATTTGGCCGTACACGTAAGAATAACCCGCCAGATGGAATGCCTCCCACCAAGCGGGGCACTCAACACAACTCAACTCTTCTTCGCATCAAGCCCAAAGAACCACGTGCTGTGCGTGCGCGGCTAATCGAGCCCCCACGAAGAAAAGGGGGACCCTCATAGCACTCTAAGACCACGCCGCCCTAAATGCCGACTACAAAAATTCCACCCTGGCCTCGGGTTCGTACCTGCATATGAGTGCATCAAATGGAAAGCCCGAACTAAGTGTGGCGATTTGGACGAGATGCGAATCGAATCAAATTGAGGGGGGCGCCCATACACGCTTCCCACATGCGGTTAGTGCGCTCATCATGGATCAGTAGACAAGACCCTTTTCCTAATTAGGGTCGACACTAGCAGGCCTCAAAACCACGCCGGGCCTCCTGCCGGTGCCTTATCATCAAATTATTATTAACCATAACATTAGCATGATTGTTGTTTAAACATCGAGCCCCAGAACATAATAGCATATAGTAACAGAAAGTAACGGGCAACAGACTCGAGCAGCAACAACCCTAAGCATGCTAGTAAGACACGACAACAAGCAAAAGGGGCTATGGGTGTGGAGGAGAGGCTATATCAGGGTTAAAGGATAACATGTGACAGGATCGAACAGAAGCAACGATTCATAGGGCTAGCAGAATAGACAACGACAAGTATCGGTATCCAATGTAGAAAGGAACACAATGGTTCATGGGAGTGAATACTTGCCTGCAAACTCAGCAGCCTGGTACTGAGCTAGATCCTCAGAAGGGGTGTCGTAAGTATCGTCTGTCTCAACGTCGTCGTCTATTCGAGAAGAAGCAAACAAATAACGCAGAGAGACAAACAATCAATAACATGGCATAATGCACAATCATGGGATGATGCATGTCAATTTAATTGGTGCATCAAAGATAAGATAGTTGACATGGTAACATAACATAATTAAATGGACCCACATGCAAATTTGGGATTGCATATGGAAAGCCCATGAATTAAGGTTGGAATAATTGTTTTACACTAATCAACAGGTGAAAGTGGATTAGTATGATGCATGGATGAGGAAAAAAGAAAAATAACAACAATAGAAACAATTTTGAAATAAGTTTTACCAAGTTTGGAATTTTATTTATTAAGTTATGAAATTTTGGTTTCTTAAAGGTGTTACACAAGCATTTGTTGTTTTCACCAATTTAAATTGTTCAAAATAGATAACAAAATTCATATTTGAAAAGAACACACAATTTTAGGTGGAATACATGTTTCAATTATTGAAAAAGGAATTAGAATGAATTACTCATGAATTAAACAAGTTTAAACAAGATTTAATTGGAATTAAAGTAAGTATAAATATTATTTGAAGTTTATTTGTTCAAAACATTAAACCAAATTCATATTTGAAAATTTTATACTTTTCTGGTTTGAAAACATATTTTATATGTTCAAAAATAATTTAATTTGAGCAAGTTATGAATTTAGCAAATTTAAATGATTTAAACAAGGTTTAAATTATTTGACCAATTTTAATTATTCAAAACATGAAACAAAATTTATATTAGAAAGATGGTTCAAATTAGCATGGAAAACATATTTAATATGTAACATTTGATTTAATATTTAATTAGTTATGCATTTAATCAAATTTGAAATGAATTGTTTGAATTTGAATTTTAAAACAATTTGAAATGTTCAAAACAGAAAAAAATGATTTAAATAGGTAGAGAATTTAATTTGGTTCAATAAACATATTTTATTTATATTATTTGGAGTTGGATTTTAAAAGTTATTTGCAATTTAAAAACAGGGACTAATCTGTAAAATAAAGGACCTAAACTTAAAACAAAACTTGTCAGAAACTATTTTCACTGCGCAGTGGCCTAACCTGGGCCACTGCCAGCGGGCCCTGGCCAGCGTGGCGCTGCGTGGCAGCACGCGTGGCCACCCAGGCCACTGGCAGGTGGGCCACGGATGTGGGGGAAATAATCCCCAAAAAAGATGCGCGCGGGGGCTCGAACCCTGGCCGCGGCGAGCTGCTGCAGTGGTGCGTGCCACTGCGGTACTGCTGCTTCGCTTGTCAGGTAAGGGATGCGCAGGGGGGTTATGTTTCAGATAACGTTAACTGAATTTTTCTGCAGGTCGTTTTCTGAACTTCGACAGAGGGCTCGATAGCTCACCGGCGGCGAGCTGCTGCTGCGGTGGAGTTGCTACTGCCGCTGTGCTCGTGTGCGTGTGCTGTGCTACGGGTGCTCGCGGGCGTTGTGCGGCAGAGAAGGAAGCAGGAGAGCACGGTGCTCACCGGCGATGGCAGGGGAAGCAGAGGCTCGGTGGAGGACGCCGGCGGCGACAGCACGAGGATGGCGGCGGCGATGTAGGCGGTCTCCGGCACGGTGGCGGTGTCGAGGACGTAGAGGATACAGCGGGGAGCTCGTTCCCGTTGCTAACCCGCACGGAGACTCACCCTACCGGCGGCGATCATCGTGGATTCAGAGCGTGGCGCTCGGTGGATGGGGGTGGTGGTTGCAGAGAGGAAATCGGCGGCGATTGAGAGAGATAGGGGGAGGTCTAGGGTTAGGGCAGCGCTCTGGGAGCCCTCGGGGCAGTTTTATTATGGAGGAGGGCACGCGGTGGCCGTCCCCTCTATTACAGCGGCGATGTGGACTGCCGGATCGCCCTGCCGTATAGGTTGAAGACGATCGCGAACAGGTAAGCAGGCCGGTTGGTGGGCTGGGCCTGCCCACTGCCTGCCCTACCCCTCTCTCTGTTCTCTTTTTTTTTTTTTTGTTCTGTTTGTTTTTTTTTTTGCTGATTTGAAAAAGGAAGAAAAGGCTAGGGTTTTTGGGGTAGAAAATTAGGTAAAATTTTGTAACAATTATTTATTGTAACAGCAACATTGTGCAATCTTTTGTTTTCAAAATTTTTGATTTATGTTGCTGTTTGGAAAATAAATGAATTTAATTGAATATTTGAATTAAGTGATTAATTGAAACTTAAGCAATTTAAAAGCCTTTTAAAATTCATGTTTATTTGAAACAATTGATGGATTTGTTATGTAATTCCCATAAATTTCAAATGGTTGCTGTTTGAAATTTGATTGAATTTGAATGCAATTTGAATTAAGTGAATTATTAAAAGAACAAATTAATAGTTTGAGCTTTCCATTTTAATGGAAACAAATGGTTGTTTTTATTTGAATATTGTAACAGAGCAAGTATGAAACAAATATTTGAATTTGGTTTGAAAATTCCAAATGGGAAAACAAAGGAAAACAGATGGAAACAAATGGAAAACAAATGCAATGATTAAGATGCCATGATGCAAAACAACAAATAAACATGAAGCAAACATTCCAGGGTTTGTTTTTCATACTTGGGATGTTACAGTACATCCATACAAACACGGGCCAGGTGCTATGTTTGCTGCTCTGGTTTCCAAACGGATTGAGACCGTCGGTGCTCGCACCAAGCCTGATGTTCCTTGGATCGTTCCCGAATTCGTCATCGAATGCGTCTAATGCTTTCAACTGACATGCATCCGAAGGGTGTGTTAGCACTGGTTTTTCAACATGTTCTGGATCGCTCAGCACCGCCTTCTTTCTGTCCTCGTGCCAGCGCATGAGCTTTGCTTCCTTGGGGTCCACGAAGTACCGCTGCAGACGGGGAATGAGTGGAAAGTACCACACAACTTTCCTAGGAGCTTTCTTCGTCCCCCTCTTGTAACGATCAGCACCGCACATTTGAATTTGGTTTGAAAATTCCAAATGGTAAAACAAAGGAAAACAGATGGAAACAAATGGAAAACAAATGCAATGATTAAGATGCCATGATGCAAAACAATAAATAAACAAGAAGCAAACATTCTAGGGTTTGTTTTTCATACTTGGGATGTTACAGTACATCCACACAAACACGGGCCAGGTGCTATGTTTGCTGCTCTGGTTGCCAAACGGATTGAGACCGTCGGTGCTCGCACCAAGCCTGATGTTCCTTTGGTCGTTCCCGAATTCTTCATCGAATGCGTCTAATGCTTTCCACTGACGTGCATCCGAAGGGTGTGTTAGCACTGGTTTTTCAATATGTTCTGGATCGCTCAGCACCGCCTTCTTTCTGTCCTCGTTCCAGCGCATGAGCTTTGCTTCCTTGGGGTCCACGAAGTACCGCTGCAGACGGGGAATGAGTGGAAAGTACCACACAACTTTCCTAGGAGCTTTCTTCGTCCCCCTCTTGTAACGATCAGCACCGCACACCGGACATTTGATCTGGTCCGCGTGCTCGTTACGATAAATTATGCAGTCACGTACGCAAGCGTGGTATTTTGTGTGCGGTAAATCAAGGGGGCACACAATTTTCTTGGCCTCCTGTAGACTACTAGCACATGTGTTCCCTTCAGGTAAGTGTGTCTTCAGGTATCGCAGAAGATCGTCCATGCTTGTGTCGGTCCATCCGTGTTTTACCTTCATCTCTAGAAGATCCAGAGCTACTCTCAAGCGTGACTCCTCCGCCCCGCGACTTGCGTCATACAACGGAGTTGCAGAGTCTATCTCTAGTTGCGTGATCTTAGATTTACGTCTGGCGTCGGTCGACGTGTTCTTGAGAAGAAGATCTTGAACATGAGGGTCCCGCACGAATGAAGTTAGCGGAGTGTTCATGTCCTCGTCTTCATGTTGTTGATCACCATGACTCCCTTCTTCTTCATTATAGTCGTCTTCGTCGACAGCCTCTTCGTCCTCTCCACTCCTCCTGATCATCTTCACATGTCGCCGCCCAATTGGTCTCGACGTAATCATCGTCTTCATCATCATCCATCCACTTAGTGTGGCCCTCCATGAAACTATACCTGAGCAGGTGCTTCTCCACATTACCAGAATCTGGTTTGAACAAAGACCCCAGCTTGCATTTCCGACACGGACACTCTATCTCGGTGTTTTTGTTTCGATGCATCTCGGCCGTCGCGCGTCGCACGTACCTATGCACCACGCTTTTCCTCATCGCAATGACCATTGCTACAAAACGCAAGAGAGAGAGGTTTCATTAACTAGATCCGGTTTTCACGGAAAATTTCGGCATGACCTTCCTACAAAAGGTGTAACGCGGAGCGCCAGAAATTTGCCGAAAAGGAAATGAATCAACATTTCGGCAAAACATTGGCAACTCATCCTCATGGAAACACAATAAAATGAAAAAGAGAACGAATTCTCATCCACCGACCAATCCCACGCACCTATTAAGATGACACACAATGCAAAATATATAGACGCGATGACGACGTCGAAGATCACCGGAGAGACGACCGATAAGAGAGTGATAGATCTAGAAGTAGCTAGTGGTGCATTTGTGGTGAGATCTAGTGTCCGGTTAGTAGATCTCGTGGAGAGATTTGGAAGAGGGAAAGTGGGGTAGCATACTAGCTAAAATATAACAAACATGATTGGTTAAATTAGCTAAAAATGGTGGAGGGGTGTGGGGGATTGAGCTAGGAGCACTAATGGGTCAAGTTTGGACTAGTGAGTGAGTGAGTGGGGTGGATAGGGGTGGTGGTGGGTGGCTGGCCGCACTTATATTGAGGACAAAGATTACCCCAGGCGAATATGGCATGGGATGCGCCTGCGCTAAGGGGTGCTACCCTAGGCGTTTCATTATCCCAGGCGAACAGAGATGTCATGCGCCTGCGCTAATGGGAGCTACCCCAGTCCACTTTTTACCCCAGGCGCTTCTTCCCGAGTTCGCCTGGGGTATTCGTTATACCGAAGGCGAACCGGTATGCAATTCGCCTGGGGTAAAGGAAGAGTGCCAGGGGGCGTCGGTGGTGGCCCTGCCACACTTTACCCCAGGCGCTGCTGAGTTTGGTTCACCTAGGGTAACAGGCTTACCCCAGGCGCACCGTTTACCTGTTCGTCTGCGCTAATTAGCCCAGGCGCATCGTTTTTCTTGTTCGCCTGTGGTAGGATATGCTGCTATAAGAAAATCTCTAGTAGTGGTAGACCGTTTGTAGTAACGTTGTTGATGACAACGTTGGCGATGACGGGTTGGAGTAGACGACGCTTGAGGCGACGGTACGCAGCACCGCCTGACTTTTTAGGCAGACGAGCCATCGTGGAAGCAGCGAGCAGTCGCGCGAAGCGCTTCCCAAAAACCTAATTCGCCCGCTCCCGTACAGGATCACAAAGACGATTGGTTCCGGACACCTGCTCTCCCGTTCGCCGGTGGACGCCGGCACTCGGGATGGAGTAGACTATGGTGGCGGCGCAAGGAACGAGGTCTGGCAAAACCTAGATTGGTTTTGGTGTGTGTACAACGCCCACGGTGCGCGTCTTTTATAGTGCGGTTCGGAAAACCCTAACGAGTGCGACGTGGGAGGCCCACGCCGCACGTCCGAGTCGGTTGCAGCACGCGATACGGGAGCGACCCGAACCGCCTCAGCTGTGACGCGTCCGTCACGACTACGAAATCGGTTTTCCAAAACAACAAGATAAAGATAATTATTGTCTCGGTTCGATTCACGATTCACGAAACGTGATCGCGATCGCGACGTGCCGTGTCGAGTCGAGACGAGCGAGCGGCGGAGGAGGAGGAGGATGCGCGAGAGGCTCTCTTGTTCTCACTCACATACAATCCCTACAACACTCCACCTTATAAGTTGGTGTGCAACTCCTCAAACTTCCAATGTGGGACTAAACTTCCCACTCCCACCACTCTCTTGTACACATGGGCCATTTTGAGATTTCAGGATTTGTCTATTGGGCTACCCATATATGGGCCCAATATTTCAGCACAGACATATGGGCCAAATATTTCAGCAATCCCCCACCAGATCTCAAATGCCCATTTGAAGATTTGCCAATCCTAGCTACTTGTTTATATACCAGTGTTTCAGCAGAGACTGTTAAGTTGAACTTCCGCCTAGAGCCTTAAGCTACATCTATCAGCAACTTGAACAATTGACTATGCCTTGAATTGCATTTTTGTGCCAATAGACTTTACTCAAAGTCATAACTAGTACCTGGCTGCCAGTAGTCTACCCCGCAGGTGGAGCATATGCGTCATACTCCGTGGTCTCTTCATGAGTTTACTAGAGATCACCCAAATCTCATAGACTGCGACGTTTACAGTCGGACTCACATAGGTGTGTTCTTTCAAGAATGCTCTGTAGGACAACATCTTTGCTATAAATAGCCAACATAAACACATTAAGGCATGTTGCCAACCTGCCTTACAGCTCTTTGAGAGTTATGCATCATCACTTAGAGAGGGTTTACCAAATACTCTCCTCAGCCAAACCACTAGCTTGTTCTTCCCAGGTCCTAATTCACGGGATCTCCGATCACATAGGTTGGGGTACCACTATGGTGTAACGCTCACGGTTCTCATACCCATCTCCCTCGATGCACTATCTATCACATTACGTGATAGTCCCTTCGTAAAGGGATCTGTCAGGTTTTTGTCTGTTTGAATATACGTAACAGTAATTACTCTGGAGTTTCTCAATTTCCTGACAGGCTTCAAGCGTCTTTTGACGTGTCTTGATGACTTCGCATTATCCTTCGAACTGGTCACCTTGGCAATCACCGTTTGATTATCACAGTTCATGAGGATAGCCGGTAATGGTTTCTCAACCACCGGCAAGTCCATCAAGAGCTAAGGCAGCCATTCTGCCTCAACAGGCTGTATCTAAAGCAGTAAGTTCTGCTTCCATGGTTGACCTCGTCAATATGGTCTGTTTACAAGACCTCCATGACACTGCGCCACCTCCAAGAAGAAATGCATATCCACTTGTGGCGTAGAGCTCATCTACATCAGAGATCCAGTTGGAGTCACTATATCCCTCAAGCATAGCAGGGTGCCCTGAATAATGAATCCCATAGCTCATAGTACCATTCAGATAGCGCATGACCCTTTCAAGTGCATGCCAATGATCATTACCCGGGTTTGACATGAACCTGCTCAATTTTCTCACAGCAAAAGAGATGTCAGGCCTCGTCGCGCTCGCAAGGTACATGAGTGAACCGATTATTTGAGAGTATTTAAATTGATCTTTTGTAATCCTCTTGTTCTTTCGAAGCGTCACATTAGGATCATAAGGTGTTGGAGAAGGCTTGGTATCAATAAAGCCAAAACGGCTCAAGATCTTCTCAACATAGTGTGATTGCGTCAACGTAATCCCACTCTCATCCTTATTAAGCTTAATGTTCACAATTACATCAGCTTCTCCCACATCTTTAATATCAAAACACTTTGATAGAAAAGACTTGACCTCATTGATCACAATTATGCTTGTACCTAAAATCAGTATGTCGTCAACGTACAAGCATAATATAACACTATCGCCCCCACCATGGCGATAGTATACACACCTGTCAGCCTCATTAATGACAAAGCCCGCAGAAGTTAAAGTTCTGTCGAACTTCTCATGCCATTGCTTAGGTGCTTGTTTCAGTCCATACAAAGATTTTAACAATTTGCACACCTTTCTCTCTTCACCTTTCACCACAAACCCATCAGGCTGATCCATATAAATTTCCTCTTCCAACTCTCCGTTAAGGAAAGCTGTCTTTACGTCCATTTGATGAACGATAAGACCATAAGAGGCAGCCAGGGAAAGTAGTACACGAATGGTGGTCAGTCTAGCAACATGTGAATAGGTGTCAAAATAATCTTTGCCTTCTCGCTGAGTGTAGCCCTTGGCTACAAGCCGTTCCTTGTACTTCTCAATAGTACCATCAGGCCTTAGCTTCTTCTTGAACACCTACTTACAGCCCACTGGCTTACAACCATAAGGTCGTTCAGATAAATCCCACGTCCCATTAGAAAGAATGGAGTCCATCTCGTTATGGACAGCTTCTTTCCAGTCATTTGCATCTGGAGATGCAAATGCCTCTGCAATAGATGTAGGAGTATTGTCCACAAGGTACACAATGAAATCATCACCAAAGGATTTTTCAATCCTCTGTCTCTTACTCCATTTAGGAGCTTCATTGTCATCCTTCTCAAGGACGTTCTCATCATGTGGTTGTTCAGTATGATCACTAGATGTACTAGATTCCGGAATTAATTCAGAAGAAAATTTAGCAAAGCTATGCATATCTTTCATAGGAAACATATTCTGAAAAAATGTTGCATCGCGAGATTCCATAATAGTATCAACATGCATATCAGGTACCTCGGATTTAACCACTAGAAATCTATAACCAATGCTACGCTGAGCATAACCTAGAAATTTACAATCCACTGTTTTTTATCCGAGTTTGCGTTTCTTTGTAATTGGAACGTTGACTTTTGCCAAGCATCCCCAAGTACGCAAATAGGAAAGTGATGGTTTTCTCCCAACCCACTCCTCATAAAGGGTTTTCTCTTTATTCTTGTTAGGAACTTTATTCAGGACATGACACGAAGTCAACAGAGCCTCCCCCCACCATGCCTTAGATAAACCAGCAGTGTCCAACATGGCGTTCACCAAGTCGGTCAGCGTGCGATTTTTCCTCTCAGCAATGTCGTTTGATTGTGGCGAATAGGGAGGCGACCTCTCCTGAATAATACCGTGTTCCTCACAGAATTCATCAAATACTTTAGGGAAATACTCTCCACCACGATCCGACCTAAAACTCTTGATCTTTCTCTCTAATTGATTTTCAACTTAAACCTTATAGATTTTAAAGTAGTCTAAAGCCTCATCTTTAGTTTGCAACAAATAAACATAGCAGAATCTAGTAGCATCATCAATGAGTGTCATGAAATATCTCTTTCCACCTTTTGTCAACACACCATTCATCTCGTATAGATCAGAATGTATGAGTTCTAGAGGTGCCAAGTGTCTCTCCTCGGCTGTCGTGTGAGGCTTCCGAGATTGCTTAGATTGCACACAACTATGGCACTTAGAACCTTTGGCAATGGTGAAATTCGAAATTAAACTTAAACTGGATAGCCGAGACAGTAAACCAAAATTAACATGACATAAACGAGAGTGCCAAACACTCGCATATAAATCAACATTGCCACAAATATGGTTTACTGAATTATTGCAAAAATCGGAAAGAGAAAAGCGGAACAAGTCTCCGCACTCATAGCCTTTACCAATAAATTGTCCAAATCTCGACACAACTACTTTATTGGACTCAAACACTACTTTAAACCCATCTCTGCAAAGAAGGGAGCCGCTGACGAGATTCTTATTCATAGAAGGGACATGCTGCACGTTCCTCAGCTGCACGATCTTCCCCGAAGTAAACTTCAGATCTACCGTGCCAACACCACGAACAGAAGCATGTGACCCATTCCCCATTAGGACGGAAGAATCCCGTGCGACCTGATAAGAAGTGAACATAGAGATGTCAACACACACATGAACATTAGAACCCGTATCAATCCACCAACATGGAGATTGAAAAACTGAAAGTACCATCGGTATATTACCGTACCCATCAGTGTTGCTAGCGGTCACCACGTTGACATTCTTGGAGCCTTTCTTCCCTTTCTTGTCTGCACGGTCTGGGCAGTCAACAGAAAAGTGGCCGAGCGCTCCACACGTAAAGCACTCGAGCCCAGCTTTGTTCAGCACCTTCTTCTTCTTCTTCTTCTTCTTCTTATTCTTATTATTATTATTCTTAAAGGCAGTAGTGTTCACAGGACCATTGAACCGGGGCTTATAGTTCCCTTTGTTCTTGATGTTATTCTTGACATGATGATTTTTCTGCACCATATTGGCGCTAGACTGCAAATCACCACCTCTCTCAGTTGTGTCTTTTGCCCGAGCTTTCTCTTCAACATCAAGAGACGCTATCAGGTTTTCAACCGATATCTTCTGTTTCTTATGTTTGAGAGATGTGGCAAAATTCCTCCATGAAGAAGGCTGCTTTGCAATAATGCATAAAGCCACAAACTTATCAGGAATCACACACTTGACCAGATCAAACTCCTTTGCAATGCACTCTATCTCATGAGCCTGTTCGACTACAGAACGGTTATTCACCATCTTGTAGTCGTTAAATCTCTCCATGATATACAGCTCACTGCCAGCATCGGACGCACCGAACTTAGTATTCCGTGCATCCCAGAGCTCCTTAGCGTCTTCGATGTGCATATACACATCGCACAGACGTCCCTCCAGGACACTCAGAATACAGTCTCTGAAATTATTATTGGCTTCCTTGAACTTATTCTGAACTTCGTCAGAAGCTCCTTCAGGAAGGCCATTCATAATAATGTCCCACACTTTCATGGACTGGAGCCACAGTTGGCTTCTCAGTTGCCATCTCTTAAAGGTGGTACCATTGAACCTTTCCGGTTTCATTGAATCACTTAAGTGGGCCATAGTCAGTTCAGGAAATTGCCTACAATTAGGTTTTTGGATTGTTTAATAATTAGGCATAATTTCCACGATTAATTCCAGAATATAAATCATGAAAAAATCAGCTATTAACATGTGGAACTCGAACATACTTGTAACATCCCAAGTCTGAAAAATAGCCTTTAGAATGTTTTGCTCTCTGTTATTTTATGTTTTGCATCATGGCATCATGTTGATTGCATTTGTTTTGTTTGTTTTCCATTTGTTTTCCTCTGTTTTCAGTTGTTTTCCAACTGTTTTCCTTTGTTTTCCTTTGTTTTCTATTTGAATTTCAAACCAAAATTCAAACCTTTTGTTTCATCCTTGTGATGTTACAATTTCTAAAATGATATTTCAAAATAAAACAATTATTTGTTTCCATTAAAGTGTGATTCCAAACTATTGTTTTGTTTCTATAAAAATGCATCCAATAATCAAACGCTTTTCAAATTCAATTTGTTTTCCATTTGAAATTCCAAACCCACATCCAAATAGTTGTTTCCAAATCAAAACCTTAATTGTTTTCCAATTATCCCATAATGTTCAACTAATAAAATGGTGTTTTTATTTCACTTAATTAATACCAATGTGGTTTCAAATGCAAAGCAAAATCATCAACAACACCTCCTTTGGAAATAATAAAATATGAAACCATTTCCAGTAATACTAATCCAACTATCAATAGGGTTCCCCCCTATTAAGTTGTTATTTCTATATTAATTAACAAAATATTCCAATTCAAATTAAATATTTCCAAACAGAATCAATTTGAAACCATAAACCCAATAACCAAAACATCCTTTCATTCTTTGTTTCCATTTATTTCTTTTGGGTCACCTTTGAAAGTGTTGGTTTTAATAATCCTCTTAATATTCACAAATCAATCACCTTTGGTTTATCCAACAAATAGCACAAAATTTAAACAATTTGGAAGTCCAAAGTTGTAAACTGTTTGAATTTGGCATAACAAGCACACCCTAAAATTCTATGAATTTTCCTAACAAAAACACCTAACAATTTCTTCCTTTCCCTTTCACTACAAAAAAAAAACAAATAAGAAAAATAAAAAGAAACGCAGGAGAGAGGGCAACCAGCCCATATCTCTTCTAACCTACCCTTAAGCCCACCAACTACTTGGCCCAGTACCTTTTCCCTCACCCCTGTCGCTGTCATCTTCCTCACGTCACCTGTACGAACCCCTCCACCACCAGACGATCTCCTCCACCCCCCTGGATGTGCAGCCGTACCATGCCTTCCCCCTCCTTATATCTCCTCCTCCCCCTCTCCCAACCTCAAACCCTAGCTAGCCCTTCTCCTCCATAGCCGCCACCCTCTCTCCCTCCTCATCCAACTCCTTCTGTTCTTCTGAACATTGTCTGAACCCCAACCGAGACCGCCACCTTCCTCCTCTAGCCCCTGCCACCACCGGCCACCTCGAGGAGCACCGAGGGTGGGAATGGAAACGCGGAGCCTCACCCTCGCTCCTCGTCCACTCGCCGTCTGTTGGGAAGCTCCGAGGCGGCCGCGCCGTGCCGGAGAAGTCCGCCGTTTTTCTGCCCCGACCTGCACCTGCTGCTCCCTGCCGATCTGTTCCGAGCGCCCCAAGGTGAGGTCCGCTCCCCTCCGGTCCCCTGCCTCCCTCTCTCCCCTTGAACCGCATCACCGCAGCACCCCCACGCGCGGGCGCGCCTCCCTGTTTCCACCCCGGCGAGCACCCTTCCATCGCTGGCCATGGTTTCAGTCGAGGTGCGTACCTGTTTGATTCAGTTGAGTTCAGAACATCCCGAAACCACAACACTTACCCCTCGAGAACCCCTTCCCTTCAACAAAGAAGCCACCAGCCCACTGGTTCGGGTCTCAGGTGCAAGCCAGAGGGGGTGGGTTCGAATCCCACCCCCCACGGGATTAACCCATTTATTTTTCCTTTTACTTCTTACAACCCAAACAACCTGATATTCACCAACAAGTCCCTGCTAATTATTTTCTTAACCCATGTAATTTATTTCTAAATCGCTAGAGGTAATAAAAAATGGCAGATTGCACCCTATAATTCTAAAATGCATAACAAATTCATTTTAACCCCAATTTTAACTTTTTAAATATGTTTTCTGTCCCAAATTGAATTGTCTATCCAAATATAAATTTTGTTTGCTGTTTTGAATAATTTAAATTGCTGAAAACAACTGTTTCTTGTTTATTGCATTTAAAATTGCCAAAATAATAACTTCCTCATTTTAAATCCAATTTCCACAAATGAAATATGTTTTCCATGCAAAATTAAACCCTCTTTCCAAATATAAAATTTGTTTCATGTTTTGAATAATTAAAATTGGTTAAATAATTTAATCCTTGTTTAATTCATTTAAAATTGTTAATTTCATAACTTGATCAAAACAAATTCTTTTGGGACATATAAAATATGTTTTCAAACCATAAAAGTATAAAATTTTCAAACATGAATCTCAATTAATGTTTTGAACAAATAAAAATTCAAATAAGTTCATGTTTGAATTAAATTCATTTAATTCTTGCTTAAACTTGTTTAATTCATAATAAATTCATCCTAATTCCAATTTCAATATTTGAAACATGTAATCCAACTAAAATCTGTTTTTCTTTTCAAATATAAACTTTGTTATCTATTTTGAACAATTTAACTTGATGAAAACAACAAATACTTGTGTGACATGTTTTAAGTAACCAAACTTTCCAAACTTAACCAATGATTTCCAAAACTTGTTCCAATCCTTTTTCACTTGCATCTATCATTGTTATTTTTTGTTATTTTGCTGTTTTACTCATCCATGCATCATGCTAATTCACTTACACAATTTGATTAGTTGTAAAACAATTAATTCAACCATAAATCATGGGCTTTCCATATGCAATCCAATTGCATATGGGTCCATTTAATCCTGTTTCTATCTTGTCAACTATTTCCTTTTGGATGCATCAATTAAACTGTCATGCATCATCTTTGATTGTGCACCCTGCCATGATATTGATTGTTTATATTTCTGCCTTGTTTGTTTGCTTCTTCTCGGATACACGACGACGTTGAGACCGACGATACTTACGACACCCCTTCTAAGGATTTAGCTCAGTACCAGGCTACTGGGTTTTGCAGGCAAGTTATCACTCACATGAACCACTGTGTTCCTTTCAACATTGGTTACCGATACTTTCTGTTGTTCTTTTCTGCTAGCCTTAGTAGTAGTTGTTCTGTTACGAACCTATCACATGAATCCCTTAAGACCTGATATTGCCTCATCTCCCTTCCTACAACCCATTGTTTGAGCCAGTGTCTTACTAGCATGCTTAGGTTGTTTTGCTCGAGTCCGTTACCCGTTACTTTCAGTTGTTATATCTTTATTACGTTGTGGGGGCTCGATGTTTAATCAATCAATCATGCTAATGTTACTATTAATAATAAATTTGATGATAAGGCACCGGCAGGAGGCCCATGAGAGGTTTTGGAGCCTGCTAGTGTCGACCCTAATAGGAAAAGGGTCTTGTCTACTGATCCATGATGAGCGCACTACCCGCATTCGGGAAGCGAGTATGGGCGCCCCCTCAACTTGACCTGATTCGCATCTCGTCCAAATCGCCTCATTTAGTTCGTGTTTTCCATTTGCCGCATGCATGTTTTTGCGAGCCCAGGCCAGGGTGGAACTTTTGTAGTCGGCATATAGGGGGACACGGTCTTAGAGTGCTATGAGGGTCCCTTTTCTTCGGGGCTTGATTAGCCGTGCGCCCAAGGTTCTTTGGGCTTGATGCGAAGAATGGTTGGTTGTGTTGAGTGCCCCGCTTGGTGGGGTGATCTCCCATCTGGCGGGATATTCATGAGTGTACGGCCAAATTGGTGCAACCCTGCAGGGATAATCTTCTCGAGAAGCCGTGTTTTCCGCGGTTATGGATTACTTGGTGAAAGTACTGGCTAACAAGTACTCAGGACAACTTAAACATAATGATCAAACATGTTACACCCAATGATTAATAACTTGACTAGTAATAGGTTGATGACACAATAACTTGATTCACCTTTAATACAACCGTGTGAGTTATCCTCGGATTGCTTCTTTGGATAAGGGGCGAGATCCAGGATGGGTTTGTTTGAAGTTATCTTTCAGTTGGTTACAATCCTCGATCTTATCTCCTTTCTGTTAGCCGGAAGTGGTAGAATCTCTGTAGTTGGTTAGCGCAGCCAGTTGCAGCATCTTTTATATCCCCTCTCTTCCGTTGAACCAAGGCATCTGTGCTTGGTGTTGACGGGTTACACTTTGGTGAACTGTGAGTCTTGCTTGCCAGTACGTTTATGTACTGACCCCTTTGGGGCTGTGGTTTACGCAGACGACGATTCCGAGGATCTACATGGTGGCAACTACGTGAAGTTTGACGAGACTGCTGACGAGTAGATAGCGGACCCGGGCAGGATCCGAGACCTTCGTGGATGGGCTCCGTCTGTTTGTTTCCGGCCTCTTAGGCCTATTTGGTTCTTGTCTGTACTCAGACATGTCGAATGCTTCCGCTGTGATGTAATGATGTATTGTTGGGGCATGTGCCCCTCTGAATGATTGTATTTGCTATCTCTGCTCTAATGAGAGCCATTTGCAAGTTATTTCAATCTTTTGTGTCGTAGAGATCTGTTGTGATATCAGTTGTTCAACGCCGTTGACGTACCATGTGTGTATGGTTTGAAGTACGTCGACGGAAGTGCCTTTGATCTCTAGTGGATAGTTTACATCCACGATGGAATAGCAGAGCTTGTGTTGTCGCGCATAAGCGCAGGCCTACCAGGAAGCTGGGACGTGGGAGCAGTTATGCCCCATAATCCAAGCATCTGCTATCCAGTTCGTATGGTGAGTATCCCCTAGAAATCAGGGTGCGACAAATGGTATCAGAGCCTGTCTGCCTGTAGGATCCCTTTTTACTGGTCGCAGTTTGAGTCTAGAAACTATTTTGTAGCTATATAGGAAAAATGAAACGTGAGAGTAGGAATTCTGTTCTTTTTCTTCTTTCCCCACCCACCCTCCCTTTTTCTGGTAAGGAAGTGTAACGTTGTTTTCCCTTCTCATCTGAACTTTCAAGTTAGGATTTCACGAATTCTGGTTTCTCTAGGATGGTTATATCTACTAGACCATAGGAATGGAGGTGGTTGTGACATGATTTATCATGTTGCCTACTCATGATTGAGAACGGAGGCGTGTAAGCCCCGGAAGCAAATCCTCTATTCCTTAAGCAGTAGATATTGATCCTTTAGAAGCCCGAATGGGTTTTCCGTAGTACCTCAGGAGTTTTGTTCTCGTTTTCCCCGATGTTGTTATCCTGTTCTTCTCAACATCCTTTTCGTCCGTTGAAATCTTGTTGTTGTTTTCCCAATTCAATTCTTCTACCGGCGTCTAATCAAAACTTCCTCGTAAACTCTTGTCCAGTTAAAGTGTTATTTGATACCGGAGCATCACATTCCTTTGTGCCAACAATCTTTTCCACAACATACAACCCAATTCTGGTTCCACTAAGAAATCAAAACTCTGTTCACTCCCCGGGATCTCAAATGTTGACCTCCAAGATAAGTAAGAACAATCCAATTCTAATGAGAGGCCACATATTCCTCGTTACTCTCATGTTGATGATTCTGACATTGATGTTATTCTTGGTGTTGCATTGATGTCAATAACTCTGTTCCACCATTCTAGCCAGATAATCTATTCTCCAAATGAATCAAGTTCCATTCAGCTATACACCCTTGGTGCAAAACCTCTCCCTTTACTTGAAATGTTCAGGTGGTTTCCAAATTCCCTGATATCTTTCCAGAAGAGTTGCCAGGAATTCCTATTGTTTTCAACTTCCAGTAAAACCATCCAAGGTGCACGATGTGTTTCACGTGTCACAGTTCAAGAGGATCTCCCCAAGAAGTTTCCGGACCTTTTCTTTTCTCAGTAGGAATCTCGGGGCGCGATTCCTTCAAGGGGGGGCGTTTTGTAACATCCCAAGTCTGAAAAATAGCCTTTAGAATTTTTTGCTCTCTGTTATTTTATGTTTTGCATCATGGCATCATGTTGATTGCATTTGTTTTGTTTGTTTTCCATTTGTTTTCCTCTGTTTTCAGTTGTTTTCCAACTGTTTTCCTTTGTTTTCCTTTGTTTTCTATTTGAATTTCAAACCAAAATTCAAACCTTTTGTTTCATCCTTGTGATGTTACAATTTCTAAAATGATATTTCAAAATAAAACAATTATTTGTTTCCATTAAAGTGTGATTCCAAACTATTGTTTTGTTTCTATAAAAATGCATCCAATAATCAAACCCTTTTCAAATTCAATTTGTTTTCCATTTGAAATTCCAAACCCACATCCAAATAGTTGTTTCCAAATCAAAACCTTAATTGTTTTCCAATTATCCCATAATGTTCAACTAATAAAATGGTGTTTTTATTTCACTTAATTAATACCAATGTGGTTTCAAATGCAAAGCAAAATCATCAACAACACCTCCTTTGGAAATAATAAAATATGAAACCATTTCCAGTAATACTAATCCAACTATCAATAGGGTTCCCCCCTATTAAGTTGTTATTTCTATATTAATTAACAAAATATTCCAATTCAAATTAAATATTTCCAAACAGAATCAATTTGAAACCATAAACCCAATAACCAAAACATCCTTTCATTCTTTGTTTCCATTTATTTCTTTTGGGTCACCTTTGAAAGTGTTGGTTTTAATAATCCTCTTAATATTCACAAATCAATCACCTTTGGTTTATCCAACAAATAGCACAAAATTTAAACAATTTGGAAGTCCAAAGTTGTAAACTGTTTGAATTTGGCATAACAAGCACACCCTAAAATTCTATGAATTTTCCTAACAAAAACACCTAACAATTTCTTCCTTTCCCTTTCACTACAAAAAAAAAAGAAAACAAATAAGAAAAATAAAAAGAAACGCAGGAGAGAGGGCAACCAGCCCATATCTCTTCTAACCTACCCTTAAGCCCACCAATTACTTGGCCCAGTACCTTTTCCCTCACCCCTGTCGCTGTCATCTTCCTCACGTCACCTGTACGAACCCCTCCACCACCAGACGATCTCCTCCACCCCCCTGGATGTGCAGCCGTACCATGCCTTCCCCCTCCTTATATCTCCTCCTCCCCCTCTCCCAACCTCAAACCCTAGCTAGCCCTTCTCCTCCATAGCCGCCACCCTCTCTCCCTCCTCATCCAACTCCTTCTGTTCTTCTGAACATTGTCTGAACCCCAACCGAGACCGCCACCTTCCTCCTCTAGCCCCTGCCACCACCGGCCACCTCGAGGAGCACCGAGGGTGGGAATGGAAACGCGGAGCCTCACCCTCGCTCCTCGTCCACTCGTCGTCTGCTGGGAAGCTCCGAGGCGGCCGCGCCGTGCCGGAGAAGTCCGCCGTTTTTCTGCCCCGACCTGCACCTGCTGCTCCCTGCCGATCTGCTCCGAGCGCCCCAAGGTGAGGTCCGCTCCCCTCCGGTCCCCTGCCTCCCTCTCTCCCCTTGAACCGCATCACCGCACCACCCCCACGCGCGGGCGCGCCTCCCTGTTTCCACCCCGGCGAGCACCCTTCCATCGCTGGCCATGGTTTCAGTCGAGGTGTGTACCTGTTCGATTCAGTTGAGTTCAGAACATCCCGAAACCACAACACTTACCCCTCGAGAACCCCTTCCCTTCAACAAAGAAGCCACCAGCCCACTGGTTCGGGTCTCAGGCGCAAGCCAGAGGGGGTGGGTTCGAATCCCACCCCCCACGGGATTAACCCATTTATTTTTCCTTTTACTTCTTACAACCCAAACAACCTGATATTCACCAACAAGTCCCTGCTAATTATTTTCTTAACCCCTGTAATTTATTTCTAAATCCCTAGAGGTAATAAAAAATGGCAGATTGCACCCTATAATTCTAAAATGCATAACAAATTCATTTTAACCCCAATTTTAACTTTTTAAATATGTTTTCTGTCCCAAATTGAATTGTCTATCCAAATATAAATTTTGTTTGTTGTTTTGAATAATTTAAATTGCTGAAAACAACTGTTTCTTGTTTATTGCATTTAAAATTGCCAAAATAATAACTTGCTCATTTTAAATCCAATTTCCACAAATGAAATATGTTTTCCATGCAAAATTAAACCCTCTTTCCAAATATAAAATTTGTTTCATGTTTTGAATAATTAAAATTGGTTAAATAATTTAATCCTTGTTTAATTCATTTAAAATTGTTAATTTCATAACTTGATCAGAACAAATTCTTTTGGGACATATAAAATATGTTTTCAAACCATAAAAGTATAAACTTTTCAAACATGAATCTCACTTAATGTTTTGAACAAATAAAAATTCAAATAAGTTCATGTTTGAATTAAATTCATTTAATTCTTGCTTAAACTTGTTTAATTCATAATAAATTCATCCCAATTCCAATTTCAATATTTGAAACATGTAATCCAACTAAAATCTTGTTTTCTTTTCAAATATAAACTTTGTTATCTATTTTGAACAATTTAACTTGATGAAAACAACAAATACTTGTGTGACATGTTTTAAGTAACCAAACTTTCCAAACTTAACCAATGATTTCCAAAACTTGTTCCAATCCTTTTTCACTTGCATCTATCATTGTTATTTGTTGTTATTTTGCTGTTTTACTCATCCATGCATCATGCTAATTCACTTACACAATTTGATTAGTTGTAAAACAATTAATTCAACCATAAATCATGGGCTTTCCATATGCAATCCAATTGCATATGGGTCCATTTAATCCTGTTTCTATCTTGTCAACTATTTCCTTTTGGATGCATCAATTAAACTGTCATGCATCATCTTTGATTGTGCACCCTGCCATGATATTGATTGTTTATATTTCTGCCTTGTTTGTTTGCTTCTTCTCGGATACACGACGACGTTGAGACCGACGATACTTACGACACCCCTTCTAAGGATTTAGCTCAGTACCAGGCTACTGGGTTTTGCAGGCAAGTTATCACTCACATGAACCACTGTGTTCCTTTCAACATTGGTTACCGATACTTTCCGTTGTTCTTTTCTGCTAGCCTTAGTAGTAGTTGTTCTGTTACGAACCTATCACATGAATCCCTTAAGACCTGATATTGCCTCATCTCCCTTCCTACAACCCATTGTTTGAGCCAGTGTCTTACTAGCATGCTTAGGTTGTTTTGCTCGAGTCCGTTACCCGTTACTTTCAGTTGTTATATCTTTATTACGTTGTGGGGGCTCGATGTTTAATCAATCAATCATGCTAATGTTACTATTAATAATAAATTTGATGATAAGGCACCGGCAGGAGGCCCATGAGAGGTTTTGGAGCCTGCTAGTGTCGACCCTAATAGGAAAAGGGTCTTGTCTACTGATCCATGATGAGCGCACTACCCGCATTCGGGAAGCGAGTATGGGCGCCCCCCTCAACTTGACCTGATTCGCATCTCGTCCAAATCGCCTCATTTAGTTCGTGTTTTCCATTTGCCGCATGCATGTTTTTGCGAGCCCAGGCCAGGGTGGAACTTTTGTAGTCGGCATATAGGGGGACACTGTCTTAGAGTGCTATGAGGGTCCCTTTTCTTCGGGGCTTGATTAGCCGTGCGCCCAAGGTTCTTTGGGCTTGATGCGAAGAATGGTTGGTTGTGTTGAGTGCCCCGCTTGGTGGGGTGATCTCCCATCTGGCGGGATATTCATGAGTGTACGGCCAAATTGGTGCAACCCTGCAGGGATAATCTTCTCGAGAAGCCGTGTTTTCCGCGGTTATGGATTACTTGGTGAAAGTACTGGCTAACAAGTACTCAGGACAACTTAAACATAATGATCAAACATGTTACACCCAATGATTAATAACTTGACTAGTAATAGGTTGATGACACAATAACTTGATTCACCTTTAATACAACCGTGTGAGTTATCCTCGGATTGCTTCTTTGGATAAGGGGCGAGATCCAGGATGGGTTTGTTTGAAGTTATCTTTCAGTTGGTTACAATCCTCGATCTTATCTCCTTTCTGTTAGCCGGAAGTGGTAGAATCTCTGTAGTTGGTTAGCGCAGCCAGTTGCAGCATCTTTTATATCCCCTCTCTTCCGTTGAACCAAGGCATCTGTGCTTGGTGTTGACGGGTTACACTTTGGTGAACTGTGAGTCTTGCTTGCCAGTACGTTTATGTACTGACCCCTTTGGGGCTGTGGTTTACGCAGACGACGATTCCGAGGATCTACATGGTGGCAACTACGTGAAGTTTGACGAGACTGCTGACGAGTAGATAGCGGACCCGGGCAGGATCCGAGACCTTCGTGGATGGGCTCCGTCTGTTTGTTTCCGGCCTCTTAGGCCTATTTGGTTCTTGTCTGTACTCAGACATGTCGAATGCTTCCGCTGTGATGTAATGATGTATTGTTGGGGCATGTGCCCCTCTGAATGATTGTATTTTCTATCTCTGCTCTAATGAGAGCCATTTGCAAGTTATTTCAATCTTTTGTGTCGTAGAGATCTGTTGTGATATCAGTTGTTCAACGCCGTTGACGTACCATGTGTGTATGGTTTGAAGTACGTCGACGGAAGTGCCTTTGATCTCTAGTGGATAGTTTACATCGACGATGGAATAGCAGAGCTTGTGTTGTCGCGCATAAGCGCAGGCCTACCAGGAAGCTGGGACGTGGGAGCAGTTATGCCCCATAATCCAAGCATCTGCTATCCAGTTCGTATGGTGAGTATCCCCTAGAAATCAGGGTGCGACAATACTAGATGCAGCAGACAACATGAATAATAGCAACACGATCTCTCTAAACATGTAAACAGTAGACATGTTAAACAGACAGATCAGGACATAGATTCCGTACCGATCGTTTGTAGTAACATTGTTGATGACAACGTTGGCGATGAAGGGTCGGAGTAGACGACGCTTGAGGCGACGGCACGCATCACCGACTGACTTGTTAGGCATACGAGCCGTCGTGGAAGCAGCGAGCAGTCGCGTGAAGCGCTTCCCAAAAACCTAATTCGCGCTCTCCCGTACAGGATCACAAAGACGATTGGTTCCAGAGACCTGCTCTCCCGTTCGCCGGTGGACACCGGCACTCGGGATGGAGTATACTACGGTGGCGGCGCAAGGAACGAGGTCTGGCAAAACCTAGATTGGTTTCGGTGTGTGTACAGCACCCACGGTGCGCGTATTTTATAGTGCGGTTCGAAAAACCCTAACGCGTGCGACGTGAGAGGCCCACGCCGCACGTCCGAGTCGGTTGTAGCACGCGATACAGGAGCGACCCGAACCGCCTCAGCTGTGACGCGTCCGTCACGACTACGAAATTGGTTTTCCAAAACACCAAAATAAAGATAATTATTGTCTCGATCGAGGCTCGGTTCGCGAAACGCGATCGCGACGTGTCGTGTCGAGTCGAGACGAGCGAGCGGCGGAGGAGGAGGAGGAGTGCGCGAGAGGCTCTCTTGTTCTCACTCACATACAATCCTACAACATTCCACCTTATAAGTTGGTGTGCAACTCCTCAAACTTCCAATGTGGGACTAAACTTCCCACTCCCACCACTATCTTGTACACATGGGCCATTTTGAGATTTCAGGATTTGTCTATTGGGCTACCCATATATGGGCCCATATTTCAGCACACACATATGGGCCAAATATTTCAGCAGGTGTTACTCCTTCACACAGTTTTGAACGATGGTTTTCACGATCCCACGGCAATCTCACGTCCGGCGACCGGAAGATAGTTTATTTGTTCGGTGAGGACTTGGACCAATAGGTAACAGATAGATGATGAAGAACAAGTGCACGGACACCGATACACACAGATTCGGATCCCGGCGATGGGTACAAGTTCTACTCATGTCTTCTTGTATTATATGAGATATGTACATGGGATTACAATATGTATGTACTCGGCGAGATTTATAGGATGATCTCGCCGAGGCTATGGTGAGCGACCTGGGCGTATGTGCCCTAGGTCGGTTTTGGACCAGTGTACTAACGATGGGCTTCTGTGGATCTTGTATTAGAGAGCCTTTGGTCTTATTTATATAGGGGGATTGGAGGACCTTCTCCTACACGCTTTAAGATGAAGAGGAAATTATTCATGACAATCATCCATGGTGTTCGACACTATGATGACAACTTCGAGCTGATCGATGTGAAAAATCTATCACTTGCACTAGCACTCGGCCTCTTAAACCATAATGATGTGAACTGATCAGATTTTCCATGATTATCGCCATCACAGTCGGTGATTGTTTTCAGGAACATTACCATCAATTGTTCCCCTCTCATTTTGGACCTTAAACTTCCTCCGGTGACCATCAATACTTTTCTTGTTGACATTAAGTAATGAAGGTGGCAATTATTACAAAACTTGTGGACACCGATGTTAGCAGTTTAATGTGTACTCTAACAACAAACCAAAATTACCTATTCTCCGTTCTAAATATATGAAACGATATAAGCTATTTTAGTAGGTTATTTGCTACATCAAAGGGATTGTGAAATAATGAAGAGGATATACCATGTCTGATAATGTTGATTTTTAATAGCAAATGAATGTTCGTCATACCTGCATCCCTTCACTGGTTTTAAGACACCTCACATGATATACCTTTTTTACTCTTGATAACAATCTCCTCCATATACTGGTAAATTCTACATGGTGGAAAGTATCTACAATATGTAGAAAGAAGCAGTCTTACGTCATCTATTGCAACCCTTGATCTGGACAAGGGTTTTTGGCACATGAGACTCATGTGGAACGGGTAGTAACAACTTCGTCATATGTGGATTGAGCAGGGATGTAGGCGGGCGTCCACTTGCTTGTACACATTTAGCCTGTCCCGTCTGCCAAAATTGTTTTATACCCACCGTAGCATTAATGATTTTAAAAAGACTATGTATAAATATGGTGGTGTATGCAAAGTTATACGTATTGATTGGGTGGCTGTTACGTCACGCTAACAGAGTGTCACAACGGTACATTGAATAGATGGAAAATTATCTTGGTGTGGTGATACTGATTAGTCGTAAAGAAGCACGTGCTACATTTAACCCGCATGCGATACACCTAAAAAACAAAAACAAAAATACTTGCATTTATTGAACTATGCGCATTACTAGTATGCAAACTTGAAATCTAAAATACCTCATATTTTGAGCTCACCAAAAAAGACAAATCAAAACATTTTTTTTAGGAAACAAAGTTGAATTGATCACGTTGTAGATCTATACATTTTTCATTTTTGCTGATTCTGAAATAACTATTATTTCTTTTTGGAAATTATACAATGATAGGGAAAAGTATTGACTACGTAATAATATATACTTTTTTTTAGTTTTTTAAACTTTAAATGTAAACTTTTCAAAATGTGATATTGACGCCCTAATGGAGCACGAATAAAGGTAGCATGTTTTGATTATCAAAAGTATCAAAAAATTTAGAAAAAACTCGCATGTAGCCAACTATGCACACTACAATCCTGCAAAATTTGAATCTGAAAAACCTCGTGTATATTGAGCAGGGAACGTCGGTGATGACTCTGTGGACATCTGTGTGCTGCAAGCACGCCACGGCGTACGACCTGGACGACTGGAAGAGTGCGGTGCGGTACATCTTCGACGTAAGTGTGACGCGCCAGGATCTGGTGGACATACCCCACACGGATGAAACCGGGGATTATAGTGCTTAATTGGTTTATCATTAATTGCGCGAGGTTGGACATACACCACACGGATGATGATTCCGCGAATGCCACTTTTGATGCACACCTTTTATCTCATCTTGTGGGGAAAGTGACTGAGATGGGAGTGGATGAGGACGGGATAGGATCTTTTGATCTGTATGCATCCGGCCGGAAATCCAAATCCGCCAAAAATAACATGAAAAGCTCACCGCGGAAATCCGTGAGATCGCCAAAAAATCTCAATTGTTTCCCGATGAATGACTTATTCACTAATAGCAGAGGTCTTGGTGACTTGGCTAAACACATGAATATTTCTCAATACATCAGGGACCATAATCTGGAGTTTGTGGCTATTTTCAAATCAGGAAGAAGAGACTTTCAAGTGAGTGTTCTGAATCGCCTTTCAGGGGGTCTAGAGTTTACTTGGCATTCTATTCCTCCTCATGGTAGGTCGGATGGCATTTTACTAGGCATTAAATCAGATTCCATAGATGTGTTAGCACGGTCCGATGGTGATTTTCATATACACTACAAGAAATATGTCAACTACTGACCTTCCGACGGTGACCTTGAAAAAATGGTCACATACCTCGAGCCTGTTATTTGAGAGAGTCTAAACATGTACACGATTTGGTCACACTGCAAGTTACCTCCCAAATATTGCCCTATTGAGACCAAAATATTGGTTTATTGAGACCAATTTAAATGGTCAAACTTGCCAACTCAGCAATTTCGCCTACGTGTCAGCTCCATGTGTCAATTTTTACCTATGTGTCACGTCCATGTGTCAATTTTTTCCTACCTAGCTGACTGAGCGGACAACTCAGCAATTCATACCTGTCATATACACACGGGCCACCACCGAGCTGACGTGCAGGTCCCACAGGGTTCATTTCGTTTGTGCTGAAATTGGCATAAAAATGGGTCAGCACGGGTTCGAACCCGCACCCTAGCACTACAGGGAACAACCCACCGAACTAACCACCACACCAACTCCTAAGCTGTGATTGTATACAAAACAACACAGTTTTAACATTTATTTCCGGGCTGGTGTCTCCACGCACGCCGTGCGCTGACGAGGAGGACCCACGAGCAGACCCACAACATCCGGGCCACCACCGAGCTGACGAGCGGGGCCCTCAAACTGACGCACCCGCCCGTTAAAATAATTGTGGGTATAATGCTTATTTTCCATCTTTTTCGCCAGGCACACCAAAGCCGTGGACCTATCACTTGTGGAGGAGTCATCACTGTCCTCGCCAACTCACTTGGAATAGACTTTAGAAACTTAGCTGAGATCACCAGCAAGAGATATGTTGGTTTCACTACACTAAGGACCACATGTACGATCATTACTCGCGAAGGAAGGTTGTCCACTTGTATACCAGGAACAAGAGAAATATTCTCAGCTCCTATGCCTAAAATCGTTTCTATCAAGAATGGAATACTTCATTATGTTGTAGAGGATGAGGAAGAGGAAGTTGAGCCTGAAGCATACATACCACCACAATACACTACATATCAAGACCTTCATGACCTCGGAGAACACGTCAATGATATACATAACCTCGCAACAAATCTCCATAACACTTCTTTTGATTTCGCAAACAATTTTTATTCTTGGAGTTATACTGTGTACCCTAGAAATTTTCGGCCACCACTACAATGATCTCGCATGTGCAAACATTTAAGCTTGGGAAGGTTTTTAACAGTTCTATATCAAGAAGTGGTGAAAAGTTATCTTTTTCGTTTTTAGTTTTTATTTTGAGGTTGTGTTTTCTTTCACTTGCATTGGAGTAGCGTACAATGTTTTTCTTTTTCTTTTAGTGTGTTCTTCTTTTTGAAGTTTTTGATAACTTTGCTTTCGTTGTCAATTTTTTATTCTTAAGACCCTGTCTAGAAAAACACAAAAAATATTTTTCCGTTTATATTTACTCTCTGGATGATTCTAGCACCACATTTATTTACAGAAGTGCGGTCATTCATGAGTTTCCAAGAAACGTATCCTAAGGAAGAGATGAATGTTTCATTGACATGAGGTATGTCTTTTGAATCCCACCTTTTTGAGTTGCAAGTTTATATGATTAGTATACCATCAAATTATTGTATGCATGTGGAATAGAAATTCTTGATAGATAGAGTAAGAATCTCATTCACTTGGTTATTTAGTATTGATGCTCTTACTCTATTTTCTTGTAGTGAACCATTGATACGTTGCAAACGTATCTATAACTTTTTATGCCCCATTCTTGTTTTCTATCCAATTCCTTCGGTTTTCCACATGTTTTCTATCGTTTTCCTTCGTTGACGTTGGTATACCGGATGTAGCACAGCTGAAGACCCATCAATACTCCTGAATCCCACATAGCTGCTAGCAATCCCTTAAGGTACAAGGCAAGGACTCGAATTCGTAATATATTAGGACTCATGTAAAACTCTACCTGGCTACCTATATTAAGCCAGGAGAGTGGAGAGAAAGAGGACGATCAATCACGGACAATCACAATCAATCAGACAGAGAAATGCCACAACTAGAAAAACAATGCTAGATTCAGAGTTGCGCCAGATTTAATCTGCGAACACCACCCCCTGTAATCGACACCTTTGTCACCCCATAGAAATAAATCTCAGCGGGAAGTAACCCGTCAAGTCGAGTAGTCCACCAGCGCCTTTTCTCTGTTACGAAACCGCGGGTCCCTAACCATCGGGATTGTTGAGGTTACCCCCTCGACATTGGCGCTGTCTATGGGAATCTGGGACGTTAGAATCGAGGCTTCTTCGGCTTATTTACCAACAAACTGCCACTCGCCGTCCAGGAGGGCTCGAATTAAACGGGTCAGTCTACTTCACCAAGTACTCTCTGCCATCACGCATGGCCTTCGACGCTCTCCACGGGACCATAGATCACTTTTGTCGGCTTCATCATCTACATCAGCATTGTTCTACACGCGCAGACTGCAGGACATCAGCAACGTCTATATTGCGGTCCGACGGCGACTTGGAACTCATATTAACGATTCCTTTTGTGTAAATATGCAAAATTAAATTATCTATCACCTCCAAAAAGATTCGAAAAATGCCGACGGTTATATCTCCGAGGATCACTCGAACACTGAAGCCCTGCCAGAATATTACGGAACTCACCGCGACTTTGGTAAAACAATTATAGATCTCTACTCTGATATCAATTCAGAGATCCCACCGTTTAATACGTGCGGAATACAATCCCGCACCAGCACGTAGTTTTTGAGCCAATTCCAACGGTTAGATCTCCGTCAGCAGCTCGCGCACCGCAACACATTTTTGGATCTCTGCGAGTAAACGAATTCAAATGCCGGATCCAGACTCAAAACTTATCTATTCGAAGTTATGAGCCAACCCAAAGACTAAGGTCAACCTCAACATCTCCGACACCGGGTGCAACATCGACTATGCCATGGGATACTCACCGTACTAGCGCCCGGGGGCTCGACATCGACATCGCCCTTCGCGTACACACGGCAAACGCGACACCGCGCATCGACTCTGTCCGCCGTGTCGAGTGCTTTTGGCTAAACAACTCGAATCCGCCATGTTGACTCCGTCAGATGCGTTGAGTCTTTTTGGCTAAACAACTCGACTCCGCCACGTTGACTACGTCCACTACGTCGAGTGCTTTCGCCTAAACAACCTGACTCCGCCGTGTTGAGTCCTTTCGACTAAACAACTCAAGTCCGCCACATCGACCTCCATCCGCCGCGTCGAGTCCTTTCATCAAAACAACTCGACTCTGCCGTGTCGACTCTGTCCGCCGCGTCGAGTCTTTTCAGCAAAAAAAAAACCACGATTCCGCTGCTTCGACTCCGTCCGCTGCATCGACCACTTCCCACTAAACGACTCGGGGGCTATCTTTTGCTGCAGCCGCACACGACACACGGGGGATGTGTCGCATAGCAGACACACTCGACATGTGGGTGATATCCTTCGCCGCAGCCACACCCGACACTCGGGGGTTGTGCCACGAAACAGTCACACTCAACACTCGGGGGCTGTACCGCAAAACAGTCGCACTCGATACTTGGGGTTGTTCTTCGCCGCATTCGGCTATGCCTTGTTAACTTCGCCTCGTCACTCGACTCCAGATCGACAACTACGTCTATGCCAGGATCACACAAAGATAAGTTTCTCTGATACAAGTTGACATATTTTCGTGTTCATGATTTTAGCCTACTTCGGCTACACCTGATGCTCGGGGGCTGCGCCTCTTAAACTACATGTGTACTCGACACTCATTATGCCGCGTGTTACACTACTGCATTACACGCGATGACCCGAGTAGATGATACTGCCTGACGTCGACCCTTGAACTCCGACCCAGTTGCAACACCAACTGGCAGGTCGACAAGGAGCAGAGACAATGGCTGTCAGGATAACAAAAAGGCATAGCATATGGTACAAAAGTGTCGCGTAGAGTCGAAGCACTTCCTACCAACATGCCATACCCGACTCTGCGAGTCTACAGACTATGGTTAACGACCAAAATTAATCCGAGCAACAGTTTGTTCCGTTCATTTTGCTATACACAACACTCTTATTATATTATTTATTTATTTAACCACATCCGTTTATATGGCTGTAATACAGGAACCACATCATTGGCTGCCCTTTCAGGAGTCGATACATTCTCTTCCGGGAGCCAATAGAATATAGAAGTCATGGGGTTAGCTTTAGAACGACTTGAGCCTATGCCTGACTCTACGAGTCGAACATAGCCTCAGGGGCTACTCCCATCGAAAGCGCTGGTCATGCACCCGATGAGCGATGATCGCGCACCCGACAAGAAGATGAACTTTATCAAGATGCTCCACCTGACCCTGCGGAACAAGTCAAATCGATGTTCTTTCGAACTGTGAAGTGATACGTCATAAACATATCCATAATTTCTGATGTTCCATGTTGTTTTCATACTATATGCTACATGTTTCCTTTACACTTTATGCCTTTTTATCGATTTTCTAGGACTAACCTATTGACAAGATGTCAGAGAGCCAGTTTCTATTTTCTGCTGTTTTTATTTCAGAAAAGTTGTTCTAGAAATATTCTCGGAATTGGACGATTCGCAAACGCAGAGTCTTAGAAAGTCGTCGCGCACACGGAGTCCGGAGGGGACCTGGAGGGGGGCCACAGGGGCCCCACACCATAGGGCGGCACACCCCCCCTCTGGTCGCGCCTGGGGGTGGTGTGGTCCCTCTGGCCACCCACCGACGTTGCCCTCTCGCCTATTTATACCTCTCGGAAGGTTAACCCTAAATGAACGAGCCATTTCCACCAAAAACATTCGCAACTGCTGTCATCGTCAACCCTAGTTTGTGAGGGTTCTAGAGCTGCTCTCCCCGGCACCCTGCCGGGAGGGGGAATCATCACCGGAGGGCTCTACATCACTAGGCCCACCTCCAGAATGATGCGTGGGTAGTTCATCCTTGGACTACGGGTCCATAGCAGTAGCTAGATGGTTGTTCTCTCCTCTTTATGCCTCATTCTTAGATCTTGTGAGCTGCCTAACATGATCAAGATCATCTCATTGTAATGTTACTTGTTGTGTTTGCTAGGATCCAATGAATATTGAATGCTATGTCCAATGATTATCAATCTATCATGTTCTTTTCATGTATATGTGATGTCTACGCACGCTTCTATTCTTGTAGACAGTGTTGGGCCTCCAAGTACTGAGGTTTGTAGAACAGCAGCAAGTTTCCCTTAAGTGGATATCACCCAAGGTTTATCGAACTCAGGAGGAAGAGGTCAAAGGTATCCCTCTCAAACAACCCTGCAATTACGATACAAAAAGTCTCTTGTGTCCCCAACACACCTAATAGAATTGTCAGTTGTATAGGTGCACTAATTCGGCGAAGAGAGAGCAAAATACAAGTGATATGGATGATTATAAGTGATAATAGCAATCTGAAATAAAAATGGCAGCAAGCAAACATACAGCAGAACTGATTGTAAACGGTGTTTCAATGCTTAGAAACAAGGCCTAGGGATCCTACTTTCACTAGTGGACACTCTCAACAATGATAACATAATTTAATGCATAAATATCTTCTCTTCACTATGCTACTTCGAACCACTCTCCGGTCGAATAACAAACACCAATTCATTGCGTAGGGTTGTAACAGCACTCCTCAAAGTCGCATTCCCATGTCTAGTTGACCCCATGCTGTCACTATGAGCGCCCTAGAAGGTACTAGACAAACACCACAATTTCATAGGCTCATTCAACACAAGATATAAATATCATGCTAAACCACACGGTGCACACACTGTCACCTTCACACCATGATCAAAGTGTTTACGGAGATCTCAATAACAAAACCACTTGAGTAGCATAACAGATGAAGAATAACATCTACTAATTCAACTACATTACCAAGCTCATGATCACACCATAGGAGAGAGAGATGAAACACATAGCTACCGGTCGAGCCCTCAGCCCTGGGGAAGAATTACTCCCTCCTCATCATAGGAGACAGCAACAGTGATGAAGATGGCGGTCGAGTCGATGGAGATGGCTACGGGGGCACTTCCCCGTCCTGGCAGGGTGCCGGAACAGAGATTTCTGTCCCCCAAAACTTGTCGGCGACGACGGCGGAGCTACGAATGTTTTTAGTGGAAAAGGTTGAATTTTCTAGGGTTTATGAATCAGGCGGTATATATAGGCGAAAGTGCGATGCTGGGGGTGGCTTGGGGGCCCACACCACCTGGTGGCGCGGCCAGGGGGACCCGTGCCACCCTATGGTGCGGCCACCCTGTGGCCCCCCTCCGGGTCTCTTCGGGACTTCCTTGACCCTCCGGGACTTCTAAGACTTCTGGCTTTTGAATGGTATGATTCCGAGAATATTTCCAGAACAACTTTTCTAAAACTAAAACAGCAGAAAACACGAACTGGATCCGTGGCATCTTGTCAATAGGTTAGTCCCAGGAAATCGATAAAAATGACATAAAGTGTATACCAAACATGTGGGAAACAACATGAAAAAAACATGGAACATCAGAAATTAAGAATACGTTTATGACGTATCAACATCCCCAAGCTTAGTTCCTACTCGTCCTCGAGTACGTAAACGACAAAACCCCATAATTTCTGAGGTGACATGCTACCAACATAAACTTTATCATCAATAATGTAAAAGCATAAGTAAGATGAGATCATAGAACTTAAACAAGAGGATGATTACTAGAATTTTAATTATAAAGCATAGCAATCACCTTGCATCATGAGAAGTAACACAAATAAAAGATCATGAATAACAATGCAACGAAGATATAAGTTTGTTTCAAGTATAGAGAAAACATGGCAAAGTGATATTTCGCCAGTCCTTAAGAGTAGGGCAAAACATAAATGCCAGGACACTTCAAAGTTCATGAGGAAGACTATAACAACTAATTAGAGAACAAGCAATAAGACATCATGAATCAATTAATAATGTTTCTGGGAAAAATGCACATAAAACTCAGAATGGCAACTATGCTCTCTCAACTGTGCATAAAGTTAGAATATGGAGACTCAACATAAAAGTAAAAGAAAGGCCTTCACAGAGGGAAGCAGGGATCAACTCATGTGCTAGAGCTTTTTTATTAAACAGAGGTATAAAAGCTTGACACTCCTCCCATACATCTTACGCAAACCATGGCTAACCGAATCCTCGGGTGCCTGCCAACAATCACATACCGTGGAGGAGTGTCTATATTTTAATAGAGGTGTATGCTTATGTCAACGAATGGTAAACAGAAAATACAGTACGTCACAAACCAACTAGACTTCACAAGAGCGGCTCCCATAGAAGGACGCATCTGGGTAGAAGAGCATCCCTCTTTCCCTTTTGTTTACACAATTATGCTTTGACTGATAAATCAGGGGAAAAAAGAGTGAAGAGAATTTGTGTTATTAATTTGGGGCTGGGCACCCCGCTGCCAGCTCTTCTATGATTGGATAAGCGGATGAAGCCACTAGTCCATATGAGCTAAAACATGAGTAATTTTGAAAGTTTTAAAGGTAACACATGAGCGATTTACTTTGGAGTGCGGTTAAATACCACATGTAGGTAGGTATGGTGGACACAATGGGTAAACTTTGGTTTTTGGGAGTTGGATGCACGAGTCGATCTCATACTCAGTACACGTGGAGGCTAGCAAAAGACTGGGAGCGACAAATCAAGAGAGCATAAGATCCATATCATGCATAGTGACATAAACATCATCAATCAAAGCATAAGTGGTACCACAAGTTCAAAAACTAAATGATCATGGAGGCTATAAGTGACTGGTTCATAGTCATAAACATGGTGTGAGCATGCGCCAAGTCAACCAAATAAAACATTCAAAGGAGAACACCACAAATTTATGCTTCAATATGACAAGAACAACTCATGATTCTTTCAATGGAACATTAAACACTCTCAGATATTTGAGGCTAATCATGCTACTAAATAACCACAAGGCTTTATAATTAAAATAACATGTAGCATGATATGAAAAAGTCTAGCCACAGTATATACAAGCTTCTACTTGCACCGTTATAAATTCTACCACAAGAAGAAGTTTCTTGTCCCAATAAGCACCATACAAAACAAGCTTGAACAAAAACTATATAAATTCTACAGCAAGAAAGAATGAGATACTCACATAACACTACTAAAACTAATAGCTCTGAACAAGGGATGCAATGAAAACAAGAGCTAAACAGGAATTTTGCAGCAACTAGAAGAAAAACTAAGAATACGAGCATAACGAGTATTCAAATGAAAAAGCGGAGCGTGTATCTCTTCCAAACAAGGAATGCTAGGGTCCAACTATATTATTGCATCAAGGAAAACAAAATAAAGAAAAATAAAAACAAACAGACGCTCCAAGTAAACTTCATATGATGTGACCGAATAAAAATATAGTTTCACTAGAAGTGACATAATAGATTGTTGATGAAGAAAGGGATGCCATGGGCATCCCCAAGCTTAGATGCTGGATTCTTTTAAAAATATGCTTGTATGAACCACGTGGGCATCCCCAAGCTTTGACCTTGCACTCTTCTTGATCACATATATCACCCTCTTCTCTTGACGCTTGAAAACTTCCTTCACACCACACTCAAAGATTAATTCGCATTAGAGGGTTAGTGCAACAATAAAAAATACATGGGTTCTGTATGGAAAAAGTGCTATTGATACTTTTAAACATTAGCTACAGCAACTGATGTTTCGTAAAGCAAATAAATCCACTTGACATCGCAAAAGAGCAAATACAAGAAAAATGGCAGAATCGGTCAAAACCAGAATAGTCATTAAAGACGAATTTTTTCGAGTCACTTACGTTGCTGAGATAAAAAAAACTTAAGAACAAAAAAGGTGCGGGATCAGCCGAGGAATAAGCACAAGAAATTTGAGGTCATTATGATTTTTCTATGATTTATACCATTGTTTATGGTGGACAGCTGAAATCTGTTTCCTGCGCAGAAATCCAAAACCAACTCCAACTTTCGTTCGAAACTTCACTTGGAACAACTAAAACATTAAAATTAAGATACAAAGGAGTTTCTACATAATTATAAAACACCCTGACTCAAATAAATCATAAGAAAACAAATCAAAAATAAAAACCATGTGTTATTTCCCAAGAAGTGCTTTTCTTTAAAGCCTTTTAGCTAGGCATGATAATTTGAGAAGATGCTCACATGAGAAATATTAATTAAAGCAAAAGAGAGAATCAAGAAGAAAATAAAAAAAAAATTAAGTCTAACCCACTTCTTATAAAAAATAATCTTGTAGAAAAACAAGTCAATGAAGCACAAAGTGGCTAGCATAGGAAAGCAAAACAAGTGCAACTTCAAAATTTTCAACATGGAGAGGGGAAACTTGATATTGTTGAGATGCATAATATTATGTTTCCCTCTCTCATAATAACTTTCAGTAGCATCAATATAACTATCACAAGAAACATTTTTATCATGAGCCACATGCATAAAAGAATTATTACTCTCCACATAAGCATAGTCATTCTTATTAATAGTAGTGGGAGCAAATTCAACAAAATAGCTATCATTATAATTCTCATCACCATAATTATCAAATATAGGAGGCATATTATAATCATAATTAACTTTCTCCTCAATAGTAGGTGGACTGAAAATATCATATTCATCATTGTAATCATCATAAAGAACTCCAACATGATAGACAAGTTGTATATTAGGGAGATGGTTTTGGGTAATCCCTCCATAACTATGACAAGTTTCATAAGGATAATTGTAATCATAGCCTATGTTATAGCATCTTTTATAATATTTATCAAAGACTGGAGGCATTTTATCATCATAGGCACTAAGATAGTTATATTCCAAAGTGCATTCATTTGTAAACATATTATCATTTTTACTAGAAAGAGATGTATCAAGCATATAATCACCAGTAGCAAAAGGATTTTCAAACACATCATCCACAAGCTTAGAGCTTTCTATATCATCATTGGAAGGAACATGGATGGTACTAATAGTACAACAATTATCATCATTTTCATAATTGGTACCAAAGATATTTTCAATATCAAAAGTAGTGTGGTTCTCCCAATCATGATCACTTTCATAAATAACAGGCATAGGAAAATCATCGAGTTCAGACTCATCAAAAACTATAATAGGAGCTACATGCTTAGGGGGAGATACCGTTACCTCTCTCCTTTTACTCCTCCTCTTCTTCTTCTTCTTCTTCTTCCTCTCTATAGGAGGGAGAGGCTTGAAAGGAAGCTTCTCCACATACCCTGGTTTATTGTCAGAAACAATAGAAAGAACTTTGGAAAATTCCTTCTCTTCATTAATAAGATGAAAACAAATATTATCCCTGTCATATTTTGGTAAAGTCTCATCTTTTATAATATTTTGTATGTAAGTATTTGTGTGGAAATTATTAACACAATAAAGATGACAACCATGCATGACACTATTCATATAAAGAGCACTCATATCTACCAAAGAAGTTTTTCTTGATAACTCTTCACACCCCAAAAAAAATGCAAGTTCATCATGCTGATTAGGAGTGATCATGTCATCACAATACAAACTTCCAGTATTTGAATAGCTATTACAGCCTGAGCATTGAAAATTGAAATGACCCACTTTATAGCAATGTTCACAAATAAAAGGATAGAGGGCACAAACTTTTTTACCAAGATCATCTAAAGCCCTATCCCACTTTCTAGTTTTTTCATTCCTATGATGGATGCAATATTCTTCTTCGGTTTGATTCTTTTCACAAGGTCTAAGTTCTCCACAAAAATTAACATGCGTATAAGAAATAGTACTTTCAGAAGTTTGAGCATGTTCATTGCAATCATTAATAACAATTTCATTTTCCATGCAAGTGTCTTTAAAAGGTTCATGATGTATGTCCCCATTTGATTTAGGAACATTAATATAAGAAGCAAAGGATCTATACCAACCAACAATCATTTGAGGATCAAGACCATATTTAGCACTAAGCTCTTGAAAATCAGCAATTTCAGCGAAAGACTTAATGCAATCATACTCATAGTTTATACCTGATTCTTTACCTTTGTCGTTATTCCAACATTTATTATTGGTTTAAATTGTTTCAAGAAGATCCCATTTAGCTTCAACCTTCTTACTTGAGAAAGAACCCACTGAACATGCATCTAGATAATCCATGTAATGTCTTGAAAGCCTTGCATACATATTAGTAACAATTATTTCCTTAGGAAGCTCCTGGTTAGGACATTTAAGTATTAATGTTTTCAGACTTCCCCAATCTTGATCAATGCTTATCCATCATGAGGCCAAAAATTATAAATGTAATTCCTATTTAAATACGGTTCATGAGAAAATAAAATTTAGAGTAAAATAGATTTTCAAGCTCCTTCCACTCCCAATGATGGGGATCATCTAGTAGCTCATACCACTCCCTTGTTTTTTCCTTAAGTGACAAAGAGAATGGCCTCCTCTTAATTTTGTCCATTGAAATACCTGCACACTTGAACAACCCGCATAATTCATGTATAAAGAGTAAATGATCACGAGGATGGACAGTTCCATCTCCAAAATAGCAGTTATTCATGACACGTTCAACAATTTTCATAGGTATTTTAAAAGGAACACCTTCAGCAGGAGGATTTAAAATATCACAAGCATCATTAGATTTATTACATATGGGAGATAAAGTATCATGAGAGCAAATTTTATCCTCTAAAACTGGGGAACTAGAAAAATTATAAAAACTAGCTTCCCCAAGCTTAGACTTTTCCATAGTATTAAAAATAATGGTATCCAAATAATTAATGCTAATAACGTTGCTACTAGTATGCAAATAAAGCTCTCTCATATTTTTATTGTTTACCATTAAGACCAACCAGTAAAAATAAAAACAAGCAACAGGTAAAAGTAAGTCTAAGTAGTGAAAAAAAGAAACAAAAAGATATAATTGCAGAATCTAAAGGAAATAACTTCGAGCACTCACAGAGGATGTGAGTACCTTTTACCTTACCTCCCCGGCAACGACGCTAAAAAGAACTTGGTTTCTACGCATGCTTCTATTCTTGTAGACAGTGTTGGGCATCCAAGTGCATAGGTTTGTAGAACAGCAGAAAGTTTCCCTTAAGTGGATCACCCAAGGTTTATCGAACTCAGGGATGAAGAAGTAAAAAGTATCCCTCTCAAACAACCCTGCAATTACGATACAAGAAGTCTCTTGTGTCCCCAACACACCTAATACAATTGTCAGTTGTATAGGTGCACTAATTCGGCGAAGAGAGAGTAAAATACAAGTGATATGGATAATTATAAGTGATAATAGCAATCTGAAATAAAAATGGAAGCAAGCAAACATGCAGTAGAACTGATTGTAAATGGTCTTTCAATGCTTAGAAACAAGGCCTAGGGATCCTACTTTCACTAGTGGACATTCTCAACAATGATAACATAATTGAATGCATAAATATCTTCTCTTCAATATGCTACTCCGAACCACTCTCCGGTCGAATAACAAACACCAATTCATTGCGTAGGATGTAAAACCACTCCTCAAAGTCGCATTCCCATGTCTAGTTAACCCCACGCTGTCACTATGAGCGCCCTAGAAGGTACTAGATAAACACCACAATTTCATAGGGTCATGCAACACAAGATATAAATATCATGCTAAACTATACGATGCACACACTGTCACCTTTACACCGTGATCAAAGTGTTTACGAAGATCTCAATAACAAAACCACTTGAGTAGCATAACAGATGAAGAATAACATCTACTAATTCAACTATATTACAAAGCTCATGATCACATAAAGATCACACCATGGGAGAGAGAGATGAAACACATAGCTACCGATAGAGCCCTCAGACTCGGGGAAGAACTAGTCCCTCCTCATCATAGGAGACAGCAACGGCGATGAAGATGGCGGTGGAGTCGATGGACATGGCTCCGGGGGCACTTCTCGTCCCGGAAGGGTACCGGAACAGAGATTTCTGTCTCCCGAAACTTCTCGGTGGTGGCGGCGGAGCTATAGATGTTTTTGGTCGAAAAGGCCGATTTTCTAGGGTTTATGCATCGGGGGGAATATATAGGAGAAAGGGCGATGCCGGGGGGTGGCCAGGGGCCCCACACCACCTGGTGGCGCGGCCAAGGGGGCCCGCGCCACCCTGTGGCCCCCCTCCGGGTCTCTTCGAAACTTCCTTGACCCTCTGGGACTTCTAAGACTTCTAGCTTTTGATTCATCCAATTCCGAGAATATTTCCAGAACAACTTTACTGAAACTAAATACAGCAGAAAACAGGAACTGGCTCTGTGGCATCTTTTCAATAGGTTAGTCCCGGGAAATCGATAAAAATTACATAAAGTGTATAGCAAACATGTGGGAAACAACATGGAACATCAGAAATTAAGGATACGTTTATGACGTATCAATATGTTATTTATGATCTTGCGTGCTCTTCGTTGCTAGTAGATGCTTGTAACTCCAAGAGGGAGTATTTATGCTCGATAGTGGGTTCATGCCTCCCTTTCGCTCATGCTCGAGTGACAGAAACATAAACGGGTGGGGGATGTGTTGTTGCCATTAGGGAGAAAACAACGATTTTACATTGTTTACATTACACAGTTTGCTTAATGCAATTATCTGTTTCTTGCAACTTAATACCCAAGGTTTGCTTGGATGACATTATGAGGGTGGATTATTAGTCATAGATGCAGTTGGATAACGGTCTATGTATCTTGTTGTAATGCATGCATGAATCACATAGTAATCATCATGTCATGCATATGCACTACGGTGCAACCTTTATATCTGTCAACTGGCCAGCTGTAATTTGTTTACCCAATATGCTATCTATCTATTCTAGAGAGACACCACTAGTGAACCGTCGACCCTGGTCCATTTCCTCTATACTGATAATACAACCAATGCAATCATTCTTTTCATACTGTTCCTACTATTTTCCTATTGCCATCATTGCTCTCTTTTCATCTACTACAAACAAGTACTGTTTTCCATACCATATGTTTAGCCTCTTTGTTTTCAACAAAACCGGTGAGATTGGCAACCTCACTGCTTCGTTGGGGGCAAAGTGATTTGATTGTGTTGTGTAGGTTCCACGTTGCTGCTGAACCGTTAGTGCGCTCTGCCAACATCAGCTGCATCAACCTTTCGAAGTGATTTCTTTCTCCTACTGTTCGATTCAACCTTGGTTTCTTTCCGTAGGAAAACTTGTCGCTGCACTCTTGACACCCTACACATGGGATCTTCGAACGAACAATAGCCTCTCGTCTAGGCAGCCATCATGAAGACGCGATCAATTCAAGAAGAATACTCGATCAATTCAAGAAGAGGACTCGTAAAATTCATGAAGATGACTCAAACGATTCAAGAAGAGCATCTGAACGATTTAGGCTTGAGTCTCTAGCCGAGTCTACGACTCGACTAGACACTTGGGGGCTAATGACGCGGGCAACCCTTTCGGTACCCACTATTGGTATACTCGGTGCGGCGCAGTTGAAGACCCATCAATACTTCTGAAGCCCACATAGATGCTAGCAATCCCTAGGGAACAAGACAAGGACTCAAATTCGTAATATACTTGGACTCGTGTAAAATCCTGCTGGCTACCTATATAATGCTAGGAGGGTGGAGAGAAAGAGGACAATCAATCACAAACAATCACAATCAATCAGACAGAGAAAGACCACAACTAGATAGACAACCCTAGATTCAGAGTTGCACTAGATTCAATCTGCGAACAGACCCCCTGTAATCAACACCTTTATCACACCATCAAAATAAATCCCGGTGGGCAGTAAACAGTCAAGTCGAGTAGTCCACCAGCACCTTTTCTCTCTCTTACGAAACCCCGGGACCCTAACCATGGGGATTGTTGAGGTTACCCCCTCGACATTTGTTTTCTAGATGTTTTTATTGACTAACCTATTAACAAGATGCCCTAGGCCAGTTGTTGTTTTCTGCCGTTTTTCTATTTCAGAAAAATTCATAAGGAAATATTCTCGGAAAGGGCTGAAAATCCATGGAGATCGTGATTCCAAAGAAGACCCGGAGGGGGCGAAGGGGTGCCAGGCGCGGCCCCGCCCTAGGCTGCGCCTGGTGGGCCCCTGAGGGCCCTAGACACCGCCTCTTGATGCCTCTTCTGCCCATAAATTTTCTTCAACCCTAAATACGTAGGGGACAGATATATTTTCTAAGAAGCATACAGAGAGGCACCGTCAACTTCAAAAGTCCAATCTAGGGCTTCTGCAACCCTGTTCTGCCAATGACCCACAAGTATAGGGGTTGTATCGTAGTACTTTCGATAAATAAGAGTGTTGAACCCAAGGAGGAGCATAAGGTGTTGACAAGGAGGTTGGATGGAGAATTCACTATAAACACTAGCAAACATGTTTTTGGTGGTTTTTGATATAGCCGATAAATAAAGTGTGAGCAAATAAAAGACAGTAAATATAATTGCAGCGAGTGGCCCAATCCTTTTGAGAGCAAAGGAAAAGCCGGTTGTTCTACTTAAGATTACCAAATATTCTCGAGGACACAAGGGAATTTCGCCAAGTGCTTTCGCTTCATACGGTTGATTAATATTTATTGGTTCATTAAGTGTCGTGTCGGTGAACCTATGCTAATGCACCGCCCAACTAGGACTAATACATACTTGTGATTATACCCCTCGTAATGATCCGGAAATACAAGAAAGTAATTAAGATAAATCTAACCACAACCTTAAAACTCCGGGATCCTACACTCCCTCGTGCATTGGTTTCCTAACGTGATTTAGGTTTCTGTCACTCCGGCAACCCCACAATTAGTATCAAAATACACAATGCATCCTCCTAGGACCATAAAGGTGAAGTATCATGTAGTCGACGTTCACATGACACCACTAGAAGAATAGCACCACAACTTAAATACCGAACCACGAGATATTACTTAAACATAATTAACCTACTAACATCATGACTTCTCCCATGTCCTCAAGAACTAAACGAACTACTCACAAGACATCATATGGATCATAATCAGAGGTGATATAATGGATAATAACAATCTGGTCATAAAGTGTAAACACCGATAAATCTCACAAGCATCAACTACTAACAAGTAATCCACACCGGGAGAGAGATCTAGTGAAGAGCAACGATAAAGATCCCTAATTGTTACAGCGGGATGAAGGTAGATGATGAGGGTGATGGTGCTGGTGGTGATGGCGATGATTCCCCCTCTCCGGGGAGGAATTTCCCCGGCAGAATTCTCCCTGTCGGAGAGCTTTTCTCTCTTTGTTGTTTTCTGCCCCGAGGCGGCGGCGGAATAATTCTTCGAAGATCCCCTTGGGCTTAGGGTTCCCTTGGGGTCTAGTACACAAAAGGGGCACCCAGGAGTGGGCCAGGGGGCCAGACCACCCCCAGGCGCGGCCAAGGGGGGGTGATGTCTATGCACGCTTCTATTCTTGTAGACAGTGTTGAGCCTCCAAGTGCAGAGGTTTGTAGAACAGCAGCAAGTTTCCCTTAAGTGGATCACCCAAGGTTTATCGAACTCAGGGAGGTAGAGGTCAAATATATCACTCTCAAGCAACCCTGCAATTAATATACAAGAAGTCTCTTGTGTCCCCAACACACCCGATATACTTGTCAGGTATATAGGTGCACTAGATTGGCGAATAGATAGTGAAATGCGAGTAATATGGATGGTGATAAGTAATAATAGAAATCTAAAATAAATATGGCAGCAAGCAAACATGTAGCAGAACAGGCGGAAAACTGTGTTTCAATGCTTGGAAACAAGGCCTAGGGATCCTATTTTCACTAGTGGACACTCTCAACAATGATCACATAATTGAATAACTAAATATCTTCTCTTCACTATGCTACTCTTAACCCTCTCCGGTTGGATAACGAACACTAATCATTGCATAGGGCTGCAAAATGCATTCCTTAAAGTAAGCATTCCCATGTCTAGTTAACCCCACGCTGTCACTATGAGCATCCTAGAAGGTACTAGACAAACACCACAATTCATAGAGGAGACACACACGATGTGCACACCATCACCTTCACACCGCGGGACAAGGTGACTCCAAAGTTCATATTGATAAAACATTGAGTAGCACAATAGATGAAGAGTAACATCTACTTATTCAACTAGATTACAAAGCTCACGATCACATATATATCACACCATGGGAGAGAGAGATGAACCACATAGCTACCGGTAGATCCCTCAGCCTCGGGGGAGAACTACTCCCTCCTCATCATAGGAGACAGCATAGTGATGGTGGTGGAGTCGATGGAGATGGGTTCCGGGGGCACTTCCCCGTCCCGGCAGGGTGCCAGAACAGAGATATGTCCCCTGAAACTTGTCGGCAGCGGCGGCGGAGCTACGGATGTTTTTTCTGTAAAAGGTCGATTCTTTTAGGGTTTTCCCTCGGGGGAGTATATATAGGCGAAAGGGAGATGCCGGGGGGTGGCCAGGGAGCCCACACCACTAGGTGGCGCGGCCGGGGGGACCCGCGCCACCCTATGGTGTGGCCACCCTGTGGCCCCCTCCGGGGCTCTTCAAGACTTCTGGATGCTTCCGGGGGAAATAGGAACTTCGGGATTCGTGGGGTCCAATTCCGAGAATATTTCGAGAACAACTTTTCTGAAATAAAAAACAGCAGAAAACATAGAACTGGCACTTGGCATCTTGTTAATAGGTTAGTCCCGGAAAACGTGAGAATACGTAGGAAAACATACGGAAAACATGTAGCAATTGGCATAATACCAACATGGAACATCATAAATTATAGATACGTTGGAGACGTATCAGGGGGCGCTTGGGGTGTGGGCCCCAGGTGGCCCCCCGCCGGGTGCCCTTCTGGTGGCTTCCTCCTCGGGACTTCTAAGCCTTCACGTATGCCCCCCTTCTTCTTCTGATCTTCTGAAATAGGGTATCTCGGTGGTGCTTTTTTCCATCAGTTTTCTGGTCCCGGTGTTTCTTCTACAAAAATTATGAAACATGAAAAATAATATAAAATAACATAAGTGATGCATCATAACATGAAATATATCGATGAATAACAGAAAATAAAAATTTAAAATATTGATGTAAAATGGACGTATCAACTCCCCCCAAGCTTAGACCTCGCTTGTCCCCAAGCGAAACTAAACTTAGTAAACATGAACACAGGTTTATGGGGTGAGGTGTCTATAAATAAAATACGGACAAGAAGCATCACATCTATCAAGGCAAAAGTCATTTTAGATAGCAACTTCCTCTCATATAATCAAACTTGAAACAAGTAGAGGAAATCACAATAAATATGCAAAAGGAAATCATAATTGGTAAAGGCAAACTTCGTTCTTGGTCAGAGAACAATTAACACTGTACATATCTCTCGATCAGAGTCTTTATACTAGAGCTTATATTGCAGAGTTTATCATGCTCAATTATATCAGTCTCTTTGCAGACATTGGTAACTTTCAAAGTGGTATTCAAACAAAGAAAAGCATTTGTACTAAACAAGGAAGAGTAGAGGACATGATTGAGTAAATCAACATATAGATGGATGGATCACAACAACTCAAATGCTTTCGTAAGACGGAAAGGAGTAGGTTTACTAACTCATGTGCTAGAGATTTTTGATGACCCACAAGTATAAAGGATCGCAACAGTCTTCGAGGGAAGTAAAACCCAAATTTATTGATTCGACACAAGGGGAGCCAAATAATATTTATAAGCCTTAACAACTGGGTTGTCAATTCAGCTGGACCTGAAAGTAGAATTTCTCGCAACAATTTATCAGTGGTAACAGTTTTATAGCAGCAGTAGTAGTAAAATAACAGCAGGAATAAAATAGTAACAGTAGTAGCAATCACGGAAAACAGCAGGATGGGAGTACAGTAGGCATAGAGGTAATGGATGAATGGGTGTTGCATGGATAACATAGGTCATGTAATAATCTAAACATGAGCATTACAGATAATAATAATAATAATAATAATAATAATAATAATAATAATAAAGCATCAAAGTTCTAGGCTAACCATAGGCATGTGTTCCAATATAGTCATACATGCTCGCAATGAGAAACTTGCACAACATCTTTTGCCCTACCATCCCGTTGCAGCGGGGTCTCAAAGGAAACTACTGGTAGTTAATGTGCTCCTTTTAATAAAGCACCAGAGCAAAGCATTAACACTCCATGAACACATGTGATCCTCACATCAAAACCATCACCTCCGGTTGTCCCAAATTCTGTCACTTTGGGGCCTCGGGTTTCGGATAATGACATGTGTAAACAACTGCATATATGATCAAGAAACATAATTATACTCATGAAACAATAACATGTTCAGATCTGAGATCATGACACTCGGGCCCTAGTGACAAGCATTAAGCATAACAAGTTACAACAACGGTAGAAAACACTAACAATAGATAGTTGGCACTATGCCCTAACAATCTGGCATTATTACATGATCGATATCATCCAATCCCTTCCATCCCTCTCAGCCTACAACGGTGTTTACTCACACATGGATGGGGGAATCATGGATGGTTGATGGAGAAGAGGTGGCTGTCTTGATGTCGATGATCTCCTCCGGATCCCCATCCCGGCAGGGCGTCAGAACAGGAACTTCTGATCCCCGAATTGAGTTTTCGAGGTGGCGGCGGCTCTCTGTTGTATTTGTGTGGAATATGACAAACCCCCTCGCGTTTTGGGTTTACGGGGCATATGTAGTCGAAAGGGGAGCCCGAGGAGGTGGAGGTGGCCCCCACACCACCTGGCGGTGGCCTAGGGGGGCGCGCCAAGAGGTGGTCTGGGCCTCTCCTGGCCCTCCTCCAGGTGTCCTTCTAGATCCACGCGAAAATACCCCCAGAGGTGGGCCAGGGTGGCCACACCCCTAGGTGGCGCGGCCAAGGGGGGTGCGCCACCCCATGGTGTGGGCCCCTGGTGGCCCTCCTCTTACTCTCCTTCTGGCTGGGTTCCTCCTCTGAAATTTTAGGACACCCCTGATGTCCCACTTCTTCTTCTGATCTTCTGAAATATGGTATCCTGACAGGTGCTTTTTCCATCAGATTCCTGGTCCCGGTGTTTATTCTCCAAAAAATATAAAACATGCAAAATAAGATAAAATAACATAAGGGATGCATCATAAAATGAAATATATCGATGAATAACAGAAAATTATGATATAAAATAGTGATGCAAAATGGACGTATCAACTCCCCCCAAGATTAGACCTCGCTTGTCCCCAAGCGAAACTGAACTCAGAAAACATGACCACAGGTTTATGGAGTGAAGAGTCGATAAATAAAATACGGACAAGAAGCGTCACATTTATCTATGCACCAATCATTACAGACAGCAACTTCCTCTCATATAACTTAACTTGAAACGAGTAATGGGAGTCACAAACAAAGATGCAAAAGAGAGAATCAGAATTGGTGATGGCAAACTTCGTTCTTGGTCAGAGAACTTTTAATGAAATCATACTTATCTTAGGTGAAGCCTTTATAACAAGGTTTATAGTGTAGAGCTTAACATGCTTAATTTTAACAACTCTTTTACAGTGATTCATAGCTTTCAAATTAATAGTCATTCAGATTATAAAGCATGTGCTAAACAAAGAAGGATATGAAACATGATTCAATAAATCAACATATAGACGATGAGATCACAACAACTCAAATTCTTGCTGGAGACAGAAGGAATGGGTTTACTGACTCAACATAAATGTAAAAGAAAGGCCCTTCGCAGAGGGAAGCATTGACCACTCATGTGCTAGAGCTTTTATTTTAATAAATAGAGGTATAAAATGAATGACACTCCTCCCATCCATCTTACACAAACCATGGCTAACTGAATCCTCGGGTGCCTGCCAACAATCACAAACCGTGGAGGAGTGTCTAATTTTGAGAGGTGTATGTTTATGTGAACGAATGGAAAACAGAAAATACAGTACGTCACAAGCCAACTAGACTCACAAGAGCGGCTCCCATAGAAGGACGCAACTGGTATAGAAGGTCATCCCTCTTTCTCTTTTGTTTACACAATTATGCTTTGACTGATAAATCAGGGGCAAAAAGAGTGAAGAGAATTTGTATTATTATTTGGGGCTGGGAACCCCACTGCCAGCTCTTCTAGCATTTGGATAAGCGGATGAAGCCACTAGTCCAAGTGTGTGAGTCCAATCAACAAGTGAGATAAAGATTCTCTATTTGCGTCCTCATGAGCTAAACAGGAACACAAAACAGGAGTAATTTGAAAGTTTAAAGGTAGCACATGAGCAATTTACTTGGATTGCGGTGAGATACCACATGTAGGAAGGTATGGTAGACACAAATGGCAAGGTTTTGGTTCAGGGTTTGGATGCGCGAGAAGCATTCCCTCTCAGTACAGGGTTTTTGGCTAGCAAGCATAAGAGTTGAGGGAAAACAAACAAATATACATATGATGAAACCAATCATGCAATCTTCATTGAATGCCCAAGCGAACTTAACTTGTGAATACTAAGTTTATGAGCTAATAGGAAAATTCCTCTTTCTTATACTAGCATCTCAAATTATTATTTCTGCTGACCCAAGCTAAGTTTGCCAAAACCAACTAGATTAACTTGATGATCTCTAGAGTGATACCAAATACTAATAACAAGCTCAACCATATGAAGAAGTTGAAAACTGAAATAATGTGCACATAAAGTAAATGATGAAACTTCTCATTAATATTTCAAACCGGCAACTCACACCAACGGATACAATGATAACCAACTAGGGAGAGATACTTCCATACTGCAAACCATCCTACATGATAACCTCTCTACTCATGATATGACTCTACTGAAAAAGTAAAAAGATGAAAGATAGTGATGTGATACCGCAGCACTCCCCCCAAGCTTGGAACAAGCCGAGGTGATGCCAAAACCAATGACGAATCAATTCTTCGGTGGAGGTGAAGGTGGAATCACTCGGAGAGGATTCCGGAAGCCTTTGATGATACGATGAAGCTCAATGTTTTCCGCTTCCTGAAATGGCTACCTCGGCCTTGAGAATATGATATTGTTCACAGAATTGATCAGCGATCCGGTGTGCTTCAGCTATCACAGGGAACACGTTGGGGTCTTGATCCTGAGGCACGATCCCCTGCACATTATGAGAGTAGCGACACTAAGAGTTAATGGATCCCACAAAGGTGGGGTTCCTTGTTGGTGCTGGTGCAGCCCTCCGGATCTCTTCCCTGAAACTGGTAACCATGTCTTCCCTCCTTGCATCTATCTCTTCCTCTGTCGCCCATCCCGCGAAAGCAGCCTCGTTGATGTCTTGATGGATTTGTCGAAGACGACGTGCAGCGTAATCCTCAATGCTAGAGGTGAAGGAGGACATGTTGACCTAGAAACTCCGAACTCATGACAGGAAAAAAACTCGAAACAGAAACACGATGAGAAAACAATATAAGGACCTCGGGGGGTCCAGGGGATTATATAGCAAAAAGTTTTAGAACGAAAGGAAAGTCCAGGTCGAAAATGAGTCGGAGTGGGGCTCCGGGCGCTCACACCATAGGCTGTTGCGGCCAGGGGTGGGCCCGCACCACCTCATGGTGTGGAGCCTCCGGGCTCCCTCTCCGCCTTGTTTCCGGCTCATAATTTTTCATATTTTCCAAAAACAGTAAAAATAGAAGTTGGAAGATGTTTCGCGAAAGTTTTCTTACAAAAACTGATACCTATTCGAAACTGACTCTGCAGTTTCTGAAATATGCTTCTTAATAAATTCCTCTGGGATCATGGCTCGAATACATTCAACATTTTCATTATAAGGATCTTCAGAAATATAATGCTTGAGTCTTTGGCCATTCACCACTTGTGAATAGCTGTCTTCAAGGGAAACAATTTTAATTCCTCCCGAACGATATACCTCTTTGATAACTAAAGGTCCTTCCCATCTCGAGAGTAATTTTCCTGCAAGAAATCTGAGACGAGACCTATATAATAGCACTTTCTCACCAACATGAAATTCTCTTTTAATAATTCTCTTATCGTGCCACCTTTTAACTTTCTCTTTAAAGAGCTTAGCATTTTCATATGCTTCACTCCTCCATTCATCTAAAGAACTTAAGTCAAGCAACCTTTTCTCACCAGCAAGTTTAAAATATCTATTTAGCTCACTCACTGCCAATTAAGCTTTGTGTTCTAATTCTAGGGGAAAGTGATAAGCTTTTCCATAAACCATCTTATAAGGAGACATGCCCATGGGATTTTTATAAGCAGTTCTATAAGCCCACGGAGCATCATTTAATTTCTTAGCCCATTTTTTCTACATTTGTTAACAGTCTTTTGCAAGATAGATTTGATTTCTCTATTTGATAATTCTACTTGCCCACTAGTTTGAGGATGATAGGGTGAGTCAATTCTATGATAAACATCATATTTAGCAAGAGTCTTTCTAAAACTACCATTAATAAAATGAGAACCCCCATCAGTCGTAAGATATCTAGGCACACCAATCCTAGGGAAAATAATATCTTTAAGCATTTTTATTGAGGTTTCACCATCAGCACTTTTAGTAGGTATAGCTTCTACCCATTTAGTAACATAATCAACAGCAACAAGAATATGAGTGTAGCCTTTTGAAGGAGGGAAAGGACCCACAAAGTCAAATCCCCAACAATCAAACGGTTCAATAACAAGAGAATAATTCATAGGAATTTCATTACGTCTAGAAATATTTCCAACCCTTTGACATTGATCACAAGATAAAACAAAATTTCTAGCATCTTTAAAGAGAGTAGGCCAATAAAAACCTGATTGTAGAACTTTATGTGCAGTTCTATCTCCAGCGTGATGTCCTCCATAAGCACTACTATGACATTTTCTCAATATCTCTTGTTGTTTATTTTCAGGAACACATCTTCTCATAATACCATCAACACCTTCTTTATATAAGTGTGGTTCATCCAAAAAATAATGCCTCAAATCATAGAAGAATTTTCTTCTTTGCTGAGCTGTAAAGGTAGGAGGCAAATACTTCGAAACAATAAAGTTAGCATAATCAGCATACCATGGACTCTCTTTCAGCACCCTTTGCAGCTAACTGTTCATTAGGAAAACTATCATTAGGAAAACTATCATTAACAGGAATAGGGTCATCCAAGATATTTTCTAATCTAGACAAATTATCAGCAACAGGATTTTCAGCACCCTTCCTATCCACAATATGTAAATCAAACTCTTGTAAGAGAAGCACCCATCTAATAAGCCTAGGCTTAGCATCTTTCTTTTCCATAAGGTACTTAATAGAAGCATGATCAGTATGAATAGTAACTTTAGAATCAACAATATACTACCTAAATTAATCACAAGCAAAAACTACGGCTAGGAATTCTTTCTTAGTAGTAGCATAATTCTTTTGAGCAGCATCAAGAGTTTTACTAGCATAATGAATAACATTTAACTTCTTATCTATTCGTTGTCTGAGAATAGCACCTACATCATAATCACTAGCATCACACATAACTTCAAACGGTAAATTCCAATCAGGTGGTTGAACAATAGGGGTATATATTAAAGCCTTCTTTAAAATTTCAAAAGCTTCTTTACAATCTTCATCAAAAACAAAAGGTACATCTTTTTGAAGAAGATTAGTGAGAGGATTTGATATTTTAGAGAAATCTTTAATAAACCTTCTATAGAAACCAGGATGACCAAGAATACTACGAATACCTTTGACATCCCTGGGACAGGGCATTTTCTCAATAGCTTCAACTTTAGCTCTATCATCTTCAATACCTCTTTCATAAATTTTATGTCCAAGAACAATTCCTTCATTAATCAGAAAATGGCATTTCTCCCAATTAAGAACAAGATTAGTCTCCTCACATCTCTGCAAAACTTTATCAAGATTCTGCAAACAGTTATCAAAAGAAGTTCCATAGACAGAGAAATCGTCCATGAAGACTTCCACAATTTCTTTACAAAAACCATGAAAGATAGCAGACATACATCTTTGAAAAGTAGCAAAAGCATTACATAAACCAAAAGGCATACGTCTATAAGCATAGGTTCCAAAAGGACTAGTGAAAGTTGTTTTCTCTTGATCAGGCTTCCTAACAGCAATTTGAGAGAACCTAGAATAACCATCAAGAAAGCAAAAAAAGAGTTTTCTTAGACATCCTTTCTAACATTTGATCAATAAAAGGCAAAGGATAATGATCTTTCTTAGTAACTCTGTTAACCTTCCTAAAATCAATGCACATCCTATAACCAACCACTACTCTTTGAGGAATAAGTTCATTATTTTCATTTGGCACAGCAGTCATCCCTCCCTTCTTAGGGACACAATGCACAGGGCTAACCCATCTACTATGAGCAATATGATAAATAATACCAGCATCAAGAATTTTTAATACCTCGTTTCTTACCACATCCTTCATCTTAGGATTTAAACGGCGTTGATGCTCAACAACTGGCTTTGCATCAGGTTCAATATTGATAGCATGCTGATATATAGTAGGAGAAATCCCCTTCAAATCATCAAGAGTATAACCAATAGCACCTTTGTGTTTCTTCAATATTCCCAATAATCTCTCCTCTTCTTTACCAGAAAGTTTAGAACTAATAATAATAGGATATAATTTCTTATCATCAATATGAGCATATTTAAGATTGTCAGGCAAAGGCTTTAAATCAAAAACAGGATCCTCCTTGGGTGGTAAAGTGGTGCCCAAGTCTTCCACCGGTAAATTTTGTTTCAGCATCGCTGGCTGATGCAAGAAAATCTCGTCAATTTCATTCCTTTCTTCCATAAAGACATCACTTTCATGGTCTTCCATGTATTGCTGCAAAGGATTGTTAGGAGCAAGAGCAATAGCAGCCAATTGTTCAACTCTATAATTCTCATTAGGCAATTCAGCTTCATAAGGTGCTTTAGCAAATTTGGAGAAATTAAATTCATAAGACTCTCCATCAAACTTTGTAAGGATTTTATCCTTTTTACAATCAATAACAGCACCACAAGTGTTTAATAAAGGTCTACAAAATATAATAGGACAAGTATTACTAGCAGAAGTGCCTAGTACTAGAAAATCAGCAGGATATTTAGTTTTACCACATAAGACCTCCACATATCTAACAATACCAATTGCAAAAATAGTTTCCCTATTAGCAAGTTGAATAATCACATCAATGTCTTCAAGTTCACAAGAACCATTTCATGCATGATTTCTTTATAAATCTCATAAGGAATAGCACTAGAACTAGCACCAATATCACACAAACCATAATAGCAATGATCACCTATCCTAACAGATAGCACAAGAACACTAGGTTTCCTAGATTTACCAGGATGAGAGACAATATTAGAAGCATCTTCACAAAATATAATGTGTCCCTCTTCTACACTTTCAGAAACAAGGTCCTTTACTATTGCTACTGTAGGTTCTACAGTTATTTGTTCCTCAGTCTCTACAGGTTTCCTTGCACTTTTATTAACCACACTTGCTAACATATAATGTTCTTTTACCTTAGCAGGGAAAGGCATTTTCTCAATATAAGGTTCAGGCACAATAGAATCAACAGTATGAACTTCTATATCTCTAGCAGGAACACAATTAACAGTATCTTTATAAGGTGCATGGTACTTGTCCCATTCTTTTTTAGGAATATCGAAATAGGAAGCAAAAGCCTTATATAAGTTTGCAACAACTTGAGAATCAAGACCATAAACAATACTAACATTATGAAAATCATCGGATGACATAAAAGTTTTAATGCATTCATAATAATAATTTATACCTGACTTTCTACCTTTGTCATTCTCCCATCCTTTAGTGTTTTCTTGAATACGGTCAAGAAGATCCCATTTAGCTTCATCTTTCATACGTGTAAATGATCCAGAACAAGAAGCATCCAATAAATCCTTATCATGAAGAGAAAGCCTTGCATAGAAATTATTAATAACAATATTACTGGGGAGCTCATGAACGGGACATTTGAGCATTAGTAACTTCAATCTCCCCCATGCTTGGGAAATACTCTCTCTGTCATGAGGCCAAAAATTATATATAAAATTCTGATCTCTATGAATTTCACTGGGAGGATAGAATTTAGAATAAAAGAGAGGCACAATTTCCTCCCATCCAATAGTCTGGCTATTTTTTAGCAGTTTGAACCATTCAGCGGCTCGGCGTGTCAATGATATAGAGAATAATTTCCTCTTCACTTGGCTCATTGTAATACCTGCACACTTGAACAACTCTCATAATTTCATGTAAAAAGAGCAAATGATCACCAGGATGGACAGTTCCATCACCTGAATAGGAGTTATCCTTAACATGTTTAACAATCTTTATATGTATTTTATAAGGATCCAAATCATCAGGCGGTGGGTCACTTACTACCCTAGCAGTGCTAGCAGTGCCTGCAAATAAGGACTCAAAAGGAGACCCAAACATAGTGTAATAAAGCAGTAGATAGTAATAAAAACAACACTTACAGCAGAAGCTTTCATTATCAATTCCACTTCCCAATAGCGCTTCACTCCCCGGCAACGGCGCCAGAAAATAGTCTTGATGGCCCACAAGTATAGGAGGTGTATCATAGTACTTTCGATAAATAAGAGTGTCGAACCCAACCATGAGCAGAAGGTGTTGACAAGCAGTTTCGATGAAGGAATAACTGTAAATACTGAAAGATAGATTTGTAGGGGTTTTCGATATTGCAGATAAATAAAGTGCGAGTAAATAAAATGCAGTAGTAATAATTGCAGAAAGTGGCCCAATCCTTTCTTCAGCAAAGGACAAGCCGGTGGGTTTACTTATGATTAACAAACGTTCTCGAGGACACACTGGAGGTTTCTGTCAAGTGCTTTTGTTCCATGCAGCTGAATAATGTTAGGTTTTTTTATAAGTGTTGTGTGGGTGAACCTATGCTAATGTACCGTCTCATCCAAGACTAATACATACTTGTGATTATGCCCCTTGCAAGCATCCGCAACTACAAGAAAGTAATTAAGAAATAAATCTAACCACAGCTTTAAACTCCGAGATCCTACGCTCCCTCATGTAATGGTTTCCGAACGGGAGTTTAGGTTTCTGTCACTCCGGCATCCCCACAATTAGTAGCCAAATACACGATGCAACCCCCTAGGCCCATAAATGGTGAAGTATCATGTAGTCGACGTTCACATGACACCACTAGGAGAATAACACCACAACTTAAATATCAAACATTAAATATTATTCAACATTACTTCACGACTAACAACTTGACTTCTCCCATGTCCTTAAGAAGAACACGAACTACTCACAAGACATCATATGGATCATAATCAGAGGTGATATAATGGATGATAACAATCTAGTCATAAAGTGCAAACACTGATAAATCTCACAAGCATCAACTACTAACAAGTAATCCACACCGGGAGAGAGATCTAATGCAAAACAACGATAGAAGCCCCTAATTGTGACAGCGGGATGAGGGTGGATGATGAGGGTGATGGTGTTGGTGGTGATGACTATATTGTTGATGCCCGGAGCGATGACGGTGACGATGGCGGTGATTTCCCCTCTCCAGAGAGGAATTTCCCCGACAGATTTCTCTGTGCCAGAGAGCTTTTCTCTCTCGGGTGTTTTCCGCCTCGAGGCAGCGGCGGAATAATTCTTCGATGATGGAATGAGGCTTAGGGTTTCCTGGGGGCCAAGCACGCGAAAAATACCCCCCAGAGGTGGGCCAGGGTGGCCACACCCCTAGGTGGCGCGGCCAGGGGGCGGCCACCACATGGTGTGGGCCCCGGGTGGCCCCCCTCTGGCTCTCCTTCTGGCTGGGTTCCTCCTATGAACTTTTAGGACACCCCCTGTGTCCCACTTCTTCTTCTGATCTTCTGAAATATGGTATCCCGACAGTGCTTTTTCCATCAGATTCTTGGTCCCGGTGTTTATTCTCCAAAAATTATAAAACATGCAAAATAAGATAAAATAACATAAGGGATGCATCATAACATGAAATATATCGATGAATAACGGAAAATTATGATATAAAATAGTGATGCAAAATGGACGTATAAATATGCAAGATAAAAGTCACCTAGCAGTTATGCAAACCATGAAGAGATGCCAACAAACTAATAATAAACAACATGAAGTATATCAATGTGGAGGATTGCAATGCTCATAATAGGGTATGATAAAGTGTACTCGCTTGCCCTTAATAATGGAGCAAAACATAAATGCTAGGGCACCTCTAAGTTCAAATGAAGACTAGAAATAAAGATATCAAAGATACAAGCATCAAAGTTATACCACAATCAACCGTGTTTTAGGAAATGCACATTACACTAAGAATGACAGCCATGCTCTCAAGAAGGTGCATAAAGTGAGAAGGTGAAGACTCAACATAAAAATAAAATAAAGGCCCTTCGCAGAGGGAAGCAGGGATTAACTCATGTGCCAGATCTTTTTATTTTATTAAACAAAGGTATTGAAAACATTTTTTAGAGAGGTGTATGCTTATGTCAACGAATGGTAAACAGAAAATACAGTATGTCACAAGCCATCTAGACTTCACAAGAGCGGCTCCCATAGAAGGACGTATCTGGGTAGAAGGTCATCCCTCTCCCTCTTTTGTTTACACAATTATGCTTTGACCGATAAATCAGGGGCAAAAATAGTGAAGAGAATTTGTTGTATTAATTTGGGGCTGGGCACCCTGGTGTCGGCTCTTATATCATTTGGATAAGCGGATGAAGCCACTAGTCTAGGGTGCAAAATCCAATCAACAAGTGAGATAAAGATTCTCTATTTACGTCCTCATGAGCTAAAGTAGGGGCACAAAACAGAATAATTGTTTGAAGGTTTTAAAAGTAGCACATGAGAAATTTACTTTGAGTGGCGGTTAAATACCACATATATAGGTAGGTATGGTGGACACATTTGGCAAAATTTGGTTTTTGGGAGTTGGATGCACGAGTAGAGCTCATACTCAGTATAGGTGAAGGCTAGCAATAGACGAGGAGCGACAATCAAGAGAGCAACAATTCTCATAATCATGCTTGCGACAAAACAAAATTAACAAGGGCATAAAAATAATACCAATATTCTGAGGCAAAATAAATCATCGAGGCTTAATTGAATTTTTGTTTTCAGTCATATGCATGTGTGAGCATGTGCCAAGTCGATTCAAGAGAAACAATCAGAGGCAGATACCACAATGTCATACCCTTCTATGAATAAAACAATGCAAGCAAACATTCATACGACATGTTATCTTATATTAATAAGTTGGAACTAAACACGTGAGAGCACGAACTACTAAGCATCAATTAAATAACGTACACCTTACATGAATGAACTAAGAATGTTCACATGGATGAGTATATGTACAAAAATAAAACAAACAGAGTTCATACCAGCCTCTCACCACAACTTGGATTGTCGTAAATCATCATTATTACTCTTCACCTGTGGATTGAATAATATAGAATGATAACCAAGCTCCAAAGGAGACACGGAAGTCCGGTGAAATCTGCAACAAACTTTACAAAACCAAAGAAGAACAACAAATATTTTTGGGTTTTCGAATTAAAACAAGAACAAAAGGAAACAAGGAAACAAAGCAAAATATTTTTGGATTTTTTAATATTAAACCGAAACGAGAAAAGAAAGCAAACCAACAAAAGAAACTAAATAAACAAACAAAGAGAAACAACAGAAATATTTTTGGTATTTTTGAGTTTTGGAAATAAAGAACAAAACAAAAAGAAACGAAGAAGCCAAAGAAATCGAAAACAAACTAAAGAAACAAAAACATGGATATACAAAGAACTGACTGAACATGATAATAAGATGAGTGTGATGCCGATATACCTCCCCCAAGCCTAGAATTTTGTCCTAAGTGGAGATTATTCCCAAGGGGACCATGAGGTGGCGCCCCCGTAGTGTGCCCAGGAGGAGCCCTCCTCTTGATATGTGCCTCGAGGACGCCCCGATGTGCTGCGTGGTGTAGTCCTCGGAAGGCGCGTCTCGCCTCGCCTGCTTCTTGTGGAACTCCATCAAGCTCAGCTGCTCATCTATCTCTCCCGTGGGGCGTGACCATGGTCCCCTGTCAACTTTGAACAAAACAGGTTGCGGAAAAATAACTTCCCGCTCATCTCCGTCAATCAATAAAACTCTATATACTAAATGATCAGTAGTAGAGTTAGAAGTAATAAAATGATGAGCCTTCATGGCAGCAAGGTTAAGTCTATAAGAAGCAATCAATTCATCGTCAGGGGCAACAGAAAGGCCTAGAGCAGTTGTTATAAGTGTAGCAATAATGCCCCAATACATTGGTCCCTTAGCAGCAAGGTGGCGAGCAATAAGAGAACGAAGGTTATACACCTTGCTACGGTTAAGTGCAACATCAATAAAAGCAAGGTGATAGCTAGAAATGTTGCTAGTGTTCTCCCTACTAAGGATACTAGTAGCAAGATAATAAGTGAAATATCTGATGGCAGGAAATTGGTTGTTTCTTATCTTCCCGCGCTGGGTGAGCGGCCATCAGCATTGGTGATTTCTCGATAGAGCTCCATGAGATCAGCAGGTCTCTCCTGAATCCTGCACGCTGTCCCGGAAGCGTCGATACCTATAATGTTACAAAAAGTCTCCAAGCGAAAAGAAAAAGAGCTACCATTTTTAAATAAATAAAGCGGGTTGAATGATTATTAAAGCATCTATTACTATGCATATTCCTCTAAATTAAGTACCATGAAGTAATAATAGGGATCATAATTTTTGTTATATATGCACATGTATTAATAGCTCTGGAACTTTTTTGAGTAATATCCAAGTATTTTAAATGTTGATTATTATTGTGTTATGTGTGACTGCCTTATTCTTTCTCATACGTCATTGAGACACTACGGGAGATTGAATCAGTGTCGTGTGCCAAAGTCATTTGCCTTGTGCACTATATCGGGCACACGACAAGGCAAATCTTTGTCGTGTGCCGCACATGGCAAAGAACGGAGCACGGCCTAGTGGTCCAAAAAGTTCACGGGAACGAGTATATGTGTTTGTCGGTAACGAGATTGAGCTAGGCATGGAGTTACCAAAGATCGAATCTCGGACAAACTAAATATCACATGGCAATAGGAGTGGGGACTTGACGTATGATGTTCAAGCAACAAAGATAATAGTGGAAAGCACGTGGACCATCATGGGTTTCTAGATCCCGCTGTTGTTCATTGGTCGGAGAGGAGTCTCGATCATGTCTGGAGTGATGCCGAACTATAGGGTGGCACACTTAAGGTCAGTCGGTGTTTAGTTGATTTGACACCGAAGAGAAAAATAGAGAAGAGAGATAGAATTATTCCGGAATTTATCCGATGAAGGGGCAGCGAAAGGTGTTTCGGAGCTAGATAAATTAAGTAATATATTTAAATAATAATTAGTGTAATTAATAATTAAGTATATTTGTATTGATTTTTAAAGCCATTTTTGCCTTAAATGGGCTCCAGAAGGAAAAGAGTCTCGTTAGTTGAAAGGAGGGTGAGGCTTGCCTCCCTAGTGGGCTAGCCCACTAGGGCGCCGACGGCTGCCCCCTCCCTTGGCTGGCGCACAATGTGAGATAGTCCCACATGGGTTAGCCAAGGAGGGTGGCCTCCCTCCTCTTATATAAGGAGAGGCATCCCTCTCCCAAATGGCACCTAATCTCTCTCTCCTCTCTCTCTCTCTCTCTCTCTCTCTCTCTCTCTCTCTCTCTCAAACGTGGTTCCCTATTGGAGTTGCGCACGAGTCGAGGTTTTCTCCATCCGATGCACCGCCACGTCATTGGTTCTTCGGTCCAAGTCTTCAACTTCCGCTCGCTGCTTTGTTGGACCGGAGCCTAGGATTCGTCGTCTACACCGTACATATGTAGAGTTATGAGGTGATACCTTTTTTGGCACTAGTCGCCGGTACGACTACACGACCTTGAGGTCGGATACGTTCGACTTCATCAACAATGCTTGTGCAGGAGCGTAATCTCCGCTTTTGGTATTCAATGGTATGAACATCGATTTGCTCCGTTACTCTATATCTGCATAGTGGTAGATCTTGGATTTATCGGTTGTTGTTGTTAGGAAATAAAATGTTTTCTGCTACGGAACCCTACAGTTCCTAGATGTGGAAGGGTGATTGCTTTCCTCTTAATGGGGACAGCAGCAAGGGAAAAGTAAGGAGGTGGATGATTTCCCTCGGATTGGCATCCCGAAGGATAAATCACTAACGGGAAAGGTGCTTGCGGCTGCTTGATGGATTCTCTTCAGTTTCTCAACCCATCTTTTCGGGTCCGATCAGTTTTGTGTATTTGGTGTTTCCCATTGCCCTTTATTCAGGTGTTCTCATCGAGGGTGGTTTCGTTGTGTTGTTCAAGCGTTAAGGGTTGTGGTTGTTGTGTCTTGGTGAAGTTTGATGGGCTACCTTTGTACGAATAGGGTCTTTATGATATGTGAGTAGTTCAATTTGGTATGCTTGTATCGGTTTATACCTGTTTTCAGGTAAATTACTGGGACAGTCTCTTATTCTTAATTTATAGATTGGGGGCAAACTTTTCTCTCCTTTCTAAAAAAAGAAATACAACGTTCAACTGTACAAGTCTACGAAAAATACAGTAGAGTACAAGCCCCCCATGTTCAGTTCACAGAAAACATTAAATCCTTAGATTTTCTGTATTTCCAATTGATGCGGTATTTCTTACATATGACTGTACTTCAAATAAGAAATAAGAAATAGTTTTTTTTTACATTAATCCACTGCTTTATTACTCAGGGATGGAGTTTGAGTCCCACTGGACAGCCCCAGTCAGGACTCAGGAACTCAGGTATAGTATCAAACAAAAAAAGTTCTACTGGTACTAATTACTACCTCTGTTCCAAAATGTAATATTTTTTAGCAAACTAAACTAAATTGCTAAAAATGCTTTACATTTTGGAAATTAGGGAGTACATGTTTGGCACATACGTGTGCAGCAAAATTCGCTACACGTTTGACAAACGACAGCTCAAAACTCGAACATCCTGGAGAAACTCGAATATGCTCAAAACTCTGAAACAGAGTACTCATCTGCTTCAGTTCTTCCGGGATGTGACAGCCAGCGGGTTTCAGTCTTGTATCATCCTTCCAGAGAGTCACAATGTGGACGCAGTCAATTTGTAGCCTCACATTGGCATATCCTCTTTTCTTTGCATCTTCGAGTCCCTCTGGACATGCTAAAAGTTGATGTACGTGCAGATTCTACTTTTGGGAGGCCATTGCAACATAGCAAGATCTGGCTGCTCAAAACAGAACAAAAACAAAATCGTCAAATAGTTTGGAGCCCGCACAGTTCGTGGCTGTACTTCTCCGTGTTGGCGCCTAGGTTCAGCTTCAACTGCAAGGTCTGGAAGGCCCCAAGTGCCAGCATGCTACCGGTGCCGGCAGGCCTGCACTTGGATATCCGTTGGTTCGGTGGCACGACGGCGAGCTTCTTGACGACATTGCTGAGCGCGCCAACGCAAGTCGTGTCGTGCTCCCTCGCCAGCCGCTTCACGTCGTACAAGCACGAGGACCCGAAAAGCTCACGCACCGCCTTCATGAAGTCGTCGACGCCGTCCGGGAGCTTCTCGCCGGACATGATGCTCACGAAGTAGGCAACGTGGTAGGCGCCACTGAAAGTCGCCCACGACGGCCGAGCTCCGAACAGTCCAGAGTCTCGCAGCAGGCAGCGGAGCCTGATGGCGGCGATTCCGTCCGAGGGAAGCCGGTGGAAGTCGACGCCGCAGCCGGCGAGGTAGTCGATGGAATTGCGGTCTCTCTTGTCCTCGTCGGAGTCGATGTTGAACCCGGCAAGGTTGAACTCCCACGCCAAGCGCTGGCCGCCGACGGTGCAGAGTGCGATGCCCACCTGGAGCGGCTTCAGCCGGTTCACGTTGTCCCGGATGAGCTGGTACCGCTCCTCGGGGGTGAGGACGTGGTGGTTCCGTCCGTCGCCGAGGACGACACAGCCGGGGTACTGGACGTTTAACGCGACGTGCAGGGCAGACGGAGCGAACTTGCGGAGGACCTGTGATTCCTCGTCGAAGTTGTCGGCCCACACCGAGCGGACGGGCCATCCATGGTGCTCGACGGCGACGGAGCTTGCAGTGCGGCGGCGTCTGTTTCTGCCAGGGCGAGCGATGTGGACACGGTGGCTGCCCTAGGAAGATTGACTGATGCAGAGCGTGGGCGTCTGCTTCACGTTCTGCTGGGCTTTTGATCCGGAGACCAGCTTTCTCTTATATAGACGTGCAGGACTATCCGAAGGCCTCCATACCTGCTCTTGATTCGACCATGTCCGGCTCTGGGCTGAACGCGGAGTCCGTACGGAACTGGTATTCGAATCGAACGGTAAGTCCCGTAGAGGTTACTCCCGTAAGTCTAGCATTTTCGCCTCCAGTTTGAATCAAGTAAGGAAACGGAGAGCCTTCCGCGAATTAACCGAGCAGTTAGTGTTAGGAGAGGATCCAACGGTGAAAAAAATCGAGAGAAATAACAGAAAAAAAAAATGTACTGAAAAGATATGTGTAGCCAATCAGTGGCGGACCCAGGAAAATAATGGAGGATGGGCACACTCCATATCTTTTTTTCGCACAATCAACTAACAATATAAATTGAATCATTACATCGTAGATCAATACATTATACATATGTCCTCAAATGTTCATGATCCCAATACAAAATAGTTCAAACACATGAACGAAGTCTTACATGATGAAATATAACATAAGAGCAAGTACAATAAGCTTATGTAAACGGGCTATAAGGATTAGAATAATATTTTTATGGTGACATAGAAGAGAGAGAAGAGTAGTATAGGCTCTCATGCAAGAGCTAGCTGTTGCACGTGTTCCCAGGCATCTTGTGAGAGTGGAAGGTGGACCATGTATCAATAAAGTAACATATTTTTATAGTTCACTATTGTAATTGTTGACTGTAGAGTTGGCCATAGATGACGTGACAATTTCTTATAGACAGCTGCTAGCTCTACTATTGAACTTGCTCTAAATACAAACATCTTTATCATTTGGGAATTCTACGCTCTCGCATTCCCATGAAAGTTTCAACTATGTCATCTTCACTTACTTCCAAAAACACATCTCGCTCAATAAAAGTCATCGAGCAATGGTTCAAGAGCTCATCACCCATACTATTTCTCAACTTATTTTTGACTATACTCATTGCAGAGGATACTCTTTCAACATTTGTCGTAGCCACGGGTAAGAGCAATATCAATTTGACAAGTAAGTAGACCAAATCATAAACAAGATGCTTTTTTTGTTTCAACAAGCATAGTAGAGAGGTCACCAATATGATTTACACATTTGAACCTATCATCTTTTCTCATATCAATAATAAAGTTATCAAGTTGGAACTCAAGTCTTATCAACTCCACACTTGATATGTCATTGGGGTAGAATTGGGCAAGCCGCATTACCTTTTGTGGATCATAAGAAGCAAATGCATTCAATGGATTGAAAGCGGACATGCAAACAAGCAACTCCATATTAACCTCATCAAATCGATTGTCAAGCTCTTGAATAATTTGATCAACAACACCAAGATATACTGTAACATCCCAAGTATGAAAAATAGCCATTAGAATGTTTGCTCTCTGTTATTTTATGTTTTGCATCATGACATCATGTTCATTGCATCTGTTTTGCTTGTTTTCCATTTGTTTTCCTCTGTTTTGCTTTGTTTTCCAACTGTTTTCCTTTGTTTTCTATTTGAATTTCAAATCAAATTTCAAACCTTTTGTTTCATACTTGTGATGTTACAATTTCCAAATGAATAATTCAAATAAAAACAATCATTTGTTTCCATTAAAGTTGTGATACCAAAACTATTGTTTTGTTTCTATCAAAAATTCATTTAATACCAAACACTTTTCAAATTCAATTAATTTCCAAAACAGCAACCCTTTTGAAAATTATGAAAATGACAAAACACTTCCATCATTTGTTTCCATCAAACCATGAGGTTCAAACTATTTAAAATTATGGCTTTCAATAACTCACTTAACTCAAATTTCATTCAAATTCAATTACAATTTCTTCCAAACAGCAACCATGTTGAATTTATGAGAATTACAAACCAAATTCTAATCCTTTTTATTTCAATTAAACTCTAAGGTTCAACTATTTAAATCTTGTTTTCAATATTCACTTAATAACCAAATTCATTCAAATTTCAATCAAATTACCAAACAGCAAATAATTTGAAATATTTTGTAAAACAAAAGTTGGCAATTGTTGTAGATACCCTAAATAACCTATAACCAAATTTTTCTAAATTTTTCTAACCCAAACAAGTAACCTTTCCTTTCCTATTCCAATCTGCAAAAAAAAAAGGAAAAAAAAAACCAGAGAGAAGGGAGGGCAGCCAGTGGGTTGCACCCAGCCCACCTTCCTCCCACGGCCCGATACCCCTCGGGGTCATCTTCTTCCCTGTACGGTCGTGCATCGAACCTGTCCACGTCGATGGCAGAGGAGCAGCAACGGCCAGCAGCCCTCCCCCTTCCCCTTAAAACCTAGCCGAGCACATCTCCCTCTGCCCTAACTCCCTTCCTCCTCTCCCCTCTCCCCCCGCCTCCATTTTTCCCCCTCCGATTCCTCCTTCTGCTCTGCACCTCCCCTCCTCTGAACCTGCACAACCTGAACCCGAAAGCCTCCACCTTCCCTCCAGCGAGCGCCGCCGTTCCTCTGCGCCACCGTGATGGGAAGGGGCGGGAATGGGTTCCCCCCACCGCGGGCTTCCTCCTCCACCCCTCAGCTTGGACCGGGAGGGCTCGGAGCGCCGTCGCCGCCAAGTCGGCCGCGACCACCTCTGCCGAGCGCTGCTTCTCCCTCCGTTTCCCTCGATGGTGAGCACCGCTTCCCCTCGTCTCTCCTCCCTCTATCTCCACGCTAGCGCCCACAGCACCCACGGCCACCGCGCGGACCACGGCGAGCCGCAGCAGCCCGCCGGCGGCCGCCCTCCTCCGCCTCTGTTGCGTGTACATGAACCTGCAAAGGTTCAGTTAAGTCCGCTATCGGCACCTCATACCGAAACAGGCCCTTAACTGTCACAAGCAATCGCACCACCGTAGTGGTTCTGCTCTCTGTGCGCGCAGCAGGAGGTCTGGGGTTCGAGTCCCCCTCCCGCAAAATTAAACCACCCTTTTTATTTATTTTGTTTGGTTACAGAAACTTCACAGAAATCACAGAACAGTCCATGTTGTTAACTTCTAGGCCCCTGTTAATTTTTCCTAAGTCCCTAGCAGCTAATTAAATGGCAGATTACACCTTAAACTTGTAAATTGCCTAAATAATTCATTTTAACTCCAATTTCAACATTTTAAATATGTTTTCTGTACCAAATTAAATTCTCTACCCAAATATAAAATTTGTTTACTGTTTTGAATATTTTAAATTGGTGAAATATTTGAAAACTTGTTTAATTCATTTAATTTTGCAAAAATCATAACTTGGGCATAAAAATTCCAAATTCAACAAACTAAATATGTTTTCCATTCAATTTTTCATGTACTTTGCAAATATCAACTTTGTTTGCTGTTTTGAATAATTTAAATTGCTGAAAACAACTGTTTCTTGTTTAATGCATTTAAAATTGTCAAATTAATAACTTGCTCATTTTAAATCCTTTTTCAACAAATGAAATATGTTTTCCATGCAAAATTAAACCCTCTTTCCAAATATAAACTTTGATTTCTGTTTTGAATAATTAAAATTGGTTAAATAATTTAAACCTTGTTTAAATCATTTAATATTGTTAAATTCATACCTTGGTCAAATTAATTCCTTTTTGAACTTATAAAATATGTTTTCCAACCATAAAAGTATAAGCTTTTCAATTATGAATCTCACTTAATGTTTTGCACAAATAAAAATTCAAATAAGTTCATGTTTGAATTAAATTCATTTAATTCTTGCTTAAACTTGTTTAATTCATAAATAATTTATTTGAAATCCTTTTTCAACAAGTGAAACATGTATTCCAACTAACATCTTGTGTTCTTTTCAAATATGAACTTTGTTATCTATTTTGAGCAACTAAAATGGGAGAAAACAACAAATGCTTGTGTGACACCTTTAAGGAACCAAAATTCCATAACTTAATAAATGAATTCCAAACTTAGTAAACCTTATTTCAAATTGTTTCTATTGTTGTTATCTTTCTGTTTTCCTCATCCATGCATCATGCTAATCCACTTTCACCTGTTGTTTAGTTGTAAAACAATTATTTCAACCATAATTCATGGGCTTTTCATATGCAACTCAAGTTGCATGTGGGTCCATTTAATCATGTTATGTTACCATGTCAGCTATCTTATTTTGATGCATCAATTAAATGGTCATGCATCATCCCATGTTTGTGCACTATGCCATGATATTGATTGTTTGTCTCTCTGCGTTGTTTGTTTGCTTCTTCCCGGATATACGACGACGTTGAGACCGACGATACTTACGACACCCCTTCTGAGGATCTAGCTCAGTACCAGGCTGCTGAGTTTGCAGGCAAGTATTCACTCACGTGAACCATTGTGTTCCTTTCAACATTGGATACCGATACTTTCCGTTGTCTATTCTGCTAGCCCTATGAATCGTTGCTTGTGTTCGATCCTATCACATGTTATCCTTTAACCCTGATATAGCCTCACCGCCACACCTATAACCCCGTTGTTTGTTGCCCGTGTCTTACTAGCATGCTTAGGGTTGTTTTTGCTCGAGTCTGTTGTCCGTTACTTTCTGTTACTATATCATTATGTTCTGGGGCTCGATGTTTAAACAATCAACCTGTTAATGTTTGAGGTAATAATAATTGGATGATAAGGCACCGGCAGGAGGCCCGGCGTGGTTTTGAGGCCTGCTAGTGTCGAACCTAATTAGGAAAAGGGTCTTGTCTACTGATCCATGATGAGCGCACTAACCGCATGTGGGAAGCGTGTATGGGCGCCCCCCTCAATTTGATTCGATTCGCATCTCGTCCAAATCGCCTCATTTAGTTCGGGTTTTCCATTCGCCGCATGCATATGCAGGTGCGAACCCTTGGCGCCAGGGTGGAACTTTTGTAGTCGGCATTTAGGGAGACACGTTCTTAGAGTGCTATGAGGGTCCCCTTTTCTTCGTGGGGCTTGATTAGCCGTGCGCTCAATTGCACGGGGTTCTTTGGGCTTGATGCGAAGAAGAGTTGAGTTGTGTTGAGTGCCCCGCTTGGTGGGAAAGGCCTTCCCATCTGGCGGGTTATTCTTACGTGTACGGCCAAATTGGTGCACCCCTGCAGGGTAAATCTTCTCGAGAAGCCGTGTTTTCCGCGGTTATGGATGACTTGGTGAAAGTACTGGCTAACAAGTACTCAGAACAACTTACACCTAACTAATGATAACTTGACTAGTAATAGTCTTATTGACACAATAACTTGAACCATCATTAATCCAACTGTGTGAGTTATCCTCGGATTGCTTCTTTGGATAAGGGGCGGGATCCAGGATGGGTTTGTTTGGAGTTAGTTGTAGTTGGTTACGATACGCTATCTTATCCCCTTTGTGTTAGCCGGAAGTTCTAGTTTGTATCTGTAGTTGGTTAGAGCAGCCCGCTGCAGCATCTTTTGTATCACCCCTTCTTCCGTTGAACCCAAAGCATATGTGCTTGGTGTTGACGGGCACACTTTGGTGAATTGTGAGTCTTGCTTGCCAGTACGTTTATGTACTGACCCCTTTGGGGCTGTGGTTTCCGCAGACTACGTTTGCGAGGATCCCCATGGTGGCTACTACGTGGAGTTTGACGAGGCTGCTGACGAGTAGATAGCGGACCCGGGCAGGATCCGAGACTTCGTGGATGGGTTCCGTCTTTTCGTTTCCGTCCTCTTAGGCCTATTTGGATCTTGTCTGTACTCAGACATGTTGAATGCTTCCGCTGTGATGTAATGATGATATGTTGGGACATGTGTCCTCTGGATGATTGTATTTGCTATCTCCGCTCTAGTGAGAGCTATTTGCAACTTATTTCAATCTTTTGTGTCGTAGAGATATGTTGTGATATCGCTTGTTCAAATGCCGTTGACGTACCATGTGTGTATGTTTTGAAGTACGTCAATGGAAGTATCTGGATTTCTATGGGATGGTTTGCGCAGACGATGAATAGTAGAGAATGGTTGTCACACGTTTACGTGTTGGCCTGCTCATATTGAGATGCGGGTGCCGGTATGCCCCGTAAGCCATTTGTTCTACTGTTTAGCGGACTGTGAGTATCCCCTAGAAGTCTGGGTGCGACAAATGGTATCAGAGCCTGTCTGCCCGTAGGATCCCTTTTTACTGGTCGCAGTTGAGTCTAGAAACTATTTTGTAGCTATATAGGAAAAATGAAACGCGAGAGTAGGAATTCTGTTCTTTTTCTTTTTTCCCCACCCACCCTCCCTTTTCTGGTAAGGAAGTGTAACGTTGTTTTCTCTTCTCATCTAAACTTTCAAGTTAGGATTTCACGAATCCTGGTTTCTCTAGGATAGTTATATATACTAGACCATAGGAATGGAGGTGGTTGTGACATGATTTATCATGTTGCCTACTCACGATTCAGAACGGAGGCGTGTAAGCCCCGGAAGCAGATCCTCTATTCCTTAAGCAGTAGATATTGATCCTTTAGAAGCCCGGATGGGTTTTCCGTAGTACCTCAGGAGTGTTTTGATCTCGTTTTTCCCGGTGTTGCTTCGTTATCCTGTTCTTTTCAACATCCTTTTCGTCCGTTCAAACATTGTTGTTGCTTTCCACTACAGTTCTTCTACCGGCGTCTAATCAATAACTCTGTTCCACCCTTCTGGCCAGATAGTCTATTCTCCAAATGAATCAAGTTCTATTCAACTATACACTCTCGATGCAAAACAACTTCCTTCAATTGAAAATGTTACGGTGGTTTGCGAATTCCCTGACGTCTTTCCAGAAGAGTTGCCAGGAATGCCTATCGTTTTGAACTTCCAGAAAAACTATCCAAGGTGCACGATGTGTTTCACGTGTCACAGCTCAAAAGGATCTTCGCAAGAAGTATCCGGACCTTTTTCTTTTCTCAGTAGGAATCTCGGGGCGCGATTCCTTCAAGGGGGGGCGTTTTGTAACATCCCAAGTATGAAAAATAGCCATTAGAATGTTTGCTCTCTGTTATTTTATGTTTTGCATCATGACATCATGTTCATTGCATCTGTTTTGCTTGTTTTCCATTTGTTTTCCTCTGTTTTGATTTGTTTTCCAACTGTTTTCCTTTGTTTTCTATTTGAATTTCAAATCAAATTTCAAACCTTTTGTTTCATACTTGTGATGTTACAATTTCCAAATGAATAATTCAAATCAAAACAATCATTTGTTTCCATTAAAGTTGTGATGCCAAAACTATTGTTTTGTTTCTATCAAAAATTCATTTAATACCAAACACTTTTCAAATTCAATTAATTTCCAAAACAGCAACCCTTTTGAAAATTATGAAAATGACAAAACACTTCCATCATTTGTTTCCATCAAACCATGAGGTTCAAACTATTTAAAATTATGGCTTTTAATAACTCACTTAACTCAAATTTCATTCAAATTCAATTACAATTTCTTCCAAACAGCAACCATGTTGAATTTATGAGAATTACAAACCAAATTCTAATCCTTTTTGTTTCAATTAAACTCTAAGGTTCAACCATTTAAATCTTGTTTTCAATATTCACTTAATAATCAAATTCATTCAAATTTCAATCAAATTACCAAACAACAAATAATTTGAAATATTTTGTAAAACAAAAGTTGGCAATTGTTGTAGATACCCTAAATAACCTATAACCAAATTTTTCTAAATTTTTCTAACCTAAACAAGTAACCTTTCCTTTCCTATTCCAATCTGCAAAAAAAAATTAATAAGGAAAAAAAAGAATAAAAACCAGAGAGAAGGGAGGGCAGCTAGTGGGCTGCACCCAGCCCACCTTCCTCCCACGGCCCGATACCCCTCGGGGTCATCTTCTTCCCTGTACGGCCGTGCATCGAACCTGTCCACGTCGATGGCAGAGGAGCAGCAACGGCCAGCAGCCCTCCCCCTTCCCCTTAAAACCTAGCCGAGCACCTCTCCCTCTGCCCTAACTCCCTTCCTCCTCTCCTCTCTCCCCCCACCTCCATTTTTCCCCCTCCGATTCCTCCTTCTGCTCTGCACCTCCCCTCCTCTGAACCTGCACAACCTGAACCCGAAAGCCTCCACCTTCCCTCCGGCGATCGCCGCCGTTCCTCTGCACCACCGTGATGGGAAGGGGCGGGAATGGGTTCCCCCCACCGCGGGCTTCCTCCTCAACCCCTCAGCTTGGACCGGGAGGGCTCGGAGCGCCGCCGCCGTCGCCGCCAAGTCGCCGGCGACCACCTCTGCCGAGCGCTGCTTCTCCCTCCGTTTCCCTCGATGGTGAGCACCGCTTCCCCTCGTCTCTCCTCCCTCTATCTCCACGCTAGCGCCCACAGCACCCACGGCCACCGCGTGAACCACGGCAAGCCGCAGCAGCCCGCCGGCGGCCGCCCTCCTCCGCCTCTGTTGCGTGTACATGAACCTGCAAAGGTTCAGTTAAGTCTGCTATCGGCACCTCATACCGAAACAGGCCCTTAACTGTCACGAGCAATCGCACCACCGTAGTGGTTCTGCTCTCTATGCGCGCAGCAGGAGGTCTGGGGTTCGAGTCCCCCTCCCGCAAAATTAAACCACCCTTTTTATTTATTTTGTTTGGTTACAGAAACTTCACAGAAATCACAGAACAGTCCCTGCTGTTAACTTCTAGGCCCCTGTTAATTTTTCCTAAGTCCCTAGCAGCTAATTAAATGGCAGATTACACCTTAAACTTGTAAATTGCCTAAATAATTCATTTTAACTCCAATTTCAACATTTTAAATATGTTTTCTGTACCAAATTAAATTCTCTACCCAAATATAAAATTTGTTTACTGTTTTGAATATTTTAAATTGGTGAAATATTTGAAAACTTGTTTAATTCATTTAATTTTGCAAAAATCATAACTTGGGCATAAAAATTCCAAATTCAACAAACTAAATATGTTTTCCATTCAATTTTTCATGTACTTTGCAAATATCAACTTTGTTTGCTGTTTTGAATAATTTAAATTGCTGAAAACAAATGTTTCTTGTTTAATGCATTTAAAATTGTCAAATTAATAACTTGCTCATTTTAAATCCTTTTTCAACAAATGAAATATGTTTTCCATGCAAAATTAAACCCTCTTTCCAAATATAAACTTTGTTTTCTGTTTTGAATAATTAAAATTGGTTAAATAATTTAAACCTTGTTTAAATCATTTAATATTGTTAAATTCATACCTTGGTCAAATTAATTCCTTTTTGAACTTATAAAATATGTTTTCCAACCATAAAAGTATAAGCTTTTCAATTATGAATCTCACTTAATGTTTTGCACAAATAAAAATTCAAATAAGTTCATGTTTGAATTAAATTCATTTAATTCTTGCTTAAACTTGTTTAATTCATAAATAATTTATTTGAAATCCTTTTTCAACAAGTGAAACATGTATTCCAACTAAAATCTTGTGTTCTTTTCAAATATGAACTTTGTTATCTATTTTGAACAACTAAAATGGGAGAAAACAACAAATGCTTGTGTGACACCTTTAAGGAACCAAAATTCCATAACTTAATAAATGAATTCCAAACTTAGTAAACCTTATTTCAAATTGTTTCTATTGTTGTTATCTTTCTGTTTTCCTCATCCATGCATCATGCTAATCTACTTGCACCTGTTGTTTAGTTGTAAAACAATTATTTCAACCATAATTCATGGGCTTTTCATATGCAACTCAAGTTGCATGTGGGTCCATTTAATCATGTTATGTTACCATGTCAGCTATCTTATTTTGATGCATCAATTAAATGGTCATGCATCATCCCATGTTTGTGCACTATGCCATGATATTGATTGTTTGTCTCTCTGTGTTGTTTGTTTGCTTCTTCCCGGATATACGACGACGTTGAGACCGACGATACTTACGACACCCCTTCTGAAGATCTAGCTCAGTACCAGGCTGCTGAGTTTGCAGGCAAGTATTCACTCACATGAACCATTGTGTTCCTTTCAACATTGGATACCGATACTTTCCGTTGTCTATTCTGCTAGCCCTATGAATCGTTGCTTGTGTTCGATCCTATCACATGTTATCCTTTAACCCTGATATAGCCTCACCTCCACACCTATAACCCCGTTGTTTGTTGCCCGTGTCTTACTACCATGCTTAGGGTTGTTTTTGCTCGAGTCTGTTGTCCGTTACTTTCTGTTACTATATCATTATGTTATGGAGCTCGATGTTTAAACAATCAACCTGTTAATTTTTTAGGTAATAATAATTGGATGGTAAGGCACCGGCAGGAGGCCCGGCGTGGTTTTGAGGCCTGCTAGTGTCGACCCTAATTAGGAAAAGGGTCTTGTCTACCGATCCATGATGAGCGCACTAACCGCATGTGGGAAGCGTGTATGGGCGCCCCCCTCAATTTGATTCGATTCGCATCTCGTCCAAATCGCCTCATTTAGTTCGGGTTTTCCATTTGCCGCATGCATATGCAGGTGCAAACCCTTGGCGCCAGGGTGGAACTTTTGTAGTCGGCATTTAGGGAGACACGTTCTTAGAGTGCTATGAGGGTCCCCTTTTCTTTGTGGGGCTTGATTAGCCGTGCGCTCAATTGCACGGGTTTCTTTGGGCTTGATGCGAAGAAGAGTTGAGTTGTGTTGAGTGCCCCGCTTGGTGGGAAAGGCCTTCCCATCTGGCGGGTTATTCTTACGTGTACGGCCAAATTGTTGCACCCCTGCAGGGTAAATCTTCTCGAGAAGCCGTGTTTTCCACGGTTATGGATGACTTGGTGAAAGTACTGGCTAACAAGTACTCAGAACAACTTACACCTAACTAATGATAACTTGACTAGTAATAGTCTTATTGACACAATAACTTGAACCATCATTAATCCAACTGTGTGAGTTATCCTCGGATTGCTTCTTTGGATAAGGGGCGAGATCCAGGATGGGTTTGTTTGGAGTTAGTTGTAGTTGGTTACGATACGCTATCTTATCCCCTTTCTGTTAGCCGGAAGTTCTAGTTTGTATCTGTAGTTGGTTAGAGCAGCCCACTGCAGCATCTTTTGTATCACCCCTTCTTCTGTTGAACCCAAAGCATCTGTGCTTGGTGTTGACGGGCACACTTTGGTGAATTGTGAGTCTTGCTTGCCAGTACGTTTATGTACTGACCCCTTTGGGGCTGTGGTTTCCGCAGACTATGTTTTCGAGGATCCCCATGGTGGCTACTACGTGGAGTTTGACGAGGCTGCTGACGAGTAGATAGCGGACCCGGGCAGGATCCGAGACTTCGTGGATGGGTTCCGTCTTTTCGTTTCCGGCCTCTTAGGCCTATTTGGCTCTTGTCTGTACTCTGACATGTTGAATGCTTCCGCTGTGATGTAATGATGATATGTTGGGACATGTGTCCTCTGGATGATTGTATTTGCTATCTCCGCTCTAGTGAGAGCTATTTGCAACTTATTTCAATCTTTTGTGTCGTAGAGATATGTTGTGATATCGCTTGTTCAAATGCCGTTGACGTACCATGTGTGTATGTTTTGAAGTACGTCAATGGAAGTATCTGGATTTCTATGGGATGGTTTGCGCAGACGATGAATAGTAGAGAATGGTTGTCACACGTTTACGTGTTGGCCTGCTCATATTGAGATGCGGGTGCCGGTATGCCCCGTAAGCCATTTGTTCTACTGTTTAGCGGACTGTGAGTATCCCCTAGAAGTCCGGGTGCGACATATACTTCTCTTCTATAACGGTCGTCATTTGTTTGTACTTCGTAATACCGATGTGATCTTCCATGGGCCACATATTGATCATTCGGTGAAGGAACTTGAATGTCATGTTTGTTGCAAAACAATGTCACTTTTGCAAGAAATCCCTCCCATCCATGAGACCTCATACGTTTCATTTGGTTCTTTGCCAATCCAACAAGCCCCATTGCATTAAGAATATCTTGATCCCTCTTTTGCAAGGATATAGACAAGTCATTTGTGTAGCCAAGAATAACAAGCATCAAGTGAAGATTGAAAACAAAGTCAAATGATTCAAAGGCCGCGGCAAATCCACGTATTCGTGTCCAATCACTCTTTTTTCAAGGATATTTTCCAATCCTTAGGAGCACTTCGAGAATTGTGGGATACATATCAACAATGTGGCAAATGGTTTTGAAATGAGAACCCCACCGAGTATCACCGGGTCTATATAAACCCATTTCTTGATTCAATCCACTTCCACTTTCAATTTCACCCATTTCAAGTGCTTCCAAAACTTTTTGAGCTCTAACATCTCGAAGCATATCATGACGTTTTGATGCAGCACACCCCATTCCACCAAGCCCATCACCAAATGGACCTATGACAAGATCACGACCAAAGGCGATGCTTGATAAGGTGAAGTCAATCATCTCTCTCTATGCATTCGATGACTTGGTGAATGGTGCGCTACCTCATGGAAATGCCATATGTGTGCTCATGTTTGATCCCACCAAGGAGCCCCAAGAAGACGTCCAAGATGCCCAAGAATGCGCGAAAGACGATGCCCAAGAAGCTATGAAAGAAGTCCGAGAGGAAGACGTCGAGGAAGAAGAAGAGAAGGAGAAGGGAGGAGGAGAGCAGGAGAGCCGACCTCAAACCCCAGCCAGGTCAGCCTCCAGGCCGGACCCCATCCAGAGGCTGCCGGCCCCACGGAGCCTTAGGCTGGCCAGCCACCCGAGCGACTCGGCCCCCACCCCGCCCATGCACCAGGCCGGGCGACCACCCAAAGGCTCTGGCCTCCACCCCGGCCCAGGCCGGCGCGCTTGCGCTGCCAGGCCGGCCTCCCCGCGGTTGATCCCACCCCAGCCAGGCCGGCCTCCCAGGCCGGGAGCCCTGAAGACACGCAAATGAAGGCTAACCCCCCCCCCTTTTCCCCCCTCACCTACCCCCTTGGCTATATAAGGAACCCCTTTGGCTAGATCTAGGGTTAGAGATGAATTTAGACATTTGAGCTTTGCTCTTTACCCCTCTTGTGAGGCTACTCCTATGATTTGTACCTAGGACCGTATGAAGTCTACTACTATGATGTGTATCTAGGATCGTATCAAGATTCATCAGGTTTCCTATCCTTTCCCCTTGGAATTCAGTTAGGGACTTTCCAATCTTCCTCAACTAACCCTTGAGGTTCTATTAGCGTGGTGGACCGGCCACGGGTTTGAAGCGGTTTCCAATAAGGTGAGTTCGGTTTGATCAATTGTTTCGTAGGCGGCCATTGCAGCTTAGTTGACGGGAGATCGGGTCTTTAAGTTCTTGCTAATTATCCTCTCTCCCCGATCCCCCTCTGGTTCCCCTTGTGTTCTTCGTGTTTGTCGTTCGTTCTTCGTGTTCTCGGTCAATTCGTGAAGATCAGGCCACCCAAGACGGTAACCCATCCATCATCTGGTATCAGCAGCTAGATTGACACGAATTTGACCCACACTATCCCCCTTTAGATCCAAAAAATTTCTTCCCCCGCCCTAAATTTGAAAATTTCACCAAAAATAGCCAAAAAGGGATTTCGACCGATCTGTGGATTTGTTGAGTTTTTCGTGGATTTGTTGCTTGAGACCATTCCCACCTTTTTATTCATCCAGTTTTCTCGAATTTGTCCAAAAAAATTCTTGGATTTGAAAGAATTTCGAAATTGGGGAAAAATCCCAGAAAAATCCTGCTCTTCGTTTCCTGGACAGATTTTCGAACGTGTTTTTCTTTGTCGTTGTTGGTCCGATTTGAGTGATTCAAGTTTCCACAGCGAAGCCCACACTATCATCTACGCAACTATATCAAAGGGATCGACACGAAATAGACAACCCCCATCCGTAAGTCCATGATCATCCATCTAATAGGTATAACTTGCTTCCGCTTGAACTAACCCATCATTCGTGTACCTTGCCTATTCGGACTAGGTCTTTTATATTGCTTGGCATCACACTAGTGGCATCGAGTGTGTGTGTTTTGCACTTGTGAGAGCGTAGTTCGACTAGGCTTGGAATTTGTATCCCCATATAGCAAAAGGTGAAAAGAGAATAAAAAAAAAAGATCGATGCCAAGTGTTATCCCTTGTAGGAACATGTAGCTTCGCGTTGCAAAATAAAAGAGAGTGACCGATTGCCACGGTGCGAATCTTGTTGCCTCTTATAGTTTGCAATTTGAGCTAGCGTCCTCCTTGTGTTGGTGTGGCATTGAGCTTAGGCTTCGTTAGGAACATTTCGTCTCTGCTCATCCTTTGGCCGCACTAACCCCATTTATCACTTGTGTGTGTGTTCTATTTTTGTTTCCTCCACTAGGTCCGGTTCTTTTGCTAACATTTCATTTCGGTTCTTCTCTACGTTTGACAACAAACTTTTCTTCCGATTTGTTGATTTTCCTTGCCACTTTCCTCACCCATTTGCCTTCCACATAAAGCGTGTGTGTTGTTGTTTGCGGTTTTTATTTGATCTTTTTGGACTCACTTTGGACATACCGCCCTACACCTAGGATCGTCCACTAGACTCAACACGACCAAAAAAAGTAACATTGGGTAAGTGAGACATATATTCTTCATATTACACTTGTGTGTTTTTTAGATGGCTAGGGAAGGAGTGCTCACAAGTCCGAGCTCGGAAGATGAAGGAAACCCATTCTCCAACGACAACTACCACAACTTCGTCATCCACATCGACCATTTCCAACTCCGACAACTTGTGAAAGACAGATTGGAGCGCTATGAACGTTGAATCCAAGCACAAGAGGCTCGATTGAATGATCAAATGACGCTCATCAACATCAGTTTGGCTAACCTAGACAACCGTCGTGGATCATCATTGTCCTCAAGGTCGAGACGTTCAAGCTAACAACCTCAAGATCATCACCAAGCTCGTCGCCATGATCACAACCCAAACATGGAAGATGGTGGACAACCACAACAACCAACACCACCACCTCCTCCACCACAAGCTCCTTGACGACATTGGTATGAAGATAGCTCGTCATCACCACCACCTCGACACTGACAAGGCTGTGGTGACCCTCTTCAAAATCGCCCTTAACGACCGGACCTTTGACAACATCATCCACCACCTCCACAAGGCCCCGCTAATGACTATGGTCACAATGACTTTGTGGAAGGTGCTCGCCAACATCGAAGGCCACCAAGGCACAATGCGCGTCCCCGCCACAATGACCTCCAAGAACAAGAACTTCCTCAATACCCTCGCAATGAACAAGAGCTTCCTCAACAACAAAACCGTGACAATGATGATAGTGAACGCCGAGAATCACGACTACATCATCATCATCAACCACCTCCTAACGACCACCAGCGTCATACTCCTCATCATGACCGCCAACGCCAAGCCAATGAGGATGACACATATGATCTTTCACCTCTTATCTATGATGAAGACCAACATGAGCGATCACATCGACAACATGAAGACAACAATATGAGTGTCATTCGCTTCAACGTCCCAAAGTTCAATGGTGAAAATGATCCCGAAGAATATCTTGCTTGGGCTCTCAAGGTGGACAAGATCTTCGGCATCCACAACTTTAGTGACAAGAAGATGGTTGTTATGGCTTCTTTGGAGTTTGAAGGCTATGAACTCTTATGGTGGGACCGTCTCCAAGCGGAAAGACTCAACAACCGGATTTCTCCCATTGCCACTTGGAATGAAGCAATTCATGAATGCTCGCTTCGTTCCTCCACACTACAAGTGTGACCTCTTCAAAAAGCTACAAGAGCTTAGACGAGGTTTGAAGTCGGTTGATGAGTACTACAAGGAGATGGAGACCGCTTTGATAGGATCTCATGTGATGGAATCTCAAGAGCCAACAATAGCCCGCTTTCTCAATGGCCTCAACTATCCCATAAGAAAGATTGTCGAGTATCAACCATATGACAACATCGTTGCACTTGTCCATCAAGCTCTCAAGGTTGAGCGTCAAATTGCCGAAGACCTCAAGTATAACAAGCAAAAGGCTTACTTTACCTTAAGGCCTTCTTCTTCGTCTCCAATGACACAAGTAACAACACCGACCACCGCCAAGAGCACCTCTAGAGCTCCCAATGCTACCAACAAAACTCCACAACCGTTCAAGAAACAAGCGTCTCCTACCACCACCTCTAATGCTCCTCAAGTCAAATCGAGCACAATTACTTGCTTCAAATGTGGTGGAAGTGGACACAAGTCTTTCGAGTTTTCCCACAAGATGATCATGACTGTCAACCAAGATGGTGAACGTGACTCAATGAGTGAAGGCGAATACTATGCCTTGCACCAAGTTGCTATTAATTACTTGGGAGTGCAAAACTATGAAGAAGAGAGTGTCTATTGCGATGAGGACAAGAATCCATCAGTAGTGGTGACACGAGTTCTTACCACTTCTCCTCAAGATTAACATGACCAACGGTGCAACCTCTTTCAAACTAGAGCCGACATCAATGGCAAATCAATCAAGATTAACATTGATGGAGGTAGTTGTCACAATTTGGCTAGCAAAGAGCTTTGCGACAAACTCCAATTGACTTACAAGCAACACCCACACCCCTACCATTTCCAATGGCTTAGTGACTCAGGCACCTTCAAGATTCAACACATGGTCACCGTACACTTCAAGATTGGCCCCTATGAAGACACGGTTGAGTGTGACGTTGTGCCTATGACCGTGTGTAATATTCTTCTTGGAAGACCTTGGAAATATGACAAGAGTGCTATTCATGACGGACACACCAACCACTATAGCTTTAAGTGGAATAACAAGACATTTCTGCTCCTCCCCATGTCTCCTAGCCAAGTGATCGCCGACAACGCCAAGACCCTCGCACGCAAACAAGAAGAGCTCAAATCACGTGAGATGAGTGGTGAGAGAGTGATCCACCTAGAGGAGAGTGAGAGCCACAAGCCAAACATGAGTGGAAAAATTTCGAGTGCTCCCAAAGGCCTTGCCTTACTTGCCACTAAAAGAGAGATGCGAGAGTTACGAGATGACTCATCCATACTTTACTTTGTCCTCGTGTGCAAAGGAGAAGCACTTGAAACTAACGCCATAACAAGGTTTCCTCCATCTTTGTTGTCTTTGTTGCAGGAATTTGAGGACGTGTTTCCTGAAGAACTACCACCGGGTCTACCTCCCCTACGTGGCATCGAACACCGCATTGACCTCATTCTGGATGCGACACTTCCAAACCATGCTCCCTACCACACCAGCCCCGAGGAGACTAAGGGGATTGAGAGGAAAATTCAAGAACTTCTTGAGAAAGGTTTCATCCGCGAATCTCTTAGCCCTTGTGTTGTTTCGGTTATTCTTGTCCCTAAGCAAGATGATACTTCTCGCATGTGCGTGGATTATCGCCCTATCAATACTATCACCATTAGATATAGACATCCCATCTCTAGGCTTGATGATATGCTTGATGAATTAAGTGGTGGTACTATATTTCCAAAATTGACCTTAAAAGTCGATATCACCAAATTCGCATGAGCATAGGTGATGAATGGAAAACAGCTTTCAAAACTAAACATGGTTTGTATGAATGGCTTGTCATGCCCTTTGGTCTTTCAAATGCTCCTTCAACTTTCATGCGTCTTATGAATGAAGTTTTGCGCCCTTTAATTGGCAAATTTGTCGTGGTTTATTTTGACGACATCATTATCTATAGCAAATATTTCCCACAAGAAGCCCATGGTGTTCCAAGAAGGCGGCCTTGTTTGTCTACACTTGCGCAAAGACCCTTTCCCACAAGAGCACAACTCCAAGATCAAGCCAAGAAGTGATGGACCTTTCAAGATCATCAAGCGCATCAACAACAACGCCTACAAGATCGACTTACCGCAATCCAAGTACTGATGGAGGGATGATAACCTGGTACCCCAACGCCAAGGTGTAACTCGGCCCAAAGGACGTTGCGCAAAGACCCGGCTAGGATAAAGGAGCTTCTAGAAAGCCCAAGATCGTAGGCATGGTAACCCGGATTGTGGGTTCCGGTAAGGAAGTTTAGGGTTTTGTAAGCAGTGTCCGGGTAGGACTCAGAGTACGCTTTGGAGAACAGGCCAGGGATCCGGATGCTTTATAAGCCGGCCCCTAGGTTAGGTTTAGGGATCCAAGAGTTCGAGCAATATCGCTAGGTATCGAGTATGCAGTGTAACACGAGAATTGAGATTAATATATCGAGATCGGGGACTCGACGACTTGCTTGCCGGCTACCGGATCGCATACCATCATGTTTTCCTCTGAGCTAAACCCTCTCCCAAACACCAGTGTTGTCTTGCCCCAAGATAAGTTACCCCCGGTAACGTCTGCCGTGATTATCCCACGACAGTTGGCGCCCACCGTGGGGCTTGCGTCCAAAGGTGTTTACATCACGGGAGAAGCTCGGAAGAACATGGAGAATCTTGTCATCGGCGATACCTATACCGACCGCGAAGGAGAGAAGATGGTGGACGATTCCGGCTGGGGGCCAGAGTCGGATCACCTCGAATCCGGATTTATCGTGACAATAGGCCGGATCAACGTCTTCATCGGTATGGTACGTACTTCCGGTTCGATCCCTGACGACTTTGGATTTGATTCTGTGTCAGGGGAGGCCACCTACATTCAATCAGATGGAGAAGAATCAGTTGGGATGACAGATCCAACAGAAGAACCCACCACGAAGAGGGAACAGCCGGAGGAGCCGGCATGGATCCCGCGTGGCTGGGTCGAGAAAGAAGATGATACCGAGTCTATCCTGCATCTGCTAGAGAATCGGTATGAGGAAAATAGCAGCGAAGAGGAACAATATGAATTCGCGCCAAGCATTGTGCGCCGGGTTGCGGTTTACACGGCTCCCGCGACCAATCTCAACCAGGAGAACATGACCGCGGCCGCGGTCGGAGCAGCACAAGCATTGGCCCAGCAGCAAGGTCCGGCTAATGGGAACCCGGTTTTGGCCCGGGTTGACGGAGAGTCGGCATCAGTTACCAGTCAAGCGGCGGAAAACGAGTTACACGCGAACACCTTTGGATTCCTAGCAAACTGGACACCAGGAGTGGGTCCTTCCAATCCACAGCACCCGGCCCTGTTTGACAACAATCTGATCCTAGATCCCACAGTTCTTGCCACCGTTATCACTCCAGAAAACGCGGCGGAACGGGTTAGGGACCTGGATGTATCCCGTCGTGCTTTGGAGCAACAGAGAAGACAAGTAGAAGCACAAAGGCAAGGGATGGCCACACGCCAACGCGAGCTGGATGCACTGGAAACCCGGCTCCGAGAGGAAACGACTAGAATACATCAAAGGCACCAAACCAGATTACCAGCATTGGGAGGAGTCATAAACCCGGCTGCGCTATTCATCATGCCTCAGGATCAGCCGATCCCAGCGGCAAACCAAGGAACCGCCCCTCAGCCAACAACCGGAGGAGTACAACCGGTAGACACGCAGGCCGGGTTACCCGTACCACAGACTGGAGTTACTACCGGCAATACTGTACCACCACCACCACCACCACCACCATCACGTTTTCGCACACCAGCGGGTCATTACAACAACCCCATGGATAACGTGTACGCAGCAACACTCGCGTTAAACCAAATCCCCGTGAGAGAGTCACCCCACGCAGAGGAGACCCGGCGGGCGATAGATCTATTGCGCACCGCGGTGGCACAGCAAGTTAATTACCCGGATCACAGAAGTGGAATGCATGGGACGCCATATATCAGTCAGCAACGAGGCAACACCGGTAATATCCAGACAAGTTCAGCGCGGCGGAGGGAAGAGCAGCAGCAAATGCCGCCTCCTCCCCGCGCTCAGGCAGTACCAGCAGCATCAGCAGCACAAGCTATCGTGGACAGTTCAAGATCCAGGAGAGCCGCAGCCGGGTCTGCAGTGCATGGGCCACCAGCAGTCCCGCGTCCGGCCGCACCCCCTGCAGGATCACACGTTTCTCGAGTAAGGCCGGTCCCGACTAATCTTGCTGGGCCTAAGTGTCTGTCGGATAGCATCAGGGCTGAACCTTACCCGGAAAAATTCAAAGAACCGGATAAAGTAGTGAACTATGAGCCGACTATGGATCCAGAAACATGGTTGAACAGTTATGAGATGGCCATGTCAATTCGCAATGCGTCCGAGAATCTTCAAGCCAAGTTCATGTACTTGATGATGTCAGAAGGAGCAGCAAAGTTATGGTTCACCAATCTACCGGAAGGATCTATCAAGTCGTGGGAGGAGTTGAAAACTGCGTTTATCAAGCACTTTCATGGGACGTGCAGAAAGTTATTCACTATTGATGACCTAGAACGATGCGTCCAGAAGAAGGGAGAGTCGGCGCGCAGCTGGGTGCGCCGGGTTATGGAAATACTTCATTCATCCACAGATATTCAGCCCAAGGATGCGTTACAAGCTATGGCAAAAACGTGCAGGTACACACCTTTAGTGCAAAAGTTAACCCGCATGAAATCTAGTCGGAATGCTTCAGAGGTTACGATGGGAGAACTGATGGATGCATGCAACAAACACGCCGCAACGGACACTACAGAAGAGGAAGTTGATGACAAAAAAGCAAAAGCGAACACAAGTAATAATGGAAGAGCCGGCAATGGATCAGCGCCGGGTAATAACGGAAACAGCCAGAACAAGCGCCCGTTTGAGGGAGGCTCCGAGTTTGTCGCCAGCACAGAAGCCGGGTCTTCGAGACCCAGGGCAGAAGGAAACTTCAATACTGGAAATCACAATGGAGGAAACTATCAAGGGCCGCCAAGGCTGAGTAACAATTGGGACATCTTCAGAATGGCGTGCCCGAAACACAGCAGGAACGGTAGGCCGGCTAACCACTCCTTGGAGCAGTGCGCCGACCTACAAAGATGGAAGAACGAGGAAGTGAACAGAGCCATGCGAGGTGCAGGTCGGGGAGGAGGACCGGGTCCAGGTGGAAACCCGGGCAACGGCCCACCAGCCGGTAACCCAGCAGCAGGAAATCAGGGTAACAACCAAGGGGGAGCCGGAGGTTTCCAGGCTAACCCCAAGCAGTTGGGTCAATATCACGTGCATACTACAGGAAATTCTAACAAGGACAAAAAGATACTGAAGCAAGCGGTAAACTCGGTTTCCTCGGCTGTTCCGAGATACCTGAGGTGGTCAGAGCAGGATGTAACATGGAGCAGAAAAGACCACCCGGAAAGAATAGAACACCCGGGAGGTCTTAGCATTAGTAGTTGCACCGCAGGTCAATGGGTATGAGCTGAAAAAGGTCCTGATGGATGGTGGAAGTAGCATCAATATCCTGTATTGGGAGACCTTTCTACGCATGGGTCTCAAAGAGTCTCAGCTACAGAAAAGTTCAACAATTTTTCATGGGATAGTGCCGGGTCACTCAGCGTGCCCCGAGGGGAAAATCGCATTGGAGGTAGCTTTCGGAGAATCAAAGGATAATTATCGAGTTGAGTGGCTCACTTTCGAGGTGGTCAAGTTGCGCAGTCCTTATCACGCGCTGTTCGGAAGGCCGGCTTATGCTAAATTCATGGCTAGGCCGTGCTATGTGTATCTACAGCTAAAAATCCCGGGTCCTAAGCAGACCATCACCATACATGGAAGCCGGGTTATAGCGGCTGAGTGCGATGAAGGAGACGCGGCAATGGCTGAGCAAGCTTGCAGAAAAGAGGAACTCAAGCATTACCGGTCTCAAGCAGACCCGGATGACAGAACAGCATTGAAAAGACCGAGCACTGAAGATGAAAGGGCAAAGTTCAAGGCAGCACAAGACACCAAGATGGTGGCTTTCATCGAGCATGATCCCTCCAAACAATCTGCCATAGGAGAAGAAATCACACGACCGTTTACAACCACCCGCGTCACGAAGACGCCTTACCCGGATTGGCTAGCGAACCCGGCACTCATAATAAAAATGACCAACAAGTGGAGAATGTGTATCGATTACGTTGGTTCCGGACAGATCCCCAAGAAGAACTAAACAATGTAACGGGCAGCAGGTTCCAGACGCACTCTTTTCCTATCCAGGGTACCTAAGGGGACTGGAGGGTTTTTAATGAGGCGGCCCGCTGACCCAAGCTTTCTCATATCAATAAAGAGATGGTTAAGCAATATATCTTCTTCACATGCGTTATCAAGTCTTATTCTGTTATGATCTTTGCTTCGCTTACAGGTAAGTATCGTTTATTGTTATCAGTACATCAGTTTCCTTAAGTATGTTGCATATATCTAGGTCTTGAGGGCTGATTGCTTGAATAGCACAGTTACAAACTCAAAGACCCGGCCTTGATGCCTATGAGTTATAAGGGCCGATTACTCGCAAACGAGCACGGCTGCAATCTTATAACCGAACAAAGGAGCCAAATTTTCTTGACTTTTCTTACTTAAGCTCGACGTGACTCGCACTAAAGTGGCATGTTTTGCTCGCTTACGATTACAATCAGCCATGAAGCCCAATGGGACTTGCCTGAACCTGTTTTCGTATAGATGTAACAACATGATATCCACGCGAAAGCCGACTTATAGTACAAGATAGTCAAAAGGGTCATCTAAACCACAAGTTATGCAGAGTACAGGGCTAATAGCCGGAAACTCAACGTTTATTAAGCATAACTTCAATACCTATGTGAAACGGCTCTAGGTTCGGGCTTAGCGCAAGACAACTTGTTATCTCTGGAAGACCACGTATCCCAGACTCGGAATTTCGGGCTTTGGGGACTGGGGATTTCCCGAAAAGAAACAAACGTTGCTTAGTCACTAAGCCCAAAAAACCCAAACATCCGGGTCTTGGGGACTTGGGGACTTAGAGAAAAGTCCCTGTCAAGCCCACGAGACCCGGAAACCGAGTCTCACATATGGAACCATAAATTAAGTCGGGAATAAACGAGCTTAAAGGCAGACGTGCATCAAGTCCATCCAAAGGCCACAACAGGCTTTGAAGCCGTTAAAAGTTTCGCAATGTGTCTACATAATGCGATGGTAATATCAAAATGGCGCATGCGCACTATCAAAAGAATATCTGCTTTTACAAAGGCATCGGGCAAACAAAGTATCAAAATGACATCAGACAATAATCTACTCGGCCTCCCGGGTGGGGTCCACACCTCCGACCTTGTCCTCCGGGTCTTGATCATGAGTTTGCTCATTCAAAGCATTCGCGGCATCATCATCCGGAATTTCAGCATCAGGACGAACAGGTGGACGAACGGTTGGCGTAGAAGTAGTGGGTGCTGATTCCAAATCGGCCCCCTTCTTTGCAGCTTCCTCCCTTCGCCTGGCCGAGCCAGCGTTCCATCTTTCCAGGATATCGAATGGCACGGGTGTGTCTTCCATCACAGCCTTGCCCTTAGCATTGTATGGGGACATAAACTTATTCAAATCCATGCTGTCGGCAAGAGTAGTCGCCGAATGTCGCACCTCAGCCTGCACGGCCTTGAAGTCCTTGGCCCCAAACCTTGTGCCATCCACTTTGAACTCCGGAAACCCGGCTATCACCTTTGCCGGCTCAAATTTGGGAAAGTAAGCTGTAGCCAGCATAAAGGCCCGGGTCATGCCAATCCGGCATGACGAGCGCTTCCAGAGCTCAATCCATGCAGGAACAGTGGAGCATGCATGAATTAGGGTCTCCATACCCGGATACGATTCAGTCGGCCATTGAATGGCGTCCAGGATCCACTTAGTGCCGGCACAGAACCTACGGAGGACATTCCTCAAGTTCATTATCTTTTGGATATCATTTTCTTCCGAGGGAGCAAGATTGGAATCTGCAGGACACAACACAAAGTTCACCTCAAAGTATTCCGGGTGTCACGTATCAAGAAACAAAAAACCAAGACACGAACCGGTAAGAAGCAAAATCTCACCAACAAGGACACGATAAGTGTCGGAAATTTGAGATGATAGCTCCTTCAGCGTAGCTTGGACGGTGGTGTATTTCTCTTTGTATTTTGTGACATCCTTTTTCAAGGTTGCCACCTCAGCTTCAAGCGCCTCTCTTAGCTTAACTTCAGTGTCCAGGAGTTGATTGGTCTTGGCCAAAATCTCCCCGGACCGAGATGCGTGCGCCTAGAGATATGGAAAGTTAAAAACTAATCAGATATTGCAGTCAGCCGAGTATTGAAAGAAGTACCGAGTGTAACTTTGACAAATTAGACTCGGAACTTGGGGACTAGATGGATGTTATTAGATATCAAATAACGATTACCTGGTGCTCCACTGCCAGACGCTCTAACATACTGCTCTCTGAGGCCTTCATGGCAAGGAGAGCGCTCATCATTTGATCGAAGGTATCGTTGCCTGAGTGGGAAGACCCGGGACCTTGGTAGCTCGGCGAGGGATTTTTCTCCACGGTAGGGGAAGGCGCCCGAGCTGTCCGAGTACTCTGGTGCGCTTCCCGTGCCCAAGGCGGCGGCCTCCTCCTCGCGCGTGTGCGAGGCTATTGGGTACTCAGCCTCTTGGTCAGCCGAGTTTGTTGGTGGCACTTGTTCTTCGCCGCCAGCTGCGGTAGTCGTATCATCAGTCAGGTTATCCTTACCAGGGTCATCGGCCCCCACATTCTCTTGGTCACTGATAGTGACCGTGGCTCTAGGAACAGTATAGATAAGCAGTTAGCATACGACTGGGGAAAGATTGTGGAAAGGCGATAGAGCATCAGGAGAAGAACCTTACCCGGGATTCACCACGTAATTCGAGGGGAGCTCACTGCTAGACCCAGACGAAGCTGAAAATGCCAAAGCAAGTAAGACGTGGAGCTACTCTACTAAGGGGTAAACTGGAAAAACTTTGATATTCAAGAAGGGATCGGATGAGTACCGGCGCGTCGTGTTGAGGATGATGAAATACCCGGGTTAAGAGCGCCTTCACCCGGAAAATTCCGAGTCATTCTACGCTTGGTCGAGGGCGAATCCTTCAGGTAAGGCCAGTCGGATAACTCTTGGTTTAGCTTGTGCATGTTATAAAAGGAGAATGGTTTGGAAGTAAGGAGGCGGTATGGAACCTTAAAAACGACCCCTCGGGGTTTCCTCTTTGCTCCGACCTTGACTGTCGGCTCAGCTTCCTCTTCATCGTTTGCCGATTCCATCCGGTCTTCCGCTTCTTCTTCTTCTTCACCCTTGTCCTCTGGTTCTGAAAGTTATCCACACATATAGTCGGAAAATTACAGAGCGAGCAGCAATGAGCTTGTGGAAAGTGGGTGAGACTCGGAGTGTACCTTCTTCAGAGTTAATTGCGTCTTCTTCCTCCTCTGGGCTTTCTGAGCCAGGGGAAGTTTCGATCCTCCAAAAGTTGTTATCAGCCTGAAATAAGAATGCGGAGACGAGAGTTAACAACTGTATCAGGAAGAAAAGCATGGAGGTAAAGTATGAGAGCCGGATCTGTACCTCTGGTGCTGGGTTCTCGCGTGTAAAGGGTTCTAACCCGGCAATATTCCGGATTACCTCCAACTTTTCCGTCAAGAATCCCTTGATGGCCTTGTTGGTGTCACCGGCCGGGTAATCCTTAGATGAGTATCGGAGGGAATCTGTGGTGTGCCCCGAGTACTCACACATTAGTTTGGAACGGATAGATTTGGGTTGGATCCGGAAGTTGACCCAAGTTTTCACCAAGTTGAGCCCAAGGAGACCTTGGGCCGAGAGAGCAGCTATCTTAGCTAAGAGAGGTTGAATGGATTCCCTGTCCGAGTCGGGGGCGAAGGCGTTGAAAGACTCAGCGATATCAAGGAGCCCTTCCGAGTAACCCGGCAGTCTCCTCTCGCCGGGTGAAGAGGTGTCTCGGCAGTAGAAGTAGGTGAGTTGCCAATGCTTAACGTGGGAATTCAAGTTAAGAGTCGGCATTGGGGAATTCTTACGGTGCTGGATAGAAACTCCGCCGCAAGTAAGAAGTGCCCCGTCACCGCTTTCGCGGCACGGTTTGCACTGGAAAAGTTCAATAAAGAGAGCCAAATTTGGCGGAGTGCACAAATATGACTCGGAAAGAACGATGAAATGGGTTATGTTCAACATAGAGTTAGGCCCTATGTCGAACACCCGGAGGCCATAATGGCTCAGAACTTCGCGGAAGAAAGGGTGACCCGGAGGGCGGAACCCCCGGGTCACGTGCTCAACGAAGCAAATTACCTCGTTGGCGGCAGGAGTGGGCCGGGTCTCGTCGCCCGGCACCCTCCAGTGGATATCCTTCTGAGGAGGGAGCACCCCCAACTCGGCCAGCTCCTCCAGCTTGGCCTTGGTGACTGTTGACCGCGCCCAGTTGGCGGATATTGATTGGGTCGTCCGGGTTTTGGCCGGCTACTTCCCTTGCCTCTTGGGAGCCATGGGTTCAACCTGCAAAGCGCAAGATAAAAGGTATAAGAGGAAAGACCCGGAAATCATGAATTATACGAGTATAAGCAAACGGCATCAGCTAGACAAAACAACCAAGAGTCATCCGGGTATCATTGAAAAGAGCAAAGAGTCATGGACTGTCCGAGTATCAAGAATTAGAACAGAAATTATGGGAAATTTACATGTTGGAAAGTGTTTGCGGAAGCCGGATGGTTGCCCATGTATCTACTGCAAGCAAAAGAACCGGAAGAAGAGGATTTTCCGGGTGTCAATGACATGCGCGGGAGATTGGGATGAAATGGATCTAGATTGGAAAACTTGCAGGCGATTCTACGAAGAAATTAACGGTTAATGATGATAGGAGAGTGGTGTGTGACCATCACTCAAGTTATTGGAGGAATTAGCAAGCATCTAAGCAACCTAATCCTGCGCGACAAGGAAAATGGCCCGCGGGTTGACCTAGATCCAATCTAGAGTAAATCGAAAAATTGCGAGGTTGAATTGATGGATACAAGGAACTTACTGAAGGAGGTTGAAGTGAAGCCCGGCGGAGGCAAATAGCACAATCCTGGTGCCCCTTAGCGATTCCCGGCGGGCAGGACAAGGTCGCGGTGGCGGATCTTGGCGGCGGCGTGGGGCGAGCCGTGGCGGAGCGTAGCCGGCGGCGGATTGGCTCCGGTGATGCGCGCGAGGTCTCCGTGGCGGTGCTCTGCGAGCTTGAGCGCGGAAGTGAAGAGAAGGAGGAAAAGGGGTTCAATGAGCCGTTGGGGTTAGGTTAACCCCTAAGTACCTATTTATAAGGGTGCGGGCGGGTAAACCTAGTCCAACGGGCGGGAACCGAGAATTTCGGAATAACGGCTATCTGCCCGGATTTTGCGAGATATGCTTTAAGTGCTGGACGAGATATCTGGACAGAGATAAGGAGGGGATCTTCTCCGCAATATCAGGGCGTTGACCCGGAAAAAGTAAAGAAGGACCTAGAGAAAGCCGGGTTACTATATGGCCACCTTGGAGTTAGGCCTAGCTGTTTATCAAAGCACCTTAACCCGGCCTCTATGGACTTGTGTGTTCGATATTTTTGCAGGGAATAGCGAGCGCTTCAAGGAGGATCCCGTGAAGCCCAAGCTATTCTGGGGACTACTGATGGAGGGATGATAACCTGGTAGCCCAACGCCAAGGTGTAACTCGGCCCAAAGGACGTTGCGCAAAGACCCGGCTAGGATAAAGGAGCTTCTAGAAGGCCCAAGATCGTAGGCCTGGTAACCCGGATTGTGGGTTCCGGTAAGGAAGTTTAGGGTTTTGTAAGCAGTGTCCGGGTAGGACTCAGAGTACGCCTTGGAGAACAGGCCAGGGATCCGGATGCTTTATAAGCCGGCCCCTAGGTTAGGTTTAGGGATCCAAGAGTTCGAGCAATATCGCTAGGTATCGAGTATCCAGTGTAACACGAGAATTGAGATTAATATATCGAGATCGGAGACTCGGCGACTTGCTTGCCGGCTACCGGATCGCATACCATCATGTTTTCCTCTGAGCTAAACCCTCTCCCAAACACCAGTGTCGTCTTGCCCCAAGATAAGTTACCCCCGGTAACGTCTGCCGTGATTATCCCACGACAAGTACCTTGTCCACAACTCCTTCAACATCAAGGATCTCTCTCCCTTCCATGGATATCCAAGTGATGAGGAAGAGCACGAGTCGAGGTCGACTCTTTTTCAAGGGGGGGATATGATGCAGCACACCCCATTCCACCAAGCCCATCACCAAGTGCACCTATGACAAGATCACGATCAAAGGTGATGCATGATGACTCAATCCCCCCTCTCTCTCTATGCATTCTATGACTTGGTGAATGGTGCGCTACCTCATAGAAATGCCCTATGTGTGCTTAGGTTTGATCCCACCAAGGACCCCCAAGACGATGCCAAAGATGCCCAAGAACGCTCCCAAGACGATGCCCAAGAAGCTATGAAAGAATTCCGAGAGGAAGACGTTGAGGAAGAAGAAGAGAAGGAGAAGGAGAAGGGAGGAGGAGAGCAGGGAGCCGGCCTCAAACCCCAGCCAGGCCGGAAGCCACCCCGAGCGACCTGGCCCCTACCCCAGCCCCAGGCTAGATCGCCCCTGCGCTAGGTCGGGCGACCACGCAAAGGCTCCGGCCTCCACCCCGGCCCTAGGCCGGCGCACTTGCGCTGCCAGGCCGGCCTCCCCGCGACTGATCCCACCCCGGCCTAATTGCCCGGCCAGGCCGAGAGCCCTGAAGACACGCAAATTAAGGGGAAAACCCCCTTTTCGCCCCTCACCTGCCCTCTTGGCTATATAAGTAACCCCTTTGGCTAGATCTAGGGTTAGAGATGAATATAGACATTTGAGCTTTGCTCTTGTACCCCTCTTGTGAGGCTACTCCTATGGTTTGTACCTAGGACCGTATCAAGGCTACTCCTATGATGTGTATCTAGGATAGTATCAAGATTCATTGGGTTTCCTATCCTTTCCCCCTGGGATTCAGATAGGAACTTTCCAATCTTCCTCAACTAACCCTTGAGGTTCTATTGGCGTGGTGGACCGGCCACGGGTGTGAAACGGCTTTCGATAAGGTGAGTTCGGTTTGATCGATTGTTCCGTAAGAGGCCGTTGCGGCTTAGTTGACGGGAGATAGGGTCTTTCAGTTCTTTCTAGTTATCCTCTCTCCCGATCCCCCTCTCGGTCCCCTTGTGTTCTTTCTATTTGTCGTTTGTTCTTCGCGTTCTCGGTCAATTCGTGAAGATCGGGCCACCCAAGAGGGTAACCCCTCCATCACGTTTGTAAGAAACTCCAATAATATTGAACAAGTAAGAAACATGGTGAAAAAACCACACACATGAATCATTGTCCTTTGCCACGGTAATAAGAACCAATTAAAGTTGATGTGCAAAGCAATGGATATAATAACACTTGGCGACTCATTCATTATTAATGTTTTCAACCCCTTAATCTCTCATTTCATGTTGCTAGACCCATCATATCCTTGTCCACGAATTTGTGTGGGAGTCAAATGATGATCTTTTAGCAAGAATATAATTGCAACCTTAAGAGACAACGAAGTAGTATCGGAAACATTTACAACTCCAAGGAACCTCTCACACTCTTCCCAATTTATCAACATAACGCAAGCAAAGAGCAAGTTGTTCTTTGTGAGAGATATCACTAGACTCGTCGGAAGGAATTGCATAGTGGTCACCTCCAACTTCTTCAATGATTAGTCGTGTAGTTTCTTTCGCACAACATTCAATTATGTCATGTTGTATCCTTGGACTATTCAAGATGAAATTTCCGGGAGCATTCTTCAAAACAATCTTATCAGCTTCTTCATTATTTTCAGCAAGCCATTTTAGAAGTTCAATAAAGTTTCCCCTATTGGTGGACTCTTCACTCTCATCATGTCCACGGCATGCCAATCCTTGCTTCAAAAGAAACCTCAAGCATCTAAAAGAGTAAGTAAGTCTAGACTCATAAAGAAGTAGATCCTTATTACACACCTTCGCAATAACATTATCAATTTTTGTTTTGGGTCTAACAAATAAGTTGTACTTCTCTTGAGCTTGGTTGTGAATGCTAGAAACACCACCCAAATGTTTATTAAATGCTTCAGGTCTTTTCCTATATCTATAACCATCTGTAACAAAGACATCTCCCTGATACGTGCATTTTATATCATCATTTATACCCTCCATATAGGCATTATTGGGATGTTTTATCAATGTTATGTCATTGTTTTGCATGTTTTAGATGATTTTATGGGACTTTCCTACAAAGTCCCTATTTTTGGTATTTAATTTCTGGGTGTCAGAAAACACATGTTTTCATGTTTTTGATGTTTCAGGAGCTACAGGTATCCAAATTGCGAAAGGATAGAAACCCTGTCAGTTTTTCTTCGGGAGAAAGGCCGTGGGCACAAGACACAAAGGAGGAGGGCCAGGAGGCCCAATAGGGGGTAGCCCACGCGGCCAGATACCCTGGACGCGTGTGGGTCCCCCAAATGGGCCCACAGCACCTCCTCCCCGAGGTCTTTTTGCTGACGACTCCGTATTCCCCGAAAACGAACACCCTAATTTTTCCGATACGAGACAGAGCCGCCAGGGCGGCGAAACTCTCGAAACTCTCCGCGGGGGAGACAGATCCTGCTGCTCCGGAGCTCCGGAGAAGGGGGAAATCATCCCCATCTTCATCCCCATCTCCTCCTTGGCGTGGGAGGAGGCATCTCCATCACCATCCTCACCAGCACCTGCATCTCCACCATCACCATCACCGTGATCCACTCTGTTCCCCTCATAGTTTGATCATTGCTACACCCTAGATACGTGTTATTGTACTCCGTTGCATGTTTGGGATTGAGTACTTGTCATTATTTGGTGGTGGATCCATTGTTTCAGATTGTTTTGTACCACATATGTCACCATACATGATCATGTTTGCACGTTGTGAGTAGTTCCCGCATGTTCCTGAGGGCATAGGATGAATTGGAAATGATTTGTTACATGAGATGAGTTGTTATTTGGTCTAGTATTTATCTTTTATGTGATTCTATGATGGTGTTGTATGAACGTCGACTGTACATCACTTCACCTACATGGGCTCATAGGAGAACACCGTAGTGTAGTGACGTGATGATGTCTTTAGGTGACAGGAACTTGAGACAGAGTCGTTGAATTGCATTATGAGGGTACTTGTATCGGGGACCTTAGAGCATAAGGCTATGGTGGGACATCATGTCTTAATAATTCTCGTGCTGTCATTTAATTGGCCACGTGATCCATCATAAGGGGTGATAGTTTATTTATTTAGCTATTCCTATTTGTGGCTCCGTCCGAAGAAGATTAAAACTAGACAAGATATACAAACATGTTGTGCAATGAATCACTATGCCAGCTAAATCCGTGCAGCCCTCGGGAACGTTTTCCACATATAAGACACAAACACACACTTGAGCTTGTCCTCTTGCGCATTAGAGGATTGGGTTTTGTATCTCATTGAGACCTACTACTTGCTGCAATTTACTTTCCGCATTTTACTTTACTTGCACTACACAATTAAAACACAAAAACACATGTTGCTTTTATTATTCCTTTGATATTCTACTTACCAGTTCTTTCTGCTCCTCGTGGGTTCGACAACCTTTCTAATTCGAAAAGTACTACAATTGATCTGCTGCACTTGGGAGCCATCAAGACACTTTTCTGGCGCTGTTGCCGGGGAGCATAGCGCTATTGGTAAGAAGTTTGGTAAGGAAACTTGAAAGCTGAATTTTACTTGTTGTTGCATCCTGTTATTATTATGGCTTTTATGAGAGATGCTTCGCTGAAACTTGCTTTATATGAGAGTGCTTATGCTATTAAACCTAAAGTTGTTGAAAAAGCACCTCATGATGATGGTTATATTATTACCCTTGAATTTGTTAAAGCTGTTAGGAATGAGTATTTTGCAGGGGATGGAACAAAGGCTGCAAGTGATCACATACGGGCTATTGAGGATATATGTGGGCTAATTAGGCTCAAGGCTATTTCTGAGGAGGAGGTAAAATGCAAGTTATTGTACCAGTCCTTAACTGGTGATGCTCGAAAATGGTATATGTCCCTGGATGAAGAAATTACACATAATTGGGATACTTTTATGAAGGTTTTCTTTCTTAAATATTTTACTCCTAAAGAGGCTTATGAGAACCGTTGCTTTATATTTAATTTTTGGCCACACCTTGGAGAGAGTATTACTCAAGCTTGGGGGAGGCTTAAGGACCTCCTTCGTAAGAATCCTTGTCATGATCTCACAAATAAACTTATATTGATAAACTTTTATGTGAGACTACCTGATAGGCTAAAGCAATATTTGGATGGTTCATCTGGTGGAAGCTTTACAAATAATACTGCAGAAGAAGCTTGGAATTTATTGGAAATTATTTCGAAGAACTCTGAATATTGGGACCTAGACAAAGGTAATGAAGCTTATTTTGATTATGGATATTCATGTGTAGAAAGTTTCTCTAGTTCTATTTTGTTCAAGAATGTTATTAAAGATTTTGGTCTCGATCCATATGTTGCAATTGAAATAGCTAAGAAATTTGCTGAGCACATTCGAATTCCTAAAAGTGGCTTTGATTATTATGCTGAACCTGTTAAATCTTCTATTGTTGTCCCTAATTTATTAAAGAAACACCAGTGTCATCTGTAGTAATAGAAGAATATATTGAACCACCTCCCTATCCTGAAAAAGTTAAAGAGAATTTGCTTATTGTTGTTGCTGACAAAAGTAGAAAGAGATGTTCTCAACCTAAAGAACAGGTGGAAGTCAAGAACCAAGTCTCTATTATTAAGCAATTAAATGAAGAAGATCCTGTTGATGTTTATTTATGTGAAGATGCTACCAAAGTTATTAAAGGGAATTCATCCAAAGTTGGTAAGCCAATTATATCATGCTCTATTGGGACTTCTTGTTATCATGGTTTATGTGATATTGGAGCAAGCATTAGTGTCATTCCATATTCTCTCTATCAAGAAATTAAGCCTGATATTGATCCTATCACCATGGAAGAAACAGGTATGACCATTCAGCTTGCTAATAAAGATTATATTAGTCCCTTTGGAATTGTTAGAGATGTTGAAGTATTGGTACGGAAAATAAAATATCCTACTGATTTTATTGTGCTTGGTTGTCCGCAATATTCTTTCTGTCCTATTATATTTGGTAGACCTTTCTTACATACTGTTGGTGCTGAAATTGATTTTCCTAGAGAAAGGGTGTTTATTGAATGTGCTGGAGAGAAACTTGAATTTAATTTTTCTAAATTTGCTGATAAACCTGCTAAGAAAGAACCAAAATCTAAAGATATAATTGAAACTCTTGCTCATATAGTTGTAGCTTCATCAGACGTGGTGGAACGTTTATATGCTTAATCAGGAAGAGCCATTTAATGATGCAGAAAAAGAAGCTTTAGAACAAATATTATGGCAGCAACCTCCACAATTACAATTGCATATCCCACCTCATAATCTAGGAGTACTCCCACCTCCTAAAGGAGATCCTAGTTTCGAATTAAAGCCTTTGCCTGAAAATCTGAAATATGCATACTTGGATAAGAAAAATATATATCCTGTTATTATTAGTGCTAACCTTTCAGCTGAGGAAGAAGAGAAATTACTTGATGTGCTCAAAGCTCACCGTAAGGCTATTGGTTATTCTCTTGATGATCTTAAGGGCATAAGTCCAGCTCTATGTATGCATAAAATTAATTTGGAAGAAGATGCTAAACCTGTTGTTGATTTCCAACGCCGTCTACATCCAAAAATGAAGGAAGTGGTAAGAAAGGAGGTAATTCGACTCATAGAGGCTGGTATTATTTATCCTATAGCTGATAGTAATGGGTTAGTCTTGTTCATTGTGTTCCTAAGAAAGGTGGAATTACTGTGGTTCCTAATAAAGATGATGAACTTGTTGCTCAACGTACTGTTGTTGGTTATAGAATGTGCATTGATTATAGAAAAATAAATAAAGCAACTCGTAAGGACCATTATCCATTGCCCTTTATTGGTCAAATGCTAGAGAGATTATCTAAACATTCTCACTTTTGTTATTTAGATGGGTATTCAGGCTTCTCTCAAATTCCAGTTCATAGTGATGATCAGGAAAAGACCACTTTTACTTGCCCATATGGTACATTTTCTTATAGGAGAATGCCTTTTGGTTTATGTAATGCGCCTGCTACTTTTCAGAGATGCATGAATGCTATATTTGCTGATTATATTGAAAAGATAGTGGAAGTCTTTATGGATGATTTTTCGGTGTATGGTACTTCTTTCGATAATTGCTTGTTCAACCTTAACAAAGTTTTGCAGCGTTGTGAAGACCAACACCTTGTTCTTAATTGGGAGAAGTGTCACTTTATGGTAACAGAGGGAATTTTCTTGGGCATCGTATTTCTGGAAGAGGAATAGAAGTTGACCCAGCAAAAATTGAAGCTATTGAGAAATTACCATATCCAAGAGACATCAAAGGTATAAGAAGTTTTCTCAGTCATGCAGGTTTTTATCATAGGTTCATTAAAGATTTCTCTAAAATATCAAATCCTCTAACCAATCTTTTGCAAAAGGATGTTCCGTTTTCTTTTAATGATGATTGCATAGAATCCTTTAATGTTTTAAAGAAAGCCTTAATAACTGCACCTATTATTCAACCTCCTGATTGGAACTTGCCCTTTGAAATTATGTGTGATGCTAGTGATTATGCAGTTGGAGCTGTTTTAGGCCAAAGGGTAGATAAGAAATTGAATGTTATTTACTATGCTAGTAAAACACTAGATGGTGCTCAAAGAAATTATGCTACAACTGAAAAAGAATTTTTAGCGGTAATATTTGCATGTGATAAATTTAGATCTTACATAATTGATTCAAAAGTCAATGTGCACTCTGATCATTCTGCTATTAAATATTTGATGAATAAGAAAGATGCTAAGCCTAGGCTAATAAGATGGGTACTTTTGTTGCAAGAATTTGATTTACACATAGTAGATAGGAAAAGAGAAGATAATCCCGTAGCTGATCATCTTTCTAGAATGGAAAATATACCTGATGATCCTATTCCTATTAATGATAGTTTTGCTAATGAACAACTTGCCCTTGTTAGTGTTTCTAGTGCTAAAGTTGCATCTCCTTGGTTTGCTAATTATGCAAATTTTATTGTTGGGAAAGTTATGCCACCACAATTTACTTACCAGCAAAGAAAGAAATTCTTTTATGACCTTAGACATTATTTTTGGGATGATCCATTCTTGTATAAGAAAAGTGTTGATGGCATTATTAGACGTTGTGTACCTGAGCATGAACAGCAGGCTATTATAAGAGATTGTCATGACAGTCCCTATGGAGGACATCATGCAGGAGATCGTACTGCAGCAAAGGTATTACAATGTGGTTTTATTGGCCTACTCTATTCAAGGATTGTGCTGAATATATTAAAACTTGTGATAAATGTCAAAGAGTAGGAAACATTGGTAGAAGGAATGAAATGCCTATGAACTATACATTACCACTTGAACCATTTGATGTGTGGGGTTTTGACTTTATGGGACCATTTCCTGCATCTAGTACAAAACATACTCACATTTTGGTTGCTGTTGATTATGTTACAAAATGGGTAGAAGCAATTCCTACTAAGAGTGCAGACCATGCCACAGCCATGCAAATGCTTAAAGAAATTATTTTCCCTAGATTTGGTGTTCCTAGATTTTTAATTACTGATGGTGGATCTCATTTTATGCATGGTGTTCTTAGAAAAACATTGGCAAAATATAATGTTCATCATAGAATTGCATCACCCTATCATCCTCAAACTAGTGGACAAGTTGAATTAAGTAATAGGGAAATTAAACTTATTTCAGAGAAAACAGTAAACAGAGCTAGATCTGATTGGCCACTTAAAATTAATGATGCATTGTGGGCTTATAGAACTTCTTATAAAAATCCTATGGGTATGTCTCCTTATAAAATGGTTTATGGAAAAGCATGTCATTTACCCGTTGAATTAGAACATAAAGCTAGATGGGCTATTAAGAAATTAAATTTTGATTTAAAAACAGCGGGGGAGAAGAGATTGCTTGACCTAAATCTATTAGATGAATGGAGGAATGAAGCATATGAAAGTGCAAAATTGTTTAAAGAGAAAGTTAAAATTTGGCATGACAAGAAAATTAAAAGAAAGGAATTTAAAGTAGGTGATCAAGTCCGATTGTACAACTCTCGTTTTAAGTTTTCTGCAGGGAAATTAGCTTCAAAATGGCAGGGTCCATTGGTAGTACAGGAGGTATATCGTTCGGGGGCCATCCGTCTTCACGGTGATATGAAAGGTAAACCTCATGTGGTCGATGGACAACGCCTAAAACAATATATTGCAGGAAAGAGATTCATAGGAACCATCGAGGAGATAAAGTTAATGACACCGGAGGAGGTAATTGTAAGGGATCCTGCAGTTTCAGAAACCCAAATTCAATAATTTACAATTATTGTGTTTCGAAGTTTCTCGGAATTGCGTGAAAACTTACATAACTCATTTTTTATGGAAATTAACGTGTGGGACAAGAAAATTGGAAGTAATTGGACGAGGGGAAAAAGAGGACCCCACACGCGGCCAGATTCCTTGGCTGCGTGGAGGTACCCCTTTTCCACCTCGGAGTCCCGTTCCGTCTCGTTTTCGACTTCGACACTTCGTCTTACCCTAAAATCCGTCAATATATACCCCCTTTTGTCGATCTAATCCCGCACCGAGAGTTCTCGCGCGATCTTTGTTTCTGCTGTTTCTGTCTGCCAGGGTTTAGCCATGTCAAGCTCCGGATCCAACCTAGGGGGGGAAGATCCACCCAAGGGAGGCATTGTGAACCATTACCTCAACTCCGTGATGACCCCCATGAAAACCCTGACCTTGAAGGATGGTGTGTTGCTCATGGACGAGGTGAAGGCTCCCAAGACCGAAGGCACGCTGGAGGAGAGGCTGGAGGCTCTGGAACAAACAGTTTTCAGGTATAACTCTATTGTTGGACGCAGCCTTGATGCCCACCACTTCATGAATCTGGAGCTGGAGAAGAAGATAGAGGAGTACGAGGAGAGGATCAAGGACCTGGGGACTAGGTATCTGCGTGTCATATCAGAGATGGATAGGTACCAAGCTCTGATGTGGGACATGGAGAACCAGAACTGTGAGTATGAAGAACGTTTCAAGAAGATTGCAGAAGCTGCCACTCTCAGGTACAATGATCCACCCATGTCCTTCCATACTGGAAGGCCTTTTCCATGGAAGCAGGAAGAGTGGAAGAAAGATTCCGACAAGAAGAAGAAAGAGTGGTGGGCTGAGTACGAAAGAAGGGAGAATGAAGAAATTACCACAACCATCTAAGCTTGGGGGAGTTTCACCTATCCCCCGTCTTTTATCAGCTTTATCATGTCTATCTAGTTTTGGTGTGTCTTGCTTTTATTATCTAGTATCGTTTTCGTTTAGGCTTGAGTGAGCTCATTGAGCATTATCATGCATCCCCGTCTTATGGTTTATCAATGAATAATAAAGTATGGTGTCATCCATGATTCCCTTGTTTTGGGGATTTATGGGTAACACTCATGCAAATGAGCATGGCATATTTAGAGGTTTCAATCACATCTTGCCTTGAAATTAATTAACTTGAGTGTGTTGGACAATTGTAGAATTATCTCAATATGACATAAATCCACTATCTATCTATTAGCTTAATGGCTATTCCGAGCATGTTCACCATGTTATAGTTTCATTTATGCTCTAAATTAAGATGCTTATGTTATTAATTGGCATGGGCTGAATTTGGGATAAGACTCTCACGAACTTTTGAATGCACACATTTATTTCTATTGCACTTAACAAACATGACCCATTAATGGGAGCTAAAAGTTTTGTGCTTGACAAGGATTTTGGTTGGGAGTTGGCTAACACGTGCATCACGTGAAAAGATTTCAACATTGCACAAAGAAATTTTATATTTAGTTGATGTCATGTGCTTTTGTTTTTGGACTCCTGCCATGCCGAAATGAAATAGAGGAATAGTAAGTTTTGATGAGTAAGTATATATGACTAGAGAAATTGCATTGGGCCGTTAACCCAAGCCATGCTTGATCATGGTGGAAATTTACTTACAGCTAGAGTGGACTCTACAAACACATCCTACAATAAAATAAGAAGCTATGCATATAGTGAATGAAATAAAAATAGATGATGAGTGTACTCCGTTTGTTCATCTTGTTATTGTGACATGGGCTGGTTTCTATGTCATGGGGCAAGAGGTACCTCTTTGAAATTCTCTATGATGTCATTAATACTTATTATGATTGTACAAAGCTTATTAGGAATCTTAAGTTGAGTAATCATGGAGTAGGTTTTCACACTCACGGGGCATGAGACATTCAACCAACACCTTGTCAACCACATTACTTCAACATTCATAAATTAAGATGCTAATGATAAAGGAGCAATGAGAGTCTTAGCCCAATGGATGCCATATTACAATTAGTAATTTAAGCTGAATATTTTGGAAACTAAATGAGACTTGATCATGTTTTACCTCTACTCATTTATCTTTCTCCAAATTAAAGAGTATAATTCGATTGTCCAACATACAATGGTTATTTGCTTTCAAAAGTATGGGGTGTTTGCTAGAGCTTCGAATATGTTATCCTTATGTGTATGAGTTCTATTCATTCATCTTGCATTATAACTGAACATGATGATGATACAATGCCCGTATTTATTTATCAACCATAAGTACATTGATGCATGTAATGATCTATGTCCTTATTTACTCGAGGACGAGCAAAGGTTTAAGCTTGGGGGAGTTGATATGTGTATTTTATATCATCATTTATACCCTCCATATAGGCATTATTGGGATGTTTTATCAATGTTATGTCATTGTTTTGCATGTTTTAGATGATTTTATGGGACTTTCCTAGAAAGTCTCTATTTTTGGTATTTAATTTCTTGGTGTCAGAAAACACATGTTTTCATGTTTTTGATGTTTCAGGAGCTACAGGTATCCAAATTGCGAAAGGAAAGAAACCCTGTCAGTTTTTCTTCGGGAGAAAGGCCGTGGGCACAAGACACAAAGGAGGAGGGCCATGAGGCCCAAAAGGGGGTAGCCCACGCGGCCAGATTCCCTGGCCGCGTGTGGGGCCCCCAAAAGGGCCCACAGCACCTCCTCCCCGAGGTCTTTTTGCTGACGACTCCGTCTTCCCCGAAAACGAACACCCTAATTTTCCCGAGACGAGACGGAGCCGCCAGGGCGGCGAAACTCTCGAAACTCTCCGCGGGGGAGACAGATCCTGCTGCTCCGGAGCTCCGGAGAAGGGGGGAAATCATCCCCATCTTCATCCCCATCTCCTCCTTGGCGTGGGAGGAGGCGTCTCCATCACCATCCTCACCAGCACCTGCATCTCCACCATCACCATCACCGTGATCCACTCCGTTCCCCTCATAGTTTGATCATTGCTACACCCTACATACGTGTTATTGTACTCCGTTGCATGTTTGGGATTGAGTACTTGTCATTATTTGGTGGTGGATCCATTGTTTCAGATTGTGTTGTACCACATATGTCACCATACATGATCATGTTTGCACGTTGTGAGTAGTTCCCGCATGTTCCTGAGGGCATAGGATGAATTGGCAATGATTTGTTACATGAGATGAGTTGTTATTTGGTCTAGTATTTATCTTTTATGTGATTCTATGATGGTGTTGTACGAACGTCGACTGTACAACACTTCACCTACATGGGCTCATAGGAGAACACCATAGTGTAGTGACGTGATGATGTCTTTAGGTGACAGGAACTTGAGACAGAGTCGTTGAATTGCATTATGAGGGTACTTGTATCGGGGACCTTAGAGCATAAGGCTATGGTGGGACATCATGTCTTAATAATTCTCGTGCTATCATTTAATTGGCCACGTGATCCATCATAAGGGGTCATAGTTTATTTATTTAGCTATTCCTATTTGTGGCTCCGTCCGAAGAAGATTAAAACTAGACAAGATATACAAACATGTTATGCAATGAATCACTATGCCAGCTAAATCCATGCAGCCCTCGGGAACGTTTTCCACATATAAGACACAAACACACACTTGAGCTTGTCCTCTTGCGCATTAGAGGATCGGGCTTTGTCTCTCATTGAGACCTACTACTTGCTGCAATTTACTTTCCGTATTTTACTTTATTTGCACTACACAATTAAAACACAAAAACACCTTTTGCTTTTATTATTCCTTTGCTATTCTACTTACCAGTTCCTTCTGCTCCTCGTGGGTTCGACAACCTTTCTAATTCGAAAATTACTACAATTGATATCCTGCACTTGGGAGCCATCACTCCCCCGGACCCTCCATTGGATCTTCCTTTGAACAAATAGAATACAAAGAAAAATGTTGCATCCTTTTTTACACTATATTCTAGCCAATTTTAACTCATAAAGCAAACTCATAAATTATGCTCATATGGGTGGCATGGACCTTTCAAGATATATCCTCTTTGAACATCATCTTGATCATTCACTTCATATCTTGAAATGGGAATCCTTTCCCCTGGATCATGTGGAAGGAAATGAGAATCATATGACCTTGCAGATGGTTGTTGGCGTGATGGTGGATTTGGTGTTGCATCTTCCAATTCAGTCTCACTCCCATTCTCAGAATTAGATTCTGTCGGAGGGGTGGGTTCAATAGATACCAACAAAATCCCACTATCTTCAATGTGTTCATCATCTATCACCCTCTTCTTTTCTTCATGTTTCCGAAAAGGAGACGCAATACTACTATCCCTCTCCCTCTCATAAATAATTCTACAATTACAAAAAAAAAGTATAAACAACATATATAACTAATTGGTTGCTATTAAGAGACAGAGATTATCAATTATAGGAAATACATAGTAAATTGTAGCTCGTTTTGGTTCAGAATTTTGCAACTTGGAAAGGGAAAGCTGGCTCTGTTTTGCTCATTGTACCTTACAGAGAGGGGCTGGGGCTCGCCGGCTCGGAGTGGGAGCTCAGGCGGCAGCTGGCAAGGCGGCCGACGGCGGCAGTGAAGGGGAGCGTGGAAGCACCGACGGGCGGCGGCTGGCCCTAGCCGAGCAGGCGGAGGCCGGCGGCGGGGGAGCCCCTGCGGCACTGGCTGCATCCAGGGCAGAAAGGGAAGCCGGGGAGCAGTGGAGGGATGGGCCGGGGAGTCGGCGACGGGATCCGGCTGTTCTAAGAACGGAAACCGCAGCAGTGCAGCATGGCAACAGACATCAGCAGCGGGGGCAGGGGCTATGTCATGGCCATGGTTGCGCTGGGAGAGGTCGAGAGATTGGGGGATGTTTTCTTCAGTGAATGCCCGATGGAGTAGTGGCCCGCTGGAAAGGAAAATTTGGGCCAAAAGCCCAAAAATCGGATACATATTTGGGGATGTCAATTTTTTGCTCAAAATTCTGGGTGGGCAACGGCCCACCCGGCCCACCCTCTGTGTCCGCCAGTGGCTGGGGCTCGCCGACTCGGAGTCGAAGCTCGGGCGGTAGCTGGGAGGGCGGTCGATGACGGCGGTGAAGGGGAGCGTGGAAGCACCGGCGGGCTGGCGACTGGCCCTAGCCGAGCGAGCGGAGGCCAGCGGAGGGGGAGCCCGTGCGGCACTGGCTGCGGCCAGGGCAGAAAGGGAAGCTGGGGAGCAGTGAAGGGGCGGGCCGGGGAGTCGACGATGGGATCCGGCCGTTCTGAGAACGGAAACCGCAGCAGTGCAGCACGACAGCAGTCGTCGGTAGCAGGGGAAGGGGCTAGGTCGTGGCCATGGTTGCGCTGGGAGAGGTCGAGCGATTTGGGGATGTTTTGTTCAGTGAATGCCCGATGGAGTAGTGGCCCGCTGGAAAGAAAAATTTGGGACAAAAGCCCAAAAAATTGATACATATTCGGGGATGTCAATATTTTGCTCAAAATTCTGGGTGGGCAACGGCCCACCCGGCCCACCCTCTGTGTCCGCCCGTGTAGCCAATTCCAGGAAGATTACACAGATTGCAGAGCATGCGCGGCAACTTACACGGAAGAGGCCTCAACCGGAGACCGGCATACTGGACGGGCACGTCCTGTGAGATCACAAGCACACGCTCGGCAAGCACTAGGGCACCTCCCTCGGCGAGGCACACCACGCACTGGTCGCACTCTCCACCGCCGTGCACCGTCTTCTCCTTTGCTCTCTTCCCAACAATAGAGCCATCTACGACTTGCAACCTGAGCTGTAGTTACCCAACGGTTGCCTTGTTCCATGGTCAATGGTGATGAATAATTAGGCATAATTTTAACAATTAATTTCAGAATATAAATAACGATAGTAGCAGCTATTAACATGTGAAACTTGAACATACTAGATGCAGTAAACAACATGAATAGCGGCAGCACAATCTCCCTAAAAACATGTTAACAATAAACATGTTAAACAGACGGATCGACACCCACATCACGTACGACCATTTGTAGAGGAAGCAGAAGTAATGTTGTTGATGACAACGTTGGTGATGACGGGTCGGAGTAGACGACGCTTAAGGCGATGGTACGCAATACTGCCTGACTTGCAAAGTAGGCGAGCCGTCGTGAAAGCAGCGAGCAGTCGCGCGAAGCGCTTCCCAAAAACCTAATTCGCCCTCTCCTATACAGGATCCAGAGACATGCTCTCCCGTTCGCCATGGATGTTGGCGCCCGAGATGGAGTAGACTATGGTGGCGGCACAAGGAACGAGGTGTGGCAAATCTAGATTGGTTTAGGTGTGTGTACAGTACCCATGGCGCACGTCTTTTATAGTGTGGTTTGGAAAACCCTAACAGGTGCAACGTGGGTAGCCCAAGCCGCACGTTCGAGTCGGTTGTAGTACATGATATGGGAGTGATCTGAACCACCTCAGTTGTGACGCGTCCGTCACGACTATAAACTCAGTCTTCCAAAACAGCAAAATAAAGACAAATGTTGTCTCGGCTCGAGGCTCGATTCACGAAACGTGATCGCGACTTGTCGAGTCGAGACGAGCGAGCGGCGACGGAGGAGGAGGAGTTCGCGAGAGGCTCTCCTCTTCTCACTCACATAAAAGTACTACAACGCCCCACCTAATAAAATGGTGTGCAACTACTACAACTTCCAATGTGAGACTACACTTTCCACTTTCACCACTTACTTGTACATATGGGCCATTTTGAAATTTTTAACATTTGCTATTGGGCTTACTCAACTAGGGCTCAATATTTTCAGCAATTCCTCACCAGATCTCAAATGCACATTTGAAGATTTACCAATCCTCGGTACTTGTTTGTATACCAGTGTTTCAGCAGATATTGTGAAGTTGAACTTCCGCCTACAACGTTAAGCTACATCTATCAGCAACTCGAACAATGGAATATGACTTGAGTTGCAATTTTGGTGCCAATAGACTTCACTCAAAGTCATAACTAGTACCTGGCTGCGAGTAGCCTACCCCGCGGGTGGAGCATATGCGTCGTACTCCGTGGTCTCTTCATGAGTTTACTAGATCTCACCCAAATCTCATAGACTGCTACGTTTACAGTCAAACTCACATAGGTGTGTTCTTTCAAGAATGCTTTGTAGGACAATATCTTTGCTATGAATAGCCAATATAAACACATTAAGGCATGTTGCCAAGCGGCCTTACAGCTCTTTGAGAGTTATGCATCATCACTTAGAGAGTGTTTATCAAATACTCTCCTTAGTCAAACCACTAGCTTGTTCTTCTCAGGCCCTAATTCACGGATCTCCGATCACATAGGTTGGATTACCACTATGGTGTAACATTCACGGTCTCACCCATCTCCCTCGATGCACTATCTATCACATTACGTGATAGTCTCTTCGTGAAGGGAACTGCCAGGTTTTTATTTGTTTGAATATACGTAACAGGAATTACTTCGCATTATCCTTAGAACTGGTTACCTTGGCAATCACTGTTTGATTGTCACAGTTCATGAGGATGGCCGGTAATGGCTTCTCAACTACCAGCAAGTCCATCAAGAGTTCCGCAGCCATTCTGCCTCAACAGTGGTTGTATCTAAAGCAGTAAGTCTTGCTTCCATGGTTGACCTTGTCAATATGGTTTGTTTAGGAGACCTCCATGACACTGGGCCACTTCCAAGAAGAAATGCATATCCACTTGTGGCGTAGAGCTCATCTACATCTGAAATCCAGTTCGAGTCACTATATCCCTCAAGCACAGCAGAGTGCCCTGAATAATGAACCCCATAGCTCATAGTACCCTTTAGATAGCGCATGACCCTTTCAAGTGCATCACAATGATCATAACCCTGGTTTGACATGAACCTGCTCAATTTGCTCACAGCAAAAGATATGTCAGGTCTCGTCGCTCTCGCAAGGTACATGAGTGAACCGATTATTTGAGAGTATATCAGTTGATCTCTCGCAATTCTCTTGTTCTTTCAAAACGTCACACTGGTATCATAAGTTGTTGGAGAGGGATTGCTATCAATAAATCCGAAACGGCTCAAGACCTTCTCAACATAGTGTGATTGCGTCAATGTAATCACACTCTCATTCTTAATAAGCTTAATGTTCAGAATTACATCAACTTTTCCCAGATCTTTCATATCAAAACACTTTGATAGGAAATATTTGACCTCATTTATCACAATAATGCTTGTACAGAAAATCAGTATGTCGTCAACATACAAGCATAATATAACACTATCGCCCCACCATGATGGTAGTATACACACCTATCAGCCTCATTAATGACAAAGCCCGCAGAAGTTAAAGTTCTATCGAACGTATCATGTTATTGCTTAGGTGCTTGCTTCAGTCCACAGAAATATTTTAACAATTTGCACACCTTTCTCTCTTCATATTTTACCACAAACCATCAGGCTGATCCATATATATTTCCTGTTCCAACTCTCCGTTAAGGAAAGTTGTCTTTACGTCCATTTGATGAACAATAAGACCATAAAAGGCAGCCAGGGAAAGTAGTACACGAATGGTTGACAATATAGCAATAGGTGAATAGGTGTCAAAATAATCTTCGCCTTCTTGCTGGGTGTAGCCCTTGGCTACAACCCTTGCCTTGTACTTCTAAATAGTACCATCGGGCCTTAGCTTCTTCTTGAACACCCACTTGCAGCGCACAGGCTTACAACCATAAGGTCATTCCGATAACTCCCACGTCTCATTAGAAAGAATGGAGTCCCTCTCATTATGGACAGCTTCTTACCAGTCATCTGCATCTTGAGATGCAAATGCCTCTGCAATAGACGTAGGAGTATTTTCCACAAGGTACACAATGAATTAATTACCAAAGGATTTTTTTAATCCTCTGTCTCTTACTCCTTTTAGGAGTTTCATTCTCATTCTTCTCAAGGACTTTCTCATCATGTGGTTGTTCAGTATAAGCACTAGATGTACTAGATTTAGGAATTAATTTAGAAGAAAATTCAGCAAAGCTAGGCATATCTTTCATAGGAAACATATTCTCAAAAAATGCTGCATCACGAGATTCCATAATAGTATCAACATGCATATGAGGTACCTCGGATTTAACCACGATAAATATATAACCAATGCTACGCCGAGCATAGCCCAGAAAGATACAATCCATTATGTTTGGTCTGAGTTTGCATTTCTTTGGAATTGGAACGTTGACTTTTACCAAGCATCCCCAAGTACGCAAATAAAAAAGTGTTGGTTTCTCCCAACCCACTCCTCATAAGGGGTTTTCTCTTTATTCTTGTTAGTAACTTTATCCAGGACATGACACAAAGTCAACAAAGCCTCACCCCACCATGCCTTAAATAAACCAGTAGTATCCAACATGGCACTCCCCAAGTCTGTCAGCGTGCGGTTTTTTCTCTCGGCAATTCCGTTTGATTGGGGCGAGTAGGGAGGCGTCCTCTCGTGAATAATACCATGTTCCTCGCAAAATTCATCAAATCCTTTGGAGAAATATCTCCACCACGATCTGATCTTAAACGTTTGATCTTTCTCTCTAATTCATTTTTAACTTTAGTCTTATAGATTTTAAATTAGTTTAAAGCCTTATCTTTAGTTTGCAACAAATAAACATAGTAAAATCTAGTAGCATCATCAATGAGTGTCATGAAATATCTCTTTCCACCTTTTGTCAACACATCATTCATCTCACATAGATCAGAATGTATGAGTTCTAGAGGTGTCAAGTGTCTCTCCTCGGCTGCCGTGTGAGGCTTTCGAGTTTGCTTAGATCGCACACAACTACGGTACTTAGACGTTTGACAATGGTGAAATTTGGAATTAAACTTAAACTGGATAGCCGAGACAATAAACCAAAACTAACATGACATAAACAAGAGTGTCAAACACTAGCATCTGAATCAACATTGCCACAGATATGGTTCACTGACTTACTGCAAAATTTGGAAAGTGAAAAGCGGAACAAGCCTCCACACTCATAGCCTTTACCAATAAATTATCTAAACCTCGACACTACTACTTTATTGGACTCAAATACTACTTTAAAATCATCTCTGCATAGAAGGGAATCGCTAACGAGATTATCGTTCATAGTAGGGACATGCTGCACGTTCCTCGGCTGCACGACTTTCTCCGAAGTAAACTTCAGATCTACCATGCCAACACCACGTACAGTAGCATGCGACCCATTTCCAATTAGGAAGGATGAATCCCGAGCGACCTAATAAGAAGAGAACATAGAGATGTTAGCACACACACATGAACATTAGCACATGTATCAATCCACCAACATGAAGACCGAAAGACTAAAAGTACAATCGGTAAATTACCATACCCATCAGTGTTGCTAGCGGTCACAATTCTTGAAGCCTTTCTTCCCTTTCTTGTCTACACGGTCTGGGCAGACAACAGAAAAGTGGCTGAGCGCTCCACATGTATAGCACTCGAGCCCAGCTTTGTTCAGCACATTCTTCTTCTTATTATTCTCAAAGGAAGTAGTATTGACAGGACCATTGAACTGAGGCTTTGATTCCCTTTGTTCTTGTTGTTGTTCTTTACGTGATGATTTTCTGCACCATATTGGCGCTAGACTGCAAATCACCACCTCTCTTAGTTGTGTCCTTTGCCCGAGCTTTCTCCTCAACATCAGTAGACGCTATCAGATTTTCAACTGATATCTCATGTTTCTTATGTTTGAGAGATGTGGCGAAACTCCTCCATGAAGAACGCAGTTTTGCAATAATGCATCCAGCCACAAATTTATCCGGAACCACACACTTGAGCAGATCAAACTCTTTCGCAATCTCATGAGCTTGTTCGACTACAGAACGGTTATTCACCATCTTATAATCGTTAAATCTCACCATGATATACAGCTCACTGCCTGCATCGGACGCACCTAATTTAGTATTCAGTGCATCCAGAGCTCCTTAGCATCTTTGATGTGCATATACACCTCGCACGGACGTCTCTCCATGACACTCGGAACACACCTCTGAAATTAGTATTGTCTTCCTTAAACTTATTCTGAACTTCGTCAATAGCTCCTTCAGAAAGGTCATTAATAATTATGTCTCACACTTTTATGGACTAGAGCCACAGTTGGCACCTCAGTTGCCATCTCTTAAATGTGGTACCATTGAACCTTTTCGGTCTTATTGCATCGCTTAAATTGGTCATACTCAGTTCAAGAAATTGCCTACAATTATTTTTTTTTATTGATGAATAATTATGCATAATTTTCACAATTTATTTCAGAATATAAATAACGACAATAGCAGCTATTAGCATGTGAAATTTGAACATACTAGATGCAGTAGACAACATAAATGGCGGCAGCACGATCTCCCTAAACATGTTAACAATAAACATGTTAAACAGACGGATCGAGACACACATCACGTAACAATCGTTTGTAGAGGAAGCAGAAGTAACGTTGATGATGATAATATTGGTGATGACGGGTCAGAGTAGACGACGGTTGAGGCAACAGTACGCAACACTGCCTGACTTGCAAGGTAGGCGAGCCGTCGTGGAAGCAACGAGCAGTCTCGTGAAGCGCTTCCCAAAAATCTAATTCGCTCTCTCCCATACAGGATCACAAACGCGACTGGTTCCGGAGACCTGCTCTCCCGTTCGCCGGTGGGCGCCGGCGCTCAGGGTGGATTAGACTACGGTGGCGGCGCAAGCAACGAGATGTGCAAACCTAGATTGGTTTCAGAACAGCAAAATAAAGACAAATGTTGTCTCGGCTCGATTCACGAAACAGCAAAATAAAGACAAATATTGTGTCGGCTCGATTCACAAAACGCGATCGCTATCGCGACGTGACGTGTCGAGACGAGCGAGCGGCAGAGGAGGACGAGGAGTGCGCGAGGCTCTCCTCTTCTCGTTCACATACAAGTCCTACAACACTCCACAATATAAGGTTATGTGCAACTCCTCCAACTTTTAGTGTGGGGCTAAACTTCTCACTCCCACCACTTACTTGTAAACATGGGCTATTTTTAGATTTTCAGCATTTGCTACTGGGCTTTCTCAAATTGGGCCCAATATTTTCAGCAAATGGTGCTCCTACCGAGCCTATATGTACATTTTTTCTGCTCTTTTTTTAATGGTTCTTTCTGGCCTTTACTCGTTCGCGATCGCGGAGGACCAACGCTCCATTCTCCATAGTGAAATGCATCTACAAACTTACGATTTCAACCAATACAGTCCTCAAAGTTGCTCAGCATGTCCACATATAGTTCAAAATATGAATGTCGAACTGATAACGTGATGTGGCAATGAAGCAGACCTAGTTACAGATGTATTTACTTGCTGCCCTACTTAAACAGTGGGTAATCGTGGACTGATTTACTAATGGACTAAAATACGTGCACGTGCTGACTTTGCAGGATCAGCCACGTCACGGGGAAGAAGACGATGAGGAGATCATCTAACCTCCATTGCTGAGGTAAGTAACAAGTCAGATCTAGACTGTGAAAGAGGCAACCGATCAATTTGCCGTCAGAAAACTTCGCTGCAGAAGTAAAAAACGTGTGGGGATCAACATTCGGTGGTAAATCGAACACACAAAACAGAAACTAATGACGGGGGAGGATGTTGGGGTTGGGGGGGAGGGGACGTAGAGGCTCACCGGAGCACGGCGGAGGGCTCGACGATGCAGACAACGGCCAAAATCGATAGGGGATGTGTGTGTTTCAGAGCAACTTAAACAAAACAGGAGACACGGGGAGAAAGATATGGGCGCGCGGCACCTCACCGGAGCGCGGCGGCGCGGTCGCTGGAGAAAAATCTACGGGGCCCACATGGGATGCTCCGCGCCGTCGCCTCCGTCGCCGCTCTCTTCTGTAACGTGTCCGGAAAAACCTGAAAATGTGAGAGGGCGGGTTGCTACAACAGAGTGTGGGACGTGGATGACGTGGACGACGTGGCAACCACCCGATCCAAACGGATCGAACGACGCGCGAGGCGGAGGACGGAAGACGCGCGTCCCCCGGTTGATTATAAGATTTTTCCTACTCCAAAATGCGTGAAAGGAAATTTATGATATTTATCAATTTAACTACTCTGTAGAAATGAAACTAGTTTATTCATGTTTAAAATGTCATGTTCAATAGTTTGTACATCTTACCATGGGGGATGGGGCAATTGCCCCCGTCAACATGCGGCACTTTACAGTAGATTTTCCCAACATTAAATCGTTAGATTTCCTGTATTTCCAATTGATGCAATATTTCTTACATATGAGCGTACTTCAAATAAAAAAATGGTTTTTATTTACATCAATCCACTGCTTTATTACTCAGGGATAGAGTTTGAGTCCCACCGGACAGCCCCAGTCAGGAACTCATGTATAGTATGGAACAAAGAAGAAGTTCTACTACTATTAATTACATGTTGGGCACATGAGTGTGCTGCAAAATTCGCTTCACTTTTGACAAACGACAGCTCAAAACTCTGAAACAGAGTGCTCATCTGCTTCAGTTCTTCCGGGATGTGACAGCCAGAGCCAGTTTCAGTCTCGTATCATCCTTCCAGTCTCCAGAGAGTCACAATCTGGAGGCAGTCAACTTGTAGCTTCACATTGGCATATCCTCTTCTCTTTGCATCTTCGAGTCCCTCTCGACATGCTAAAAGTTGATGTACGTGCAGATTCTACTTTGGGAGGCCATTGCAACATAGCAAGATCTGGCTGCTCAAAACAGAACAAAAACAAAATCGTCAAATAGTTTGGAGCCCGCACAGCTCGTGGCTGTACTTCTCCGTGTTGGCGCCTAGGTTCAGCTTCAATTGCAAGGTCTGGAAGGCTGTAAGTGCCAGCATGCTACCGGTGCCGGCAGGCCTGCACTTGGATATCCGTTGGTTAGGCGGCACGACGGCGAGCTTCTTGACGACATTGCTCAGCGCGCCAACACAAGCCATGTCGTGCTCCCTCGCCAGCCGCTTCACGTCGTACAAGCACGAGGACCCGAAAAGCTCACGCACCGCCTTCATAAAGTCGTCGACGCCGTTCGGGAGCTTCTCGCCGGACATGATGCTCACGAAGTAGGCAACGTGGTAGGCGCCACTGAAAGTCGCCCATGACCGCCGGGCTCCGAACAGGCCGGAGTCTCGCAGCAGGCAGCGGAACTTGATGGCGGCGATGCCGTCCGAGGGAAGCCGGTGGAAGTCGACCCCGCAGCCGGCGAGGTAGTCGATGGAATTGCAGTCTCTCTCGTCCTCGTCGGAGTCGATGTTGAACCCGGCAAGGTTGAACTCCCACGCCAAGCGCTGGCCGCCGACGGTGCAGAGTGCGATGCCCACCTGGAGCGGCTTCAGCCGGTTCACGTTGTCCCGGATGACCTGGTACCGCTCCTCGGGGGTGAGGACGTGGTGGTTCCGCCCGTCGCCGAGGACGACACAGCCGGGGTACTGGACGTTGAGCGCAACGTGCAGGGCACGCTGAGCGACCTTGTGGAGCTCCTGTGATTCCGCGTCGAAGTTCTCGGCCCACACCGAGCGGACGGGGCCATCCATGCTGCTCGACGGCGACGGAGCTTGCAGTACGACGGCGTCTGTTTCTCCGGGAACGAGCGATGTGGACACGGTGGCTTCCTTACGAGATTGATGCATGCAGAGCGAGGGCCGTCTGCTTTACGTTCTGCTGGGGTCGATCCGTTGACCAGCTTTCTCTTACATATATAGACGTGCAGTTAGACCTGCTTTCTAACTCAAGTCGGATGGATCTGGCTTTGGATTTTCGACCTTTTCCTCCGAGTTGCTGATCCGAAAGTGTCCGGCTCTGGCCCGTTAATCCCTGGCCTGGACGCCGACCGAGTCCGTACTGTACTAGTTTTCGAGTTTGAATCCGGTAAAGAAAAGCCTACGGCGGGCGAATCATCCGAGCAGTCGGTCTTAGGAGAGAAGGGTGCTGGCCCGGATGGTAAATACCACATGGTGAATTGGCCGGCGGTGTGTCGTCCAAAGGAATTTGGGGGCCTCGGGTTGGGTTGACTAATTTCCGGAAGATGAAAACATGCCAGAAGGTATAAATGAGACTGCTATTGTCTTGATTCCTAAATCCAAAAACCCACAGTTCCTGAAGGAATACAGACCAATTAGCCTCTATAATGTGATCTACAAAGTGATTGCCAAATGCTTGATCAACAGGCTGCGACCACTTCTGAATTAATGGGATTATATCCCAAAACCAAAGCGCCTTCATCCCTGGGCGCATGATCACCAACAATTCCCTTATTGCATTTGAATGCATACACGCCCTTCAAAGAGGTACAAACAATTCGGGAAGCTACTGTGCATATAAACTGGATCTTATGAAAGCATACGACATAGTGGATTGGCACTTCATGCAGGCTGCTCTGTAAAAATTGGGATTCGCTGATAAATATATTAAGTGGATCATGGCTTGTGTGAAATCTGTACAGTTCTCGGTACGCCTGAATGGTAAACTTCTGGACAAATTTAGACCTGCCAGAGGCTTGCGGCAAGGGGACCCTTTGTCCCCTTACCTTTTCCTGTTTGTTTGTGAAAGCCTTTCTGCATTTTTTAAACACCATATTGATATGCAAAGAATCCAGGAGCTCAAGATTTGTAGAAGAGCCCCAGGCATCTCACACCTCCTCTTTGCCGATGATTGCCTCATTTTTCTCAAAGCCAATGCCAAGCAAGCCTCCAGAATCAAAGAGATTCTCACTCAGTATGAAAAAGGTACTGGCCAGCTTCTTAACCCCTCAAAATGCTCTCTTATGATGGGTGAGAAATGCTCTCACGATGACTCCGAGGCCGTAAGCAAAATTCTCAACGTAGGCTCAGCTACCCTTGTTGATAAATACTTAGGCCTCCCCATTCCTGATGGGAAATTGAAAGATGGAAAACTGATCTCAACTAAGGAGAAATTGTTGAAAAAGTGCTCTGACTGGAATGAAAAATACAAGTCAAGTGCAGCTAAAAAGCACTAATTAAATCTGTTGCTCAGGCCATTCCGGTGTTTGCTATGAGTGTCTTCAAATTCTCAGCTGGTCTTTGTGATGAACTCTCTCACATTATAAGAGATTTCTGGTGGGGAGATGAATTTGAACGGAAGAAAGTTCACTGGATGGCTTCGGATAAGATGACAAAACCCAAGTACCATGGAGGCATTGGATTTAAAGATCTGAAGATTTTCAACCAAGCATTATTGGCTCGGCAAGATTGGAGGTTAATCAAATTTCCAGACTCTTTATGTGCTAAACTTCTCAAGGCAAAATACTACCCTGCAGGCCACCTAATCGACATAGTATTCAGCCAAAATACCTCTCCTGGCTGGCAGGGTATCGCCCACGGGCTTGAACTACTTAAGAAAGGTCTGATTTGGAGAATCAACACATGATCTAAAATCCGAATTTGGCGAGATAACTGGCTGCCAAGGGGAAATCTAAAACCCTTTGGAAAAGCGAGTAACCTAAGACATAGATGGGTATCTGACCTTATAAATCAAAACACCAAAACATGGAATGAGGAGATGATTAGATCTGTGTTTTACCATCCTGATGCGGAGGAGATTCTTCAAATAAATCTCCCTCAATTTGATGGAGATGACATCTTAGCTTGGCACCCTGAGAAAAAATGGCAGATTCTCGGTCAGGAGTGCGTACAGGATTGGGATGGAGATGCAAAATAAAGATAATCAGCAGTCTACTAGTGGAAATCCTGACGGTGAAAGAGACCTTTGGAAACTAATCTAGAATGCAAAAGTCCCCTATAAAATTAAGGTTTTTGCGTGGAAGCTGGCGACCGACACCGGAGTTCAAGTTGACCGATGTACCAGGAATATGGACTTGATTCCAACCTGCTAGATTTGTGGTATGGAACCAGAGACGGCACACCATGCAATGGTGAGATGTCCGAAGGCAAGAGCGCTCAGACACCAAATTAGAGACCAATGGGACCTTCCGGCGGACAACAAGCTCTCCTACACAGGTAAAGACTGGATCCTTGTCCTGCTGGACCAATGCAACGTTGAAAGTAGAGCTAAGCTTCTCTTCCTGTTGTGGAGATGCTGGCACTTGCGAAACAACTCCATATTTGGAGATGGAAAGTGTGGTGTTGATCATTCAGCACACTTCCTACAGTCCTATTTCACCTCTTTCCATCAGAAGGACTTGATTACCAACACCGAATGTGTAACCCATTTTCAACATCACTTCAGAAGAGCCTAAACAGAAACCTTCAAATGTGGAAAGATGGACGAAACCTGATGGTGGCTGGACAAAACTCAACATTGACGCAAGCTTCTGTGATCAAGAAAGTAATGGCTCTTGGGGTGCCATTCTTCGGGACAGCTCTGGTGCAGTCTTGCTGGCCGCGTGGGATAGAATCAAGAGATGCTCGACTACTGAAATGGCCGAAGCCATTGCTTGCATGCAGGGTATCAAAGCAATAGTTGTTGTTGCTTCTTCACCTGTCCAACTTGAGTGCGACTGTGCTAGCGTTGTGGCTGAGCTGAAAGAAATGGAGTGCTCCAAGTCTGAAATCCCGCTCATCATCTCTCAAGTAAAACGGCTGAGCGGTTCCTGCCAGGGTGGAGCGTTAACAAGGTCAATAGGTATGGGAATCATGCGGCTCATAACCTGGCTAGTTTCTGTCGTTTTTCTGGATCCGATGGTTCTTTAGTTGGTACGGTACCACTTTATGTGGAGAGTTCGGTCTTGTTAGATTGTAATGAACCTTGTAATCGTGCTTTTCTGACTTAGTTTATAATACATAAAATTCAAAAAAAAAAATCCCGGAAGATGAACGAGGCGCTCATGCTCAAATGGATTTGGAAGCTTTATCAGATGGATGATTCCATTTGGGCTGGGATCATTCGTAACAAATACGGGACATCTTCTATTGCTCCCCTAGAGGGGGATCTCAATTCTGGAAAAGCCGGCACAAAATTAAGCATCTATTCAAGACCGAGGCCAAACACGAGGTTCATAATGGTCTCCGTACTTCATTCTGGACATACTAGTTGGGTCGGCGAGGGCCGCCTCTGTCATAACTTCCCCCTCCTTTTCAGCATCTGCGGCGACCAAGCGGCGTCGGTGGCGCAGATCGTGAGGGCTGGTTGTAGATTCCGTAGGTCTCTGGATCTTGCTGGCATGGCTCAACGGACGGAGCTCGACAACATCATTAACTCCACGCCGCTCTCTGAGGCTCTGGATTCCATCTCTTGGTCCCTTGAGCCCTCTAGCGTTTATTTGGTTAAATCCATGCATGCGGCTCTGTCACAAGGGGCGGCGGTGGCGCATGCGGAAGACATTTGGAAGGCTAGACTTCCTCTTAAAATGAAAATCTTTGCCTGGCAGTTTATCATCGACAAGTTACCGATGGGCCTCTAGCTGGCCACTCGGTTCGGCCCCTCTGACGGAAACTGTCACCTTTGCGCCGGGCGGGAAAATGCTCAACACATTTTCGTTGGCAGCTCTCTAGCTAAGTTCGGGTGGTGTGTGCTCGGACAGGTTCTAGGGAGAACCTGGTTCCCCGCAAATTTTGCGCAATCCCACGCTATCCTCTATACCTTATAGGGTTGTGCTCGTAGATCTGTTTGGGCTGTTTTTCTCGCCCTAGCCTGGGCGCTTTGCCATATTAGAAACAAGCATGCTATTGAGGGTTTAATTATTCTCGACCTTGATGACATCATTTTTTAAATTTTGATTTTCCTTCAGTTGTGGATCCCCCGATGAAGCCTGAAGACAGGGTCGAGGCTCGGCGGATCATGGGCAACCTCAAGCAGGCCCACCTCAGAGCGGGCTTGACGAAGATATGGATCCTGGACCCTGCGGGTAAGGACACCCCCTCTCAGGCCCAAGGTCAAGGCCCAAAAGGAAGCGCCCTTGGAGTACTCTAGAAGGCCCATGTGAAGCCCACCCGCATCATCTTGCGGGTTAAGTTAGGAAACTTGTAACCGACCCAGCTAGGGTTTGAGTCCTCTCCGGGTAGAACTCGAGACCTGGCCATCTATATAAGGCCAGGAGAGCCCCCAAGGAGAGGACCAAGTAATACCGCACGACCAAAAAGCCTCGGAACTCGAGATCTACTCTCGATTCGAGCAACCTGTAACCGATCTAATCATCCAATACAGATCAACAGAAGGCAGGAGTAAGGGTTTTACCTCTTCGAGGGCCCCGAACCTGGGTAAATCTCGCCCCCTGTCAAGCCGACGATTTCACCAGCGCTCATGACTTCTCCTAGTCGAAACCCGATAGGGTCACCTGAGGGATTTGTGGAGTCAGAGATTCGACAATTGGCGCCGACCGTGGGGAGCGCGGGCGCTGGATCACCGGCATCTTCGGCTTCATCGACATCCAACTCCCGTTGGAAACCATCGACTACGGCTCCGAACAATCCTGTACGGATCTGATCCGTCATAGTCACGCCTCACTCACCGGAATCACGCCCGGTGTTCGAGGACCTGGAGAAGAGCGTCACCCTGACGTTCGGGAGCTTCAACTTCATGGCAAACAGAGACGGGATCCTCCACTTTTCGGATGAATCTGAACCTGAGTCTGGAGCCGTCAACTCGCGCTTCCCTATGGAGAAAAGTGGCGAGTCCATCCGCTTCAACACAGTCGACTATCACACCCTCTCGACAGAGGAACCATCTCGGGTACGGGAAGCTTTCCGATCTACGCCTAGGACACACGAGCCACGACTGGCCCAAGTCTGCATGGCAGGATCGGAACAGCCCTCAGAAACTGAATTCAGCGCAACCGAGCGCGATATAATCGGCGTTTCGCGGGAGGCCTGGAAAAGGGCCAAGGAGGCCATGCGGCGGAGTCAGCCACCCGCGGCAGGAGCCTCACAAGAAGACCTAACCGCCTACCACTACCACCTAGTAAGAGCGGCCTCAAACATCAAAGAAGCCCGGGCGGATCTAGCCCGTCGCAGAAGAGCGGCGGACGAATCAAGCCTGCGGCGAGTCGAACAGTCCCTTGCACCCTCAGTCGGTACCCGACCCGCGAGGAAGGGACACGCAACATCGTCAAGGGGCCACGAATCCGTGACTGCGACCGACAGGTCGACCACGTCTTCCTTCATGAGGGTCGACGATGACGGCAACGTCTACCCGCAAACCCCAGCTGCCGCGATCCTAGCCGCAGCAACTTACATGCAGATGAACCAACCGACAGAAAGCGACCCTCGGGTGGAACAGTACAAACAAATTCGCAAAGGACTAGGATTGGCGGCCGCAAGGCTCGCTTCTCACGATCGCAAGAAGACCGAAGAAGAATTGGAAAAGGAGCGACAGGAGAAGAACAAGGATAAAGAAACGCCCCGCAGGCATAGAAGTTCATCCCCGAGAAAAGACAAATCGCCACGACGTGGTCGGAGAAAAGAAGCCCGCCGCCGCGGCGATAGTCGAAGCAGCAGCGACGACAGCCCGAGAGACAAAAGCTCGCGGCGCCACATCAGCCGCTCGAGAAAGCGAAGCAAAGAACCAAGGAAATACAACGACCGCGACCGGTCCGAATACGACGCGCGATCAGATCTCGCCCAAAAGAAGGTGGATAGGGCGAGAGCTTCACGGTATCGCGAGCGCTCCTCATCCAGGTCCTCGGACGACGAAAACCTGTGGAGCACTCTGTTTCGCTCGCAGCATCCGAGAAGCACCTCTACCCAAGAGGTTCAAGCTCAGCACGGAGGTGACAAAATACGACGGCTCACTCGAGCCCTCCCAGTGGTTAAGCGACTACCTCACGGCAGTAAAATGCCAACGTGGGAACAAGAACACAGCCATGCAATACCTCAATTTGCATCTTACAGGCGCGGCCCGTAGTTGGCTGGAGAGAAGACCTAAATCTTGCTACGCATCATGGGACGACCTGCACCGCGATTTCTGCAAAAATTTCCAGTCGACGTACAAGAGGCCAGCCACAATCGAAGAATTACGAGCGTGCAAACAGAAGAGTGGCGAATCCACACGAGAATATATCCAGCGGTGGACCACACTCAGGAACACCGCAGGAACCATCTCGGAAGAGGTGGCGATTGAGGCTTTCGCCAAAGGAGCGAGAAGAACCGCGTTTCGAGAAGAGCTAGGCAGAGCTGCGCCCAAAACCATTGGGGAGCTAATGATCATAGCCGAAAAATGGGCTAACGGAGAAGACGCGGTGCGCAATGAAAGAGCATCGTCGCCCGCACACGAGGAAGACCGCCATGGACGAAGAAAGAGAAGGAAATACTACGACCACGAGGACAGGGAGGAATTAGTGGCGGCAGAATTCACGCGAAACCGCGACTCTGGCCGCCGTGGAAGTCGCGAGTGGAAACCAAAGCAGAAGAAAAGTCCCCCGAGGAGGATCTCGATGCATACTGCTCGCTACACCTGTTTACAGATAAGCGCACGGGCAAAACTAAGGCAACACACCTTCTCAAGGATTGCCGAAAGTTTCTTGACATCTCGGATGCTCTCGCGAGGAAAAGATTTGCATCCACCCAAAACTACCCGCCGCTGCCAGGAGGAGGACAACAATTCCAGCCGCCTCCACCACCACCTCCACCAGCAAACCCAAACATGGCGCTAGCCGCACTACCTGCGCCACCACCACAAAACAATGGAGCCAATGCATACCCGAACCCGGCAGGACAACTCGCGATGATACAGAAGGTATGCCCCTCTCGCAGAGCTCAAAAGACTAACACGAGGAAACTATGCATGGCAGTGCAGACACCGCCAACAAAGACCGAGTACCTGAAGATGGCAGATCAGCCCATCACGTTCTCGAAAAAAGACCATCCACCACAAGTCTATCGACCAGGACACGCCGCCCTCGTCATCCAGGCTCAAATCGGAAATTACGACCTGGCCCGCGTGTTCATGGATGGCGGCAGTGGCATCAACATCATCTACGCGGATACACTCCGTCGAATGAACAAGAACCTGGACGGCCCTAACGGAATCAGAAAACATCCTTCCACGGATAGTCCGGGCAAGTCAATCCGTCCACTCGGAACAATCAACTAGAAGTAGTACTGGGGCTTCCAAGCAACTACTAAGGGATTCCTGGACTTCGACGTCAGTCCGACTTGCCCTCACAAGTACCGACCGCATCCTTGGCCAGACAGCGTCGCCAGATTCATGGTCAGTACCACATTACGCGTACCCTGAAACTCAAGCTACCCGCGCGAATCGGTGATCACCATCGACGGGAGACTTCCAGAAGTTAGACAAGTGTGACATAGAATTCAATGAGATCGCGAAATCTTTCGGGATGCAAGAAGAACTTCAAGAGCTGGCAAAAACCACGGACCACTCTGTCATGCCCCTCACGAAGAAAAACGCGCCTCAACTGGAATTCAGCGCCAACAGCGACACCCGCAAGCACCAAGTGCACCCAACGGATTCTGCCAAGACCGCGATGGTTTCCACAACCCTCTCTCCAGCATAGGAAGGCGCGCTCGTCAAACTCCTCTGTGAGTATTGGGAAATTTTTGCCTGGCAGCCCTCAGATATGCCAGGAATACCCAGGGAGTTTGCCGAGCACTCACTCGAAGTCTTTCCTAATGCCAAACCCATCAAACAGACGACTCGACGATTCTCAGAACCCAAGCAGAAGGCGCTTGGAGAAGAAATAAACAGACTGCTAGCCGCCAACTTTATTAGGGAGATCAAGATATCCACCTGGTTGGCAAACCCGGTGCTGGTCCCCAAGAAGAACACGGATATCCTTCGGGTGTGCATCGACTACACATCGCTGAATAAGCACTGCCCCAAGGACAACTTTCCTCTACCACGAATCAACCAGATCGTGGACTCTACGGCAGGCTGCCAACACCTCTCCTTCCTGGACGCCTATTCGGGATACAATCAGATCCGAATGAAAAAGGAAGACGAAGAGAAGACGGCATTCATCACACCCCACGGTGTCTACTGCTACACGACAATGCCCTTCGGGCTGAAGAACGCAGGCGCAACATATCAGCGCTGCATGCAAAGATGCCTCGCCAATCTCATTGGCAAAAACGTACAAGTGTACGTCGACGACATCGTCATCAAAACTCGAGTAGAGGACACACTCCTCGAGGACATCAGAGAAACGTTCGACGCCCTTAATGCATATCGGATCAAGCTCAATCCGACCAAATGCGTTTTCGGCGTCCCTGCAGGAAAACTCCTCGGGTACCTGGTATCCGCCAGAGGCATTGATGCCAACCCGGAGAAAATACAAGCCATCCTGACTATGAAGGAGCCAACCAATCTACGCGGAGTCCAGCAGCTCGCAGGACGACTAGCCGCCCTAAGCAGGTTCATCGCACGATTGGGAGAGCAAGCGTTACCCTTCTACAAATTACTAAAGAAGACGGACAAATTCGAGTGGACACCCGAAGCTAAACAAGCGTTCGCAGACCTGAAGCGATCGTTGCAAAGCAGGCGCGTCCTTGCAACACCGCAAGAAAGGGAGCCGCTTCTACTGTACCTAGCCGCTACAAAGCAGGTCATCAGCACAGCAATCGTGGTCGAACGACCTGAAGACGACAAAGCGTACGGAGTCCAACGACCAATATATTACATCAGCGAAGTGCTCTCGCCATGCAAGCAACGATACCCTCATTATCAGAAGCTGGCGTATGGAGTTGTTCTCACAGCCCGAAAGCTCAAACATTATTTCCAGGAACATACCATTACAGTGGTTAATGATGCGTCACTCGGGACAATCATGAACAACCCTATGGCATCCGGAAGAATAGCAAAATGGAGCATCGAGTTGGGCGCCTGGGACATCACCTATACAGAACGAAAAGCAGTCAAAATCTCAAGTACTCGTGGAATTCCTCAGCGAATGGACAGAGCTACAAACGCCCGGACCACCCGAGTACACGAGCAATTGGATAATGTACTTCGATGGATCCAAGAGAAACGAAGGAGCAGGAGCTGGAATCGTTCTTATTTCACCTCGGGGAGACAAGCTGCAATACGTCCTGCGACTGGACTTTCCACCAGACGATCCAGCCTCGAACAACGACGCAGAATATGAAGCCCTGTTGCACGGGATGAAGATGGCAATCGCCTGTGGAGCTACCCGATTAATGATCTACAGTGATTCCAATCTCATAGTGCAGCAGACGATGAAAGAATGCGACGCTATTGCTGAAAACATGGTCGCATACCGTGACATGTACAACCTACTCGGAGGAAGCTTTAAAGGCTGCGAGCTGAAGCACATTGCAAGATCTAGCAACGAAGAAGCAGATAGACTGGCAAACATGGGTTCCACCAATACACCCATACCGCCAGGAATATACTTCGAACGGATGATCAAGCGATCGGTCAAAGTGAAGAAAGTTGCAGCAGCGCCAGAAACAGAGGTCAGCCCGCATGTCGCGCTTATCGAGCTTATTCACAATATATCACGACAGGTTTTCCTGGTCGAGCCAGTCTGGACGCAGAAATATCTCGACTACCTGCTCAACAGACAGCTCCCGGCCGATCCACGTGAGGCTCGACAGATAATCAGGCGTAGCAAGTCCTTTCGAGTAGTCAATGGAGAATTATACAAGCAAAGTATCTCGGGAATACTTCAGCGTTGCATCGCACCCGAAGACGGCAAGGAATTGCTCCAGGACATACACCAAGGAGACTGCGGACATCATGCTAGCTGGAAAACAATAATGGGAAAAGCTTTCCGAGCAGGATTTTACTGGCTAACAGCAGCCAACGATGCAAAAAGCCTGGTCGAACGATGCGACGCCTGCCAGCGATTCGCACCAAGGCCACACGCCCCTGCTACGGAATTACACATGATACCAATAGCTTGGCCCTTTGCACAATGGGGGCTAGATATAGTTGGGCCACTACGCAAGTCCACGCCAGGTGGATACACACACTTGCTGGTCGCAGTCGACAAGTTCACCAAATGGATCGAGGCTATGCCAGTAACCTCAGCAAGCGCCCAATGCGCCGTCAAGTTTCTCGACTCCATTGTATGTAGATTTGGTGTGCCACACGACATCATTACAGATAACGGTACAAATTTCACAGCAAAGGAGACACAACAGTTCTGCGAGGAAAAAGGCATCAATTTCAAGTTTGCCTCAGTCGCTCACCCGCAAACGAACGGACAAGTCGAAAGATCCAACGGCTTAGTTTCGGCTGGCATCAAGAAGCGACTACTCGATCGTCTACACCCCGCCGCAGGACATTAGGCGGAAGAGCTACCCTCCGTACTCTGGAGCCTGCGCACAACTCCTAATCGATCAACGAAGTACACGCCATTCTTCATGGTATACGGGGCAGAAGCAGTCCTTCCCGAGGACGTTCGATTCAGCGCCCCACGAGTTGTAGCCTACAGCGAAGAAACTTCCAACAGGGCGCTCGCAGAAGATATGGATGCACTCGACGAAATGCGAGACATCGCACTCGCAAGATCCGCGGTATATCAGCAATCCTTGCGCAACTATCACAGTCGCCGCATACGCCACAGAGCATTCGCGGTTGGGGATCTGGTGCAGCGGCTCAAACAGAAGGAAGGACACAAGCTCGAGCCACCTTGGGAAGGACCCTTCATCATACACGAAGTCATCCCAGGCGGAGCCTACAGGCTAAAGAATCCGGCGACCGGAGGGGTCTACTCCAATCCGTGGAACATTGCACACCTCCGCAAATTTTATCCTTAGGTTTACTTGTTATCACAACAAATAAGGCTATACTAGCCAGTCCTGTAGTTCGAATACATGGCTTCTCAGTCATTGCAATAAAGACATGATTCCTTCATCATATTAACTCGAAGCTTCTCGTTCTTTACATGCTACAAGTTACAGGTACACACCCCTTAAAACACACGGGGGGTACCCTACAACTAAGCATCACAAAGAAACATCATCAAATACAAGGTTATACACCTTACAACAGTTTCTTACAAACTATAAACAGATTACAGGATATTTACATCCGGAAATCAGTAAAAGCGCTGAGCATTCTCAGTCGCCAAAACTCTATCTACCTCTTCAGAGGTCATTCAGATAATCTTCTCCGCTGCAGGACGTACAGCATCATAGTACGGTGAGATATCCTCGATTGCATAATCTGGGCGCCGAGCAACGGAGTTAACATCTATCTCAGGATGCCATATGCGGACAAAAGAGAGAGCTACAACCGCGCCGCACGTCATCTGTTTGCGCACACACGCGCGAACTTCTCCTTCACGTCCAAACAAACTGAGAAGATAACCCCAGTCTTCGGGACCTTTTTCAAGTGGGTAAAATGCAGCGTTCATCGCAACCAAGACCTCGTGAAAAGAACTCACGAGAATTCTCGCCTGGAGGACTCGAAATTTCAAGGTGGCCATCACAAAACCCCGACTGCGATCAGACCAAAAATTGTTTGCATGAGGTTTGGAGCTACTAGCCCCTTGAAGGATGTGATTCTCTACCCACTGCTTTTCTTCCCTGTCATCCGGATTAACGACTGAAGAGCAAAAACACACTCAGTCAGATAAGGAAACAAGGAAGAAAAAGGCACGGGGGCTGCACTACTTACAAAGCAAGTCCCTTGCGACTACAGCCAACTCATCCATCAGAAATTGTTCGCGTTCAGCTGCCAATTTCTGCTTGGACTTCGCCACATCGGCTATCCCGCGCATAGCTTTTAGCTTGCGCTCACCCTCCTGGACCTTATCACGAAGGCCCGCAAAAGTGCCAACAGCGGCAACAAGTGGATTTACTGGAGTACCACATCCACCCGAAGTTTCCGCGGCAAACCCAGTAGCCTGGAAGAATAAAACGAAAGAAGTAAGATGCCCTACTCGAGTCAATTCTAGTCGCATATCTGACAAACGCTCGGGGGCTACTCCCATCGGGAGACAATGCACAAACAAAGGGAATGAATTGCAAGATGAATTCTTCGATTAAAGACAACAAAGGTACGAGAATACATCCCAAGGTTCATTACATTCAAGGAGAAAAAAGAAAAACTATGAAGCTACATTGGTGCTCCCGCTGGCAGCAGTCGCCCCTCCCCGCAGTCGAGCAAAAATCTCAGACAGCTTCCGAGCAAGAATAGCGGCTTGCTCGCCAAAACGAGAGAGCCGTACCTTTTTGCCCGTGGAGGGGTCGACTGGAAGAGATGTGTACGCCTCCTCCAAACCTTCGACTCCATGCGCCAAAGCAAATTGTATCGCGGTCTTCGCACCAGACTCCGCCTGTGCGACCGCGAAGGCATCCAGAAGTTTGCCTTCTGAGAAGACCTTCAACAGATCATCTAGCGCGGGTGCAGGAGTGGCGTTGGCGAGGAGGCGACCGTGCAGTTGCACCAGCACTTGAGTAGCATCATTGATCATGGAGAGAACTCCATCAGCGTGCCTTTTAAGCTGGGCAAGTGTGTCGGTTACCACATCCACCCGCTGGAGTCCAGGGATCTCTAGAGGAACATCCAGAAGACCTGCAAATGAAGAAAAAAAATACTTAGCAAAGTACAGCGAAATGAGGAATCAAAGTCGCAAAAGCCCAACACACTTACCCGCGAAACGCTCAGCAAGGGGACGGAGGAACCCGACAATGTCGTTGTCGGCCTTACTGCCAGCTTTCTCTAACTCCTTCAAGGACTTCCGCGCATCCGCAAGCTGTCGACCAAAATCTTCTGATTGCATGCGGGAAGCCTCTAGCTCTTGTCGAATGGCCGTCAGGTCAGCCTCCCGAGCAGTTACCTGCTCAGAGAGTTTGACCTTTTCGGATTCTGCAAATTCAAGTCGAGCTGCAAAGAGATGCTTGTCAAAACTCAAGAATGTACGGAGTGCGGAAGACAGGGAGATGATAAAGCTTACCCTTGAGAAGGACGTTTTCAGTCTGAAGTCGGCTACGGTCCGCTCGAAGCGACTCGCAATCCGACTCGGCCAGAACGACGCGGCGACCAATCGCCGCAAGAGAATCAATAAGCGACTGCAAAAGCACGAAGACAAAAGAGTTAAAAGGATTAAATTAGAGTCTGTACCCGATTATTTACAATCGACTACAGCCTCGGGGGCTACTCCCATCGGGAGCACTGCCGTGCTCCCGATAAAAATGAAATCATGAAGAAGAATTAAACTAGACTTTGAGCCTGTGGCCGATCGCATGCGATCGACTACAGCCTCGGGGGCTACTCCCATCGGGAGCACTGTCGTGCACCCGATAAAAAAAAATTTGAAGATGGAAGATGAAGTTTACCTGGCCGGTGGCACGAGAGAGCGGATCCGCGGAGCTATCCGTCACTTCCTTAGAAGCAGAAGTCCTGGCGGCAAAGCTGGGGGCTTCACGTACCACTGTCGCGGCTTCGGGGGCTGCTCTGGGGGAATTTTGGACGGTGCCTGCGGTGGGAGTTTCACCCGCATCCTTTGCCTTATTCCTCTTTTCGGGAGGAACGGCAGCGGCGTACCTGCGAGGACTGATCGTCTGCAGACTGCACCGAAAGATAGAAACAATCGATATTGAAGCACGGAAAATGTTCGACCAAGATTAAGGAAGAAGCACTTACTCGTCATCCTCGTCGTCATCCAGCAAGTCCGCGTTCCAAGCGGGCGTCATCACTGGAAACGAAGGCGAAGGAGCAAGGGAGCAAAGTGGAGTCGCATGGACAGGAGCTTGATTGGGCGATGCTTCCAAGGATTTATCCTTGGAAGTAGCTTCGTCCTCATCTACCCGACGACGTTTCGTCGGAGCGCCATTCGAGTCTTCAACGTCATCCGAAGAATCGTGTTCTGAACTCGAAGAGGCGTTGGCGACGCTGGTGTCAATCGCGCCGTCTTGATGACTCGACACTTGCTCTGAGGCAGCCTCCCCCGCAGCTGGCGGGTAGCAGTCCGCCATAGCTAGGCTCTGCAAAGGCAAGAAGAAGACGAGAAAAACCTTATCGACTAGGACTCAGAACAAAAAAGGGAACAACTCAAAGACGAAAAGGAAGAAACTAACCTCGGCTGGGGGAGGGTTTGAAGCGACGAAGGCTTCAACTGAGCAATCGGGGAATTTCTCCCCCACCTTCAGTCGAGTGATACCCGCGATTTTCTTCTTGAATTCTACATTCGAAAGTTCCTCGCGGCTTACTCGGCTGGGGTCCTCTGAGCCTTGATACTCCCACATAGCGGAGGGCCTTTGTTGAAGTGGCTGGATCCTGCGCTTCAAAAAGATGCTCGCCAGATGCATCCCGTTGAGCACGACTCCCGCGGTCTGGTCCCGGAGAGCAGCTACTCTTGCGAGTAAAGGCGCAACGGTCTGAGTCTCTTCGGCTGACATCTTGTGCCCCCAGGACTTCCGCCTTGTCAGAACAGCGAACGGGTGGAACTCTACAATCCCACCCGAGCTGTTGTCGGTGATGTAGAACCACCTTTTCCGCTAGCTTTGAGCGGAGTCGACGAAATGCATGTTGAAGTAGCTGCCTTCTTGTCGAGCTTGGATCCCGAAGCCGCCCGTGCGAAGCGGTTCGCCGAGCTCGGACTCCACCCGCGATCTCTCGCGGAAGATCCGGACTTTGAAGAGCGCCTTCCAAAGCGCCCAGTGCGGGCGAATGCCGAGATAGCATTCGCAGAACACGATGAAGCACGAAATGTGCTGCACCGCGTTCGGGGGAAGATCGTGAAGCTGTATGCCATAGACACACAGCAACCCGAGGAAGAAGGGATGAAGGGGAAAAGAAAGGCCTCGAGTCACGTGGTCCACAAAGACCACGCGCTCGTTCGATTGAGGATTGGGTACCTCTTCCTTTTTTCCGAGACGGACTCGCTTCTCCGTCTCCGCCGGCAGCAACCCCTCCCGCTGCATCTCCTTGATGCTTTTCGCGGTGGTGTTGGGGGAGCGCCAGTCGCCGGCGCGGGGCGCGGGTTGCGCGGAAGGTTCGCCGGATGCAGAGCCGGCAGCACTGCGTCTTTTTCCGCCAGCCATTGCTTGCAGCACGAGCTCGAGCGCGAGGAAGACGAAGGTGGGCGCAAGGAAGAAGATGAAGACAGAGAGCTGGGAAAGTTTTACCGTAGCGCTAACACCCGTATTTATACACGGAGCGAGACGATCTCAGCCGTACGATGCGCTACGTGGCGCCTATCACGGCCGCCACGCGTGAAGATGAAACGAAGCGGCGGCCAGCACTGTTTCGTGCCACGATCTTAACAGAAGATCGTGCGCATTTACTGCGCGTCTCGCGTAAAAACCGGGAACGACGTCTCGTTTCCCGGTCAAAAATCTGACCAGGTGGGCCACCATCTGCTGCCACTCCGTCACGTCCCATCGGGAGAAGAGGAGTGCGCCATGACGTTATGGCATTCGTCATTCAAAACCAAGATCCTTTCGATTGGAAGTTCAAACGCGAAATTATCTTCGTACGAATATCAATTTCTTCGGATAAAAGCAACTTTTCCATGAACAGTTCATAAAGCAAAACCTCTTCGAACAAGAGAAAAATACCCTATGCATGAAAACTCTTTCGTATGGGCACAGCATCCCGAACGTGAAAACTCTTTCATATGGGCTTAGTTTTCTTCCAGCACGAAATTTCTTTCGTATGGAACTCAAACAAATCAATCGGGTAGAAAAAAACCTACCTCTCCTACACATGATAATTTTGCATCATAAGAACCTGGATTGTTCAACCGACTAGGCACATCCGGATGCCATATTCTTCTAATATGAAGGTAAGACCCGAAAAGATCTCTCTTTTGGGCCTGGAATCGCACTCGAAAGCTGCGTCCTCCGGTATAATTCCGTGTCAACAACACGAAGAAAAATCCTAGCGGACGCGCCGGGTACCCCCATAGGTTAAGTTCGATTCGATAAGTCCACAACGGCCCAGTCGCAACAATCACCTTATCGGGTTCGAGTAGGAGGTCTCGAATCTGAGTAGGCCAGGAATGTTTTTGCCCTAGTCGCAATTAATTGGCCCTGATCTCTCGGGAGAGCCAAGCTACTGTGCCACATCCTTCTGTGAAAAAAGCCGTAAAAACAGGCACTTATATTGCTCGATACTCGAGCGTGAAGACCCATGATACAGGGAACACACCCTTTGGAAAACAATGACTGTCAGGGCGGACCTCCATAAAATAAGGAGGGTTTGACCGTCTACTCGACTGGAAAAGTCCCAGTCAAGCACACGCTCGGGGGCTACTGACGAAGATATGGATCCTGGACCCTGCGGGTAAGGACACCCCCTCTCAGGCCCAAGGTCAAGGCCCAAAAGGAAGCGCCCTTGGAGTACTCTAGAAGGCCCATGTGAAGCCCACCCGCATCATCTTGCGGGTTAAGTTAGGAAACTTGTAACCGACCCAGCTAGGGTTTGAGTCCTCTCCGGGTAGAACTCGAGACCTGGCCATCTATATAAGGCCAGGAGAGCCCCCAAGGAGAGGACCAAGTAATACCGCACGACCAAAAAGCCTCGGAACTCGAGATCTACTCTCGATTCGAGCAACCTGTAACCGATCTAATCATCCAATACAGATCAACAGAAGGCAGGAGTAAGGGTTTTACCTCTTCGAGGGCCCCGAACCTGGGTAAATCTCGCCCCCTGTCAAGCCGACGATTTCACCAGCGCTCATGACTTCTCCTAGTCGAAAGCCGATAGGATCACCTGAGGGATTTGTGGAGTCAGAGATTCGACAGGGCTCCTCTAGCAGTTCCCCTCCGACTTAACATGTCATGTCACTGTTGTTTTTCTTTGTTCTGTTAGTCGGTTGTTGCATTTGTTCCGTTGGCGAAGCTGTATACCTCAGCATGTTGTCGCTTTAGTTCTTTTCTTCTCGGCGAAGCTGTATGCCCAGCATTTGTATAGTTGTGATTTGTCGAGCTTTGTTAACTCAAAGCTGGGCACTTGTGCCTTCACTGGTAGAAAATAGGCCTTTAGTCCCGGTTCGCAAGGGCTATTAATCCCGGCCGTGCAACCGGGACTAAATATGCGCGACTTAAGGCCCCCCCTTAGTCGCGCCTCTTACGAACCGCAACTAAACGCCCGTCACGTGGCCAGCTGGCGTGCGCCGGAGGCGGGAGGACCTTTAGTCCCGGTTTTTGACACGAACCGGGACTACAGGCTATTTCGTTATTTCTTTAATTCATTTGGTTTTCTAATTATTTTTCACTCCAATTTTTCACTCCCTCGGTCACCCATCCTCCCACTACTCTAGCATTAGCACGCTTAACTTCCGAGTTTCATCCCGTCCTGCATCCAAGTGTTTCGCACGCATGTATGTGATACTAGTATCATATCAATCTTATTAACATGTTGGTCGATGCCACATTTCTTTATTATTTGAATTTCAAATAAATCTTTTAATAAACAAAAGTAACGATGTAATTAATAATTTTGAATAAATAAATAAACATTAACTTTTTAATTTGTATTATTTCTAAGAAATATTCAGAAAAATAAAACTAATTCATTTTAAAATCTTAAAAATACAAATAATATATCAAAATATTCAGAAAAATAAAACTAATTCATTTTAAAATCTTAAAAATACAAGTAATATATCAAAATAATCAAAAAAAATAAAACTAATTCATTTTAAAATCTTAAAAATACAAATAATATATCAAAATATTCAGAAAAATAAAACTAATTCATTTTAAAATCTTAAAAATACAAATAATATATCAAAAAATCCAGAAAAATAAAACTAATTCATTTTCCCCTTTCCTAAATCTCTTCTATTTTCCAGACTTATGAATGCATCATGTCCTTTTTAACCCGTGATTTTATTTGAGCCATTTCATTAGTCTATTGCTGCATATATATCCATTACATATATCGAACGCAACATAGCGGTACATATATCCATTACATAATATAGAAATAATATAGGAATTAATATAGAAATAATATAGAAATTAATAGAAAGACATATATCTATTACATAATATATACATTACATATATCGAACGCAACATAGAGGTACATAGATGCGGTACACAAACAACATCTACTCGAGCTCCGAAGAGTAGATGTTGAACAACTCGAACGCAACGTATGCATCTATTGCTGCATACTCGATATTGATCCGGTCAAGTGGGTTCTTCCCCCAATACTTGTGATTCCTCGAGGGGAAACAAGTCTTCATGGTTCTGTAGTCGTGGTGGATGAAGGCAGTTGCCATCTGAGCCATCCCGGTCTTGTGCCCGTACAGCTCATCAAAATGGATCAAGTCCTGAAGATCAATGTAGTGGTCTTCAGATATCTCAATACCCAACGTGCGCATCATCTTCTGCCGGTCATTTGTGATGTCCACGCTACAAAAGTCGTAACCTTTGTTGACAAGAAAATCAACAAATTCTGGAGATTGCTTTGAACTACTGCAACAACAAAAATGGAACACGTGTTAGATATTGTTGCAACACGTGTATTCTTCCAATGCAACAACAAATCAAAAATGCAACAACTATCCTACAAGAGATTGTACGTGTGCGTACCTTGCCCATTGGAATACCAAAACCGTTTCCTTGTAGGCAATCTGGATGACGGCCACATCCTTTTGATTGGCATGTACTCTAGATCAAGCCCGAAGAACTTGTGGTGTTCATCGGCTTCATAGAGATTGCTCAAACGGTTAAGAGCTTCGGGGAGCCTCTCGCATCTATTGGTATAGGCGACGTAGAGATTCTTGCCGCATGGTGTGGGCACATGGAGAACCTTGAAAACGGGAGAATCCATGGGTGGAGAAAGAAGAGAGGAAGAAGAGAAGAGAGGAAGAAGAACAGAGAGCCGCGCGCGCACTGTAGCAATGGCCTTCTGCCTCTTGCTCGCGAAATAAAACCGCACGGGAGGCGAGCAGTTTGGAACTTTAGTCGCGGGTGGCCAGACCAATCGGGACTAAAGACAGGGAGGCGAGCAGTTCCGACCTTTAGTCGCGGGTGGCCAGGCCAACCGGGACTAAATCCCTCCGCGCGCTACCCAAGACCTTCAGTCGCGGGTCGCCTCCCGAACCGTGACTAAAGACCCCTTTAGTCACGGTTCGGACATTTTGGGGATTGAAGGGGGCATATGGAAGGCCTTTTTTCTACCAGTGCTTCTATCTAAAAAAAAAGATCGAGAGATAACACAAGAACATGTAGTACCGAAAAGATACATAGCCAATGGAGGAAGATTACACATGGGGTAGCAGAGCACGCGCGGTAACTTCCACGGCGGAGGCCTCAACCGGAGACCGGCATACCGGGCACGCCCTGCGAGACCACAGCTACACGCTCGATGCACATGGTGTCGTACGTGGAACAGGTGCATGCACTAGGGCACCTCCCTCGGCGAGGCACACCACGCACTGATGCGCCCTCTCCACCGCCGCGCATCATCTTTTCGTTTGCTCTCTTCCCAACAGAGAGTCCTCTACGACTTGCAACCATGGATGTGGCCGAACGGTTGCCTTCTGGCATGGTCAATGGTGCCCGGTAGGGAGGCCATCTGCACATTTTTTCTGTTCTTTACTCATTCGCAGGAGGACTAACACTTCACGCTGAAGCTGGCCTCTCAATAGCTTAGAGCATCTCCACTCATCCCAACGCCCCCCTAAGAGATCTTTTTGGCTACCGGCGCAAGAAAAAAGCCCCACTCGCAACCCCGGATTGCCAAAAAAATCCGCTAGCAACCACAGGCCAAACCCAGCACCTAGGGGACACTTGGGGGCGTATGGGCGCACTGGACTGGCCCACTGCCAGCCTCTCTCTCCTTCCCTTTTCTCCAAGGCCCACCACGTGCATGTCCTGCATGGTGCCACACGCCCACACCCGACGCCACATGCACCTCCTCGCCCCCGCGCATGCTCGAGAACAGCAATGCCGTTGCAGCGCTCGCGCTACGCCATGGAAATCGCCGACGACTGCAGCTCCAGCTCCACAAAGTGCGTGGAATACATGGTGAGCTTGCTCCACCGCTGTCGGCGTCGGCGTCGGCGCGCTTCACTGCGCCGCCACACTCCACCTCACCGCGATTCTCCTTGCATGTTCCCTGCCGGCCGTCGACCTCGCACTGGGAGCGCATGTGAGGTGGAACTTGTCGCAGAGGCCGACCGCGTCGGACAGGTCCTCGACGTCCAGCGACCGTGTCACCCTCGCCGTACCTGGCGCAGTCAAACGCCACCATGTACACACCCAGCTCCTCCAGCAACGCCTACGACGCGTGGGGCGAGTCCATGTGGCTGACGGAGAAGCCGTGTGAGTAGACTACCTTGAACCGTGCCAGGAACCTCCCGCTCCCGCGTCCTCACCCTCGGTGCCGTCACGGGCGGCCCTCCAGGTGTGCCCGATGTCTACGAATGATTCTATTATTGTAGACAGTGTTGGGCCTCCAAGTGCAGAGGTTTATAGAACAACAACAAGTTTCCCTTAAGTGGATCATCCAAGGTTTATCGAACTTAGAGGGGAAGAGGTCAAAAGTATCTCTCTCAAGCAACCCTGCAATTATGATACAAGAAGTTTCTTGTGTCCCCAACACACCTAATACAATTGTCAGTTGTATAGGTACACTAGTTCGGCGAAGAGAGAGTGAAGCACAAGTAATATGGATGGTTATAAGTGATAATAATAATCTGAAATAAAAATAGCAGCAGGCAAACATGTAGCATAACTGATTGCAAAAGGTGTTTCAATGCTTAAAAATGAGGCCTAGGGATCATACTTTCACTAATGAACACTCTCAACAATAATAACATAATTGAATGCATAAATATCTCTCTTCACTACGCTACTCCGAACCAATCTCCGGTCGGATAACAAACATCAATCATTGTGTAGGGCTGCAAAAAGCACTCCTTAGAGTTCGCATTTCCCCATCTAGGTAACCCCCACGCTATCACCATGAGACCTAGATGGTTCCAGACAAATACCACAATTTCATAGGGTCATCCAACACAAAATATAAATATCATGCTAAACCACACGGTGCACACACTGTCACCTTTTACACCGTGATCAAAGTGTCTACGGAGATCTAACAACAAAACCACTTGAGTAACATAACATATGAAGAGTAACAGCCACTTATTCAACTAGATTACAAAGCTCAAGATCACATAAAGATCACACCATGGGAGAGAGAGATGAAACACATAGCTACTGGTAGAGCCCTCAACCCTGGGGGAGAACTACTCCCTTCTCATCATGGGAGAAAGCAACGGCGATGAAGATGGTGGTGGAGTCAATGGAGATGGCTCCGGGGGCACTTGACTGTCCCGGCAGAGTGTCGGAACAAAGATTTCTGTCCCCCGGAACTTGCCGGCGGCGGCGGTGGAGCTACGGAACTTTTCGTGGAAGGGGGACGATATATTTAGGGTTTATACCTCGGGGAGGATTTATAGGAGAAAGGGCGATGGCGGTGGGCGCCCGAGGGGCCCACGCCACCTCCAGGCGCGGCTAGGGGGCCACCCACGCCTAGCCATGGTGTGGGGGCCCCAGGGCCCCCCCTCCGAGTCTCCTTTGGACTTCCTTGGCGCATGAAGAATTCTAAGACTTTTAGCTTTTGTTTCGTCCAATTCCAAGAATATTTCCAGAACAACTTTTCTGAAACCAAAAACAGCATAACCCATGAAATGGCTCTGTGGCATCTTGTCAATAGGTTAGTCCATGAAAACGTCCAGAAAACAAAAGAAAACATGTGAAACATAAAGGTATTGGATAGAAACAAGCATGGAGCATCAAAAAATATAGATACGTTTGAGACGTATCAAGCATCCCTAAGCTTAACTCTTACTCGTCCTCGAGTAGGTAAGTGATAACAAAATAATTGTTGAGGTGACATGCTGCCAACATAACCTTAACCATCAAAGTTGTAAAAGCATTTGTAAAGCTGAGATCATAGTACTCTAAACACAGACATGATAGATATAATTCTAACAATGAAACGTAGCAATCACTTTGCATCATGAAAAGTAACACAAATAAAATATCATGAATAATAATGCACTTGAAAGTTATGCGTTTGTTACGAGCATAAAGAAAACATAGAAACGTGATATTTCGTTTGTCCTTAAGCGTGGGGTAAAACATAAATGTTTGGACACCTTCAAAGTTGAAGTGGATGACTAGAACAAATAGTTTGAGAACAAGTAATAATACGTCATGAATCAATCAGTAATAATCTTTGGGACTGATGCACATTAAACTCATAATGGCAACTACGTTCTCTCAATTGGGCATAAAGTTAGAAGATGAAGACTAAACATAAAAGTAAAAGAAAGGCCATTCACGAAGGGAAGCATGGATTAACTCATGTGCTAGAGCTTTTTATTTTGTAAACAGAGAAAGCATAAAATATTTGACACTCCTCCCATCCTTTCTTACACAAACCATGGCTAACCAAATCCTCGGGTGCCTGCCAACAATCACATACCATGGAGGAGTGTCTAATTTTTTGGGGTAGGTGTGTATGTCTATGTCAACGAATGGTAAAGAAAAAATACAGTACGTCACAAGACAACTAGACCTTACAAGAGCGGCTCCCATTGAAGGACGCTACTGGTGTAGTAGATCTTCGCTCTTCTCTTTTGTTTACACAATTATGCTTTGACTGATAAATCAGGGGGAAAATAGTGAAGATAATTTAATAGTAACCAATTTTGGGGCAGGGCACCTCGCTGCCAGCTCTTCTATCATTTTGGATAAGCGGATGAAGCCACTAGTCCAGGTGTGTAAATTCCAATCAACAAGTGAGATAAAGATTCTCTATTCACATCCTCATGAGCTAAAATAGGGGCACAAACATGAACAATTTTGAAAGTTTAAAGGTAGCATATATGATAAATTTAATTGGAGTGACGGTTAAATACCACATGTAGGTAGGTATGGTTGACACATTTGGAAAACTTTGGTTTTGGGAAGTTAGATGAACGAGTAGAGCTCATACTCAGTACATGTGGAGGCTAGCAAAAGACTGGGAGCGACAAATCAAGAGAACAATAATGGCCATAATCATGCATAGCGACAAAGACATTATTAATCAAAGCATAAATGGTATTACAAGTCAAAAAATAAATGATCATAGAGGCTATAAGTGACTGGTTTTTAGTCATAAACATGGTGTAAGCATGCGCCAAGTCAACCAAATAAAGCATTCGAAGGAGAACACCATAAATTTATGCTTCAATGTGATAAAAACAACTCATAATTATTTCAATGGCACATTAAGCATTGTCAGCTATTTGAGACAAGTCATGTTACAAGAACAACTAGAAAGCATAGAATTAAAATAACATCTAACATGACATGAAAAAGTCTAGTCACAGTTTAAACAAGCTTCTTTTTGCACTGTTATAAGCATGAAATGTTTTACTCTTCTCCAACACCAATTAATTTGTTTGAAACAACTCTCATAGATAATATTCATAAAAGACCAGAGAGATGATCATATATAACTTAAGCAAAATAACAAGCTTTGAACAAAATACGAGTGGAAAACAAGGGCTAAACGCAGTACTAGTAAAAGATGAACACTGACAGAACAATGAGAATGAAAACTAGAGTGTTCTAAGCAATGAAAATGGAGTGTGTCTCTCTCCCACACAAGAATGATAGGTTCCGAATAAGTTTATTGCAGAAAGGAAAATAAAATAAAATATAATAAAAGTATAAAACAAATAAAATAAACAGAAGCTCCAAGTAAAGTGCATATGATGTGACCAAATAAAAATATAGTTTCACTAGAAGTGACCTGATAAGTTGCTGATGAAGAAGGAGGTTCCTTGGGCATCCCCAAGCTTAGACTCTTGAGTCTTCTTATAATTTGCTGGTATGAACCACGGGGGGATCCTCAAGCTTTGGCTTTACACTCTTCTTGATCACATTATATCACCCTCTTCTCTTGACCCTTGAATACTTCCTTCACACCACACTCAAAGTAATTCCCATTAGAGGGTTAGTGCACAATCAAAAATTCACACGTTTGGCATGGACACAAGCGTTATTAAACATTAGCTATAGCCGCTGATGTTTCGTGAAGCAAAAAAATCCACTCGACATAGTAAAAGAGAGAATGCAAGTAAAAAAGGCAGAATCTATGAAAACCAGAACAGTCTCTAAAGACAAAAAAAATAGGGGCACTTAAGTTGCTCAAATCAAAAAATGTAAATAATGAAAAAAAAAAATCAGAATTAGATGAGGAATAAGAAAAATGAACTGCAGGTCATTTTTAGCTTTATGTGAATTATGCGATTTTATACGGTGGACAGAAGAAATCTGTTTCCTGCGCAGAAATCCAAAACTAACACCAACTTTCGCTACAAACTTTACTTGGCACAACTAATACATGAAATTAAAGATACAAAGGAGTTGATACATAAGTATACAATATCTTGACTCAAACAAAACATAGAAAAACAAAGGAAAAAAAAACATGGGTTATCTCCCAAAAAGTGTTTTTCTTTAACGCCTTTTAGTTAGGCATGATAATTTGAGAAGATGCTTACATGAGAAATATTAATTGAAACAAAAGAGAGCATCAAGAAGCAAATGTAAAACAAATTTAAGTCTAACCCACTTCCTATGAAAAATAATCTTGTAGAAAAACAAATCAATGAAGCACAAAGTGGCTAGCATAGGAAGATAAAATAAGTGCAACTTCAGAAATTTCAACATAAAGAGGAGAAACTTAATATTATTGAGATACATAGAACTATATTTCCCTCTCTCATAATAACTTTCAGTATCATCATGAATAAAATTAAGAATATAGCTATCACAAAAAACATTCTTATCATGAGCCACATGCATAAAATAATTATTACTCTCCACATAAGCATAGTCATTCTCATTACTTGTAGTGGGAGAAAATTCAACAAAAAAGCTAGCATTATTATTCTCATCACCATAATCATCAAATATAGGAGGCATATTATAATCATAATTAACTTTCTACTCAATAGTAGGTGGACTGAAAATAACATATTCATCATTGTAATCATCATATATTCAAGGCAAAGTATCATTAAAGAAAATTTCCTCCTCAAAACTTGGGGGACTAAAAATATCATATTCATCAAAACTAGCTTCTCAAAACTTAGAGTTTTCCATAGCATTAGCAATAATGGTGTTCAAAGAATTCATACTAATACATTGCTACTAGCATGCAAATAAAGCTCCATAGGTTTTTTAATTTTCTTTTCAAACACTTCGTGTCCTAACTCAAATAAATATTATAAAGCTCTCTCATATTTTTGTTGGTTTCCATTAAGCTTAACTAGTAAAAATAAAAAACAAGGAACCAGTAAAAATAAGCCTAAATAGTGAAAACAAGAAACAAAAAGATATCATTGCATAATCTAAAGGAAATAACTTTGAGCACTCACACCCGAGCATGTGAGTACCTTTTATCTTACCTCCCCGGCAACGGCGCCAGAAAAGAGCTTGATGTCTATGCATGCTTCAATTCTTGTAGACAATGTTGGGCCTCCAAGTGCAGAGGTTTGTAGAACAGCAGCAAGTTTCCCTTAAGTGGATCACCCAAGGATTATCGAACTCGGGGAGGAAGAGGTCAAAGGTATCCCTCTCAAGCAACCCTGCAATTACGATACAAGAAGTCTCTTGTGTTCCCCAACACACCTAATACAATTTTCAGTTGTATAGGTGAACTAGTTCGGCGAATAGGGAGTGAAATACAAGTAATATGGATGGTTATAAGTGATAATAACAATCTGAAATAAAAAATGGCAGCAGGCAAACATATAGCAGAACTGATTGTAAATGGTGTTTCAATGCTTAGAAACAAGGCCTAGGGATCATACTTTCACTAGTGAACACTCTCAACAATAATAACATAATTGAATGCATAAATATCTCTCTTCACTACTCTACTCCAAACCAATCTCCGGTCGGATAACAAACACCAATCATTGCGTAGGGATGCAAAAAGCACTCCTTAGAGTTCGCATCTTCCCATCTAGGTAACCCCCACGCTATCACCATGAGACCTAGATGGTTCCAGACAAACACCATAATTTCATAGGGTCATCGAGCACAAAATATAAATATCATGCTAAACTACACGGTGGCGTCTTGATACCAAAGGGGAAGAAGGAGTTCTCTATTAGGGATGTCACGAGATTTGTAAGGGTTCGGGTACAAGTTTCTTTGCCTTTCGATTTGATCTTATAGGCTTGTGCTCCATTTTATCTTTTGTGGAAAACATTTTGTTTTCTGTGTGTGGAACTATTAGGTGACTCGTGTGTGTCACCCTTGCTCGTGGTATAAGTTATTTTCTTAATACTATATGCTTGTATGTTATATTATAATATCATTTATGCAATTTCTCTTGTGAATTTGCTTACTTGCTTGGTTTATACAACATAGGGGGACCAAAGCCTAATTATCATGTGCCTCAATTTGATGCATACATCTAGGGGGAGCCGGTCTATTTTTTGGAAACCTATTTGTTTGTTCACTCTATGAAATTCCTGCAAATCCTTATGGTGTCATCAAACACCAAAAAGGGGAAGATTGAAAGAACATTTCTTAATCCATTTAGTTTTGTATGTTTATTAACAACATAAGTGACATCTCAGTATGTGCTGCATGTTTAAGGTACATTTATTGTTTAGCACAAAGCGCTATCAATCTTATGGTGAAGTTGAAAAAGATTGTGGTCAAATTTCTACAGCTTGATGTTTATGTGAGATGTCGGAATGATTCCGGAAATTCCGAAATGATTCCGGCGTTATGAAATGGATTTTGCAATGGTCGTGAAAACCTCTATTAGCAGTCGGATTTATTCCAGCCAATTCCGGCATGACGGATTCATTCTAGATCCATTCCGGAAAGAACGTAAAAATCTCTGTTAGACATCGGATTGCTTCAGAATATTCTGGCTGACGGGAACGATTCTGGAAATTCCGGATTTATTCTGGAATGGTTGGGAGAAGAAGAAAAAACGGCTAGGTTTGAAGGGAACCTATAAATAGAATACCCCTTCTTCTTCAAAGCGGTAGCTCGTCCAAGATTGAAGGCATTATTAATTGAGCTCACAAAAAGATAGATTTCTCCCACTCCTCCGCCCAAACTCGCTGATTCTTGGAGGACTGAAGGATAAGGCCTCTACATCTTCACCAAGCCATTCTTCATCCCCCCCTCCTCTTTCTTGATGGATTTGTGTCTAGGGTTTCCTTGTGGAAAACCTAGACCTCTTGTTACTCACTTGTTGTTTGTAGGAGATTCTTGGTTTTTTTTAGATCCCCCAATTGGGTTGTGGGTGTATGCCTCAAGTTCATTGTAAAGGCTTCGGTTCCGCCTCGAAGGGAACCAATAGTGGAAGGTGAACTAGTCTTTTGTGGCGAGGTTCATCGGAGAATAGGGTGGGGCCTTTATGGCGTTGAGTAGGCCTTTATGGCGAAACTCACACCCCTCCAACGAGACGCACTCCTCTCAAAAGGAGGAACTCGGGATTATATCCTTGTCTACGCGTGCTTCCACCATCGGTTACTTCTATCCTTTACCTTTACTTTGTGTTTGTATCTTACTTAGTGTATCCCTTGACATATAGGTAAATTATCCATAGTTGCATATCTAGAGAATTTACCTTTGTGTCAAGCCTAAATCGAAAAAGTATTAATATTTGGAAGTAGCACCTATTCACCCCCCCCAGGTTCCCATACTACCCGTTCAACATTGGCGCAAGTAAAACCTAAACCAGCCGATTCTCGTTTTTTGGAGGGGGATAATGTTTGTTAAGCAGGATTTTCTTTCACGTAGCTCGTTTAATGTGGGCAATGACCAAGCAACATGCTTTTGGGAAGATAGGCGGCTGGGTGATCGGCCGCTATGAGAGCAATATCCAAGTTTGCTTAACATCACTCGCAACAAGAATGTTCTTGTCATGGATGTTTTGTCCAACCCTCCACCGACAAACCTTCAGTTTATACGATCTTTAAACTAGTTCATAATGGGGAGCTTGGCTCAGCTTGGTTCAGAAGTTGATGCAGGTTTCCTTGACAAAGGAGGATGATAACTTAACATGGAAGTTGGGCACAAATGGTGCTTTTATGGTAAATTCTATGTATGATGATTACATGAATGATCATACACCCTTCCTCTGTAAGTATTTATGGAAAATGAAAATTCCACTCAATAAAAAAAAAGTGGTTTGTTAATAGGAAAATAGTTCTCACTAAGGATAATTTAATTAAGAGGAATTGAAATGGTAGTAAGAAATGTGTTTTTTGCGATCATGATGAAACAGTTGATCATTTGTTTATATTGTGCTCCTTTGGCCACAAAATTTGGAGATTGCTTCATTTTACTTATAATATCTCACCTCCAATGAGCCTAGATAATATGTTTGGATCATGGCTTAGTGGACTTGATAAGCAAACAAAGAACCCTATATGAATTGGCGTGTGTACTTTTGTTTGGGCCATTTGTAATTGTCGAAATGACGTGATTTTTTACAAGATTTAACATGTATATTTTTTACAGATTGTTCACAAGTCCGCTTTTAATGGCAGTGGTGCGAGCTATTCTCAAGTGAGATGAGTTGCAGCATGATCGACGAATTTGCGCTTCTTAAAATGTCCTCATATTGAAAGTGTCTAGCTTGTAGTCACTTTTGGGTGTTTTTGCTTTTTGCTATTTGTAATACTTGTATGACTTTTAAAAGCTTGCAATGAAAAAGCAGAGGCTGGGGATTTTTGCTCCCATTTCGGAAAAAAAAGCCAACCACATGTAGATTGTTATTAGCAGGAAAAAGACCAGCAATCCTCCAAAAATAATGAGTAAAGCCATAAGGCCTAGAATTTGCTCCAAGAGAAGAGAAAACCGAGCTCCAAAAAAAGGTAGCAGCAGGGCATTAAAACAAACAAATGAATAATAGACTCATTAGCCGGACAAAACCTACATATATAACTCCCCATCCATGTCTTCCGGAGCATATGTCTTTAGTTGCAATAGAATTATGCTAAATAATCCAAAGCCAGGGTTTAGTTTTGAGAGGAATTTTAGCTTTCCAAAGGTGTCTAGACTTTCTGTCAAGTCCACCGGAGGAGAGCTTGTTATACAAAGATTTGACTGAAAAAATCCCACTTTTAGTGAATTTCCATTTTGGCTGGTCTCTACCAACCCCCAAAGCAACAATTATCAGTGCATTTCTCAGACTAGCTAATTGAACCTGTAGATCAGAATCAAGCCATCTCCTGAAAGTAAAAGCGCATCTAGAGCAGCTCTTTGACTGTCTGATTTTGCTGGTTGCAAATTTCAATAATTGTGGGAACACTCCAGTAAAGGGAGTTTCACGCAACCATGCATCATTTCAAAAATCTTTTCCATCCAACCAGCCACACACATTTCCTCCCAAGCAAATAAAATTTTCTGACTTTTAGGAGATCCTTTCAGACATGAGAGTCATTATATTTCAACTTTATATTTCAAACCCCATTCATAACACCATACTTTGCTCTGAGAAGGGTTTGCCACATCCCCATCTTATTTTTCCATCCTCCGCCACCATTTACACAACAAGCAAATATTAATGATTTTCAGGTTTTTGATGCCTAACCCCCTTTCTTCCCTAACCCCTTTCTTCCTCGGCCTACAGACAAACTACCATCTAACCATGTAATATTTCTTTTTAGCTCCAGTACCCTGCCTAAAGAATTTCCTCGATATTTTTGTCATTTCCTCCAGATCTGATATTGGAAGCAAATACATGGACATGATGTATATATGAACACCACTGAGAGAGGATTGAATAAGGACCACTTCCCCCTGATAGAAGAACTGTTGCGGCCCAATCATCTAGGTTTTTCTCTCTGTTTATCACTGATAGCATGACAGCAGCTAGGTCAGCAACATGAAGTCTTGGCCCACTCATATAGACACATGAATACTTGATTGGCCAGTCCCCAAGCTGACACCCAAACATCTCAAAATATGCTAGTCCTTTCACATCATCTTTAAGCACCATCGTCACCTCACTTTTTAAGAAATTAATTTTTAGACCTGAGATTGCTTCAAACAGGAACAAAATAAGTTTCAAGTGAGTTGCTTGTGAGGGTACATCCTGAATCAAGAGGATAGTATCATCAGCATATTACAGAATAGCAATGCTCTTATCAATTAAATGAGGAACTAAACCAACCAATAAACTAGCATTTTAAGCTTGCTTGATCATGTTTCCAAGGTTTTATGAAGCAAAATTAAATAGGAAGGGTGAGACGTGCTCTCTCTCCCACACTCCTCTATGGCTAGCAAAATCCCTGCCCTTGGTGTTATTAATTTTTACACAAAGCGTACCATCAGCATATTACAGGATAGCAATGCTCTTATCAATTAAATGAGGAACTAAACCAACCAACAAACCAGCATTTTAAGCTTGCTTGATCATTTTTACAAGGTTTTCTGCAGCCAGATTTAATAGGAAGGGTGAGACGTGGTCTCCCTGTCTCACTCCTCTATGGCTAGCAAAATCCCTGCCCTTAGTGTTATTAAGTTTTACACAAAGCGTACCATTCATTAAAATATCTTGGACAAATTTGATCCATCTCAAGCTAAAACCTTTATATAAAACACATTGAAGAAGAAACTCTCAATCTACTTTGTCATATGCTTTTTCAAAATCCAGATTTAGTACCGGTCCTTGCTGACTTTTCCTCCTAGCCTCATGCAGAATCTCATGCAAAGACAACACACCATCCATAATATCCCTACTCTTAACAAAAGCATTCTGACATGTCCAAATCAACTTGCCCACAAAATGTTCAATCATTATTGGAATTAATTTGGTCAAAATTTTATACAACACCTGTAAGAAGCAAATAGGCATGTATTTGTAAATTGAGTCTGCAAGGTTTTCTGCAGTAGAATGGTCATACCAAAGTTGATCATGTAAAGATCAAGATTTCCTTCATGCCATCCAAGGCACATGTGACTTTTTGCTGAGAGAGGGGACAATCCAAAATCAAGATATCTTCACTTGGTCATGAGCCATGTATGTATCTGCCTTGGGGAATCTGCTGATACATACACGGCTCATGACCGCTATAGGCAAAACACCTATGACTGCAGCATTCTACTCCCTATTCAATGACAATGGGACCAGGTGGTACGTGCACGAATGGGTCTGGCAGGCAGTTTATTCTGTGGTTACCGTGCCGAGGGCGACTCAACACAAGGGATAGCATGACTACAAAATCTTGGTGTCACGATGCACGCTCTCTGCTCCGCGGTTGAATCCTTCAGTTTGCGTTTGCATTGCATTCAATCCGCTTGGGTCTGGGAGCAGCTTGGCGTTCACGTGGTGGCCACCAGAGCAAATTCTATATCTGAATCCGTCGAGCCAACACGCAAGATCAAGAGACACCACCTGGCATGTTCATGCTGCCGCCTGTTTACTGGAGATTTGAAGAGCACGGAACAACAGGCAGAATCTTTAACAATGTCACGGTATGTCGCAGGAGACCTCATGCTTTGGTCCGTGAGGGCTCCCAAGCTGAAGGAGAAGCTGGCGAAATGGGCAAACCCTGAACTATCTGGAGTAAGAGGTCATGCACGTGTTATATTCTGCTTCTGGCTGGTCATCTCACCACGCGGAATAAGGCACTGCATATGCACAGTAGTACTGCTTTTTAAGCGCACAAACATATCATCAGTACGAAGTTACATACATTACACGCGATTTTCTCAAAGATCTTCCTCAGCAGACGATAGCGCTGGCAGATTGGGAAACCAGCAAATAAGACTCAGCCAGCACCTGATGCCTCTATCGAGTGAATCGACAGGATACACACCTGATTACTTTGTATACGAAAGGGATAATACAGGGTATTTAATAAGTACGGGAATTTTGATACAGGTGCACATTCATGTACAAAACCACTTGGGCATGTTAGTTTGCCGTCAAATTGATGGCTTGGAATATTTGCCTAAATAATCTTCCATGAAAGATGTACACCATATTGCGGTGGTAAGGCTCATATGTAAGAACTGCTACCGGAGGAAGCCAATTCGAACCCATCACACTTTGTCATCATGAAACCACCACCTAGTCTCCTTCGGAGACCTCCCATTGCGGCAGTTCCTCACATAGCGGTCATTATCAGCCGGGCGTTCCTGCAACCAATATGTATTTTAGCTAGATGATCATCAATTTTAATGGGGAGGGGGATGCAGAGGAGCTGTCTAACCTTGGCTGGTGAGCTTGACAGCATAGACAAGATGCTGATGCACACAGAACTGACCGTCATTGCTGGTGACCACGAGTCATACAATATATCTGCACACAATTGAACCGAGAGAAAGCTGGTATTTCAGGGGTATAGGGACATCAAAATATACATTTTAGCACGTCAAAATATGGCAGATGTGTTGAATAAAAGTAGACGCGTTAAAAAAATGCTAAACAACCCACACTAACAAGTGTATCATTTTATTGCCAATTATTTTCAAAGTATCAAACACACCCTTGAAGGCTTGAATAGGTTTCTAAAATGATACATAGGAGGAAAAAAGAACACAAAGCTAACTGTTATGGCTCGTCCTTACAGTACACAAGCTATGGCATAAAACGGGCAGGATATTCACCAAACCTCCAGATATCTGTATTCATCTAAGGAAGACATAATTTACAATATAATGAGCCATCTCACTTACCTTACCTTGCCTAAAAAATTTAATATAGATATGGTATATGTGAATTGGTCAAAGTTGAGCAGAATAATGGATAATAACTAGATTCAGCCAGGAAGACTTAGAACACATGGAAAGTGGGATTTCACTGTAGTACATTACAGCAAGTATGTTAAAAGCAAATATACTTATTTCAGAGAAAAAATAAACAAAAGAACCCTAGTGTACTCAGTTTCAATGCTGGTCATGTTAATCAAACTACGTTCATAATTGGGTATAGTTCCGGCATTGTAAAATGTACATGTTACAAGGTTTGCCTAAAAACACTCTTTAATCTATTTTTAAGGCTACATGTTCTTTTGCTAACAGATAACACTTTCTCAGGTATATTGAGCTGTATAATAACCATAAGATTATTTATTGATCAAACTAAGGTCACCAAGCTCAGCGACACGCCACTGCATGATTCAGTGCATCGGTAGATTCATGCTGGCATTAACACAGTACCATTGTACTTGAGAATCAATTAGCGACGTACCCATCCGACACATAAAGGGTCGTTACCGAGAATTTGGTTGAATGCAAATAGTATAAAGATGAAAATTGTAAGAGATGTCATAGCAGTCTGTGCCATCATAATTTACACGTAAAATTGCTGTGGCAATGAGCCTCTGCATAAACTAGTGTAGAATTGTCACAGTTTCTATAGGATGTTTTTCCTCCATGACCATATATGAGATTATGAGGGTGTTGATAAAACTGGGAATGTTGTAGTTACTATACTAGTGATTGATTAACACTTTTCTTTTAGTTAATCAGCAGAAGATTCTTGAAAAAAATGCATAATTACTTTTCCTATAGTTAATCAGTAGAAGATTCTTGGAAGTTCCATCTGAAGGAAAATCATGTGTGCCATCGGATGAACTACAGATTCCAGATTTGGCAGTATAGTTTATTGAATAGACCTAATAAGCTCTAGTGCTAGGATATTTGTGCCTAGTAAGTAGTAACCCTATATAGCTCCAGCTTAATTAATCCAAAGCCTTTACGAACAGACCCAACATCACATCAAGGTGACTGTCCCCTTCCTAACTAGGAACATAACGACAAATCTGTCGAGCAACCTGTCAAAAAAGTTGAGGCTGTGTAGGTTAATTAGCCAAGCTGGTTTAGAAAATTAGAACAAACTGACTAACGTGTTATCTTAAATCTGAGCATAACATACTTGGCCTCAACGGAGGCACTTCCATGAAGATGTTAGAATAAATATGATAAGAATGGCTTCAACACAAACAACACAGACGAAAATTTTACGACACAAAAAGGTTAGGCAATGGACTTGGATATGCTAATCAATCAAACGTGCAAAGCATCAAACATAAAACTAGTCAAGTGTTAACAGGAGGACACGACAATTATACCTAGACAGATGTGCCCGTTGCTATAGATATGTGGATGCATCGGTGCTGGATGCATAAATATAACCTGCACCAAAAACATCCGTCAGACCAAACCATCCGAAGTCCAACGCATAAGGTCCAAACCAACAAAAGTTGCAAGAAGAAGATATCTCACCTGTGGAGCCTCCATGGGATAATGTTCCGGGAAGTCCACCTGTAGCTGGTACTTCTCGCCAGCATATAGCGTTCCCTCCGCACCGGACACCTCGATGACCCACCTTTTTTGTGTTACCCATCATGGTTTTCATATATGCATTAGTTTGGTAAAACAGATAACGAAATCAAAAAATGCAGTGAAGATAAACAAAATTGAAACCAGTAATAACGTGGACAAACTACAAATCGTCCGCAAGAATTTCACAGATACAAAGCCAAAACACGCAGAACCGGCCTCGGATTGACAGCAATTTGATCAGGGTGAAACTAAGACCAGCGGTTTGACCAATATATTTATGATGTAATAAAAAGGACAAAAGAAGCCGCCGAAGTTTGTCCTAGGAAAAACGAGAAAGGATTGCTCGAGAAGAACGGGAGCAGGGGCAGTCACCTCTGGAGGTTGTCGGAGACCTTGTAACTAAAGCCGCCGGGAGGGCCGAGCTGCCACTCGGCGAGCTCCTTCTGCAACCGATTGCACGCGATCTTGCTCAGCACCTGCGCAAACACGCCCGATAGAATCAGCGATAAATACCAGAAGAAAGTTGAGCCGAATCGGGCGCCACCGGATTGGCTGCTCCGCGGGGGCGGCGATTCGGTGGGGGACAGATCGGACGGGGATCGGGGAGATCGGAATGGGCGGTGGTCGGGGAGAAGCGGGGCTAGGGTTTGGTACCTTCCGGGAAGGGGAGGAGGAGCTCGTCATGGGTGGGTTGCGCTGGGTTCTCGCCGAGACCGAAGGGGGGAGGAGGGGGGAAAGGTGCAGGGAATACGATACGTGGGGAGTGCGCGTTGGTGTATCGGTGAGGTGGGACGGGGATGCCGAGGGGGGAGAAGACGAGGACGAGGGGTCAAGTAGCCCTTCCCTTGGCCGACTTAATTTCTTTTGAAAACTCCCCGATCAAAAAACACGCACGGATCGGATGCTGATTCTCTTCCAGTTTGATTGCGGAGAAAATAAAGCAAAATGAATTTCACCAGGACTTCATTGGCGTCTTACTGTATCCGCATTGTGCCCGTTACGAAAGAGACAAATTACCCTTCTCAGTTCTCGGTGGAGTCATTGTCACAAAGATAACTTTTCAGTGAACTTTGGATTATAAGCTTTTTGTAAATGCAACCCTAACTTTCAAGTCCATTCAAAAAATCTACTCTTATTCTTCTACTAGTTTTTTTTCTTGCGAAAAGACTAACCAATCTATTGATCATCAACAACTGCACATAGAATTTCAAAAGTAATGAAAATTACAAATAAGTCTTCGGACCACCTAGGGATGACTACAAACACTGAAGCGAGCCGATGGCGTGCCGCCGTCCTCACCCCTCCCTCATTAGAGCCGGTAAAACTTGTTGTAGTAGACAGACGGGAAGTCGTCGGGTTAAGGCCTCGAAGGACCTACGCACCAGAGCAGCAACCATCGCCAATGATGACAACCGTAGATCAGAAGAGATGGACCTGTAACCACAAGGACGAAAACGAAAACGGACAAGATACCGGAAGATCTGTCGGACACACGCCTCCACGCGTCCTCCGCTGGCGCTAGGCGCACCACCGGAGCGAAGATACGACGGAGAGGACGTTATTCTGACTTCAAGATGTAGCCACCGCCTCACCATATTGAAAAAGACATTGGACAAAAATCTAAATAAAGAACTCGCGAGAGGCCGTGATCCACCACGTCTCCAAGTCCCTAAGTCCATCGGAGACGGAGCGGACCGGCGGCGTCACCGGCGAGAGGGACGAAACCCTAGATGGGGTTTTACGAGCCCCTCACGATTCGCCTCTTTCTCTGGCTCACGTACCGTTTCTCCTCTGTTGTTCTTCTACTAGTTTGTCGGGCATGGCAGCAACATCGCCATTATCATGTCATCTTCTATGCCTTGTTTGTCCACGTTAGCACGCCCGGTCCGCCAACTCACTCAGTAAGAACCCTAGCGGTGTGCGCCATTGTCGCCCCCATGAATCCCACAATTGTGTCTTAATGTTGACTTCTGCGTCAATCCATTGTTTATGAGTGCCACGTGTGCGACCACTCCTTCTTCCATCGACATGCATGTTGCAGCATAGGTACCGACCAATGAGCAAGTTTAGTATAACATGGCATTCAAATCATTACGGACTTGGTGTCATGAAGGAAGGAGGCGGGGTAGCCTCCACCCGGAAGGAACCCCAAGAGTAAGGCATGATGCAACACATTTGTGAGTTTTCCCTTAGTGGTGAGATTAAGGTTTATCGAACCAGTAGGACTTCATAGTCTCTAGCAAGTTGATTGTCAACTCGCGCTTTAACGAGTGTGGACCTATGATACGTCTCAAAAGTATATATAATTTTTTATGCTCCAATCTTATTTTTTTATGTTCTTACATGTTTTACTTCGTTTTCCCGATGATTTCACGGACTAACCTATTAACAAGATGCCCAGAGCCAGTTTCTGTTTTCTGCTACTTTTATGTTTCAGAAAAGTTCTGAAGAAAATATTCGCCAAATGTCCTAAAATTTCACAGAGGTTATTTTTTATCTGGAGCGAAGATGGAGTCCAAAGGAGAGTCGTAGGGGAGCCAGGGGTCACCACGGGGGTGCCAGGCGCAGGTGCCCCCTAGGCCGCACCTTGTGGGCCCTGGCCATCGCCTCGCGCCGCCTCTTCGCCTATAAATTCCCTTTAACTCTAAAAACTTCAGGGACGGAAAAGTTTTCCACGAAAAACATACAGAGATGTCATCACCTCAAAAGTTCCATCTAGGGCTTCTGTAGTCCTGCTCCGACATCCTATCGGGGAGGAGGGCGCCACTGGAGGCCTCTACATTGCCATGATTGCCTCCGGACAGATGCGTGAGTAGTTCATCCCAAAACTACGGGTTCATAGCAGTAGCTAGATGGTATTCTCTCATCCTTGTTCCAGCATGTTTAGATCTTGTCAGCTCCCTACATGATCAAAATCGTTGTTATGTAATTGCTGCATGTTGTGTTTTCCGGGATCCGATGAACCATGAGATTATGATTACTTTGTTCATGTCATATGGAGATGCTTCACTTATATCTTTAGATAGTTTTAATCTTGTCTTGCAATGTTCTCCGGTGTGTATGATTGCCTTGGCCAAGTTATTGTATGCACCTCCAAGAGAGGGTTTATATGCTAGATAGTGGGTTCATGCCTCCTTTACATATGTGCTCGAGTGACAGAAACATGATGGGTGGAGGATGTGTTGTTGCCACTAGGGAGAACACAACGGTGTTCTTGTCTACGGATGAGGATTATTTCTTATACTATGTATTCTTCTTAATGCATTTTTTGTTGCACACAAGCAATCACTTCGTTGTTGCAACTTAATACCAACGTGATTTGATGGATTTATGTCTCAAGGTGCACTCTTAGTAATAGATGATGTCGAATGGCGGTCTATTTATCTGGACGTAATGCCTACAATGTTAGAACCCGTGAACTATATTTCGTCATAATAGTATTGTTATATGTTCATGATTTGTCAATTGCCCAGCTGTAATTTGTTCACCCAGTATGTTTATTGTTCTTATGAGGGACAACACTAGTGAAACTATGGCCCCCGGTCCTATTTTTCTCATTGATTATTTCATCATCACTTTCTCGTTGTTCCATTTTCATTTAATATTCTCCAACCATTCAATACAATTAATTCTCTAGTTTTCAGCAAGACGGGAAGATTGACAAGCTTCTCGGAAAATTGGGAGCAAGAGAGGGTTTGTGTGTGTGCAAATCCACGTCTGCTGAAGCGCCAGACAATAAGAAACCTATTGAGAGACTTCGAAGTCCTACTGGATTGATCACCATGGTTCCTGAACCGGGAGAAATTTGTTTCTAGCTACATCATACCTTCCTCTTGGAAAATCTGACCATCCTTTCTAATTTGACCATCCTGATTTCAAACAGCTCTATTGGTTCACCCAATCCAAGCGGTTATTCATCAATTCTCTGGTCAAATTGAAATTCTCGTTGTGCACTTGATGTGAGAACAGAGTTTTTAGTTCCTCTACTAGATATTAGGGATGATGGTTACAAAACCGATCAACCAGCTCTCCATCAATGCATGTGTGCATGAGATCCTTGACAAGGCATACGTGACATTGGATGTGAGGTCCATCATGATCCTCATCTCCGGGCATGTAACCCACAAAGTGATCCATATTGGAGTTTCTAAGAACCCCCATAAGATCATGAAACCATTCCTAATAATTGTTTCTGTTTGTAGCCAAAGGCTCACGACTCATCGTCAGATTAAATTGATATTTAACAAAGGGATCCATCTCTACAATAAAAGAAGTTTATTTAGACATTATAGTTCAAATTAATTTGCACTACTTAATTCAATAAAATTGATATTAAGATATGCTCCCACTCAAACTGATATTTCTCAAGATCAACTTTCAGTGAAACGAGATCCCAATAAATTATGAGAAGAAGCATGGATACATGTCCACTAATCATAGCCTAAAGACTAAGCCACCTTGCTAATCACACATGTGATTCTCGCTCATCTTTCGATGATTGTTTTTCGAGCTCATAACTAGTATGCCTGAACATCAAGATAACCATCTGTTACTGCTTGTACGGACTGATTCTTGGATATAAGTCATCAATCCAAACTCGCCTGTAGACGATAAGAATGTGTTGCCCCTTGGATACAAGTGGTGGATGCAAACCCAAGTCTGTTATGACGGTTTCTACAGGATGGGAGAACACAAACAACCTTGATATTTTTATGTGAGGAATCACCCTAATAAACGACTACTACGCAATCAAGGTGTAATTAACAAAGGATAAACATCACAAGAAATTTGTAAATTCGTGTGATTTGGTATAGCCTTTTTGTTTGGAGATTTCTTGATGCATCTCCAACGAGGATCCTCCATCTCCGTTGTTTTCACCATAGTGGAAAATTCGAGGAAATTCTGCTGCGGTGAAAATTGCTTCAAGTTTTTCCATGATGGAGAAACGACCACTTTTTCCTATCATGTACTTCCTCAGACCTCCGCGGTGAACGCCTGATTGTCGATGTCGAACAATTGACAATCCTTTGGCATTGGCCATCATGTCAAAACATGGTAATATAATAGTTATACCAAACCGCACGCACACTTTTCAAAAACAAGTTAGACGCCTCTAACATTTTGTCTACAAATTTTAGCATGGATATATGTTCTACAATCTCTATCGTCATCACCTATGTGATTCGAGGTATGTTAATTCTCGTTGCTACATTAACTTTGCGGGGTGAGATATTACGAAAACGTCTAGAGCCTCAATCTAAACTTATTCATAACCACGACCCCTGTGTGGATCCAATCGGCATGCCCCTTCCACCATGTCGTTATAAGAGACCAATTATGGTTTGACCCAAAGCTACTGAAGCACTTTTTCAGATCAAGCAATATATGCCAGATTGCCGGGGGCAACTCGAGTGTCCTAGAATTGCCAGATGTTTGTAAAAAGTCATACCATGCCACCGGAAACAAAACAAACATGGCCTAATGGGAAGCACAAAAAAGAAACTGAATATTAGAGAGCTTTATAATATACTTGCACAAGCTTATGCAATATACACACACAAAATTGTGCTCTAGATCCATTCGTATCTACGCATAGTACACTCTGATACCACTACTGGTTTACGCTGCAGAATTTAAAAAAATTACACTACGTAGTCCTCCAAGATCACTATGCATGTAACGAGGCATCCCATACATGCGAGAATCAGGATAACGGCTCACCATGCCACCGGAAAAAAATGGCCTAATGGGAAGCAACAAAAACATACTAAATATTAGAGAGCTTTATAATATACTTGCACAAGCTTATGCAATACACGCACAAAATTGTGCTCTAGATCCAATCGTATCTACGCATAGTACACTCTGGTACCACTACTGGTCTACGCTGCAAAATTTTAAAAAAAAATTGCCCTACGTAGTCCGCCAAGATCACTATGCATACAACGAGGCATCCCATACATGAGAGGATTAGGATAACGACTCACCGGGCAGCTAATTCAATGTAGTCGTAGAAGAGTTTTGAACAATCATAGATCCCCACAACTAGGCCTAGTTGCAAGGATGTCGCTAGGTCTTCCCTTGTCAAGGATCACACATGTAATCCCTCTTATGATGTGCACGGGTACGCTCGTGCCAACCCATCGGCGCTCCACCATCTAAGACTTGGCACCAATGAAGAGGACAACCTTACAACGTTGTTAATTGATAGCTCTAATCAACTGTGATTAGAGATATTATGAATCGGGAACTCCTTAACACATGAGAGAGAAAACTAATTAGAGCTAGCTCTAATCGGGAGAGTATAACTCAAAAACCCGATTAGAAGAGGATCTAATTAAATTAGAGATGTTTCTAATTAGAGGCTCTAATTCAATTAGAGGTTCTCTTATTATACTTCTAATTAGAGGCTCTCTAATTCTATCAAAGAGAGAGAGAAGGCCAAAGGCTTAATTGTTGTGTTCTCTAAAGAGGAGTGGGTGGGGATTATATAGTGGGAGCAAGGAGGGCACCTTCCATGGGGGGAGGTCGGTTTCCCTCTCCTTCCCTTGGCCTCACCACCCCTCCTAGGGGAACTCAGATTGGACTTCCAAGTGGATTCCAATCCCCGATCTTTTTTATTTTTTATTTTTCTTTTTCCCACTCATTTATTTCTCAAATAAATTCAGAAAAATTCCTACGGAAAGCTTGTGCACTTTGTGAGACCATGAGCCCCACCTGGCATTCCCTAAAATTTGGTTTTTTTTTCATAGGAGGAAATCTATCCCCCCCTCCGGCACTGCTTCCATGGAAGGAAAGTCCCCCGATACTCTTTCGGAACCCCGTGACCCTATAGATAAAATCATCGATATTGCCCAGCGATGTTAGAAACATATTTCTAACTCCCCGGGACATCTCATGTCCTCCGTAACTTCTCATATAAATTCTGCCTAACACCCACATAATTTCTCTCTTATATTAACTTTGCAGAAACCACTCCGATTGACGCCGAACTTTTTTCTGTCATATCGTAACGACATCGAACATTCATAAAACCAATGAAAACCTATTATTTATCTCAGTAAAAGGTTTGCACGTATTAAGAGTCTGACCCGTAAAGGCTCGATAACACACAGTCATGTTCGGGTACTTACCAAACAATAACCAATAGTTGGACCGTGGACATCCATGATGACTCCTGTGTGTTCCCGAAGAACGGTGAACCTTGTAAGTTATTCATTTCACTTATTCCCTTAACTTCACGATACCAACAATATCACAAGGTGAGACTATGTGATCTGATCTGATCAAACTCTTTGATCATAGCACATATAACTCGTTAACCTATATCATTATGTTTTCTCATCGATATCTCTGATGACTGACGCGTTGCAAATGTATCTATAATTTTTGATGCTCGATGCTTGTTTTGTATCCAATGCCTTCATGTTTTCCACATGTTTTCCTTTGTTTTCCGAATGTTTTCATAGACTAACGTATTAACGAGATGCCCCAGGCCAGTTGCTATTTTCTGTTGTTTTTCTATTTCAGAAAAGTTCTTAAAAAATATTCTCGGGAAGGGCTAAAAATCCACAAAGATCGTTATTTTACCCGGAACAAAGACGAAGTCCAAAGAAGAGCTGGAGGGGCGCCAGGGGGTGCCAGACGCGACCTCACCCTAGGCCGCGCCTGGTGGGCCCCTGGGCGCTCTGGCCACTGCCTCCCGTCGCCTCTTCGCCTATAAATTGCCCTAAACCCTAAAATGTCCGGGGTCAGAGTTATTTTCCACAAAACATACAGAGAGACATCGTCAACTCAAAAATCCGTCTAGGGCTTCTGCAGCCCTGTTTCGGCACACTGCCGAAGGGGGGAATCACCACTAGAGGCTGATGGTGCAGATCTTGCACTTGTTGGGATACCCCAAGAGGAGGGTGTGATGAGCACAGCGGTAGGAGTTTTCCCCTTAGTTAAGAACCAAGGTTATCAATCCAGTGGGAGAAAGAGGACCTTCGGAAGGTTGATGCCACTGACGATGGTGATGGCTCACCGGTGTCAGCAACAACATGGAACCTGCACACAACACAACCAAAATACTTTGTCCCAACGGTACAATGAGGTTGTCAATCTCACCGGTCTTGCTGAAAACAAAAATTAGACGTATAGTGTGAAAAATAATGTATGCTTGCAGTAAGTAAAGAAAGCAGGAAATTGTGGTGGTTCGTTTTAACAGTGTAGGAAAATGGACCGGGGTTCATAGGTTCACTAGTGGTGTCTCTCCATAAAAGATAGCATGCTGGGTGAACAAATTACAGTTGTGCAATTGACAAATAGAGGTTGCACCGTAGTGCACATTCATGACATGATGACTACTATGATATTTAGTGCAGGCATTACAACAATATACATAGACCGTAATCCAACTGCATCTATGACTAATAATCCACCCTCAGGTTATCATCCGAACCCCCTTAGGTATTAAGTTGCAAGCAACAGATAACTGCATTAAACAAAGTGTGTAATGTAAGCAATGATTGTACACGCGGGCACTCTCACCGCTGTTTTCTCCCTAAGGGCAACATCACATCCTCCCCCTTCACGTTTCTGTCACTCGAGCAAGGCGAAGAGGAGGCATGAACCCGCTATCAAGAATAAATACTCCCTCTTGGAGTCACTAACAACTACTTGGCCAGAGCAACCACTAGCAACGGAAAGCATGCAAGATCACAAATAACATATGCAATAAAGATTATAATCAACTTGGCATAAGTTCTATATGAAGGGAATATGCCCGAGAGGCAATAATAAAGTGGTTATTATCTTATTCCTTGTTTATGATAAATGTTTATTTCTCATGCTAGAATTGTATTAACCGGAAACGTTGATACATGTGTGCTTAATAAACAAACAATGGTTCCTAGTAAAGCCTCTCTTTTAACTAGCTCGTTGATTAATAGATGATCAAGGTTTCCTGATCATGAACATTGAATGTTGTTAATAACGGGGTCATGTCATTATAAGAATGATGTGATGAACATATAACCAAAGTGAATATAGAAATGTGATCAAGTCATTATGTTTACATTGTTATATCAAACATGCGAAGTAACTTATTCCTTAGACCATGAGATCATGTCAATCACTGATACTAGAAGGGTGCTTTGATGTCATCAAACGTCACACCGTAACAGGGTGTCTATAAAGGTGTCGTTGGGTATTCGGAAAGTATTAGTTGAAGCTCATGGATCAAGAGTGCGACTTGTCCATCCAAATGACGGAGAGATATACTCTGGGCCCTCTCGGTGATATCACATTGACACCGCTTGCAAGCACGTGACTAGGTCACAAGGATGTCATATCATGGAAAAGAGAAAAGAGTACTTGTTGGTAACGAGATTGAACAAGGTATGGTTGATACCAATGATCAAATCTCGGACAAGTAAAATATCGCGAGACAAAGGGAATAGTTCACGACGTTGATGGTTCACACGATCACAAGAGTCATCGTTGAATATATAGGAGTCATCACGGATCTCCAGATCCCGCTGTTGATTATTGATCGGAGAGGAGTCTCGATCATGTCTATCTTATTAGTGAACCATAGGGTGACACACTTAAGGTTCAATGACGCATTTGAGAGGATACGGAATAACGAAGAATGTTTTGAGTAGCATCGAAATTGTTTCGGGGAAAATTGAAATAGTTCAAGGGGTTTTTCATCGAATGGTTGTTAATAGAATTAAAAAATGATTCGAGGTGCTATATGCAAAATTTGTTAATAGAATTAACAAATGCTGAAATAAAGAAATAAAAATATTTTATTTATTTATTAAAGAAAAACTCTTGGATTTTCTAAGTGGAGTTTTAAGGGAAAATGAGTGGGTGTGAGTGGAGTGTCCACTCACATGATGAGGGAAGAGGTGGGGGCACACCCATGGGCTGGCCGCACCCCCCTTGGGCTGCCTCCCCCTCTCCTATAAATAGAGGGCATGAGCTCCTCTCTCTCACACACTTGCCCACCTCATTTCCTCTCCACCCGCTGCTCCATTCCATGGTCTCCGGCTTGGCGAAGCCCTGACCGTGGGATTCTTCACCACCACCACGTCGTCGTGCTGCTGGAGTTCCGAGGGATCCTCTACTTCCGCGACCCGCTGGATCGAGGGAACATAGGTCGTCATCAACCATCCGTGTGACCGATCACGGAGGCACCGCCGGATTGTGGTGCACATCTTCTCGCTCTCAGGATCGGTGTGAGTACGACTACGCCAACAACGAGATTTGATCTTGTAACACTTTGTATCTTAGAGGGTATGTGTTCTCCTTAACCCTCTCTTTGCATGTTGCACTTCGTCTCCTAGATTAGATCTTGGCCTTTCGGGTGTCTCTCGCGTAGGAATTTTTTGTTTTCTATGCAACAACCCCTTCAGTGGTATCAGGGCTGGATCTATACGTATATGTTTTGTACGGGTAGAACACATATGAGTATGTGGGCGTTGATGATCATGTTATTGCCTCCTTGAGTATTTTATGATCTTAGTGGCATAGTAGGATGAAGCTGCCCCAGACTAAGTTTACGTGTACTATGTACGCGAGAATTGTCTCACTTGTGGCTAAGGGGGTGCCCGTTTCTCCTTCTATAGTTAAGATCTAATCTATGAAGGGTTGTTAAAAATGTGTTTATCAACTTTGTGGTTGATGTTCGTAGGTATGAAAGGTTCTATCCTCGAAAGCCCTAAGCCATGTAAAATAAGCAAAAATAAATTAGAAGTGTCTAACTAGTTTTTTATGTGATATGGTCAATGTTACAAATTTGATTATGAGATGATCTCTTTTTTAAATTATTTATATATGTGAAGGTATCCATATGGTTGTCGGATTATTGATGGACAATCAAGATTGGGTTACAATGGAACTTGGTACCACGTCGGTGGAATGATGGAGATTATACCATGATGCACATGATGGAGATCAAGTGCAAAAAAGGACCATATCATATCACGTTATCCTTACATGTGATGTTAATCCTTTTTATGCATCTTATTTTGCTTAGATAGCGAAGGTAGCATTATAAGATGATCCCTCTCACTTAATATGAAGATAATAATGTGTTCTTCCTTAAGTATGCACTGTTAAGAAAGTTCGTCGTTTCAAGACACCACGTGATGATCGGGTGTGATAGACTCAACGTTCACATACAACGGGTGTTTTCAAGCCTAGCATGTACAGACATGGAATTGAAACACACGCAATACTACGGTTCTACTTGGTGAGCCTAGCATGTACAGACATGACCTCGAAACACGTAACCGAAAGGTAAAGCATGAGTCATATGGATGATATGATGAACATGGCGATGGTCGCCTTTGAAGCTACATCATCTCACGTGATGATCGGTTTTGGTGTAGTGAATTTGGTTCGTGTAATCACTAAAGACGACTAAGAGGGATGTTGTTTTTGAGTGGGAGTTCATGGCATAATTTCGAATTAACTTGAACTTATTTATCATGAACAACCAATCAAAGTGAATTTGCACAAATTGTAGTATTCATTGGCATCCAAATAACTACCTTACACTTAGATTGTTAATTGAGATATAACTGTTATGATCTGGTAAAAATCATTTAAGATTAGTACCGTATTAGTGAAATTTAAAATTGAATCCTATTGTAGATTTTCGGTATTTCCTACCTAGCTCCATATGATTAATGATTGATTGATCTAGAGAGCAACCAATTCCTACTTAGAATCCAGAGTCATGGTTGCTTCCATAATACTTTATCTTCAAAAGAATGTTTTGTTGATCAAGGTGATTTAGGAACTGAAAAGAGTTGTTTTCAGAAACAATCAAGTGAAAGATATATTGATATCTAGAAACTTATTTGTGGCAACATGACTGGGTATAATTTAGCGTGACAATAATTGCTTATATTATCTGAATATATGCAATGATTGAAGACGCTAGGCGTTTGAATATTCCAAGAAGTTGGGCGCTAAAAATTATCCTCTAAATTCCTTCCTTCGAGCTATAGTAGCTTAATCATAAAATTGTTTTGATGGGATGGATTAAAAGTATGGGTAAAGTCGTTTACCTTACTTGGAGATTGCTAAGAGTGGAATCTAGAAGAATACTATTAATATGGTGATATTAGTACAACAATCAAACTCAAAGTATGACTCAATGGGTGATAGTATATGACTAACATGCCAAAGAAAATGAGCTAGTACGACTAGCATTATTTGATGTTGAATGATTCTTCTATAAAGGAAAGGGAATATTGAAAATAGAATTACAAAAAGATATATGGCAGAAAAAGAAGATAACTAGAAAAGTCCAGCTCAGGAGTATATGCTTGATATACAAGTTATAGATGTATTACTAGTTAACAAAGTATTTTTTGGGTATTTTGTTACCACATTGGTTGGTATGAGTTGTCATACAAAGCAACGCAATGAAAGAAATACAAGGGCCTAAAAGGAACTAGTAATAGATGTGGAATAAATTATGACAAGAACAGGAATAAAGTGTTATTGTGTTCATTGTCATATCGAACCAGACATTCAAGATTTATTTTAAGAACTTAATAAGTTGTTATTTTGTTCTGGTCTTTTGTGAGAACAAATGAGATTGTTCAAAATATGACCATATTCCATAATTGATGGATATGTTAATATAAATCATGTTGGTAAAGCAAACATATATAAAACTAAATGCTAAACGTTGCAAGACGTAAAAGAGTTTCACTTAAATTGTGACACACCATTTTAGTTCATATCGGAAAGGAAAACATGAAGTAACTCCATATTGATGGACTTCCGGAGTCATTTTGTTTTGAATAAATTGAGGCTTGTGAGACCTCTTCCAAAAGATGACTAGAATTCCGTTCATAGGCCAAAGTAGAATGTACGACTAATTTAATGGAGATTATACATATTGATGTATATAGTCTATTATGTGTAGTCATGTATGGTGGATTAATTTTTCCTTCATAAAATTTTGTCGATGATTCTATTAGATATGTGAGTATATCTATTTAAAGAGAACGGAGTTTGACATTTTGAATTGGTTCAAATGGTTGTTAATATGAAGTAAAAATCATTGTAACAAGATAATCAAGTATTTATGATTGGATCATAAAGGATAAAGTTATGAGTTACAAGTTTAGCAAAACATCTGAGAAGTTGCAGAATTGTTCTACAACTTATATTACTCGAATTACCCCACATTAGTTCGGAGTGTTCGAGAGACAAAATCAAACCTTGTTTGACATGGTAAGATAAATAAAAATTCCATTATAATTTTATAGTTTATACATTAGTGACAATCTCTTTTACACTGAAAAGAGCGCCATCATGATCCATTGAAATTGACACCATATAAGATATGGTTTGGGTAATGACCCAAATTATCTTTTTCTTAAGTTTTGGTATGCATAGCATGTGTATAATGTTTACAACCAAAATGGTATACATATATGTTTATAAGGTTATCCCAACGAATCCATTGGTTATTTTTCCTATCACTGACCAAAGACAAATGTTGTTTGTCAGAAATGGTTGATTTCTCGAGAAAGTAGTTCTTGCGAAATAAGTGAGTGGGAGGAAAATACAAACTCAACGAGATTAGAGAATCTTCGTTACCATGTCAAGAGTAGCGCAGCACTGGAAGTTGTTCCAGGGTTTTCTATTTTGACTAAGTAGAAGACACTACATGTGATTGTAGATACTTCGAATGAGTTTGCGAACTGAACCACAAAAGTCCTAAAACTTTGTACTTAGACCAACTTGTGGTTTAAGAGTAAAGTGTTGTTTTGAAAACAAAAGGACCTGGACCTTATAAAGGAAGCAAATGATGGGCCCTGACTTCGTAAAATTGACTATGAGTCATTATATCCGCCATAGTATCCTTGTATGTATATCAAGTATGTGACTTGGTAGTCCTTTCGATAGGCATGATGCCTAACAGTAGCAAAAGGGTCTGTATAGCGACAAAGACATGTATTTTTACATCCTTTGAAAGTTGTACTTATCGAAAAGTTGTTTTCGGCGAAGTTCAAAGAGTTGACTACTACAATATTTTGATCTTCCGTAGTGATGCTTTAGTCTTTGCGGATAGTTCTAGCCAAAGTTACATATTATGATATGCAGTTGAATAAACAAACCAACTTTCCTCTCAAGGAAGTTTGATCGAGGATATGTACTTGACATAGTCTGAGAGTTCTATAAAATTCAAAAGGTTGCTGGAAAATTATGCACACTTAAATGGTTGAAGTGTGCATAAAGAAGTTGGAATCTTTACCTTAATGAAGTTATCAAAAGAGTTTTATTTCATCATGAACGATAAAGATGCTTGTAGAGTTACAAGAAATTAAGTGGGAGCGCTAAGACATATTTCCAATGCTTTATGTAGATGACATATGGTTGATTGGAAGATATGTATTTTAAATTAACACGGTTAAGATTTTCATGTTGATGAAAGGCTTAGAAGATATTGGGCATCAATATCTATAAGAGATGTATTGAAGCGCCTGATATGATTGAAGCCAAATTACATAGATGAAATATGGAAGTAAGTCAATATCGAAATGACAAGAAGGAGTTCTTGTCACATGGAAAACAATTGAGCAATATTCAAGTATTTAGACACATGATGAGCATAATGAAATTGAGATTTCTAAGTCACATGTTCCATGCTATGTACACAAACAGATGAGTATTGTGCTATAAAAGGTTATAGCAGGATAATTCATATGATGATTAGACAACAGTGGAAGAGATCCTTATGCCATTTTAGAAATGCTAAGGATGTGTTTTCCTATGTAGTAATGACAAACTATTTGTTGTAATATGTTACACTAATAGTCTTGTCATATATTCAAATAATTTTATCACAATTAAAATATGTGATGAAGGGTAGCACAATAGGCTGGAAGAAAGTTCCATGCTGGATTTGAAAGAGTTTAAAAATTAAAGTATTGTGACGGATACTACAACAAAGGCTAAGTATACCGTTGTGTTGACAACAAAATAATAAGAGTATTTTGTGTCAAGGAGTTCTTTATTGAACTTGGTGAATTTCCAAGAATGCTGACACTATGAAGCTACATTTTCACAATGTTAGTGACATTGGTTTAAGCTGAGGAATTAAGGTTTCACCGATTGACCAAATATATGCAAAGTCATCTCATTAGAGAATGAGTGATGCATGTAGACGCAAATAGCATGCAAATACAATAGGACCTGAAAATTTCAGATCTTTTTTATGATGTTTACCACATGCGAAGCATGTAATAACACTAGAACACCATATGTATTAAGTACTTACAGACTAGATTATTGACTCTAGTGCAAGTGGGAGACTGAAGGAAATATGCCCGAGAGGCAATAATAAAGTGGTTATTATCTTATTCCTTGTTTATGATAAATGTTTATCTCTCATGCTAGAATTGTATTAACCGGAAACGTTGATACATGTGTGTTCAATAAACAAACATGGTTCCTAGTAAAGCCTATCTTTTAACTAGCTCGTTGATTAATAGATGATCAAGGTTTCCTGATCATGAACATGGGATGTTGTTAATAACGGGGTCATGTCCTTATAATAATTATGTGATGAACATATACCCAAAGTGAATATAGCAATGCGATCAAGTCATTATGTTTACATTGTTATATCAAACATACAAAGTAACTTATTCCTTAGACCATTAGATCATGTCAATCTGATACCGGAAGGGTGCTTTGATGTCATCAAACGTCTCACTGTAATAGGGTGACTATAAAGGTGCCATTGTGTATTCGGAAAGTATTAGTTGAAGCTCATGGACCAAGAGTGAGATTTGTCCATCCAAATGACGGAGAGATATACTCTGGCCCCTCTCGGTGATATCACATCGACACCGCTTGCAAGCACCTGACTAGGTAACAAGGATGTCATATCACAGAAACGAGAAAAGAGTACTTGTTGGTAACGAGATTGAACAAGGTATGGTTGATACCAATGATCAAATCTCGGACAAGTAAATTATCTCGAGACAAAGGGAATAGTTCACGACGTTGATGGTTCACACGATCACAAGATTCATCGTTGAATATATAGGAGTCATCACGGATCTCCAGATCCTGCTGTTGATTATTTATCGGAGAGGAGTCTCGATCATGTCTATCTTATTCGCGAACCGTAGGGTGACACACTTAAGGTTTGATGATGCATTTGAGAGGATACGGAATAACGAAGAATGTTTTGAGCAGCACTGAAATTGTTACGGGGAAAATTGAAATAGTTCAAGGGTTTTTCATCGAATGGTTGTTAATAGAATTAACAAATGATTCGAGGTGCTATATGAAAAAGTTTGTTAATAGAAATAACAAATGCTGAAATAAAGAAATAAAAATGTTTTATTTATTTATTAAAGAAAAACTCTTGGATTTTCTAAGTGGAGTTTTAAGGGGAAATGAGTGGGTGTGAGTGACGTGTCCACTCACATGATGAGGGAAGAGGTGGGGGCACACCCATGGGCTGGCCGCACCCCCTTGGGCTGCCTCCCCCCGCTCCTATAAATAGAGGGAATGACCTCCTCTCTCTCACACACTTGCCCACCTCATTTCCTCTCCACCCGCTGCTCCATTCCATGGTCTCCGGCTTGGCGAAGCCCTAACCGTGGGATTCTTCACCACCACCACGCCGTCGTGCTGCTGGAGTTCCGAGGGATCCTCTATTTCTGCGCTCCGCTGAATCGAGGGAACAGAGGTCGTCATCAACTGTACGTGTGAACGATCACGGAGGCACCGCCGGATTGCGGTGCACATCTTCTCGATCTCGGGATCGGTGTGAGTACGACTACGCCAACAATGAGATTTGATCTTGTAACGCTTTGTGTCTTCGAGGGTATGTGTTCTCCTTAACCCTCTCTTTGCCCGTTGCACTTCGTCTCCTAGATTAGATCTTGGACTTTCGGGTGTCTCTCGCGCAAGAATTTTTTTTGTTTTCTATGCAACAACCCCTTCACAATATTCATCGGATCCCAGCAAACACAACACATAGAATTACATAAGATCAATCTCGATCATGTTAGGCAGCTCACAAGATCTAAACATGGAGGCATATGAGGAGAAGACAACCATCTAGCTACTGCTATGGACCCGTAGTCCAAGGATGAACTACTCACGCATCACTCCGGAGGCAGGCATGGTGATGGAGAGGCCTCCGGTGATGATCTCCTCTCCGGCAGGGTGCCAGAGACAGCTTCAGAACCCCCTGATCTAGGGTTGACGGTGACGGCGGCTGTAGAACTTTTCGGGGATTTTTGATCAGGTATCTAGGGTTTTCCATCCGGGGGGAATAAATAGGCGAAAGGGCAGAGGCGGTGGAGCCCTGGGGGCCCCACACCACCCCCTGGCGTGGCCAAGGGGGGGGGCGCCACCCCATGGTGTGGGCCCCCTGATGCCCCTCTTCGTCTCCTCTTCGGTCTTCTGGATGCTTCCGGGGAAAATAGGCACTTCGGGCTTTGTGCAGTCCAATTCCAACAATATTTCCAGAACAACTTTTCTGAAACCAAAAACAGGAGGAAACAGAGAACTGGCACTTGGCATCTTGTTAATAGGTTAGTCCCGGAAAACATGTAAAAATGACATAAAGAAGGGAGAAAACATGTAGCAATTGGCATAATATTATCATGGAGCATCAGAAATTATAGATACGTTGGAGACATATCAAGCATCCCCAAGTTTAGTTCCTACTCGTCCTCGAGTAGGTAAACGATAAAACAATAATTTCTGAGGTGACATGCTACTAACATAATCTTGATCATAAAAATGTAAAGGCATATGCAAGCTGAGATCATAGAACTTCAAACACAAACATGATAAATAGAACTTTAATAATAAAGCAAAGCAATAACTTTTCATCGTGAAGAGTATCTCAAATAAAGAATCATGAAGAATAATTCAAAGAAAGATAAATGTCTGTTTCAGGTATAGAGAAAGCAAGGCAAAGTGATATTTCGCTAGTCCTTAAGAGTGGGGCAAGACATAAATGCCAGGACACCTTCAAAGTTCATGAGGAAGACTAGAGCAAATAATTTAATAACAAATGATATCACATCATGAAGTAATTATTGATGTTCATGGGACAATGCATGTAGAACTAAGAATGGAAAAAGTGCTCTCTCAACTGTGCATAAAGTTAGAAGATGGAGACTCAACATAAAAGTAAAAGAAAGGCCCTTCACGGAGGGAAGCAGGGATCACTCATGTGCTAGAGCTTTTATTTTATTAAACAGAGGTATTAAAAGTTTGACACTCCTCCCATCCATCTTTCACAAACCATGGCTAACCGAATCCTCGGGTGCCTGCCAACAATCACATACCGTGGAGGAGTGTCTATATTTTGGGAGATGTATGCTAATGTCAACGAATGATAAACAGAAAATACAGTACGTCACAAGCCAACTGGATTCACAAGAGCGGCTCCCATGTGAAGGACGCATCTGGGTAGAAGGTCATCCCTCTTTCTCTTTTGTTTACACAATTATGCTTTGACTGATAAATCAGGGGCAAAAATAGTGAAGAGATTTTGTGTGTATTAATTTGGGGCTGGGAACCCCGCTTCCAGCTCTTCTATCATTTTGATAAGCGGATTAAGCCACTAGTCTAGGGTGTGAAATCCAATAAACAAGTGAGATAAATATTCTCTATTGACGTCCTCATGAGCAAAAAATAGGAACATAAAGCAGGAGTAATTTTGAAAGTTTTAAAGGTAACATATGAGCAATTTACTTGGAGTGGCAGTTAAATACCACATGTAGGTAGGTATGGTGGACACAATAGGAAAAACTTTGGTTTAAGGGAGTTGGATGCACGAGTAGAGCTCATACTCAATACAGGTGGAGGCTAGCAAAAGACTGGGAGCGACAAATCAAGAGAGCATAAGAGCCATAATTATGCATAGCGACATAAGCATCATTAATTAAAGCATAAGCAGTATCATAGTTCAAAAACTAAGTGGTCATGGAGGCTATTCGTGACTGGTTTTTTGTGATAAACATGGTGTGAGCATGCGCCCAGTCAACCAAATAAAACATTCGAAAGAGAATACCAAAAATTTATGCTTCCTTATGACAAGAACAACTCATGAATCTTTAAATGACATATTAACGCTCTCAGATATTTGAGGCTATTCATGATACTCAACATCACAAGGCTTTAGAACTAAAATAGCATTTAGCATGACATGAAAAAGTTCTAGCAACAGTCTATACAAGCTTCTACTTGCACCATTATAAATTCTACTTTAAACAACAGTTTCTTTCTCCCAACAAGCACCATACACAATATGTTTTAACAAAAAGTCTCTAAATGCTACAGCAATCAAACATGATATTACTCACATAATACTACTAAAACTAACAGCTCCAATAAGAGATGCATGCAAAAGAGGAGCTAAATAAATGTAGCAGCCAGACAAAGATTAAGAATACAAAGTATTCCCATGAAAAAGCGGAGCATGTCACTCTCCAATAAAAGAATGCTGGGGTCCAACCAAGTTTATTGCAAAAAGTAAAAACAAACTGAAAGCAAAAACAAAAACAAACTAAAAACAAAAATAAAATACGCTCGAAGTAAAGCACATAAGATGTGACCGAATAAAAATATAGTTTCACTAGAAGTGACCTGATAATTTGTTGATGAAGAAGGGGATGCCTTGGGCATCCCCAAGCTTAGACGCTTGAGTCTTCTTGTAATTTACTGGGATGTACCACACCGGGGCATCCCCAAGCTTAGGCTTTTCACTCTTCTTGATCACATCATATCATCCTCTTCTCTTGACCCTTCAAAACTTCCACAATCTTCATTAGCAACGTTAGTGTAATCGAAATAATGAATTCACATGGTTCAGTTTCAAAACATGTCTAACACTAAAAAACACATTAGCTAATGTCACAACTTTTTTTAAAACTCTTTTTCTCAAAAGAACACCAAAAGAAAGCGATTAAGATGCAAATGCAATTATTGGCAGAAATCTGTCAAAACAGGGCAGATGGTAAAGATGATTTTTTTCGAAAATCTTCTGTTGCTCAAATCAAAAAGCGGTAAACTAAGAAAAGTTGCGTATACAGCCCAGGATTACACACGAAAAAACTCAGGTCATTTAGAATTTTCTGTGATTTTATACGGAAGAAACAGTGGACAGCAGAAATCTGTTTCCTGCGCACAAATCCGAAATATAGCCTCGACTTTCCACTAAATGATTTACTTGGCTCAACAAAAACTCAAAAGAAAAGATACAATGAGGTTTCTAATGAAATATACAACACCCAGGTGCAAAGCACACAAAATAAAACAAAGGAAAACGAGTTGAAAATAGTGAAATAAAACGGGTTGTCTCCCGGTAGCGCTTTTCTTTAACGCCTTTCAGCTAGGCATAGAAAGCAACTCAAATATTTTCAAGTGAAGAAGCATAAACATAATAACTTTCTCTAATAATTGATTCAAAAGGTAGATTCATACCTTTTCAAGTGAAGAAGCATAAACATACCTTTGTGGGAATTGATATTTAATACTCCCCTCTTTCATATCAATAATAGCACCAACAGTTCTAAGAAAAGGTCTTCCCAAAACAATAGGACAAGAAGCATTGCATTCGACATTCATAATAACAAAATAAAAAGGGATAAGGTTATTATTAACCATAATAAAAACACCATCAATTCTACCAATAGGTTTCTTCTTAGCATTATCAGCAAGATGAACATCCAAATAACAGTGTTCCAACGGTGGTAGATCAAGCATGTCATAAAGCTTTTGAGACATAACGGAGATACTAGAACCAAGATCACACAAAGCATTGAAATCAAAATCATTTACTTTTATCATAATGATAGGCTCCCAACCATCATCTAATTTTCTAGGGATAGATGTCTCAAGTTTCAGCTTTTCTTCCCTAACTTTCATGAGAGCATTGGTAATATGTTTAGTAAAGGCCATATTCATGGCACTAGCATTGGGAATTCAAGAAAGCTTTTGTAGGAACTTAATAACTTCAGAGATATTGCAATCATCAAAATCAATATTATTATCATCAAAAGTAATGGGACCATTATCTCCCACATCTCTAAAAATTTCAGCACTTTTATCAGAAGCAATTTCAGCAGTTTGAGGCAATTTAGCACGTTTCATAGAAGGGGTGGAGTCTTTGTTAACACCAACTATTTTACCATTAATAGTAGGAGGTTTACTAGCAGTTGGAGCTTCAGTTTTACTAGTGGTTGTGATAGTGCAAACTCTAGCAATATTATTCTTTCTAGCCAATTCATCTTCTCTTTCCCACCTAGCACGTAATTCAGCCATCAACCTAACATTATTATTAATTCGAACTTGGATGGAATTCAAAGTTTTACTTTCTTTAACATCATGTGGAAAAACCTTCATTTTAGAAAATCAAGCTCAATAGATACGCTATATACTTTAGAGGCAAGAGCATCTATTTTATCAAGCTTTTCCTCAACAGATTTATTAAAAGTAGTTTGTGTACTTGTGACGCCCCGAGATCGGGCACTATGCAGATTTCAGCATTCCCGCCAAATCCGCATAATAACCGATTCCAGGTTGCCATTTATGATAACATTACAATAGTTCACGAATAATCCACAATTACAACAGCATCAGAAAGGTACAAGATGACTCAACGAGCCAGGGATTACAACTGATACAATACAAAAATCCAAATAACAGCGGAAGAAAAAAACGTCCGTCTACGGACAAGATCCAAATTGGACTAAGAGTCCTGAAGATAACCGAAGGCGTCCAATCCCTGCCCAGGCCAAGCCGGAGGGATTCCCAAGCTAACGTCGTCAGACTTCAAACCTGTTGACTGCAATTTGGAATTTGCAGCCACGAAAGAGATTCGTGGGTCAGTACGGTTAAGTACTGGCAAGGGGGAGAAAGCCCATACTCACAAGTTACCGGCGTAGCCAGTCATCACAAGATACAAATACTTTAGGATCAACGGAAAGGAAAGGGTTATTGCAAATAATTGACAGCAGGCTGCACTAACCAACTACAGAGATTCTATTACTTCCAACTATCAGAAAGTAGATAAGATCGAGTGATAGTAACCAACTGAAAGATAACTGTAAACAAACCCATCCTGGATCTCGCCCCTTATCCAAAGAAGCAATCCGAGGATAACTCACACGGTTGTAATAATGATGGTTCAAATTATTGTGTCACTAAGCCTATTACTAGTCAAGTTATTAATCATGGGGTGTAACATGTTTGATTATTATGTTTAAGTTGTCCTGAGTACTTGTTAGCCAGTACTTTCACCAAGTAATCCATAACCGCGGAAAACACGGCTTCTCGAGAAGATTATCCCTGCAGGGTTGCACCATAGTAACCGACACTCATGAATATCCCGCCAGATGGAGTGGCCACTCCACCAAGCGGGGCACTCAACACAATCCAACCCTTCTTCGCATCAAGCCCAAAGCACCGCGTGCTGTGCGTGCGCGGCTAATCGAGCCCCACGAAGAAAAGGGGACCCTCATAGCACTGGAAGACCACGCCGCCCTAAATGCCGACTACGAAAGTTCCACCCGGGATCCAAGGGCTCGCAAGATCATGCATGCAGCAAATGGAAAGCCCGAACTAGTACGGCGATTTGGACGAGATGCGAATCGAGTCAAACTGAGGGGGAGCCCATACTCCCCAAATGCGGGTAGTGCGCTCATCATGGATCAGTAGACAAGACCCTTTTCCTAATTAGGGGGTCGACACTAGCGGGCCTCAAAACCACCCTGGGCCTCCCGCCGGTGCCTTATCATCAAATTTATTATTAACAGTAGCATTAACAGGATTGATTGATTAATATTTCGAGCCCCCGGAACGGTAACAACAATAATAGTACGATAGAAAAAGAAGTAACCGACAACAGGCTCGAGCAGAAGCAACTCTAAGCATGCTAGATAGGAACAGGCACAAACAAAGGCTGTAGGTATGGAGGTGAGGCAATATCAAGGTTAAGGGATTCATGTGATGGGTTCGTAACAGAAACAACTACCACTAAGGCTAGCAGAAAAGAATCAACGGAAAGAATCGGTAACAAGTGATGAAAGGCAGCCATATGGCATGCAAGTGAGTATACTTGCCTGAGATCCCGCAAGGTAGCAGAACTTGTCGTTGCTCACATCATCTCAACGTCCTATCCGCGAAGAAGCAACGAACCTCGAACAAACACCGGATGCAACAATTACTACTACGGCAAAAGATCCAGCATGATCAAGGTAGGGATGCATGACAATTTAATTGATGCATAGAAATAAACTAGTTGACAAGTTAAACAAATTTAAATGGACCCATATGCAATTTGAGTTGCATAGGAAAGGCCCATGAATTATGGTTAAATTATTTGTTTTCCAACTAATCAACAGGTGCTAGTGGTTTAGTATGATGCATGCAAAAGGGAAAACAGCAAAATAACAACATTAGAATCAAATTAGAATAGGGTGTAGCAATTTAGAATTTTATTATGAACTTAGGGAATTTTTGGGTGCCTTAAAGGGAACACACAAGTATTTTGTTGTTTTCAACCATTTAAAATGTTCAAAACAAATAACAAAGTTGATATTTGAAAAGAACATCAAATTTTAGTTGGATTACATGTTTCACATTTTGAAATTGGACTTTGGATTATTTAATTATGAATTAAACAATATTAAACAAGTTTTAATTGAATTAAACAAGATTCAAATTGTTTAAGCAATTTTAGTTATTCAAAACAGAAAACAAAAATTATATTTGAAAAGGTGAGATGAAATGGTATTGAAAACATATTTTATTTGCATTTATTGGATTAAGGATGAAATAGTTATTGAATTTAGCAAAATACAATTGAATGATTTAAATTTGAATTTGAATTGCAATTTGAAAGTTCAAAACAGAACACAAGTTGGATATTTGGAAAGATTAGGAGATTTGGATCAGAATAGATATAAAGTTTGTGTTTATTGGGTTTATAAAATAAGAGATATTTAATTTCAAAGTTTTGGTTCAATTCTGTTAATTAAAAAGGAATTGAAATTTGGGATATACGCAGAAATCCAATTGTTACACAGGCTCACGCTACCCACTGTCCCTGCCCGTGGGCCTGGACAGCGTGGACCACGCAGCAGCACGCGTGGCCACAGGGGAGGCTGACGGCTGGGCCAGGCCTGTCAGCGATTGGAAAAAAGAGGGAAAAGGTGTGCGCATCCGGGGATCGAACACAGGACCTTCCCCCGCGCGCGAGAGGGCTCTACCGCTGCGCTACTCGATCGTGGCTGTTGGTACAGCCCACGGTTTGAACAAAAGGTAACGCTTGGAGGTTCTCTCTGACGAAACTGAACTCAGGTTCATTGCTGAACCGAAACAAAAATAATAGAAGCAAAAACGGAGTCTTTGCTTCCGATGGGATTTGATCCCGGAACCTTCAGATTCGGTATGCAGTACCTCACCAATTGGATGCTATGATGTTTGTGATTGGATACGGGATTGAATACACAAGATGTAGCCGAGGCAGTGTTAACTGACGAATAACAAAAACTGAACGGGGAAGGTTCAGTCTTGGACACTGCGAGCGAACGGAACCTGCACGTCGATCGGATGCATGCGTCGATTGAGCAGCGCGAAAGCATGCACACAGAGAAAGGGAGGGCAGGGGGCTAGTCCCAGATGCGGTGCTCACCGTGGGACTGGATGCCGGCGGCCGGAGTTGGTTGGAGGAGGCCCGAAACATGGAAGAGGTGGAGCAGACTGCACCTGAGCCGGAGGAGGAAGAAGCCCATCCCGGCGACGTTCTGGGAAGCTCCGGCTCCCGATCTTCAACGTAGAGGATGTCGGCGTCGAGGCGACTCCATTCCCTCCAATAGCCTGCCCCACTGGTGACCATGGCGGTGAAGCTAGGACGACGAGTTCATGGCTCTCTCTCTCTCTCGATCAGAAGGTTCAGAGAGCTGAAAGAAAACAAGGGAGGGGAGGGGTGGCGGCTGGGAGGAAAGAGGAGGGGATAGGGGCTAGGGTTCCTGGTACTCCCCTTGGGTAGATAAGGAGGGGAAGGTGGTGGTGGGTGGAGGGGTGACGTCGGCCACGGGAGAGAGATCACGCACCTCTCGTGCTCATACTGAGAAGACGACAGAGAAAATAGCGTGCCTTTTTTTCCAGTGCAAGGAGATGGGCCAGAAGTGGATATGGGCTATGGGAGGAAAGGGAAAGGGGTGGGCTGGGTCTGCCTCTCCTTTATTATTTCGTTTGTTTTATTTTTTTTTTGTAGAAAACCCAAAGGAAGGAAAAGATGAGCTTTTGAGTTAGTAAAAAGGTTAGAAACATTAGATTAAGTTAGTTAGGTTAATAGCAAACAAAATGCTAACTTTTATTTTCCAAAGTTCAAACTTTAAAATATTGTTTGTAGCTAATTCAAATTGGGGTTAAAATTGATTATTAGGTGCTTATAAATGAAACCAACCTTCAATAGGGTGAACCCTATTTTAGCTTAGAACAAAAGGTTAGATTGTTGTGGGCAATTTTATAATTCCAATTGAGTGTTGTTTGAGATTTGAGTTTGAAAACAATTTGGGAATTATTTGTTTGAAATAGAAACACCATTTTAGTAATTGATAACTATGAAATAAAATGACAACAAAGGAGTTGTTTTTATTTGTTATTTTTATTCCAAAAGTTGTAACAGAGCAAGTGATTAAAACAAAAATCAACCAGTGGAAAAAAAAAAAACAATTTAGGGGTTTTAGTTGCAAGTTTGAAATTGGAAGTTTTTGAGCAAGGTTAAAAGTTTAAATTGTGTTGAAATTTCAGTTGTGATGCAAACTTGGTGCAATGCAATGTGATGCATATGATGCAAGCAAACAAACAGGTAACACCACAGGTGTTACAGACGACACCACTAACAAGGGATTGCGCCCTCGCAATCCACCTGCTAACCCGGGAGGGGAAAGAAGTTCGACTATCGATTCTTCGTGCTTCCAGTTGATCTCCTCGACACCACTAACAAGGGATTCTTGCTCGGAGTGACGACGATGTTCTTCCACCAGGAATCTTCCGATGATCGAACCTATTAGGTTAAGGGCTCAGAAAACGTCCACCCACGTAGGATCCTAACACTTTGAAAGATAGACACGAGGGGAAGACTCCACAACAAATAAGATGGGAGGGGAATTAGAATAGGGGTAAGGAGAAAACAAGAATCCTATTGAGATGTTTTTCCCAAATTAGTTTAGCAGAAATAGTTTTTGACACTCTAGAAACACGACCGTTAGCGAGGTTATCCTACAGGCTTTGCGGACCCGTTGCTTCGATAACCATTCGTATCGAAACAATATCGGGAATCGGAACCAAGGCTCTGATACCATTTGTGACGCCCCGAGATCGGGCACTATGCAGATTTCAGCATTCCCGCCAAATCCGCATAATAACCGATTCCAGGTTGCCATTTATGATAACATTACAATAGTTCACGAATAATCCACAATTACAACAGCATCAGAAAGGTACAAGATGACTCAACGAGCCAGGGATTACAACTGATACAATACAAAAATCCAAATAACAGCGGAAGAAAAAAACGTCCGTCTACGGACAAGATCCAAATTGGACTAAGAGTCCTGAAGATAACCAAAGGCGTCCAATCCCTGCCCAGGCCAAGCCGGAGGGATTCCCAAGCTAACGTCGTCAGACTTCAAACCTGTTGACTGCAATTTGGAATTTGCAGCCACGAAAGAGATTCGTGGGTCAGTACGGTTAAGTACTGGCAAGGGGGAGAAAGCCCATACTCACAAGTTACCGGCGTAGCCAGTCATCACAAGATACAAATACTTTAGGATCAACGGAAAGGAAAGGGTTATTGCAAATAATTGACAGCAGGCTGCACTAACCAACTACAGAGATTCTATTACTTCCAACTATCAGAAAGTAGATAAGATCGAGTGATAGTAACCAACTGAAAGATAACTGTAAACAAACCCATCCTGGATCTCGCCCCTTATCCAAAGAAGCAATCCGAGGATAACTCACACGGTTGTAATAATGATGGTTCAAATTATTGTGTCACTAAGCCTATTACTAGTCAAGTTATTAATCATGGGGTGTAACATGTTTGATTATTATGTTTAAGTTGTCCTGAGTACTTGTTAGCCAGTACTTTCACCAAGTAATCCATAACCGCGGAAAACACGGCTTCTCGAGAAGATTATCCCTGCAGGGTTGCACCATAGTAACCGACACTCATGAATATCCCGCCAGATGGAGTGGCCACTCCACCAAGCGGGGCACTCAACACAATCCAACCCTTCTTCGCATCAAGCCCAAAGCACCGCGTGCTGTGCGTGCGCGGCTAATCGAGCCCCACGAAGAAAAGGGGACCCTCATAGCACTGGAAGACCACGCCGCCCTAAATGCCGACTACGAAAGTTCCACCCGGGATCCAAGGGCTCGCAAGATCATGCATGCAGCAAATGGAAAGCCCGAACTAGTACGGCGATTTGGACGAGATGCGAATCGAGTCAAACTGAGGGGGAGCCCATACTCCCCAAATGCGGGTAGTGCGCTCATCATGGATCAGTAGACAAGACCCTTTTCCTAATTAGGGGGTCGACACTAGCGGGCCTCAAAACCACCCTGGGCCTCCCGCCGGTGCCTTATCATCAAATTTATTATTAACAGTAGCATTAACAGGATTGATTGATTAATATTTCGAGCCCCCGGAACGGTAACAACAATAATAGTACGATAGAAAAAGAAGTAACCGACAACAGGCTCGAGCAGAAGCAACTCTAAGCATGCTAGATAGGAACAGGCACAAACAAAGGCTGTAGGTATGGAGGTGAGGCAATATCAAGGTTAAGGGATTCATGTGATGGGTTCGTAACAGAAACAACTACCACTAAGGCTAGCAGAAAAGAATCAACGGAAAGAATCGGTAACAAGTGATGAAAGGCAGCCATATGGCATGCAAGTGAGTATACTTGCCTGAGATCCCGCAAGGTAGCAGAACTTGTCGTTGCTCACATCATCTCAACGTCCTATCCGCGAAGAAGCAACGAACCTCGAACAAACACCGGATGCAACAATTACTACTACGGCAAAAGATCCAGCATGATCAAGGTAGGGATGCATGACAATTTAATTGATGCATAGAAATAAACTAGTTGACAAGTTAAACAAATTTAAATGGACCCATATGCAATTTGAGTTGCATAGGAAAGGCCCATGAATTATGGTTAAATTATTTGTTTTCCAACTAATCAACAGGTGCTAGTGGTTTAGTATGATGCATGCAAAAGGGAAAACAGCAAAATAACAACATTAGAATCAAATTAGAATAGGGTGTAGCAATTTAGAATTTTATTATGAACTTAGGGAATTTTTGGGTGCCTTAAAGGGAACACACAAGTATTTTGTTGTTTTCAACCATTTAAAATGTTCAAAACAAATAACAAAGTTGATATTTGAAAAGAACATCAAATTTTAGTTGGATTACATGTTTCACATTTTGAAATTGGACTTTGGATTATTTAATTATGAATTAAACAATATTAAACAAGTTTTAATTGAATTAAACAAGATTCAAATTGTTTAAGCAATTTTAGTTATTCAAAACAGAAAACAAAAATTATATTTGAAAAGGTGAGATGAAATGGTATTGAAAACATATTTTATTTGCATTTATTGGATTAAGGATGAAATAGTTATTGAATTTAGCAAAATACAATTGAATGATTTAAATTTGAATTTGAATTGCAATTTGAAAGTTCAAAACAGAACACAAGTTGGATATTTGGAAAGATTAGGAGATTTGGATCAGAATAGATATAAAGTTTGTGTTTATTGGGTTTATAAAATAAGAGATATTTAATTTCAAAGTTTTGGTTCAATTCTGTTAATTAAAAAGGAATTGAAATTTGGGATATACGCAGAAATCCAATTGTTACACAGGCTCACGCTACCCACTGTCCCTGCCCGTGGGCCTGGACAGCGTGGACCACGCAGCAGCACGCGTGGCCACAGGGGAGGCTGACGGCTGGGCCAGGCCTGTCAGCGATTGGAAAAAAGAGGGAAAAGGTGTGCGCATCCGGGGATCGAACACAGGACCTTCCCCCGCGCGCGAGAGGGCTCTACCGCTGCGCTACTCGATCGTGGCTGTTGGTACAGCCCACGGTTTGAACAAAAGGTAACGCTTGGAGGTTCTCTCTGACGAAACTGAACTCAGGTTCATTGCTGAACCGAAACAAAAATAATAGAAGCAAAAACGGAGTCTTTGCTTCCGATGGGATTTGATCCCGGAACCTTCAGATTCGGTATGCAGTACCTCACCAATTGGATGCTATGATGTTTGTGATTGGATACGGGATTGAATACACAAGATGTAGCCGAGGCAGTGTTAACTGACGAATAACAAAAACTGAACGGGGAAGGTTCAGTCTTGGACACTGCGAGCGAACGGAACCTGCACGTCGATCGGATGCATGCGTCGATTGAGCAGCGCGAAAGCATGCACACAGAGAAAGGGAGGGCAGGGGGCTAGTCCCAGATGCGGTGCTCACCGTGGGACTGGATGCCGGCGGCCGGAGTTGGTTGGAGGAGGCCCGAAACATGGAAGAGGTGGAGCAGACTGCACCTGAGCCGGAGGAGGAAGAAGCCCATCCCGGCGACGTTCTGGGAAGCTCCGGCTCCCGATCTTCAACGTAGAGGATGTCGGCGTCGAGGCGACTCCATTCCCTCCAATAGCCTGCCCCACTGGTGACCATGGCGGTGAAGCTAGGACGACGAGTTCATGGCTCTCTCTCTCTCTCGATCAGAAGGTTCAGAGAGCTGAAAGAAAACAAGGGAGGGGAGGGGTGGCGGCTGGGAGGAAAGAGGAGGGGATAGGGGCTAGGGTTCCTGGTACTCCCCTTGGGTAGATAAGGAGGGGAAGGTGGTGGTGGGTGGAGGGGTGACGTCGGCCACGGGAGAGAGATCACGCACCTCTCGTGCTCATACTGAGAAGACGACAGAGAAAATAGCGTGCCTTTTTTTCCAGTGCAAGGAGATGGGCCAGAAGTGGATATGGGCTATGGGAGGAAAGGGAAAGGGGTGGGCTGGGTCTGCCTCTCCTTTATTATTTCGTTTGTTTTATTTTTTTTTTGTAGAAAACCCAAAGGAAGGAAAAGATGAGCTTTTGAGTTAGTAAAAAGGTTAGAAACATTAGATTAAGTTAGTTAGGTTAATAGCAAACAAAATGCTAACTTTTATTTTCCAAAGTTCAAACTTTAAAATATTGTTTGTAGCTAATTCAAATTGGGGTTAAAATTGATTATTAGGTGCTTATAAATGAAACCAACCTTCAATAGGGTGAACCCTATTTTAGCTTAGAACAAAAGGTTAGATTGTTGTGGGCAATTTTATAATTCCAATTGAGTGTTGTTTGAGATTTGAGTTTGAAAACAATTTGGGAATTATTTGTTTGAAATAGAAACACCATTTTAGTAATTGATAACTATGAAATAAAATGACAACAAAGGAGTTGTTTTTATTTGTTATTTTTATTCCAAAAGTTGTAACAGAGCAAGTGATTAAAACAAAAATCAACCAGTGGAAAAAAAAAACAATTTAGGGGTTTTAGTTGCAAGTTTGAAATTGGAAGTTTTTGAGCAAGGTTAAAAGTTTAAATTGTGTTGAAATTTCAGTTGTGATGCAAACTTGGTGCAATGCAATGTGATGCATATGATGCAAGCAAACAAACAGGTAACACCACAGGTGTTACAGACGACACCACTAACAAGGGATTGCGCCCTCGCAATCCACCTGCTAACCCGGGAGGGGAAAGAAGTTCGACTATCGATTCTTCGTGCTTCCAGTTGATCTCCTCGACACCACTAACAAGGGATTCTTGCTCGGAGTGACGACGATGTTCTTCCACCAGGAATCTTCCGATGATCGAACCTATTAGGTTAAGGGCTCAGAAAACGTCCACCCACGTAGGATCCTAACACTTTGAAAGATAGACACGAGGGGAAGACTCCACAACAAATAAGATGGGAGGGGAATTAGAATAGGGGTAAGGAGAAAACAAGAATCCTATTGAGATGTTTTTCCCAAATTAGTTTAGCAGAAATAGTTTTTGACACTCTAGAAACACGACCGTTAGCGAGGTTATCCTACAGGCTTTGCGGACCCATTGCTTCGATAACCATTCGTATCGAAACAATATCGGGAATCGGAACCAAGGCTCTGATACCATTTGTGACGCCCCGAGATCGGGCACTATGCAGATTTCAGCATTCCCGCCAAATCCGCATAATAACCGATTCCAGGTTGCCATTTATGATAACATTACAATAGTTCACGAATAATCCACAATTACAACAGCATCAGAAAGGTACAAGATGACTCAACGAGCCAGGGATTACAACTGATACAATACAAAAATCCAAATAACAGCGGAAGAAAAAAACGTCCGTCTACGGACAAGATCCAAATTGGACTAAGAGTCCTGAAGATAACCGAAGGCGTCCAATCCCTGCCCAGGCCAAGCCGGAGGGATTCCCAAGCTAACGTCGTCAGACTTCAAACCTGTTGACTGCAATTTGGAATTTGCAGCCACGAAAGAGATTCGTGGGTCAGTACGGTTAAGTACTGGCAAGGGGGAGAAAGCCCATACTCACAAGTTACCGGCGTAGCCAGTCATCACAAGATACAAATACTTTAGGATCAACGGAAAGGAAAGGGTTATTGCAAATAATTGACAGCAGGCTGCACTAACCAACTACAGAGATTCTATTACTTCCAACTATCAGAAAGTAGATAAGATCGAGTGATAGTAACCAACTGAAAGATAACTGTAAACAAACCCATCCTGGATCTCGCCCCTTATCCAAAGAAGCAATCCGAGGATAACTCACACGGTTGTAATAATGATGGTTCAAATTATTGTGTCACTAAGCCTATTACTAGTCAAGTTATTAATCATGGGGTGTAACATGTTTGATTATTATGTTTAAGTTGTCCTGAGTACTTGTTAGCCAGTACTTTCACCAAGTAATCCATAACCGCGGAAAACACGGCTTCTCGAGAAGATTATCCCTGCAGGGTTGCACCATAGTAACCGACACTCATGAATATCCCGCCAGATGGAGTGGCCACTCCACCAAGCGGGGCACTCAACACAATCCAACCCTTCTTCGCATCAAGCCCAAAGCACCGCGTGCTGTGCGTGCGCGGCTAATCGAGCCCCACGAAGAAAAGGGGACCCTCATAGCACTGGAAGACCACGCCGCCCTAAATGCCGACTACGAAAGTTCCACCCGGGATCCAAGGGCTCGCAAGATCATGCATGCAGCAAATGGAAAGCCCGAACTAGTACGGCGATTTGGACGAGATGCGAATCGAGTCAAACTGAGGGGGAGCCCATACTCCCCAAATGCGGGTAGTGCGCTCATCATGGATCAGTAGACAAGACCCTTTTCCTAATTAGGGGGTCGACACTAGCGGGCCTCAAAACCACCCTGGGCCTCCCGCCGGTGCCTTATCATCAAATTTATTATTAACAGTAGCATTAACAGGATTGATTGATTAATATTTCGAGCCCCCGGAACGGTAACAACAATAATAGTACGATAGAAAAAGAAGTAACCGACAACAGGCTCGAGCAGAAGCAACTCTAAGCATGCTAGATAGGAACAGGCACAAACAAAGGCTGTAGGTATGGAGGTGAGGCAATATCAAGGTTAAGGGATTCATGTGATGGGTTCGTAACAGAAACAACTACCACTAAGGCTAGCAGAAAAGAATCAACGGAAAGAATCGGTAACAAGTGATGAAAGGCAGCCATATGGCATGCAAGTGAGTATACTTGCCTGAGATCCCGCAAGGTAGCAGAACTTGTCGTTGCTCACATCATCTCAACGTCCTATCCGCGAAGAAGCAACGAACCTCGAACAAACACCGGATGCAACAATTACTACTACGGCAAAAGATCCAGCATGATCAAGGTAGGGATGCATGACAATTTAATTGATGCATAGAAATAAACTAGTTGACAAGTTAAACAAATTTAAATGGACCCATATGCAATTTGAGTTGCATAGGAAAGGCCCATGAATTATGGTTAAATTATTTGTTTTCCAACTAATCAACAGGTGCTAGTGGTTTAGTATGATGCATGCAAAAGGGAAAACAGCAAAATAACAACATTAGAATCAAATTAGAATAGGGTGTAGCAATTTAGAATTTTATTATGAACTTAGGGAATTTTTGGGTGCCTTAAAGGGAACACACAAGTATTTTGTTGTTTTCAACCATTTAAAATGTTCAAAACAAATAACAAAGTTGATATTTGAAAAGAACATCAAATTTTAGTTGGATTACATGTTTCACATTTTGAAATTGGACTTTGGATTATTTAATTATGAATTAAACAATATTAAACAAGTTTTAATTGAATTAAACAAGATTCAAATTGTTTAAGCAATTTTAGTTATTCAAAACAGAAAACAAAAATTATATTTGAAAAGGTGAGATGAAATGGTATTGAAAACATATTTTATTTGCATTTATTGGATTAAGGATGAAATAGTTATTGAATTTAGCAAAATACAATTGAATGATTTAAATTTGAATTTGAATTGCAATTTGAAAGTTCAAAACAGAACACAAGTTGGATATTTGGAAAGATTAGGAGATTTGGATCAGAATAGATATAAAGTTTGTGTTTATTGGGTTTATAAAATAAGAGATATTTAATTTCAAAGTTTTGGTTCAATTCTGTTAATTAAAAAGGAATTGAAATTTGGGATATACGCAGAAATCCAATTGTTACACAGGCTCACGCTACCCACTGTCCCTGCCCGTGGGCCTGGACAGCGTGGACCACGCAGCAGCACGCGTGGCCACAGGGGAGGCTGACGGCTGGGCCAGGCCTGTCAGCGATTGGAAAAAAGAGGGAAAAGGTGTGCGCATCCGGGGATCGAACACAGGACCTTCCCCCGCGCGCGAGAGGGCTCTACCGCTGCGCTACTCGATCGTGGCTGTTGGTACAGCCCACGGTTTGAACAAAAGGTAACGCTTGGAGGTTCTCTCTGACGAAACTGAACTCAGGTTCATTGCTGAACCGAAACAAAAATAATAGAAGCAAAAACGGAGTCTTTGCTTCCGATGGGATTTGATCCCGGAACCTTCAGATTCGGTATGCAGTACCTCACCAATTGGATGCTATGATGTTTGTGATTGGATACGGGATTGAATACACAAGATGTAGCCGAGGCAGTGTTAACTGACGAATAACAAAAACTGAACGGGGAAGGTTCAGTCTTGGACACTGCGAGCGAACGGAACCTGCACGTCGATCGGATGCATGCGTCGATTGAGCAGCGCGAAAGCATGCACACAGAGAAAGGGAGGGCAGGGGGCTAGTCCCAGATGCGGTGCTCACCGTGGGACTGGATGCCGGCGGCCGGAGTTGGTTGGAGGAGGCCCGAAACATGGAAGAGGTGGAGCAGACTGCACCTGAGCCGGAGGAGGAAGAAGCCCATCCCGGCGACGTTCTGGGAAGCTCCGGCTCCCGATCTTCAACGTAGAGGATGTCGGCGTCGAGGCGACTCCATTCCCTCCAATAGCCTGCCCCACTGGTGACCATGGCGGTGAAGCTAGGACGACGAGTTCATGGCTCTCTCTCTCTCTCGATCAGAAGGTTCAGAGAGCTGAAAGAAAACAAGGGAGGGGAGGGGTGGCGGCTGGGAGGAAAGAGGAGGGGATAGGGGCTAGGGTTCCTGGTACTCCCCTTGGGTAGATAAGGAGGGGAAGGTGGTGGTGGGTGGAGGGGTGACGTCGGCCACGGGAGAGAGATCACGCACCTCTCGTGCTCATACTGAGAAGACGACAGAGAAAATAGCGTGCCTTTTTTTCCAGTGCAAGGAGATGGGCCAGAAGTGGATATGGGCTATGGGAGGAAAGGGAAAGGGGTGGGCTGGGTCTGCCTCTCCTTTATTATTTCGTTTGTTTTATTTTTTTTTTGTAGAAAACCCAAAGGAAGGAAAAGATGAGCTTTTGAGTTAGTAAAAAGGTTAGAAACATTAGATTAAGTTAGTTAGGTTAATAGCAAACAAAATGCTAACTTTTATTTTCCAAAGTTCAAACTTTAAAATATTGTTTGTAGCTAATTCAAATTGGGGTTAAAATTGATTATTAGGTGCTTATAAATGAAACCAACCTTCAATAGGGTGAACCCTATTTTAGCTTAGAACAAAAGGTTAGATTGTTGTGGGCAATTTTATAATTCCAATTGAGTGTTGTTTGAGATTTGAGTTTGAAAACAATTTGGGAATTATTTGTTTGAAATAGAAACACCATTTTAGTAATTGATAACTATGAAATAAAATGACAACAAAGGAGTTGTTTTTATTTGTTATTTTTATTCCAAAAGTTGTAACAGAGCAAGTGATTAAAACAAAAATCAACCAGTGGAAAAAAAAAACAATTTAGGGGTTTTAGTTGCAAGTTTGAAATTGGAAGTTTTTGAGCAAGGTTAAAAGTTTAAATTGTGTTGAAATTTCAGTTGTGATGCAAACTTGGTGCAATGCAATGTGATGCATATGATGCAAGCAAACAAACAGGTAACACCACAGGTGTTACAGTACTAATAAATTCTCTAAGCATGTTTTCAAGATCACAGGTAGAGCTTTTATTGTTATTGTAGGAATTTCCATAAGAATTACCATAACCATTATTAGGAGTATAGGGCTTATAATTGTTTCCACCAAAATTATTTCTATAAGCATTGTTGTTAAAATTATTATTTGTAATAAAGTTCACATCAACATGCTCTTCTTGAGCAACCAAAGAGGCTAAAGGAACATTATTTGGATCAACTTGAGCTTTACCATTAACAAGAATAGACATAATAGCATCAAGCCTTTCACTCAAAGAGGAGGTTTCCTCAACAAAATTTACCTTCTTACCTTGTGGAGCTCTCTTAGTGTGCCACTATGAATAATTTATCATCATATCATCAAGAAGCTTTGTTGCATTGCCCAAAGTGATGGACATAAAGTTACCTCCAACAGCTGATCATCCAAGTAGTCAGTCCATGAGTGGGACAATTCTTCACCATAGTTTTCATTCTTTCCCAAGCTTTAGCAACATGTTCATTATCAAATTGTTTAAAATTGATTATGTCACTTCTTAGGGATATAATCTTAGCATGAGGATAATATTTTCCAATGAAAGCATCTTTACACTTAGTCCATAAATCAATACTATTTCTAGGCAAAGATAACAACTATTCTTTAGCTGTTCCTCTCAAGGAGAAAGGAATAATTTTAGTTTAATAATATCTCCATCCACATCTTTATATTTTTGCATCTCACATAGTTCAACAAAATTATTAAGGTGGGCAGCAGCATCATTAATACTAACACCAGAGAATTTCTCTTTCATAACAAGATTTAATAAAGCTGGTTTAGTTTCATAGAAAGCAGCAGTAGGAGCAGGTGGATCAATAGGTGTGCAAATAAAATCATTTTTGTTTGTGCTAGTGAAGTCACACAACTTAGTATTCTCAAAGGAACTCATTTTAGCAAAATAAAAGCAAGCAAATAAATAAAAGCAATAAAGTAAACTAATTTTTTTGTGTGTTTTTGATAAAGAGAAGCAAGACAAAAAATAAAAAAAAGACAATAAGCAAAATAAAGAGGTTGAGAGTGAGAGACTCCCCTTGCCAGAAAACTTCCTTCTCCCCGGCAACAGCGCCAGAAAAAGTCCTTGATGATGCAGATCTTGCAATTGTTGGGATACCCCAAGAGGAGGGTGAGATGAGCACATCGGTATGATTTTTCCCCTTAGTTAAGAACCAAGGTTATCAATCCAGTAGGAGAAAGAGGACCTTCGGAAGGTTGATGCCACTGACGGTGGTGATGGCTCACCGGTGTCAGCAACAACGTGGAACCTGCTAACAACACAACCAAAATACTTTGTCCCAACGGTACAATGAGGTTTTCAATCTCACCGGTCTTGCTAAAAACAAAGATTATACGTATAGTGTGGAAAATAATGTATGCTTACAGTAAGTAAAGAAAGCAGGAAATTGTGGTCGTTTGTTTTAACAGTTTAGGAAAATGCACCGGGGTTCATAGGTTCACTATTGGTGTCTCTCCATAAAAGATAGCATACTGCGTGAACAAATTACAGCTGGGAAATTGACAAATAGAGGTTGCACCGTAGTAAGTAAAGAAAGCAGGAAATTGTGGTTGTTTGTTTTAGCAGTGTAGGAAAATGGACCGGGGTTCATAGGTTCACTAGTGGTGTCTCTCCATAAAAGATAGCATACTGGGTGAACAAATTACAGCTGGGCAATTGACAAATAGAGGTTGCACCGTAGTGCACATTCATGACATGATGACTACTATGATATTTAGTGCGGGCATTACAACAATATACATAGACCGTAATCCAACTACATCTATGACTAATAATCCACCCTCAGGTTATCATCTGAACCCCCTTAGGTATTAAGTTGCAAGAAACAGATAACTGCATTAAACAAAGTATGTAATGTAAGCAATGATTGTACATGCGGGCACTCTCACTGTTGTTTTCTCCCTAATGGCAACATCACATCCTCCCCCTTCACGTTTCTGTCACTCGAGCAAGGCGAAGAGGAGGCATGAACCCACTATCAAGCATAAATACTCCCTCTTGGAGTCACTAGCAACTACTTGGCCAGAGCAACCACTAGTAATGGAAAGCATGCAAGATCACAAATAACATATGCAATAAAGACTATAATCAACTTGGCATTAGTTCAATATTCATCGGATCCCAACAAACACAACACATAGAATTACATAAGATTAATCTCGATCATGTTAGGCAGCTCACGAGATCTAAACATGGAGGCATATGAGGAGAAGACAACCATCTAGCTACTGCTATGGACCCGTAGTCCAAGGATGAACTATTCACGGAACACTCCGGAGGCAGGCATGGTGATGGAGAGGCCTCCGGTGATGATCTCCTCTCCGCCAGGGTGCCGGAGACAGCTTTAGAACCCCCCTGATCTAGGGTTGACGGTGACAGTGGCTGCGGAACTTTTCGGGGATTTTTGATCAGGTATCTAGGGTTTTCCATCGAGGGGGAATAAATAGGCGACAGGGCAGAGGCGATGAAGCTCTGGGGGCCCCCACACCACCCCCTGGCGTGGCCAAGGGGGGGCGCCACCCCATGGTGTGGGCCCCCTGATGCCCCTCTTCGTCTCCTCTTCGGTCTTTTGGGTGCTTCCGGGGAAAATAGGCCCCTTGAGCTCCATCGCCTTTGCCCTTTTGCCTATTTAAGACCCCCGGATGGAAAACCCTAAACACCTGATCAAAAATCCCCGAAAAGATCTTCAGACGCCGTCATCGTCAACCCTAGATCAGGGGGGTTCTGAAGCTGTTTCCGGCACCCTGCCGGAGAGGAGATCATCACCGGAGGCCTCTCCAACACCTTGCCTGCCTCTGGAGTGATGCGTGAGTAGTTCATCGTTGGACTACGGGTTCGTAGCTGTAGCTAGATGGTAGTCTTCTCTTCATATGCCTCCATGTTTAGATCTCGTGAGCTGCCTATCATGATCGAGATTGATCTTATGTAATTCTATGTGCTGTGTTTGCTGGGATCCGATGAATATTGACCTTATGCCAAGTTGATTATAGTCTTTATTCGCATATGCTATTTGTGATCTTGCATGCTTTCTGTTGCTAGTGGTTACTCTCGCCAAGTAGTTGCTAGTGACTCCAAGAGGGAGTATTTATGCTCGATAGTTGGTTCATGCCTCCTTTTTGCCTTGCTCGAGTGACATAAACGTGAAGGGGGAGGATGTGATGTTGCCATTAGAGATAAAATAGCGGTGAGAGTGCCTGCGTGCATAATCATTGCTTACATTACACACTTTGTTTAATGCAATTATCTATTGCTTGCAACTTAATACCTAAGGGGGTTCGGATGATAACCTGAGGGTGGATTATTAGTCATAGATGCAGATGGATGTCAGTCTATGTATCTTGTTGTAATGCTAGCACTAAATATCATAGTAATCTTCATGTCATATTGTGCACTACGGTGCAACCTTTATTTGTCAATTGCCCAACTGTAATTTGTTCACCCAACATGCTATCTTTTATGGAGAGACACCGCTAGTGAAACTATGAACCCCGGTCCATTTTTCCACACTGTTAAACAAACCACAACAATTTCCTGCTTTCTTTACTTACTGCAAGCATACACTGTTTTCCACACTATACGTCTAATCTTTGTTTTCAGCAAGACCGGTGAGATTGACAACCTCACTGTACCGTTGGGGAAAAGTATTTTGGTTGTGTTGTGTGCAGGTTCCACGTTGTTGATGACACCGGTGAAGCACCAGCACCACCGTCAGTGGCATCAACCTTCCGAAGGTCCTCTTTCTCCTACTGGATTGATAACCCTGGTTCTTAACTAAGGGAAAACTCCTACCGTTGTGCTCATCATACCGTCATCTTGGGGTTTCCAACAAAGTGCATCAAGGATTTTTCTGGCGCCATTGCCGGGGAGGAAGAAGTCTTCTGGCAAGGGGAGTCTCTCACTCTCAACCTCTTTATTTTGTTTATTGTCTTGTTTTTATTTTTGTCTTGTTTTTATTCTCTATATTGAAAACACACAAAAAAAATAGTTTACTTCATAGTTGTTATTTTTGTCTCTACGTTGTTATTTCTCATCATGTTGATCCCTAAGTTTACCTTGAAATATTTGCCGGTAGGAAGTGGTTCTATACTTGGAAAAGACACTGTTAAAGAATTTTTGGTTCATGTTAGTAAGCATGATAACTTTGAGGAAAAATCCATAGTAGAACTTGCTCCCAATTATGAGACTGATGTAACTTCCTTAGTTCACATGCTAGAAGCTAGGTTTCTTAACCTCCATCCCATAATGCAACATATGTTCCTCAACTTGAATAACATTGAAGATGTTGAGAAAAGAAACTTCATCTTAGAAACTATGCTTAAAGAATTTGGGGATGTTGCTATAGAAGCTAGAAAAGTCTTTGGTCGTTTTAATATGCTTGGATCACGTGTAGAAATTGTTGGTGCTCTAGAAAAAACTGAATCTAATAATGAAAACGAGGATAAAATACTAATCCCCTTTAAGTTAGTAGCACTACACGAAGCCCAAGAAAAGAATTTTGATTGGATTGTTCTTGAGAATTTATTTGATGAAGATAGTAAGCCTAAAAGTACTAAGAGAGGATCCTCTGAAACCCACTTAGATAAAATACAATGCATTATTAATGAATTTCCAAATCTTGATTTGAATTCTTCACTTGAAAATACTTGAGTTTCCCCTTTTATGCCTAGCTGAAAGGCGTTAAAGAAAAGCGCTACCTTGAGACAACCCGTTTAATTTCGCTGTTTTCAACCCATTTTCTTTCGTTTTCTTTGATGTGCTTTGACCCGGGTGTTGTCTATTTCCTTAGAAACCCCTCTGTATATTTTATTTTGTGTTTTTGTTTAGCCAAGTAAAGCCTCTAGTGGAAAGTTGAGCCTATATTTCGGATTTCTGCGCAGGAAACAGATTTCTGCTATCCACTGTTAATTCCGTTAAAAATCACAGAAAATTCAAAATGACCTGAGCGCTTTTGTTCTTAATCCTGAGTTATATACGCAACTTTTCTTAGAAGACCACTTTTTGATTTGAGCAACAAAAGATTTTTGAAAAAAACCAATCTTTACCTGTTGTTCTGTTTTGACAAATATCTGCCATTTACCGCATTTGCATCTTAATCTCTTTCTTTTGGTGTTCTTTTGAGAAAAAAGTTTTGACATAACTTGTGAAAGTAGCTAATGTGTTTTTGAGTGTTAGACTTGTGTTGAAACTGAACCATGTGAATTTATTATTTGAATTGCACTAACGTTGCTAATGAAGATTATGAGAATTTTGATGTGAAGGAAGTTTTCAAGGGTCAAGAGAAGAGGATGATATGATGTAATCAAGAAGAGTGAAAAGCCTAAGCTTGGGATGCCCCGGTGGTACATCCAAGAAAATTCCAAGAAGACTCAAGCGTCTAAGCTTGGGGATGCCCAAGGCATCCCCTTCTTCATCAACAAATTATCAGGTCACTTCTAGTGAAACTATATTTTTATTCGGTCGCATCTTATGTGCTTTGCTTGGAGCGTCTTTTATTTTTTGTTTTCAGTTTGCTTTTGCTTTCAGTTTTTTTTACTTTTTCAATAAGCTTGGTTGGACCCCAGCATTCTTTTATTGGAGAGTGACACGCTACGCTTTTTCATGAGAATACGTTGTATTCTTAATCTCTGTCTAGCTGCTGCATTTATTTAGCTCCTGTTTTGCATGCATCTCTTATTAGAGCTGTTAGTTTTAGTAGTGTTATGTGAGTACTCTCATGTTTGCTTGCTGTATCATAAAGAGTATTTTTGTTAAAGCATGTTTTGTATGGTACTTGTTGGGAGAAAGAAAACTGCTGCTTGAAGTAGAATTTATAACTGTACTAGTAGAAGCTTGTATAGACTATGGCTAGAGCTTTTCCATGTCATGCTAAATGTTATTTTAGTTTTAAAGCCTTATGGTTATTGAGTAGCATGATTAGCCTCAAATAGCTGAGAGTGTTTAATATGTATTGAAAGATTCATGAGTTGTTCATGTCATAGTAAAGCATCAATATATGGTATTATCTTTCGAATGTTTTATTTGGTTGACTTGGAGCATGCTCACACCATGTTTATGACTACAAACCAGTCACGAATAGCCTCCATGACCACTTAGTTTTTGAACTTGTGATATTGCTTATGTTTTAATTAATGATGCTTATGTCGCTATGCATGATTATGGCTCTTATGCTCTCTTGATTTGTCGCTCCCAGTCTTTTGCTAGCCTCCACATGTACTGAGTATGAGCTCTACTCGTGCATCCAAACTCTCTTGAACCAAAGTTTTTCCCATTGTGCACACCATACCTACCTACATGTGGTATTTAACTGCCATTCCGAAGTAAATTGCTCATGTGTTACCTTTAAAACCTTCAAAATTACTCCTGCTTTATGTTCCTGTTTTTGCTCATGAGGACGTAAATAGAGAATCTTTATCTCACTTGTTGATTGGATTTCACACCCTGGACTAGTGGCTTCATCCTCTTATCCAAATGATAGAGGAGCTGGCAGCGGGGTGCCCAGCCCCAAATTAATACAAACAAATTCTCTTCACTATTTTTGCCCCTGATTTATCAGTCAAAGCATAATTGTGTAAACAAAAGAGAAAGAGGGATGACCTTCTACACTAGTTGCGTCCTTCACCATGGGAGCTTCTCTTGTGAATCCAGTTGGCTTGTGACATACTGTATTTTCTGTTTACCATTCGTTGACATTAGCATACATCTCCCAAAATATAGACACCCCTCCACGGTATGTGATTGTTGGCAGGCACCCGAGGATTCGGTTAGCCATGGTTTGTGAAAGATGGATGGGAGGAGTGTCAAACTTTTAATACCTTTGTTTAATAAAATAAAAGCTCTAGCACATGAGTGATCCCTGCTTCCCTCCGTGAAGGGCCTTTCTTTTACTTTTATGTTGAGTCACCATCTTCTAACTCTATGCACAGTTGAGAGAGCAATTTTGCCATTCTGAGTTCTATGTGCATTTGTCCCATAAGCATCGATAATTACTTCATGATGTGATATCACTTGTTCTTAAATTATTTGTTCTAGTCTTCCTCGTGAACTTTGAAGGTGTCCTGGCATTTATGTTTTGCCCCACTCTTAAGGACTATCGAAATATCACTTTGCCATGCTTTCTCTACCTGAAACAAACGTTTACCTTTCTTTGCATTATTATTCATGATCCTTTATTTGAGTTACTCTCTGTGATGCAAAGTAATTGCTATGCTTTATTATTAAAGTTTTATTTATCATGCATGTGTTTAAAGTTTTATGATCTCAGCATGCATATGCTTTTACATTAGATTGATCAAGTTTATGTTAGTAGCATGTCAGCTCAGAAATTATTGTTTTATCGTTTACCTACTCGAGGACGAGTAGGAACGAAGCTTGGGGATGCTTGATACGTCTCCGATGTATCTATTATTTCTGATGCTCCATGATCATATTTTGCCAATTGCTACTTGTTTTCTCCCTTATTTAGAGTATTTTTAAACGTTTTCCGGGACTAACCTATTAACAAGATGCCAAGTGCCAGTTCCCTGTTTTGTGCTGTTTTTGGTTTCAGAAAAGTTGTTCTGCAAACATTCCCGGAATTGGACCCCACAAAGCCCAAAGTTCCTATTTTCCCCAGAAGCATCCAAAACACCGAAGAGGAGTCGACGAGGGGCAACAGGGGGACCACACCATAGGGTGGCGCGGGTCCCCATGGCCGCGCCACCTATAGGTGTGGCCCCCTGGATCTCCACTTCCTTTGCCCTTTCGCCTATTTAAGCCCCCCGGATGGAAAACCCTAAACACCTGATAAAAAATCCCCGAAAAGTTCCGCAGCCGCCGTCACCGTCAACCCTAGATCAAGGGGGTTCTGAAGCTGTTTCCGGCACCCTACCGGAGAGGAGATCATCACCGGAGAGGAGATAATCACCGGAGAGGAGATCGTCACCGTCTCCATCACCATGCCTGCCTCCGGAGTGATGCGTGAGTAGTTCATCCTTGGACTATGGGTTCGTAGCTGTAGCTAGATGGTTGTCTTCTCCTCACATGCCTCCATGTTTAGATCTCGTGAGCTGCCTATCATGATCGAGATTGATCTTATGTAATTCTATGTGCTGTGTTTGCTGGGATCCGATGAATATTGACCTTATGCCAAGTTGATTATAGTCTTTATTCGCATATTCTATTTGTGATCTTGCATGCTTTCCGTTGCTAGTGGTTACTCTGGCCAAGTAGTTGCTAGTGACTCCAAGAGGGAGTATTTATGCTCGATAGTTGGTTCATGCCTCCTTTTCGCCTTGCTCGAGTGACAGAAACATGAAGGGGGAGGATGTGATGTTGCCATTAGGGAGAAAACATGTGTGAGAGTGCCTGCGTGCATAATCATTGCTTACATTACACACTTTGTTTAATGCAATTATCTGTTGCTTGCAACTTAATACCTAAGGGGGTTCGGATGATAACCTGAGGGTGGATTATTAGTCATAGATGCAGATGGATGTCACTAAATATCATAGTAATCTTCATGTCATATTGTGCACTACGATGCAGCCTTTATTTGCCAATTGCCCAGCTATAATTTGTTCACCCAGCATGCTATCTTTTATGGAGAGACACCACTAGTGAAACTATGAACCCCGGTCCATTTTTCCACACTGTTAAACAAACCACAACAATTTCCTGCTTTCTTTACTTACTGCAAGCATACACTGTTTTCCTAACTATACGTCTAATCTTTGTTTTCAGCAAGACCGGTGAGATTGACAACCTCACTGTACCGTTGGGGCAAAGTATTTTGGTTGTGTTGTGTGCAGGTTCCATGTTGTTGCTGACACCGGTGAAGCGCCAGCACCACTGTCAGTGGCATCAACCTTCCGAAGGTCCTCTTTCTCCTAATGGATTGATAACCCTGGTTCTTAACTAAGGGGAAAAGTCCTACCGCTGTGCTCATCATACCCTCCTCTTGGGGTTCCCAACAAAGTGCATCAGAGACGTATCAGAGGCCTCTACATCGCCATGATCGCGTCTGTACAAATGCGTGAGTAGTTCATCTCGGGACTAAGGGTTCATAGCAGTAGCTAGTTGGTTGTTCTCTCTGTTATGCCTCCATGTTTAGTCTCGTGAGCTGCCTCACATGACCGAGACCAGCGTTATGTAGTTGTGCATGTTGTGTTTGCTGGGATCCGATGAACCAGAAGATTATGATTATTTTGTTCATGTCAAACTGAGATGCTTCACTTATATTTGTAGAGAGTTTTAATGTTGTCTTGCAATGCTCTCCGTTGTTTATGATTACCTTGGCCACGTAGTTGTTTTCACCTTCAAGAGAGGGTTTATATGCTAAATAGTGGGTTCATGCCTCCCTTATGTCTATGCTCGAGTGAAAGCAACGTGACGGACGGGGGATGTGTTGTTGCCAGTAGGGAGAAAACAAATGTGCTCTTGTCTGCGGATGAGAACCACTGCTTGCATTACGTACTTTACTTAATGTATCTGTCTATTGCACACAAAGAAATTACTTTGTTGTTGCAACTTAATACCAAATGGATTTGCTGGGTAGCTTTCTTGAGGCGGGCTTTTAGATATGGATGTATGCTGGATAGGTATCCATATGCCTTGACGTAGTGCCTATAATGTTATAACCCGTGAACTATATATCGTCATAATTTTATTGTTATGCATTCATGATTTTTCAATTGCCTAGCTGTAATTTGTTAACCCAACATGTTTGTTTTCTTTTGAGAGATACCACTAGTGAAACTATGGCCTCGAGTCCTATTTTCCTCATTATTGCAACCTTCTTTAAACACTTTTATCATTGTTTCCTTGTTGTACCATTTTCTTACTTTTATTACTTTTGATTACTCTATACGTTTAATTCTCTAGTTTTTAGAAAGACGAGAAGATTGACAACCTTGTCGGAAAGTTGGGAACAAGAGAGAGTTTGTGTGTTGTGTGCAGGTTCCATGCTTGTTGACGCTCTAGACAACAAGCAACCTTCTCTTAGACTTCGAACTCCTACTGGTCGATAAACCCTGGTTCCAAAACTGGGGGAAATTTCCGCTAGACTACATCATACCTTCCACTTGGGGTTACCCAACGAGCGTGTGATCACGTCTTTCAGCATCAAGAACTTTCTGGTGCCGTTGTCGGGGACTTCAAGCTTTCTGCAAGGGGAGTTTGACACTTCCACTCTATTTCTTTTGTTTTTTCTTGCTTAGTTTACTTTTCTTCAGTCTTGTTTTCTCTTTATCAAAAATCCAAAAACAAATAGTTCTCTAGTTTCTAGTCTTTTACTTGTGTTGCTAGTTTATTTTGTTAGTATGTCTAGCTCTACTCCTTTTGTTATGTCTCTCGTGGCTGAGGTCCTCACCTTAAAAAAAAGAGGTGGGGAAATTTTAAAAGATGCTTGGTATAGGACTAATGATGGTCAAAATAAGTCCACTAAAAAACATACCACCAAGATCCTTCTTAGAAACTCTTATGTGGGTGTCACCATGTGGTATAGGTTTATTCTTAACAATTTAACAGGAGGGGTTTTTTTAGGAGCCCCTACTTTGGAGGCTTATAAGGTTATTAAAATTTTAGTAGGAACACCCCTTGCGATGAGATTAAAACTGATATTTATATGGAATAAGTTTTAGAAAGGTTGGGTGCTATAGAGAAAAATATATCTAAAATTCAGGAACAAACGGAGAAAGATAATAAGATAGCTGATCAAGTGGATAAAATTTATTGCATTATGAAAAATATTGCTAAAAAAATTAAGATTGATGAGGGGGCTATTGAATAAAATTTTGAATATCTTGATGATAAGAAGATTGATGATACTTGATTTGTTCTTCATGCCTAGCTAAAAGGCGTTAAAGAAAAGCGCTTGTGGGAGGCAACCCACTTTGTTATCCCTTTGTTTTCTTTCAGTTCATTTTGTTTTATTTGAGTATTGGAAGTTGTTACCTATGTAACAACCACTCCTTATCCTTTTTATTTCGTTTTTGTGCCAAGAGTAACCTCTAATAGAAAGGGAGTGTGATTTGGGGAACTTGTTGTTTTTTGTCCAGATTTTTGTGCTTCACCAAAAACCTCTGTTCTCTCACCCTAAACATGAGGAATTTTTGTCATATAAATTTTGTTAGTGGACCACTTTTTTATTTGAGCAACGGAAGGTTGTCGAAAAAATTCATCTTTACCAGTTGTTCTATTTTGGCAGATTTCTACCAATATTTGCATTTGCCTCTTAATCTTCTTCTTTTGTGATTATTTAGGGGGGGGGGGGGGAGAGCCTTGAAATAAGTTGTGAAAATAGTTAATATTTTAAATGGAGTGTAATACTTGTGTTGAAATTAAACCAAGTTGATTTATTATTTTGATGCACTAACGTTGCTAATGAAGATTGTGAGAAGTTTTAGGTGGAGGAAGTTTTCAAGTGTAGGGGGAGAAGGATGATATGAGAAGATGAAGGATGGACACAAACTCAAGATTGGGGATTCCCATGTCACCCCAAGACATAGCCAAGAAGTACAAGCTTCAAAGCTTGGGGATGCCCAAGGCATCCCCTTCTTCATCAACAAAAATATCAGGTTTCTTTCAAAACACTATTTTTATTCCTTCACATTATATGTGTTATTCTTGGAGCGTCCTTTTATTTTGCTTTCAGTTTTGTTTTGTTTTTCTGTAATAAATGGTTGGATCCTAGCATATTTTAGTTTGCAGAGAGACACGCTCTGTTTTTATTGTCTAGAACACTCTAGTTTTCACTCTTATTGTTCTGTGAGTGTTCAGTCTTTGCTAATACTGTGTTTAGCTCTTGTTTTTCACTTGGATTTTGTTTAGAGCTGGCTGGTTTGCTTAAGTTATATATGATTAGCTCTCTGGTCTTTGATGATTATTTTCTTTGAGAGTTGTTTTAAATAAGTTGATTGGTGTTGGAGAATAGTAAAATATGTCATGCTTATAGTGGTGCAATAGGAAGCTTGTTTTGACTGTGGCTTAGACTTTGGCATGTCATGTTAGAATGTTATTTTAATTGTGTTCTTAGTATTATATGATGTATCATGACTAGCCTCAAATAACTGAGAGTGCTTAATGTGCCATTGAAATTAATCATGTGTTATTTCCTCATAATGAAGCATGGTATTGTGGTATTCTCCTTTCAATGATTTATTTGGATTGACTTGGCGCATGCTCACACCATGTTATGACTATAAACCAATCACCTTTAGCCTTTATAAAAATTTATTTTTTTCACTTGTAAAATCAATTCATGCTTTGATTAATAATGTTTTGTCGCTATGCATGATTATGGCCGTTATTGCTCTCTTTGTTGGCCACTCCCAGTCTCTTGCTAGCCCTCACCCTGTAGTCAGTATGAGCCGTACTCATGCATCCAACTCACAAAAAAACAAAGTTTTCCGATTTGTCCACCAAACTTACCTATATGTGGTATTTCACTTCCACTCTAAGTAAAGTTCTTGTGTGCTACCTTTAAACCTTCAAAATTATTAAACCTGTTTTGTGTTCCTATTTTAGCTCATGAGGAAGTAGTTTAAATTGTATCATGGCTTATATCCAGCAAAGTTATTCTCCCTTATTTCACTCGATGGGTATGGAATCTGTGCTCATCTAAATTTGCAGAAAGAGCAGGTGCCAAATAATATGAACTCAAATAATATAAAAAGGCACATTCCCATGGTTTGATGAATGCTGATGGGCGCCCGTGGATACGGCTAGCTCTGGTTTGTGAAAGGCAAGGTGGGGAAGTGTCAACCATAAAAAACATGCTAATGGAAACCGCTCTCAAAAGTCTAAATGCTTTGCTTGACATGGGTTATGATAAGTTTTTCATTACCATTCGTTGACATAGACATACACCTCGCTCAAAATTATATTTTTAATACCTCTGTTTTATTAAATAAAAAGCTCTAGCACATGAGTTAAGAGAGCATAGTTGTCATTCTGAGTATAAGTCTCATAGTTGTCATTCTGAGCATAGTTGTCACCTCTGTTTTATCAAAATTATATTTTCAATACCTCTGCGAAGGGCATTTCTATTACTTTTATGTCGATTCTTCATCTTATTACTTCATGCACCAGTTAAGAGAGCATAGTTGTCATTCAGAGTACAAGTCTCATAGTACCAAAATTTATTATTGATTGATTCATGATTATGGTATTGCTTGCTCTCAAATTATTTGTATCTAGTCACAGTTTGAACTTTTGAAGGTGTCCTAGAATTAGGTTTTGCTACCACACGAAGGACAAGCTGGATACCACTTTATTATGTTTTATTTATGATTGAACAAATGTACCGCTTTCAATGAATTATTACTCATTGTCAATTATTTGTGTTACTTTTCATGTGCAACATAGTTGTTAAGTTTACATTAGTTCAAATAACATTTATCATGCCTTTGTTAAAGTACTTTTATCTCAGCTTCCAATGATTTTACATAACCTTGATCAAGATTGTGTTGGCTTCATGTCACATCAAAAATTAATTTGTTACCACTTACCTACTCGAGGACGAGCAGGAGTTAAGCTTGGGGATGCTGATACGTTGCAAACATATCTATAATTTTTTATGTTGCATGCTTGTTTTCTATCCAATGCCTTTATGTTTTTCACATATTTTCCTTCGTTTTCCGGATATTTTCATAGACTAATCTATTAACAAGATACCTGAGGCAAGCTGCTGTTTTGTGCTGTTTTTCTATTTCAGAAAATTTCTTCAAGAAATATTCTCGGAAAGGGTTGAAACTCCACAGAGATCGTGTTTTACCCAGAACAAAGACAAAGTCCAAAGAAGATCCGGAGGGGAGTCAGGGGTTCCAGGCACGGCCCCACCCTAGGCCACACCTGGTGGTCCCCTAGGCACCATCATGGAGAGTCGCCTTAACCATCTAGAAGGCTCAGTTAAAGCACACTCGAGCTTATACTTGCGGTCCAAGGCTAGAGGTGCAACCGACATAGCCAGGGTTTCTATAACCCACCTGGTGAGGATTCGAGACCTAGCCTCTTATATAAAGGATGGGAGAAGCCCCGGGTAGGGCATCAAATATTTGTTCCACCATAGCCTTGGCTTGGTCGAGATCCAATCTATCTCCTACAACAAGGGCACCCCTCATTGTAAGCATCATTGATATAATCCAAACAAGCAGGAGTAAGGGTTTTACCTCCTCAAGGGCCCTGAAACTGGGTAAATCGTGCCACTGTTAACCGTCGAGTTCACCAGCGCTCATTTGTCTCCTGTTCTCAAACTCCCAATATGTCATTGTCATCCGTGGGATATGGAGACACAGGGAGCCGATATTTGGCGTCGTCTGCGGGAACATCAAGCGCTGGATCTGCAGCCTCGCTGGTCTCAACTCCATCAAATTCAAGTCTGAGCTTCAGATCTTCGACTTCATCGGAATCAATCGGCTTCGGGTACTTCAACTTCACGCCGCACTCGCCGGCCTTCGGCCCGGTGTTCGGCAATCTTCTGGAAGGCATCAAGCTGACGTTCGGAAACTTCCGCTTCCGCGCCAGCAAGGAGGGAATCCTACGCTTCCCCGACTCCTCGTCCCCCGTGGAATCTGAGTCTACATCAATTCAAAGCATGGAGACTCTGACGTCACCACCCGTCGACTCCGGTTACATCTTGGAGTCGAGCCTCGCATCGGTCTACCTCAACGACCTCGAATTCCACTCGATAGAAGTCAAAGAGTTTGCTGATCTCAAAGTCGACGATCCATTTGTCCCAGAGATTCGTGAACGTTGCCTAGCCCACTGATACGTCATAAACGTATCCTTAATTTCTGATGTTCCATGTTGTTTTCTTATTGTTTCCCACATGTTTGCTATACACTTTATGTCATTTTTATTGATTTTCCGGACTAACCTATTGACAAGATGCCACAGATCCAGTTCCATGTTTTCTGCTGTTTTTAGTTTCAGAAAAGTTGTTCTAGAGATATTCTCGGAATTGGAAAATTTGAAGCCCGAAGTCTAAGAATTTCCGAAGGTTCCATAGAGTCTCGAAGAGACCCGGAGGGGGGGCCACAGGGGGCCCACACCATAGGGCAGCGCGCCCCCTAGCCACACCATGGGATGGTGTGGGGCCCCCCGGCCTCCACCACCTTTGCCCTTTCGCCTATTTATACCCCCAGGACGTAAACCCTAGAGATATACCACTTCGTCCCAAAAACACCCGAGGCCGTCGTCATCGTCATCCCGAGATCTGGAGGGTTCTGGAGCTCTCCCCGGCACCCTGCCGGGAGGGGAATTCATCACCGGAGGGGTCTACACCACCATGCCCTCCTCCGAAGTGATGCATGAGTAGTTCATCCCTGGACTACAGGTCCATAGCAGTAGCTAGATGGTTGTTCTCTCCACTTTGTAGCTCATGTTTAGATGTCGTGAGCTGCCTCACATGATCGAGATCATCTTTATGTAATGCTAGATGTTGTGTTTGCTGGGATCTGATAGATGTTGAATGCTATGTCTTTTGATTATCAATCTATCATGTTATCTTCATGCATATGTTATTTATGATCTTGCATGCTCTCTGTTATTAGTAGATGCTCTGGCCAAGTAGATGTTAATAACTCCAAGAGGGAGTATTTATGCTCGCTAGTGGGTTCATGCCTCCTTTGCTTATGTGCTCGAGTGACAGAAACGTGACATATGGAGGATGTGTTGTTGCCATTAGGGAGAAAACAACGGTGTTTACTTAGTTTACATTGTTTACATTACACACTTTGCTTATGGCGATAATCTATTGCTTGCAACTTAATACCCAACGTTTGTTCGGATGATATTCGGAGGGTGGATTATTAGACATAGATGCAGTTGGATGACGGTCTATGTATTTTGTTGTAATGCCCGCATGAATAACATAGTAATCTTTATGTCTTGCATATGCACTACGGTGCAGCCTTCATTTCTGTCAATTGCCCAGCTGTAATTTGTTCACCACACCTGTTATTTATCTTTCACGGAGAGACACCACTAGTGAACTGTGGACCCCGGTTTTTTTCCTCATACTGGTAAAAACACCTACTGCTTTCATAATGATGCTACTGCTTTCATACTGCTTTCCTACTATTTTCCACACCATATGTTTAACCTCTTTGTGTTCAGCAAAACCGCTGAGATTGACAACCTCACTGCTTTGTTGGGCAAAGTGAATTGTTTGTGTTGTGTAGGTTCCACGTTGCTGCTGAACCGGTAGTGCGCCTTGCCATCTCAGCTGCATCAACCTTATGAAGTTACTCCGATTAAACCTTGGTTTCTTTCTGAGGGAAAATTGTTGTTGTGCTCATCATACCTTCCTCTTGGGGTTTCCCGACGAGTGCAAGACCTGCACCATCAAGCTATTTTCTGGCGCCGTTGCAGGGGAGGAAGAGAATTTTTGCAAGGGGAGTCTCTCACTTCCAATCTCTTTTCTTTGTTTTAGTTTTGCTTAGTTTATTTTATTTTTTCTTGTTTGCTTATCTTTATCAAAACACAAAAAAATTAGTTCTTATTCTAGATGTAGTTTTATTCCTGTTTTTAGTCTTGCTAAAATGAGTGTTCCTGAGGTTTAAGTTCGTTCCTTTAAGCAACAATGGGGAGAAAGTTTGAAAGATGCTTGGTATAGGATAAGTGATGCTCATCATAGATGTCTTAAGAAATACTCCACCTTAATCCTTCTTAGGACTTTTTATGTTGGTATTACTAGCTGGTATAGGTATGTTCTAGACACTCTTACATGCGGTAATTTTCTGGGAACACCTGCTTTGGAAGCCTGCAATTTAATTGAAATTTTAGTTGGAACACCACCTACTAAGGTTGTTAAAACTAATATCACTATAGATGATGATATTAAAAAGCTAACTCGATGGAGAAAAATTTGTCAAAGTTCCTTGATAATGCTAACAAAGTTAATGAATCAATAGTAAGTATTGGCAAGAAAATCATTGTTTTAGAAGCTAGCAATGTCCATCATAGTCAAAATATGAGGATTGGTAAATTAGAGGAGTCTATGGAAACTTTAGGACCAACCTTTCTGCTCCTAAGTTTAAAAGAGAGAAACCTTCTGTGGGAAAACAGAAAAAATTTATGTATGTCCCCAACGCACCTAAACCGAAATCCCCTAATGTGCTTAAAATTAATAAAACTTTTAGTGAAACTAAAAGTGATATGCATGTTGAATCCTCTTCAGGTGTGTCTAAGGTACTCATTGCTAAAATTGGGGTTTTGGAGGAAATTGTTGATTTGTATGCTTCTTCACTTGAAAATACTTGATTGCATTTTTCTGGGCCTAGCTAAAAGGCGTTAAAGAAAAGCACTTATTGGGAGATAACCCATGGTTTTATTTTGCTTTATTTTTATCTATTTTCTTTGAGTCATGGGGTTGTATACTTCTGTAGGAAATCCTTTGTATATTTTTTTTTTCATATTTTAGTAGTGTCAATTAAGATTTCTGACGAGAGTCGAAGTTTGTTTTCGGATTTCTGCGCAGGAAACATATTTCTGCTTTTCACCGTAAAAAATCGTAAACATCACAGAAAAATCAGAATGACCTGAAATTTCTTGTGAATATTCCTTGACTAATTCAGCAACTTTTTAGTTCTTTAGGTGTTTCGATCTGAGCAACGTAAGTGCCTCGAAAAAATTCGCCTTTGCAGACTTTTCTGGTTTTGACATATTCTGCCATTTTTCTTGCATTTGCTCTTTTGTGATGTCAAGTGGATTTCTTTGCTTCACGAAACATCAGTGGATGTAGATAATGTTTAAAATTATTAATACCACTTGTGACATACATAACCAATGGATTTTTAATTGTTGCACTAACGCTCTAATGCGAATTACTCTTTGAGTGTGGTGTGAAGAAAGTTTTCAAGGGTCAAGAGAAGAGGGTGATATATGTGATCAAGAAGAGTGCAAGGTCAAAGCTTTGGGATGCCCCCATGATTCATCCAAGACTATTTTAAGAAGACTCAAGCATCTAAGCTTGGAGATTCCCAAGACATCCCTTTCTTCATCAACAATCTATCAGGTCACTTCTAGTGAAACTATATTTTTATTCGGTCACATCATATGAAATTTACTTGGAGCGTCTGTTTGTTTTTCTTTTTTTTCTTTTTTTTTCCTTGCTTCAATAATTTATTTGGACCCTAGCATTCTTTGTTTGGGAGAGAGACACGCTCCGTTTTTTCGTTTGAATGCTTGCTATGCTAGTATTCTTAGTTTTTCTTCTAGCTGCTGCAAAAACTCCTATTTAGCTCTTGTTTTCATTGCATCTCTTGTTCAAAGCTGTTAGTTTTAGTAGTGTTATGTGAGTACTCTCATGTTTTCTTTATGTAGCATTTAGAGAGTTTTTGTTAAAGCATGTTTTGTATGGTGCTTGTTGGGAAAAGAAACTGCTGCTTGAGGTAGAATTTATAACGGTGCAAGTAGAAGCTTGTATAGACTGTGGCTAGACTTTTTCATATCATGGTAGACGTTATTTTAGTTATAAATCCTTGTGGTTATTTAGTATGATGATTATCCTCAAATTTCTGAGAGTGTTTAATGTTCCATTGAAAGAATCATGAGTTGTTCTTGTCACATTGAAGCATAAATTTGTGGTATTCTCCTTTGAATGTTTTATTTGGTTGACTTGGCGCATGCTCACACCATGTTTATGACTATGATCCAGTCACTTATATCCTCCATGATCATTTAGTTTTTGAACTTGTGGTAGCACTTATTCTTTGATTAATGATGTTTATGTCGCTATGCATGATTATGGCTCTTATGCTCTCTTGATTTGTCGCTCCAAGTCTTTTGCTAGCCTCCACCTGTACTGAGTATGAGCTCTACTCGTGCATCCAACTCCCAAAAACTAAAGTTTTCCCATTATGTCCACCATATTTACACCATCTATCCTTATTAAACTCTCTGGAAATAATGTGGTATTCCAATGTTGGTGTTATATAGAAGTAGTTTGGTAACAAGTTTGCAACCTTGTTTATCAAATCACTTTTGTAGGATCTAACGACTGAGTGTCATATACAAATAAAGATAAGGTTTGATAACCTTGTACTTATCATCCATTTGTATATGAAAAGTAATTTGATAGCAAGCCTTGCAAACTTGTCAAGAAATTCTTCTTATATGCATAAGGAAAACTGATGTCATAAAATACACCTACATTCTGTTATATATAAAACCATGATCCATAAAAGGAGAAGAATAACAAGGAGAAAATAAGAAACCACAATATAACTTGAACCACAAATGCAAGTTATAAATAAGTAAGAAACCAAGACAACAAAGAAAACACTTAGGTAGTACAAGGGATGTCATTACTTGCAAAGTACCAAGGCAATGTCTGAAGACAAGTGGCAACTAGAGACAAGTACATCAAGCAACAAAAATCACCAAGGAGCAACACTGATTTAGTAAGGAAGTTTAGCATAAGAAATTATCCAGGGTACCAGTAGGTGATATCAGAGACCTATAATCTTTACTCCTTGTCAGGCTCATCAAAGATAAGGAATACATGATAATCTCTTTAAGGAAAACAATTATCAAGTATGAAATGATAACAAATCCTAGCATTCACATGTCTGTGATATGTGGAGGTTAATGGTAACAATATTAACACCTTGTTTTCCAGATCATTCTCATCCATAAGACCAATGCATAATAACAAAAATTCATCTATACATAAATCATGCAACTAAATACATGTTATAAAACCAACATGGCATAATAGCCATACTTGAAACTTGTGTGGAAAACAAACCAACAAGATTCCAAAGCCACACATGTTTCCATTTAATCAAGTACTATGAAAACAAAAAAAGCTACATAAAGGAAAACAAGTCTATTCACCCACTAAAATTATTTGGCATGATCTAGAATAAAATTCCCTACATGGCGATTTTGTGAATAATGCATAAAAGAAAAACACTACTAAGTAATTTACCAAACTCTTTCCTAAGTGAATTTCAATAAAAATTGTGAAGAGTTTTAATTATGAAAATTACAAAGTTTTACAAAAGAAAACAAGTACATTTACTAACCAAAGTATTTGGTAGGACCTGGAAGAATATTCCATATTTGGTGATTTTTTCCATAACACATAAAAACACTACTAAGTAGTGTTACCAAATTATTTTCTAAAAGGGATTATATCCAAATTTGTCCAATTATGATACACCACTTTGGTATCCACATGATTGTTGTGTGTACTCTTATTAATCATGCCTAAACATAGTTTTAAAGCCACTAAATAAATTAAATGGTGAGGAATAACAAAAAAACACTTAATCTAGCACCCTAAGTATAAAATTTAAATCTTGCCCAAAATTGAAAAAGGGAAACATGGTGAGATTGAAAATTTAATAAGGAATTCAAAACTAATTTTTAATAATTTTTCTGTTCACAAAAATGCCCTGAAAACAATAATTTACTCTCAGTGTAATAACTAGAAGGGATTTGTTGTGATTTGTAAAAACTTTCAGGGGGTTATTTGGAAAACGTTTTATTTCTTTCTTCTTCAACTCCGGCCAAAAGGCAGAGAAGAAAACCGTCGAGTCACCGTGGCGTTTGCCACGTCATGCTCGTCGTCTTCCGCGAGGATAAGAAGCAGGAGGACTCCTCCAACTTGCCCTCTACCTCCTCTCTCGCTCACTTTCCCCTTTCTCTGTGAGAAGAGCCCTAGAAACTGAACCCTAGTTACTCTGGCCGCCGTCGCGCGCCGTCGTTTCCGTCCACGGGAAGCCATTCCGACGTCACCGTTGGCTTCGTCGTCCTCGTCTCTCCCTCTGTGACGAGTTTCGTTTGCTGGGAAGCCCGGACATGGTCGAATCGGGCCATCGCCTTCAACTCCGGCCACCGGCCAATTTGGGAGCTCGCCGGCGATTCCAACCTCGCCATGCCACTCCGACCACTCCATCGCCTTCCCCTCGCTCTGGTGAGCATCATCGTTTCCTCGGTTTATTCTCCCGTGCCTAGTACCTCACTGCCACCGAGCCACTGTCACCGCCGCCGCGCAAACTCGCCGCCGGTGGTGCTCCGATAACCATTTGGTCACGCCTCCACCGCCCCTGCACTCACTGTGAACCCCTCTAGCCCTAGGTAGCAACCAATTTAACCAAATCGTGCGAGATCATCGCATTGCAACTCGGCAGTAGGAATCCCCAAATTGGGATGAAGAAACCATGACATCATTGTGATGTCACAATACCTTTGCTTTTTATTTTTGAGTTAAAACCGAATATGACAGGTGGGACCCACCTGTCAATTCAAAAATAACAGAAAATAATTAAATTTTGTTAATTCAACAACTTTAATTCTATAACTCAGAAAAATGTAAATAATATACCAAATTAATCAGAAAAATATAATCTAAATGTTTATGAACTTTTCAAAAATGTTTGATAAATTTAAAATTATTTTTTTTAATTAAATTAAATCATTTAAAATTTAGAAAAATAATAAATAATTCATAAAATCAGAAAATTACAAGTTATATACCAAAATGCTCCAAATGACAAGTGCAATTCATCTATGGTATTTTCAAGGTCATTTGACCAAGTTTTCATGTGTGCAATATATTGCCTAGTCATTTAATTCATTTAAAATTAATAAATTAATAACTTATTCAAATATTTTAGATAAAGCATAAAATGTTAGATCAAATTAAAGAGAAAAACATTTCCAATTCAAATATGTCAAACATAAAACATTTTTTTTAACTTATAAACTTGTTTCAAAGGGTGTAATGGAATTCTATAATATTCCATTATAACCAGAAATAACTACCACCTCATAATTTTCCATACTAATAAAACCCTCATGTTTTCACACCTACTAAACCTATCATCACAAGTCATTAAAAAGTATTGTGATGATAGAGTTAGTTGTATTAGTTCATCATTTTCAATTCAAATCTTTGTCATTAGCTCAACACTTTTGAACATAAAATAAAATATGTCTGTTAACTTTTCAACAGTTGTTTTCCATGTGTTATTATCTTATTGCCTAATCATGTGATAACACTTCTACCTAAACATGATAATCATTGTTCATTGAATAAAAGTGAAACACATATAAGACTAAAAGAATTTAATAACAACATCACCACAAGTAATGACACAATTCACCTAAAACCTGTGTGATTACGTTATCGTTTCAAACATGGCTTACACTTGTAAGCTGGGGTATTTTCCAGGGTATTCCACGATGCATTTCATTACTATGAATTACATCATCTTGCCAGTGTTCTCTGTAGTCCTTATCGGGACTACTTTGCTGTCTTTCGGATCCCGGGATTTCTCTACGCGACCCTCGAACCCCGAAGACATGGATTATCATTGTTATTTCAATCTCATGCAAGTTCATCACTTGCTCATATCATTTGCAATATTTCATAACAAACTATTTGCAAAAACCCTATCGTATTATCACCTACTCTCAAAAGAATGCATGATCCTATTTTTATAATAATATGACTACTTGAATAACTACCCGAGTGGTAGTGTTCTATTTGGTGGGCGGATGGGACCATGGTAAGATGAATAGGTCAAAGGAAGGTTCCATATGCATGGGAACGTATTACCTAGGAATTAACAACAAATGCCTTCAGGATTCTTGCGCTGTAAATACTGCATTAACCATGGTTCTTCTATGGAGGGAGTAAGTCAGGTGTGATCTTCTCTCGTTCGCATGTCAACGGGCTGCCAGAGACATACGATGTAGGTCTTGCGAGACTACATGCACATGTGTGGGATCCCTTAATTCCCGTGGACTCTGGGGTCTATGAGTGTCTGCCAGGGGCGCCTAGATATCCATCATGAGGGGTGGAATCAGGGATTCAACCTGCTGGTGGAAATGGGTGGGCATGCATTGTGCGGAGAAGCATGGTTTGGCTTGGACCAACAACCGGGCCCCACACCTGAGTGGGAGTGGGCAGGAACGTACACCTGGTTGTGCAACATGGTCTTGGTCGCCCATGGGTAAAGTAGTGCACCTCTGCAGAGTGTAAAAGGATGTGGCATGTTACCCCCTATTCCGGGAAGGAGCTGCGAACACCGCAGGAAAGGCAACTCCATGAAGTTCTAACCGTGTGAAGATCTGGCGGGCATAGTTTTCAGAATTAAAAGCAACCTCTTGAAGAAAGTTTTACAAAACCTTGCATTAGATTATGACTCTTTCGAGTCTAAAGCTATAGTTAGTGCATCAAACTAACCACTGTATATCATGAACTTGTTGAGTAACGCTCGTTACTCATTCGTTCTCATTAGATTATGAACCCCCTGCTTAGAGTTGAAGCCTTATGGAAGTCGTCACCGTGAAGCCATCGCTACCTCATGAAGCTAGGTGGAGTGATATGTTACCTAGTCGGTAAAGCATCGTCATCAACAACGCTGGTGGAGGAGAGGCTATCAAGGTGCAGGTGGAGAACATTCTCGGACTTAGCTGTTACAAGCCATAGATTAGGGCTGACATCAGCCGTAGTGGATTTGTTCTGAGCTAGAGTTCTTCTCCAGGTTGGAGCTTCGAATTGCTTCTTCTGATGTTTCATTTGCAGGAGATCTTCTTGATTCATCAAATAAGATTCTCAAGATTTTGTAATGAAGTTTATATCCTATAGTTTTGCTTGGGCCTGCTATGTTTCTGTTGTACCACTCTGAAATATGCAATATTCACAGATAAGTCGTTCTGCGAGTATTATGTCATCGACTTGCGCACTACACATGCAGTAGTGTGCTGGGTCACCATAGATGGTACAGAGCGAAGAGACCTTAGGTTTAAAAACCTTTTAGGAGATCTGTAGGTTGGTAAAGACTATAGGAAGCCTTCTTATCTAAACCACATTTCCTATAACTATGATGATCATTCACTTGAGAATGATACGGTCATACTTGTATAGAATATTCCCCCTCAACTTGAGTAAGTCTACTTATTTATTTTATGTATACCTAGGTATGAATAGTTAGAAGTCTATCATGTATCAGTGTTATTGAGAAAAGGAGAGTTCTCACATAGTCAGAGATGATTAAGTCAAAGTCATGATTACCCCATTCTATGAATGTATATGATGGAGTAGAACATGGTATAGAGTAAGTATAGGAGTCAACAATAAGAGATGCATGAGCCTCATCAAGGGTCTTGAAACCATGGTAACTATGGGGTACATACCATATCCTTAGTTATCAATACTAGAGGTGAATTATTATAGTATAGTATAGAATTAGGAGAAGGCATTAACATTAATGGAAGCTACATTACTACTCCTACGATATGATCAACAACATGAAGGATCACCAGATGCCACGAGAAGCTTATCATAGTGAAGATGAAGTGATTTAGTTGTCATGGTACTTAGTCCTATATGGAACCAAGTTAGACCACAACTACTATAGGATCATTTTGTCTTGGTTTATTCCATTGCAGTAAGGCATGCAATTGGAGTAATTACCAAGTCAAAGAGTGGTTGTGTAGAATAGGATTATAAGGTACTATATACCTACTTGTAGTGTATAGCATTTAAGAGCCTTGGTACTTGAGATGTCTTAATCTAAGTACTTTTATTCCACGGGCTTTTGATGCATGAGTGATAAATGCATTTTGGATTTATTGGATCTTATTTGGAGCTTTGATTAACTAGATCTATACATGAAGTTGGAACTTGATGTGCAAATGCATGTGCAAACACTGAGTTCTTTCTTGATGATACTGGTCTAGAGGGTATAGGATTAGTATGAGAGTGGTTTGAGTAACTGGCAGATGGAAACAACCACTAAAGCTCTAGAAGACCAGGAAGTCAAGAAGGCAATAGATAATGAAGCCACTGATAGGGAATAGACCACATTCCACATCTTGCTTGAAGTTGGAACTATACTACATCAACACATGGAGATCACATGAGTAGCTGTATCCGAGAAGATAATAGGTAGAAGTTGGTGAATCAAATTATAGAGTCTTTCTGTAGAAGTTAAAACCCAAAGATATAGAAGGACCATAGGAAGACACCAGTGGAATAGGTTATAGTCACCTCTAGGCAAAGGTTAAAACTCGAAAATATTTTCACTAATAGATGAGTCTAAGTCAATGTACACTATGTTGTACAAGTTTCTTTGAGAAGTATTCCTCTTGAGACCATTAGATTGAACCAAATGGAGTCCTAAACATAGACAATATCCAGTGTACCGAAAGAATCTTATTGGTTATTCATCACCTGGTGGATGTACCAAATATTCTTCAGAATGTTTTGAGAGGTAGGAAACCATACCTATTCATCGGAGAAGGAAACTTGGTATCCACTACATGGTGGAAATACCACATGTTCTTTGTGAGACCATTAGGAAGGCCTAGTAATAAAACATAGTTGTCATAACAACTGGCATAGTATTAGATCATCATGCAAGACAGTAGAAGGTGAACAATTAACACAAGAGGTTACATATGCCAAGGTCAACACAAGAAAACTACTGTGAAGATTCAACGGGTTGTAGAAGTTCTCTCTACCTATCTTTACGTGAGAGAGGCTGAACTTCGGGACGAAGTTCTTGTTAAGGGGGAGATACTGTAACATCCCAGTGTTGGGAGGTTATAAGGATCTAAATATAATATGTGCATTTGCAAAGCATGCATCTAAAAGTATGGGAAATTTTGGCGCGAAAGTTTAAAAGAATCAAAGTGACCAAAGTTTCACTTGACATCATGAAATAGGTCTAGTTCATCTAGTCAAGAGTACATTTGGAATGATCTTTATAACAAGTATCTTAAGAAACCAAATCACTTGATAAGATAAACCATAGTTGGTTATGACCAACAAAAACTCTCAACAACCTTAACCACAAGTCTATAAATGACTTGGGATAATTCACTTTATCTAGAACTCAAAGAGGGGTAAGTATTCAAATCTCATAACTAATGGTCACACTTCAACAAGTTAGTAATGCTTGATGGAATAATCTCACCAACAAATATTTTATACTCTCTAATCATGAACTCTAAGTTATCAACCATTCACACAACACCTTTATAAATTATCTGATAATTGTTAAGTGCACCTTCACAAGTAAATAACAAAGTTTCAATAGAACACAACAGATACAAACAAGTCTTAACTCAAAACTTACTAGTGGGAAATGATATAATAATTTTATTAACATATTTATCGAATATGTACATATCTCATCAACCATAAAAGAAGTACCTAAAAGAAGAGATAAATCTTCTTAAACTACTGTTAAACCTTGATCATCACATATGATATTTCCAAACCTCTATGTTTGCATTATGTTTACAAAAGAAGAATATAAAGTAAAATCATGCCACCTGAGAAAAACAACTAACAACTATGACATAAGTTATTAAACCCAATAACTTTAACATGCTCATTGTTTCAATCATCTCATACAAGTGAGCATATGGGATCTCAGCACATCAATGAACCATTTGATCAACTTATTATCTTAAGTTCCCATTCCACAAACATTCCACACTTCTATCCAAATTAACATTCAACAACGAAAGTATCTCTGGATACAAGTAATGAATAACAACAAGTTATAACCTCTATTAGAGGAATTGAATTGATAGTGAAGTAAAACCAATCATGTATGAAACAAGTACTTATATTATGAAAGCAAATTGAGAAGTATATGTAAGGAAATAAAAAGCTTAACTAAATCTTAATCTAGATCTTGTTACTTTGTCTAGACTATTTATTTACCTTTTTTCTCAACCTTCTCTAAGTCATTCTGCAAGAGAAGCAACCCACAAGAAAGGAGGAACTACCACAAGAGGATCTTCAGAAGAATTATATAGGTTGTCTTAGAAGTGCTAACTCAATCTATCCTGGAGAATTTAGAAAATCATACACCAAGATCTATTCTTATTAAACTCTCTGGAAATAATGTGGTATTCCAATGTTGGTGTTATATAGAAGTAGTTTGGTAACAAGTTTGCAACATTGTTAACAAATCACTTTTGTAGGCTCTAACAACTGAGTGTCATGTACAAATAAACATAAGGTTTGGTAACCTTGTACTTATCAGCCATTTGTATAGTAAAATTAATTTGAGGGCAAGCCTTGCAAATTTGTCAACAAATTCTTCTTATATGCATAAGGAAAACTGATGTTATAAAATACACCTACATTCTGTTATATATAAAACCATGATCCATAAAAGGAGAAGAATAACAAGGAGAAAATAAGAAACCACGGTATAACTTGAACCACACATGAAAGTTATAAGTAAGGAAGAAACCAAGATAAGGAAGAAAACACTTAGGCAGTCCAAGGGATGACATTACTTGCAAAGGACCAAGGCAATGTATGAAGACAAGTGGCAACTAGAGACAACAACATCAAGCAACAGAAGTCAACAAGGAGCAAAACTAATTTAGTAAGGAAGCTTAGCATAAGAAATTATCAAGGGTACCAGTAGGTGATATCAGAGACCTATAATCTTTATTCCTTGTCAAGCTCATCAAAGATAAGGAATACATGATAATATCTTTAAGGAAAACAATTATCAAGTATGAAATTATGACACGTCCTAGCATTCACATGTCTGTGATATGTGGAGGTTAATGGTAACAATCTTAACACCTTGTTTTCCAGATCATTATCATCCATAAGACCAATGCATAATAACAAAAATTCATCTATACATAAATCATGCAACTGAATACATGTTATAAAACTAACAGGGAATAATAGCCATACTTGAAACTTGTGTGGAAAAAAAACCAACAAGATTCCAAAGCCACACATGTTTCCATTTAATCAAGTACTATGAAAACAACAAAGCTACATAAAGGAAAACAAGTCTATTTACCCACTAACATTATTTGGCATGATCTAGAATAAAAGTCCATACATGGTGATTTTGTGAACAATGCATAAAAGAAAAACACTACGAAGAAATTTACCAAACTCTTTCCTAAGTGAATGTCAATAAAAATTGTGAAGAGTTTCAATTATGAAAATTACAAAGTTTTACAAAAGAAAACAAGTACATTTACTAACCAAAGTATTTGGTAGGGCCTGGAAGAATATTCTATTTGGTGATTTTTCCATAACACATAAAAACACTACTAAGTAGTGTTGCCAAATTATTTTCTAAAAGGGATTGTATCCAAATTTGTCCAATTATGATACACCACTTTGGTATCCACATGATTGTTGTGTGTACTCTTATTAATCATGCCTAAACATGGTTTTAAAGCCATTAAATAAATTAAATGGTGAGGAATAACAAAAAACACTTAATCTAGCACCCTAAGTATAAAATTTAAATCTTGCCCAACGTTGAAAAAGGAAAACATGGTGAGCTTGAAATTTTAATAGGAATTCAAAACTGATTTTTAATAATTTTTCTTTTCACAAAAAGGCCCTGAAAACATTAATTTACTCTCAGTTTAATAACCAGAAGGGCTTTGTAAAAAAATTTAGGGGGTTATTCGGAAAATATTTTATTTCTTTCTTCTTCAACTCCGGCCAGAAGGCAGAGAAGAAAACCGTCGAGTCACCGTGGCGTTTGCCACGTCGTGCTCTCCGTCTTCCGCGAGGATAAGAAGCAGGAGGAGTCCTCCAACTTGCCCTCTACCTCCTCTCTCGCTCACTTTCCCCTCTCTCTCTAAGAAGAGCCCTAGAAACTGAACCTTAGTTCCTCCGGCCGCCGTCGCGCGCCGTCGTTTCCGTCCACGGGAAGCCATTCCGAGGTCACCGTTGGCTTCGCCATCCTCGTCTCTCCCTCCGTGACGAGTTTCGCTTGCGGGGAAGCCCGGACGTGGCCGAATCGGGCCATCTCCTTCGACTCCGGCCACCGGCCAATCTGGGACCTCGCCGGCGATTCCGACCTCGCCGCGCCACTCCGACCACTCCATCGCCTTCCCCTCGCTCTGGTGAGCATCATCGTTTCCTCGGTTTGCTCTCCCATGCCTCGTACCTCACTGCCACCGAGCCGCTGTAACCACAACCGCGCAAACTCGCCGCCGGTGGTGCTCCGATGACCATTTGGTCACGCCGCCACTGCCCCTGCACTCACTTTGAACCCCTCTAGCCCTAGGTAGCAACCAATTGCACCAAATCGTGCGAGATCATCGCATTGCAACTCAGCAGTAGGAATCCCCAAATTGGGATGACGCAACCATGACATCATTGTGATGTCACAATCCCTTTGCTTTTTCTTTTTGAGTTCAAACCGAATATGACAGGTGGGACCCACGTGTCAATTAAAAAATAACAGAAAATAATTAAATTTTGTTAATTCAATAACTCAGAAAAATGTAAATAATATACCAAATTAATCAGAAAAATATAATCTAAATGTTTATGAACTTGTCAAAAATGTTTGATAAAATTTAAAATTAAATTAAATCATTTAAAATTTAGAAAAATAATAAATAATTCATAAAATCAGAAAAAAATACAAGTTATATACCAAAATGCTCCAAACGACAAATGCAATTCATCTATGGTATTTTCAATGTCATTTGACCAAGTTTTCATGTGTGTAATATATTGCCTAGTCATTTAATTCATTTAAAATTAATAAATTAATAACTTATTCAAATATTTTTTTAAAGCATAAAATATTATATCAAATTAAAGAGAAAAGCATTTCCAATTCAAATATGTCAAACATAAAACATTTTGTTTAACTTATAAACTTATTTCAAAGGGTATAATGGAATTCTATAATATTCCATTATAACCAGAAATAACTACCACCTCATAATTTTCCTTACTAATAAAACCCTCATGTTTTCACACCTACTAAACCTATCATCACAAGTCATTAAAAAGTATTGTGGTGATAGAGTTAGTTGTATTAGTTCATCATTTTCAATTCAAATCTTTGTCATTAGCTCAACACTTTTGAACATAAAATAAAATGTGTCTCTTATCTTTTCAACATTGTTTTCCATGTGTTATTATCTTATTGCCTAATCATGTGATAACACTTCTACCTAAACATGATAACCATTGTTCATTGAATAAAAGTGAAACACATATAAGACTAAAAGAAGTTAATAACAACATCACAACAAGTAATGACACAATTCACCTAAAACCTGTGTGATTACGTTATCGTTTCAAACATGGCTTACAGTTGTAAGCTGGGGTATTTTCCAGGGTATTTCACAATGCATTTCATTACTATGCATTACATCATCTTTCCAATGTTCTCTGTAGTCCTTACCGGGACTACTTTGCTGTCTTTCAGATCTCGCGATTTCTCTACGCGACCCTCGAACCCCGAAGACATGGATTATTATTGTTATTTCAATCTCAGGAAAGTTCATCACTTGCTCATATCCTTTGCAGTATTCAGTAACGAACTATTTGCAAAAACCCTATCGTATTATCACCTACTCTCAAAAGAATGCATGATCCTATTTTTATAATAATAGGACTACTTGAATGACTACCCAAGTGGCAGTGTTCTGTTTGGTGGGCGGATGGGACCCTCGTAAGATGAATAGGTCAAAGGAAGGTTCAATCTGCATGGGAACGTATTACCTAGGAATTAACAACAAATGCCGTTAGGATTCTTGCGCTGTAAATACCGCGTTAACCATGGGTATTCTATAGGGGGAGTAAGTCAGTTGTGATCTTCTCTCGTTGCATGTCAACGTGCTGCCAGAGACGTACGCTGTAGGTGTTGCGAGACTACATGCACATGGGCGGGATCCCTTAATTCCCGCGGACTCTGGGGTCTATGAGTGTCTGCCAGGGGCGCCTAGATATCCATCGTGAGGGGTGGAATTAGGGGTTCAACCTGCTGGTAGAAATGAGTGGGCATGTGTTGTGCGGAGAAGCGCGGTTTGGCTTGGACCAACAACCGGGCCCCACACCTGAGTGTGAGTGGACAGGAATGTACACTTAATTGTGCAAGATGGTCTTGTTTGCCCATGGGTAAAGTAGCCCACCTCTACAGAGTGTAAAAGGATGTGGCATGTTACCCCCCGTTCCGGGAAGGAGCTGCGAACGCCGCAGGAAAGGCAACTCCATGAAGTTCTAACCCTGTGAAGAACTGTCGGGCATAGTTTTCAGAATTAAAAGCAACCTCTTGAAGAAAGTTTTACAAAACCTTTCATTATCTTATGACTCTTTCGAGTCTATAGTTGTAGTTAGTGCATCAAACTAACCACTGTATCATGAATTGTTGAGTAACGCTCGTTACTCATTCGTTTCCCGTTTGACCCCCTACTTAGAGTTGAAGCCTTATGGAAGTCGTCATCGTGAAGCCATCGCTACCTCATGAAGCTAGGTGGAGTGATATGTTACATAGTCGGTAAAGCATCATCATCAACAACGCTAGTGGAGGAGAGGCTATCAAGGTGCAGGTGGAGAACATTCTCGGACTTAGTTGTTACAAGCTATAGATTAAGGTTGACATCAGCTGTAGTGCATTTGTTCTGAGCTAGAGTTCTTCTCCATCTTGGAGCTTCGAATTGCTTCTTCTGATGTTCCATTTGCAGGAGATCTTATTGATTCATCAAAGAAGATTCTCAAGATTTTGTAATGAAGTTTGTATCCTATAGTTTTGCTTGGGCCTGCTATGTTTATGTTGTACCACTCTGAGGGATGTAATATTCATAGATAAGTCCTTCTATGAGTATTATGTCATCGACTTGCGCACTACACATGAAGTGGTGTGCTGGGACACCATAGACTCAGAGAACAGAGGTTTGTAGAACAGAAGAGAATTTTCCTTAAGTGAGTAACCCAAGTTTTATCGAAGTCGGGGAGGTGTACGTTGAATGTATCCCTCTCAAGCAATTCTGAAACTAAGATACAATAATTATCTTGTGTCCCCAACAAACCAAACAAAAATTCCAGTTGTATAGGTGCACTAGTTATGCAAAGAGACGATTAAACATGGGTAATCAGGTATTGGGTCGCGTGTAGAAAATTAAAATTTTCATATTACACATCACACATGATCTACTATGAAGGTAAATATGAGAATAGATATGTTCGTTACTGACACGAAGCATGGAACGAGTGTTGATGATGATGTTGGTGATGCCTGATGAAGAGTCCCAGAGCTAAGCCTAGCGTTGGGACTGTTGTCGTCTCCCCGTGTCCAGCATTCCGGATCCAGCCTTCCAGATCTAACACAGTGAGGGTCTCACGTGTTGCCCCTATGAGAGCTCGCACATGTACGTCTGCCAAAGTCCTCTAGTGTAACATCCCTGATTTTTGGAGAAACTCAAAAATCACAAAAATTTTAATTTTTTTTTACTAATGCAGGTCACAAAAAAACAAAGAAAACACAACACAAAAGTAATATCTTTTCTAAAATATTGGAGACTGCTAATCCAATTTTGTCTTGTATTTCATTAACCCCAAAATTGTTTCCAAAATAAATATGTTGCCAAGTATTTAAAGTTATAAAATAGTCTCATTTTGTTTTCAAATGTTTTCATGGCATTATCACTCTTGATAATATTATAGGCCTAAAAAATATTTTAAGAGACCAAAAATAATTATGTTTTCTAAAATGACTTATCTATACTTTAAAGATTATAAACATTAAAAAAAATAGTAAGAAAACAATGTTGATATGTTTCAACCTTTAATATTATAACCTGTAGTATTTTCCAAAAAATTATTAAAGCCAAAAGGGATTTATTAAACTCTATTTCCAAATAGACATAAAGTACCCCATAAAATTTCAACCCCTTTTGAAAATCAAAATTTAAATATGTTGGGAACAACACAAGATAGTTTTTATATAAAAAGTTTTATTTTTACAAAACCATGGAAACAAAGTTGAGTTCAATAGGACTTATAAAATAAAATCTATGTCTTATTGAAGAAAACAGAAAAAAAAAGAACAAAAAAAAACGAGAGAAGTGCATGCCGCCCAATAGGGTCAATCCCACGTCCTATCTACTGCGCACGCAGCAGCAAAACCCCAGCGGCCCAGCCCAGCAGCTAAGCCTGACAGCAGCCCGCCCAACTCCTCTCTCTCTCCCAGCGTCACTGACAGGTGGGCCCCCACAAGATGACATCATCAATGACGTCACCACTTCTCCTTCCTCTAGTAACCGAAGAACACATGAAACGGGTGATTTTAATCACCTTGATTTCTGCCGTTTTAGTATGGGTTTAATCTCCCCGAGACCACCTCCTTATAGACCTATCCTTCTACTTCATTTCCCCTCTTGACTTTCTTCCTATCATACCCCCACGCTGCAGAAATTCCTCACCGGAGAACCTCTTGTCTGTCGTCGTCTTTCTTCTTTTCTGGCCACAACAGCAGGTCCCTCCGCCTCTCTTTGGCCCTCCTCTCTTCCCTGGATCCAGGACACAGTTTGATGCCTATTCCCGAATTTTTGGTGCAGGTTTTTGACGCTGCCGAGCTCGTCTGCTACTTCTCGAAGTCATGCCTCCTCCGTCAACGCCTCAACGTCGTCCGAGGAAGCCCACGCTCGCTCCGTCATCACCCATTGCTTCGTCGTATCTCCCCGCTCCTCGTCGTGGTGTTCCCGAGGCCGGAGGACCACTAGAGAAGCCCTGCCGTCCGTGCCCGAGAGCAGAACTTCCGCCTCCCCCATTTCCGATGACAAATTCCGGTCGGAGGTAACACCTAGCCCCCCTAAGCCGCTAGATCTAGATCCAACCGTCCACGTTAGATCACTTAACGGACCGGTATCGGCCAATAGGAAGCTCTCACGTATCTGCCTACTCAGTACGCCTGGTTAGCGCCCAGTCAGCAAGCCTGAGCTAATGGGAGATCACCACGTGGCGAGCCCATTTTCTGAATTTTTCTCCCGAATAGAATTATTATGGCAGTTTTGCCGAAAAATCCCTACAACTTAGAACATTCGTATATTTTTAACCATAAGGGAAAAATTAGCAAACCTGGACTTTTTAAAATCCTCTGAACATGTAGAAACTTTTGGCGCTGGCAAAATTCAAATTTGACCATTTAAAATTTGTTCAAATTCAAACGTGCTTATTTGATGAGTTTTGGCATAATTCAAATTCTATAAATCCAATTTTCGCAAACCAAATATTTTTGGGATCCTTAGGATATGTACTAACAGATCCTTAGGCCCAAAACATTTTTTGGACAATTTTAGAATTAATTTAGATTTCATATGGTCATTTGAGTAATTTTGACTTAGTTTAAATTCTATAAATATTTTTAATATAGTTACTTAAGAAAAATTGCTCCATTTGGTAGCCTTGAACCAGAGATAACATTGCCTGCATCGCTTGACCATCCTATAACTATTTTCATGAAGACTTGGGCCAAATTTTCGCAAATATGTTTCACATCATGTTACCCTTGTCTTAGAAAATATTTTGCATGTTTGGTTCTATGTGATGTGGCTATCTTGGACCAAGGCTAAGTCCTTAGTGAGGTTAAAAATTATACATTACCAACTACTGAACCCCAAAAAAAACTAGTACCATTATTTTCTACCTACTTCTCAACTCCCCTATTTTTGCTTCAAGCATTCATCAAGTCAGCAAAATGGAAATCAAGACTCAAGCACAAGAAGAAATTTCATTTTCAACTTGGTGGCAACATGAAGATCTACAAGGAAGATCATTGAAGAAATTGAAGGAAGGACTTAGACTCCACAACAAATAGAAGCAACTCAAGGAAGTACAAGTGTATGAGAAATCAAGGAGAAAACATCTACCTCTCTATTTCTATCTTTTTTCTTATTTCCTTTCTATTTGACTTAGTGGTATTTTGTGCCCATCTCACTTTGGACCAACTGGTGAGAAAGCCATGAAGAATCTATCAAGACCAAGAGAAGCACCACCCCAAGGAACCAGACTACAATGGAATCATGAAAATGAACTTCAAGAAAATAAGCATGTGAAGACTTGGAGAAAATCTATACATGTTGAAGAATAACAAGTTGTTTTTGTCCAGCCATTGACCCAAATGGAAAATCCCATGACTTTATCTTATTTTCTCTATTGTTATGAAGTTAGTGAAACCTAGACCTACCCTAACCAAAATGGAAAGGCTAACTTATATCACTCAAATGTCTCGATGAAAATAACTAATAGGTACACTTTGATATGTGTTACTTTAGTTGAAATAGTGAGATCACCTTGGTGAACTCTTGGAACTTCCTAGATATATATGTGCTCAATAAAGTTTGATCACTACAAACTCAACCTAGTTCAATCCAAGTGTTTTTCTGGAAGTTTCTTATGGATCCATCATAGAATGATTCCTTCAAACTCAAAATTTGACAAACCCATGCCCTAGTAGCTAGCCCAAAACCCCCTTTTCCATATTTCCTTTGCACTTGAATTGTTTGTTATGTTATCTTCAATTGTTTGATGAATGTTATAATTCTTGTTTATTTTGTGTTTGTGTTTTCAAATGTATATATTGTACGGAGAGCAACGATCTTTTGTGAAGAGAGTGTGATTTATTCACCAACTTCAACAAGGCAAGTAACACACCATCCATCCACCTATTATTTTCGGTATGCATGAAATATTTTTTTAGTAGTATGCATGATAGGAAATTTTACTAAGTTGTTATTATTATGCTATGCAAAATCCTAGTAGTGTGTAGCCATCCTTATACTAATTTGTTTTACTCAATGCTGTGGAAAAATACTAAGTATAAACTTCAATGAACCACCTGGGTGGATTTGGTTGTTTGGCTGTTGAGAGTTGAGTGTCTCCCCGAGGGGTGTTCACTTGAGGAATGCCACCCAGGAACAAAGTGATTATTATGTCCCCCGAGTTTAATTTTCTTCCAGTGCGGCCTTTTGACATATGGGCTCTGTCTTTATCAACTAAGTTGTGAGAGTTCAGCCTGGGCTTGACAAGTAGATGTATCATAATTATAGGTGGAACGGGTCTTTCTAGTGGGTTGAATTCTTACTTCTGAAAGATCTCATCTCAATTCTCTCCTTTCCTTGATGCACTCCGGGTGTATAGGATGTTTGGGCTAATTGAAGACAAGAGGTGAAAGTGCACAAACTCTACAGAGTCAACAAACTAAGATCTTAGCCGTGTCCCCGGTTATGGACAACTTCGAGCAGCTGGACAAGGATGGACGAAAGAATCACATCACCATTTTCAATAATTAAAATTTGACCAAGTGAATAGTAGTTGTGGTGCTTGGATTTCAGTCCAATGATGCCACCATTTGAAAAAAGAGTTTGTTTTAGAAAAGAGATAGGAGAAAGCTGGCTTTATGCAAACTTAGCCAAAACCCCACTCAACCAGATAAGCATTTAGTATTAGTCTTTCCATTTATATCCACTGTAGTGTTACTTGCCAATACATTAAATTGTATTGACCCCCTTGTGGCTGCATATTCCATTTTGGAGATGAATCTGAAGATGAGTGAGGATTTCGTTTAGGATCTCGAGTCTACCACCAACATGTTTTGCCTGTGGCACATGAAGAAGATGGGCTCAATGTTGCACTATGTTTTCTGTTGTAATACTTTGTATCCTACTAGTCTTCTAAGATTATGCAAGTTGTAATGTTATTTTTGTAAATACTAGATCATGGGATGTAATAGAATTTGACGCATTTGCATGATATTTCATTTTGCACTGTGGTGCTAGCAATTAATCCAGGGACTAGCACAATAACACAGGTTTTATTGCATTATTTAAATGTGGGAACGCTACATGTAGCGCTTCGACTTCGAGGACTAACTGCTCCAGGTTCACTATTGACGTGGAGAGATCTCATCACATGAGAGAGCTAGTTCTAATCGGAAGAGGGCACCTCAAAACGCAATTAAAAGAAGCTCTAATTCAATTAGAGGGGCTCTAATTAGACCCTCTAATCAACTAGAGAGAGGCACGAAGCCAATTGAAATGATTTCTCTCAATGCCTTGGGGTCCTTTTTATAGTTGAAGAGGGGGAACTTTCCTTGGGGAAGAGGGAGTCCTACTACCGCTCTAGGAGGATGGCTACACCAAAAGACGTGGCCGCACCACCCCTCTAGAGGGAATCGGATTGGACTCCCTGGTGGAGTCCAACTCCCCCTCCCTTTCCTTTTCCCTTTTATCCTTCTTTTCCTTTTCTTTTAGGGAAAATAATCGGAGGATGATGGTGTGCATTGTGGATCCCTGGGGCCCATCTGGAAGCGCCCAAAATTGGTTTTGGCCACAGGGGCATATCAGCCCCCCATCATGCACTCCCCCTCTCGTTTGCATGAAACTATTCCGGAACCCATTGAACCCAACAGATAAAATCATGGACCTTATCTACCGATGTCAGAAAAATATTTCCGACATCCCGGGACATCTCATGTCCTTTGTAATCTCTCTGGATATTAATTATATCACGCCGAAATTACCCGGATGATACTCGCTCTCTCCTCCGGACTGTCCAATGTGAACAACCGACTTTGACGCCTTAAGTATGTTACCCCTATAGGTTCGATAACAAGTAGACATCATCAGAAAAATATTTCCTTATAAATAATCAACATCAGGACCGTGGACATCCATATTGATCCCTAGAAGTTATACGATGAAACTCTACAAAAGATATTGATCAATGTTCGGTATGATTCCTTTTACTCGTTACCGTGTTATAGTATCACCATGACTAATGTCATGCCTTTGTCTGCGCAGGCTTATTAACATATACCATTACGCCGAGTGGATCCTGGATGTATCTCTCTATTGACTATTTGAGTAATTCCTAGTCTTGAACTATCACGATGAAATGAACACTTCCAAGAATACCCAGTAATAGCCTTTTTGAGCACCCAGTTTACGGTGTGATACTTGACTACACCGCCATATATTCTCATGGTCAAAGGAAGTCAAAAAAATAACCATCTTGTGATGATACTATTTATAGAAATGCTAAAACAAATCTCGTAGTATCTCAACTACTTGGGTCTACCCAGCCACAATGTTGAAACATCAATGTGCTACTATTAATATTGACATAACAAATGTCCTTGACCAGAAAAACATGGTCATCTAATATTAACGAGTTTGTCTATGAGACATGACAAAGGGTCATAACGGTGTGTTTATGTCTTGACACATGCGTATATGACCACAACAGTTATAGCATAAAAAGATAATACATTAATCATGAAACTGGTGTATTTTATTGTCTCTTGGGCATACATCCAATAGTCTCCCACTTGCACAAGAAACAATAATCTGGTTTCTTAGCTCAGCACCCAATGGCATTGCGGTGCTGATTGTGGTATATTCTCTGTCCTTTAATCTGAAATTTACGTACATGTATTTTCATATCTTCGAGAATCACTTATCCCCTTGATCTCAAATGATCCGTGTGGTTTAAATGTTTGGTGCTTTAACCAAGATGACAGTCTATTGTTTACAACATTGTTGCATTTTTTGTGAAGTACCCTATCCTGTTTTGTGAAAAATTAGATAAAAACATTTAATATTTACACTTCCAAAGTGTATCCCATCTTTCTGACATTGTTATATATTCTATCATAGTGTTAAACTTTGGAATTTTCCCCCAAGTTTAACATGGAACTTCTACCATCCCACTATGCCACCTTATTAACACTAAGTTGGTTGTCTTTGTGATTATGCAACAAACCATTTATTAGTGTAACAGTTTACACTAAGTTGTTTTTGCATTTATCACAACTGTGAAGCATACCTTATATTCCTTATAAGGTTAGCTTCTCCTTGATCATACACATGATCAAATTTGGTTTATGTTCATAACACTTACAAAATGCTAATTCATATCTGATTTGTGTACATATTATACATGACTGATCTAATCATTCATATGTATCGTCAATCATATGTCTCATTTTTCTATTCATTCACTATGAATAGATATGCTTTGTGTAAGTATTAGATTTCAAAAGAAATCCTTCCCTTGGTTTGCACCAAGATGCTAATTGTTGTTTCCAATAATTTAGCTCCATGATTTTAACACATTTGATCTTAACACTGACAAGTAATGGAATATGAGAACCATACTTTGTTCCATGTAGGCAAGTTCTATGATGAACTTTCCACCCAAATGTTATCGCATTTCCACTTCCAAAGTGAAATACTTATACTGCATTTTTTCAGTATTTTCATCAAAATATAATTTCAACGAAACCTTTTACTATGTCACCAATATTTCCAGTTAATGATATGGTGTTCACATAAAGTATTACAAATATTATTTATTGCTCGCATTGACTTTCTTGAGTCCTCAAGCCTCTTCACCGTCCTTGATGATGTCCAACATTTTTATCATTTCATCTTGGTGAAGATCCCAACCGCTTAATGATTTCTTTAGTTTCATGAACTAAATCTCACATTTCCTTTTAGCATATCTCGATTGAATATTATCACTTCCAATATCTTGAATACAAGTTGGGAAGCACTTTCTAGAATAATCCGTGTAAACATAAAAGTCCATGCTACATGATATTAAATGTCATCATAGTCATTTCCTTTAGCTTGTAAACAAGTCAAGCCTTCGTGGATGTCTCCATCCATTTTTGTTTACAGATCCAATAATGAAAGGTAGGTTTTATTCCCCTATTAAAGAGCATAAAACTCGATACGAAGTTGCAAACTTGACTTTATGGAGTCTATCTCGGATTTCCTGGTGTCTAGCCATATCTTTTGAGTTAGGGTCCATCACTGTTTTTCCTTATATCATAGTCTCATCATTGTGAAACAATGATATTATGATTTACTTGGTTCAGTTACTAAGCTCGATCGAAGTTTTACATCACATGTAAATACTTCCGTATTATTCATGATGGCAATCACTAAAATTACTTTCGGTGTTGCACCACTCTGACATGCTTAAGAAGATCTAATGTCGTCGAACTATATTATCCTCCCACTGACTTTCTGAAGAAGTAATTTCTCTAGAACACCCTGACAAAAGCATTGTCCTTGGTGATGGGAAGAAGTCCCAATCCTTGGGATAACCATTAAGGAAGGAAAAAAATCATTTTGTGATTTCTTGTAAACACTTTACATCACAAATGAAATTTAGATGACTTTATTTTCTTTAGCGTAAAGCATTAGTCTCTATAGCATGACTATGAAATATGTAATGGCATTTTACCATCCCTAATCCATCCTACAGAACAAGGTTGGATTATGTCAATTGGACACTCCATAAACTCATGGTGTTCCTGGTGACCAAAGTTGTAGAATAATTTGCAACTTTCGGGATGCTCGCTAAACCTTATAACTCAATTCCATGACAAAGCCAGGAATATATCTTGTTGCAAAAATGATTGTAACTTCACGCTGAGATTCTTTGACAACTCGAGATTTCTCAGTTTTATGTCTCTTTGAATAGAAATATGTATTTCCATTCAAACTATCCAGTGAGGATATGAGGTATTATAATCTACTACACATAGCTCTACTAATTGTGCGACCATGGGTATGATTGTCAATAAGTCAGCTATCCATTCTTCTTGGCCTCTCAACAGGGTTTCCGCCATTCTCCATTGGACAAGTTATGCATGAATCATGAGACTCATGATAAATTTACAAAAATTCACTGAAATGGATTCTCATGCATTGATTTCCAATATGACTTAATTGGTAGTGCCACAACTTGTGGAATTATAATCATTTATCTTTTAGCGCTTCAATATTATTGATGTGTACTTGCATGTACTGTTCAAGATATCAGCCAATTTATCACTTGTCGGTGTCTGGCCGATAAAATAAATCGGCCGATATTTTGAAAAATATTTCGATATTTCGGCCGATATTCCGATAAATCGGCTGATTTACCACTTAACGAAGGTCGACCGATAATTTCCCGATAAGCGATATCTTGAACATTACTTGCATGATTGATTGTATCATATCCATATGGTCGTAAGTCAAACTTATGTCCCTAGCTAGGAAACAAGTGCCAATTCTCACAATAAATCCCTAAGGAAAATATGGTGATGGTAGTAATCTTACTCCATAACCCATTATTCCGTTTTCTTTTGCTAGTCCCTTTAGGTCATGGTAATTCTTGTATCATGTTGCACATAAGACCAACTCATCTAGTATTCCCGTGATTAAATCACTATACCCAAGAACCACATTGACTAGCAATTTTAAACAACAATAACTTGTATAATACTTATACCCGAGATGGATTTACCATACTCTACTTTTATGCCATAAACTTTTAGTAGTCCCTATTTTTGTGTTTTCTCTTAGAGAAGAAACTTTCAACATCAATAATGACACCAGTTGTATTGGGATACTTTATCAGTGTGTCAATCATGACACTCTTACCTTCTTAAGTCGAACCCTTTACTAATCATTAACTTATGATAAGTTTTCTTCCACATTCCAAAGTGTAATGAATAAATTCATTCACAATCCTTCTTCTCCCTTAGTCATTAATAATGACAAAGCTCCCATAACCTTTACTGGACAATAAAATAAGATTAAGACCCAATTTCTTGGGAGACTGGGACATCCAATGTCTCCAATCTTTGTATGTACCAAACTTATTACACATAATCTTATTTCACGAAATAAATTTAGGACTTTTTCGTAATTTGAGGATTACCCTCAAAATGTCAAGGAAAAGACATATTGAAATATTTCGGTGGACTTGCTCAAAGTATGTCAATGAATGAGATTCATGACATGCATGTATTTAATCAAAAGAGCATTCATTCCTATTAATCTTCTCTCCATAATAATATCCCAACTGAAGCATCGTCAAGATGTCAATGTTTCGAAATGTGACATGCACTTGTTGGCATAAGGATGGGTGTGTATAGTATTATACACACATGCATGCAATTGACAGATATATGTCTATTGGATAGACAAGAAGCTGAAAAAGTTATTTTAGATACAAAAAATACATGAGACATCCCAAGTTTGTATGCAAGAAAAACAAAGATTAAATTTCGTGAAATAAGACATCCAATGTCCTCAAATTACGAAAAAGTCCTAAATTTTTCTTAACCATATATCTATTTAACTCAATCAAAAAAACTAAATGTGTAGGTGGGAAATAGATGCTGAATCTATAAAAATATATGAAAATTACACTAAGTATGTTCATGATTATTTACACTTAGTTAAAACCAATTATTTAACTAAAAGTGGGTGCTCACACTGAAATAGATATTCCTACAAATCAATATTCACTTACTCGAGATGCACATCAGAATTACGATTAGAAGGATGGATACATCTTGGTGACTAATCATGTTCCAAAGGGTAGGTCAACAAGCCAATCACATCTCATGTGACTCCCGTTAATCTTTCAATGTATGTGCTCCAAGCTCATGACTATCATGCCAGAAAGCCAAGACAACCAACTACTGATCCTACCTATATGAGAATGACCCTTGGATACAAGTGATCAATCCATACCGTCTATAAGGTCTTAAGAACACATTGACCCTTGGATACAAGTGATGAAAGCGAACGTAAACCAGTTTAATGGTACATAGATTGGAAGAGCACGATCACCTTGATATTTTCAAGTGAGGAATCACCCTAATAATCTCGACTAATGTGCAAACAAAATGGTGCATAAAAAAGATTAACCATCACGGGCAGTTTAATAGTGATGAAGTATAGTCCTGTTCGTCTTTTGGGCTCAAAACTTCTTCTTTCCTTCATGGATTGTTGTCGTGGTTTATGACATCTGGTCGCCATCTCCATATCCTTCTCATATCTCTATTATACTTAACTAAAGCATGGGGCACACAGGACAAATATATCAATCATATGGTTTCCAACCATCATGCTTTAAATTGACTCGCGGGTCAAAATAAATACAGCATATAGAATTACATACAACTCTTGAATGATAATGTACTATACCAAATCACATCACATGCTTTGCAAAAACAAGTTAGACAGTATATGACGTTTGGGTTTGCAAATTTTACGTGGTTGTAGGTGCTTATTGACGTGAACAACATGTTCGTTGGGGGCCCCCAAGAGAAGGTAGGATGCAGCATAGTAGTATTTCCGCCCAGTTATGGAACCAAGGTTATCAATCGAGTAGGACTTCGAAGTCTCTTAGTAGGTTGCTTGATGTTTGGCGCTTTAACAAGCATGGACCTGCACACGAACACAACCTCTCTCTTGCTCCGAACTTTCCTAAAAGGTTATCAATCTCCCCGTCTTGTTGAAAACTAGATAATTAATTGTATCGAATGGTTGTATAAGATTAAATGAAAATGGAACATCGAGCAAGTGATGATGAAAAGAAAGTAAACGAGGTTGTAATCAATGAGCACAATAGGACAGAGGGCCATAGTTTCACTAGTGGTGTCTCTCCTAAGAGCAATAACATTTTGGGTAAACAAATTATAGTTGGGCAATTGAAAAATCATGAACGTATAACAATACTATTATGACGAGATATAGTTAAGGGGTTCTAACATTGTAGACATTACGTCAAGATAAATAGAACGCCATCTGACATCATCTATTACTAAAAGTACACCTTGAGATAGCTATCCACCAAACCTCGATGGTATTAAGGCAGCAACGAAGTGATTTCTTGTGTACAACAGACAAATAAATTAAGAATAGTACGCAATGTAAGCAATAATTCCCAAACGTAGACAAGAACACTGTTGTTTTTCTCCCTAGTGGAAACAACACATCCCCCACCCATCACGTTTCTGTCAGTCGAGCACAAATAAAAAGGAGGCATGCACCCACTATATAGCATACAAACCCTCTCTTGGAGGTGCATACAATAACTTGGACACGGAAATCATACACACCAGAGAGCATTGCAAGACAAGATTAAAACTCTCTAAAGATATAAGTGAAGCATATCAATATGACATGAACAATCATAATCTCATGGTTCATTGAATCCAGCAAACACAACATGTACCAATTACATAACGGTGATCTTTATCATTTTATGAAGCTCACAAGATCTAAACATGGTGGCACAAAGTGGAAACAACATACACCATCTAGGTACTTCTATGGATCTTTAGTCCGGGGATAAACTACTCTCACGTCTGCCTAGAGGCAATCATGGCGATGTAGAGACCTCCGGTGACGACCTCCCCTCTCTGGTAGGGTGCCGGAGTAGGACTCCAGAAGCCCTGGATTGGACTTTTGAGGTGACGACACCTCTGTATCTGTTTCGTCGAAAATTTCTCCATCCCCGGCGTATTTCTAGGGTTAATATGATTTTATAGACAAAGAGGCGACGAGAGGGTGTAACATCCTAGTGTTTGGGAAGTTATAAGGATCTAAATTTAATATGTGCATTTGCAAAGCATGCATCTAAAAGTACAAGAAATTTTGGCGCGAAAGTTTAAACGAATCAAAGTGACCAATGTTTCAGTTGACATGATGAAATAGGACTAGTTCATCTAGTCAAGAGTACATTTGGAGTGATCTTTATAACAAGTATCTTAAGAAACCAAATCATCTGGTTACACAAACCATAAACTGGTTTTGACCAACACAAACTCTCAACAACCTTACCCACAAGTCTATATGTCACTTGGGATAATTCACTAGGTATCTAGAACTCAAAGAGGGGTGAGTATCCAAATCTCATAACTAGTGATCACACTTCCACAAGATAATAATGCACAACTTAACCATCTCATCAACATAGATGTTATCTCCTATAAAACAACAACTCTCTAAGTTATCAACCATCCACACAACACCTTTATAAATTATCTCATAGTTGTTAAGTGCACCTTCATAAGTAAATAACAAGGTTTCAATAGAACATAACAGTGACAAACTAGTGTTAACTAAAACCCACAAGTGGGAAATGACATAATACTTGTATTAACATATTTATCGAATATGTACATATCTCATCAACCATAAAATAACTATATTAAAGAAGAAATAAATCTTCTAAAACTACTGTTAAACCTTGATCAATACATATGATATTCCCAAACCTCTATATCTGAATTATGAATGACAAAGTTAATAAAGAGAATAATATAAAGTAAAATCATGACACCAGAGAAAACAAATAACAACTATGACATAAGTCATTAAAACTCAATAAGTTTTACATGCTTATTGTCTCATTCATCTTATATAAGTGAGTATATGAGATCTCAACACATCAAGGAACCACTTAATCAACTTACTATCTTAAGTCATCATTCCACTAACACTCTATATTTCCATCCACATCAATATTCAAAAATCAAGTATCTCTGGATATAAGTATAGAGTAACAACAAGTTATAACCTCTATTAGAAGAGTTGGATTGATAACTAAGTAAAACCAATCATGTATGAAAAAAGTATCTATCTTTTGGGAAATAAAATAAGAAGTATGTGGAAGGATAATAAAAGCATGAACTAACTCTTAATCTATATCTTGTTATGTTGTCTAGATTATCTTGTTTTCCAAATCTTCTCTGAATCATTCTGCAAGAGAAGCAACTCACAAGAAAGGAGGAACTACCACCAGAAGATCGTCAAGAAGATTATTTAGAGTGTTCTAGAAGTGCTACTCCAATCTACTATAAAAGTATTTGGAAACTCTCATATCTTGATTTGATCTTATTAACTCCTCCTGAAATAGTGTGATATTCCAATGTTTGTGTTATAGAGAAGTAGTTTGGTAACAAGCTATATACCTTGTTAAAAAAACACTTCTGTATACTCAAACAATTGAGTGTCATACATAAACAAACAAAAGATTGAATTACATGGTACATCTCAGCCTATTGTATATGAGTAGTATTTGGAGGCAAGTCTGGCCCACTTGTTAACAAATTCTTCCTATATGCATATGACAACTTGATGTCATAAAATGAACCTACATTATTTTACAATCATCTAAGTAAAATCCTTGCTTGGAGTAATTAGATGTTTTCACCAAAATGGTGAGACAGATGAGGTTGGAAACCGAGAGAGGAACCTACCTGCAATGGAAAAAGGTGATAACAGAAGACTAGTGGCAACTAGAGAGAAGAACATCAAGCAACAGAAGACCACATGAAGCAACACTGCCTCAGTAGGGGATCATAAGAATTTATTCAGTAAATCATTAGTTAATGTTAGAGAATCCATAACCTCTATGCCATGTCAAGCTCAACAGAGATGAGGAACAAATAGTAAATATCTTAAATGGAAACAAGTATCCAGAAAGAAATAACAACAAGGTATTGAATCCACATGTCTTGATATGTGTAGGTAGATGAAAACAAGCTTAATACCTTGTTTTCCAAATCCTTTTCATAGATAAGACTAACTGATGATAACAAAAATTCATCTACACATAAACATACAAATGATCACTTGTTTCTAAAACAAGTATGGGATAATAATTATACTTGAAACCTGGTGCAAAACAAACAAATAAGATTTCAAAGCCACTCAAGTTTTCCATTTAATCAAGTACTGAAAACAGCAAATCTAGAGTACACACACCTCAGTAAGATGCCAACCAAAATTGCTAAGAGATGAAACTATGAAAATAACATAGTATTATAAAGAGAAAACAAGTCCATTCATTAACCAACATCAATTGGTTTGACATGGAATACAATTCACTATTAAGTGATTTTCATAAAAGAGCATAGAAACATTACCCAGTAGTTTTACCAAAATACTTTCTATAACAAATTGTAGCTAAAATTGTCCAATTATGATTACACCACTTTGTTAACCACATGATTATTGTGTTTGATCATAATAATCATGCCTAAAATAATTTTAAAGCCATTTAATCAAATAAATGGTGAGAAATAACAAAAATTACTTAATCTAGCACCCTAAATATAAAAAATACAATATTCTTCAAATTCACCAAAACAAAATATGGCGAGATGTAAAATTTGATGAGGAATTCAAATATATTTTTTATTAAATTTTCTGTTTACAAGAAGACCCTGAAAACAAGATTTTATTCTCAGTTTTAAAGCCAAAAGGACCTCCTGGTAAAACTTAAATCTTCTCAGGGGGGTATGGTAAAAATCCCCTTTGTCTTCCTCCAGGCCGGCACCGTGCATGTCACCGCCGTCGACGCCTCCATGCCACCTCCTGCTAGCCGCCATCGGAAGGAGAAGACCATCTTGTCGACACCCACACTCTCCTCTATCCCCTGGAGTCATTTCCCCTCTCTCTCGTTTGCTCTGTTCTCCACAAAACCGAACCCTAGTTCGTCGGGCCGCCGCCGTGCGCCGTCGATTCCGACCACCTCTAAAGCATTCAAGGCCAACGGGAGATGCGCCATCATCTCCTCTATCTCCCTGGTGAATCTCGCAAGTCGAGAAGGCCGGGAGCCGCGGAATCGCGCCGTCCCCTTTCTTCTCTGCCGCCGGTCGCCGCGGAAGCGCACCGTTGCTGTGGAGCTCTTCGTGCCCAATCATCTACAACATCACCTTCCTGGTGAGCCGCCACATCTCATGGTGCCTCTGCTTTTGAATTTCATCTACAAATTCGCCGTATCACCGTAAGCCGAGTCGCGCCGCCGCTGTAGTCCTCGCCGCCGGCGACCCCTTGACCATTTGGTCCAAGCGCTGCCACTCACGGACTCACAGTGACCTCCTCTAGCACATGAGCCTAGCAAATCGTCTCAATTTGAACTAAATCCCGCGATTTCCATTCAACAGGGATGAATCGAGTTCTGTGACATCATCTTTGACGTCATCATGACGTCATGGGAGGTTGTTCTTTCTTTTTATTTTTGAATTAAAAATCGTATATGACAAGTGGGCCCCACCTGTCAATTTAAAAGGACAGAAATTGAATAAATCTTATTAAAGAAATAACTTTTAATTTACATATCAGAAAAATGTAAATAAAATATACTAGTGTTCAGAAAAATAAAACCTATCTATTTATCAAATTTTCAAAATAATTTAATAAAGTTTAAAATTAAACATTTTCTTTATTTAAATTAAATCATTTAAAATTGAGAAAAATAATAAATATTCATAAAATCAGAAAAATACAAGTTATATGCCAAAATGCTCCAAATGGAAAATGCAACTCATCTATGATGTTTCCAAGGTCATTTGACCATGTTTTCATGTGTGCAATATTTTGCCTAATCATTTAATTCATTTAAAATTAAAAAATTAATATCTTAATTCAAATATTTTCAGAATACTTCAAAAGAGGTACCAAATTAAAGAGAAAAACATCTTCCACTCAAATATGTCAAACACAAAACATTTTGTTTAACTTATAAACTTGTTTCTAAGGGATTAATGGAATTCTATAATATTTCCTTATAGCCAGCAATAACTACCTTAATATCATTTTCCTTATTAATAAAACTCACCTGTTTTCGCACCTACTAAACCTATAATCACAAGTCATTAGAGAGTATTGTGATGATAGAGTTTGTTGTACTAATTCATCATTTTTAACTAAACTCATTGTCACTAGCTCTACACTTTTGGAACATAAAATCAAACATGTTTGTTACATTTTCAATAACTGTTTTCCATGTGCTATTGTCTTGTTACCTCACCAAGTAATCAACACTTCTACTTAAACATGATAAAATTTGTTTGCTAAGTAAAAGTGAAACACATGTAAGTCTAAAAAAGTGATAACAACATCACCACAAGAATGAAACATTTCACTAAAACCCATGTGAATAAGTTATAGTCATAAACGTGGCTTACACTTGTAAGCTGGGGTATTTTCCAGGGTATTTCACGATGCATCTCATTACTATGCATATATCATCTTGCCAATGTTTTCTGTAGTCCTTACCGGGACTATTTTGCTATCTTTCAGATGTCGGGATTTTCTACGCGACCCTTAAACCCGAAGACCTGGATTATTATTGTTATTTCAATCTCAGGCAAGTTCATCACTTGCTCATATCCTTTGCAGTACTTCATAACAAACTAATTGCAAAAACTCTATCGTATTACCACCTAGTCTCAAAAGAATGCATGATCCTATTTTATAATAATATGACTAATTGAATGACTACCCGAGTGGTAGTGTTCTGTTTGGAGGGCGGATGGGACCATGGTAAGATGAATAGGTCAAAGGTAGGTTCCATCTACATGGGAAAGTATTACCTAGGAATTAACCACAACTGCAGTCAGAAATCGGTGCGCCGTAAATACCGCGTTAACCATGGGTCTTCTATGGGGGGAGTAAGTCAGTTGTGATCTTTTCTCGTTCGCATGTCAACGGACTGCCAGAGACGTACGCTGTAGGTTCTGCGGGACTACATGCACATGGGTGGGAGCCCTTACGTCCCACGGACCCTGGGTCTATGAGTGTCTGCCAGGGGCACGTTGATCTCCATCATGAGGGGTGGAATCAGGCGTTCAACCTTCTGGCGAAAATGGGTGGGCATGCGTTGTGCGGAGAAGCACGGTTTGGCTTGGACCAACAACCGGGCCCCACACCTAAGTGGGAGTGGACAGGAACGTACGCCTGGTTGTGCAACATGGTCTTGGTCGTCCATGGGTAAAGTAACGCATCTTTGCAGAGTGTAAAAGGATGTGGCATGTTACCCCATGTTCCGGGAAGGAACTGCGAATGCTACAGGAAAGGCAACTCCATGAAGTTCTAGTCCTGTGATGGTCTGGCGGGCATAGTTTTCAGGATTAAAAGCAACCTCTTGAAGAAAGTTTTACAAAACCTTGCATTAGCTTATGACTCTTTTGAGTCTAAAGCTGTAGTTAGTGCATCAAACTACCCACTTTATATCATGAGCTTGCTGAGTAACGCTCGTTACTCATTCGTTCCTGTTTGACCCCCTGCTTAGAGTTGAAGCCTGATGGAAGACATCGTCGTGAAGCATCGTCATCAACAACGCTGATGGAGGAGAAGCTATCAAGGTGTAGGTGGAGTCCATTTTTGGAGTTAGCTGTTATAAGCCATAGATTAGGGCTGGCATCAGCCGTAGTAGATTAGTTCTGAGCTTGAGTTATTCTCCAGCTTGGATCTTCGAATTGCTTCTTATGAGGTTTCATTTGTATGAGATCTTCTTGATTCATCAAAGAGATTCTCAAGATTTTGTAATGAAGTTTGTATTCTATAGCTTTGCCTGGTCCTGCTATGTTTCTGTTGTACTACTCTGAGGGATGTAATATTCACGGATAAGTCCTTCTGTGAGTATTATGTCATCGACTTGCGCACTACACATGCAGTGGTGTGCTGGGTCACCACAGAGGGGTGTAAGGGGACACCAGATGATCCCCAGGCGTGACCTAGGGTCATACCACGCCTGGAACCCCTCTAGTGGCCCCAGGACACCTATTCATCTCTCTTTTGGACTTAGTCTTTGTTCCGTTGAAAAATAAATCTCCGGAAATTTTCAGCCCATTCCGAGAATATTTATTTAAGAACTTTCTTGAAATACAAAAACTGAGAAAACAAGAACTGGCTCTAGGCATTTTGTTATTAGGTTAGTCCATGAAAACATCCTGAAAACAGAGGAAAACATGGGAAAACATGTAGAAAACAAAGCATGGAGCATCAAAAATTATAGATACGTTTAGGATGTATCAGCATCCCATGTTTAAGTCCTGCACGTCCTCGAGTAGGTAAGTGATAACAAAGATATTTTTTGAGACATGGAGCCAACACAAACTTGATCAATCATTGTGTAAAAGCATTGTAATATAAGATCAAAACACTTTAACAAAGGCATGATAAATGTTATTTGAACAATTAAAACTTAGTAACTATGTTGCACATGAAAAGTTGCACAAATAATCGACAATGATCAATAATGCTTTGAAAGTGATATGTTTGTTCGATCGTAATGAAAAACATGATGAAGTGGTATCCCGCTTGTCCTTCGTGGAATAGAAAAACATAAATTCTAGGGCACCTTCAAAGTTCAAGTGGTGACTAATTACAAATAATTTAGACAAGCAATACCATAATCATATTCCAATCAATTTTAAATTTTGGGACTATGCACGTTATACTTAGAATGAAAACTGTGCTCTCTTAATTGGTGCATAATGTAAGAAGGTGAAGACTCATCCCATATCTAAAAGTAAGTCCCTTCGTCCTTCTCTCAAAAGCAGGGACCACCAACCAGGACGATTCTCGTCCATCATGGTGAATCTGAGCTCCCTTCAAATCAGGTATTGCGCAACCGATAAGATGAGTCATATTGATCAAATCCTCCTCAAAGCGGCGGTAGCAAGGTGCATGCGAACCCAGCCAGAAGGATTCGGTGAAGAAAACTGCCATCTATACCAAAGGTTTAGGTATATTTTAAGTTAAGTAACGGTGTGCAAACTTTTAAGATGCTCAAAAGTATCTTAGTATAAGTAGAGTTTTCAAAAACACAGAGGGGATGGAATATATAGAATATTTTGGTACATAGTCATCTTAGTGACTTAGTTTTATTAACTTTCATGTCAGAGTACTAGCTAATGTCCATGCTAACTAAGGTCTCCTAAGGTCAGGATAGCTCTGATACCAACTCTGTAAGGTCCCCCAGAACCACTGTTCAAGCACACCTCCGATATGCATACATTCACGATCCCAGATCACACCAGTCGTGAACAAAATATCAAGTTGGTACACAGATACAATATCCATTACACGATTGCACAAAACACTTACAATAGAGACATGGTCACATGACCAAGTCTAACACAACTGTCGCGCAAGGCAAACACACAACACACACACAGCGAAATACTAAACACACAAACGTAGTAGAACCCAAGTCACGCCTTAACCTACATGCTGCTGCCCGGGAGACGATCCTAGTTCGCAAAGCCATCAGCTCCATACTCCTCTTCGTAGATCTTCTTCTGAGGCTCCTCCTCGAAGTCTGGCAAGTAGATACCAGGGACGAAACCGATATGAGTACATTTGAATGTACTCAACAAGACACCCATCATGTAGCTTACCAAAATGCAAGTATGCTTATATAGTGGAATAGGTAGGCTATACATAGGGTTCACTATCCATGATATATTAAATACATATCATAGTTGATTTTGAAAATCTCTGTATCTTCATTGAAGAAGATACTTCAAAAGAAAATAATATATTTTTCTTTCTCTTGTAGATATCAAATGTACAAGAGGTTTTGTAAAACATTGTTAAAAGAAAGTTTTCTCTTTGCAAAACTTCTTGGAATCAACTTCTAATTTTTGTTTAGAAAAGAAAGATTTTCTTTGCAAAACTTCTTGTAAAACAACTTACGGCTTTTCAACAACGGTACCTGCACGGTACAAGATTTTCTCCTTTCAGTACTTCACGAGTCCAACACCTTTTTGAAAACTCCTTTTTGAAAACATTGACACAATGCTAGCTACATGGCCATTCAACTTTCCATATCTGAGGATGCGGCTATTCAGAATAGTTTGACTCTGCAGAGGTGTACACAATCGACCAGATCCAGTACATCCGTCGTGAACAACCATGGACTATAACAACAGTATGTAAACATCAGATAACTGACCCTAACCATCCACTATGCTCAAGATAGTATATGACTATCTCTTCAATTGGGTTTTTTCTCCCCGGCACCATGTCACACATCGCCACAGCAGGAGACCCAACGGTCTCACCCGAGGGGTAACTTAATCCCTCACTTTGTATGCCTATTTGATTTATGACAGGCAGCATTTCGGTTCGAGGGAAGTCACGTCCCTTATAGCAAATTGAGATAGAACACACACTAACAAGAACAAACTTCCAGTTAAGCCCCGTGCCCATGTTGGGGTAAAGTGGCAGTACGGTAAAGGTTGTCCGGCGAAGACTAGGTTATGTGTCATTTTTGTAAAACACCATTTTCCCAAAAATGACCATTTCAACATTCCTCCGGTGAATAAGGCTTCGCCTTTCCACCGGGTTTTCCATAAAGCCTTTGTTTTGCAAAAACATATATTTTTAAGGTGTCCACTTAGGGACTAATACTTGTGATGGTAATAAATACCATATGGTGGCTATGGGCTTGGTAACACCAAGTATCAACTACTGGCATGGTAATAGTATATAATAATAGTAGTCACACAAAAAATAGTTTTTGGTAATCAAAGTTTTGTAAAACTTATCAGAAGTAAAACATGCATGATAGATAATGATAAGTGTAGTAACATAAAGCATCATGATGGCTTGCCTTAAATCTCTTAGTGTCCCTGGCCTTGAAGTAGCTTGAACTTGACACACAGCTCCACAACTGTTGCTTCTTCTCCTTCGTTTTCTAGCGTCCTAAAAGAATAAAAGACACACACTCAGAACTACAGGCCAATCAACTAAACAAAACAACACATACAGCAAGAAAACTTATACTAGCGCAAGCACTCAAAAGGTATCGAGGAAACTATCTCACAAACTCTCAGGATACAAAACTATCGTCAAACAAACATATGGTTGAGAAACCATATCCCACATCTTACATACCATATATGGAGTGGGTGTACCACTCTCATAATAAGATATTCAAGAAGCTAAAAGAATAGCTTGTGGGCACAAAAGATGAGGCTACTAAAAATATAACAATCAATCAAAGTAATACCCATGGTAGTGGGTATCAACAACACACAAGCAATCATCACCAAACAGGTTTACTACCAAACTAATGCTTAGATAACAGGATACTACTAAGCACCACAACAACACTTAGCACAATAATAGAATAAGTATAATACTCATGCTAAGGCAATCACTCAGACAGTTTCCAAACAGCAAGCAAACACACCACAGATGAATAGGCTAGTTATAGACTATGCTTATGTCTACTCCAAGTTATGGAATCCATCAATCATGAAAATAAACAAACAAACCAGTAGCTCAAATCAATGGTAACAAGTCATCAAACATAATCTAAAACACAATCATCACAAAAGATAATGCTCCTAACAAATAGTATAAAAACAGGAGTGCACTAATAGATACTAGTATGGAATTCTACACAAGCATGCTATAGGAAATAATTGTATTCTACACTATAGAAAAAAGAAACCCAAGAAGTCATGGCATAATAACAGAAGTAATAACCTCCTAAACATGGTAGAATAAATCATACCCTTTTAAACTAACAGACAACAATACTAGAGCAACTCATAATATCTAGTGGTGACATTAATTCCTCACTAGAGAAGCAAACAATCACTACAAGGATGCATGACACTAAACAAGCAACTCATGACCATTAATACCTACTAACAGCACACACAACTTACACATGCTAGTAAGCAAAAACACTGGAATAATTTCATGAGAACACCTACTAAGCAAACATCAATCCATTCTACTAATACATGCTTTTGTAATTAATTAAATAGCAAACAACCCAAGTATAAACCATAAAACAAGTAGCTATGCACTCAACACAAGCTTATCTAAACACTTTCAAAAATCCAAACACTCAATGAAATCTATTAACAAATAATTTATCAATCACTAGGAAGCATTCTTTTTTAAAACAATTCAATTTAAGCAAACAACAGTGAAACACTTCTTAACATGATACCCCTAAGGGAATATTATGTTAACAAATGAACCACCACTAAACATAATAGTATTCACAAGGAAATACGAAACTCTTCACTTACATAAGTGAAAACAAACAATCTATTTTCCTTGGTGGAAAATAGTAAACTCACAAATAGAAATACATGATATTTTCACACAAGTGTAAGGTTGGGGATTTGCATCCCTAACCTAGATGCAATGGGACCAGTGGGTTATGTTCCCAATAATACCAAGGAAAAAGAGGTAACAAGGCCTCTGGTCACACAAGATAAAATTAATATAACAAATCAATCAATACTAGACTATTCATACTAGTGAAAATAATACTAGTGAAAACAAGTACAAATCTTACACATGCTTTGCTATGAAATAAGTTGCAAGCTAACAGAGGTAATCACATAAACACAACATTAACAAAATGGTACTGGACACCTAACAATCATAGCACACACTTAGTAAATCAAGCACACAAAGATTTTGCTCACACAATATATTCAAGAATAAATACTAGAAAACAAACAAATGCTACTTCTATTTCCAAAATATTCCCAATCATGCACACACTTTATAAGGTAGTTATAATGCAAGAAAACAACCTAATAAAAAGTGGTAACACCTCTATAGATGCTAGGAAGCAATATTTAAACAATCACACACTTGTTTACAACCAAACACACAAGTAATAAAGAAAACAGAAAAGGTGATGTTTCTAGTTTTGCTCACCAAAAATAATCTAGGGCTCAAAAAGTCAATCCAAGCTAGGATTAGATATATCTAGTCATATGAAAACTCATCCAATTGGATTCACCTCAAAAATCAATTTTAAACTCACTCTAAAAATCCTAGAAAAGCCTATTGTCCTTTTACCAAAATGTTTGGCATTTCCATTTGGTAACTCACCTTGATGTGAGGAAAAGTCCTAGTGATAGATCTAGTACTAAGCTATCCAAATCAATTTATCTTGAACATTTTAGATACAAATCCAAAAAGTTATGCCAAAAACATCCTTACAGACACCCTGTGGCAAAACAGATATTGAGACAAAACTACAAGTCAAAACTTAGATCTATAAATTTGAGATGGTTAGTAAAACATATTGCTAGAGCCAAGATTTTTGGTCGATTTTATTTTGCGGTCTAGGTATTTTTCACAGAGCCAAAGCAAACAGCACAAATCTGCACGGATCTAAAAAGAAAAAGAAAACAAAGGACGGGCTGTGGTTCCTCGCGGGCGTAGCCCAACTAGTCCGCGACGCAGCCCAAACGCGCAGCGTGCGCGGACAGCGCGGGAACGGCGCGGGTTCAAGCGTTGATGGAGGGATGATAACCCGGTAGGCCAACGCCAAGGTGTAACTCGGCCCAAAGGACGCTGCGCGAGACCCGGCTAACGATAAAGGAGCTTCTAGAAGGCCCAAGATCGTAGGCCTGGTAACCCGGACTGTGGGTTCCGGTAAGGAAGTTTAGGGTTTTGTAGGCAGTGTCCGGGTAGGATTTAGAGTACGCCTTGGAGAGCAGGCCAGGAGGTCCGGATGCTTTATAAGCCGGTCCTTAGGTTAGGTTTAGAGAGATCCAAGAGTTCGAGCAATATCGCTAGGTATCGAGTATCCAGTGTAACACGAGAGCTGAGTTAATAGATCGAGATCGGAGACTCGGCAACTAGATTGCCGGCTACCAGATCGCATATCATTATGTTTTCTCTTGAGCTAAACCCTCTCCCAAACACCAGAGTCGTCTTGCCCCAAGATAAGTTACCCCCGGTAACGTCTGCCGTGATTATCCCACGACAGTTGGCGCCCACCGTGGGGCCTACGTCCAAGGGTGTTTACATCACGGGAGAAGCTCGGAAGAACATGGAGAACCTTGTCATCGGCGAGATCTACACCGACCGCGGAGGAGAGAAGATGGTGGACGATTCCGGCTGGGGGCCAGAGTCGGATCTACTCGAATCCGGATCTGTCGTAACAATCGGCCAAATCAACATCTTCGTCAGCATGGTACGTACGTCCGGTTTAATCCCTGATGATTTCGAATTTGATTCTGTGTCAGGGGAGGCCACCTACGCTCAATCAGATGGAGAAGAATCGGTCGGGACGGTAGATCCGACAGAAGAGCCCCCCACGAAGAGGGAACAGCCGGAGGAGCCGGCATGGACCCCGCGTGGCCGGGTCATGAGAGAAGATGATACCGAGTCTATCTTGCACCTACTAGAGGATCGGCACGAGTCTATCCACCACGTGCATGTCACAGGAATTTCTAACAAGGATAAAAAGATACTGAAGCAAGCGGTAAACTCGGTTTCCTCAGCTGTACCGAGATACCTGAGATGGTCAGAGCAGGACGTAACATGGAGCAGAAGAGATCACCCGGAAAGGATAGAACACCCGGGAGTCCTAGCATTGGTGGTTGAACCACAGGTCAATGGTTATGAGCTGAAGAAGGTCCTAATGGACGGTGGAAGTAGCATCAATATCTTGTATTGGGAAACCTTTCTACGCATGGGTCTCAAGGAGTCCCAGCTACAGAAAAGTTCAACAGTCTTTCACGGGATAGTGCCGGGTCACTCAGCATGCCCCGAGGGAAAAATCGCATTGGAGGTAGCTTTTGGAGAATCAAAGGACAATTTCCGGGTTGAATGGCTTACTTTCGAGGTGGTTAAGTTGCGCAGTCCTTATCACGCGCTATTCGGAAGGCCGGCTTATGCTAAGTTCATGGCCAGGCCGTGTTATGTGTATCTACAACTAAAAATCCCGGGTCCCAGGCAGACCATCACCATACATGGGAGCCAGGATATAGCGGCTGAGTGTGATAAAGGAGATGCGGCAATGGCCGAACAAGCTTGCAGAAAAGAGGAACTCAAGTATTACCGGTCTCAAGTAGACCCAGATGACAGAACAGTGTTGAGAAGACCGAATACTGAGGACGAAAGAGCAAAGTTCAAGGCAGCACAGGACACAAAGATGGTGGATTTTACCGAGGGTGATCCCTCCAAGCAATTTGCTATAGGATCTAACTTGGACAGCGAGCAGGAGAAAGCACTTGTGGAGTTCATTCGTTCAAATCAGGATGTGTTCGCCTGGACGCCTAGAGATATGCCGGGTATCCCCACAGAGTTAGCAGAGCACAGTTTGCACGTCGATCCCAAGTCCAGACCCGTGAAACAGGGCTTGAGAAAGATGAATGAGGAAAGAAGGAAAGCTATAGGGGAAGAAATTGCTCGGCTGCTTACAGCCGGCTTTATTATGGAAGTGTTTCACCCGGACTGGTTAGCAAATCCAGTTCTCGTGATGAAAAAGACCAATGAGTGGAGGATGTGCATTGATTACACGAGTCTCAACAAGCATTGCCCAAAGGATCCGTTTGCTTTACCAAGGATAGATCAGATCATAGACGCAGTAGCTGGCAGCGACCTATTATGTTTCCTGGACGCTTATTCCGGGTATCATCAAATCAAGCTCAAGAAGGAGGATTGGGAGAAAACATCGTTCATAACCCCTATCGGGGCCTTTTGTTACAAGACAATGACATTTGGACTGAAGAACGCTGGCGCAACCTATCAACGGTGTATTCAGAAGTGCTTCGAGGACCAAATTGGACGCAACGTACACGCTTATGTAGACGATGTGGTGATCAAGACCAGAAAGGCGGAGACATTTATTGATGATCTAAAGGAAACGTTCAAGAACTTGAGAAGGTACCAGATGAAACTCAACCCGACAAAGTGTGTTTTTGGAGTCCCGGCCGGAAAATTACTCGGCTTTATCATTTCTGAGAGAGGAATTGAGGCAAATCCGGACAAAATCAAAGCCATCCAGAGTCTGAAAAAGCCAGAAAATTTGAAACATGTTCAGAAGCTCACAGGGTGCGTAGCAGCGCTCAGCCGGTTTATATCCAGACTCGGAGAAAAGGCAATACCTTTATATCGGCTCTTGAAAAAATCCGATAAATTTGTATGGGACCAAGAGGCGGACGAAGCGTTCGAGGCACTAAAAAAGCAGCTATCTGAGGCACCAGTCCTAGCAGCTCCAGGTCCCAAAGAACCTATGTTACTATACGTGGCAGCAGGGCCCCGGGCGGTTAGCGCAGTGGTTGTTGTCGAGCGAAAGGAAGATGGAAAAGGATACCCGGTCCAGAGGCCGGTTTACTATGTCAGTGAGGTATTATCAGGAGCAAAACAGCGCTATCCACATTGGCAAAAGCTGGTTTTCGGGGTCTTCATGGCCAACCGGAAATTGAAGCCATATTTTCAGGAACACCCCATAACAGTGGTTAGTTCTATACCAATGTCGGATATCATCAGAAACTCGGATGCAACAGGTAGAATAGCCAAGTGGGCGATCGAGATGGGAGATTATCATATCAACTACGAGCCAAGATCAGCAATCAAATCTCAAGCTCTAGTCGATTTTGTTAACGATTGGACACACACAGGCATGCCCACCATGGCTCCAAACTTCGAGTCCTGGATCATGCACTTTGATGGCTCCAAGCAATACGAGGGGTCGGGAGCCGGAGTGGTACTAACATCACCCAAAGGAGACAAGTTGAGCTACGTGCTGCAGATTCACTTTGATTGTTCCAACAACGTGGCCGAGTATGAGGCCTTATTGCACGGCCTAAAGGTAGCGAAGGACATGAATATCAAGAGGATACGGTGCTTTGGAGATTCGGACCTTGTGGTACAGCAGGTCTCAGGAACTTGGGATAGAAAGAACGCAACTATGGCAGCATATCGCAGAGAGGTTGACAGAGTTGCCGGATGTTTTTCCCTGTATGAGGTGGAGCACATAGACAGAAGAAAAAACGAGGCAGCAGATGCACTCGCCAGACTCGGCTCGCGCAGAGAGCCGGTTCCACCTAACGTTTTCCTGGATGAGCTATGGCGACCATCAGTTAAAACCGAGTCTGAGGAAGAACTGGCAAATCAAGACCCGGATTTGGAGCTCGTGGCCACAGTACGTGCTGTTCCAGAGTGGACAGAACCGTTCCTGGCCTACCTATCACGGGGCGAGTTACCACAACAGGAAGTATTAGCAAGACAAATTCTGAGGCGAGCAAAAGGATATTCTATCATCAATGGAGAGTTATACAAGAGAAGTGCAGCAGGAGTCTTTTTGCGCTGTGTAGCACCAGAAGAAGGCCGACAGATCCTCAAGGAAATCCATGAAGGTGATTGTGGGCATCATGCATCCACAAGATCCCTTGTGGCCAAAGCTTATCGACATGGTTTTTTCTGGCTCACGGCCCTAGCAGACGCGGAGCGCTTGGTGGCAAGGTGTGACGGATGTCAAAGGTACGCTCGCCAAACCCATGTGCCGGCTATGGAACTACGGACTATCCCGTTAACTTGGCCGTTTGCTGTTTGGGGTATGGACATGGTTGGCCCCTTTCACATGTCACCTTGCAAAAAGACGCACCTCTTGGTGGCCATTGACAAGTTTACCAAGTGGGTTGAGGTTATGCCAGTTACCAACTGTGAAGCAATTACAGCAGTCAAGTTCCTGAAAAGGATTATCTATCGGTTCGGGTATCCCCATAGCATAATTACCGACAATGGAACCAATATGTCCCTTGGCGAGATGGAGAAATTTTGTGGTAACAATGGAATCCGGCTTGACGTAGCTTCAGTGGCCCATCCACAGGCTAATGGACAAGTGGAGAGGGCAAATCAAGAATTGCTTCGTGGATTAAAGCCACGATTGCGAGTTCCGTGTATCAGAGCTGCTGGTGCATGGGTTGAAGAATTACCTGCAGTGGTTTGGGGTATCAACACAACACCAAACAGATCCACTCAGATGACACCGTTTTTTATGGTTTATGGTGCAGAGGCGGTGTTGCCGAGTGATATCATCCATGACTCGCCTCGAGTCTCAGCTTACGTCGAGGTAGAGAACGAGAAGACCCGGCAGGACGACGTGGATATGCTAGAAGAAGAAAGGGAACAAGCACTGGAAAGATCAGCCATATATCAGCAGGATCTGCGGTGATATCATAGCCGGCGTGTGAAAACCCGGGTCTTCCAGGAAGGAGACCTGGTTCTGCGCCTGGTACAGTCAAAAGAAGGAAAACATAAGTTATCACCGCCATGGGAAGGACCGTTTATCATAAGCCGGAATCTGCACAATGGATCGTATTACTTGATAGATGCAAGGGAAGAGTCGGCTACGGTTAACGACACCGCTCATACCACTTCATCTATGCAAGAGAAAGAAAGACCATGGAACGTAGCTCAGCTGCGTCCCTACTATACCTAGTATAGACCAGACTCACAAGTGGAATTACACGATGTAACAGGCAGGTTTCAGACGCACTCTTTTCCTATCCAGGGTACCTAAGGGGACTGGAGGGTTTTTAATGAGGCGGCTTGCTGACCTAACTTTCTCATATCAACAAAGAGATGGTTAAGCGATGTATCCCCTTCACACGTTTTATCAAGTTCTATTTTTCTGTTACGTTTCTTCCAGGTAAGTATTATTTATTGTTTCCTTAGAGCATTAGTTTCCTTAGTATGTTGCATATATTTAGGTCTTGGGGGCTGATTGCTTGAATAGCACAGTTACAAACTCAAAGACCCGGCCATGATGCCTATGAGTTATAAGGGCCGATTACTCGCAAACGAGTACGGCTGCAATCTTATAACCGGACAAAGGAGACAAATTTGTTGACTTTTCTTACTTAAGCTCGATGTGACTCGCACTAAGGTGGCATGATTTGCTCGCTTACGATTACAATCAGCCATGATGCCCAATGGGACTTGCCTGACCCTGTTTTCGTACAGATGTAACAACATGGTATCCACGCGAAAGCCGGCTTATAGTACAAGAGAGTCAAAAGGGTCATCTAAACCACAAGTTATGCAGAGTACAGGGTTAATAACCGGAAACTCAAAGTCTATCAAGCATAACTTCAACACCTATGTGAAACGGCTCTGGGTTTTGGGCTTAGCAGAAACAACTTGTTTTCTTTGAGAAACCTCACACCCCAGACTCAGAATTTCGGGCCTTGGGGACTGGGGATTTTGAAAAAAAGAGAGGCAAGTTATTTAGCTATTAAGCACCAAAAACCCACAAATCCGAGTCTTGGGGACTTGGGGACTTAGAGAAAAGTTCACCCGTCAAAACCCATGTGACCCGGAAACCGAGTCTCACAAAAGGAACCATAAAGTAAATCGGAGTATCAAGAGTAAATAAGCTCAAAGGCAGATAGATATCAAATTCATCCAAAGGCCGGAAGGGCCAAGAAAGTTATTAAAGCTTCATAATGTATTTACATGATGCGATGATAGTATCAAAAGTGCATATCTGCACTATCAAAAGAATATCTGCCTTTACAAGGGCATCGAGCGAACAAGGTATTAGGATGGCATAAGATAATAATTTACTCGGCCTCCTGAGTCGGGTCCACATCCTTAGCCTTGCCCTCCGGGTCTTGTTCTCGGGTTCGCTTCTTAGAAGAGTTCCCAGCATCATCATTCGGTTTTTCAGCGTCAGGGCGAACAGGTGGACGGACAGCTGGTGTAGAGGTAGTTGGTGTTGATTGCAATTCGGCTTCCCTCTTTGCAGCTTCCTTCCTCTTCCTGGCAGAGTCAGCATTCCACTTTTTTAAAATGTCGAAGGGCACGGGCGTGTCTTCCTTCACAGCCTTGTCCTTAGCATCGTATGGAGACATAAATCTACTCAAGTCCATACTGTCGGCAAGACCAGTTGCCGAGTGACGTACCTCGGATTGTACAGCTTTGAAATCCTTGGGGGAAAATCTCGAGCCGTCTGCCTTGAACTCTGGAAATCCGGCCACCACCATTGCCGGCTCAAGCTTAGGAAAATAAGCTTTCGCCAGCATAAGTCCCCGGGTCATCCCAACCCGGCATGCTGAGCGTTTCCAGAGCTCAATCCATGCAGGGACAGTAGAGCATGCATGGATTAGGGTCTCCATACCCGGATATAGATCAGTCGGACACTGAATGGCGTCCAGTATCCACTTGGTGCCGGCACAGAACTTCCGGAGGACATTCTTCAATCTTTTTACCTTTTTTATATCATCCTCTTCTGAAGGCGCAAGGTTGGAAGCTGCAATATGAGCAACAAGGGTTACATCAAGTATTCCGGGTATCATGTATCAAGAAAACAAGAAACCAAGGCACGAACCAGTAAGTAGCGAAATCTCACCAACGAGGACACGATAAGTGTCGGCCACTTGGGCCGATAGCTTCTTCAGCGCAACTTGAGCAGTGGTATATTTGTCTTTGTATTTCGTGACATCTTTCTCCAAGGCTGCCACCTCAGACTCAAGTGCTTCCCTTAGCTTTATCTCGGTGTCTAGGAGCTGCTTGGTCTTGGCCAAAATCTCCTCGGACCGAGACGCCTGCGCCTAAAAGAATGGAGGGTTAAACATTAGTCGAATATCACAATCAGCCGAGTATTGCAAGGAGTACCGAGTGTAACTTTGACAAGTTAGACTCGGAACTTGGGGACTAGGTGGACACTAAGAGATATCAACTAGCGTACCTGTTGCTCCGCGGCCATACGCTCCAACATGCTGCTCTCTGAGGCCTTCATGGCGAGGAGGGCGCTCATCATTTGGTCGAAGGAATGGTTGCCCGAGTTAGAAGACCCGGGGTCTTGATAACTCGGAATGGAGGTTTTGTCCTTGGCAGGGGAAGGTACCCCAGTCGTCCGGATGTTGGGGCTCGGTACGCCTCCTCCCGTGCCCAAGACGGCGGCTTCTTCCTCCTCGCGTGCATGTGAGGCTATCGGGTACTCGGCTTCCTGATCAGCCGGGTGTGTCGGTGACACTTGTTGTTCTTCGTCGCCAGCTGCAGCCGCCATATCATCAATCGGGTTCTCCTTACCCGGGTCATCGGTCACCATATTTTCTTGGTCACTGATTGTGACCGTGGCTCTGTCGACAGTATAAAATAGCGGTTAGCATGTAGACTGGAGTAAATTATGGCAAAGTGATGGAACATCAGGAGAAGAACCTTACCCGAGATTCATCGCGAAGTCCGAGGGAAACGTGCTGCTGGACCCGGATGAAGCTGAAAAATATCAAGAAAGTAAGACATGGAACTGCTCTGCTGAGGGGTGATCTGGAAAAACTTTGATATTCAAGAAAGGATCAGATGAATACCAGCGCGTCGAGTTGGAGATGACGGAATACCTGGGTTAAGAGCGCCTTCACCCGGAAAATTCCGAGTCATTCTATGCTTGGTCAGGGGTGGATCCTTCAGGTACGGCCAGTTGGATAACTCTCGGTTTAGCTTGTGCATGTTATCAAAGGAGAATGGTTTAGAAGTAAGGAAGCGGTATGGAACCTTGAAGACGACCCCTCGAGGTTTCCTCTTTGCTCCGACCTTGATCGTCGGCTCGACTTCATCTTTGTCACTTGCTGTTTCCACCCTGCCTTCCGGTTCTTCTTCTTCTTCGCCCTTGTCCTCTGGTTCTGAAAGTTATCAAATTATACAGTCGGAAAAATACAGAATCAACAACAACGAGCTCGCTGGAATTAAGAGAGACTCGAGATGTACCTTCTTCCGAGTTAATTGCGTCCTCTTCTTCCTATGGACTTTCGGAGTTAGGGGGAGTCTCGATTTTCCAAAAGACATTATCAGCCTGAGGAAAAGGCATGGAGATGAGAGTTAGCAACTGAATCAAAAGGAAAAGCATGGAAGTAAAGGTATGAGAGCCGGATCTTTACCTCAGGTGCTGGGTTCTCGCGTGTAAAGGGTTCTAACCCGGCTATATTCCGGATTACCTCCAACTTCTCCATCAAGAATCCCTTGATGGTCTTGTTGGTGTCACCGGCCGCGTAATCTTTAGATGAGTATCGGAGGGAATCTGTGGTGTGCCCCGAGTACTCGCACATTAATTTGGTGCGGATAGAGTTGGGTTGTATGCGAAAGTTCACCCAAGTTTTGACTAGGTTGAGCCCGAGGAGACCTTGGGCGGAAAGGGCGGCTATTTTTGAAAGGAGCGGTTGGATGGCCTCCCTGTCCGGCTCAGGGGCCAAAGCGTTGAAAGATTCGGAGATATCGAGGAGCCCCTCCGAGTAACCCGGCAATTTCTTCTCGGCGGGTGGGGAGGTGTCCCGGCAGTAAAAGAAAGAAAGTTGCCAGTGTTTAACATGAGAATTCAGGTTAAGAGTTGGCATTGGGGAATTTTTGCGGCGTTGGATGGAAACCCCGCCGCAAGCAAGAAGCGCCCCGTCACCGCTTTCGCGGCACGGTTTGCATTGGAAAAGTTCGATAAAAAGAGTCAAATTTGGCGGAGTGCACAAATATGACTCGGAAAGAACGATAAAATGGGTTATATTCAACATAGAGTTAGGCCCTATGTCGAATACCCGGAGGCCGTAGTGGCTCAAGACCTCACGGAAGAAAGGGTGACCCGGAGGGCGAAACCCCCGGGTCACATGTTCGACGAAGCAAATTACCTCGTCATCAGCAGGCGTGGGCCGGGTCTCATCACCCGGCACCCTCCAGTGGATGTCCTTCTGAGGGGGGAGGATCCCTAACTCGGCCAGCTCTTCTAGCTTGGCCTTTGTGACCGTGGATCGCGCCCAGTTGGCGGATATGGATTGGGTTGACCTTGCCTTTGCCGACTGTTTCCCTTGCTTCTTAGGAGCCATGGGATCAACCTGCAAAGCACAAGACAAAAAGGTACAAGGCATAAGACTCGGAAATCACGAATTGTCCGAGTATAGACAAGCGGTATCAGCCAGACAAAGAAATTAAGAATCATCCGGGTATCATTGAACACAGCAAAAGTATGAATTATCCGAGTATCGAGTATCAGTATAGAAACTATGGGGCGCTTACGTATTGGAAAGTGTTTGGGAAAGAAGGATGATTGCCCATGTATCTACTGCAAGCAAGAGAACCGGAAGAAGTAGATTTCCCGGGTGTCGATGACAGTTGCGGAAAATTTGGGCGAAATGGATCTAGATTGAAAAATTTGCGGATGATTTTGTGGAGGAATTGGTGATTAATGGCGATAGGGGAGTGATATATGACCGTCTACCGAGCTATTGGATGAACTAGCATGGAATTGTGCGGCCTAATCCGGCGCGGCGAGAGAAATGGTCCGCGGTTGACCTAGATCTAATTTAGATTGAATCGAGAAATTGCGAAGCCAAATTAATGAAAACGAGGAGCTTACCGGAGGAGATTGGAGTAGTGCGCGGCGGCGGCAAATGGCGCAATCCGAATGCCCCTTTGTGACTGCCGGCAAGCTGCTCGCGGACGCGGCGGCGGAGGTCGGCGGCGCGGGACGAGCTGTGGCGGAACGTAGCCGGCGGCAGATTGGTTCCGGTGACGTGCGCGAGGTCTCCGTGGCGGGGCTCTATAAGCTCGAGCGCGAAAGTGAAGGGAAGGAAGAAGAAGGAGAAGTGGGCCGTTGGAGTTAGGTCATCCCCAAGGTACCTATTTATAGGGTGCGGGTGGATAAACCTATGCCAACGGTTGAGAGCCGGAAATTTCGGGTAAAGGATATCCGCCCGGATTTTCCTGGATGTGCATTAAGTGCTAGACGGGATATCCGGAACAGATAGAGGCAGATCTTTCCCGTGATACTTGGATCGGTTAGATAAGTGAAGTAAGTCGGATCTTTGGCATCATTATCAGGACACTGACCCGGAGAAATAAGCGATAGACTTGGAGAAAGCCGGGTTACTATATGGCCACCATGGAGTTAGGCCTAGCTGTTTATCGAAGCAATTTAACCCGGCCTCTATGAACTTGAATGTTGATATTTTTGCAGGGAATAGCGTGCGCTTCAAGGAGAATCCCGTGAAGCCCAAGCTATTCTGGGGACTACTGATGGAGGGATGATAACCCGGTAGGCCAACGCCAAGGTGTAACTCGGCCCAAAGGACGCTGCGCGAGACCCGGCTAAGGATAAAGGAGCTTCTAGAAGGCCCAAGATCGTAGGCCTGGTAACCCGGACTGTGGGTTCCGGTAAGGAAGTTTAGGGTTTTGTAGGCAGTGTCCGGGTAGGATTCAGAGTACGCCTTGGAGAGAAGGCCAGGAGGTCCGGATGCTTTATAAGCCGGTCCTTAGGTTAGGTTTAGAGAGATCCAAGAGTTCGAGCAATATCGCTAGGTATCGAGTATCCAGTGTAACACGAGAGCTGAGTTAATAGATCGAGATCGGAGACTCAGCGACTAGATTGCCGGCTACCAGATCGCATATCATTATGTTTTCTCTTGAGCTAAACCCTCTCCCAAACACCAGAGTCGTCTTGCCCCAAGATAAGTTACCCCCGGTAACGTCTGCCGTGATTATCCCACGACAAGCGTGGTCGTCGATCTTAGATCGAACGGTTCCGCTGCGTTCTTCCTCCTCTCTCTCTTCTCTCTCTCTTCCGATGCGACGGGGAAACATGCAACGGCATGGGCTCACCATGGGAGGCTCGGGGTGCGGTGGCGTGGCTCAGGGGCGACGTACGGGTGCAGGGCATAGAGGGGTGCAGGTTGCGGGTGCCGGCACGGCTCCAGGCGGCGGGGCTCGACGGGCGTCCGCGGCGGCGACCATGGACGACGGCGGTGATCCTGCAGAACAGAGGCCAAGGGAGATGGTCAGGCAGCGTCATGGGAGTGTGGGGAGTCCATCCAGAGCAGTGAGAAAGGATGGGAAGGCACGGGGGACGGGAGCACTACCTCGAGCTCCCGGCGGTGATTGTCGGGATCAAGGGCTCGGGCACGCCCTCAGGGGCCAGGGCAGGGCTTCCTTTTGCTTGGTAAGTGAGAGGGGATGTGGAGGAGGTCAGTGGCGCAATGGGCAGGCGAGTGGAGGCATATAGCCACGGTATTAAGGGAAATGGACAAGGGGTGGCTCGGTTTCATGCCATTTGATGGCATAGGAGGTTCTCTAGGGCTTTTTTGTCACAGCACAAGCAAGGCTACGAGTCCAAGGGGCAAGACCAACTAGGGGCAGTCAACCACTGTCTTATGGGAGCTAGTGGAGTCAATGTCAAGAGGGAAAGGGGAAAGGTATGGAGGCCCATGCCTTTGCCACGTCACCATGCATTCACCCTTTCTCTCACTAGGTTTCTTCTCACCCAAGCCTTCTAAAAGAAGAAAGACACATCCTGGCTCGAGTCCACAACATAGTCAGCACACTAGACAACACCTCTCATCAATACTTGTAAAGAAAAGCAAACAAAACATCAGCCCAAAAGTGTAACAGCAACAGTTCCTAAAAAGTTCAAAAAATTCAGTTAAGGACTTAGAGAATTTTTCCAAGTGTTGGAATCTGTTAAAAATATCAGAAAGTTCACACTGTTTTCAAGGGTCAAATAAATTCCAATTTTTGTTTTCAAAGTGGGAACTTGTTAACCATGTTTTAAACTTTCATAAACATATTTTTAAAACAAATTTGAAATAGTTTAAGGCTGTGAAAACAATGTGGGAAAAGGTATACTTTCTGTTTTTCTCTGTTTTCCAAAATTGCCTTTTTTGCCTTATTTTTATACCACAAAGCCAACAAGCAAAAATCATTTTTATTTATCCAAAAATAAAACCAAGCTTATGGATTTTTAGTACATGTATCAAGGAACAAAGAAAAGTCAATAAAACATAAAATAACATTTTATAGCCTAGTGAAAACAAAGGTGGAAAACAGGTACTTGGCTATATTTTCCGGAAATATTTTCTATAGAAAACTTAAAAGAAAACTTCCATAAATCATTTTGAAATTTTGTTTTCTTGGATCCAACAAGGTTAAAAGTTTACTTTAAGATTCAAACAAGAATGATCCAAGTCTTGGAATAAAATTCACTCAAGAAAATCAACAGAGAAAACAACAAGGAAAAATATTATAAAAGTGTTTTTCAAAAAATTTGATATTGGTTTTATCAAGAAGCAAAACTTGAATTGCAAAAATGATTAAGATCATAAACACATGTTTGTTCAAACAATCATGTTGTTAGAAAAAAAATTGTTGGCCCTAATTTTTGTCTTCTTGAACACAGTACAGGATTCCAAAAACTGGAGTGTGACAGAAAAGGAGGCATGAACCCACTATCTAGCATATAAATCTTCTCTTGGAGGTGCATACCCTAATTTGTCCAAGTAAATCATACACGCAGGAGAGCATTGCAAGACAATATTAAAACTCTCTAAATATGTAAGTGAAGCATCTCAATATGACATGAACCAAATAATCATAATCTCATGGTTCATCAGATCCCAGCAAACACAACATGTAGAAATTACGTAACGGTGATCTTGATCATATTAGGAAGCTCACAAGATCTAAACACGGTGGCAGAAAATGGAGAGAGCATCATCTAGCTAATTTTATGTACCCATAGTCCCTGGATGAGCTACTCACGCATCTGTCCGGAGGAAATCATGGCGATATAAAGGCCTCTAGTGACGACCCCCCCTCTTCGGCGGGATGCCGGAGCAGGACTCCAGAAGCCCTAGATAAGACTTTCGAGGTAATTGCGCCTCTGTAACTGTTTCATGGGAAATTTCTCCGTCCCCGGCATTTTTAGGGTTAACGTGATTTTATAGTAGAAGAGGCGACGAGAGGGGGTGCCAGGGGACACCAGATGACCTCCAGGCGTGGCCTAGGGGCAGGCCGCACCTGGCACCCCTCTGGTGGCCCAAATCACCTCTTCGGCTCTCCTTTGGACTCAGTCCTCATTCCGGTGAAAAATAAATCTTCGTAAATTTTCATCCCATTTCGAGAATATTTTTTTAAAAACTGTTCTGAAATACAAAAACAGTAGTTTCATACATAATTTTGTAAGAGAATCCCGCTACAATGTGCGGGGTATTCTTCTTGTAAGGAAATGTTGTCTGCGTCTGGTTTTTGCTTGTTTCTCTTGCGGAATGTTGGAAATTGTACTGTTTATTTGAAAATAGCATGGCACATGTGGTTTAGTTCTTTGTACACTTGCAGCGTGATCGATGTTAGCACTTGGGCAATTGCGATAAAAATCTGCGTCCTTTGGCACTTGAGAATGAGACGACAAACGAGAGCATGATCTGGTATTGCAAGCTTGTTTTTAGGGTACATACGCCTAAAATTCCACGCGGCGAAATGATAATGACAAGGCCATTTAGCAATCTATTGCATTAATTTCTAGCCAACTTTACCTGTTTGTTTGAAAATAGTACTATATATATGCTAAATTTACCATGAATTGGTACAAAATTAAGCACATGAATACATATATCTAGTAGTATGCATAACTTGCAAGCATTTTATTAGAGTAGTAGCGGTCCAATTAATTGATAATATTGATAGGAAAGAGACTACTACTATAAAGCACTAGTCGAAACAACACCTTTCGTCCAGGGGTAGAAAAGGCATTAGTCCCGGTTGCATTAAAATCCGGGACAAATGCTATGCATTGGTCCCGGTTTGTGCGCCCAGGGCAGCAGAATTCGCCAGAGGGCATTGGTCCCGGTTCGTTAGCGGGCATTTCTCCCGGTTTGTGGCATGAACCGGGACCAATGCCTCACCACAGGCCACGTGGCACGCGCAAGGGCATTGGTCCCGGTTCATGCCACAAACCGGGGCGAATGTCCCCCTTCCCCTACATATACTGCCTCCCAGCCCCCTTCCGTCTGTTTTTTTTGCTTGGAGGAGTGAGAGAGGTGGGTGCTAGTGTGTGTTATTTTACTATGCACACGAGGTGTTCGACGAAATACCCGAGCCACACATTAGCTCACATAAAATGGTATCTTCGAACGAGGTTAGCAAACTTATCTTTTTCATCTGTAATTGATACATAAAAAAGTTATATTTGTCGATGTACTATGGTCATTTCTCTATTGAAGATGTTATTGTAATGTTTTTTGATAAACTTAATTATACGATGCAGATGGATGCACGGCAGCGATGGATGTACGGTGACCGACGCACTTCCGAGTATATGACAGGCCTGAATGCATTTCTCGCTGTAGCTCAGGCGAACAAACATAATGGCTTTATGTGTTGCCCATGTGTTGATTGTCGGAATGTCAGGGAGCACTCTTCTTCGAGAGTCCTTCACGGCCACCTACTTCGGAGAGGTTTCATGTCCAGCTATAATTGCTGGACCAAGCATGGAGAAAGAGAGGTTGTGATGGAAGACAATGAAGAAGAATAAGATCCTTTGTTCCCTGAATACGGTGATACTGCAATGGAAGACAATGCAGAAGAAGGAGGTGATCAAGAACGGGCATTAGAAGAGCCCGATGATGATTTTCGCCGAGTTATTGCCGATGCAAGGGAAGACCGTCAAAGTGAATTGGAGAGGTTGAAGCTGGACAACATGTTACAGGATCATAAAAAGTTGTTGTACCCAAATTGCGAAGATGGCAGCACAAATCTCGGTACCACACTGGAGTTGCTGAAATGGAAGGCACGGAACGGTGTGACTGACAAGGCATTTGAGAGTTTACTTCAACTAATGAAGCCGAAGCTTCCAAAGGATAACGAATTGCCGGAGAGTACGTACGAAGCAAAGAAAGCTCTCTGCCCGCTAGGATTAGATGTTCAGAAGATACATGCATGCATTAACGACTACATCCTCTACCGCGGTGAGAAGTACGAGAATTTGGATGAATGTCCGGTATGCACTGCACTGCGATATAAGATCAGACCAGATGACCCTAGGGATGTTGACGGCGAGTCCCCCCCCCCCCCCCCGTAAGAGGGTTCCTGCAAAGGTGATGTGGTATGCTCCTATAATACCACGGTTGAAACGTTTGTTTAGAAACAAAGAGCATGCTATGTTGTTGCGATGGCACAAAGAAGACCGTAAAGTTGAGACACCCCGCCGATTGATCGCAGTGGAGAAAGATCGAGAGAGACTTCCCAGACTTTACAGGAGAGGCAAGAAACTTATGGTTTGGTCTAAGTACAGATGGCTTTAATCCTTTTCGGGAGCAGACTCCAGTCATAGTACCTGGCCTGTGACTCTATTTATGTACAACCTTCCTCCTTGGTTGTGCATGAAGCGCAATTTCATTATGATGCCAGTTCTCATCCAAGGCCCGAGGCAACCTGGCAACAACATTGATGTGTATCTAAGGCCATTAGTGGAAGAACTCTTACAATTGCGGGGCAAACCAGGTGTACGTGTGTGGGATGAGAACGAACAAAAGCCATTTGACCTACGGGCGTTGCTTTTCGTAACCATCAATGATTGGCCTGCTCTTAGTAACATTTCCGGACATACAAACAAGGGATACAATGCATGCACACACTGTTTAGATAAGACTGACAGTGTTTATTTGGATAAATGTAAAAAAGGTTGTAAACCTGGGGCATCGTAGATTTCTTCCGATCGAGCATCCCGTAAGAAAGAAAGGAGGGAAGCGTTTCAGAGGTGAGGCAGATACCCGGAAGAAGCCTGACCTCCGTAGTGGTAATGATTTATTCGATATGGTCAAGGACCTAAAAGTAATATTTGGGAAGGGTGATGACAGCCAACCTGTTCCGAACGGCCCTGATAAGCGTGCACCCATGTGGAAGAAGAAATCTATATTTTGGGAGCTACCCTATTGGAAAGTTCTAGAGGTCCGCTCTTCAATCGACGTGATGCACGTGACAAAGAATCTCTGCGTCAACCTGCTATACTTCCTGGGCGTGTATGGGAAGTCAAAAGATACGCCAGAAGCACGGGAGGACCAGCAACGTATGAAAGACCCAAGCAACAAGCACACGGATACAGGGCGCCATTACTTAAGAAGCTACTCTCTTACCAAAGCAGAGAAGGAAATATTTTTTGAAGTCCTTTACAGTATCAAGGTTCCGTCTGGCTTCTCGTCGAATATAAAGGGGATAATAAACATGGCAGAGAAAACATTCCAAAACCTGAAGTATCATGACTGCCATGTGATTATGACGCAGTTGCTTCCGATTGCATTGAGGGGGCTTCTACCGGAAAATGTTCGAGTACCCATTGTGAAGCTATGTGCATTCCTCAACGCAATATCTCAGAAGGTAATCGATCAAGAAATTCTGGCAAGATTACAGAGGGATGTGTTCTAGTGTCTTGTTAGTTTTGAGTTGGTGTTCCCACCATCCTTCTTCAACATTAAGACTCATCTCCTGGTTAACCTATGTGAAGAGATTCATATTCTCGGTCCGGTATTTCTACACAATATGCTCCCCTTTGAGAGGTTCATGGGAGTCTTGAAGAAATATGTTCATAACCGTGCTAGGCCAGAAAGAAGCATCTCGAAGGGCTATGAAATAGAGGAGGTCATTGGGTTCTGTGTTGACTTTATTCCTGACCTTAAGACGATTGGTGTTCCTGAATCGCGGCATGAGGGGAGACTGAGGGGAAAAGGAACGCTGGGAAAGAAAACAATGATACCCAGGGACGGGCATTGCTTCACTAAAGCACACTACACAGTTCTACAAAATTCCATCTTCGTGGCTCCGTATCTCGAGGAACACTAGAATATTGTACGCTCCACAAACCCGGGGAAGGATGACTCATGGATTAAAAACAAACACATGGATACTTTCGGAAGTTGGTTGCAAACACATCTTATAAATGACACCACTGTTGAAGATCAACTGTACATGTTGGTCGGGTCACCATCTTCGACTATTGGGAGATTTTAAGGGTACGAGATAAATGGGAATACATTTTACACGATCTCCCAAGATAAGAAGAGCACCAACCAAAACAGTTGTGTCCGCTTTGATACAACAAACAAGAATGGAAAAAATGACACATACTATGGTTACATAGAGGAGATATGGGAACTTGACTATGGACCTTCTTTTAAGGTCCCTTTGTTCAAGTGCAAATGGGTCAACCTGAATGGAGAAGGGGTAAAGGTAGACCCGCTTTACGGAATGACAACAGTGGATCTCAACAATATTGGTTACAATGATGAACCATTCGTCCTAGCCAATGATGTGGCTCAAGTCTTCTATGCGAAGGATATGTCCTCCAGATCGAAAAAAGAAAAAATAAGCAAACAAATACATCAGACGATGAGCTGAAGCGTCAAATAGTTCTTTCAGAGAAAAGAAACATCGTGAGAATCGAGGACAAGACAGACATGTCATAAGATTATAATAATTTTGTTGAAATTCCACACTTCACAGTGAAAGCTGACCCAACCCTCCTATTAAATAATGAAGATGCTACATGGTTACGGCCGAAGCGATCATGAGAAAGGGACTAGGGTTCATGGACCATCTCTACACGAAGAAAATTGACTAGATAGGGATGTTGTTGATGATGTGTAATAATAAACGTGGAATATATGATCATAGTTCTGTTGAAAAAGTTTTCACAAAAACTTGCTATCTCCTTCTAACATTCTAGGGTTTCGGTTTGAAACGACGGGTGTTATGGCCAAACACATGGCATAGTTTGTTATAATGAGCCCATATTGCAGACAAACATGCATCTTGGAAGCACGGACAATGTTGACGAAGGAGTTGTGCCGCGTGGCGTGGGAGTTGTGACGCGTGGCGTGGGAGTTGTGCCGCGTGGCGCGAGAGTTGTGACGCATGGCCAGGAGGGCGCGGTATAAACTGCCACGCCTCGAGCGTCTTCTCCTCTCCACGCGCCCGTCGCGCCGCCACCATGCCTCCGAGGAGGAACAGCACCACGGGCTTCCGCGGCGTCCGAGCACGTCAGAACGGAATGTTGAGCGCGGATATCCGCTGCGGGCACGACCGCATCCCCCTCGGCTCCTTTGCGACGGCGGCGGAGGCCGCCCGCGCCTGGGACGCGGCGGCCTGGCGCCTGAACCGCCCGCGGTCGCTGATGAACTTCAACGACTGCCACACCCTTTGGGAAGCGGAGGCCAGGGCGCCGAAGCTTTAGATCGTCACTGCCACCGACCACCTCCACCTCCGCCACCGCGCGTTTCAGGGCCTACTAGATGTAAGGGACGACTGCATCCTCCGCGAGTATTACCGAAACAATCCGGGGGAGGAGAGCGCCGACGAGGAGCTCTGGCAGACCCGTGCGGCTGAGCGGGCGGAGCGCCGCCTCGAACGCCACCTCGTGTTAGATGCCGCTCGTTAGGCGAGGACGAAGGCGCTGCAAGAGCTCCGTCGGGCCGACCACGCCGGCGAAGTCTGGGCCTCCGAATATCCGAGGTGGGGGCCTATCTCGGACATACCATCATGCACCTCCAACGATGACGAGGAGGTCACCGACGAGTTCGGCGACGATGATGACCTGGAGGAGGTCACCGACGAGTTCCCCGACAACGACGACGAGGAGTAGTGTTTGTCTGTTTTCTGTTTTTAATAAAAGAATTTGTAGCACCCTATTTATTTTTTATAGAGCTTCTGTATTTGTTGTCGCACCGGCGCTCGCGCCCATATTGCACACAAACATGCATCTTAAATAGATAAAAAAGGCAGTACATAATGGTAAGAGTGGATCTAAACCTAAACAGAGAGCATAGATCTACATAATGGCAAGACTGGATCTGATCTGCTAGTCATACTCCTGCCTAGGCCTATAGTACTCCGACTCGTAGTCGTCGTCGTCGTCACTATCGTCGGACGGTGCTCTGAACTCCCTCGGAGGATCACGACGCCAGGACTAGGCGTGAGGGTAGCGCAGGCGGGGGTTATTGCCGGCCCTGATGTAGTTCATGACGCTCTGAAGAGTCCGTCCGTGGCCCCACCACAGCTGACGACCGGCCTCATTGAAGTTCGAAGGAGGCGGGCCGTTCTCCTCGTACCTGGCAAGCGCACTCTCATGCCGATTAATGAAGAAGGCGTCCCAAGTAGTGATAGTCAGGATTCCAACTGGGATTCCTCTGCTGCTCCGGTGTGAGCTCGTGGTAGTAGTGGTTCGTGATGGCCACCCGACGCGCCACACCTTGAGGAAGAGGAGGGACCGGCACTCCTCTGGCGCTCAGCATCCAACCGGCGGGAACACTGTAGCCGGGCGGGCAGGGGTAGTTCGAGGAGGAAAGTACCTCCGCCTGGAGGAAGGTTAGAGTGGGTACGGTATAAGCCATTAGAGAAGAAACAGACCCTTTAGTCCCGGCCTGTTTTACCAACCGCGACGAAATGGTTCGGGTTTTGTTGGGAAACGGATCGTCCATTTAGTCCCGGCCTGTTTTACCAACCGGGACTAAATGGTTAGGGTTTCGTTGGGACCAATCAGAAAGAATCACACGGATCGTGTGTTTCTTTCAAGCGCTTGTGAGTCGTTGCATCAGGGGTATATTTCTTTCGAGCTGTTGTGAGCCGTTCGATCAGGGGTACGGTGTGTTTCTTTCGAGCGGTTGTGAGCCGTTGGATCGGGGGTGTTTCTTAACCGTTGGATTGAAACCCTAGCAGAACACTTTGTGAGCCAGAGGACCCTATATATAGCCCACCTTCATAAATCAGTCAGTTCATCGACCAAATACAAATCATCCGGATTCGCCAGCATACGTCCTACCGTGCATTTGGTATACATATATGCACTCAGTAGCCACGGTTGGGCTGTATGCTGGCGATACCGATTGTTTTGTTCTACATCCCCCTTTAAGGTTTGACAAAAGGTTTGATACATCATTCAGTTCATCGACTGAATACAAATCATCCGAATTCTCCATCATACGTCCGACCGTTCTTTTGATATGCATATATGCACTCAAGAGCCACGATCGGGGAGTATGATGGCGATACCGATTGTTTTGTTCTACATCCCCCCTTGAAGGTTTGACAAAAGGTTTGATACTATGTATATATCTGTCTGCCTTGTATGCGACAAAACTATGTATATGCATGGATCAACTGGTCTCATGTGCACTTATTATAAATTTAACGTACCTTGTTCTGTATTTGAAACGTGCGGAGTTATTATTTGAAACATAAAGGATATAATGGAAAACGAAATAAAACAATAGAAAACATAAAGGAAACAATAGAAAACAAAAAAGGTAACAACAGAAAACAAAATAAAACAATAGAAAACATAAAGGAAAACAATAGAAAATATAAAGGAAACAACAGAAGAAAAAAATAAAACAAGAGAAAACAAAAAGGAAACAAGAGAAAACAAAATAAAACAATAGAAAACATAAAGGAAAACAATAGAAAACATAAAGAAAACAATAGAAAACAATATAAAATAAGAGAAAACAAAAAGGAAACAAGAGAAAACAAAATAAAACAATAGAAAACATAAAGGAAAACAATAGAAAACATAAAGGAAACAAAATATGGAAACCACCTTATCAGTCACCCAATTGAGTTTTAAAACATCATAAGTGAGTTGAATTTATCTTTCTGTTAATTTTTATATAATTTGTAATTTTCATAATTTATTAAATTATTTGATATTTTCTCCATTTCTTATATTAATTCAAAATGCAAATAATTCAAAATTTTAAACTTCACCAGATATGTTGGAAATGAATATATTTAGTTACTTTATAATTATCTGATTGTTATTTAATGTTTTATCGGAGTTTTGGAAAAACAGAAAGAAACAAATTTCAAACATAAAAATAATTAAAAATAGGGCATTCGCCCCGGTTTTTGCAAACAACCCGGACGGATGCCCCCTGTCGAATCTGCATCTCAACAAGTCCCTCGGGTGAACCCATAGGGTTTCGATTAGGAGAACGTGTGGGCGCTGGTGACAATCGTCGGCTAGACAGGGGGCACGATTTACCCAGGTTCGGGTCCCTCGTAGAGGTAAAACCCTTACTCCTGCCTCTGTCGATCTGTATTAACGAGTAGATTGGTTACAATGGGGGGTTGCTCAAGTCGAGAGTATGATCTCGATCTCAAGGCTTGGTGATGCGGTATTGCTTGGTCCTCTTCCTGGTGGTTCTCCTGGCCTTATATAGGTGGCCAGGTCTCAAACCGTACCCGGGGAGGACTCGAACCCTAACCTAGAGTCGGTTACAAATTTCCTAACTTGACCCGCAAGGCCTTGAGGGTGGGCTTTAATTGGGCCTTCTAGAGTAGTCCATGACGCCTCCTTTAGAGCTTGGGCCGTGGGCCTGAGACCGGGTAGGCTCACCCGACAGGCCTAGGATCCATCCCTTCGTCAGTAGCCCCCGAGCGTTTACTCGACTGAGAATTCGTCGGGTGGACGCCTAGAACTTATCTTGATTTTTCTTCGACTGGTGGCTTCAATCGTTTGAAAAGGACGTGTATCCTGTATGCGATGCATTTCTTGTACTCGAGTATCGAGAAAATGAAAGTGCCTGTGCGTTTGGCTGTTTGCGCAGAAGGATGCGGCTCAGTTGCTTGGCTCTCCCGAAAGCTCAGGGCCAATTAATTGCATCTAGGGCAAAAACAGTTCTGGCCTACACAGATTCAAGACCTCCGACTCGAATCTGGTGAGGTGATCAATGCGACTGGGCCGTAGAGGTCTTAACGAGTCGAACTTAACCTAATAGGGTACCCGGCGCGTCCGCTAGGATTTTTCTTCGTGTTGTTGACACGGAAATTACCGGAGGACGCATCTTGAGTGTGATTCCAGGCCCTCAAGAGAGATCTTTTGGGTCTTACCTTCGTGTTCGAAAGAATACGGCATCCAGATGTGCCTAGTCGGCCGAACGATCCGGGGGATTGATGTGCGTACATCGTATAACCTAGTGGCAGGAGCTGCACACTCGCAAGTTTTGTCCAGGGATATTTCGAGTGTAAATGGCTCCCTTGTTTTTGTGCACAAAGTTTTTTTGTGCTTTGTAGTCTTCTATCCATACGAAAGAGTTTTCGTGTTCGGAAACCTTGTCGTGCCCATTTGAAAAGAATTTTCATATCTAGGGTTTTTATGTGAAAGAATTTTCGCATCATGGTTTGCCCATACGAAGTTATTTCGTGTCTGGGGCTTTTATGCGGAAGAATTTTCGCGTCATGGTTTGCCCATACAAAGTTATTGCGTGTCTGGGGCTTTTATGCGAAAGAATTTTGCATCATGGTTTGCCCATACGAAGTTATTTCGTGTCTAGGGCTTTATGCAAAGAGTTTTTGCATCTTGATTTGCCCATACGAAGTATTTTCGTGTTTGGGGCTTTTATCCGAAAGAATTTTGAGCCTGATGATGTTCACAATGACGTCATAGCGCACTTTATCCTCCCGATGGGACATGATGGAGCGAGAACAGATGCGCTGGCCCACCTTATCAGCTTTTTGACCGGAAACGAGACGTCGTTTCCGGTTTTCACGCGAACTACGTGCAGTAATTGCGCACGATCTACTGTTAGGATCGTGGCACGAAACAGCCTTCGCCGCCCTTTCGTTTCAGCTTCACGCGTGGCAGCTGGGCAGTGTGCCACGTTGCTCGATGAGCGGCCAGGATTGGGTGACTCCGTGTATATATACGGTCCTTAGGTAAAAGGTAAAAACTTCCCTTCATTTGCTTCCCAGCCTTCGTCTTCCTCGCGCACACCTCTTCCTCTGTGAGCTTGCACCAGCATCCATGGCGGGGGGAAGAAACGTAGCGCTATTGTCTCCTCCTCGCAGGCGCCCGAAGATGTTCCCGCGCCACTTGCACCGCGCTGTGGCGACTGGCGCTCCCCCAACACCACGCAGAAAAGCATCAAGGAGATGCAAAGGGAAGGGCTACTGCCTCCCGACGCCGAGAAGCGGGTTTTCCTTGGCAAAAAAGAAGAGGTACCAAATCCCCGCGCGAACGAGCGCGTGATCTTCGCGGATCACGTCGCACGCTGGCTCTCTCTCCCCCTCCACCCTTTCTTCGTGGCATTGCTGTATGTCTACGACATACAGCTCCACGACTTGCCTCCGAACGTGCCGCAGCACATCTCGTGCTTCATCGTGCTTTGCGAGTGCTTCCTCGGTATCCGCCCGCACTGGGGCCTTTGGAAGGCCCTGTTCAAGGTGCGGGTCTTCCGCGAGAAATCGCGGGTAGAGACCAAGCTTGGAGAGACGCTGCGCACCGGCGGCTTCGGAATCCAGGCGAAGTCGGATACCCTGTACTTCGACATGCAGCTCATCGACTCCGCGCAAGGGTGGAGGAGAAAATGGTTCTATGTCGTCGACAACAGCGCGGGTGGAGTTCACGAATTCCACCCATTTGCTTTCTTGAAGCGGCGAAAGACTTGGGCGCACAAGCTTTCAGGCGAAGAAAGCCGAGTCGTCTCCCCGCTACTCGCTAAGGTGGCCATCCTCCGCGATCAAGCCGCAGGGATCGCGCTGAACGGCTTGCATCTGGCGAGTGTGTTCCTCAAGCGCAGGATCCAGCCTTTGCAGGAGAGACCCTCCACCATGTGGGAGTATGAGGGCGTTGAAGACCCTAGCTGCGTGAGCCGAGAAGAACTCTCGAATGCTGAATTCAAGAAGAAAATCGCGGCCATCACCAAGCTGAAGGTGGGCGAGGACTTCCCCGACTGCTCTGTCGCCCCATTCGAAGCTTCGAGACCTCCTCCATCCGAAGTAATTTCAAATATTTTTCTGTCTTAGGTCTTTCCTTTGTTCGAAAGTTTATCGCCTAAATTTCTTCTTGTTTTCCTTCTGCAGAGTCTGGCGGTAGTAACCTGCTACCCGCCAGTCTCTGGTGAAGAAGCCTCGGATCTGTTGGCGAGCAACCTGGATGTTCCTGTCGACACCAGCGTTGCCGACGCCGACTCGAGTTCCGAGAGCGATTCTTCGGATGACATGGAGGAATCGGGTAGTGATCTCCACCACCGCAAACGTCGCCGGGCGGGAGACGATGAAGCCACCTCCAAGGATAACTCCTTGGGTGGGGGATCTGATAAAGAGCCCCTCATCGTGACCCCACTGAGTGTGCGCGCTCCTCCCGCTCCCAAGCCGAAGATCCAGACCGCCTGGAACGCAGATATGTTGGACGATGATGACGACGAGTAAGTCTTTCCTTCTTCGTTCTAGTCAAACATTTTCTTCTCGCTCCTCCTGACGTTATTGTTTTCCTTCATGATAGGCTCCAGTCCATCAGCCCCGGCCGGTTTGCCTCTTCCCTTCCTCTCGAGAAGAGGAAAGATGTTGCTGCTGCGGGTGAAACTCCTACTGCTGGGACCGTCCAGAATTCGCCGAGCCCAGCTCCCACAGCCGCGGCTACGGATTACAGGCTCCCTAGCTTTGCAGTTGGGGCCTCGGCTTCGAAAGAAGTGTCGGGTAGCTCGGCTGATCCTCTGTGCATTGCCCAGGGCCAGGTAAATTTTGTCATTTTTCCTTGCATTCTGCACTTCGTTCTTTTCTATGTTTTTATCGGGTGCACGGCAGTGCTCCCGATGGGAGTAGCCCCCGAGGCTGTAGTCAATCGCTTGCGATTGGCTACAAGCTCAAAACTTCAAGCTTCTTCTCTTTCTTGACTTTATCGGGTGCACGGCAGTGCTCTCGATGGGATTAGCCCCCGAGGCTATACTCGACTGTTTACAGTCGTGAATAGGCTCAATTTCCTTCCATTTTCGCTAACTTCTTTCTCTTTGTGTTTTGCAGTCTCTGCTTGACTCTCTCGCAGCCTTTGGTCGACGCGTAGTTTCGACTGAGTCAGATTGCGTGATCCTTCGGGCTGATCGTGATCGACTCGTCTCAGATAATCAAGCTCTCCAAGGTAGATTTACTCGTTCCTTTCGCTTATTCTTTCTGATTGTGTGAATCCCTTATGTTGAAATTTGTTGCTGTGTAGCCCAAGTTGATTTTCTGAAGACCGACAAGACCGATGCCATCCCTTGGGTGACCACCCTCGAGGCGGAGTTGGAGGCTGTCCGAAAGGAACTTGAATCCTCTCGCAATCAGTCGAATGGCCTCGAGAGGAAGTTCGTTGAGGCTCAGGACGCTTTAAAGCGACTGGAGGAAGCTAGAACCAAGCAGGACAACGATCTCGTTGACTTCCTTCGCCCTCTGGCCCAGAATTTCGCAAGTAACTTGCACTTAGCCTCTGTCGTTTATCGACTAGCTAGTATGTTCTTTGGAATTAATGTTCTCTGTGTAGATCTTCTTTGCGTTGCGCTGGAGCTGCCCGGGGTTCAACGGGTGGACGCCTTAACGGATTCTTGCGCTCAGCTTCGTAGGCATGCGAGTGGAATTTGCTCCCTCGTTGGCAATGCCACTCGAGTGTTGACGCAACTCCACGAGCGTCTTCTGGTTGATGTCGCGGTTCCGCCTACGCTGGATGGTCTCCTGAAGGTTTTCCTGGAGGGCGATCTCCTTCAGACCTACTCGGTCGCTCAGTCAGAGTGTGGGGCGAAGACTGCTATCCAGTTCGCGCTGGCGTACGGAGTCGCGGGCTTGGACGAGGCATACTCGAACCTCCCCGTCGATGCTACTACGGGCAGAAAGGTAGCGCTTCGTCCTTTCGGCGATCCGGCTGGAGTCCTTGCCCGGAAGTTATCTGACTTGATTGCCCATGCTAGTCGCAGGGGGCAATCTGCCGCGAGTGGCAGCACTTCTGTAGTTCCTTAGGATATACTTTATGTAGTTTGCTCTTCCGATGTAATGAACCTTGGGATGTATTCCTGTATTCTGTCTTTAATCGAAATGTTCTTTTGATATCTGAGATGTGGTTTCTTGCGATTGATTGTTATGAGTTCCTCCTGATGGGAGTAGCCCCCCGAGCACCTGCCAAATAGGTGGTTTATTTATCTGATGGGGTATCTTGAATTCTTCCTTAACTTTATTTATCTTCTTCCAGGTAACAGGTGCTGTCGCAGAGTCTTCGAGTGGATCTGCTGCACAAGCAGATCATCTTGTTGCTGTTGTTGGTACTTTTGCCGGCCTCCGTGACCGTGTCGCAGATGGTGAGCGCAACCTAAAAGCTTTGCGTGGAGTGGCTGATGTAGCTAAGTCTAAGCAGAAGCTTGCGCCTGAACGTGAGCAGTTTGTGATGGAAGAGTTGGCAGCTGTCGCCAAGGATATGCTTTGTAAGTGCTTCAGCCCCCTAGCATTTTGTTCGATTGTATCTTTTTTTCTTTTCTTGACTCTGTAGCTTTGTTTGTAGTTGTTCAGCCTGACGAACGGTGTGAAAAACATTATGTGGAAAATCATATTCTTCACGAAGTCAGCAGCTCAAAACCACATGCAAACAACTTCTGGTCCGACCGTAGTCGAGGCTTTGTTCTGGCTACTCTGAAGTATCGTGTGGGCCAGGCGAAGATACTCGTTGATCGTTGTCACGAGGCCCTTATAGCTTTGAATTGCTTTCTATCCGCTGGAGAGAGGTCCAGAAGACTTGAGCCAGCTACTCAAAATTTTTGGTCGAGTAGGTGAAATTCGCGGGTGCGTCCGCCAACAGCTGATCTGTGGGGCCTTAGTAGCACTTGCTTTTGTCCTATTATGGCATCCTGAGGTCAATCTCAAATCTGTGGCTAGGCTCCCAAATGCTCCAGTCGATATGACCTCTCATTATACAGTCGTTCGTCCTGTAGCAGAGGAGATTATTCGACTGACTTCTGAAGAGGTTAATCGAGTGTTAGCTGAGGAAACTGCTCGTCGCCATATGTAAATGTAGGATGTATGTATCCTGTTGTTTTTGTATAGTCGTCTTGAAACTTTATAAGGTGCCAACCTTGTTTGTATTTTTGTATTTGTAAATGATGCTAAGTTAGGCGTAGCCCCCGTGTGTTTGGGGTGTATACCTGTTATTTAGCGTGTAGAGATCAACAACTTGAGAAACTATGGTTGAGAAACCATGTATTTTCTTAATATGACTGAGAACCATGTAATTTCTTTGAGTTACAGGATGGCTAGTATAGCCTTATTTTCGCGAATGGAATAATCCTAAGGATAGAATTTGCGGAGTTGCGCAACATTCCATGGATTGGAGTAGATGCCACCGGTCTCGGGGTTCTTCAGTCGATAAGCGCCACCAGGGATAACTTCGTGTATTATGAAGGGTCCTTCCCACGTTGGCTCGAACTTGTGTCCTTCCTTCTGCTTGAGTCGCAGCACCAAATCTCCTACCACGAAAGCTATGTGGCGTATACGGCGGCTGTGGTAGTTGCGCAACGACTGTTGATATACTGCGGATCTTGCGAGTGCAATGTCGCGTATCTCGTCGAGTGCATCCACGTCTTCCGCGAGTGCCCTGTTAGAGGTTTCTTCGCTGTAAGCGACGACTCGTGGGGTACTGAACTTGACATCTTCGGGAAGAACTGCTTCAGCTCCGTATACCATGAAAAATCGCGTGTAGTTTGTTGATCGATTCGGGGTCGTGCGGAGGCTCCATAGTACGGAGGGTAACTCCTCTGCCCAGTGCCCTGCCGCTGGGTGCAAACGATCGAGTAGCCGTTTCTTTATTCCAGCTGAGACCAACCTGTTGGATCGTTCGACTTGACCGTTGGTTTGCGGGTGAGCCACAGAGGTGAAACTGAGGGTGATTCCCTTTTCCTCGCAGAACTGCTCTGTTTCCTTTGTTGTAAAATTGCTTCCATTGCTAGTGATGATGTTGTGTGGTATCCCAAATCTACACACGATGGATTCGAGGAATTTTACGGCGCATTGAGCGCTGGCCGAGGTGACTGGCATGGCTTCAATCCACTTTGTAAATTTGTCCACTGCAACGAGCAAGTGCGTGTATCCTCCGGGTGTTGATTTTTTCAGTGGTCCTACCATGTCTAGCCCCCGTTGTGCAAAGGGCTAGGCGATTGGGATCATGTGGAGCTCAGTGGCAGGGGCGTGTGGCTTGGGCGTAAATCTTTGGCATGCATTGCATTTGTCGACTAGATCCTTTGCATCCCTGGCCGCTGTGAGCCAGTAGAATCCTGCGCGAAAAGCTTTACCCATGATTGCCTTCCAGCTAGCATGGTGTCCGCAATATCCTTGGTGTATATCCCGTAGTAGTTCCATGCCGTCCTCGGGCGCTATGCATCTCTGCAATATACCTGATATGCTTTGTTTGTAGCTCTCCATTGAGTACTCGAAAAGCTTTGTTGCGTCGTACTATCTGTCGGGCTTCGTGAATATCTGTTGGGAGCTGCTTGTTGGACAAGTAGTCGAGGTATTTCTGCGTCCAGACTGATTCAACCAGAAAAAATTGTCTCAAAATGTTGTGGGTCAGTTCAATCATAGCAGTTTGCGGGCTGACCTCCGTCTCCATTGTTGCGGGTGCTTCTGCTGATTTTTGACCTTGACTGAGCGCTTGATCATCCTCTCGAAGTATATTCCAGGCGGTATGGGTGTGTTGGTAGAACCCATGTTTGCCAATTTATCTGCTTCTTCGTTGCTGGATCGCGCAATGTGCTTTAGTTCGCACCCTTGGAAACTTCCTTCGAGTAGGTTGTACATGTCTCGATAAGCGACCATGTTCTCTGCGATGGCGTCGCATTCTTTCATTGTTTGTTGTACTATGAGGTTTGAATCTCCATGGCTCCACATGCAATTGCCATCTTCATGCCGTGGAGGAGGCCCTCCTACTCTGCGTCATTGTTTGATGCTGGGTCGTCGGGTGGAAAATCTAATCGCAGGACATACTGCAACTTGTCACCTCTGGGGGATATCAGGACTACCCCGGCTCCAGCTTCTTCGTTTCTCTTCGACCCATCGAAACACATTATCCAGTTGCTTGTATACTCTGGAGGGCCTGGCGTTTGTAGTTCTGTCCACTCGCTTAGGAACTCTACGAGTACTTGTGATTTGATAGATTTGCGACCCGCATATATGATGTCCCAGGCGCCGAGCTCGATACTCCACTTTGCAATTCTTCCGGATGCCATTGGGTTATTCATGATAGTACCCAGTGACGCGTCTGATGGAGGGATGATAACCCGGTAGGCCAACGCCAAGGAGTAACTCGGCCCAAAGGACGCTGCACAAGACCCGGCTTAAGATAAAGGAGTTTCTAGAAGGCCCAAGAGCGTAGGCCTCGTAACCCGGATTGTGGGTTCCGATAAGGAAGTTTAGGGTTTGTAAGCAGTGTCCGGGTAGGATTCAGAGTGCGCCTTGCAGAATAGGCCAGGGGGTCCGTGTGACGCCCCGAGATCGGGCACTATGCAGATTTCAGCATTCCCACCAAAATCCACATAATAACCGATTCCAGGTTGCCACGTCTGATAACATTACAACAGTTCACGAATAATCCACAACAACAACAGAACAAATATATACAAGAAGACTCAAACGAGTCAAGGATACAACTGATACAATACAAAGATCCAAATAACAGCGGAAGAAACAACATAGTGTCCGACTACGGACAAGATACAAATTGGACTAAGAGTCCTGAAGATAACCGAGAGCGTCCAATCCCTGCCCAGGCCAAGCCGGAGGGATTTCCCAAGCTAACGTCGCCAGACTTCAAACCTGTTGACTGCAATGTTGAATATGCAGCCGCAAAAAAAAAGGATTCGTGGGTCAGTACGGTTAAGTACTGGCAAGTGGATAAACCATACTCACAAGATACCAGCGTATCCAATCATCACAAGATACAAATACTTTGGGTACAACGGAAAGGAAGGGATTAGTGCAAAGAAGCGGCAGCGGGCTGTACTAACCAACTACAGAAACACGCTACAACTTCCGGCTAAAAGAGGGGGATAAGATAGCGTATCGTAACCAACTAGTACTAACCACCCAAACAAACCCATCCAATGTTACCCCCTACTAAGGAAGCAACCCAAGGATAACTCACACTGTTGGATTAATGATGGATCAAGTTATTGTGTCAATAAGACTATTACTAGTCAAATTATCATTAGTTAGGTGTAAGTTGTTCTGAGTACTTGTTAGCCAGTACTTTCACCAAGTCATCCATAACCGCGGAAAACACGGCTTCTCGAGAAGATTTATCCCTGCAGGGGGTGCTCCAGTACCCGTACACACTCAAGCCACCAACTAAAACTCAGGTTGGCTCGACACGACCCAAACCGTCTCTACATCCCATCCTAGGAGCCACGGAGCTATAAGGTCCCAGCCACACAGCCGAATACTCAGCGCAGGTGTGCAAAACTCCCGCAGGACACAACACCCCGGCACTACAGGCCTCGCCCTATATGCATCATCATCATCATTATCAGTAACCATGGGGGATCAACCCATTATGCAAAGGAGCAAATGGAACACCCGAACTAAGTGTGGCTCTTCGGACAAGCTGCAGATCAGGTCTAAGTCGAGGGGGGTCCCATACTACCTCCCGGATGCGGTGAGCACGCTCATCATGGATCAGTAGACAAGACCCCTTTCCTAATTAGGGTCGACACTAGCAGGCTCCAAAACCCTAACCCGGGCCTCCTGCCGGTGCCTTAACATCAAATTATTATTACCCAAAACATTAACATGTTGTTGATTGAATTGAAACCCAACTATCCACTAAACAGGTGATACGACAAAGGACAACAGGACTCGAGCACAAACAAACCTAAGCATGCAACTACGACACGAGGGCCAACAAGGCAAACAAGCAACAATTAATAGGAAGTGGGAGGAAGGCTATATCATGGCTGCAAGGTAACATATGATGGGATCGAGACACAAGCATCGAATCAAAAGGCTAGAATAAGAACAACGGAAAGAATCAGTAACACGTGATGAAAGGCAGCCATTTGGCAGCAAGTGAGTATACTTGCCTGGAATCCAGCAAGTAGAGGTACATTCGAAGAACTTGTCGCTGCTCACATCATCTCAACGTCCTATCCGCGAAGAAGCAACGAACCTCGAACAAACACCGGATACAACAATTACTTCTACGGCAAAAGATCCAGCATGATCCTATTTTATATGCATGACATGGCAAGATGCATGAGAGGAAACAACTTAAGCAATTTAATCGGCACCGGAGTCCGGAGAAATAGGAATTGGTTCACGTTGTTTATCCACACAGCAATTTAATTGTGGTTTATCATGGCAAATAATAAAAGAGGTGAGCCGGGCAATTTAAATGGAATGGGCAAGAGTTGGAATTAATTAGCCCACACATTCCATATGTTGTCATATAGATGAACATGCATAACAAAATCTAAAATGCACAAGATAAGATGCAAACAGAGATATGAATGGCATGAACATGTTAATGGCATGTTTCTGATATGCAAACATATTTTAATTGTCCAATTTGGAATTTAATTGAGCAAGTTGCCAATTTAACAATATTAAATGAATTAAATGAGGAATTAAATGTTGCATCAATTTTAATTGTTCAAAACAGTAAACAAATTTTATATTTGGGTAGATCATTTAATTTTAATTGGAAAACACATTTTATTTGTTGAAATTGGAATTAAAATGAATTAGTTATGAATTTGGCAATTTAAATTGCATTAAATAAGAAACAGTTGTTTTCAGCAATTTAAATTATTCAAAACAGAAAACAAATGTTATATTTGGAAAGAGCATGAAATTTTGGTTGAAAAACATATTTTATATGGGCCATTTGAAATATATTTGAATTTGTTATGGATTTAATCAAATTCATAAGAGTTATTTGAATTTGAAGTTTTGAAAATATTTGGAATGTGCAAAACAGTAAACAAAATACATATTTGAAAAGTTCATAATTTTCTGATTGGGATACATATTTTGTTTGTGCAAATTGGAGTTATAATGAATTAGTTATGTGCATTTGAATATTATGGTGTTTTTCTGAAAAGTGCAGGGACATACTCGTGATGGAAACATCAGAAGGGAGGGCTCCGGTACGAAAAAAAATGGAAAGGACAGGGGCCTAAACGCAAGGTCGAGATCAGATCTGGATCCAGGACAATGAACACCGAAGAGGAACCTAGCCTGAGACGATGACAGGTGGACCCCACGGTTCCACGCTGGAAAGATGCAAAAAGGTTGGGAATTGCCTTCCCCAGGAATCGAACTCGTGACCTCCTCTGTGCGGAGAGGATGTGCAACCACTGTGATGTGCTCGAGCTTGTGATTGAAGTCACAACAGACCGAATAATACATGGTATAGGCGGATATCTGAACCAACTGAACGAAACAGATGAAGATGACGATGGCGGACAGATGCAGTCGGCGGCGCATCCTACAGCGGGCGACGTGGGAATTGTGCTGCTCGACGGCAAGCACAGAGAGCAAGAGGGTAGGGTAGAGAAAAGGGCCCCGAAGGACGGTAACTCACAGAGGTTGTTGGCGTGGGCGTTCCTTCCCGTGGCAGTGCAGGTTGTCGAGGAAGTGGCCATGGTGATTGTTGCCGGCGGAGCTCGAAGAGGCCATCACTCCGATCCCTCTCCTCGCCTCCTGATTCACTGAGGCGGAAGGGATTGTTGTGGAGGTTCCATCCCCGCTCACCGTAGCCCTCCGCGGCGGCCACACGACGGTGTAACGAGCTCACGAAAACATCCATGGAGGTCCTCTAGATGATTCAGAAAATAAACAGAGAGGAGGAGAGAGGTAGGTGGCGGCGATGGGAGAAGGAGGAGGGGAGAAGGGGGCGGCCTAGGGTTAGGGAAGGAACCCTAGGGGCTAGATATAGGGTGAAGGGGGCAGGTGAGGTGGGGAGCTCGGTGACAGCGACGTTCCCAACCTCTCTGTTTCGTCCGTACGAGGAAGACGACGTTTGGGGGGGCTGGGCTTAGGAAAAGGCCCATGGTGGGCTGGGGAAAAAAATGGGCTGTGGGTTGGCCTGTCTCCCACAGCTCACCTTTCTTTTTATTTTTCATTTTCTCTTTTTTTTGTGAGAGATGAAAGAGAGAGAGGGATAAAAAGGAGGGTTTTGATTCTTTATTTTATGCATAATTTTTCTAATGAAACAAATAACAGCAAGATTGGAGTTATGTTAATATTATTTCCAAAAATTTGAATTGGCCAAAGATTTAAAATGGCTATTTGGATTTTAAATAGGATTCATAATGATTTGATTTCTTAAGCAATTTTATTCCATAAGCTCAAACAATTATGAAAACATTATTGAATTTAATTATTTGCAAGAATTTAATTTTTAAACCCACATTTGAAACATGCCATACATGGATGGATTTGATTTGAATTTGTTATTTGAAATTCATATAGGGTTTTCATATAGAGTTGAGTTTTTTTAAAATAAACAAGTTTCATTTAATAAGATCAAACACTATGAAACTTAGTGAGTTTTAAAATGTTTGGAAGATTTTTTTTTAATTCTTAAACCACAATTGGGATCATGCCCATTATGATTGATTTTGAAGTGAATTTGAATTTGCCATTTAGGGTGTTGATTAAAGGGAGTTTTTATTTAACAAGCAATTTAAATAAATTCAACTTCAAACTACTGAAAAAAAAACAATTTGAGGTATTTAGTTTGCAACTTTCAATTGGAAATTTTAGACTTGTTTTGAAAGTTTAAATTGGTTTGGATTTTTGAGTGGTTTTGAGAACAGGATGCAATGCATATGATGCATGTGATGCAAAAAGAAAAAGGAAAGCAACCAATTTTCTACTTAGGGGGAACACCCCAGGTGTTACAGTCCGGATATTATATAGGCCGGCCCCTAGGGTTAGACGAGAGAGATCCAAGAGTTAGAGCAATATCGCTAGGTATCGAGTATCCAGTGTAACACGAGAGCTGAATTAATAGATCGAGATCGGAGACTCGACGACTTGATTGCCGGCTACCAGATCGCATATCATCATGTTTTCCCTTGAGCTAAACCCTCTCCCAAACACCAGAGTCGTCTTGCCCCAAGATAAGTTACCCCCGGTAACGTCTGCCGTGATTATCCCACGACAGTTGGCGCCCACCGTGGGGCCTACGTCCAAGGCTGTTTACATCACGGGAGAAGCTCGGAAGAACATGGAGAACTTTGTCATCGGCGAGATCTACACCGACCCCGAAGGAGAGAAGATGGTGGACGATTCCGGCTGGGGGCCAGAGTCGGATCTGCTCAAATCCGGATCTGTCGTGACAATCGGCCAGATCAACGTCTTCGTCGGCATGGTACGTACGTCCGGTTCAATCCCTGACGATTTCGAATTTGATTCTGTGTCAGGGGAGGCCACCCACGCTCAATCAGATGGAGAAGAATCGGTCGGGACGGTAGATCCGACAGAAGAGCCCCCCACGAAGAGGGAACAGCCGGAGGAGCCGGCATGGACCCCGCGTGGCCGGGTCATGAGAGAAGACGATACCGAATCCATCCTGCATCTGCTGGAGAACCGGTACGAGGAAAATAGCAGCAAAGAGAAAGTGTACGAGTCCGCGCCGAGCATTGTGCGCCAGGTTGCGGTTTACACGGATCCTGCGACCAATCTTAATCAGGGGAACGTGACCGCGTCCACGGTCGGAGTAGCACAAACATTGGCCCAGCAGCAAGATCCGGTTGACGGAAATCCGGTTCTCACCCGGGTTGACGGAGAAGCAGCATCAGTTACCAGTCACGCGGCGGACAGTGAGTTGCAGGCAAACATGTTTGGATATCTGGCAAACCGAACGCCGGGGGCGGGTCCTTGAAACCCGCAACACCCGGCCCTATTCAACAACAACTTGATTCTGGATCCAACCGTTTTAGCTACAGGTATTACTCCGGAAAACGCGGCGGAACGTGTCAGAGATCTGGACGTAGCCCGCCGTGCATTGGAGCAACAGAGAAGGCAAGTAGAAGCGGAAAGGCAGGAGATGGCCACCCGCCAACGCGAGCTGGATGCATTGGAAACCCGGCTCCGAGAAGAGACAACCAGGGCGCGTCAAAGGCATCAAACCATGTTACCAGCAACGGGTGGAGTTATAAATCCGACCAACCTATTTATCACACCTCAGGATCAACCGATTCCAGCAGCAGACCAAGGAACCGTACAGCAACCTGTTACTGGAGGAGCACAGCCGGCAAACACACAAGCCGGGTTACCCACATTACAGACTGGAGTCACCGCCGGCAATACATTACCACCACCACCATCACGATTTCGCACGCCAGCAGGTCATTACAACAACCCCATGGATAATGTGTATGCTGCAACGTTAGCATTGAATCAGATCCCCGTAAGAGAGTCACCCCATGCGGAGCAGACCCGACGGGCGATCGAGTTATTGCATACGGCAGTAGCACAGCAAGTTAATTACCCGGATCACAGAAGCGGGATGCATGGGACACCATATGTCAGCCAACAACGAGCTAATACCGGCAATATTCAGACAAGTTCAGCACGGCGGAGGGCGGAGCAGCATCAAATGCCGCCCCCTCCCCGCGTTCAGGCAGTACCAGCAGCATCAGCAGCACAAGCCATCGTGGATAGCTCCAGAGCCAGGAGGGCCGCGGCCGGGTCTGCAGTGCACGGGCCACCAGCCGTACCGCGCCCAACCGCACCTCCCGCAGGGTCACACGTTTCCCGAGTGAGGCCAGTTCCGACTAATCTCGCTGGGCCTAAGTGCCTGTCGGACAACATCAGGGCTGAGCCTTACCCGGATAAATTCAAGGAACCGGGTAAAGTGGTGAATTATGAGCCGACTATGGATCCGGAAACATGTTTGAGCAACTATGAGATGGCAATGTCGATTCGCAACGCAACTGAAAATCTTCAAGCCAAGTTCATGTACTTAATGATGTCAGAAGGAGCGGCAAAATTATGGTTCAATAATCTACCAGAGGGATCTATCAAGTCGTGGGAAGAGTTAAAAACTGCATTTATCAAACATTTTCATGGAACGTGCAGAAAGCTATTTACTATTGATGACCTAGAGCGATGTGTCCAAAAGAAGGGAGAATCGGCGCGCAGCTGGGTGCGCCGGGTTATGGAGATACTTCACTCATCTACGGATATTCAACCCAAAGATGCGCTACAAGCTATGGCGAAGACGTGCAAGTACATACCTTTAGTGCAGAAGTTAACTCGCATGAAATCTAGTCGAAATGCTTCAGAGGTTACGATGGGAGAGCTAATGGATGCGTGCAACAAACACGCCGCAACGGATACTACAGAAGAGGACGTCGATGACAAGAAAGCAAAAACAAATACAAATGGAAGAACCGGCAATGGATCAACGCCGGGTAACAATGGGGGTAACAATGGGAACAACCAGAACAAGCGCCCGTTTGAGGGAGGCTCCGAGTTTGTTGCTAGCATGGAAGCCGGGTCTTCGAGACCTAGGGCAGAAGGAAATTTCAATACTGGAAACCACAATGGAGGAAATTATCAAGGACCGCCAAGGCCGGGTAACAATTGGGATATCTTCAGAATGGCGTGCCCAAAGCACAGCAGGAACGGTAGGCCGGCTAACCACTCATTGGAGCAGTGCGCGGACCTACAGAGATGGAAGAATGAGGAGATAAACAAGGCCATGCGAGGTGCAGGTCGGGAAGGAGGACCGGGTCCGGGTGGAAACCCGGGCAACGGCCCACCCCCAGCCGGTAACCCGGCAGGCGGAAATCCGGGTAACAACCAAGGGGGAGCTGGAGGTTTCCAAGCCAACCCTAAGAAATTGGGACAATATCACGTGCATACCACAGGAATTTCTAACAAGGATAAAAGGATACTGAAACAAGCAGTAAATTCGGTTTCTTCGGCTCTCCCGAGATACCTGAGATGGTCAGAGCAGGACGTAACATGGAGCAGAAGAGATCACCCGGAAAGGATAGAACACCCGGGAGTCCTAGCATTGGTGGTTGCACCACAGGTCAATGGTTATGAGCTGAAGAAGGTCCTAATGGACGGTGGAAGTAGCATCAATATCTTGTATTGGGAAACCTTTCTACGCATGGGCCTCAAGGAGTCTCAGCTACAGAAAAGTTCAACAGTCTTTCACGGGATAGTGTCGGGTCACTCAGCGTGCCCCGAGGGAAAAATAGCATTGGAGGTAGCTTTCGGAGAATCAAAGGACAATTTCCGGGTTGAATGGCTCACTTTCGAGGTGGTTAAGTTGCGCAGTCCTTATCACGCGCTATTCGGAAGGCCGGCTTATGCTAAGTTCATGGCTAGGCCGTGTTATGTGTATCTACAGCTAAAAATCCCGGGTCCTAAGCAGACCATCACCATACATGGAAGCCGGGATATAGCAGCTGAGTGCGATGAAGGAGATGCAGCCATGGCGGAGCAAGATTGCAGAAAAGAGGAACTCAAGTATTACCGGTCTCAAGTAGACCCCGGATGACAGAACAGCGCTAAAAAGGCCAAATACTGAAGATGAGAGAGCAAAATTTAAGGCAGCACAGGACACAAAGATGGTGGCTTTCATCGAGGGTGATCCCTCCAAACAATATGCCATAGGAGAAGAAATTGCACGGCCACTTATAACCGGCTGCACCATGGAAGTACCCACCCCGGGTTGGCTAGCAAACCCGGTACTCATAAGGAAAAAGACCAACGAGTGGAGAATGGGTATTGATTACACTAGCCTGGGTGGCGATCCCCAAGAATAATTAAACGATGTAACATGCAGCAGGTTTCAGACGCACTCTTTTCCTATCCAGGGTACCTAAGGGGACTGGAGGGTTTTTAATGAGGCGGCTTGCTGACCTAACTTTCTCATATCAACAAAGAGATGGTTAAGCGATATATCTCCTTCACACGTTTTATCAAGTTCTATTTTGCTGTTATGTTTTTTACTTTTCTTCCAGGTAAGTATTATTTATTGTTTCCTTAGAGCATTAGTTTCCTTAGTATGTTGCATATATTTAGGTCTTGGGGGCTGATTGCTTGAATAGCACAGTTACAAACTCAAAGACCCGGCCATGATGCCTATGAGTTATAAGGGCCGATTACTCGCAAACGAGTATGGCTGCAATCTTATAACCGGACAAAGGAGCCAAATTTCTTGAATTTTCTTACTTAAGCTCGATGTGACTCGCACTAAAGTGGCATGATTTGCTCGCTTACGATTACAATCAGCCATGATGCCCAATGGGACTTGGCTGTCCCTGTTTTCGTATAGATGTAACAACATGGTATCCACGCGAAAGCCGGCTTACAGTACAAGAGAGTCAAAAGGGTCATCTAAACCACAAGTTATGCAGAGTACAGGGTTAATAACCGGAAACTCAAAGTCTATCAAGCATAACTTCAACACCTATGTGAAACGGCTCTAGGTTTTGGGCTTAGCGGAAACAACCTGTTTTCTTTGAGAAACCTCACACCCCAGACTCGGAATTTCGGGTCTTGGGGACTGGGGATTTTGAAGAAAAAAGAGGCAAGCTATCTAGCTATTAAGCACCAAAAACCCACAAATCCGGGTCTTAGGGACTTGGGGGCTTAGAGAAAAGCCCACCTGTCAAAACCCACCAGACCCGGAAACTGAGTCTCGCAAAAGGAACCATAAAGAAAGTCGGAGTATCAAGAGAAAATAAGCTCAAAGGCACATGAATATCAAAATCATCCAAAGGCCTGAAGGGCCACGAAGTATATTAAGGCATTAAAGTGCATTACAACTCGCGATACTAGTATCAAAGGTGCACAGGCGCACCGTCAAAAATAATTGTTCAAAGGGCCCATCGGCCGACTGACGCATATGAAATAACATCGGATAGAAAGTATCACTCGGCATCCGGGTCTGAGGCATCCATCTTCCCCTTGCCTTTGCCAGCCGGGTCTTGTTCCTTAGCTTGCCCTTCAGTACCCTTGGTAGCAGCAACACCCGGATCAGCAGTAGTGCCGGCCCGGGCAGGAGGAGGGACAATCGGCGTGGAGGTAGCAGGCGCAGAATCGGCCTCAGCCTTCTTCTTCGCGGCCTCCTCTCTCAGCTGGGCAGCCTCCGCCTTCCATCGGGCTAGCATATCGTATGGCTTGGGAAGATCCGACTTGATAGCCTTGTCGTCAGAATCATACGCTGGAATAATGACACTAAGGTCCAAACCATCGGCAATCATGCTGGCCGGGTGACGGACTTCCTTCTGGATGGCCTTGAAATTTTTCGGGGAGAACTTGGATCCATCGTGATTAAATTCCGGAAACCCGCCCATAAGCTTGGCCGGCTCGAGCTTAGGAAAATAAGCTTTAGCCAGCGCAAGCCCCCGGGTTACTCCAACCCGGCAGGACGAGCGCTTCCAATGCCAAATCCACTCGGGAATAGTGGAGCATGCGTCCAGCAGTTTCTTCAGGTTGTCGTGCCCAACACCCGGCCATCGCAGTTCTTCAAGAATCCACTTGGTTCCGGCACAGAGCTGCCAGAGAGTGCTCTTGATGGTTTTCAACTTGGCAATGTCATCTTCGTCCGGGATTACTTCATCCGGACCTGCAAGAAAACTCAATGAATAAGGAAACCCGGCTATTTATCAGAATGAGAACCCGGATCATGATTATCAAGTTAAGAATTATACCGGTCAAAGCACGATATGTATCAGCGATTTGAACAGAAAGCGTCGTCAGCTTATCTTCTGCTGCATGAGCCCTCCTTCTATACTTCCTTGTGATCTTCCCGCTCCTCCTAGCTTCAGCTTCAGCCGACTCGCGCAGAGCCGACTCCTTCTCAGCAAGCTTGGTGGCCTTCGCCAATGCTTTCTCAGATTGGGTAACGAAGGCCTGCGTGGACACAAGGAAGGATTAGCCGGATAAAAAGCAAGCTATCAGTCGGTTATACCACGAAGTTCCAAGCAAATTATCAATAAATTCACTCGGAACTTGGGGACTAGATAATGATACAGGCAATATTGCTCGGATTTACCTCATGTTTAGCTATCAAAGCTTCTAAGATATTCTCTTCATCGGCCCTCAAGGTGTGCAGGGCATCAAGCATCTGGGAGAACGTCATGTCTTCAGGCCTGACACCGGAAGAGCCGGCTGCTTGATCGCGTGGCGGGGTAACTTTCCCCGACTTTGGGGTTGATACCCGGACTGTCTGAGTGTCCGGGTTTGGAAAACTCACCCTTGTGTCCAGGATCTCAATTTCCTCGTCCACTGCCTCTTCGGACGACTTTGGAGACCCGGCTGCCTGGTGAGCCGGGTCAACAAAGGGGTCTTGTTCTTGATTGCCTTCAACAACGCCGCCAGTCGCGGCGTCCATATCATCAGTCGGCTCATCCGTCTTCGGATTACCCGTCCCCATGTTCTCCAAGTCGCTAAGTGTGGCTTGGGCACTAAGGAAAAAAGAAAAGAGATTGTTAGCGACAGTGGATGAAAATTATCAAGTATATAAGGATATCATATAGTGAACTTACCTGGTGTTTACGGTGAAATCTGGTGGGAGCTCGCTGCTGGAAGCGGATGAAACAGTCGCAAAAACCGATAGCGGAACCCGGAACTGCCCAGCCCGACGATGGTTGGGGGAGGGGTGACGCCGAGGAGAATTGGAAGGGTTAGGTGGTGGAGTACCAGCGCGGCGGACCGGTGAGGTGGCGATACCCGGGTTGAGGGGATCGTCACCCGGGGAACTCCGCGTCACTCTACGCTTGGCCGGAAGAGAGTCCTTCAAATGGGGTGAGTTGGATAATTGTTGATTAAGTTTTCGCATGTTATCAAAGGAATAGGGTTCGGAGGACATAAGGGAGAAGGGAACCTTGGACACCACCCCCTGGTCTTCCTCTTGGCCCGAACAACTGCTTCTTGTTCAGGGTCGCTTTGATCGGATTCGGTGGCCTCCGGGTCTCCCTCGTCCTTGTCATCTTTGTCCTCCAACCCTATAAGCCGAATATGCACAGTCAGAAAAAGTTAGATGTGCGAGCAAAATGGCGCAAGTGAGATTGGTAGAAGACCCGGATAAATACCTTCGTCGTTGTCAGCCGGCTCTTCATCTTCTTCCGGGTCTCCGGAAGAAGGGGAGGTCTCGACGTTCCAGAAGGCGTCATCGGACTGAGATAAAAACATGGAAGTGAGAACTAACAGCTGTATCAAGTCAAGGAGTGGGAATAAATTTACGAGTATCGGTCTTACCGCTGGAGCCGGATTTTCCCGGGTGAACGCCGGTAACCCGGCGATATTCTTGATCACCTCCAACTTTTCCGTCAAGAAGCTCTTGATGGTCTTGTTGGTGTCACCAGCTGGATAATTCTTGGAGGAGTATCGGAGCGCGTCAGTGACGTGCCCCGAGTATTCGTACATCAGCTTGGTGCGGATGGAATTAGGCTGGATCCGGAAATCCACCCATGTCTTGACCAAATTGAGCCCAAGGAGACCTTGGGCGGAAAGGACGGATATTTTTGTGAGGAGGGGTTGGATCTCCTCCCTGTCCGAGTCAGGGGCGAAGGCGTTGAAGTTTTCAGAGATATCAAGGAGACCCTCCGAATAACCCGGCAGCTTCCTCTCGCCGGGTGGGGAGGTGTCTCGGCAGTAAAAGTAGGAAAGTTGCCAATGTTTGACATGGGAATTGAGAGTGAGGTTTGTCATAGGAGAATTCTTGCGACGTTGGATAGAAACCCCGCCGCAAGCAAGAAGTGCGCCGTCACTGCTTTCGCGGCACGGCTTGCACTGAAAGAGTTCGATAAAGAGAACCAAACTTGGCGGAGTGCACAAGTATGACTCGGAAAGAACGATAAAATGGGTTATATTCAACATAGAGTTAGGCCCTATGTCGAACACCCGGAGGCCATAATGGCTCAGGACTTCACGGAAGAAAGGGTGACCCGGAGGACGGAACCCCCGGGTCACGTGCTCTACGAAGCAAATTACCTCGTCATCAGCGGGTGTAGGCCGGGTCTCGTCACCCGGCACCCTCCAGTGGATGTCCTTCTGAGGAGGGAGGATCCCTAACTCGGCCAGTTCTTCTAGCTTGGCCTTGGTAACCGTGGATCGCGCCCAGTTGGCGGAGATCGATTGAGTCATCTGGGCTTTAGCCTGCTGTTTCCCTTGCTTCTTGGGGGCCATGGGTTCAGCCTGCGAAGCACAAGACGAGTGTACGAAGCATAAGACTCGGAAATCACGAATTATCCGAGTATAGGCAAGCGGTATCAGCCAGACAAAGAAACTAAGAATTATCCGGGTATCATTGTATGGAGCAAAAATTACAGGTTATCCGGGTATCGAGCAGCAACATAGAAATTATGGGGTACTTACGTATTGGTGATCGTTTGCGGAAGAAGGGTGATTGCCCATGTATCTACTGCAAGCAAAAGAACTGGAAGAAGTGGATTTTCCGGGTGTCAATCACGGTTGCTGAAAATTTGGGTGAAATGGATCTAGATTGAAAAGTTTGCGGATGATTTTGTGGAGGAATTGGTGATTAACGGCGATAGGGGAGTAATATATGACCATCTACCAAGCCATTGGACGTACTACCATGGAGTAGGCGACCTAATCCGGCGCGGAAAAGAAAATGGCCCGCGGTTGACTAGATCCGATCTAGATCGATTTGAGAAATTAAAAGGCCAGATTGATGGGGGCAAGGAACTCACCGGAGGAGATTGGAGTGATGCGCGGCGGCGGCAAATGGCGCACTCCGAATGCCCCTTTGCGGCTGTCGGCAAGCTGCTCGAGGGCGCGACGGTGGAGGTTGGCGGCGGCGCGGGACGAGCCGTGGCGGAACGTAGCCGGCGGCGGATTGGTTCCGGTGACGTACGCGAGGTCTCCGTGGCGGCGCTCTGTGAGCTCGGGTGCTGGAGTGAAGGGGAGGAAGAAGTGGACCGTTGGGGTTAGGTTATCCCCCGGGTGCCTATTTATAAGGTGCAGGTGGATAAACCTAGGCCAACGGGCGGAAGCCGGAAATTTCGGGATAAAAGATATCCGCCGGATTTTTCGGGATATACGTTAAAGTGCTAGATGGGATATCCGGACAGGATATGGAGGAAATTTCCCCGCGGAATCAGGATCAGTTATCAAGTGGTGCAAGCCGGATCTTTGACATTCTTACCCGGGCGTTGACCCGGAAATAGTAAAGAGGGATTTAGAGAAGGCCGGGTTATTATATGGCCACCATGGAGTTAGGCCTAGCTGTTTATCAAAGCAATCCAACCCGGCTTCTATGAACTTGTATGTTTGATATTCTTTACAGGGAATAGCGTGCGCTTCAAGGAGGATCTCATGAAGCCCAAGCTATTCTGGGGACTACTGATGGAGGGATGATAACCCGGTAGGCCAACGCCAAGGAGTAACTCGGCCCAAAGGACGCTGCACAAGACCCGGCTTAAGATAAAGGAGTTTCTAGAAGGCCCAAGAGCGTAGGCCTCGTAACTCAGATTGTGGGTTCCGATAAGGAAGTTTAGGGTTTGTAAGCAGTGTCCGGGTAGGATTCAGAGTGCGCCTTGGAGAATAGGCAGGGGGTCCGGATATTATATAAGCCGGCCCCTAGGGTTAGACGAAAGAGATCCAAGAGTTAGAGCAATATCGCTAGGTATCGAGTATCCAGTGTAACACGAGAGCTGAATTAATAGATCGAGATCGGAGACTCGGCGACTTGATTGCCGGCTACCAGATCGCATATCATCATGTTTTCCCTTGAGCTAAACCCTCTCCCAAACACCAGAGTCGTCTTGCCCCAAGATAAGTTACCCCCGGTAACGTCTGCCGTGATTATCCCACGACAGCGTCGTTTACCACCGTGACGGTGTGTTCCTGGAAGTAATGCTTGAGTTTTCGGGCTGTGAGCACCACACCGTACGCGAGCTTCTGGTAATGGGGATATCGATGTTTGCAAGGCGAAAGCACCTCGCTGATATAATATATTGGCCTTTGGATGCCATACGCCTTGCCGTCTTCCGGCGGTTCGACCACAATTGTTGTGCTGATGACCTGATTTGTTGCGGCTAGATATAGATACAGTGGCTCCCGTTCCTACGGTGTTGCCAGGATGCGCCTGCTCTGCAATGCTCGCTTGAGGTCCGCGAATGCTTTCTGTGCTTCGGGTGTCCACTCGAACTTATCCGTTTTCTCTAGTAATTTGTAGAAAGGCAATGCTTGCTCGCCTAGCCTCGCAATGAATCTGCTTAGGGCGGCTAGTCGTCCTGCGAGCTGCTGCACACCGCGGAGATTGGTTGGCTCCTTCATTGTAAGGATTGCTTGGATTTTCTCCGGGTTGGCTTCAATCCCTCGAGCAGAGACCAGGTACCCGAGAAGTTGCCCTGCAGGGACGCCAAAGATGCACTTGGTCGGGTTGAGCTTGATTCAGTATGCGTTCAACGCGTCGAATGTTTCTCTGATATCATCGAGGGGCGTATCCTCTACTCGAGTCTTGATTACGATGTCATCAACGTACACTTGTATGTTCTTGCCAATGAGCTTGGCGAGGCATTTTTGCATGCAGCGCTGATATGTTGCGCCTGCATTCTTTAGCCCGAAGGGCATTGTCGTGTAGCAGTAAACACCGTGGGGTGTGATAAACGTTGTCTTCTCCTCGTCCTCCTTTCTCATCCTGATCTGATTATAGCCCGAATAGGCGTCCAAGAAGGAGAGGCGTTGGCAGCCTGCTGTAGAGTCCACGATCTGGTCGATTCGTGGCAGGGGAAAGTTATCCTTGGGGCAGTGCTTATTCAACAACGTGTAGTCGATGCACACGCGAAGGATGTCATTATTCTTCTTCGGGACCAGCACCGGGTTTGCTAACCAGGTGGAAATTTTTATCTCGCGAATGAATTTTGCTGCGAGTAGTCTGTTTACTTCTTCTCCGAGTGCTTTTTGTTTGGGCTCTGAGAACCGTCGTGTGGTCTGCTTGATAGGCTTGGCGTCTTTGAAGACTTCGAGTGAGTGCTCGGCGAACTCCCTGGGTATTCCTGGCATATCTGAAGGCTGCCAGGCAAAAATTTCCCAATACTCACGGAGGAGTTCGATGAGCGCGCCTCTCTATGCTGGAAAGAGGGTGGTGGACACCATCGTCGCCTTCGCAGAATCCGTCGGGTGCACTTGATGCTTGCGGGTACCGCTATTTGTGTTGAACTCGAGCTCTGGAGCGTTCTTCTTGGTGAGAGGCATCATGGACTGATCCGTGGTTTTTGCTATCTCTTCCAGTTCTTCTTACATCCCGAAGGATTTGGCGATCTCGTTGAACTTGATGTCACATTTATTGGACTTTTGGAAATCACCGTCGATGGTGATTGTGCCATGTTCCCCAAGCAGCTTAAGCTTCAAGTATGCGTAGTGCGGTACTGCCATGAATCTGGCGAACGCCGTTCGACCAAGAATGGCGTGGTACTGTGAGGGCCAATAGACTACTTCGAAATCAAAAAATTCTCGCCTGTAATTACTTTGGTTGCCTAGCACCACATCCAGGTTGATTGTTCCGAGTGGACGGATTGCTTTCCCTTGAACTATCCCGTGGAAGGATGTCTATGATTCCGCGAGTCCGTCCAAATTCATGTTCATGCGACGGAGCGTGTCTGCGTAGATGATGTTAATGCCACTGCCCCCGTCCATGAACACGCGAGCCAGCTCGTAGTTGCCAATTTGCGCTTGTATGACTAGCACGGCGTGTCCTGGTCGATAGACTCGTGGAGGGCGGTCTTCCTTGGAGAAAGTTATTGGTTGATCCGCCATCTTGAGGTACTCGGGCTTCGTGGGTGGGGTTTGCACAGCCATGCATAATTGTCGTGTGTTTGTCTTCTGAACCCTGCGTGATGGACAGACTTTTTGTATCATGCCTAAGAGTCCCACTAGGTTCGGGTATCCATTGGCTCCTTGGTTTGGGGCAGGTGGCGCTGGTAGCGCAGCTAGCACCGTGTTTTGATTTCCTGCTGGGGGCAGGGCTTGCGGCTGTTGAAATCCTTGAGCTCCTCCTCCAGGGAGCTGCGGGTAGACCTGATTGACTGCTGCTCTATTTTTCTTCGAGAAGGCCTCGTGGATATCAAGGAACTTTCGGCAATCCTTGAGAAGGTGTGTTGCCTTAGTTTTGCCAGTGCGCTTATCTATAAATAGATGTAGCGTGCAATAACCGTCGAGGTCTTCCTCCGGGGTTTTCTCTTCTGGCTTTGGCTTCCACTCCCGATTTCCGCGATATCCACTATCGCGATTTCTTGTGAACTCTTCTGCCACCAGTTCTTCTCGATCATCGCGGTCGTAATGCTTTCTCCTTTTCTTTCGACTATGGCGATCGTCTTCGCGTGCTGGTGATGAGGCTTTCTCATTGCGCACCGCGTCTTCGCCGTTTGCCCATCTGTCGGCTATGGCCATCAGTTCTCCCATGGTTTTGGGTGCGAGTCGCCCCAGTTCTTCCCTGAAAGAGGTTCGCCGTGCTCCTTTGGCGAACGCTTCAACCGCGACTTCCTCTGATATGTTTCCTGTTGTGTTCCTGAGTGTGGTCCATCACTGAGTATATTCGCAAGTAGATTCGCCGCTATTCTGCTTGCAAGCTCGTAATTCCTCGATGGTCGCCGGTCTTTTGTATGTTGCTTGGAAATTTTTTCAGAAATTGAGGTTTAGATCATCCCAAGATCTGTAGCATGCCCTCGGCCTTCCTTCGAGCCAGCTGCACACAGCGCCGACTAGATGCAGGTTAAGGTACTGCATAGCTGTATTTTTGTTCCCACGTTGGCATTTGACTCTCGTGAGGTAATCTGACAACCAGGCTTGTGGCTCTTGCGAAACATCGTATTTCTGCACTTCTGTGGACAGCTTAAATCTCTTGGGTAGCGGTGCCTCGCAAATGCTGCGGGCAAAGCATAAGGCTCCGCAGACTTCATCATCGGAGGATGTAGATGGGGAACGCGCGCGGTTCCTGGCCGCTCGACCTTTCTCAACCTTGCGTTGGGCGATGTCTGATCGTGCGTTGTACCCAGGTTCATCGCGGTTGACGTCTCCCCTCGGCTCCTTGTTGCGATGTCGCGAGCGGCTGCTGTCTCGATCCCTTCACGGGCTGTGATCTCGATCTCTACGTGGGCTACGATCTCGACCTCTTCGCGGGCTACGGCTACGGTCTCGATCCCTCGGGCTGCTATTGCTACCACTCGGGCTATCTCCACGTCGTCGAGCTTCTTTCCCTCGTGCGCGACGAGGTGATTTTTCCTTGCCAGGTGATGTGCCCCTGTGTCCACGGGGTGCTTCCTTGTCCTTCTGTGCGGCTGCTTTCCTGCGATCGTAGGAGGCGAGTTCTACGGCTGCCATGCCTAATCCTTTCTGTACTTGCTTGTATTATTCTGCACGGGGGTCGTTTTCCCCTGGTTGATTTATCTGCATGTAGGTGGCTGCGGCTAGCACCGTGGCTGCAGGAGTTTGCGGATGGATGTTTCCATCCTCGTCGACGCGCATAAGTGATTTGCTGATTCCGCTCAAGGACTCGCAGTCCATGGTCGCGGTTTTTGAGACGTATCCTTTCTTCGGATGGCGGTTCCCGATAGAAGGTGTCATGGATAATGCGGCTCGGCGCTGGCTTGACGCATCCGCTAGTTTCTTTCGCTCGGCTAGGTCTATCCGAGCTTCCTTTATTGCAGTAGTCGCTCTCACTAGATGATAGTGGTAGGCGGTCATGTCCTTGTGAGGAGCTCCGAGTTCCAGTGGTGTGCTTGTGCGGATGGCCTCCTTTGCCCGATTCCAAGCGGCTCGAGAGACGCCAATGGTAGTGCGTTCCTTTGCGCTGTTTTCAGTTTCTTCGGGTGGGGCTCCTGATCCTGCCATGCAGACCTGAGCCAGATATGGCTCGCGAGTCCTAGGCGCAGTTAGGCAGGATTTCCTGACCTGAGAAGGTTCCTCTGTAGAGAGGGTATGGAAGTTATCGGTGTTAAGGCGGACAGATTCGCCGCTTTTTGCCAAGTCGCGATCCGCATAGCGGGGTCGTGAGTCGACAGCTTCTGGGCCAGAGATTGACCGACATTCCGATTCTTCGAGATCGATTTTCTCGGGGAAGCGTAGAATTCCGTATTTGTTGGTGTAGAACTAGAAGCTTCCGAACATCAGCGTGATGCTCTTCTCCAAGTCGCTAAATACCGAGCGCGATTCCGGCGAGTGATGGGCGACGATGACCGACCCGATTCGGATCGGATTGGTTGAAGTCGAAGTCCTGGGGTTCCAGCGTGAGTTGGTTGTCGATGAAGCCGAAGGTGCCGGAGATCCGGCGCCCGCCGTTCCCACAGACGGCGCCAATTGTCGAATCTGCATCTCAACAAGTCCCTCGGGTGAACCCATAGGGTTTCGATTAGGAGAACGTGTAGGCACTGGTGACAATCGTCGGCTAGACAGGGGGCACGATTTACCCAGGTTCGGGGCCCTCGTAGAGGTAAAACCCTTACTCCTGCCTCTGTCGATCTGTATTAACGAGTAGATCGGTTACAATGGGGGGTTGCTCAAGTCGAGAGTATGATCTCGATCTCAAGGCTTGGTGATGCGGTATTGCTTGGTCCTCTTCCTGGTGGTTCTCCTGGCCTTATATAGGTGGCCAGGTCTCAAACCGTACCCGGGGAGGACTCGAACCCTAACCTAGAGTCGGTTACATATTTCCTAACTTGACCCGCAAGGCCTTGCGGGTGGGCTTTAATTGGGCCTTCTAGAGTATTCCATGACGCCTCCTTTAGAGCTTGGGCCGTGGGCCTGAGATCGGGTAGGCTCACCCGACAGGCCTAGGATCCATCCCTTCGTCACCCCCCCCCCCCCAACGCGCGCGCTCCACGTACCCCATCCGCCCGCTGCGGGGAAAAAAAGGTGAGGCATCCATCCCGGTTGGTAGCAACAACCTGGACGGATGACCCTTTCATCCCGGTTGTTGCTACCAACCGGGACGGATGCCCCTCCCTATATATTTGCATCGTCTCCCTCCCCAAATACCCATCTTGCGCGCAAGGAAACGGAACCCCCAGGCTGCTGCGCTCTGTCGTCGTCGTCGTTCTCTCCGCCGCCGTCGTCGTCCGTCTGCGCGCACCCGTGGAGGAGCGCCCTCACCGTCGCTGTCATCCTGCGCGCGCCACTGTCCGCGCTGCCCTCTGTCGCGGCGCCCTCCGTCACCGCGACGCCACTGCCCGCTCCGCCCTCCGTCGCGCGCCCGAGATCGTGGAGGTGGGCAACCTCCATCGCCCTAAACAGAGAGGTTTTTTTCTTTTTTACTTACTATTTTTGTTTTTACTTTTTTACTAGTGTTAGAAATGTTAGAATCATTAGTTAGGAATTATTAGAAATATTATGAATACTAGAATTTTGAGAATTCTTAGAAAAATTTAGTGTTAGAATTGTCTTAGGAATTTTAGAATTGACTTAGGAATTTTAGAATTGATTTAGGAATTAGAATTGTTAGAATTGACTTAGGAATTTTGGAATTGACTTAGGAATTTTAGAATTGTTAGAATTGACTTAGGAATTTTAGTGTTAGAAAATTAGACTTAGAAAAAATTTAGTGTTAGAAAATTAGACTTAGAAAAATTTTACTTAGGAATTTCACTTAAATTTTTTTAGAAAATTTCACTAAGTTAGTGTTAGAAATTTTCACTAAGTTAAAAAAATTCACCAAGTTAGAAAAATTTCACTAAGTTAGAAAATTTCACTAAGTTAGAAAATTTTCACTAAGTTAGAAAATTTTCACTAAGTTAGAAAATTTCACTAATTTAGTGTTAGAAAATTTCACTAAGTTAGAAAAATTTCACTAAGTTATTTTACTTAGTGTTAGAATTTTAGAACTGTTATGAGGCACACAGACCGATGATCATCTTGTTCCTGTTAAGAGGTACTACATGCGGTGGTGATCCGGGGAAAGGAACGAATGCGAGGGTTTCTGGATTTCTTTGGAACTAAATAACGTCACATATGTAATATGGTTGGTAAGATCCTGATAAAGTTGGACCCTTTGGTACACATTCGTAATGGTGACATTCCTCAGAAATCCCTTTCGGGGTTATGAAGAATGTCGCCGTTATGGATGTGCACAAAAGGATCCAATTTTTTCTGGATCTCGCTATTACATATATGATTTTGTTCAGTTTTAAAGATTTACAGAAACTCTTCCTTCCCTCGCATCGCCATCACGTGTACTACCTCGTAGCAAGCACAAAATGTGAAGGTCCAACTTCACATCAAGGCCCGATGACCATCTTGTTCCTGTTAAGAGGTACTACAGGCGGTGGTGATCCGGGGAAAGGACGAAGATGAGGGTTTCGGTTGGAACTAAGGAATGTCACATATGTAATACTATTGTTAGTGAGATCAGAACCGAGTTGCACCGTTTGGTACATATACGTAATGGGGATACTTTTCATAGCCCCGGACGGGGCTATGGAGAATATCCCCATTATGTATGTGCACAAAATGGTCAAACTTTGTTCAGATCTCACAAACACTTAAGTATGTGATTTTGTTTAGTTTCAACGAAGTTCAGAAACCCTTGTCTTCATCCTTTTTCGGATCACCATCACGTGTAATACCTCGTAGCAAGCACAAAATGTGAAGGTCCAACTTCACATCAAGACCCGATGACCATCTTGTTCCTTTTAAGAGGTACTACAAGCGGTGGTGATCCGGGAAAAGGATGAAGATGAGGGTTTCTGGATTTATTTGGAACTAAATAACGTCACATATATAATATGGTTGGTGAGATCCGAACGAAGTTGAACCCTTTTGTGCACATTCGTAATGGTGACATTCCTTAGAAATCCCGTCCGGCGTTATGAAGAATGTCGCCGTTACGGATGTGCACAAAAGGGTCTAACTTTGTTTGGATCTTACTATATTACATATATGATTTTGTTTAATTTCAAAGATGTCCAGAAACCCTTCCTTCCCTACATCGCCATCACGTGTACTACCTCGTATCAAGCACAAAATGTGAAGGTCCAACTTCACATGAAGGCCTAGGCAGGAGTATGACTAGCAGATCAGATCCACTCTTTCCTAGTAAACTTGTGACTCGAATGGGGCATAACAACATTCCATATTATCTGGTCATGTGTGAAAACATTGCAGATCACTTCCACACATGACATGGATAATCTGGGATGCTACATCTGTTATGTCCCGTTCGAGTCGCAACTTTACTCGGCAAGACTTGATCTGATCTGCTAGTCATACTCCTTACTAAAGTTCAGAAACCCTTGTTCATGTTAAGAAGTACTACAGGCGGTGGTGATCTAGGGAAAGGATGAACATGAGGGTTTCGGTTGGAACTAAGGAACGTTGCATATGTAATATTATTGTCAGTGAGATCTGAACTGAGTTGCACCGTTTGATACATATACGTAATGGTGATATTCTTAATAGCCCCGTCCGAGGTTATTAAGAATGTCCCCATTATGTTTGTGCACGAAATGGTCCAACTTTGTTCGGATCTCACAAACACTTACGTATGTGATTTTATTTAGTTTCAACGAAGTTCAGAAACCCTTGTCTTCGTCCTTCTCCGGATCGCCATCACGTATACTACCTCGTAACAAGCACACAAGATATGAGAAGAGCCAATTTGATCCTTTGTGTTTAACTTTCATCTTATTTATGTCATATTTCTCCATTTACTATTTTTTACTAAGTTAGAAACACTAAGGTATTTTACTTAATTAGGAATATTTACTTAGTCCGGGTCTGTTTTTAGTTTATGTCCATGTTGGACCCGACGGGCGATGTCCGGGACTGGGCCCCGCCGGGCTGGCACTAGGAGGTCCTTACTACCGGGACACGCGGCTTGGTGAAAAATCCGGTTGACGTGGTAGACCCGGATATTCTTTGGTGTCCATCGCGTGGGCCACGGTCGGTGCGGAGAGAGCCGGCCCTGGAGGGGGTGGTACATCAGCGTATCAGGGAGGAGGACGAGCACGTTCGTCGCTACATGTACTTGCTCGATAGGGAGTATAGCAGCGGTTGGTCGATTATTCGGAGGGTTCCTTACCACGTGAGCTATGACCCTGTGAGGGTTCCTTACCTATGGATGCGTAGCACCCGCGACTCAGCACCCCGCGGCTTAGGACCCGGTCGGAGTTAATTAGTTTGAGAGATGTCATGAATATTTATAAGTGATATTATTCGATCGTGATGTATTAGGGTTAAATAAAATGAACCCGAGCTATGTAACTCTTGGTGTGTATTGATACGTTTAAATATTTCATCAATGTTGCTTTTATAATTGAAATGAGGATCTGGAACATATAGTTACTCTTTTTTCTAACTTGTTTAGCTATAAGTACCATTAGTTATTATCTATAAGCAATTTTGATGAAATGGATCTGGAACATATAGTTACTCTTTTTTTCTAACTTAGGGAATTATACTTAGTGTAGCATCAAATTTTGACTTAGAGAATTTTGTGTATTTTCAGATAAGTATGGAGCCAAGAGACGAAGATGCGGAAAACTTGCTCGCGGGTTTAATCCGCGGGCTCGAGGGAGAGACCGATGTGAGCCAGTGGATGAACAACTCCGGTGAGGGAGATCCGGACCTCACCCGAGGAGACATCTCTGCTGAGGGAGAAGCCGACGGCTCCGGTGGAGCCGTACAAATTACAAACACCGGCTCCGAGGTGCATATAGATATGTTAATTAATGAAGCATCCGTTGTATATATATACATGTATTAACAGTCTTTGTATTTTTAGCCATCCGGTTCAAGCATATCAACCGGAAAAAAGACTAAACGAGGCGCAACAAAGAAGTTGAAAGAGATAGACAGATATAGGATCGAAACGTTCGCAGCAGACGGTGTACCCGAGCTTCCCGCTGATGTTGCCCAAAAATTTGTGAAGCAATGCGGAGTGGTAGTTAGGATCACATCTCGATCACTGTTCAAGAGTGGAATGAGCCAAAAGATCCGCGGAGACAAGGAATTTCATTTGTCAGCAAAACAGCCAAAGATCATCTTTCAAAAAGATCATGTGTAATTTCACCTTACCCTTGCCGGAGGTGGACGAGAATGAGGCGGATGAAAATGAGGAGGTAGATGGTGAAGCCGATGTTAATAAAAAGAAACTTGAGTTAGTGAAAAAGGTCAAGGCGTGGACTCTGAAAAAGATGGCCCAGCAATTCAGCAACTGGAAGAAAAGATTGAACCTTGACTTTATTAAGAAGGGCAAGACTCCGGATTTCACTCAAGGGTATGAGAAAATATAACCCTTATGGGCAGATTTTGTGAAGTACAAACAGTCAGAGAATGCACAGGAAAGGTCAAAAACAAATCAGGAAAATGCCGCCAAAAAGGTATATCACCATATTACGGGGCAAGCTGGCTACAAGGGTTCCCTGCCCAAGTGGGAGAAATGGGAGAACGACCTGCTTGAGAAGGGGATCACTCCCGAGCCATTCATGTGGGTCGAGCGGACAAGGTCTTGGTTCTACGGGTATGGGAGCAAGTTGGGCGCCGAAGGAAAAGCAATCTATAACCTAAGGCATAAAGAGAATCCTCTACCCGTAGAAGATCTTAGAAGCGCAATAAAGTATGTTCAAGAGGGGAGGTTCGTGCCAGATAGAGAGAACGACGAGCTCACACGCGCCCTCAAGAATAAGGAACACGTAGGGTGTACACGAGGCACAAAAGGCAATCCTCCGTGGAGTATTGGGTTTGACGACAGCAAAAAGAAATATCCCGATAGAAGCCGTCAACGGAAAAAGGACGCGGAGGCAGCTAAAGCAGCGAGTCAGGCAAACTGGAGGTGTCAACTTGAAGAACAGATAAAGCGGACGCAGGATGTAGCAATGAAGCAGCAGGAGCAAATTAACACACTTAGCCAGCAGCTAGTGTCTACCGGCGTACCACACATGGTAGAAGGTGAAGTCGATGCTACCGGCACCGCACATTCTCATCGGAAAAGCAGCGTTGTGTCCACGCAGCTCCAGGGTGATGATGCACCGCCGATGATGCACCCGGTGGATGATATCACGGAGATGACAACCTGTGAGCTCCACGTGAAGGTCGTCAATATAACCATCAAGGCGGCGGTCGGCTATGTCTTACCAATTGGCAACGAACCAACTCACCATAGTCTTCCGGTTCCACGAGGCTACGCTGTTGTTGGGGTCGATGAAGTTGTCAACGGATTCGAGCGGGTGAAGTTTGAATTCCCTGAAGGTGAAGACGGAGAGGTGACTGAACTCGAAGAAGCCAAGAAGTTGACCGTTCTATTGCTAAAGGAATGCATTGTGCTTCCAAATCAGACGGCAAGGCCATAGACTCCTCACCATTCTCCAGCGTAACAGTCTCCAGCGCGGTCGTCTCCGCCATGCATGCCGTCTCCAGCGCGGTCGCCAACGCCGTGCATGTCGTCTCCAGCGCGGTCGCCTACGCCGCTGCGTCAGCCTTCTCCGCCCACTAAGTTTCTGCCGAAAGGTAAAAGATCACCCAAACGTCAACGGTCACCCCTCCCGAAGGTACGAAAGGAGTTACCCAAGTTACCTTACGACTATACTCCTGAGGAAACCCAGAAAATCGCAAGGGACAAATACGAGGCGTGGAAATCGAAGCCGAAGGAGCAGAAAAAGGCAGATTTCCCCGACACCGAAGAAGATGTAGAACGAGCGTGGAAAATGGTGAAGACTCTTCATCAACCCGAGCTGAGTCTGTCATCTGACTATGACCGCTCTATTCAGAAGTCACACCAGGAAATGGTGCGGTCGGCGAAGAGTAGTAGCGCAAGCGCGAAAAGCGGGAAATCAGTTGCCCAGATCGGAGAGCAGAAAAAACAATCCATCTCCCCGCTCAAAGTGATTTCCAATACCAGGTGGTGCCGAGCACTAATGCTTACGAGCAAATTTATCCGGAGTTTATAGAACTGTACGGACCAGGGGCAGCTGCTGCGGGTTTGTCCATTGCTGAGTATATGCAAACAGTAGAGTACTTCCCCGCTTCTGAATGTGCGTACAAATACTAGCACGGGAATTCTCTCATCAAACCCGAGGAGGTAAAGAATCTACCAACCAAAATGCGAAGAGTGTATAATTGGTATATGGAAGCCGCTCAGAAATCTCAGAACTGGATTGTTCTTGGAGTTAGAGACGAGCACTACGGGTATGGAGATGGACTGATTCTGATTCAATTTTCCGAATTGTTTCAGTTATTCCAGCGGCAGGCCCTCGACAAATCTATCGTTAGTGCCTATTGTCTGTAAGTACTTATTTCTCTAATTAAGTATCTAGCTAGCTCACCTCGTTCATTGCATATTCATATATATAGTACACTCATTATATTATAATTGCAGAATAAAGATTCTCGAATGCAAAAGAGGACAAATCTATTATATTGAGTTCATTGACCCATATTTTGCTAATCATAAGACTCTTGAGCTATCTCCCAAGGATACAGAAGATAACCTTGTGAGGGCAATAAGGTTTCAACAACATAGACAGGAAATACTATTTCCTTACAACTTCGGGTGAGTGTTATTGTGTTGTACACATTCTGTTTTCCTTACTCGATATTCAGTGTATAATTGATGAGTTCTGCGTGCGCAGCTTCCACTATATTCTGCTAATCTTCCAAGTTGAAAAAGGAAAAGTACTGGTAATGGACCCAAAACGTAAACCCCTAGCGATATGGGCGGACATGCAGGAAATGATCCAGCGGTAATTTCAATCTTTATTAATTTCAATCTTTATATATGGCACTATATCGACTACTTTGTTTCATTTTCGGATATCAAGTAATTACTAACTCTTTTTATTATTTTTCTTTCTCGGACAGCGTTTGGAAGAGGTTCACAAAAAAGGCCAGGGGTGAATGGAAATCAGAGCTTACATTTGATATTGTGCAAGTAAGTACTACTATCTAGATCCGCGCATCTCCTTGATTCTAGTGTCGATACCATTATCATGACTGGTTGATTATTATTTTGATTGAAACCATGTTCTCGTAAAGTGCTTGCAAGAGGGAGACGGGAATCACTTGTGTGGATACTACGTCTGCGAGTTCAGTCGTCAGACGACCTGTCCCAAGGGCAGAGATTTAAACAAACTTCATGTACGTCAGACCCCAAGAATGATAGCACCACCAAGGGCTAAAATATATGGGTTCGAATGGGCTTTAGTGGTAGTGTACAGGGCAGCTCAAGAGGCTAAAAAGCTGGATTCTTGGCGGAGTTGGTGCGTATATGTGACACTGATTCGTTACCTTTGCTCTATGGTGGAGATTTTAATATCATTCGACGTAGGGAAGAGAAAAATAATGATAACTTTAATTCTCGTTGGCCTTTTATTTTCAATGCGATCATAGAGAGTTTAAATTTAAAAGAAATTGACCTCTCTGGTAGACAATACACTTGGGTAAGTCGTACAGAGACACCAACATATGAGAAGTTGGACAGAGTTTTGGCAACTACGGAATGGGAACAAAAGTTTCCTCTCGCAACTGTGCGGACGTTAACTAGAGTGGGTTCCGATCATACACCTCTTCTTCTTGAGGCCGGAAATCAGGCGCATTTGGGCAATAAGGCTCGTTTTGCATTTGAATTATCTTGGTTTAAGATAGAAGGTTTCAGTGAGATGGTGGCCAAAGAATGGGCTTCCATCTCACAAGGAGACTCTCCAATTGAGACATGGCAGAAAAAGATACGTCATCTACGTAATTTTTAGAGGGGCTGGGCTAGGAACCAGAGTGGAATTTATAAAAAGGAAAAATAGAAACTTCTCGCCATTATTGATCACCTGGACAAGAAAGTGGAAGTTTCTCCTCTTAGTTCATCTGAAAGGGATGCCATGAGGGAAGCTAATGATAAGATTATTAGACTTAGGCGGGACGAGGAATCCAAATGGGCTCAACGGGCAAAAGTTAAGCATATTCAAGAGGATGGAGACAACACAAAATATTTCCATCTAATTGCAAATGGCAAACATAGAAGGAAAAAAAATCTTTCAAATCGAACAAGATGAGGGAACGATTGTAGGTGATGATAATATTAAAAATTATATTACCAATTTCTATAAGAAGTTGTTTGGTGCACCGGCTAAAAACAATTTTCTTTTGGATGTTTCTCACACCCATGATATCCCACAATTTTCTAGAGAGGAAAACGACATTTTAATAGCAGATTTCACTGACAAGGAGGTGTATGATGCTATTTCTCAATTGGAAAAAATAAGGCTCCAGGACCAGATTGATTTCCAGCTGAATTCTATCAAAAGTTTTGGGGATTCTTAAAATCTGACTTCATGGATATGGTTGCTCAGTTTAAACGTGGGGATTTACCTCTATTTCATCTGAATTTTGGCACCATTATTCTCCTCCAAAAAAATGACAATGCGGCCCAGATTCAGAAGTTTAGACCCATTTGTTTGTTAAATGTGAGCTTTAAATTTTTTACCAAGGTAGCTACTCTGCGGGTCGCACAAATTGCTAACAAGGTTATTAGACCAACTCAAACAGCTTTTATACCGGGGCGCCACATCTTAGAAGGAGTTGTGATACTTCATGAGACTATCCATGAACTTAAGAGGAAGAACATGGATGGGGTAATATTTAAAATTGACTTTGAAAAAAGCTTATGATAATGTTAACTGGTCTTTCCTTCAACAAGTCTTGCGTATGAAAGGTTTTGATCCTATTTGGTGCAAATGGATAAATGATTTTATCCAAAAGGGCAGCGTGGGTATAAGAGTCAATGATGACATAGGTCACAATTTTCATACTAAAAAAGGACTGCGTCAAGGTGATCCTTTATCCCCTATCCTGTTTAATATCGTGGCGGATATGTTAGCCATTTTTATTGCAAGAGCAAAAGAAGATGGTCAGGTAGAAGGGTTAATACCTCATTTAGTTGATGGTGGTATTTCTATCCTTCAATACGCTGATGACACAATACTTTTTATGGAGCATGACTTAGATAAGGCCCTCAATATGAAGCTTATTCTTTGTATCTTTGAGAAACTCTCAGGGTTAAAAACAAATTTTCACAAGAGTGAAATCTTCTGTTTTGGCAAAGCAAAAGATGTTGTTGACAAATACAGAGAGATTTTCGGTTGTGAGTCTGGGACTCTTCCTTTTAGATATTTGGGGATCCCAATTCACTATCGTAAATTGACAAATGGAGAATGGAAATCTGTAGAAGATCGCTTTGAGAAGAAGTTGGCTTGTTGGGTAGGAAAACTTCTCTCTTATGGTGATAGATTAATATTAATAAATTCAGTTTTGACGAGTCTACCAATGTTTATGTTGTCTTCCCTACAAATACCCATAGGGGTCCGAAAAAGACTAGATTTCTTTCGATCATGCTTTTTTTGGCAAAGTGATGGTCATAAGAAGAAGTATAGACTTACCAAATGGAATATTATATGTAGACCTAAAGATCAAGGGGGGCTCGGGGCGGAGGTTTCAGAACTAAAAAACAAAAGCCTCCTATGCAAATGGTTGTTCAAGTTGCGTAATGAGGATGGAGTCTGGCAGGAATTAATTAAAAAAAAGTACCTCCATTCTAAATCTTTGTCACAAGTTCAAGCTAAACCAACTGATTCTACCTTCTGGAAAGGAATTTTGAGAGTTAAGGAAGAGTTCTTCTCGAGAGGTTCTTTTACAGTTGGTAATGATCAGATTACACGCTTCTGGGAAGACGTGTGGCTGGGTTATACCCCTCTTGCTCAACAATATTCGTCCCTCTTAACATTATATGACGAAAACAAGTTTCGGTGGCTACTGTTTTAGGGTTTGATCATCCAAATATAGAATTTAAACGGGCTTTAACTGGTAACAAATGGTTCAGATGGCTGCATCTGGTAAGCCGGTTGATGGATGTCCAATTAAATGATGTTCCAGACTCTTTCATTTGGGGTCTGCATAATTCTGGAAAGTTTACTGTTAAATCTATGTACTTAGATTTAATGAACGACCATACGAGATATCTTCGCAAATATATTTGGAAGATAAAAGTACCACTCAAGATTAAGATCTTTATGTGGTTTCTTCACCGCAAAGTGATTTTGACAAAGGACAATTTGCTAAAACTTAATTGGCATGGCAACACTAAATGTTGTTTCTGTGATCAGGAGGAGACAATTCAACATTTATTTTTCACATGTCCACTTGCACGGATCGTATGGCGTATTATATTTATGGCATATAATATTACTCCACCGACTAATATAACAAATTTGTTTGGGAATTGGTTGAATGGGGTGAATAAAAAAGACAAAGCCCAAATAAGAGTGGGTGTTTGTGCTTTGCTTTGGGCCATTTGGAATGTGCGTAATGATTATGTATTTAACAGAGCCAAAAACCTTTCTTTCTTGCAGGTTGTCTCTTTGGCTGCGCATTGGATCCGTACGTGGTCCTTTCTTCAGCCAGAGGAGCGTCGGCAGGACATGGTTTCTGGGTGCAACCGTTTGGAAATGGTTGCTCGGGACTTCTTCAACCAATTCGGCTGGCGTTTTGATAATAGGATAGCATGTTAATGCGTCGGTTTTTCATGCTAATTTTTATTTTTCGGTGGCTCATTCTTGTATCCACCCTTTGTGACCAGTGATTTGTGTACCTTTTGAACATCTTAATGAAATCAATAAAGGCCATATGCATCAACCTGATGCAGAGGCTGGGGTGTATATCCCCCGTTTCAAGAGAAAAAAAGTTACTTAGTTTTATTAATATATATTGACCACTCTTCTTTATATTAGATCGAACGGCTTCGGGACGTTCTTCTACCAAGGGACCTCATACGAGCAATTCAGGAGGAAATTGCGGGCTTCTTAGATGCAGAGGTCCTAAATGTAAATGGAGAGTACTATAGTGCCGGTTGGTCATGAATTTGATTTTGTAATTCATTCCATCGGTCATGTAATATGCTCGATATACTTAGCTTCCGCAATATAAGTATTCCTTCTTTTGCTATATATATGTATTACTTATTCACTCGTGGGATCCGGGAGGTCCGGGAAAGGGGCCACCGAGGCTCCTCTCTTCTCGTGGGATCCGGGAGGTCCAGGGAACGGCCACCGGGCTCCTCTCTTCTCCTGGGATCCGGGAGGTCCGGGGAGGGGCCACCAAGACTTCTTATCAGTGTTCGTGTTAAGAACCGGGACGAATGTCCCTGGCCAGGTTCCAGCGCACCTGCCACGTGGTCAGCCCCATTTGTCCCGGGTCCTGGCACAACCGGGACCAATGGGGGAGCGGCATTTGTCTCGGCTGCCCCATCCCGATTGCACAACCAGTGAAGCATGGACGAAAGCCCCTGTTTGTACCAGTGAAGCATGGACTATCCTTTAGCCTCTCACCACCCAAGCAAAGCATTACCGCCCGTACGCTCCAAAGTTCTCAAACAGGATGAAGACCTTCCAAATGCTGGCATTGGTACTTGCTCTTCTAATGTTTTCCTCAGGTACTTGTGAATTTGTAGCAAGATATATACTGTATGTACGATGAACACTAGACACACACCATGGCTCCATGGAATGGAAGATACCACTCGGAGATACCCCGAATGCAAAATACTAGACGAAAGCTAGTGTGACTATTTCACGCAGCAATAAGTTTATCATCTTGTTTTCTGTTGACATATGCAGCAGCATCAGCGACGAAGGCACAAGAGGCTGATGGGGAGATATCTCCTGATGGTTGTGCAACCATACTCAACCAGCCAAAACGGGTGTGCCAGATGAGTTGGTGCGCACCTGATTGCCAGAAACAGGTTCACGGGGCCGGAAAATGTGTCAATGACAAGTGCCTGTGCACCTTCTGCCTCGCGCCCCCTGCCGTTATCCCCAAAATAGGATGAGCAGTGCTTAACTTGCTAGGTTGATGATGCATAATGTAAGAGCACGAAGCCTTTTTGGTGGCTACCTAAGAAAGCACTATTCCTTCATTTATGAATTTCGGTGACTTTTGTGATGCGATCGATGAGTGGTGAAACTAGAAATTACCTGTTATAATCAGTCCGAAATACAGCTACTGCTCAGACCACCTTCAGTTCGAAAGTTCTGCTAAAGATACGGCCTTAGAACACAAAAGTGAGCTCGTGTGATTTTTTTCATTTGTGCCAATTCCAAATACTTCCTCCGGTCCGGAATAATGGTCGCACACTGTACAAGCACTTGTACTACGGTAGTACGTTCCTCCCGACTATTAAATCGGATCGGAGGGAGTACGATTTTCTTTGGTATATGCCACAAACTAACATGAGAGAGGATATGTGAATTGGTGTGTCACTTCCATCTATGGTGAATCGGTTCAGCAAGCATCTGGTTAGCATGCTCCTGTCACAGATGCGACTCTGCAGTTGGGCGCAGCTGTGCCAGGCAAGAGAACGGTGAAGGAGAGACTGACGAGTGGGCCAGAGTAATTCGTATGCGAGGGTTGGGCTTGTGGGCCGTGGTCGAGTCGTGAGCCCAGGTGGCCAGCTGTAGGCGTGTTATAAGCCAGGGGTGTGCTCTGTAACAGGTATCGTTGAATTAATGAAATATTCTGTCCCTATCTCTGTTCTTCCTCGAACCCATCTTCTTCTTCTCCACGAAAACGTGAGTCCCAAATCTGTTGGTGAATTCCTTCGGCAAGGACGTAACAACTTGGTATCAGAGTCTGCTCGATCTGATCGCGCTTCGCAAACTCGAGGTACTCTCTGTAACATCGACTGATCGGTTGGTGATCTGCTTCCGAGCGGTCTCCTGTAAATCCGAGATCAGCGTTGGAGGTATCCAGAGGAGGCGGCGACGGCTCCGTTCAAGGCGAGCGCGCAGACGAGGCACGTAGTAGAGATCATGGGGTCGTTTGAGGATAGGGTCATGCGGGAGTTCGAGAAGCTGCAGGAAATTCAGGAAAAGATGGAAGGAATTGGGTCGATTCAGGCACGACTCGATGATCTGGATGCGAAATTCAGTGAACAAGTGGCGCGGCTGGATCAGGTACAGACTAAGGTGGATCTGTCCGTGAGTTCGATTGGGGAAATCCACATGGGGAATGTCCAAGTGGCGCGGGCATTGAGGGAATCAGCGTCGACTCGAGATCCCGGACTGGACAGAGTTGCGGGGGAGGGCATCCTTGCGTCATCACCGACAGCGGCCGCATCTACGCCCACGGCTGCCAATTTTGGCGGGCTGGGTATGCCGCCGGAACCACCGCCAGAGACGCGCAGGGCGCAACCACAGCCACGACCGCCTGACAAACAGAAAGGGGTGCAGTTGGGTTCCAGTTCACCTGAAAACGGGGACAACAGTAGGCGAACTTGGATGCCAAAGATGGAGTTCCCGCGTTTTGATGGAGAAGGGGTGAGGATGTGGCTGGACAATTGCGAGGCATACTTCGTCATGTACAACATTCCAGAGAATTTCAAGATCATGTCGGCATCGCTCCATTTGCACGGTAATGCCGCTCATTGGTACCAGTCGGTGAAGTTTACGGACGCGTGCATGAACTGGGAAATGTTTGGCAATGCGATCAGGTCAGAATTTGACACCAATGTGCACCGGAGCTGTATGAGAGAGTTGCTCGTGCTGAAACAAACAGGAACCGTTGCTGAGTATCGTTCTCTGTTCAATCAGTTGGTGTATAAGGTGCGTGTAAGGACCCCAGACCGACAGTCTGAAACCCTACGTATGCATACATTCACGATCCCAGAAAGATCAGTCGTGAACAACATACACAGTTGGCACACAGAAATACATCATCCATTACACGAATACATAAAGGTATTACACAAATATCACATGATCAAGTTTAACGCAACAGCCACATGGGGCAGGCAACTTATCAAACACAGCGGAAGACAATTAAAACACAACGTAGTTGAGCCCAAGTCACGCCTTAACCTACAGGCTGCTGACCCGGAGACGATCCTAGTTCGCAAAGCCGTCAACTCCGTACTTCTCTTCATAGATCTCCTTTGGAGGCTCCTTCTCCAAATCTGATAAGTAGATACCAGGGGCGAAACCATAATGAGTACATTTGAATGTACTCAGCAAGACATCCATCATTTCACTTACCAACATGCAAGTATGCTTATATGGTGGAATAGGTAGGCTATAAATATGGTTCACTATCGATGGTGTTCATATATGATGACACCACAGTTGCAGTCAGGTTTATCTGTATCTTCGTTGAAGAAGATACTTCAGAAGAAAATAATATAGTTTTATTTCTCTTGTAGATATCACATGTACAAGAGGTTTTGTAAAGCTTTGTTAAAGAACATTTTCTCTTTGCAAAACTTCTTGGAATCGGTTTCCAGAATTCTTGCTTAGAATAGAAAAGGTTTTCTTTGCAAAACATTTTGTTTTGTATATCAGCATCTGGCTTTTCATCATCGACGATACCTCCACGGTATACGTTTCCATTTCCTTTCCGAACTTCACAAGTTCAACACTTCCTTTCCAAAATTTCCTCTTCAAAAACTTCCTTTTTGAAAACATTGACACAATGCTAGCTACATGGCCATTCAACCGTCCATATCCGAGGACGCGGCTATCTCGAAATAGTTTTACTCTGCAGAGGTGTACACATTTCCACCAGATCCAGAATCCGCCATGAAACACCCATGGACTGTCCTCAACCTATGAGAACATCAGATAACTGATCTTGACTATCCACTATGTACAAGCTAGAACATGACTATCTCTTCAATTGGGTTTCCCCCTCCCCGGCAAGCCGTGTCCCACACCGCCCAGACAGGAGGCCCAACTGCTGCATCCGGAGGGAAAATTAATCCCACACTTTAGATGTCCCGTATTCCCCACTCCTAGCAACATTTCGGTTCGGAGGATCCCATCCCCTATAGCACTTGAGATAGCACACATACTAACCATAACAAGTTTTTAATCAAGCCCCTACCCATATTGGGGTAAAGTGGCAGTACGGTAAAGGTTGTCCAGCGAAGACTAGGTTATGTGTCATTTTTGAAAACACCACTTTCTCAAAAATGACCACTTCCACATTCCTCCGGAGAACAAGGATCCGCCTTTTCTCCGGGTTTTTCCGTAAAGCCTTTGTTTTGTAGAATCACAATTTTAGGGTGTCCACTTAGGGACTAGTATATTTGATGGTAATAAATACCATATGGTGGCTTATAGGCTTGGTATTACCAAGTTTATCTACTGGCATGATAGTAACCTATATTATAGTATAGTAGTAAATTCCACATCAAAAATAGTTTTGATAATCAAGTTTTTGTAAAACTTCAGAGGTAAAACATGCATGATAGATAATGGTAAGTATTGTATCAGCAAGCAATCAGGATGGCTTGCCTGGTATCTCCTTGTGTCCCTGGTTTTGGAGTGACTGGAACTTGAAACAGAGCTTCACGACACTTCCTTCCTCTTCGTTTTCTAACGCCGTAAAAGGAATAAAGGACACACATTCAGAACCAATCAAGGCAAGCAACAATACACAACAATACATACAGCAAGGAAATATAATAATAACAAATCACACAATTTACTAATGGAGGCAAACAATCAAACAAACACACTTGGCAGAAATGCCATTTAATAAGACAGCTTAAGGTTGGAGGAACATATCTCACAACCCTAATATCATGGATTCAGCGGGTGTGCCACTCTCATACCAAGATATTAATAAACCCAAAATACATTTAGTTTCACAAGGGTGAGACTACTAAAAGTATATAAAACATGCACAAAATAATCATGGCAATGGGTCTATCAACCACACCACAAAAGAAAAAGGTAGCTATCTTACTAAGTCTAAATTCACATCAAGAATAAATGAAACACATGATTTGTAAAAGTTACTTGTACAAATCAGTGAGCCTACACAAGTGTAACAAGGTAATAGACTCATCACAAAACACACAATTTCTCATAGTGAGAACAATAGAAACTATGACTAAAAAGGAGGAATCCTATAGACATGCTTCTACTAAGGGTTTGCTATGCAAGCATGCATAACAAGTAAAATACTAAAATGAAAACAAGGAACCATGTTATCATAATGGTAAATGAAAACATGTCCTCATGCAAGGATACACAAATATCCACCAAACACAAGTTGGCAGGAAAATAATTTAACACAACAACTGCTAAGGAAACTAGTACTACTCAAACATGAAGAATCAATGGATGCATTTCAATCAAGCAATTGAAATACAACCAGAGGGTCCATGTCATAAAAACAGGAGTGAAAAACATCTATACTTGCTATAACAAAAATATCCCATTTCATAAAACAAGTCATCAATTTGCAGGGCAACTCCTACATACTAGTGGTAATAAAAAGGGCATTACTAGAGGAATCAATCAATACTTCAAGAATGTATTTTTCCTAGCAAGCCACACATGATTTCAAACACTTACAAACAGAAGCATACACATTTCCATTTAGCACAAAAATTCCCAAAGCAAAAATACTAGGCACTCAATAGTTATGAAACTATATAAAAGAAACACATCTAGTGTGGGGGAAATAATGTTTCCACCAAAAATGCAATGAAATCATTGGGTGTTCCACTATCATATCAAAGCATTAAGAGGTCACAATGCCTCTGGTCCATTTGCTAAAAATTAACAAAAAACTAAACTAGCATCTAGTGCATTAACAATACTAGCAGAAAATAATAGGGTGCTAACATAAGCAAGGTAATGGTACCCATGCTATTATTTTCACACAAGTGAAAAATCTAGGGATCAAGTATTCATAATAACATCATCAAAATGCTACTGGACCTATGAATACAACACAAAAATATGAGGCTACTCAACCACAAATGTTTATGTCAAAAATTCCACACATGAGGGAATTTTCCCATAACATTCTCATAGTCACCACAAAGCTATTCATGCTTTTCTACCAACTCAAATGCAAGCTAGCAGAGGTGATAACAACACAAACTAATTACTAACATGGCACTGGATCCAATCAAAAAATCCAAGTGCTTGCACATCAATTCATCACTCAAAAATTTATATGCAACTATACACTAGAGATAAACATATGTTAATAACAAAAATCCTATTTCTTCTACACTCAAGTCCACACAATCTAACATGATAAAATAACTAAGTAACACTTAGTAAGCAAGTTCACACAACTTATACATGCTAGAAAACAATATTGTAACACAAAAATATAATCACACAATTTAATTAGCTAAAATGCCAAAATGGCAGAAACAAGCATTTTAAAGATCTGTCCACCAAATTTTATAGGTTGCTCGAAAAATTAAACCCTTCTAGGTTTGGATAGTCCTAAACATATGCAAGACCATCCAGTTGAGTTTTCATCAAAAATCATTTTTAATAATTTTATAAAAATTACCAAAGTTCTCTCTGGTGTTTTACCAAATTGCATGCCATTTCAAAAATACAATGAATTTGGAAACGAGGTTAAATGATCCTGTTAGGAAATTTCAAGGGCTTTCCAATGCAATTGGCCTCACTTCATTCTGAGTTGTAAAATTAAAATGGTGCTCATTTTGGTGTTTCTGGTACTTATTGAAAAATCATTTTTCATTTCAAAACTGTTCATCAAAATGTAGATCTACAAAGTGGAGGTGGTTCATATTTTGTTTCTTTACATCTGTGAATTTTGGTTTGGTAAAATTCATCTTTTAAGTTGCCTTTTTGAGCCAAAAGTAACTATGCAACAATCTGCAAGAAAAATAAATGGAAAAGAACATTACATGGGCCAGATCTGAATCTGGGCCGGCCAAAACATTTGTCACCGCGGCAGATCTACCCCGAGCCGCTGACTCGCGGGCCAGCCGCCACGCGGGCAGCCACGCGGGCGAGCGCTGGGGCCACCGGCCGGTTTGACTGTATCCCCGCGGGGTCAAGGGATGACGCGAGCGTGACCTCGCCGTGATGTCACTCGCCGGCGGAGCGGATTCCGGCGAGCTCGCAATCGACGCACCGGCCACCGTTTTGCGAAATAAAACTACCTACGGGTTGCCTACGACGAGGGGAAACGAGTGGGCGCAGGCTCGCTTCCCGGAAGCGGCCGGAAAGGCGGCGGCGACGGCGACGCGCAACGGCCGTGGCGCGAGCAAGGCGCGGCCACGTTTCGGAGGGAGAGGGAGGGGGAAAAGGGGTCGGGGACGGTCGCCTGCTTACCCTAAACGCTCAGGGACGCTCGACGAGGACGGAGGAGGAGCGACACGGCGGGAATAGCTCGTCGGAGCCCGCCGGAGTCGGAGAAGAAACGGGGACGGCGCGGCCACCTCGAGTCGCCTTGGCCTGATTCCTTTTGCACGGAGCATCACCACAAAGAGGCGGACGAGATGAGCCACACGGCGGCCGGCGGCGAGCCCACCAGCGGCCGAATCGACGACGACTCCATTGCTAGGGTTTCGGGTTGGGCAATTTCTTGAGAGAGAGAGGAGAGAAAACTAGTGGGGAGAGAGAGGGGGCATGTGGCCGACCAGTGCACATGGGGGGCCTCTTTATCCTCCTCCATTCCTTCTCATCGAAGCAAAGGGGTAGGGGTGCTGTTTCTCTACAGGGAGCTAGAGGTTGAAGATGATGACTGGGATTTCATTTAGGTCCCTAGAAAAATTACAACAAGGTCCTTTGCTCTCTGAAAAATGTTGTTTTCACCAAGCAAACAAAGTCTAAAATTTAATTCCTCTTGCCCAAAATTCTTATTAGTTAAGATACACAACATATGTGAAAATTGGCTCAATTAGATAAACTTCATAATTCAAAGTTGTTCAAATTTGAATTCTTACAAAACTGGACATTGAATTTATTAACCTACTTAGGAGCTTCCAAAAATGATAATTTTTGGCACACATTCCTCATTTGATGTGTTCCTTATGTGGTAGAAAATTCAAGTCATTTTGAGTTACTTCATAGAACAAACTTGTTCAAATTTCAAAAAGGTGCTGTCAAGAAAACAGGGGTTTTTGGCAACTTAAATTATTCAAAAACTTGTGCCCTTTTGGTTTTCATCCTTATTTATTATATAGAGCATGTGGTATTTATTTCATGGTATTTGGAAAAAGTTTGTAGAACAAACTTGTTCAAAATCCCAAATGTTGCTGTGGAGAAAAACCATGTTTTCAGGGCTTTAATTGATTCAAAATTTTGGTCTCCTCTTGTGTGTGTTCCTTATTTGATCTAAGGAAGCAATGGTATTAATTTCAAATCATTTTAAGAAAGTTTCCAATAGTAACTTGTTTGAGTTTTCTGTTTCTAGGAATATTGGAATTTCTATTTAATAAGGCACTTTGCTTTTCTTTAACAATGCTTTGCCAAAATATTTATATGACTAGAGATAGCAAGTCAATGCTCTCCAATACCTTTGTTTTTAATCTTGCAAGGTTGGAAAAACATTTGATAATATTTTGGTGAAGCATTTAAGAATGCCTCTTTTTCTGATAATCTTTTTAGGGAAATTTATTAAGTGTTTCCTCTTTCTTAGATTAGGTCTTGGAATAATATTCAACATGTATGGGACTCATAAGATAGTTTTGGAAAACTCTTTGATCAATATTTACTTTAGAAAATATTGCCAAAGTCATTGGAACAATATGTTGAATATTTTTATCATTGGAACAATATGTTGAATATTTTTAGTTCACTGCTTTGCTATCCTTTTAAGTTTGCAAGTTTATATAATTAGTTTGTTTAGTTGCACTTAAACAACCACAAGCAAACACAACCAAGGTTTATTAGTAAAGCAATTAGCAAAACAATTGTGTTAACAGGTATTCCAAAATTGGGATGTGACAAGTCTTCCCCCCTTAAAAAGAATCTCGTCCCCGAGATTCGCAAGCGAGGACTAAGGGAGGGCCAACAAACACGATGTTAGTGTTGGAGTGCAGGTGCTTCCCCCCTTTGACTTTCCTTGGGAGGAGGGGTACTTCCTTAAATTAGAAAATTCTTTTCACTTTAGAAATTTTCTAGCTATCAATTTACTCAACCGCCAATTTTTAAAATTTCTGATAACGTCACTATAAAATTTAGGTTAGTGCAGAACCTACCTGGAAATGTAATGTAAATTTTTACATTTGTTCCTAGCTATATCCCACATCTTACATAACCCATATGGAGTGGTGTACCACTCTCATAATAAGGTACATAAGAATCTAAAAATATAGCTTGTGGGTGCAAAGGTTAAGTTGCTAAGGTAAAACAAACAGACAGAACAATACTCATGGCAGTGGTTATTACTCACCACAAGCAACTATCACTTAAAGTGTTCATGATTTTAGTTGGATGTTTTAGATTCTTAAGATACTCTTAAGCACAATCATAACACAAGTATAAACTCATGCTAAGGTAAAACATTTAAACAAAATCCAATAAGCAAGCAAACAACACCACAGATGAATAGACTATTTATTCACTAGGTTATTGTTTATTAGAGGTTTTGGAATCCATCAATCATGAACAATTAGAAAACAACCAGTAGCTAAAAACCAATGAATACAATCATAAAGGTACTCTAAAATACCATAATCACCCAAGATAAAACTCCTATTACACAGGCATAAAAGAAACAGGACTGCACAAATAACACACTAGTATGAAAAATCTATACCAGCATGCTATAAGAGATAATCGTATCCTATAACCATAGAACATGCAACTAAATAATTCATGGCATGATAACAGAAGTAATAACTTCCTAAACATGCTATATCAACTCATATACTCATAAAAATAAAGAGGGTAATACTAGAGCAAAAATCACCATTTTCTAGTGGTGAAACTAGTTTTCGCGCTAGAGAAGCAAACAATGCTATCATGATGTTTAAACTTAAACAAGCAAGTCATGAATATAAATGTACCTAATAAAAGTACACGAAACTTACTCATGCTAGTAAGCACAAACATCAAAACAATCCCATGAAACAACTATTAAACATGCATAAATTAATTCTAGCAATTTATGTTTTTCTTTAACCAATTGCTAGCAAACAAGCAAGGTATAACTCACACAACCAGTAGCTATGCAATTAGTGAAAAGTTATCTAAACCTCTTCAAAAATCCATACACTCAATTTAAAATTATCCACAAACAATCTACCAATCAAGAGGAATTTATTTTATTTGCGAACAATTTAATTTCAGCACCCGATAGTGAAACATTTCTTAACATGATACCCCTAAGGAGTATTATGCTAACAAAAGGATCACACCTAAACATATTAGTATTTACTAATAAGAAATAAACTTCTCATTTGCATAAGTGAAAAGAAACAATTATATTTTCCATGGTGGAAAATAGAAATCAATCACATAGTGAAACATGCTATTTTCACACATATGTATGGTTGGGGATTTTCATCCTCAAGACAAAATGCAATGGGACCAGTGGGCTATGGCCCACTAATACCAAGTAAAAATAGGTACTAAACCTCTGATTACTCATGAAAAACTTTGCATACCAGATAAAAATATAATGCTATTTAATCTAGTGAAACAATACTAGTGCATATTGATAGTAATTCTTACACATGCTTTATTATTAAAAGACATGTAAGCTAACATAGGTACAAGCATCAAAATAACAGTACCTAAATGGTACTGGCTCAAAGATACATAGCACAAAAATTTATCAAAGCATTCACACAAAGATCTAGTTCTCACAATACTTCCAATTAATAAACTAGAAGGTGACAAATGCTATTTCATTTTTTTTTTATTCAAGTTTCCAATCATGCACACACTTTCTAGGGTAGATTTATTGTGAGAGATCAACATAATAACGAGTCCTAACAACTCCATATAAGTTAGGAAGCAAGATTGAATAAAATACAAATTTATTTCAATCAAGAGCACACAAAGAAACAAGAACAGGAAAACTGTTGTTTCCTAGATCTATCATATCCATTCCATCGTTTACTTAATTTCTAAACCTCGAATTTCATAGTACCTACAAGGTCTATTAAGATTTGGTTTCCAAAGTAGATACACCTGATATCTTATTGACTAGTAAACGAATAGGTCATCATCTTATTTTCTCGTGACTTCTCCTTTTTACCAACTAGATTAAAAAGTGTCGTAAGTCACTTAATTCTTTGGTTTAGAAAGAGTTGTCAGTAGTTCGCATGCTTTGGTTAGGTGTCAACCTAAGATTAGGCAAAGCATATTAGTCTTTTTAGCTTTCTATTTAATCATGTTTGTCCTGACAAGATACGACTAGCGTCATCGTACGTCGAATATTGAATTGTGCTCTTTTGATTGGCTTTTTAGGGGGTTGCGCATCATGGCATGTGAAGACTTCTTTTGCAAACAGACAAAACATAGAGGTTTAGGTCAGTATTTGTTGGTTTTCTTCACGCCTTTTCTTCTTTAAAGGATGTCGTTGTTGGAGCTTTATCTGTTGGAGTGCATCACTGGTAGCAATGCTATCAGCTCGTGTGGCTTGAGGGTCCTCTATTATTAGGTCCAATGGTGCTTTCATTGATTGTGGGGGAGATGGTGGTGGTTCACGACGGGTCGCATTATGAAGCGAAAACAAGTCTAAGTCTACGCAACAAATTCTTGTTTTTGAATGCTATACCAACATTTTTGCTTGCAAAAACGTAACAAGAGGCGATTCAAAAACAAGAGCGGGGCAAGCACAAATCTGTAAATTTTGAGCACCCCACAAACATAAAGAAGCCTAGATGAACCAAATTCTACACCACACAACAGCACAAAGTCCTACGGACACACATAAACAAGACAAAACACACAAGCAAGGCTCCATTGGAGCTACGTCGGGGAGGCGACTTATGGAGTCATCGCTAAATTACTCCAAACTAGACTGATCCAAAAATCCTAGAAGTGGCTGAAGAACTATATCTACTTCTGACCATCATCACTGTAGAGCTAGGCAATTATTTTGGTCTTCTCGGGACATCGACAAGTATAAAAGTTTTTTTATGGAAACAAGATAAATAGAAGTAAAGTTTTGATAAAACTTTATGCAACAATCTGTTTTTGAAACTCCAACTATTTTCTGGACAGAAAACTTCAAAGATGAGAGATGTTTCAAAAACAGAGCGGAGCAGTTGCAAACAAGTAAGAAATAAACTCTTAACCGAGAGAGATACTAACTCTGTAAGGCCCGCCCTTCGAACCACTGTTCAAGAACGCCCTTGATATGCATTTAGAATCTTTTGAAAAGATATAAAGGAGGGAAAATATACTAAAATTCCCTTAGATAAAAATAATTTAGATAGTAAATAGGTTTTTACTCAAAAATACTTTTCTTTCCTATCTGACGTCCATGCTAACTAAGGTCTCCTAAGGTCAGGATGGCTCTGATACCAACTCTGTAAGGACCCCAGACCGACAGTCTGAAACCCTACGTATGCATACATTCACGATCCCAGAAAGATCAGTCGTGAACAACATACACAGTTGGCACACAGAAATACATCATCCATTACACGAATACATAAAGGTATTACACAAATATCACATGATCAAGTTTAACGCAACAGCCACATGGGGCAGGCAACTTATCAAACACAGCGGAAGACAATTAAAACACAACGTAGTTGAGCCCAAGTCACGCCTTAACCTACAGGCTGCTGACCCGGAGACGATCCTAGTTCGCAAAGCCGTCAACTCCGTACTTCTCTTCATAGATCTCCTTTGGAGGCTCCTTCTCCAAATCTGATAAGTAGATACCAGGGGCGAAACCATAATGAGTACATTTGAATGTACTCAGCAAGACATCCATCATTTCACTTACCAACATGCAAGTATGCTTATATGGTGGAATAGGTAGGCTATAAATATGGTTCACTATCGATGGTGTTCATATATGATGACACCACAGTTGCAGTCAGGTTTATCTGTATCTTCGTTGAAGAAGATACTTCAGAAGAAAATAATATAGTTTTATTTCTCTTGTAGATATCACATGTACAAGAGGTTTTGTAAAGCTTTGTTAAAGAACATTTTCTCTTTGCAAAACTTCTTGGAATCGGTTTCCAGAATTCTTGCTTAGAATAGAAAAGGTTTTCTTTGCAAAACATTTTGTTTTGTATATCAGCATCTGGCTTTTCATCATCGACGATACCTCCACGGTATACGTTTCCATTTCCTTTCCGAACTTCACAAGTTCAACACTTCCTTTCCAAAATTTCCTCTTCAAAAACTTCCTTTTTGAAAACATTGACACAATGCTAGCTACATGGCCATTCAACCGTCCATATCCGAGGACGCGGCTATCTCGAAATAGTTTTACTCTGCAGAGGTGTACACATTTCCACCAGATCCAGAATCCGCCATGAAACACCCATGGACTGTCCTCAACCTATGAGAACATCAGATAACTGATCTTGACTATCCACTATGTACAAGCTAGAACATGACTATCTCTTCAATTGGGTTTCCCCCTCCCCGGCAAGCCGTGTCCCACACCGCCCAGACAGGAGGCCCAACTGCTGCATCCGGAGGGAAAATTAATCCCACACTTTAGATGTCCCGTATTCCCCACTCCTAGCAACATTTCGGTTCGGAGGATCCCATCCCCTATAGCACTTGAGATAGCACACATACTAACCATAACAAGTTTTTAATCAAGCCCCTACCCATATTGGGGTAAAGTGGCAGTACGGTAAAGGTTGTCCAGCGAAGACTAGGTTATGTGTCATTTTTGAAAACACCACTTTCTCAAAAATGACCACTTCCACATTCCTCCGGAGAACAAGGATCCGCCTTTTCTCCGGGTTTTTCCGTAAAGCCTTTGTTTTGTAGAATCACAATTTTAGGGTGTCCACTTAGGGACTAGTATATTTGATGGTAATAAATACCATATGGTGGCTTATAGGCTTGGTATTACCAAGTTTATCTACTGGCATGATAGTAACCTATATTATAGTATAGTAGTAAATTCCACATCAAAAATAGTTTTGATAATCAAGTTTTTGTAAAACTTCAGAGGTAAAACATGCATGATAGATAATGGTAAGTATTGTATCAGCAAGCAATCAGGATGGCTTGCCTGGTATCTCCTTGTGTCCCTGGTTTTGGAGTGACTGGAACTTGAAACAGAGCTTCACGACACTTCCTTCCTCTTCGTTTTCTAACGCCGTAAAAGGAATAAAGGACACACATTCAGAACCAATCAAGGCAAGCAACAATACACAACAATACATACAGCAAGGAAATCTAATAATAACAAATCACACAATTTACTAATGGAGGCAAACAATCAAACAAACACACTTGGCAGAAATGCCATTTAATAAGACAGCTTAAGGTTGGAGGAACATATCTCACAACCCTAATATCATGGATTCAGCGGGTGTGCCACTCTCATACCAAGATATTAATAAACCCAAAATACATTTAGTTTCACAAGGGTGAGACTACTAAAAGTATATAAAACATGCACAAAATAATCATGGCAATGGGTCTATCAACCACACCACAAAAGAAAAAGGTAGCTATCTTACTAAGTCTAAATTCACATCAAGAATAAATGAAACACATGATTTGTAAAAGTTACTTGTACAAATCAGTGAGCCTACACAAGTGTAACAAGGTAATAGACTCATCACAAAACACACAATTTCTCATAGTGAGAACAATAGAAACTATGACTAAAAAGGAGGAATCCTATAGACATGCTTCTACTAAGGGTTTGCTATGCAAGCATGCATAACAAGTAAAATACTAAAATGAAAACAAGGAACCATGTTATCATAATGGTAAATGAAAACATGTCCTCATGCAAGGATACACAAATATCCACCAAACACAAGTTGGCAGGAAAATAATTTAACACAACAACTGCTAAGGAAACTAGTACTACTCAAACATGAAGAATCAATGGATGCATTTCAATCAAGCAATTGAAATACAACCAGAGGGTCCATGTCATAAAAACAGTAGTGAAAAACATCTATACTTGCTATAACAAAAATATCCCATTTCATAAAACAAGTCATCAATTTGCAGGGAAACTCCTACATACTAGTGGTAATAAAAAGGGCATTACTAGAGGAATCAATAAATACTTCAAGAATGTATTTTTCCTAGCAAGCCACACATGATTTCAAACACTTACAAACAGAAGCATACACATTTCCATTTAGCACAAAAATTCCCAAAGCAAAAATACTAGGCACTCAATAGTTATGAAACTATATAAAAGAAACACATCTAGTGTGGGGGAAATAATGTTTCCACCAAAAATGCAATGAAATCATTGGGTGTTCCACTATCATATCAAAGCATTAAGAGGTCACAATGCCTCTGGTCCATTTGCTAAAAATTAACAAAAAACTAAACTAGCATCTAGTGCATTAACAATACTAGCAGAAAATAATAGGGTGCTAACATAAGCAAGGTAATGGTACCCATGCTATTATTTTCACACAAGTGAAAAATCTAGGGATCAAGTATTCATAATAACATCATCAAAATGCTACTGGACCTATGAATACAACACAAAAATATGAGGCTACTCAACCACAAATGTTTATGTCAAAAATTCCACACATGAGGGAATTTTCCCATAACATTCTCATAGTCACCACAAAGCTATTCATGCTTTTCTACCAACTCAAATGCAAGCTAGCAGAGGTGATAACAACACAAACTAATTACTAACATGGCACTGGATCCAATCAAAAAATCCAAGTGCTTGCACATCAATTCATCACTCAAAAATTTATATGCAACTATACACTAGAGATAAACATATGTTAATAACAAAAATCCTATTTCTTCTACACTCAAGTCCACACAATCTAACATGATAAAATAACTAAGTAACACTTAGTAAGCAAGTTCACACAACTTATACATGCTAGAAAACAATATTGTAACACAAAAATATAATCACACAATTTAATTAGCTAAAATGCCAAAATGGCAGAAACAAGCATTTTAAAGATCTGTCCACCAAATTTTATAGGTTGCTCTAAAAATTAAACCCTTCTAGGTTTGGATAGTCCTAAACATATGCAAGACCATCCAGTTGAGTTTGCATCAAAAATCATTTTTAATAATTTTATAAAAATCACCAAAGTTCTCTCTGGTGTTTTACCAAATTGCATGCCATTTCAAAAATACAATGAATTTGGAAACGAGGTTAAATGATCCTGTTAGGAAATTTCAAGGGCTTTCCAATGCAATTGGCCTCACTTCATTCTGAGTTGTAAAATTAAAATGGTGCTCATTTTGGTGTTTCTGGTACTTATTGAAAAATCATTTTTCATTTCAAAACTGTTCATCAAAATGTAGATCTACAAAGTGGAGGTGGTTCATATTTTGTTTCTTTACATCTGTGAATTTTGGTTTGGTAAAATTCATCTTTTAAGTTGCCTTTTTGAGCCAAAAGTAACTATGCAACAATCTGCAAGAAAAATAAATGGAAAAGAACATTACATGGGCCAGATCTGAATCTGGGCCGGCCAAAACATTTGTCACCGCGGCAGATCTACCCCGAGCCGCTGACTCGCGGGCCAGCCGCCACGCGGGCAGCCACGCGGGCGAGCGCTGGGGCCACCGGCCGGTTTGACTGTATCCCCGCGGGGTCAAGGGATGACGCGAGCGTGACCTCGCCGTGATGTCACTCGCCGGCGGAGCGGATTCCGGCGAGCTCGCAATCGACGCACCAGCCACCGTTTTGCGAAATAAAACTACCTACGGGTTGCCTACGACGAGGGGAAACGAGTGGGCGCAGGCTCGCTTCCCGGAAGCGGCCGGAAAGGCGGCGGCGACGGCGACGCGCAACGGCCGTGGCGCGAGCAAGGCGCGGCCACGTTTCGGAGGGAGAGGGAGGGGGAAAAGGGGTCGGGGACGGTCGCCTGCTTACCCTAAACGCTCAGGGACGCTCGACAAGGACGGAGGAGGAGCGACACGGCGGGAATAGCTCGTCGGAGCCCGCCGGAGTCGGAGAAGAAACGGGGACGGCGCGGCCACCTCGAGTCGCCTTGGCCTGATTCCTTTTGCACGGAGCATCACCACAAAGAGGCGGACGAGATGAGCCACACGGCGGCCGGCGGCGAGCCCACCAGCGGCCGAATCGACGACGACTCCATTGCTAGGGTTTCGGGTTGGGCAATTTCTTGAGAGAGAGAGGAGAGAAAACTAGTGGGGAGAGAGAGGGGGCATGTGGCCGACCAGTGCACATGGGGGGCCTCTTTATCCTCCTCCATTCCTTCTCATCGAAGCAAAGGGGTAGGGGTGCTGTTTCTCTACAGGGAGCTAGAGGTTGAAGATGATGACTGGGATTTCATTTAGGTCCCTAGAAAAATTACAACAAGGTCCTTTGCTCTCTGAAAAATGTTGTTTTCACCAAGCAAACAAAGTCTAAAATTTAATTCCTCTTGCCCAAAATTCTTATTAGTTAAGATACACAACATATGTGAAAATTGGCTCAATTAGATAAACTTCATAATTCAAAGTTGTTCAAATTTGAATTCTTACAAAACTGGACATTGAATTTATTAACCTACTTAGGAGCTTCCAAAAATGATAATTTTTGGCACACATTCCTCATTTGATGTGTTCCTTATGTGGTAGAAAATTCAAGTCATTTTGAGTTACTTCATAGAACAAACTTGTTCAAATTTCAAAAAGGTGCTGTCAAGAAAACAGGGGTTTTTGGCAACTTAAATTATTCAAAAACTTGTGCCCTTTTGGTTTTCATCCTTATTTATTATATAGAGCATGTGGTATTTATTTCATGGTATTTGGAAAAAGTTTGTAGAACAAACTTGTTCAAAATCCCAAATGTTGCTGTGGAGAAAAACCATGTTTTCAGGGCTTTAATTGATTCAAAATTTTGGTCTCCTCTTGTGTGTGTTCCTTATTTGATCTAAGGAAGCAATGGTATTAATTTCAAATCATTTTAAGAAAGTTTCCAATAGTAACTTGTTTGAGTTTTCTGTTTCTAGGAATATTGGAATTTCTATTTAATAAGGCACTTTGCTTTTCTTTAACAATGCTTTGCCAAAATATTTATATGACTAGAGATAGCAAGTCAATGCTCTCCAATACCTTTGTTTTTAATCTTGCAAGGTTGGAAAAACATTTGATAATATTTTGGTGAAGCATTTAAGAATGCCTCTTTTTCTGATAATCTTTTTAGGGAAATTTATTAAGTGTTTCCTCTTTCTTAGATTAGGTCTTGGAATAATATTCAACATGTATGGGACTCATAAGATAGTTTTGGAAAACTCTTTGATCAATATTTACTTTAGAAAATATTGCCAAAGTCATTGGAACAATATGTTGAATATTTTTATCATTGGAACAATATGTTGAATATTTTTAGTTCACTGCTTTGCTATCCTTTTAAGTTTGCAAGTTTATATAATTAGTTTGTTTAGTTGCACTTAAACAACCACAAGCAAACACAACCAAGGTTTATTAGTAAAGCAATTAGCAAAACAATTGTGTTAACAGGTATTCCAAAATTGGGATGTGACAGTGCGATTGTACGAGGTAAATTTGAGTGAAACCATGTTGGTCACCTAGTTCATCTTGGGGCTAAAGGACGAAATCAAAGGTGCGGTGGAAATTCAGTTGCCAAGTACGGTTCAGGCTGCAGCAGAGTATGCTCTAGTTCAAGAAGCTATGATAGAAAGGGGGAAGGCAATGGCACAGACAAATCGCATACCGAAACCAGCGACATCAAGGAATGGCACCTTCAGAATGGAGCAAGGTAACACAAAAAAATTTGCTGCAGGGGAAGTGTGGAAAGCAAGACAACTCAAAGAGTTTCGTCGAGCAAATGGGTTATGTTATGGGTGTGGGGAGAAATTTACACCAGGCCATGTGTGCACCAACAAAAATGTTGCTCAGGCTAAGGCAGTAGAAGTGGAGAGACAAGGAGTACTTCTCTGTGATGCAATTTTAGATGCAATTTCCTGTGAAGAGATAATGGAGGAAGCAGCTGCGTATTTAACTGCCAATGCAGTGAGTGGAACTACTCATGCCAAATCTATCAGGTTAAGAGCTCTAGTGGGGAACAAGGTGACGCTAATGTTAGTAGACTCTGGGAGCTCACATACCTTCATTGACCAGCAGTTAGTTGAACAGTTGGGGTGCACTACTAAGTCCCTAAGGCAACCACTGAAGGTCAAGGTAGCTAATGGCCAGTTTATGACATGCAGTGCAGAAGTGGAAAATCTAGAGTGGTGGATCTAAGGAAGCACTTTCCAAATAGACATGAAGGTGGTGCCACTGGGAGGTTATGATGATATTTTGGGCATGGATTGGTTAGCACAATGGGGAGAGATGACATGCCACTGGAAGGACAGATGGATACAGTTCCAGCACAAAGGCAAAACAATTAAACTACAAGGAATGCACGACAGAGAGGCAAGTGCACTACAAGAAATATCAGTGGAGCAGTTGGAGAAAAGCTATAAGGGAAATGACATTTGGGCATCTGTGCTACTTACTACTGCTAGCTCAGTGGAGGAAGATGACAAGTTCCAGCTACAGTAACTGCAACACTAGAAAATTTTCAGGATATATTCCAAGAGCCAAAGGAACTACCACCCCATAGGACCTTTGACCATGCTATTTCCTTACTTCCTGGAGCTGCACCAGTGAATTCAAGGACTTATAGATACTCTCCCCAGCAAAAGGATGAAATAGAAAAACAAGTCAATGAGATGCTGGCAGCAGGTCTTATTACTCCCAGCATGTCACCATATGCTTCACCAGTTTTGTTAGTAAAAAAGAAGGATGGTACATGGAGGTTTTGTGTGGATTATAGGAGACTCAATAACATAACTGTGAAGAGTAAGTTCCCTATCCCAATAGTAGATGAGTTGCTGGATGAGTTAGCAGGGACAAAATGGTTCTCCAAGTTGGATCTCAGGGCAGGGTATCACCAAATTAGGATGATTTTGGGTGATGAACACAAAATTGCTTTTAAAACACACAGTGGACAGTTCCAATTCAGAGTTATGCCTTTTGGGTTGTCCAATGCACCAGCAACTTTCCAGTGCCTTATGAATGCAATCTTTGCCAGGCACATTAGGAAATTTATTCTGGTATTCGTGGATGACATTCTTATATACAGCAAGAGTTTGGAGGAGCATGTAAAACACCTGAGAGTGGTACTGGAAATTCTGAGGGAACATAGACTATTTGCCAAGAGAAGCAAGTGTTCCTTTGCCCAACAACAATTAGAATACTTGGGGCATATTATATCAGACCAAGGAGTGGCCACAGATCCAGAGAAGACAAGGGCAATGGCAGAATGGCCTACACCATCTTCAGTAACTGACTTGAGAGGATTTCTAGGATTAACTGGATACTACAGGAAGTTTATCAAGAACTATGGAGTAATAGCCAAGCCACTTACATCTCTATTGAAGAAGAATTCCTTTGTGTGGACCCAGGAGGCACAAAAGGCATTCACCAATCTGAAGGAGGCTATGGTTACTGCACCAGTCTTAACATTGCCCAATTTTGCTCTACAATTCTGCATTGAAACAGATGTATGTGACAGTGGCATTGGAGCAGTGCTCAGCCAGCAAGGGCATCCAGTGGCATTTTACAACAAAGCACTAGGACCAGCTAACCAAAAGTTATCAATATATGAAAAAGAGTTCATGGCCATTATGATGGCAATGGATAGATGGAGGCCATATATCTCCAGGGGACCGTTTACGATTAAAACAGACCACAAAAGCTTGTGTCACTTGGAAGACCAAGTGTTGTCCTCAGAATTGCAGAGAAAAGCAATGACAAAGCTAGTAGGGCTGCAGTTCCAATTTCAGTACAAGAAGGGCAGTGAAAACTTAGCAGTTGATGCTTTGTCGAGGGTGGGCCATAACTTTGCAGTTAAGGCTGTATCAACTGCACAACCGCTTTGGCTCCAAGAGGTAGCAAACTCGTATGCTGTAGACGAACAGGCACAAGAACTTCTCGGGAAACTAGCAATTGATCTGTTGGCAGTGCAGCATTATTCTTTCAAGGAAGGCATCATAAGATACATGGATAAAATCTGGGTGGGAGCTAATACTGGACTGCAGACCAAACTGATCACAGCCTTTCACTCGTCACCAGTTGGAGGGCATTCTGGAGTACAGGCCACTTATCAAAGGGTTAAGAAGCTATTTCATTGGACTGGCATAAAGAAAGCAGTGGAAGAATTTGTGCAACAATGCCAGACATGTCAGCAAGCAAAGCATGAACACTGTAAGTATCCAGGCCTGCTCAGCCCCCTTCCAACACCTGAGGGACCTTGGGAGGATGTGTCAATGGACTTTATAGAGGGATTACCTAAATCTAATGGTTACACAGTAATACTAGTGGTAGTGGATAGATTGACAAAGTACAGTCACTTCATTCCTTTGAAACACCCATACACTGCTGCTACAGTTGCTCAAGTGTTTGTCAATAACATAGTTAAGTTACACAGCATGCCACTCACCATTACATCAGACAGAGACAAAAAATTTACAAGCAATTTTTGGAAGGAATTGTTCAAAATTTGGGGTACAGAGTTACAGTTATCCACAGCCTATCATCCTCAAACGGATGGACAAACGGAGAGAGTCAACCAATGTCTTGAGATGTACCTCAGGTGTGCAGTTCATGATTCACCCAAGCAATGGGCTCAATGGCTAGCCTTGGCAGAATTTTGGTATAACACCTCACATCATTCTGCTCTGGGTTGCACTCCCTTCAAGGCAGTTTATGGAAAGGAAGCACATCTGGGACAATTCAGTAAGAATACTCTAGCTCACAATGCTGAATTGCAGACATGGCTCAAGGAAAGGGCCGATGCAACAAGATTCTTTCCTGCGAGGGAGATGCAACTATATTTGTTATCCTTGCCTCGTTTTTTTTTTTTAACGAGGGAGATGCAACTATGTAATTGTTATCGTTATGTGCTGTTATCAGAACTAAAATCGATGCTATAAGTTGGAATTTTTACCTGTGAACACTGGTTCGCAAAACAAAACAAAAAACGATTTGCATTTTCTAGTTCTTGTCAGCATATTCGTTACTTTAAAACAGGGTATTTCTAGTCCTTGTTCTGCATGTAGTATTTGTATTGATCAACATGCTCTTGATTGACCCGCTACAACTCTAAGAAACCATTGGTTTTAGATACCCTAAACCCTGAGTACGTGGATACTTAAACGTGAAGCCTAGCTCCCCGGACAGCATAGGCATTCGGCAACAACGAAGGCCCCCAACTCCACGTACCTGTCACTGCCCCGCAGCTACGCAACCCATTTTCACAGGTCATCAATATGAGATTTATAAACCAGTAATATGTAGACATGTTAACACGGTGTTAGACATTTCACGGGACATGGCAAGTCATGCCACCTATAGTTCTGAAATATAATGGGTATGAAACGTCCTTATTTCCTTAATGCGAGCCCTTGGGTGACCGGGAGCTCGAGGTCTGCACCAACTCCTCCCCTAGATGGGTTTTCTCTCTTTTTTCAGGTTGAGTTGTATGGTGTGGGGTTGGCCCTTCATTCACGGCTTATACAGAGTACTTCCTCCGTCCGGAAATAATTGTCGCAAACGGAATTTTGCAAAAAAAACCTCTATATTTTTGAGACACAACCCGCAGTCCACCCGTGACGGAGAAAGGCTCTCGAGCTAGCTCTCGGCCGTGACACGCTCCCATCCGGCTCGCCGTCGCAGGACTCTGCTCCGGCTCCCCGCCGCCGCGCTCGCTCTTCTCCCTTCCCTCCACGTCCCCTCGTATATAGAGGTGCTCCACCTTCTGTCGTCTCACGGCACAACCCTCCAACTTCCTGCGGCGAACCTCACCTTTTTGTCCAAGCCGGCGATGAATCCGGCGTCGGCGAGGCCGGATTTGGTTGCTATGAGGCCGGACGCGCTGGATCCGGTGGCTGCGAGGTGCTGCGGCGGAGGCGATGCAAGCCTCGAGCCACGGACCTGAAGGGCAGGAGGAGATGGAGGCAGCGCCCTTCACCGTCGTAAAGCTCTGAGGCCGACCTCCTTCCGCACGTCCTCTTCCACCGATGCAGACCGACGCGTCGCCTCGGCTCCGTCGTCCTCGACAACCGGTGAGATGTCTCCTTCCCCAACCTTTAGGCTGAATCAATAAAAAGTTTTAATCTTGTGCAAATTGTTCTGATTACTATTCCAATAAGTTTCAATCTTGTGCAAATTGTGCAAAAAATTCCATCTTGCGGAAATTGTTCTGAACCGGTATGCGGCGCCTTGGCTCTGTCGTCCTCAACAACCGTGCCATGCACCGAGCGCGGTGCCCCCGCCTCTGGCCTCCTACGCCTCCCTCGCGGTTGTAGGCTTGGTCGTTCCGTCATCACCTCCTACATTGCTGTTGTTGGTGTTAGTGAGGTTCTTCTCCTTGGCCCTCTCTAGGAGTAGGAGTAGAACATGATTAGTTCATGCCAGTATAGCTTGATCACCTATAGGAGTGGTGCCATGGCTAGATGGGAGCCCGGGATAAATGAACTATAGAATGTCCTTACAATTCCGACCGACCTATGAATTTCTCTGTGAATTTTGGACTAGTGCATGCATAACATAGGGTTGTTGTTGTCGCGCCATTTTTTGCTATCCTCCTGCTACTTTGCTTGGTGCTGCTTGTCGCTCACAGGAAGTGAGAGCGAGATATATGTTGTTTATTGCTACAGCTGATAGGTTGTGAGAGAATGGTGGAGATTGTTCTAGAGAGATTGGAAAGAGATTTGTCATGTCAGGAGTAGTACCTGAATTCTTCAAGATGGTTGTGAGACTTCTCTTGGGAATTTTCTTATAACTGAATTGTAAACCAAAGTTCCTCCTATACTTAAAGTTGTTTTTTATTTATTTCTGATTATTAGACTAAAAAAGAGAGCTAGTGAGTTCAACTTAGCAAAGTGCCAAGGAGAATTTCTTTTCTGTCTCTTTGCAATACACATTCTTTTTTGTCACAGAACCTTACACACAAGGTTTACTTGTTATTCCCAAATCACTTAGATGGAACCTAGCAGGCTGTGTCACTAAAGCCATGCAAGAAAAGAGGGAATATTGTCCAACAATTACTAGTCTCCACTCTCCAGATATTTTGTCAAGTAAATACTTCCTACTGCTGTATTCTGTACAATTCAACATTTTATCCGTATTCAACAAGTACAGTGCAACGGGTTTTCAACTGAATGTGCCATAATAGTTCGACATACCATGTCAAAACAATTAGGCATGGCTGAAATTGCTCACGATTTTCTACACTTCTAGTCCTTTCTACTCTTCTGTCCCCTCTTTTTGGTTATGTTAAACCACATGTCTTTGTATTTATACCAAATTGAGATCAAAACTTCAACCTTGTTCTTGATGTTGAATCTTATTTGGTACGAGCTTTGATGATACTCCATCAATTTTTTCAGTTGCTACCCATTTTTTAATTTTTTTTCTGCATTATCCATTCACTTGAGTAGTTACATGCTAGGTGCTGCAGGCCTTCGTCCAATTTGATTGAACATTCAGTATTCTGTGAGTGAACTAATAAAGTGACCTTGAGTCTGTCAGGTTTAGTTTTCAATTTCTCTGCGTTGAACTAAATTTCCCATTCCATGAATTATTGCTTCTGTAGATCCAAAAAGAGCCTTGTGTAATCAAAAGCGGATGAAGGTGATATGGGCCATCTTGGAAATCATTCCACTAAACGGCACTATACATCTGGAAACTTTACTCCATTCTAGTGTTTTTAATCAAAGGAACAGGGGGAGTACAATTCATACTGAATTGTTTCCCACACTTTCAGGTTCATCCGGTTCTTGCGAACTTTTTCAAGTTCTCCAGGTTCTTTAGCACGACTTGCGAGTTGCTGGGTGCGGCGACATGGCTGAATATCACATGGAGCAGGGGGACATCGACCGGAGCTCCCTGGCCTGGTGGAGAGGTCGCGGGTCTGGAGCGGAGGGAGCTCGCCTGGAGCAGAGACGCCGATGAGCAGGGGCGCCGACAAGGAGGAGTAGGGACGCCGGAGAGCAGGAACTCGTGTAGCTGCGCTGGCGAGCAAGAGCAGGGACGCCGGCGAGGAGGAGCTCCTGCAGGTGCGCCGGCGAGCAGGAGTAGGGACGCTGACGAGCAGGAACTTGTGCAGGTGCGCGGGCGAGCATGAGTAGGGACGTCGGCGTGGGAGGAGCTCGCGCGGGTGCGCCGACGAGCAGGACCAGGGACGCTGGCGAGCAGGAACTTGTGCAGGTGTGCGGATGAGCAGGAGCAGGGACGCCGCCAAGGGACGAGATCGTGCAGGTGCGCCGGCGAGCAGGAGCAGGGACGCTGCTGATGGAGTTGCTGCAGAAGGATTGATCGATCAGGATCGTCGACGCTCCTAGGAGGCGGATGCAGCTGTGCCATATCAATCAGTCCGAGAGGCGGAGGTGTTGGCGACGGAAAAAAGCTCAAATTTTTATTAACAGGGTTGATTGTTAGATTTGAGATGTAAGGGGTCTTTCTGTAAAATTGACTTGTGCTGAAACGTTTTCTCCCCCGCGACAATTATTTCCGGACTGAGGGAGTACTTCCTTTTCTATTAATGCATCAAAACCCAAAGTTTTTATATTTTCGCGAAAAAAGAAAAAAGATTCCTTTTTTTGGCCACGATGAGGCGTTCAATGTACGTCTTCATTACAAAACATGCGCCCTTTTGCTAGCTGACATGAAGACGGGAGCATAATCTCGCATTGCACCGAGCTTGGCTTCACACGCATTGCACAGTATCTACTCTCACACACGAGCAACACCACCATTTAACGTGACAGTGCTAGCAGCTTATTTCAGTATACATTTTGCGACAGTTTGTTGCTCAGACGACGTGTCATAAGCTCGCTCGTCACCACGGTAACTAACAGTAGTGAGCAAAGTATCTAGGAGGAAAAGATAACAAAAATGGTCCCAGAGGAAGGGAAAAATTAGGGGCGTGCTGAGCGTCCCCCGGGGGATCGGAACCCCCGATCCCCCGCCTCCAGCTGCCGACACGTGTACACATGGTGGGCCGCGCACCATGCCCCACGTACAGCACACGTACAGCACGCAAAAGTCGCACACGTACAGCACGCAAAAGTCGATCCACCAGGGCCCCACTCATCACGCACCACACGCCCGTTGCGCGGCCGTCGCCGTCCGGAGCATCGCCGCCGGCCACCGTCTGGAGCACCGAGCGCTGCCAGGAGCATCTCGATGCGCCACCGGGAGCATCTCCGAGCGCCGTCAAGAGCATCTCGAAGGCGCCATCGGAGCATCGCCAGACGAGGCTCGGAGCAACGCCGGTTGTCTGCTCGCAGCACCTCCAGACACAAAAAAAAGCAACTCCGGCCTGCTTCGCCGGAACGGCGGCCTGCAGCATAGCCGAGCGCCGTCGGGAGCATCTCGATGCGTCGGGAGATTGTAGCAAAAAAAATTAACAAAATAGCAAAAATATTGGAAGATTGTAGCAAAAAAAAAAAAAAAATGCTCATCTGCTCGCATGCCCCAGCAGCTCAATTGCATCGGAGCAAAAATTGGAGAAGATTTTGCTATAGCCAGTTCGTCGATTTGCTCCAAACAAGAAAAAATGCTATAAAAATCTTACAAAAAAATTGCTCCCGCTGTAGCAAAAATTGCTCACATCTCAATTTGCACCGGATCAAAGAAGTTAGGAGCAAAATTTGCCGTCGGGAGCATCTCGATGCGGCGCCGGGAGCATCTCCGAGCGTCATCAAATAGGAGGGAGAGCGCCGCCGGGAGCATCTCGATGCGCCGCCGGGAGCATCTCGATGCGCCGCGGGGGAGCATCTCGAGGTTGCCACGGCGTGCTTCTACGCAGGTGGGAGCACAGCGCGGCGGCGGGAGACGTTCCATGGCACGCGGAGCTCCGTCTCCGGCGGCGGCGCGACGCGGCCATGGCGGATGCACGGGAGAGCGCGGCCATGGCGGATGCGCAGAAGAGGCCAGGGCAAAGGAGCTCCCCTCCCATAGGGCGGCCATGGAGGATTCGCGGGAACGGTAGCGGAAGCGCCGCCGTCCGCCGTGGGGAGCAGCTCCGCTCCGCTCCGCCCGCCTTGGTGCCAGGATTTGGCGTCGAGGAAGAAGGAGGAGGTAGGTGGACTCGTTGAGGAAGAAGGAGAGGATGTGCAGTTTTCTTTCGGGAGCGAGAGGATAAGGTGGGTGGACACGCGTCGCTCGCGCGACCCGGGGGACGCGTCGAGGGCGATCCCCCGGATGAATATCAGCGTTTCCCGAAAAATTACTGCACAAACGAGCCAAGGCAACCAACATAACTGGCAAAAAAGATGCAGTGAAGAATACTTGGCGCGAGAGAGGTCTCCGTTCTTAAAATGAAAACGCAAGGTAGCAAAGAAGGCAATGTTAGGTAATCCCACACAATATTAGGAAAATTAGGTAATTCTACAGAGGGCCCATAAAGTTTTCATTCCAACATCAGGGAAATAAGGAAGTACTGGTTCCACCAAAACCTAACATCTGCATCAGAACAATAAAGCAATTCCTACACGTGAGCCATTTTATTGCTATGGTACTAGCACCAACCACACACTAAATTAAAGCGGTTTCTTTTATCTCCGTGACTCATACAACATGACAATTGAAATATCTCAAAAGAAAATAAAAAGAAATAAAGAAAGAGATTACATCTAGCTCACTCGTTTTCTACTTGCACTCTCCCAATTGCGGGTAGCGAACTAGGGGCAAACAATGAAGGATTAATACAAGGTTACAATGGTCTGATTATTCATAAAAGAAAAAGGAGAGGGAGGAGCTGAGCAAAGGAAGAAGAGTGTGGTACCATCGCAGGAACCCCATTGAGCACAGGAAGAATCGGCATCTGCTACCACCACCACCATGTCTCGACTTAACGATCACTGGGAGCTTATACCCAAGGAACACTGGCCTTGAATTCCAAGCCATCAAAGATGAGATGAGCGCACCCCCAAGCAACCGACATTGATAGTGTGCACATGGATGCTTGTGAGACTGAGCACCGGTTATCTGAGCAAGCATAAACATCTTTTGAAACGATGTTTGCGTACTATGGATGCTGGTACAAATAAGGTTTACTTGAAATTACTAAAGTAAATGTTCGTAATCCATTAAAGTTTGATACACAAACAGATTCCATCTTTTTGTGGACTGCCATGACCAAATTAAAACAAAGACTCGGCAGTACAAAAGGTGGCAATGCATCTCGTAGAAATGCTTAAAAAAATGAAAACATAAAGGAAAGAGCATGACCAGCAGTAATACAGTCTTAACTTACAAGACAAAGAAAAAAAATTACTTAAGGACACAACCACTAACAAAGAGCAGGACGAATATATTACCTAGTTGACCAAAACCATGTCATCTCCACCAGCCTGGGCAGCAACAGCTTCTAATTGTCTCCATGCTGACTCTCGTTGCTCCTCTAGTTCTTTAGCTTTTGCTTGTTTCTCGATGTACTGCTGCTGGCACTCCTCAAATAGCTCACTATCCATGTCCAAGAACATCTTGCGCACATTTGCGGTAAGGCCATGAACAGCTTGATTCCAGTGGCTCTGTATATTCCTCTCAAGGGCTTCAAATATTATTGGAAATATAACACCGCGATTTTGGGCGATCAAGCTTACAATGTGATCATTGTTCCACAGGAACAAAGCCCGCTCAGCGACCTAACCCAAAATATTAACATCAACAATCAAGCAAAATATCAGATAAATGAAGTGGACAGGCACCACAAAGAAGCAAAATGCTTGCAATTAAACTTAGTTCTTATTAAAAACAGTGAGAAGATGCAAAGAGATGACGTCATGGTGTGATCTAGCGCAGCATAGAAGAGACCAACTGTATGATGCAACGCCAGTGAGATGTTCTTTTTTTCAGTAGGGGTAGGCTATACGAGTGTGACCTGTATAGCAACAAGTATACCACCAGCACTAACCATTTAACATGCCTTAGCCACACATCACAGGATACACGGGTTAATCTGATGATCAGAGTGACTGACAGCACGTCTAAACCAAAAACACCTTATGCTGTGAGCAATTTTAATTTACTTGCATAATCGAACAAAATGAAGCTGATTAAATCAATATTGCACAAAATGCCACAAAAGATGGCACGTTTTGTAACATATCACAGACACTGTTTGGGCAAAATTGTAAATGTGCCACGACTTTGTGTGTCTGGGACTGTGTCCGCAACATACTGATTAAAATGCAGAGTGAAGAAACCAGTTACATACACTGCTATCACGAAGAGGGCATGTGTAAATCCTAATATCAGTAACTTAACAAAAAAAAACTTCTAATTGGGCTTTCTGAATCTCCTCAAACTAAAAGAAATCCAAGAGAAAGGGCCGCCACGACAGCATACGGATAAAACAGATATTTCTGTACGCGGATCAATAAAAGATGAGTAGTGCCAAACAAGAATGATGAGTACAAAAAGGTTACGGAGTGAAAACACAGTGCAGCGAGAAAAAGGGAAATGAAAACAGACAAAATAGCAAGAAAGGAATCGCATTCCACTTTGGCAGTTGCATTGGGTCCTGGCAATGGGGCCATGGACACAATTTAACTTCCCTACCAGGCAAAAAATTGTACTCCCTCCGTCTCATATTAATTGTCTCAAAGTTGGAAAAAAGTGGATGTATCTAGACATATTTTAGTGTTAGATGCATCCACTTTTATCCAACTTCGAGACAATTAATTTGGGATGGAGGGAGTACGTTCCTACTATACAAGGTGTGCAATATATTGCAAGTGGGGTAGGAGAATAAGGAGGAACTTCATGATTAAGAAATTAAATGTTCGTAGTTTAGGAATATAACAAAATCTATTTTATCTAGTGTTTAGATTAGGCCTGGTGAAGGAAGTGTATGGGTTCAGACCAATTCCAGAGTTGTGGTAACACAGAGAACGGTTTGAAATTTACACCATTGTTCTCCAATGGAACCCACTAACATTGCATTATGGTAAAATTACTGGACAACATAAGATAATGCCCATAATCACAGAATCCTTAGAAAATAAACTAGAATTAGCAGTTTAGCACGCATCTAACTCTAGCATATAAGACCTGACAATTAGGATCTTAGAAGTTTAATCCACTGGTGCAAGATATTAATCTGGATAGATAATGCAATCATTTGCATGAGAGGCCGATGTGAGACACAGGACTCAGTTTGTATCGACAAATGTGTAGAAAACTTATCTATAATACATTCAATGAACAAAATAAACAATCAAGCTAGGCAGCAACAGAAAGACCCAAGAGTGGCTTGATCTAGGAGGAAATGCTATCTACATCTGCCTCACATAGCTGAATTGAAAAAATTGCAAATAGAAGTCTTTTATCATTCTATTTAATCCATAGACAGGCCATGGGCATCTCTAATACACTCAAGCTAACTGAAGGTGATAGCAGATCTACCCTTGATAATTTGACAACAATGCAGAAAACAGCAGCATGCAGTAGCATGCCAAAAAAGACTCATCATTGTTCAAGCTTCTGGGTTAAAAACTCAAAGTGTGTAGACATGATACCATAGAATGGTGGTGGTTAAGACTTAACTAAAAAATCGAAGTACCAAAGATCATCAGTTGCACACCAGGAATAAAACAAGTCATGGGTGGCAGCTTTTGGATATGCCAGTTACAGTTCACAGTTAACAAGTTTATCACAAGCATTGGCAACAGCCGGTTCATTCTGCAAATGCCGATTTATTATACAAATAGTTATTTCCCAATTTGTGTTCTACTGTAGCAGAAGGGTTGCTATGGTATCCAGTGCAAGGCAAGCAAAGCCCAAGTGTGACGAAATAACTCATTTGCATACACCTCCACAAAAAAATTGCATATACCTCCGAAAGAACATGCATGTAGCAAGATGACAGCCTTTTCATATCTCACCAGATGATACTCTGCAGATAGGAGCTAAAGATATTTTGTAGGAAGCGTAGGAAAACTACATATACTCCCTCCGTCTCATATTAATTGTCTCAAAGTTGGACAAAAATGGATGTATCTAGACATTATTTAGTGTTAGATACATCCACTTTTGTCAAACTTTGAGACAATTATTTTGGGACGGAGGGAGTACAAAAAAGGGGATTTCCTAGCACCTACACTATTTGCATTGCAAAAGAGCCCATGCAAACAGTGTTTTCGAGCGCGTAAGAGTTATGACAAACAAGCACATTTCCGATAGTATGTGGCCCATTTCCTCACAAATTTATGTCAACAAATATCAGCACATGGAACAGATTTGCCTAGATAACCATATAGTCGGGAGCATACTGATGAAATGTGACAATAAGTAGATAGAAGATTAGTTAACACAAAAAGGTACCTGGAAGTGAGAACTATTAAGGCAGCGCCCGATCTGCTTAAACAGAGGAACCATGCACCGCTGGAACTCAGCAGGCTGTGTAGCCTCGAGCACTTCCTCGAGCTCCCCCAAAAACAGCACCTCCTTCTGGCAATTTATGACTGGCCAGTACTTGAGCAGGCCCCTGATCACAGCATCCGCAAGTTTGTAGTCCTTCTCGACAAACTGGACGATACAATAGGACAGTTGCTGGTGGTAGATGGCAACAGACTTGGGCTTGTGCAGTGGGATGAGTGCACGCCCGAGGAACAGCTTGTGCTCCTCCTTCATAGGCAGGGCGAAGCCATTAATTATGCTACCGAGAATCTCAAGGAGCTCGCCAATACCATTGTGGCGCTCAGTCTCAAAGATGAACCGATAGAAGACATTATTGATAGCCTTGCGGATAAAGGGGCGGTGAACCATGAACTTGCCGTAGATGCGGTGGAGCACGGTCTTGAGGTACTCACGCTCGCGGGGGTCCTCGGAGTCGAAGTGGTCGAGGAGGCGGAGCACAAAGGCGTGGTCGACATACCGCTTGGCGACCTTAGTGTCCGTGTCAGGGGACACGACGTACCGGAGCAGGAGCTCATAGACGAGCTGGAGGTGCGGCCAGGCGGGGTCGAGGTAGGGCTCCTCCTCGTCGTCCGGGGTGGCATTGGGGTCAATCGACGCAGCAGATTCGTGCAGCGCAGGGGGCAGAGGGCGGAATATGTTGGTGGAGATGGCGGCGATTAGGGCATCCTGGACGTTGTCGGGGAGGCGCGCGGGCGCGTTGGCGTTGGCCGCGGCCGCGGGGGCCTGGACGTAGTCGACGAGCTCGAGCAGCGCCTGGCGCTTGGCCTCCTTCTCCCGCGGGTGCTTGAGGGAGTCGGAGAAGTCGAAGAGCGCGGCGACGAGGCGCAGCTTGCGGAGGAGGAGCCCGGGGCGGTCGGCGGCGGCGACGTCGCGGAGGAGCGGGAGCGGCTCGAGGAGCGGCGGCGATGCGCTGGAGGCGGGGACAACCGGGAAGGCGGAGGGGGCGACGTGCGGAGAGGTGGGAGAGGACGGCGTCGGCACGGAGGCGCGGGAGGCATGGTTGACGGTGACGGGCGCGGCCGCCCCGGCGCCGCCGGAGGACGAGGGAGCCGCGGGGCGGGCGGCGGCCTCGGCCCCTTCGGAGCGCGTCCCCTTGCGGGCGCCGCGCTTGATGATCTTGTTGAACATGGCGGCAGCGGAGGCGGAGGATGGGGAGATCGGCGGTGGATGGATGGATCGATCGGTGGGTCGATCAATTCGCTTCCCTTGTGTTCCCCTTGGGGGATTTGGTGGGGGTGGGGCCGGGTGGCAGCGGCGGAGGGGGAGGTGGGGTCAGCCGGTCAGGGGCGGCGAGCGGAGGAGGGGTGGAGGAGGCGCCATGGTGAATTGGTTCGTGATTTGGGGGAGGAAGAGACAGGAGGACGGACACGGGAGGATCAAAGCGGGGAAGGAGAGAAAGGAAGGGGAGGTTTTTTTTTTTTTTTTGGGTATCTCCAAGAGAGGGATTAATTTGGTCGGTTTTGCTTCATTTATTTCAAGAACCTGAAAAGTTTTTCGTTAGTACAGTATTATCTTAATGGACAGATAAATGGCAGTAATTATTTTCACTTCTTTCAAATATTATCTTCGGGTTAAAAAATGTGTATGTTACTAGTTTATGTTACTCACCGCTGTGACTTGTCTAAGTATTTTCGAAAGAACGCAATAAAAAATTAACGGTAACATTTGTGTTTTCTTTTCATCCTCTATTTACTTAGAATATTAGTACATGCTATATTTCAATTTGAGCTTGATTTTTTCTACTAGCACAAAATTTGCAAGGAAGCATCCTCGTGAAAATAATTTGTGTTTAAGGTTGGATCCACGTTTCTCAGTCTCTCTCCAATGAATAGTACACTTAATATCAGTTTTCTTCATTTGTTTTGATGTGCTTGGCAATTATGCCATTTTTCGTTTGCTATGAGATCCAACAAGTCATGACAACTCAATTTTGAATTTCTTTTATGTTTTTTATATTGATTAGTTGCTCCAACGCAAATGCTAATGGCAACAAACTTATGCAGCATTAAAAAAAAGGTTGGGTAGAATATATTATTTATTGAGTTACTAAACGGAAAGTGTATTTTTATTTGTTGTTGGCAGACCAAAGGAAAACCAAGACGGCGAACTTTTGGATAAGTCATATGCGAGGAGGACCCATTACAGATATGGAGACGTTGACAGGTCTCAAAGTCAGTGGCTACGTATGATTGCCGACGGCATAAACTGTGCCCGCTTTGCAACATCCACGAGAGTTTTTTCTCGGCCTTCCACCTTTGAAGCTGTCCACGTCAACACTTCCAACTACCCAAGTACGATTTGAACAAGCATTTACAGACACGTCCATCAAGTGAAAAACAAAAACTCATTTCTACAATTCTACTAGGTCGACACATACATACAAAATGTCCGAAACAGCATTGCTTGCAGATCACACAAGATTCTTTGGTTCATGTCATTCCGCTTCTGGAGAACATTTTCTGCAGGCCCTTCAACCTAGCCTCTGCCTCTGAACAAAATTTTCAGTCACTGGTACTGAAAACATAAACTTTGCAGACCAACGATGGCAGAAACCACGGCAGGGCAACTGGGGTTCATAATTCAGATCGACAGTACCATGCAGAACTACATAAAGCAAGTAAGCAGGGTAGTCAACCACCAACAACCAGGGCATGACGATTCAACTCAGCATCAAAACAGTCTGCCGGATTAAACTTAACCAGTGTGTGGGGAGAACCATTCGCAATACAGGACACAGATAACCGTGCCACAGTACCCATTTAAGCATTCAGCCATGCCAGACTAACATTAAAATGCAAATACATAACTTGATTGTGATGGATTCACTAGAAGCGGTCCTCATAGCGTCCTCCTCCCCTGCTGGGGCGATCATACGGCCCAGGCCTCTCCCTGTAGCTCCCTCCCTCGTAGCGAGCAGGTCCTCCACTGCCGTAGGTGTCAGCACCCCCTCCACGCGGACCATCCCTGTCATAGCCGCCACCGATGCCGCCCCTCGGGCCATCCCTGTCATAGCTTGCACCGCCCCTTGGGCCACTCCTGTCATAGGCACCGCCGCCACGCACCGGGTCTCTCTCATAGCTTCTCTCTCGTTCCCGACCATACCCAGCACTTGGCGGATAGCGATCTGGAGCACCATACCTGTCTGCACCAAAGCGGTCTCCTCCAGAGGGGTATCGGTCACTGGCATAACGATCACGGCCCCCGTCGTACCTGTCTCTGCTGTCAATAGCCTCACGGTATCCATAACGGCCACTGTCATAGCGATCATCCACATAACGATCACCAAACCTGTCCGATCCAGAGAAACGGTCTCCCCTGCCACCGCCTCCACCACCACTGAACTTGGAAGGGAAACGCCCAGATCGACCACTGCCAGGATTAGGGCAGTCACGAGCCCAATGGCCAGAACGGCCACACTCAAAGCAGTTGCCAGGGAGTGGACCATCACCCTTAGGAGGACCACGATAATCCCCACGTTCACCACCACCGCCGCCGCCGCCACCACTGGTGTACCTTGTGTCATCTGTATTCATCTTAGGCTCAGCTCTGTTCACTGAAATGGTACGACCATCCAACTCTTTGTTGTGCATATCACTGATAGCTTCCTCAACTGCCCGTGGATCTGAAAACGTCACAAAGCCAAACCCACGGTGGCGGTTTGTGTGTCTCTCCAGCATGATCTACAAAAAGAAACACTCGAGAATCAGGCTACATGCAGAGCCAAGCAGAATGTAGTAAAGCATATCTACAAGTTCAAAATCAGGGATGGAGCAGAAGGCATACTGAATTTCAGTAAATAATAATGCAGATACAGTACCATAAATAATAATTAAAAACAACATTTCAAGCCATAGTTTGTTTAGAGCTGTAGCATACAACAACTTATAAAAGACTTGCCACACACAGACAAATGTAAAAAAATACTTTGACAAAAACAATGCACATGCAGCTGCGAGTTCAAAGCACGTGAAGATTAGAAGAAACGGGCTTTCCTCTTGTGGAATGAAAATTCATAAGCATACAACCATAAGCTAAGAAAATACAAATATAATCCTAACATACATAGATATGAATCACTTGTGGACAAATTTAGGATGGTTGACCGGAAACAGAGTCATTACCTAGTATAGAGAGTAGGAGTTTCAATAATTCAATGGACGAATCAAAACTGCCACATAGCTCGGTGTAATTGTGCTATCTTTGTGACTGAACGTACCCGAGGAGAGCAAAGCTTATTGTCACTGACAAGCAGTCGAGCAAACAAACATCTGCCACTTGTTCTCCTAAAAGGCAACACTGACTACTCCAAGCAAACAATCAGTCCTGCTACCACTTTTGCTACCACTATACTTACTAAAATCCTCTTGGGAAATTCTGCAGTGTTTGGACTTCTAAGGCTCCTATCATACTAAACCAATTGTAGCACACTGAAGTTGAGAAGCAAGCAACTCCGAATGCCACAAAAACTTCACCAACCAGACGTGCTTCAAGGTACGTTATACTCCTCTCCACTCATGTGATATCATCATGCTATGTCTACAAATATAAACCAGTTCAGCGGTAAACCCATCAATAATTTTTTCACTGCAGCTGAGTAATAAATTGCTGTGTTGAAAGCAAAACAAGAACCAGTCAGTCTCAGGCCCATCACTGATGTCCGAAACACTGCCATGCTCGTCTGGTAGATAACTTCACAAGAGGATCTCCCAACGTAGCAAAAACAACACATGAAGACCTCAGACAGCAATATTCAGCAAGCACAGGGAGTCACAAGTGTGGGTTTGTTGGGTTAAGTGTTAAGGTCAAGTGTTTGCTTCAGCAGATATCCTTCAAATGTCATTCCATGCTGCGACACGCCACAAACAAATCTAGAATGTCAGCTCCACTGAGTTTTCATCACAAAAATTACCAGCTGTTGCTACACAATTTACTTGCTGGCTGTCATGGCTACCCTTAGGATAGGTGGGCAATAAGATGAAATTGCACAAGTACAAACATGTTTTAGCAACCAACTTGTCAAAAACAATGCTAAGTGTACAATTCAAAAGGCACAAAAATCAGCTTAAAAATGGTATCCGGATGACTATATGATGTGCTTGCTGATAAATGGACACTTGTGCCAAGAATTGCAGCCAGAACATGATCACAGATAGGTAGGTCCATCATGTTCTAACAAACTAGCAACAGAAAAAACAGAACAAAACCTAAGACGACATACTAAGAAAATCAAGGCACTCATATTCACAAAAGAAAAGAAAAACATGTCAAAAGATGAGCAGATTTTTAATTGCACGGATGCCATGGGGCATTAACTGAGTTAACATGGCCACTGAATACTGAACACAGACACAGACACATAGACAAATTATTATGTATATTATCAGCCAACCAAATCAGATTAACATGCAAGATTGAAAACTGTTGTCATGATTCCATCGAACAATGAACACCCACAGTTGACTGGTCTCCAAGGCACAATAAAAATAGCAACCACTGGATATTCTGTTAAACCTCTTCACAACTGCAGGCTATCGATTGTGGTGTTGGCATAAAAAATATCGAAATGGCAACGCATGCAGGCAAGCCCAGAAAACTCAAGAGCCACTGCGGGTATTTCTTGTCAAGTAATACCAAGACTATTGCAACAAACAGCCTGTATCTTCTATCAGACCACAAACTGAATGAACATGTCAGACCGCAGTCAATACCAAGATCAATCAAGTGTCCCTTGGTTACTGGATCAAATTTCACTGATCACAATGTTCATCTCAGGCATCTAACTGTAACGAACAGCATCAGCATGACCTCTTGATAAAGCAATTTCGACCCTAAGTTCTTCCTCACAGTGCAGGCACAAAACACTCACAAAGGTTCTCTGGAAAACTGATCTTTTAACAAACAAAAGAATCCCTGTTCTATCCAAGTTCACAGATGTGCCAGCTCATTTGGCTTCACAAAATTATGAGTAGCTGATAAAGACCACCGTCAGAACCAGCAGCGAAAGCTAGAAGAGAAACAATAATTGTGAGCATTCCTGTTGTGGCTAAAACTAACGAAGGCATACAAAATCTCATTAGTGATAAATTCCACTAATACATTATGGTTATTATTCCTTTTTCGAAAATAACATGTTTCATTGTGTACTTGGGAAGATTTTAATCAAGCACGATTATTTTCTGATAAAAGTAGGAAACCCACAAGTATTTAGCCCTTATAGAGAATTCAGCCAATGCTAATAACAGGGGAAAAAATATTTCAGCCCTTTGTGCCTTGTTCAGATCCACAGAACAGAAGGTCATGAAGGTAGCATGACCCAATTGCAAAGGAATAAAAAAAACACCCTTTTTGTCCATGTACATCAGATTCGCCTTACTGGCCAGCACCATCTAATTGCACAGATCTAGCAGCTTCGTCGATGCGATAAAATAAGAAAAGAAGAATAACATACGCACGAGATATACGGAGGAGTAACGCGGAGACGGTCCGATACCTGGGCGTCGAGGACCTTGCCGAAGCGGCGGAAGGCGTCCGAGAGCTTGCGCTCGTCGGTGTGGAACGAGAGGCCGCCCACGAAGATCCGGCTGTCCTCCTTGCCCGCCATTGCCGGCACCTCTGTCTCGCTCCTCGGTTTGTGTGAGATTAGGGTTTGGGTGGGAAGAGCAGACGACGACGATGAGGTTATGGCGGAACGGGTAGCGGCAAGCACAGGGGAGAAAGAAAAAGAGGCGAGCGCTAGGGTTTGGGTTCTCCGCACATCCGCTCGGTTTGTCTTGTGTCCGGCACTCCGGCTGTCCAGGCCATGGGCCATAGTTCTATAACTGGGCCTGCGCCCTGCACCCTTATCGCCTTACCGGGCCTCTGTGTAAGTTGAGTGTATTCTCACGGAGTTTTAGTATCTACTCGCTCCCATCCATAAAAGTGTAGCTCACTCACCTTTTATTTTTGCGATAGAAACTTCCAATCTATTTATTAACTGTATACAAAGAACCACAGAAATAATATAAATTACATCTAAGGTTCATAGACCACCTACGACGACTATAATCACTGGAGCGAGCCAAAGGCGCGCCGCTGTCATCGCCCGTCCATTGCCAGAGCCGGGCAAACCTTGTTGAAGTAAACAGTCGGGAAGTCGTCATGCTACAGCCACATAGGACCAGCGCACCAGACCAACAACCATCGCTGATGAAAAAAAACGTAGATCGAAAGGATTCAAACTGTAGACACACAAACACAGACGAACGAAGACTAGATCCAAGTGGATCCAGCGAAGACAAACGTCTACTTGATCCCACGAGATCCGCCGGAGATACACCTCCACACGGCCTTCAATGACGCTAGACGCACCATCGAAACAGGGGCTACGCCGGGAGATTCTTATTCCAACTCCAGGGAGCTGCCCCTCGCTATCCTAAGTAGAAGACAAATCCTAAAAAAGCACAAGAAAACACATGAAAACGGAGCCCTCCCGCCAGCAAGTACCGAGATCCACCTAGTTTCCATGGCTGTGAGGCCAGTTGAGACTAGGCAGATCGTCGGCCGCCGCCGGCAGGAGGCGAGAAGCCCTAATCACCTTTTCCCCTAGGAGCGTAGGAAGGGGTACGTTGTGTCGCTCACTCACTTAGTATAAAGTTTGTACTGACTTAGTATAAAATGGTCGACACTTTTTATGTATCCGATGGAGTACTAAGATCGCTCAGAAAAAAATCTACTAAGAAGGAAGAGAGAAATTAAAAAAATCATACCGTTCTAAATTGTGTTTTATTTAGATTTTTTCTGAATCGCATAATTGTTCGGGGGTGTCGGTTCAATCATGTTCGTCCTCATTTACTCCATAATTAAAATATCTAAAATCATCTTATAATTCGGAACCGAGAGTAAAAAAATGTTGGAGGTATGCCTTAGAAACAACTAGATAAATACCCGTTCGTTGCTATGGAGAAAAAATATATACAAAAAATCGTAACTAAGAGATGATTATATATATTTAGCACAACTTGCAAAGGGTCTGTGTCGCACCCTGACTTCTAGGGGATACTCATCGGGCCGAACTGGATAGCAGATGCTTGGATTACGGGGCCTAACTGCTCCCGCATCCTCTTACGAGTAGGCCAGCACTTATGTGCGACAACCAAGCTCCGCTTATCCATCGTCGATGTAAACCATCCCCTAGAGATCAAGATACTACCGTCGACGTACTTCATACCAATCACACATGGTACGTCAACGGCGTTAAACGGAATGATACCACAACATATCTCTAAGACACAAAAGATTGAAATAAGTTGCAACTGGCCCTCACTAGGGCAGAGAATAGCAAATACAATCATCCAGAGGACACGTGTCCCAACATAACATCATTACATCACAGCGGAAGCATTCAACAGGTCTGAGTACAGACAAATCCAAATAGGCCTAAGAGGCCGAGAAAGAAAAGAAGACGAATCCCATCCACGTAGTCTCGGATCCTGCCCGGGTCCGCTATCTACTCGTCTGCAGTCTCGTCGTACTCCACGTAGTAGCCTCCAAGGGGATCCTCGTAATCGTAGTCTGCGTAAACCACAGCCCCAAAGGGGTCAGTACATCCAAGTACTGGCAAGCACGACTCACACTTCATCAAAGAGTTACCCGTCAACACAAGCACGGATGCTCTGGGTTCAACGGAAGAATAGGTGATATAAAAGGTGCTGCAGCGGGCTGCACTAACCAACTACAGAGATAAACTACAAGTTCCGGCTAACAGAAAGAAGATAAGATCGAGTATAGTAACCAACTGAAAGATAACTTCAAACAAACCCATCCAATGTTGCCCCCTACTAAGGAAGCACCCAAGGATAACTCACACAGTTGGATTAATGGTGATGACAGTTGGATTAATGATGATTCAGGTTATTGTGCCAATAAGTCTATTACTAGTCAAGATTAGCATTAGTTAGGTGCAAGTTGTTCTGAGTACTTGTTAGCCAGTACTTTCACCAAGTCAACCATAACCGCGGAAAACACGGCTTCTCGAGAAGATTTAACCCTGCAGGGATGCACCAATTTAGCCGTATACACGTAAGAATAACCCGCCAGATGGGATGCCTCCCACCAAGCGGGGCACTCAACACAACCCAACTCTTCTTCGCATCAAGCCCAAAGCACCTTGGGCGCACGGCTAATCGAGCCCCGAAGAAAAGGGACCCTCATAGCACTCTAAGACTGTGTCCCCCTATATGTCGACTACGAAAGTTCCACCCTGCGCTGGGCTCGCAAAAACATGCATGCGGCAAATGGAAAACACGAACTAAATGAGGCGATTTGGACGAGATGCGAATCGAGTCAAATTGAGGGGGGCGCCCATACACGCTTCCCACATGCGGGTAGTGCGCTCATCATGGATCAGTAGACAAGACCCTTTTCCTATTAGGGTCGACACTAGCAGGCCTCAAAACCACACAAGGCCTCCTGCCGGTGCCTTATCAGCATATTATTATTACCATTAGCATTAACAGGTTGATTGAGTTAACCCGAGCCCACAGAACATAAATAAGTAAGGTAAAAGAAGTAATCGACAACAGACTCGAGCAAAAGCAACCCTAAGCATGCTAAATAAGACTAAGGCAACAAGCAAGTGGTTTTAGGTATGGAGGTGAGGCAATATCAGGGTTCAGGGTATCATGTGATGGGTTCGGAGAACAAGCAACGATACATAGGGCTAGAAAAAGTAGACAAAGGATAGTATCGGTAACCAGTGTGGAAAGGAAACTCAATGATTCATGTGAGTGATAACTTGCCTGCAAACCCAGTAGCCTGATACTGAGCTAAATCCTCAGAAGGGGTGTCGTAAGGCTCGTCTGTCTCAACGTCGTCGTCTAATCGAGAAGAAGCAAACACACAATCGAAAAGAGACGAACAATCAATAACAGAAATATAATGCGCAATCATGGGATGATGCATGGAAATTAATGGATGCATCAAAATAAACTACTTGACAAGATAACAAGTTTAAATGGACCCATATGCAAGTTGGATTGCATATGGATGCCCATGAGTTAAGGTTGAAACAAATGATCTAAAATTACTTAACATGGGTAAGTTGTTTAGCATGATTCATGCATGATGAAAACAATAAGGTAACAACATTAGATGCAAGTAGAAATGGAATTTACCAAGTTTGGAATTTTATTTAACAAGTTAAGAATTTTGGATTCTTAATGATGTTACACAAGCATTTGTTGTTTTCATCAAGTTAAATTGTTTCAAACAGAATACAAAGTTTATATTTGAAAAGAGTAAAAAAATTTAGTTGGATTACATGTTTCAATTATTGAAAAAGGAATTACAATGATTTAATTATGAATTAAACAAGTTAAACAAGATTTAAATTGCAATTAATTCAAGTAGGAACATTAATTGAATTTTATTTGTTCAAAGCATTAAATAAAATTCATATTTGGAAAGGTTATGTTTTTCTGGTTTGAAAACATATTTTATATGTTCAAAAATAATTTAAATTGAGCAAGTTATGAATTTAGCAAATTTAAATGAACTAAACAAGTTTTAAATTATTTAAGCAATTTTAATTATTCAAAACATGAAACAAAATTTATATTTGAATAGTTGGTTTGAAATAGCATGGAAAACATATTTTATTTGTTGAAATTGGATTTAAAATGAGCAAGTTATTATTTTGGCAATTTTAAATGCAATAATTAAGAAACAGTTGTTTTCAGCAATTTAAATTATTCAAAACAGCAAACAAAATTTATATTTGGAAAGTACATGAAAATTTGATTGGAAAACATATTTAGTTTGTTGAATTTGGAATTTTTATGCCCAAGTTATGAATTTTGCAAAATTAAGTGAATTAAACAAGTTTTCAAATATTGCACCAATTTAAATTAGTCAAAACAGTAAAAAAAAAAAATATTTGGATAGATAATTTAATTTGGTATTGAAAACATATTTAAAAAGTTGAATTTGGATTTGAGATGATTTAGTTATGCATTTTACAAGTTTGAGGTGCAATCTGCCATTTTTATTACCTCTAGGGACTTAGGAAAACTATACAGGGACTAGAAAAGAAATACAGGGACCTGTGTGTGATTTTCTGGGAAGTGCTGGATTGGAAAAATAGAATAAGAAAAAGTGGGATTAATCCCGTGGGGGGTGGGATTCGATCCCCCCACCTCCTGCTGTGAGCGGAAGGAGCAGAACCACTACGGTACTGAATCTTTGGTGGCAGAAAGGGGGGCGCGGGGTGGATATGTTTCAGACAGCGAGTTAACTGAACTTTATACGTAACTGAACTCGCAGGTCGACAGAGACAGAGGGGCAGCCGGCGGCAGCTGTGGCTCCGGTGGCCGTGGCCGGGCTGCGGCGCGGTGTGCTGTGGTGCTCGTGTGCGCTACGGAAGGGAGAGGAGGAGGGGTAGCGAGAGGGGGAAGAGGAGCGGGAGGCTCACCTCGAGCGGAACAGGAGGAGGCGTGCAGGTCGGGCAGGGAGTAACCGGCGACTCGAGGAGGACGGCGGCGGCGCTGTGGAGCCTCCCGGCCCGCGCCGAGTGGTGGAGGAGGGAGAGGGCGGCCGGGGGGTTCCATTCCCGGCCTCGCCCTGGCCGGGGAAGGGCCCAAACGCCGGCGATCACCGGAGGAGGAGGAGGATTTTCGGGTGGAGCTGGGGATTCGGTTACAGAGAGGTTCAGAGAGAGAGGAGGAAGAGAGAAGAAGGGAAATTGGAGGCGGGGGAGAGAGGAAGGAGGGAGAAGGAGAGGGCAGAGGGAACCCTAGGGTTAGGGCTTAGGTTTATAGGGGAGGAGATGGTGTTGTCCGTCTGCTCCCTTCTGATGCAACGTGGAAGCACGGATGGAGACCGTACAGAGGAAGAAGAAAGCGCTCGAAGGGGTATGGGCCAAGGAGAAAAGGAGTTGGGCTGGGCCTCTCTCTCTCCCTATGCTCTGCTTTTTTTTTTTTGCTCTATTGTTTTTTTTTGCTGAAATGAAATAGGGAGAAAAGAATAGGTTTTGAGGTGTTAGAAAATTTAGAAAAATTTGGTATTGATTAATTATGTAATATTAACAACTTGTCAAGTTTTTGTTTTCAAAAAGATTCAAAATAAAATGTTGTTTGTAAATTAATTTAAATTTGAATCATTTTGGGATTAAGTGCTTATTGAAAACAAAATTTAAAATGGTTTGAACCTTTGGTTTAAATGGAAACAATTGCTTAGAATTGTTGTGGTAATTTTCATAATTTCAACTTGGGTGTTGTTTGTGATTTGATTTGAAATTTTAATGCTAATTGGAATTAAGTGATTGATTAAAAGCCACCATTTTTAATAGTTGAACATTATGGATTAATTGGAAACAAAAAGGTTAGAATTGCTTTGTAATTCTCATTAATTCCAAAAGGTTTCTGTTTGGAAAAATGTGATTTGAATTTGAAAGCAATTTGAATTAAGTGAGTTATTAAAAGCCAATTTTAATAGTTTGAACCTTAAGGTTTAATGGAAACAAATGATTGTTTTGAAATATCATTTTGGAAATTGTAACATCACAAGTATGAAACAAAAGGTTTGAATTTTGGTTTGAAATTCAAATAGAAAACAAATGAAAACAGAGGAAAACAAATAGAAAACAAGCAAAACAAATGCAATGAACATGGTGCCATGATGCAAAACATAAAATAACAGAGAGCAAACATTCTAATGGCTATTTTTCATACTTGGGATGTTACAAAACGCCCCCCCCCCCCCCTTGAAGGAATCGCGCCCCGAGATTCCTACTGAGAAAAGAAAAGGTCCGGATACTTTTTGGGAAGATCCTCTTGAGTTGTGACACGTGAAACACATCGTGCACATTGGATAGTTTTTCTGGAATTTCAAGACGATAGGCATTCCTGGCAACTCTTCTGGAAAGACGTCAGGGAATTCGCAAACCACCGGAACATTTTCTAGTAAAGGTAGAGGCTTTGCATCGAGGGTGTATAGCTGAATGGAACTTGATTCATTTGGAGAATAGACTATCTGGAATGTGGTGCTTCAGGAATGCTTCCTCGAAACAACCCCAGGTGATAGGAATGCCAGCTCTCATAGCCTGGTAGTTTTCCCACCACAAAGCTGCCTGACCCTTCAGTAGGTAGGAGGCATACTAAAATCAACAACAACAACAACAACAACAACAACAACCTTTCTGGCCAGATAGACTTGATATTTGGGAAGTTTTGATTAGACGCCGGTAGAAGAATTGAAGTGGAAAACAACAACAAGATTTGAACGAACTAAAAGGATGTTGAGAAGAACATGATAACGAAGCAACATTAGGGAAACACGAGACCAAAACTCCTGGGGTACTACGGAGAACCCATCCGGGCTTCTAGAGGATCAATATCTACTGCTTAAGGAATAGAGGATCTGCTTCCGGGGCTTACACGCCTCCATTCTCAATCGTGAGTAGGCAACATGATAAATCATGTCACAACCACCTCCATTCCTATGGTCTAGTAGATATAACCATCCTAGAGAAACCAGAATTCGTGAAATCCTAACTTGAAAGTTTAGGTGAGAAGAGAAAACAACGTTGCACTTCCTTACCAGAAAAAAAAGGGAGGGTGGGTGGGGAAAGAAGAAAAAGAACAGAATTCCTACTCTCACGTTTCATTTTTCCTATATAGCTACAAAATAGTTTCTAGACTCAACTGCGACCAGTAAAAAGGGATCCTACAGGCAGACAGGCTCTGATACCATTTGTCGCACCCTGACTTCTAGGGGATACTCACCGGGCCGAACTGGATAGCAGATGCTTGGATTACGGGGCCTAACTGCTCCCGCATCCTCTTACGAGTAGGCCAGCACTTATGTGCGACAACCAAGCTCCGCTTATCCATCGTCGATGTAAACCATCCCCTAGAGATCAAGATACTACCGTCGACGTACTTCATACCAATCACACATGGTACGTCAACGGCGTTAAACGGAATGATACCACAACATATCTCTAAGACACAAGATATTGAAATAAGTTGCAACTGGCCCTCACTAGGGCAGAGAATAGCAAATACAATCATCCAGAGGACACATGTCCCAACATAACATCATTACATCACAGCGGAAGCATTCAACAGGTCTGAGTACAGACAAATCCAAATAGGCCTAAGAGGCCGAGAAAGAAAAGAAGACAAAGAGCATCCACGTAGTCTCGGATCCTGCCCGGGTCCGCTATCTACTCGTCTGCAGTCTCGTCGTACTCCACGTAGTAGCCTCCAAGGGGATCCTCGTAATCGTAGTCTGCGTAAACCACAGCCCCAAAGGGGTCAGTACATCCAAGTACTGGCAAGCACGACTCACACTTCATCAAAGAGTTACCCGTCAACACAAGCACGGATGCTCTGGGTTCAACGGAAGAATAGGTGATATAAAAGGTGCTGCAGCGGGCTACATTAACCAACTACAGAGATAAACTACAAGTTATGGCTAACAGAAAGAAGATAAGATCGAGTATAGTAACCAACTGAAAGATAACTTCAAACAAACCCATCCAATGTTGCCCCCTACTAAGGAAGCAACCCAAGGATAACTCACATAGTTGGATTAATGGTGATGACAGTTGGATTAATGATGATTCAGGTTATTGTGTCAATAAGTCTATTACTAGTCAAGATTAGCATTAGTTAGGTGCAAGTTGTTCTGAGTACTTGTTAGCCAGTACTTTCACCAAGTCAACCATAACCGCGGAAAACACGGCTTCTCGAGAAGATTTAACCCTGCAGGGATGCACCAATTTAGCCGTACACGTAAGAATAACCCGCCAGATGGGATGCCTCCCACCAAGCGGGGCACTCAACACAACCCAACTCTTCTTCGCATCAAGCCCAAAGCACCTTGGGCGCACGGCTAATCGAGCCCCGAAGAAAAGGGACCCTCATAGCACTCTAAGACCGTGTCCCCCTATATGCCGACTACGAAAGTTCCACCCTGCGCTGGGCTCGCAAAAACATGCATGCGGCAAATGGAAAACACGAACTAAATGAGGCGATTTGGACGAGATGCGAATCGAGTCAAATTGAGGGGGGCGCCCATACACGCTTCCCACATGCGGGTAGTGCGCTCATCATGGATCAGTAGACAAGACCCTTTTCCTATTGGGTCGATACTAGCAGGCCTCAAAACCACACAGGGCCTCCTGCCGGTGCCTTATCAGCATATTATTATTACCATTAGCATTAACATGTTGATTGAGTTAACCCGAGCCCACAGAACATAAATAAGTAAGGTAAAAGAAGTAATCGACAACAGACTCGAGCAAAAGCAACCCTAAGCATGCTAAATAAGACTAAGGCAACAAGCAAGGGGTTTTAGGTATGGAGGTGAGGCAATATCAGGGTTCAGGGTATCATGTGATGGGTTCGGAGAACAAGCAACGATACATAGGGCTAGCAAAAGTAGACAAAGGATAGTATCGGTAACCAGTGTGGAAAGGAAACTCAATGATTCATGTGAGTGATAACTTGCCTGCAAACCCAGTAGCCTGGTACTGAGCTAAATCCTCAGAAGGGGTGTCGTAAGGCTCGTCTGTCTCAACGTCGTCGTCTAATCGAGAAGAAGCAAACACACAATCGAAAAGAGACGAACAATCAATAACATAAATATAATGCACAATCATGGGATGATGCATGGCAATTAATGGATGCATCAAAATAAACTACTTGACAAGATAACAAGTTTAAATGGACCCATATGCAAGTTGGATTGCATATGGATGCCCATGAGTTAAGGTTGAAACAAATGATCTAAAATTACTTAACATGGGTAAGTTGTTTAGCATGATGCATGCATGATGAAAACAATAAGGTAACAACATTAGATGCAAGTAGAAATGGAATTTACCAAGTTTGGAATTTTATTTAACAAGTTAAGAATTTTGGATTCTTAATGATGTTACACAAGCATTTGTTGTTTTCATCAAGTTAAATTGTTCCAAACAGAATACAAAGTTTATATTTTAAAAGAGCACAAAATTTTAGTTGGATTACATGTTTCAATTATTGAAAAAGGAATTACAATGATTTAATTATGAATTAAACAAGTTAAACAAGATTTAAATTGCAATTAATTCAAGTAGGAACATTAATTGAATTTTATTTGTTCAAAGCATTAAATAAAATTCATATTTGGAAAGGTTATGTTTTTCTGGTTTGAAAACATATTTTATATGTTCAAAAATAATTTAAATTGAGCAAGTTATGAATTTAGCAAATTTAAATGAATTAAACAAGGTTTAAATTATTTAAGCAATTTTAATTATTCAAAACATGAAACAAAATTTATATTTGAATAGGTGGTTTGAAATAGCATGGAAAACTTATTTTATTTGTTGAAATTGGATTTAAAATGAGCAAGTTATTATTTTGGCAATTTTAAATGCAATAATTAAGAAACAGTTGTTTTCAGCAATTTAAATTATTCAAAACAGCAAAACAAAATTTATATTTGGAAAGTACATGAAAATTTTATTGGAAAACATATTTAGTTTGTTGAATTTGGAATTTTTATGCCCAAGTTATGAATTTTGCAAAATTAAGTGAATTAAACAAGTTTTCAAGTATTGCACCAAATTAAAATAGTCAAAACAGTAAACAAATTTTATATTTGGATAGACCATTTAATTTGGTATTGAAAACATATTTAAAAAGTTGAATTTGGATTTGATATGATTTAGTTATGCATTTTACAAGTTTGAGGTGCAATCTGCCATTTTTATTACCTCTAGGGACTTAGGAAAACTATACAGGGACTAGAAAAGAAATACAGGGACCTGTGTGTGATTTTCTGGGAAGTGCTGGATTGGAAAAATAGAAAAAGAAAAGGTGGGATTAATCCCGTGGGGGGTGGGATTTGATCCCCCCACCTCCTGCTATGAGCGGAAGGAGCAGAACCACTGCGGTACTGAATCTTTGGTGGCAGAAAGGGGGGCGCGGGGTGGATATGTTTCAGACAGCGAGTTAACTGAACTTTATACGTAACTGAACTCGCAGGTCGACAGAGACAGAGGGGCAGCCGGCGGCAGCTGTGGCTCCGGTGGCCGTGGCCGGGCTGCGGCGCGGTGTGCTGTGGTGCTCGTGTGCGCTACGGAAGGGAGAGGAGGAGGGGTAGCAAGAGGGGGAAGAGGAGCGGGAGGCTCACCTCGAGCGGAACAGGAGGAGGCGTGCAGGTCGGGCAGGGAGTCGCCGACGACTCAAGGAGGACGGCGGCGGCGCTGTGGAGCCTCCCGGCCCGCGCCAAGTGGTGGTGGAGGGAGAGGGCGGCCGGGGGGTTCCATTCCCGGCCTCGCCCTGGCCGGGGAAGGGCCCAAACGCCGGCGATCACCGGAGGAGGAGGAGGATTTTCGGGTGGAGCTGGGGATTCGGTTACATAGAGGTTCAGAGAGAGAGGAGGAAGAGAGAAGAAGGGAAATTGGAGGCGGGGGAGAGAGGAAGGAGGGAGAAGGAGAGGGCAGAGGGAACTCTAGGGTTAGGGCTTAGGTTTATAGGGGGAGGAGATGGTGCTGTCCGTCTGCTCCCTTCTGATGCAACGTGGAAGCACGGATGGAGACCGTACAGAGGAAGAAGAAAGCGCTCGAAGGGGTATGGGCCAAGGAGAAAAGGAGTTGGGCTAGGCCTCTCTCTCCCTGTGCTCTGCTTTTTTTTTTTGCTCTATTGTTTTTTTTGCTGAAATGAAATAGGGATAAAAGAATAGGTTTTGAGGTGTTAGAAAATTTAGAAAAAATTGGTATTGATTAATTATGTAATATTAACAACTTGTCAAGTTTTTGTTTTCAAAAAGATTCAAAATAAAATGCTGTTTGTAAATTAATTTAAATTTGAATAATTTTGGGATTAAGTGCTTATTGAAAACAAAATTTAAAATGGTTTGAACCTTTGGTTTAAATGGAAACAATTGCTTAGAATTGTTGTGGTAATTTTCATAATTTCAACTTGGGTGCTGTTTGTGATTTGATTTGAAATTTTAATGCTAATTGGAATTAAGTGATTGATTAAAAGCCACCATTTTTAATAGTTGAACTTTATGGATTAATTGGAAACAAAAAGGTTAGAATTGCTTTGTAATTCTCATTAATTCCAAAAGGTTGCTGTTTGGAAAAATGTGATTTGAATTTGAAAGCAATTTGAATTAAGTGAGTTATTAAAAGCCAATTTTAATAGTTTGAACCTTAAGGTTTAATGGAAACAAATGATTGTTCTGAAATATCATTTTGGAAATTGTAACATCACAAGTATGAAACAAAAGGTTTGAATTTTGGTTTGAAATTCAAATAGAAAACAAAGGAAAACAAATGAAAACAGAGGAAAACAAATAGAAAACAAGCAAAACAAATGCAATGAACATGATGCCATGATGCAAAACATAAAATAACAGAGAGCAAACATTCTAATGGCTATTTTTCATACTTGGGATGTTACAGTCTGCATACTCCCTTTATTCCATTTATTTTGCCTCTAAGGATAAAATCGCTCTAGCCGACTATAATCCATGTTTTTATCTTGTTAATTGAGGCTTCTTATTAGGTGAGGCAAGAAATAACTCGATGCAAAACCACTTTACCCAATAACCAGTAAGAAGTAATCGCATGTGATGGTCCAACGCGTTTAGAGGAAATGGCCCAGTAGGTTTAAAGGAGAAGTTAGAATTTGTTAGACCCCCAAGAAACTAGAGGAGTGATTCCTCTTTGTTTTTTTCTCTAGACATCACGGAGTAGACTTGTCATCTTTATCTCTTCCTCTCGTCTCTACCAGTACATTGCTTTTCTTCTCACCGGTACATTGCTTTTCTTCTGACCCCGCTTCACCTAGTAGAGTTCGACACTTGTATGCATGCCCCTTATTGCAAAGACTCTGAGACCAACGGAGGCAATGAGAACCACAACCCTCATCACGAAGGCGGGCGAGCTACCACTCCATGTGGGACAGGTTCGTGAGGACAAGGAGATCACATCACCAAGCCTCGAGGTTGCCTCCACCTCTGTCCCCGATAGTCTCGAGGTTTATTGTGACCAATGATGATCTCATATGTGATCACACACTCGTTGGATTGTCCCAAGAGGAAGGTATGATGCAGTCTAGCGGAAAATTTGCCCCAATTGTGGAACCAGGGTTAATCGACTAGTAGGGCTTCGAAATTTGGAGAAGGCTGCTTGTTTTCTGGCACGTCAATAAGCGTGGAACCTGCACACAATACACAAATTCTCTCTTGTCCCCAACTTTCCGAGAAAATTGTCAGTTTTCTCATCTTGCAAGATTATATTAATGGGAAAAATAGGACCGGGGCCATAGTTTCACTGGTGGTGTCTCTCCAAAGACAATAAACATGTTGGGTGAATAAATTACAGCTGGACAATTGACAAATCATGAACGCATAACAATACTATTATGACGAGATATGGTTCATGTGTTCTCACATCGTAAGCATTACGTCAAAGCATATGGACCGTTATCTAGCATGCATCCATATATAATAGTCCACCTCAAGAAAGCTATCCAGCAAATCTTTCTGGTATTAAGTTGTAGCAACGAAGTGATTGCTTTCTGTGCAACAGATAATTGCATTAAGTAAAGTACGTAATGTAAGAAATAGTTCTCGTCCGTAGACAAGAGCACTGTTGTTTTCTCCCTAGTAGCAACGACACACCTGATATGGGGTGGCCCGATCTTCTCTTGTGAGCAAGTCAAAAATATGGTGGATGTAGGATAACTAGTGTTTCCCTGAAAACTCTCCTTGGATAATCATTGCTTCCAATGCAACAACAATAAATCCCTTCGGATATTCTCAACTACACACTCTTGCACAAAGTAGCCACTAACTACGAAGTGGTCATGTATCCCCTTATTCCCAATGGAACAACAGATAACACGCGGAATTTGCAAATGTGTGATACTTCAAGATGAATGCTTTAGGCAATACAATATAGAGGTTCTAGGGTTTTTTGTTTTAATGTAGTCTAATCTCTTCCACGCGTAGGTGGGAAGTATTTAAGAGGGAGGGGGTGCAGCGATAATGGCATTGCGCAAGCACCTCCTAGTCTGACCCGGACTGGACTCTATTTGGACTCGATTTGGACTCGATTTGGACTCTCTAGGGATACAAACCGACCCATACATGGGTTCGACCAACTAGGACTTGCATGCCCTCTCCTACCCGAAGTAGGACTCCTATTATGGCGCAACAACATTGTGTTGGGCGCCCTCCTCCTTGTATTGCAGCCGTGTGTGTTTGTTTTCCCACTTGTGGGACTTATTTTCCAGCAATGCCTCCTTGTTTTCCAACTTGTTAGGCTTGTTTTCCAGCAATGCCACATTGTTTTCCAGCTTGCAGTGGTTGTTTTCCAACAGCTCCATCTTGCTTTCCAGATCCTCTTGATGTTCTTCTCCATCCTTGTTTGTGTTAGCAATAAACCCGATCACACATAAATGCATAGACTTAGGTAGTATAAAATTCTCATCAACACAAACATCATATTCTAGAAGGAGTGAATTCACTTGTTGTTCTAATTGCTTGGCCCTTGATCTTGTTATTGGTCCAAGTCTCACTTCAACATGCTTCTCTTGGACAACAACCTCATCATGTGGTAAAGAACTAGGGATGTCCTCATAACCCCCCCAAAAGGCATCGACCTCGACGCATCAAGGCCATCTCCATGTATGGTGTCAAATGAGCAACATTGAATGAATTACTCACACCAAACTCATTAACTCGAAGATCTATCGTGTAGGCATTGTCATTATTATTTTCAAGTACTTTGTATGGACCGGCACCTCGAGGCATCAATTTTGCTTTCTCAGTGTTGGAAATATGTCCTTTAGAAAGTAGCCCAAACCATGTCTCCTGGCCAAAACAACACCTCTTTCCTCTTCTTATTTACTCTCTCAGCCACATACTTCCCTTTCTTCGCTGTGGCGTCCTTTGTTTTCTCATGTATCTTCCTCGCAAAATCAACTCTCTTGGATGCCTCCATATTTGTTCTCTCTTGTATGGGAAGTTGTCGTGGGATAATCACGGCAGACGTTACCGGGGGTAACTTATCTTGGGGCAATTCGACTCGGGTGTTTGGGAGAGGGTTTAGCTCAGGGGAAATCATGCTATCAATCGATCTGGTAGCTCTGGCAATCAAGTCGCCGAGTCTCTGATCTAGGGTTATAATATCAACTCTCGTATTACAGGGGTACTCGAATATCTGGTCAAGCTCTCTTTTCCTAACCCTAGGAGCCGGCTTATATCTTACCCGACTCCCTGGCTCCCTATTCAAGGCACACCCGGAATCCTACCCGGAAACCGCACACAACCATAAGTTTTCTAATAGTAACCCCAAAGGCCGGGTTACAAGGCCTACGTTCCTTCTTGGGCCTTCTAGAAACTCCTCTTCCTTGAGCCGGGTCTTGCGCGATTCCCTTTGGGCCGGGTTTCACCTGGGCGTTAGCCTACCGGGTTATTATCCCTCCATCATCAGTCCCCAGAATAGCTTGGGCTTCTCGGGATCAACCATGAAGCGCACGCTATTCCCTGCAAAACAATAAACATACAAGTTCATAAAATACCGGGTTAGAGTGCTTTGATAATAGCTAGGCCTCGCTCCGTAGGCGGTCCATATAATAACCCGGTTTTTCCCGAGTCAAACATCATTTTCCCGGGTCAACACTCGGAGGAAACGCGACAAGACCCGGATTCGCACCGTTACCAATCAGTCCAAACATCACGCTCGTAATCCATTTTAATCTCTTTCCGGATATCCGCAACGGGCACTTTGATACTTATCCCAAAATATCCGGGTTGAATAACCTTTTTCCGAAAATTTGGCACTTGTCGCCCAAACCTAGGGCATTTTTCCTCCCCGCACCTATAAGTAGGCACCCAAGGGGTAACCCTAGATCTATTAACCATTTCTCACCCCCTCCTCTCTCCACTTCATTCTTGCGCCTGCGAGCCTGAGCTCGAGCCCGTACCCAGCGGAGCCACGCCGCCGTCGAGCCTACCGGAATCGCGCCGCCGCCGCCCTAACCCGTGACGCCGCCGCCAATCTCCGCTGCAACGCCCGCAAGCGAGCCGCCGGGAATCCGAAAATGCTGCCGCCGTCGAGCCTGCCGCCGCCGTCGCACGTCTCCTTCAATCCCTCCGGTGAGCTCCCCTCAATTTCTTGGATCTTAACTCTCGATTTCGCGCGGATAGATTGGATCTAGTTTTATCCTCTAGTTCCTCGTTATTTCTCATTAGCTCATCACGTTTTTGCAATCTCGCGCTTTCCACGACTCACACTTAGTTATACCCGCGTGCATGCCTTTCAATACACTTTCTCCATTAGCAATCGCGTACTTTTCCTCTGTGTGTTCTTGACTAGATCCGATTCGCCAAATTTTTGCAAGTACTTCTCATTAAGTCGGATAGTTGTAGTTTCCGGATCTCTCGATATTCATACTCTGTATTTGCCTCTTTTTTAGATCTTCACACATGGCACCTAAGGCCAGCGCTAAGCTGAAGGGAAAACAACCGGCCAGCAAGCAAAAGCCGAGGCAATCGATCTCCGCCAACTGGGCGAGATCGATTGTGACAAAGGCTAAGCTTGACGAGCTTTCGGAGTCGGGTGTTCTGCCCACCCGGGAGGAGATCCACTGGAGGATACCCGGAGAGGAGACTCGGCCTTCTCCGGGTCTTGACGAGGTGGTGGTTTTTGTCGAACACGTGATCCGGGGTTTCCGCCCCCCGGGTCACCCTTTCTTCCTTGAGCTCCTGGACCATTACAAGCTCCGGGTATTCGACATCGGCCCCAACTCCATGCTTAATATCACTCACTTCATAGTTTTGTGTGAATCGTATCTGTGCGTTCCTCCAAATTTAGCTTTGTTCCTCGAACTCTTCCAATGTTAACCGTGCCGAGAGCGGCGATGGGGCCCTCCTAGTCTGCGGAGGAGTCTCGATCCAGAGGCGGAAAAACTCCCTCATGCCGACTCTGAGCCTCAGTTCGCACGTCAAACACTGGCAGAAAACCTATTTTTATTGCCAAGATACCTCTTCAGCCGGCGAAAAGCCATTGCCGGGTTTCACCGATGATATCCTCAATCTTTCCGATAATCTCAACTCCTTTGCTCCTGAGGCCGAGAGGCAGTCTATCCAGGCTCTCCTCCATAAACTAGCTGTACTCTCGGCCCAAGGTCTTCTTGGGCTCAATCTAATTAAAACCTGGGTAAGTTGCCGGATTCAACCCAACAACATCCGGCCCAAACTCATGTGCATTTATTCTTGGCACGTCACCAATTCTCTCCGTTACTCGGAAAAGAATTACCCGGCTTCGGACGCAAACAAGATCATGAAAAATTTCTTGGCCGAGAAGCTGGAGGTGATCCGGAGCATAGACGGCCTGGATCCCTTCACACGTGATAACCCGACTCCAGCAGTAAGAACCGGTTATCGCCCCTTTATCCGACTAATGTTTTCTTTCACACAATCACTAACCTTTGTCACTGTATTTCTCCCTCAGGAAGATGATGTTTCCTGGAAGATAGTTACCCCTCCCCCTTCCGAAAACTCGGAAGAAGACGAGGAGCCGATTGATTCCGATGAAGGTAAAATCCGAGTCTCACTCATTTCCTTTTTTGTTAACTTATCTAGGCCAACTTTTTCCTCTTTACCAACAATGTACCTTGTTTGCCAAGGCTAGAGGACAAAGAGGATACACAGTCGGATGAGAGCGAGGCTGAACCAGAAGTGGAAGTTGGGGCTAAGAGGAGGACCCGGGGAGTTGTCTTCAAGGTGCCTTATTCCTCTATTGCCTCCAAACCATACTCGTACGCTAACATGTGCAAACTTAACCAACGTTTAATCGATTCATCACACTTGAAGGAACCCGCCCCACTCGGGTAACCCGGAACTCTCCGGGTGACGATCCTCTTCACCCGGGCATCCCTTCATCCCCCGCTCGCCAAGCCGGTATTCCCCAAACTCATTCTTCTCACTTTCCTCAAAGATATCCTCCTCCAAATCATCCACTAGCCGGACAAATCCGGGTCTCGCTTTCCGACTCTTTATCAGCTTCTTCCGGGTCTAGCAACGATCTCCCGCCAGATTTCGTCGTGAACACCGGGTAAGTTACTTTTCTTGCAACTCGATACACTAGTTTTTTCCATATCTTTCATTCATCATATACTGACTGTTTCTTTCTCTTTCTTAGGGCCAAGGTCACAACTAGTCACCCGGAGGACATGGATGTGGACAACCCGGCTATGGAGGATCCGGAAGATGCTGTGAAGACCGCGACTGGCGGTGTAGAAGAAGAAGAAGAGGACTTGCTGAAAGACCCGGCCGAGCAGGAAGCCGAGTTTCCCATGCCAACGTACACACCCGAGGATGAAGATATCGAGATCCTGGGATCACGGAGGGGTGATCCCACTCCTAACACCCAGGCAACCCGGATAACCTCCCCCAAGCAGGAAAGGACCCCGCCTCCGGGTAATCAGAATCCCAGCTCCTCCAGGCCGAAACTCGGCGATCTGGACTTGAAGGGATGCTGGATGCGCTCTTCTCCCTGAAGACCAATGATAGGGATATTCTGGAAGCCATGGCAGCTGAGCACCAGGTAACTTAGTCAATGTTGCTCGTATATTCATCTAGTCCCCAAGTTTCGAGTGAACTATGCAAAGTTTGCTCGGCACTTTCATAATTGTATAATCTACCATAGCCGGTTATATCTTGCATTCGACTGACTTTTCCTTTTCTTTTTTCATAGGCACATGTGACCCGGTCTGAGGAGATGTTGGCAAAAACCAACAAGCTCCTGGAGGTCGAGACAAAGTTACGGGAGGAACTGGAAGCTAAGATGAGAGATCTTCCCAGGGGTGTGAAAAAGTACAAGAAGCGATCCCAGAACACTGAGGGCGTACTGAAGAAAATTTCAGCCCAAATTGCCAATACTTACCGCTCTCTACTTGGTAAAATTTTCTAACTTACTGATTATAACCCGGATTTCTCATTCCGTAAGGTTTATAACCCGGATCTCAATGCTTTAACTTTTATGTTACTCTGCAGGTCCGGGTGAGGAGGCCCCAAATGAAGATGATGTTGAGAAGTTGAAGACGCTGAAGGCCGTAATCCGGCAATTCACTATCGGCACCAAGTGGACTTTGGAGGTTGTGAAGTGGCCGGGTGAGGGTTACTATGGTTTGAACGATATGCTTGATGCATGTTCCACCATTCCCGCCTGGATCGACCACTGGAAGCGTTCAGCGTGCCGGATTGGGGTAACCCGCGGGCTTACTCTGGCCAAGGCCTATTTTCCTAGGCTTGAGCCGGCAAAGCTCGTGGGCGGGTTTCCCGAGTTCAACAACGACGGCTCCAAGTTCACTGGTAAGGATTACAAGACCATTCATGCTCAGGTGCGTCACTCGGCAAGCTTGGTAGCCGACAACTGGATGTAAGCAAGATCACTCCACCCTATGATGCTAATGACAAGACGGTTCCGTCGGATCTCCCTAAGCCCTTTGACATGCTGGAACGGTGGAAGGAGGAAGCTGCCAAGAAGAAAGCTGAGGCCGATACTGTGCCTTCCTCCTCTACTCCGGTTGTCCCTCCTCCAGCCCGTGCCGATACTGCGGCTAACCCGGACGTGAGAGCGGAGAAGACCACCGATGAGCATTCCAAAGACCCGGACGCCAAGGACAACGTTGATGACTCGACTATGGGTGCCGAGTAAAGTTTCATTGTTTCTCGCCTCGAACACTTATTCGGCCAACAGGCATTATGTAATATGCCTGATACAATTATTCTTTTAATAGTGCGCCTGTGCACTTTTCGATACAATTTCCTCGGTTTGTAATACATTTAAACTTTAATAGCTTTTGGTGGCCCTTCTGGTCCCTCACCTTGATATGTTATTTCCTAGTCTTGAACTTTGTTGCTACTTTTCTGATTTTCGCTCTTTTTCCTTCTGTGAGACTCGGTTTCCGGGTCTCGGGATTTTTGACCAAGTGGACTTTATTTCTTAAGTCCCCAAATCCCCAAGACTCGGATTTTTGGGTTTTTAAGCTTAATAGCTAAACAATTTGTTGCTTTTCTCAAATTCCCAAGTCCCCAAGGCCCGAAATTCCGAGTCTAGGGATTTGTAGTTTTCAAAAAAGCAAATTGTTTTTGCTAAGGCCCAAAACATAAAGTTTCTCACGTAGGTATGAAGTTATGCTTAATATATTGCGAGTTTCCGGCTGTTAACCTTGTACTCTGCATAACTTGTGGTTTGGATGACCCTTTTGATCCCCTTTGTTGTAAGCCGGCTTTCGCGTGGATATCCAATGGTGCTATAACTGTATAAAAACACGGCCAGGCAAGTCCTATTGGGCATCATGACTGATTGTGATTATACGTTAGCAAAGCATGCCACATTATTGCGAGTCACATCAAGCTTAAACGAGAGAAATCAAGAAAATTTGGCTCTATTGTCCGGTTATAAGATTGTAACTGTACTTATTGCAAGTAATCGGTCCTTATAACTTAATGGCATCGTGGCCGGGTCCTTGAGTTTGTAACTGTGCTATTCAAGCAATCAGCCCCAAGACCTATATATGCAATCTTAGGAAAAATATGAAACTAAAGTACTATAAGCAAACGAGTAATACTTACCTCATAAAGTAAAAAACGGAAAGTAAAAACAGAAAGATAAAAACTTAACAGAAATAAATAAGAAAGAAGCAATATCATAGTTTAACCATCTCTTTATTGATATGAGAAAAGTTAGGTCAGCAAGCCGCCTCATTAAAACCCTCCAGTCCCCTTAGGTACCCTGGATAGGAAAAGAGTGCGTCTGAAACCTGCTGCCTGTTACATCGTGTAATTCAACTTGTAAACCTAGCCTATGCTAAGTGTAGTAGGGACGTTGCTGAGCCACGTTCCATGGTCTTTCCCTCTCTTGCATAGATGAAGTGGTATGGGCTGTGTCGGTGACAGTATCTGACTCTTCCCTTGCGTCTATCAAGTAATATGATCCATTGTGCAAATTCCGGCTTATGATGAACGGTCCTTCCCATGGTGGAGATAACTTGTGCTTTCCCTCTTTTGACTGTACCGAGCGCAATACCAGGTCCCCTTCCTGGAAGACCCGGGTTTTGACTCGCCTACTATGGTATCTTCTCAGATCCTGCTGATATATGGTTGATCTCTCCAAGGCTTGTTCTCTGTGTTCTTCTAGCATATCCACGGCATCCTGTCGGGTCTTCTCATTCTCCACCTCAACGTAAGCCGACACTCGGGGCGAGTCATGAATAATATCACTCGGCAATACTGCCTCTGCACCGTAAACCATGAAAAACAGGGTCATCTGAGTAGATCTGTTAGGTGTGGTGTTAATTCCCAAACCACTGATGGTAACTCCTCAACCCATGCTCCAGCAGCTCTGATGCACGGGACTCGCAGCCGTGGTTTTAACCCACGAAGTAACTCCTGATTTGCCCTCTCCACCTGTCCATTGGCTTGTGGATGCGCTACCGAGGCTATGTCAAGGCGGATGCCATTGTTTCCATAGAATTTTTCCATCTCACCTAAGGACATGTTAGTTCCGTTGTCCGTTATTATGCTGTGGTGATACCCAAACCGGTAGATAATCCTTTTCAGGAACTTGACTGCTGTGACTGCTTCACAATTGGTGACTGGCATAACCTCGACCCACTTAGTAAATTTATCAATAGCTACCAAAAGATGAGTATTTTTGCAAGGTGACATGTGAAAGGGACCCACCATATCCATGCCCCAAACAGCAAACGGCCAGGTTAGCGGGATTGTTCGCAACTCCATAGCCGGCACATGTATTTGGCAAGCGTACCTTTGGCATCCATCGCACCTTGCCACCAAGCGCTCCGCGTCTGCTAAGGCCGTGAGCCAGAAGAAACCGCGTCGATATGCTTTGGCCACAAGGGATCTTGTGGAGGCATGGTGCCCACAATCACCTTCATGGATCTCCTTCAAAATCTGTTGGCCTTCTTCTGGTGCTACGCAACGCAAAAAGACTCATGCTGCACTTCTCTTATACAACTCTCCATTGATAATAGAATAGCCATGTGCTCGTCTCAGAATTTTCCTTGCTAAAACTTCCTGTGGTGGTAACTCGCCCCGTGATAGGTAGGCCAAGAACGGCTCTGTCCACTCGGGAACAGCACATACTGTGGCCACGAGCTCCAAATCCGGGTCTTGGTTAGCCACCTCTTCCTCAGAGTCGGTTTTAACAGATGGCCGCCATAACTCGTCCAGGAAAACATTAGGTGGAACCGGCTCTCTACGCGAGCCGAGTCTTGCGAGCGCATCAGCTGCCTCGTTCTTTCGCATGTCGATATGTTCCACCTCATACCCGGAAAAAGACCCGGCAACCCTGTCCACCTCTCTGCGATATGCTGCCATTGTTGCATCTTTTCTATCCCAAGTTCCTGAGACCTGTTGTACCACAAGATCCGAATCTCCATAGCACCGTATTCGCCGGATGTTCATCTCCTTTGCCACTCTTAATCCGTGTAATAATGCCTCATACTCGGCCACATTGTTGGAGCAATCAAAGTGAATCTGCAACACATATCTCAATTTGTCTCCTTTGGGTGATGTAAGTACCACCTCAGCTCCTGACCCCTCATACTGCTTAGAACCATCAAAGTGCATCACCCAAGACCCGGAACTTGGCATCATTGTGGGCATGCTTGTGTGAGTCCAATCATTGATGAAATCAACTAAAGCTTGAGATTTGATTGCAGACATGGGCTCATAGTTGATGTGATAATCTCCCATCTCAATGGCCCACTTGGCTATTCGACCTGTTGCGTCTGAATTTCTAATAATATCCGCCATTGGTATAGAGCTAACCACTGTTATGGGGTGTTCCAGAAAATATGGTTTCAATTTCCGGCTGGCCATGAAGACCCCGAAAACTAACTTTTGCCAATGTGGGCAACGCTGCTTTGCTTCCGATAGTAATTCGCTCACATAATAAACCGGCCTCTGTACCGGGTGATCCTTTCCATCCTCTTTGCGCTCTACAACAACCACTCGCTGACCGCCCGGGGCACGACTGCAACGTATAATAACATGGGCTCTTTGGGACCCGGCGCCGCCAGAATCGGTGCCTCAGATAATTGTTTTTTCAGAGCTTCAAACGCCTCGTCCGCCTCTTGGTCCCAAACAAATTTGTCGGTTTTCCTCAAGAGCCGGTATAAAGGTATGCCTTCTCTCCAAGCCTGGATATGAACCGGCTTAACGCTGCTACACATCCTGTAAGCTTTTGAACATGCTTCAGGCCTTCCGGCTTTTTCAGACTTTGAATAGCTTTGATCTTGTCCGGGTTTGCCTCAATTCCTCTCTCGAAAACAATGAAACCGAGTAACTTTCCTGCTGGAACTCCAAATACACACTTTGTGGGGTTAAGCTTCATCTGATATCTTCTCAAATTCCTGAACGTTTCCTTTAGGTCATCAATGAATGTTTCTGCCTTCCTGGTTTTAATCACCACATCATCAACATAAGCATGAACGTTGCCTCCAATTTGATCCTCGAAATACTTCTGAATGCACCGCTGGTACGTTGCGCCAGCGTTCTTCAGTCCGAAAGTCATGGTTTTGTAACAGAAAGCTCCAAAGGGGGTTATGAACGATGTTTTCTCCCAGTCTTCCTTCTTGAGCTTGATATGGTGATACCCGGAATAAGCATCCAGGAAACATAATAGGTCGCTTCCAGCCACCGCATCTATAATCTGATCTATCCTTGGAAGGGCAAACGAATCCTTTGGGCAATGCTTGTTGAGACTCTTGTAATCTATGCACATCCTCCACTCGTTGCTCTTTTTCATCACTAGAACCGGATTTGCCAACCAATCCGGGTGAAAAACTTCCATGATAAAGCCGGCTGCAAGGAGCCGAGCTATCTCTGCTCCTATAGCCTTTCTTCTTTCCTCATTCATTTTTCTCAGCCCCTGCTTCACGGGCCGAGACTTGGGATCAACATGCAAACTATGCTCAGCTAACTCGGTCGGGATACCCGGCATATCACTAGGCGTCCAAGCAAAAACGTCTTGATTTGCACGAATGAACTCCACGAGTGCTTCTTCCTGCTTATTGTCTAGGTTAGATCCTATAGCAAATTGCTTGGAGGGATCACCTTCGACAAAAGTCACCATCTTGGTGTCATGTGCTTCTTTGAATTTTGCTCTCTCATCTTCCGTATTCGGTCTCTTCAACGTTGTTCTATCATTCGGGTCTACCTGGGACCGATAATACTTGAGCTCTTCCTTCCTGCAAGCCTGTTCTGCCATTGCCGCGTCTCCTTCGTCACACTCAGCTGCTATAACCCGGTTACCATGTATAGTAATGGTTTGCTTGGGACTCGGGATCTTTAGCTGTAGGTATACGTAACACGGTCTGGCCATGAACTTGGCGTAAGCGGGCCTTCCAAACAGCGCGTGATAAGGGCTGCGCAATTTTACCACCTCGAACGTGAGCCACTCCACTCGGAAATTATCCTTTGATTCTACAAAAGCAACCTCTAGTGTTATCTTTCCTTCAGGGCACGCCGAGTGACCCGGCACAATCCCATGAAAACTGTAGAACTTTTTTGCAACTGTGACTCCTTGAGCTCCATGCGTAGGAAAGTTTCCCAATACAAGATATTGATGCTACTCCCACCATCCATCAGAACCTTTTTTCAGCTCGTAACCATTGACCTGTAGCGCAACCACCAAAGCTAACACACCCGGATGTTCTATTGTTTCCGGGTGATCCCTTCTGCTCCATGTTACCTTTTGATCCGACCATCTCAAATATCTCGGAACAGCTGAAGAAACCGAGTTTACGGCTCTTTTAAGTATCTTTCTATCTTTGTTGGAAGTCCCTATAGTATGAACATGGTACTGCCCTAACTTCTCCCTGATTATTACCCCGATTACCACCTCCTGCGTTGCCAGGTGGGGGTGGCCCGTTGCCCGGGTTTCCACCCGGACCCGGTCCTCCTCCCCGGCCTGTACCTCGCATGGCCTTTTTTATTTCCTCATTCTTCCATCTTTGTAGATCCACGCACTGTTCCAATGAATGATTAGTCGGCCTGCCGTTTCTGCTATGTCGCGGACACGGCATCCGGAAGGCCTCTAGATGATTAGCCGGCCTTGGTGGTCCTTGGTAATTTCCTCCATTAAAATTTCCTCCGTTGAAATTTCCCTCTGCTCTGGGTCTTGCAAACCCGGCTTCTGTATTGGCGACAAACTCGGAATTTCCCCCATACGGGCGCTTGTGTTGGTTATTTCCATTATTTCCTCCATTATTATCTGGCGCAGTCCCATTGCCGGGTCTTCCACTGTTACTCGCGTTGGTTTTTGCTTTCTTATCATCAACATCCTCCTCTGTGGTATCTGTGGCGGCGTGCTTGTTGCACGCGTCCATCAACTCTCCTTCGGGGTTGGTGTAGATCTCGCCGATGACGAGGTTCTTCATGCTTTCCCGAGCTTCTCCCGTGATGTAAACACCCTTGGACGCAGGCCCCACGGTGGGCGCCAACTGTCGTGGGATAATCACGGCAGACGTTACCCGGGGTAACTTATCTTGGGGCAATTCGACTCGGGTGTTTGGGAGAGGGTTTAGCTCAGGGGAAATCATGCTATCAATCGATCTGGTAGATTTGGCAATCAAGTCGCCTAGTCTCTGATCTAGGTTTATAATATCAACTCTCGTATTGTAACCTCCGAAGCGTGCCGACTAGATTTCACGTGTGTCAGATTTTGCACTAAGGGTATGTACTTGCATGTTTTCGCCATAGCCTGTAATGCATCCTTTGGTTGGTTATCCGTGGACGAGTGGAGAATTTCCATAACCCGACACACCCAACTGCGCGCTGACTCTCCCTTCTTCTAGACACATCGCTCTAGATCATCGATCTTAAATAACTTCGTGCACGTTCCATGAAAGTACTTGATGAAGTCAGTTTTCAGCTCACTCCATGAATTGACGGATTTTTCGGGTAGGTTATTGAACCACAACTTTGCTGCTCCCTCTGACATCATTAGGTACATAAATTTGGCTTGAAGATTCTCAAATGCGTTGCAAATTGACATGGCCATCTCATAGCTGCTCAACCAGGTTTCTGGATCCATGGTTGGCTCATAATTAACCACTTTACCCGATTCCTTGAACTTATCCGGGTAAGGCTCGACCCTAATTGTGCCCGACAAACACCTGGGCCCGGCGAGATTCGCCGGTAATAGCCTCACCCGGGAAACGTGTGATCCCGTGGCCGGTACGGCGGGGGGTGCAACCGCTACCGGCCCACGTACCGCAGATCCGGCCGCTGCACGCCTGGCTCGAGAACTGTCCACAATAGCTTGTGCTGCTGATGCTGCGGGTGCTGCCGGACCACGGGGAGGAGGCGGCATTTGCTGCTGCTCTGCCCTCCGCCGTGCCGAACTTGTCTGAATATTGCCGGTATTCCCGTTCTGCCGGCTAACATATGGTGTTCCGTGCATTCCACTCCTGTTATCCGGGTAAATGGCCTGCTGAGCCACTGCTGTGCGCAACAGGTCTATCGCCCGCCGGGTCTCCTCTGCATGGGGTGACTCTCTCACGGGGATGCGATCAAGTGCCAATGTCGCTGCATATACATTATCCATAGGGTTATTGAAGTGACCTGGTGGAGTATGAAATCGTGACGGGGGTAGTGGTACTGTATTGCCAACAGCAATTTCTGTCTGCAACATGGGTAACCCGGCTTGCACGTTTGTGGGCTCTCCTCCGAGGGTCGCAGGCTGATGTCCGGTTTCTTGATTTACAGCCGGAATTGGTTGATCCTGAGGTGTAATGAACAGTGCGGCCGGGTGTATAATTCCACCCGTTGCCGGTAATCTCGATTGGTGTCTCTGATTGTACATCCTAGTCGACTGAACCTGGAGCCGGTTCTCCAATTCTTCCAGCTCGCGCTGGCGCGCGGCTATCCCTTGCTTCTCAGCTTCCACATCTCTCCTCTGTTGATCCAATGCACGGCGAGCCACATCCAGATCCGCGGCACGTGCCGCCGCGTTTTCTGGGGTTATCACCGTCGCTAGCACCGTGGGATCTAAGATCAGGTTATTGTTGAACATAGCCGGATTCTGCCGGTTCGAAGGTCCCGCTCCTGGCGTTCTGTTTGCCATAAACCCAAACATGTTTCTCCGCTGCTCGCTCTCCGCGGTACGGCTGGTGACTGAAGCCGACTCCCCGTCAACCCGGGCTATAATCGGGTTTCCATCAACCGGATTTTGCTGCTGGGCCAGCGCTCGCGCCGCTCCGACCGCGGCCTTAGTCACATCCCCCTGATTGAGATTAGTTGCAAGGGCCGTGTAGACCGTGACCTGGCGCGCGATGACTGGTGCAGATTCGTATTCTTCCTCATCACAACTATCCTCCTCGTACCGGTCCTCCAGCAGGTGCAGGATAGACTCGGTATCATCTTCTCTCGTGACCCGGCCACGCGGGGTCCATGCCGGCTCATCCAGCTGTTCCCTCTTCGTGGTTGGCTCTTCTATCGGATCGACTATCCCGACCGACTCTTCCCTGTCAGACTGAACGCAGGTCGCTTCTCCTGACACAGAATCATATTCAATATCGTCAGGAATAGAACCGGACGTACGTACCATGCCGACGAAGACGTTGACCCGGCCGATTGTGACGATAGATCCGGTTTCCAGCAGATCCGACTTTGGTCCCCAACCAAAGTCGTCCACCATCTTCTCTCCTTTGGGGTTGGTGTAGATCTCGCCGATGACGAGGTTCTTCATGCTTTCCCGAGCTTCTCTCGTGATGTAAACACCCTTGTACACAGGCCCCACGGTGGGCGCCAACTGTCGTGGGATAATCACGGCAGACGTTACCGGGGGTAACTTATCTTGGGGCAATTCGACTCGGGTGTTTGGGAGAGGATTTAGCTCAGGGGAAATCATGCTATCAATCGATATGGTAGCTCTGGCAATCAAGTCGCCGAGTCTCTGATCTAGGGTTATAATATCAACTCTCGTATTACAGGGGTACTCGAATATCTGGTGAAGCTCTCTTTTCCTAACCCTAGGAGCCGGCTTATATCTTACCCGGCTCCCTGGCTCCCTATTCAAGGCACACCCGGAATCCTACCCGGAAACCGCACACAACCCTAAGTTTCCTAATAGTAACCCCAAAGGCCGGGTTACAAGGCCTACGCTCCTTCTTGGGCCTTCTAGAAACTCCTCTTCCTTGAGCCAGGTCTTGCACGATTCCCTTTGGGCCGGGTTTCACCTGGGCGTTAGCCTACCGGGTTATTATCCCTCCATCAAAAGTGGCAGCAAATCAAGTGGTGTAACGGGTTTGAAACCATAGACCACCTCAAACGGGCATAGCTGAGTGATGGCTAGGTTGAGACTCCAAGTGCAGAGTGTGTAGCTAGTGGCAAGCCTTCTTCCCCACGAGGGTGACTCGAGGGTTTATATCGAACTCTTGGGGAGCCAGTATTTCAGCAGTTGTCTTCCAAGCTTCCTCGAGGATCCTGCAAACAAGTAGAGAATTTTGTGCCCTCAACCTCACCAAGTGGTTGTCAAACACAAGGTGTGAGACTTCTAAATTGCAATGCAAAACTGAAAGTAAATGTGCAATAATTAAATCTACTATTAAATGCAAATGAGAAAATAAATATGCAATGGATTGTTTTTGTATTTTTGTGATGCAAGTGGTGATAGAGATAATGTAAATTCGAATTGGAGATGCAAGTAAAGTAAAGTGCAAGTAAAGTAAATTGTAGCAAAGTAACTAGAGTGTTTTCTTATATTTAAAATTGGACCGGGGTTCATGGTTTCACACTTGCATTCTCTCAAATAAAGTGGTAGACGGTAGACATAAAGAATTACATGTGAGATTACAATAACATGTTTAACATTGAGTACTTTCATATGGGCATCACGTCCTAGCATAGAGATCTCTACGGTCATATTGATCCCTCTTATACTCCACCAAGATGCGAAATAAATCATAACACCTCGATAATTAAGGAAAAAACAGAGTATAGCTTTAAGCAATGTGACATGAAGTTGAAGTAAGAACTTGCTAGATCTAGTCATGGAGATTCATTAGTGTCACTTCAAATCCCCGGTAACAAGGTACTCCTTTTTATCCCTAGTGAGGTAACTAAGAAAGGTTTAACAAAACCTAAGTGGATCGCTGAACTTCTGTCACTTTCACAGCACGAGCCACCCCCCGTTACTCCAACTAATGCACCCATCACCCCACACACGCTCTCAAGAACTAGATTCATAAAAGCTAGCAAATAAGAACGGGGTACATAGGATACATCTACTCAAATAACTCAAAAGAAACAATTGCAATCTCAGATTCAATAACTCATAGAAAAGATCCACCACATAGGAATTACAACAGTGCCCGTAATCATGTGAGGCAGCTCATACGGATCTTATTAGTGAAGCACATAGAGAGAGAGATACAAGTGCTACTTCCACAAACCCATAGCCCTGGGGTGGACTACTCCCTCTTCATGGAGATGTCGATGGAGATGACGTTGGAGGGGTAGGAGATCACACCGGTGGCGCCCCGCCGGAGTTTCCCCCCTCCAATATGGAACTTCTGGTCTCTGTTTTGGTGTTTCGGTGTTTCGGCGGCGCTCTTCTCCGTAAGGGTACGGGGGGCCCTTTTTATAGTCGGTTTTAGGTCAAGAAGGAGTCGGTAAGTCGAAGATGGAAGGAATTAGGGCCACAGGGGCCAAAAGGGGGCCTCTCACGCGGCCAAGGAATCTGGCCGCGTGGAGGGACCTCTTTTGGGCCTCCTTTCCCAATTCTCGTGGATCCTTCGCCCGCAAGTCTTCTCCTTCCAAGGAAATGACCCCCGCAGATTTTTAGGTGATTTCGCGGAAGTTTGCCCCCTGAAACGTCAAAAATATAGAAAACGGGGTTTCTGGCAGGAGGGTTAATTCCATAAAAGTTGGGGGACTTTGTAATTTAACCCCAAAATACTATAAAACATTGAATTATGCCCTTATATGATGAAATATGTAATAGAAAACCATGTGAAAATATGCAAAATTCATCTATGCATTTTACATGCATCAACATCCCCAAGCTTAACCCATGCTCGTCCTCGAGTATGAAGGTGATAAAACTAAGATGGGTTTTGCATATTGAAACAATCATGGGATATCAAGGAGGATTATTCATGCTACATATAATCAAATGATTAATACTAGAAATGAGTAGCAATATACAATTCATGTTGTAAGAAATATCAAATATGCAAGCAAAGATGCTTCATGTAAGTTCACAAAGTGTATAATGAAATAAAAGCACTATGGACCAAATGCATACACAAAATGAAAAATAAAATCCTATATTGGTCAAAGAATAGCATAATGGAGAATAGAAAATATAGTGGACACTTTGGAGAAAATTGAGTAGAGGTAAAACATGATCAAGTCTTATTTAGCCTCTAAATTATTCAACTAAAATTACTAATTGAAATGTGGTATCCATTGATCTAGGACTCTCATTGCCCCTTTATCACTAGCATCTTAAAATTTTGAGTATTGAAGTAATGGGAATGACAAGGTGGTTGAAAGCCTCATGCCCCGTGAGTGTGAAAACCTACTCCATGATGACTCAACTTAAGATTCCAAATAAGCTTTGTATAATCATAATAAGTATTAATGACATCATAGAGAACCGCAAAGAGGTACCTCTTGCCCCATGACATGGAAACAAGCCTATGTTACAATGACAAGATGAACAAACGGAGTAGACTCATCATCCTTTTTATTTTCATTCACTATTATGCATAGCTTCTTATTTTATTATAGGATGTGTTGTAGAGCCACTCAAGCTGTAAGTAAATTTCCACCATGATAAAGAATGGCTTGGGTTAGCGGCCCAATGTATTTCTCTAGTCATATAGATACTTACTCATCAAAACTTACTATTCCTCTATTTCATTTCGGCATGGCAGGAGTCCAAAAACAAAAGTACATGATATCAACCAAATGTAATTTTTTTTGTGCAATGTTGAAAGCTTTCCGGTGATACACGTTTATAGCTAGCTCCCAACCACACACTTGTCAAACGCAAAACTTGTGGCTCCCATTATTGGGTCATGTTTATTAGATGCATAAAAAGTAAAGTGTGCCTTCAAAAGTTCGTGAGAGTCCTATCCCAAGTTCAACCCATGAGAATTAATAAAGTGAATATCTTAATTTAGAACATAAATAACACAATAACATGGTGAACATACTCGGAATAGCAATGAAGCTAATGGGAAAATATGGTGGACTCACTGGAAATACTTGGCCAAGGAGTGTTGGAAACAAGTTTTTACTTGTTGAAAATTTTAAATTTTTTGGCTAGCAAGAGGGAGATAGTTGACCAGCTACTATGCATGCATATGTCCATAGAACTACTCATTTCATGACAAACTAAATAAACCAGCAATTAACATCAAGGACATGAATAAGAGATAGCTCAAGACAACATTATTGCAAATTTCTACACATAAAAAGCCTATAAATCATGCAAACATATGTAGCTCTTCAAATCAACCATGGCATCCCTATTCCAAGTCATAATACTAGCATCCAATACATTCCAACCCCAAATTCCAGTAGCTCAATCTCATATAAAATGATGGTGGTGGTCTTAACAAAACAAAAATAAAAACAAAAACTAGACGCTTCAAGTCTCTACGATAAATGCTTTGCTTAGAAAAACAGAAAATAGACGTGTGCTAACCAAAAGAGTGTAGCTCCAGTGGGGTGTTCATCACATCCCCAAGCTTATGGCTTTCACCATTCTTGTATGTCTTGAGGCGCAGCTCCTCTATTCCCTGTGAAAAAACTTCACAAAACATGTTTCTCCCATTCTTTTTCTGTGGGGTGAGATTAACAAGGACAAACAAATCACATGCTTTCTGTGCAAAATTACAAATCAAATGCTCCAGCAGATAGACAATAAGGTTCATTATGTTTTATATTCACTCTCTTGCTTGAAAGAATCATGGAAATTCGATTCTCAATCCCAAAGAGTGCATAAAACAAAAGAAGTCAGAATCTGTCCAGAAAAGCAGCAGCAGAAAAACGAATGATTTTCCCTAAGCTAGACTCGTCAAAAAATTAAGCCAATTTTTGTGCTTATATAGGACGAAAAGTTTCAGAATATACTAAAAAATTAGCTCAATCCTACATACCAATAAAAAACGAAAAATCATACGGTGAGCAGAGTCGTTCTGAAACAGAAATTTCATGCACTAGGATAGCAACTTATAAGTCCAAATGGGTTTGACTTGACTCTTTATTGAAAACTCCAGAATTAAAAAAAAACTAATATCTTGAGACAGAAAGAGGACACTAGGAAAATCCAAACAAAAACAACCGGGTTGCCTCCCGTAAAACGCTTTCTTTATAGCCATATAGCTAGGCTTTACTTACTTGATAATCAAGAGGGATAAAGCTCATGAGGGAGCTTGTTTTTCAGCGTGCCCCTCTTCCTTGGGAATTGCTCCATGCTTTTTTTGTGAGGGAACTGAAACTTGACATTCCCTTCCTTGGAGTCTATGATTGCACCTGTAGTACGAAGAAAAGGTCTACCTAAAATAATAGGACTAGGGGATTTATCCCCCATATCCATAATAATGAAATCAACGGGTACGAAAGTCATGTGCAATTCAATCATAACATCTTTTACTTGTCCTACAACATGTTTAGTAGAGTTATCAACAAGGAAAAATTCACTTGAGCACTTTTCTAAAAATTTTAGTTCTAGCAATTCATATAATTCTTTAGAGAGTACCGATACACTAGAACCTAGATCTAACATAGCATGGTGAATTTCTTTTCCAATTGAAACTAGCACCTTGGGGATCCATGCATCCCCAAGCTTAGGAGGTATCATGGCCTCATTCTTGTACCTAGCAATTTTTTCTTTCAAGACATGATTAGCAATATAAGATCCAAAGCCAGGTTGATTAACATTTATAGTGAGATCACTAGCAAATTTTTGTAGAGTAGCAATAAGTTCTTGCAAGCTACTTTTTTCTAAATCAAGCAATGGATCCTTAATTTCAGTAAGCATCATAATTTCCTCTACTTTACTCTCTAATTTTTCAACGGGAAGGGAAATTCCTAATAATGAATGGCCAATAAGTTCTCTGCTCCATTTTCCAAGTTTTTATGTAGTTTTTATTTTTTTTATGCAAAACAAAAGTAAAGTAACTAAGCAAATTGGAAATACTAAAATAATCTAGATAACTAAATGCAAAGCTAAAATGCAAACTAAAATAAAATATGTAAGACAAAACAAAAACAAGAACAAAAACAAAACAAAAACAAAAACAAGACAAGAAACAAAACAATCTACTTGAAAGAAGGTGGAGATAGAAAGGACGGTACTCACGTAGGTGCAACCTCCCCAAGCTTAGGTGTTTGCACACCTTGTTGGTGATGAAGACTTCTTGTGAGCTCCCTTGGACAACTCCTTCACCTATGGCTCCCCGGCAACGGCGACAGAAAAACGCTTGATGGCTAGGTTGAGATTCCAAGTGCAGAGTGTGTAGCTAGTGGCAAGCCTTCTTCCCCACGAGGGTGACTCGAGGGTTTATATCGAACTCTTGGGGAGCCAGTATTTCAGCAGTTGTCTTCCAAGCTTCCTCCAGGATCCTGCAAACAAGTAGAGAATTTTGTGCCCTCAACCTCACCAAGTGGTTGTCAAGCACAAGGTGTGAGAGTTCTAAATTGCAATGCAAAACTGAAAGTAAATGTGCAATAATTAAATCTACTACTAAGTGCAAATGATAAAATAAATATGCAATGGATTGTTTTTGTATTTTTGTGATGCAAGTGGTGATTGAAAGGTCTCTTCTTGATGAAAGGATTCTTGTGGGGGAGCTTTGACTTTTCCTTAAGAACAAGGTTTCCTCCTTAGCTTTCTCTATTCTCAAAAGGGCACTCGTAAACAAAGTGATACTTGTCTTGACGATTGAAACTACCCCTCACTTTTTGAGTCTCTTCCTTGCCATATCTCGACTTTCTCTTCTCCTGAACATATACATCGTCTTTGGGAGGATTCTTCCAAAACTTTTGCACGACAAGAGCAATGAAGTACTTAAGCACTAGATCATACTCTTGGGCATTTAATGGAGCCAAGTCTTCTCTTGATTCAACATCTTGATCGTCCACCATCTTGGTCACAACCTTGGCCTTCAAAGGAACGGAGGGCCCTTTGTGCATTCCAATAGCACGAGCACGAGTGTCTTGAGCAAGATTTGTTTGAGCTTGAAATCATGCCATATCTTGCATCACCTTGGTTGAGGTCCTGCGATGATAGTTGTGTCTTCCTTAAGGATCTTCAACTCCACAGACTCAAATGGCATGAGGGCACTCACGTACTTCTTATTGATCCAAAAATCATCCACATGAGTGGCACCAAGACCACTAAAGGCGATGGAAAGGGTCTTGAGTCTTTGGTACATGTCCTCATGGCTTTCACCATCATGCATATCAGTTGCGTATCCAGGAAAAAATTGGAGGGTGGGCACATTACAATAAAAATGTCGAACCACGATTTTTTTACCAAATGAAGAGTATAAATGGTCAATCGATTCACAAAACTAAAATTTGGTATGTATGTTTTAACTGCTCAGAAAGGGATCAAGTGGCCGACGAGTCGCGATTTCACGTGGGAGCGACGGCTAGAAGCAGTAAGATAGTCAAAAACTATGTATATTGTTTTTTTCTAAAAAGAACCATTGGTAGTAAAAGAAATCTCAAAAATTCTAGGTACACCCATGGCATATAGAACCCTTAGGCCTCATTGCTCAAGGAATCAAACCTATTCCTCTCCATGCTTTCATTTCCCTCAAGCATGGAGACAAGAGCACCCCATGTTTCTTTGGTGGTGGAGTATTGTTGAAGCTGTGGCAGGATCTTCTCACTCGCGGCTTGTTGAATCATTTGGGAAGCGACAAAATTGAGTTGACAATCGACCACTTCTCTTTTTTTCTAGTTCTTTGGATCAACGGGCTTGTATCCATCTTCAATGACTCTCCATAGCTCAATGTAGGAAGATTTCACGTGAGTTTTAATGAAATATTGCCATTGACTAAAAGAATATGCATCAATTTTAGGAGGGTCGCCTCTATTGTTTATATGAGAGTGTGGGATAGGAGGACTGGGAGAGTAGCAATCGGGAACATTATGGTAGTCTTCCTTTCCAGCCTTTCCCTTAGAAGGTGAAGGTTTATTAGGGAGTTCAGATTCACTTTTAGTATCTTCACCCTCCTCCTCATCACTTTTGTCATGCAAAGTTTCTTCTGGGTACTCCATTGATGGGGATGTCGTGTCCTTGGGATTTAAAAGTTGTGCTATCATTTTAGCAAGTCCTTCATCTGGGTCTCCATGGAGGAGGTCAAGGATTTTTTTTCTTCATTTCCTTGAGATCATCCACGGTGGCTGGTACCGGAGACACGGAGGCTTCCTCGTCGATGGCCATACTAAACTCTTAGGCGGTTAATCACAAAATAAGAGCGAAGGCTCTGATACCAATTGAAAGGATAGTATGGGCACCAAGAGGGGGAGGGGTGAATAGGTGCTACCTACAATTTTTAATACTTTTTCGATTTAGTCTTAACACAAACGTAAATTATCTAGATATGCAACTATGGTGAATTTACCTATATGTCAAGCGATACACTAAGCGCGATACAAACACAAAGTAAAGATAAAGGGTAGAGGTAACTGATAGCGGAAGCACGCGGAGACAATGATGTACTCCGGAGTTCCTCCTTTTGAAGGGAGTACGTCTCGTTGGAGGGGTGCGAGCTTCGCCACAAAGGCCTACCCAAATCCACAAAGGCCTCACCGTATTCTCGGATGGGGTTTGCCACAAAAGGCTAGTTCACCTTCCACTATTGATTCCCTTGAGGCGGAAATCAGTGCCTTTACAATGAGCTTGAGGCACACACCCACAAACGAATTGGGGGCTCACAAGAACACCAACAATCAACTACAAACAACAAGTGAGTAACAATAGAGTCTAGGTTTTGCACAAAGAAACCCTAGATTCAATCTCTCAGGAAAATGAGAGGGAAATGAAGAATGACTTGGTTAAGATTTAGATCGGGTCCTTCACCTTAAATCCTCTGAAGATCAACGAGTTTTTTGTGGAGGGATTGGGAGATCTCTTACGTTTGGTGAGCTCAATTAATGGAGAAATGAATGTTAGCCGAGCTGACTACTTGGGGAAGAGGGAGATGGGATATTTATAACCCTCTCCAAATATAGCCGTTGCAGAGTCACTTACCCCGGAGTCTCCGACATGGGCCGCAAACGGGGTGCCACTGAGCTACTGTCACCTTCATCTTCAAATCAATCTAGAAGACCAGAGTCTCCCGGGAGACTCCGGAGATGCACCGTACTGGGAATCCGTTAACTTCACCAAAACAACTTTTCGAAGGGGCCGGAGTCTCCAGACATACTCCGGAGAGAGTCGGGACAAGGCCTCCGCGAGAAACATCAAGAAGCAACACTAGCTTCCCAGAGACATGCTGAAGTTTCCGGGAGAAACAATCCTGTACAGGCACACAGGAGTCTCCGATCAGGTAGACCGGAGTCTCCAGCCTAGAAACTCCAGAAAGCTAGGAAATTGCTCTTCTTTTGCTATTTGTTAGCTATGCTCTTATGTATGTATAACCTAACCACCTGAAGCACCAGTCACAAGGTTGGGTGATCACCGGTGTTGTTATCTAACACTCAAAACAAAATAGGGAGAACACAAAATGTTCTTTCGCCATGCCACCGAATATGAGGACCCCGAAGCGCGAGCCTGCCTCCCGCTCCGCGTTCGAACCGTCAGATCTGTCTGACGAGGTGCGGAGGAGGGTGGCGCGCTCTAACGCCGCGAGGAAGAGGGTGACGCACACCTTCAGCAACCGCGCCCTCCCCGTGCCGGATTCCCTGGCGTATCGCGCCCTCCCGGAGTACGACCTCATACGCGGTGACAACATCTCGAGCGGCGCGGGTAGCTCCTCCCGCGCACCCTCGTGAGGACGGAGCCGCGCGACGTGGAGCCTCTACCGGAGCACGACCCGACGGCATTTGGCCCCTCCTTCTACAATCCGGACTTCGTCCCCGACAATGCGGTCGACGCCGTCATGGCGACCCTCCGCCAGCGCTCTACAGCGTAGGAGGAGCTCCCGGCGCAACGCCGCCAGCAGCTCGAGGTGAACGCCGTGCTCCTCTAGAAGGGCATCACTGCCTCGGTCATGGAGTCACTCAACATCGTCTCTTCCGACAAGGAGTGAGCGGCGCCGCCGTGACATATAGGGTATGTTTGGATTACGCCTACACCCGCCCCGCGAAAGAATCTTGCGCCCCCGTTCGGCCCATGTTTAGCTATAAAATGAACCGCATCCTATGGGTTGGGTTGGGCTACACAAATTTTTGGTAGCCAAGCAAATCGCAAAGGCGCCGCCCCCGGTAGATCAAGGCTAGGGCTAGCACGGTTAATTTTTGGGGCCTGAATGTTGTCGAGCATTTCCATGGCTTGTGATTTGGAAAGCATATAAATCAGCTGGTTGCCGACGTGCAGCTGAGCTGGAAGTAGTAAACTATCGAGAAGTTCACGCAGACCGGTATACGGTAGTGCGTAGTGCTGGAGTCACGGTTTGATCACGTATGTGTACACCATCAACCATGTCGACCGTGTGCTATTCTGGAGTCAGAACTAGGAAGTCAGAGCCATTGACCAGGTGCGTTGCTGCGAAGATTCGCGTCACATTAGTCGTCAAATACCTAGCCTCGCGCTCGCGGAATCGTCGTCGCCGTCGAGGTCGTTTTTGCCGGCAGAGTGTGAAATGCCCGACACGTAGTGTAGAAGCGCCCGTGCGCTTATCCGGGCTTGGCGGGAACCGGCACACGCCCGTGGTCACTGTCTCTCGGCAGTTTAATTTTCCGGCGTTGGTTGGAATTTAGCAGTTGGCCGGCCGGCTCCCCTTTTTTCGAGGAAGATTCTGGTCTAGACGCATAATTGAGCTCGCGCATTCAGGACTAGTCGTCGGAGCAATGACGGCGACGTTGCTGGCGACGACCCGGACCGGACGGCGGACTATTCATGTGGCGATTCCCGTTCTCCGGCCGGTGGTGCACAGCTTGCGGCAGTCGGCAGCGCGCGGTACTCTCCGGTCTCCACAGATGGTGTCTGTCCGTGTCTGGTGGTGTGAATCTGAATCGTCAACGCCGAGAAGTAAACGAGGCTAAAGGAGACGCTGGCGCGCTTATCCGGCCAGGGCCACTTGAAAGGCCGCCAGCTCGTCTCTGTCGATCAGTTGCCAGCCATGGCACGATTCTGATGCATTATGGACAAACCAAAAACGTAATCTTAGCAGTACACATCACCTCTCTCTGATTGTCCGAAAATATTCAGAGAGACTGCTACTGATACAAGTTCCTCTTTTTCTAATGACATTCAACGCAATCAGTGGATCAATAATTCGATCACACAAGATTCCACGTGGGTACACTTGAATTCGTTTACACAAAGATTCCACGTGGGTACAGATACATACTTGTAGTATCAGCTAGGTGGCTCACGCGCGATTTTTCTACAAGTGTGCAGTCAGCAACGAGGTTTTGGGCGATTTGGGCACCTCTGCGTCAGCCCTTCCTATCTTTCGAGGTTCGAGCCAACTGTGGTCTGAGGACCGAGGTTATATGCTATCGGAATTGCTTTGCATCCGACGTTTCATGTCCGAAACCTGTACGACATGGGAATCGGACGATGGTGCTTGACTTCCTGATGCAAAGGGACGGCACAGCAAACTGTCGGACGTTCGTCGGATGGAAAACGTCGGATGCCAATAGGTCAAGGGCATCTTCTATCGTCAACCAACAAGTTATCGTACAACCTCTCCAATGGATTGTATCTAAATTGTTTAATATGATGTAGAGAAATAAATTTGATTGCTCACCATTTCAAGTGTTGTTGGTTAACTTACATACAAATTTGCTCTCTCCTTATTAATTGCATGTCACATCATCATGTATCCGAGTTGATAAATTTTACCAACACATATCTTACGGCTGTTGGAGATGCCCAAGTAACCCAACCAAAGTACCAAACGTAACTCTTTTTTTTTTTAAATGGAAGCCTTTTGGCTCCGGCCTCTGCATCAAAATGATGCACACAGCCAGGATTTAATTAAGTCATCTCCTGACAAGAGGTCATGCTTAGAGCAAGGTTAATTATATAGCCATCTGCTGGCTATATGTTATTGACCTATTGCCATGTTATGTCTTATATAGACAACATATACAATAGTTGATTATAGTAAATGAATTACTTTATCAATATAGTTCTACCCTACACCCTCATATAGTGTATAGAAGCACGTTGGCTACTGACTTGTAGCCGGTTTTACTTCTCGCTCGTCCAACTAAATAAAGATATAATACTTAAATCCTTATAGCCCGATTTTGTCAATTTATTGTACGTGCTTGTAGTGCGATTATAAGCTTCAAAGTTTGAGCTTCAATTTACATGATGAAAACTACAAGAATCGAAGGACAAGAGAGCTTCAAACGTTCCAGGATTAGAGATACCTTGCAAGACCAGCACGGAAGCGCCTAGGTGAACACCATTGCAATCTATCCAAATAGTTGCCGCTGAGCAGTACTCCACATGTACAAGGCCACTACCAAATGTACAATTTTGCTTCTTTATAAGGCCACAAACACTATATAAACGAGGCAAATTAAAGATTTTTTTCTCATGCAACCCACCACATTAACTACTCCCCCCAATAACCAAGCATGCATGCATTATTGGGTTGCATGATGTGGTTCTACTCCTCAAGAGACCCAATGGAGAAAGAGGAGTTGCATGCACTCATTTATTAACCCGCTAAACAAGGCTAAATAAGTTGGATTTGAGATGCATTAATTAGTTTAATTTGTTTACCTTGGTACCTGTAATATGAGTTTGTGGCCTGTAATATGAGTTTGTGGCCTTGTATATAGAAATAGAGGGACTAATTATTTTTTGCGTGCCAGTAGTAGTGCTCGATCATGTAAAAAAAGTACTCTCTCCGTTTTTTTTTACTCTGCGTATTAGGATTGTCTTGAGTCAAACATTCCAAAGTTTAGTCAAGTTTATAGAACAAACTATCAATTTTTGAAATATCAAATGGGTATAATATATTTCATGATGAATCGTATGATATTGATTCGGTATTGTTAATGTTGATAGTTTTTTCAATAAAATTGGTCACACTTTAGGAAGTTTGACTTTTGATAAACCTAATATGCAGAATAAAAAGAAATGAAGGGAGTACTCCTTCTAAGTGTCGTTCACTTAATATAAAGTTTACAGTAGCTTACTACAAAATGAGCGACAATTTTTAGAGGGAGTAGTGGTCCATCAGGTGGTAAAAAATTTCAACACAACGGCATTGCCATACGTTCGCACACTCGCTGTTAAGCGACACGACGGAAATATGCAAAACATCGACGGAAAAATATCGGGGTTGTCGACGTAGATCCCAACGAGCCTATCTCTAAATGCGGGAAAAAATTGAGCTACGTCGATGGCAATGCTGTCGGACAATGTTTTTTTTACTTACTCACCGTGTTGATCATAACTTTTGCAATCGAATTCGGATTTTGACGTTCTTTAGCCCGTTTCGAAAAGTAGGAACACATCTACATCATCATGCATATTGTTCAAGCTATGTTCTTCAAAAAATCCATGGTCAAGAATAACACTAATAATAAAGGGTTAACTGTTTCATCGGAGATGGGCTCCAGGGCGTCGGAATCCAACCAAAAGCTAGATGGTGCGATGCCAATGTGTATAAGTGTGTTTTAGGTTGTATATATACAAGATTTCACTCTGCGTTGCTAGCGGTTTCACCGTCATCAGTTTTCTCTCTAGTAAGTTTGTGGACTTATAGGTGGAAACTCCCACTTCGGTCACCAGATGGAATCTTGTAAAGAATTGGGGTATAAGTTTGTTTTGGATGTTCCTAGGGGCGAACTAACACAAACAAGAAAAAAAGGTGCACTTTGCTACCCCTTTTGACGCCGAGACCGGATTGTAGACATGTGAGTTGAATTTTTCTTGAGACCAATACAACCAAAAGCTAGGTGGTGCCATACCAAATGTGTACAAGTGTATTTTGCGTTGTACATATCCAAGACTCCACTCCAGGATGTTAGCGGTTTCACCGTCATGTGAGTTTGTGAACTTATATGTGGAAAATGCCACTTAAATCAAACGGGGGAGAGTCTTGTGAAGTGTTGGGGTATAAGTTTGTTTTGGGTGTTCCTAGGGGCTACCCTAAGAAAACCAATCAAAAATTTGCACCTTGCTACCCCTTTTTGGCGCTGGTACCTGGTGTAGCCATATAAGCTGGGTTTTTCTCCAACGGGGCTAGGGTTTCGCCGGAGATGGGCTCTGGTGCATCGGAATCCAACCAAAAGCTAGGTGGTACCATACCAAAATGTGTACAAGTATGTTTTTGGGTTGTAGATGTCAAAGATTCCACTCCGGAATGTTAGTAGTTTCACGGTTATCAGTTTCTCTCCAGTGAGTTTGTGGACTTATATGTGGAAACTCCCACTTTTGTCGAATCCGAGGGAATCTTGTGAAGAGTTGGGATATAAGTTTGTTTTGGGTGTACCTAGGGGCTACCCTAACACAACCAAGCAAAAAGTTGCACTTCTCTACTCCCTTTTGACGCCGGCACTGGGTGTAGACCTATAAGCTGGGTTTTCTCCAGCGGGGCTAGGGTTTCTCCAGAGAGGGGCTCTAGAACGTCGAAATCCAACCAAAAGCTAGGTGATGCCACACCAAGTGTGTAAAAGTGTGCTTTTGGTTGTAGATGTCCAAAATTCCACCTCGAGATGTTAGCGATTTCACTGTCATTAGTTTCTCTCTAGTGAGTATGTGGACTTATAGGTGGCAACTCCCACTTCGGTCGAACCAGAGGGAATCTTGTGAAGAGTTTGGGTATAACTTTGTTTTAGGTGTTCCTAGGGGCTAACCCAACACAACCAAGCAAAACTTTGCACTTTGATACCCCTTTTGACGCCGGTACCCGGTGTAGTCGTATAAGTTGAGATTTTCTCCAACGGGGCTAGGATTTCACCGGAGCGTCCGAATCCAACCAAACTGTAGATGATGCCATACCAAGTATGTACACTGTGTTTTGGGTATTTTAATATCATTATGCTCCATTGTGCCAAATCTTGGCCCACTCTAGCATGGTTTGATCATTTGGTGCACACGTTTGTCATGTTTTCTCCGGGAACGCTAGTTTCCACACCCCACCCAACTCCCTAAACTCTACTCTATGTTTATTTGCAATGCCATTGTGCTCCAATTTGCCAAATATTGGTCCATTCCAACATGGTTTGATCATTTGGTGCCCAAATTTGGCTGGAGGACACTTGATTTGGTTGGGGTGACCCTATACCATACATTCAACACCCCACTTAGTACAGTCATATACATGATGGAAAAGATTATATGTATGTCATATTTGAATTTCTCTCTTTTAAAATCAATTCAGACATATTATTTGTCAAATTTTGATTTACGGATTTGTAGATATGAATTATTCAATAGTAAATCAAAAAAGGAAGAAATGTTAATTATTATTTGAATTCATGATTATTTGAATTCAAGATTATTATTAATTATTCATTTTTACTTAAATAAATATTTGGATTCACAAAATAAAGATGTGTGACATGATGGTGTAAGGCTTAACTGGATTGATAAGATATTATTGTTAGCAAAGCATTGTTTCTCGCAGTTCAGAGGGAAGGAACTAAAAACTTAAGCGTGATAGGACTGAAACAGTACGAGTATGGTTGACCGATGAGGAAGTGTTAGTACAAACGAGAGATTTAAACTGAAATTAAGAATGATTAGAGATAAAGATAAATTTCTAGCGCGATTTACTAGTTAAAATTTTCAAATAAAGAACGAAAAAATTGAAAAAAAAATTGAGAAAAAATTCCGCCACTATTTGCCTATCTACACGCCGACGGATATTGTGCTTGCGCCGTCGGCGTTGGCCTGTTTTCTGTAGTGCGATAATTTGTCCTTCTTCGGTTCTAGAAATAACGTGCCGTCGTCCATACCAGACAAGAAAAGTCTGGAGGAATATAACCGGACGAAACTTGCATGGACGAGTAGTTAGAGTGCTGCGTGAATATACTCTGTTTACGGCTGCGTGAATATACTCTGTTTACGGCTAAGTGCACACGTGTGATCACTTGTTTTGGTAAAACCATGTGGAGTCTTTGGCTCTCTACTTTTGCGTTCCCAGCCTACGGAAATGAAAGTTGGCATGTATTTTTTTTCCCGATGATCTTTAGTTGTGTGGTTTGTATATTAAGACAGAGAAGAAAGCTTTATTCGTGCCTTAATTAATATCGTAAGCTCATTTTTCTTTTCTTTTGCGACTCGACTCTGTTTTCGTTGGCTGCAGCCTTCATGGTTCACATATGTTTACACGAACAGCTACGTCTGCATGGACTCTATATTTGCCCAAATCTAGTCAATGCTTGTGACGGTCATTTTGTTCACCCCACTTTATATAGCGGCCAAAACTTGGTTACGGTTAGTTGCGTAGCAAATGTACTCAACATGTCTAATCGACTAATCACATACTCCTATTATAATCCTCAAACACAAGACTGCATATGCGAACCTTGTGTGCGTAGCGTGTAGCCATGTTTGTACTTTGTAGGTACGTGTGTCTTATCATCTTGTTCCCTTGCGGGAAAGTAACAGGCTTCGGTGGGAACTAGCTGCACAAAATCTATATCGGTAACAATCGCTCCGTCATCGCTCGAGGGGATGGAGAAAATAAGGTCATGATCAACCGCGTCACGATCGATGACTTGAGAGTAGTAAAATGTTAGTCATGCTAAAATTTCAACCTTTCTCTAGAATTTTCCCTAACGGTTGCTAGATTCTATGTCATTCTAGAAAGTTTACTAATTGCGCCAATGCAAAGAAAATTCTGGGCTAACAACATGCAAAGAAAATGAAGGTCCAGGAGCTGAGTAGTTGATCGGTCGATTACTCCTCAAGTCTGCACGCCATCCTGCTCTAATTTACAAGTTGAGTAAACTTCAGTTTTTAACCCCCTCATTTACACACTTGTGACACTAATTACCGAATTTAGGCAGCATTTCTCTAGTCTACTATGGAATATTAAGTACTAAATCCTAATTAGCCGATCTTATCATGGACATGATGCAGGAGCAAGGACCTCACAAGGCAGAGGACAAGAGAGAAACTTGAGGCTAGGCTGGGGAATAGGGAGGGAGCGCGGGCTGGTTAGGGAAATACGCATTCGTTCATCGGATTGGCTCCTCCCTGGCTCGACTGAGAGATGGTGGTGGAGGACGAGGAGAGACGAGCAGGAGGGGAACCACTGGTAGAAAATAGGCCTTCCATACGCCTCATTAGTCCCCAAAATAATCGAACCGCGACCAAAGGGGTCTTTAGTCGCGGTTCGGGAGGAGACCCGCGACCAACTGTCTGGGCCCAGCGCGCTCGGTCCACAGCTGGCGGACGAGAGAGGCTTTAGTCGCGGTTGGCCTGGCCAACCGGGACTAAAAGGTCCTCAGGCTGGCCCGAAGGCCTTTAGTCGCGGTTGTCCAGGCCAACCGGGACTAAAAGACCATCCCTATATAGGACCCAGCTCGCTGCACTTAGCCACATTTGGTGTCACTTCTACTCACAATATTCACAAGGGGTGGTGGGTTTGCTTTTGGTTCCTCCTATGCACAAGGTGTTCGATGAAATGCCCGAGAGCATGAAACACACATGATATGAAGTGTCCGAGCCACACTTGAGCTTTGTCATTTATTTTTCCTCCGCGATCGCGGTTAGCAACTTGAACCTTTCATGATTTGTATTATTTCTAGCTAGTTAGTTTAACAAATGCATGATGGTTACTTATATACTTTATATAATAATAATGCAGGTGAATCGGCAATGGATGTATGGTAACCGACTCTCCGGCGAGTTCACTACGGGTTTGAAAGATTTCCTCGTAGTGGCAAATGCGAACAAGCACCTAGGTTTTATTATCTGTCCATGTGCTGAATGTAAGAATCAGAAGGGTTACTCCTCCTCAAGAGTCGTTCACATGCACCTGCTTCGGCACGGTTTCATGCCAAGCTATAATTGTTTGACCAAGCATGGAGAAAGAGGGGTTAGAATGGAAGAAGATGAAGAAGAGGATGATATCGATGTCAACTATCATGAGGCTTTCGGTGATACTTTCATGGAGGATGATGCTGAAGGTGGGGAAGGGTTTGGTGAAGGTGAAGAAGAGGCACATGATGAGACCGCTGATGATCTTGGTCGGACCATTGCTGATGCACGGAGACGCTGCAAAACTGACAAGGAGAGGGAGAATTTGGATCGCATGTTAGAGGATCACACGAAGTCGCTGTACCCAGGTGTCGCACCCTGACTTCTAGGGGATACTCACCGGGCCGAACTGGATAGCAGATGCTTGGATTACAGGGCCTAACTGCTCCCGCATCCTCTTACGAGTAGGCCAGTACTTATGTGCGACAACCAAACTCTGCTTATCCATCGTCGATGTAAACTATCCCATAGAGATCAAGATACTACCACTGACGTACTTCAACCATTCACACATGGTACGTCAACGGCGTTAAACGGAATGATACCACAACATATCTCTAAGACACAAAAGATGGAAATAAGTTGCAACTGGCCCTCACTAGGGCAGGGAATAGCAAATACAATCATCCAGAGGACACATGTCCCAACATATCATCATTACATCACAGCGGAAGCATTCAAAAGGTATGAGTACAGACAAATCCAAAAGGGCCTAAGAGGCCGAGAAAGAAAAGAAGACGAATCCCATCCACGTAGTCTCGGATCCTGCCCGGGTCCGCTATCTACTCGTCTGCAGTCTCGTCGTACTCCACGTAGTAGCCTCCAAGGGGATCCTCGAAATCGTAGTCTGCGTAAACCACAGCCCCAAAGGGGTCAGTACATACAAGTACTGGCAAGCAAGACTCACACTTCACCAAAGGGTTACCCGTCAACACAAGCACGGATGCTTTGGGTTCAACAGAAGAAAAGGTGATGTAAAAGATGCTGCAGCGGGCTGCTCTAACCAACTACAGAAACATACTACAACTTCCGGCTAACAGAAAGGAGATAAGATCGCGTATCGTAACCAACTGAAGAATAACTTCAAACAAACCCATCCAATGTTACCCCCTACTAAGGAAGCAACCCAAGGATAACTCACAAAGTTGGATTAATGGTGGTTCAGGTTATTGTGTCAATAATACTATTACTAGTCAAGATTAGCATTAGTTAGGTGTAAGTTGTTCTGAGTACTTGTTAGCCAATACTTTCACCAAGTCAACCATAACCGCGGAAAACACGGCTTCTCGAGAAGATTTAACCCTGCAGGGATGCACCAATTTAGCCGTACACGTAAGAATAACCCGCCAGATGGGATGCCTCCCACCAAGCGGGGCACTCAACACAACCCAACTCTTCTTCGCATCAAGCCCAAAGCACCTTGAGCGCACGGCTAATCAAGCCCCCGAAGAAAAGGGGACCCTCATAGCACTCTAAGAACGTGTCTCCCTATATGCCGACTACGAAAGTTCCACCCTGCGCTGGGCTCGCAAATACATGCATGCGGCAAATGGAAAACCCGAACTAAATGAGGCGATTTGGACAAGATGCGAATCGAGTCAAATTGAGGGGGGCGCCCATACATGCTTCCCACATGCGGTTAGTGCGCTCATCATGGATCAGTAGACAAGACTCTTTTCCTAATTAGGGTCGACACTAGCAGGCCTCAAAACCACGCAGGGCCTCCTGCCGGTGCCTTATCAGCATGTTATTATTATTCATAGCATTAACAGGTTGATTGATTTAACCCGAGCCCATAGAACATAAATAAGTAAGGTAAAAGAAGTAACCGACAACAGACTCGAGCACAAGCAACCCTAAGCATGCTAGTAGGACTAAGGCAACAAGCAAGGGTTATAGGTGTGGAGGTGAGGCAATATCAGGGTTCAGGATATCATGTGATGGGTTTGGAGAAAAAGCAACGATACATAGGGCTAGCAAAAGTAGACAATGGATAGTATCGGTAACCAGTGTGGAAAGGAACTCAATGGTTCATGTGAGTGATAACTTGCCTGCAAACCCAGTAGCCTGGTACTGAGCTAAGTCCTCAGAAGGGGTGTCGTAAAGCTCGTCTGTCTCAACGTCGTCGTCTAATCGAGAAGAAGCAAACACACAATCGAAAAGAGACGAACAATCAATAACAGAATATCATGCAGAATCATGGAATGATGCATGGCAATTAATTGATGCATCAAAATAAACTAGTTAACATGGTAACACCATTTAAATGGACCCATATGCAATTTGATTGCATATGGAAAGGTCCATGAGTTAAGGTTGGAATAATTGTTCTACAACTAATCATCATGTGTAAGTTGATTAACAGGATGCATGCATGATGGAAGCAATAAGAAAACAACATTAGATGCAAGTAGAAATGAAATTTACCATGCTTGGAAATTTGTTTATTAAGTTAAGAAATTTTTGGTTTCTTAAAGGTGTCACACAAGCATTTTTTGTTTTCATCAAGTTTTATTGCTCAAAACAGCTAGCAAAGTTTATAATTGAAAAGAGCACAAAATTTTAGTTGGATTACATGTTTCAATTATTGAAAAAGGAAATAGAATGATTTAATTATGAATTAAACAAGATTAAACAAGTTTTAATTGGAATTAATTCAAGTGTGGATATTAATTGAATTTTATTTGTTTAAAACATGAAACAAAATTCATATTTGAGAAGATTATGTTTTTCTGGTTTGAAAACATATTTTATATGTTCAAAAATAATTTAATTTGAGCAAGTTATGAATTTAGCAAAGTTAAATGATTTAAACAAGGTTTAACTTAGTTAAGCAATTTAAATTATTCAAATCATGAAACAAAATTTATATTTGAAAAGGTGGTTTAATTTGACATGGAAAACATATTTTATTTGTGTTATTTGAGTTAAGTATGAATTACTTATGGAATTAACCAAATTTAAGATGATTTGTTTGAATTTGCAATTTGAATGCATTTGAATTAGTCGAAACAGAAAACAAATGTTATAAACAGGTAGAGAATTAAATTTGGGGCAGTGTACTTATTTTGTTTGCATTAGTTGGATTTATAAAATAAAAGTTATTTGCATTTTAGTGGCAGGGACCAATCTGTAATGGAAAAGGATTTAATTGAAAAAGAAAAGGTTGAAAAACATTTTTCACTCTGAAGTGGCTAGCCACTGCCACTGACAGAGGGCCCTGGGCCAGCGTGGCCCGCGTGGATGCACGCGTGGCAGCACTGCCACAGACAGGTGGACCACGCCTGTCAGCAGCCCAGCGCAAAAATTGGGGTTTAATCGCGCGGGGCAGGGCTCGAACCCGCGCCGCGGATGCGCGTGCAGTGGGCCACTACCACTGCAGTAACGATTGCTTCTTGTCAGTATAGTGGACGGTGTGAGGTTATTATTCAGTTTCGTTCACTGACGAAACTGAACCGCGGCGGACAGAAGTGCTCACCGGCGGCGACTGGCCGCGCTCGAGTTCGTTTGCGTGCAAGAATTTGGACGTGCTCGCGGGCGTTGCAGAGAGGAGGGAGAGTGGAAGGGACAGAGGTGCTGCTCACTCGCGCTGTCGCCGTGGCAGAGGCTCGGTGCAGAGCGGCCGGCGACGACGTCGAGGACGGCGGCGTGGAAGCAGGGCTTCCTCGGGGCTGCTGGGGTGTCGAGGACGTCGAGGGAAGTACGGGGTTCCGATCCCCGTGCTTACCCTAGCTGGAGACGCACTGCCTCGCCGGCGATCATCTCCGGTTCAGAGGTGGGATGCTCGAGTGGTTGCAGAGAGGGGAAAATCGCCGGTGAGAGAGAGGGAAAATGGAGGCGCAGCTCGAGGGAGGAGGGAGGTAGGGGCTAGGGCAGCAGCTCAGGCCTAGGGTTAGGCTAAATAGAGGGCTAGGGGCGCTGCTGGCCGTTGCACTGCTACTGCCGGCGACGTGGCATCGCCCGATGGCCTGCCGTACACGGAGAAGAAAGAGAGGGGGCAGCGAAGGGGTACCAGGCCGCTGGGAGTGGGCTGGGCCGTGCTGGCTCCCCTCCTCTGCGTTTTCTTTTCCTTTTTATTATTTGTTTTGTTACTTTTTTTTTGCTGATTTAGAAATAGGAAGAAATTAGGGTGTTTGAGTTAGGAAAAAAATTAGTTAAAATTTCTGTGAGTTAATTAGGTCAACAGCAATCACTTGCCAAGTCCTGTTTTCCAAAAAGTTCAAAAACTTGCTGTTTGCAAATTGGTTCAAATTTGAATGAATTTTTGGATTAAATGATTTATTGAAAACAAGAATTAAGTATGGTGAACATATAGTTTTAATTGGAAGCAAATGATTATAATTGTTGTGTAATTATCATTAATTCCAAAAGGTTGTTGTTTGGAAAATGTATTTGAATTTGAATAACAAATTGGATTACGTGGATTATTAAAGAACAATAAATAGTTGAGCTTTTTATTTTTCATGGAAACAATTGGATGTTTTATTTGAACTCTTTTATTTGGAAAGTTGTAACAGAGCAAGTATGAAGCAACACATTGAATATTGTTTGAATTTCAATTGTGAAAACAAATGAAAACAAATGCAAACCAAATGAAAACAAATGCAATGAGTATGATGACATGATGCAGAACTTTAATTAAACAAGAATCAACCATTCTAGGGGTGTTTTCATACTTGGGATGTTACAAAACGCCCCCCCTTGAAGGAATCGCGCCCCGAGATTCCTACTGAGAAATGAAAAGGTCCGGATACTTCTTGCGAAGATCCTCTTCGGTCTCCCACGTTGCCTCTTTATCGGAATGATGCGACCATTGCACTTTCAAGAACTTGGTGCTCTTGTTGCGAGTCTTACGAACTGTCTCATCGAGAATTCGAATAGGGTGCTCCTCATAAGAGAGATCATCTTGCAGTTCAATGGAATCATGATCAACTGCACGATCTGGATCTTTGAAACACTTCTTGAGCTTGACATGTGAAACACATCGTGCACCTTGGATAGTTTTTCTGGAAGTTCAAGACGATAGGCATTTTCCGCACGCCTTGAGAGAATGTTGAAAGGACCAATGTATCTTGGTGCAAGCTTTCCTTTCACACCAAAACGATGAGTGCCTCTGAGGGGAGTTACACGGAGATATGCTTTGTCACCAGGTGCATAGATCATATCCCTGTGCTTGCTGTCATAGTAGCTCTTCTGACGAGACTGAGCAATCTTGAGATTGTCACGAATGATGCGAACTTTCTCTTCAGCTTCCTTAACAATGTCAGTACCTAAGAGTGAACGTTCACCAACTCCAGACCAATTGATTGGACTCCTGCATCTGCGGCCATAGAGTGCTTCAAATGGTGCCATGCCTAGGCTTGCCTGGAAGCTGTTGTTGTAGGAGAATTCAGCATATGGAAGACAATCCTCCCATTTCATGCCAAAGGAGAGACCACATGCTCTGAGCATATCCTCGAGAATCTGATTGACTCTTTCGACTTGCCCTTGAGACTGAGGATGATAAGCTGTGCTGAGCAGAAGTTTGGTGCCCAATGCATCTTGGAAACTCTTCCAGAAATGAGAAGTGAATATGCTTCCACGGTCTCAGCTTATTTCCAATGGAACACCATGAAGAGGAACAATCTTTGTTGTGTAGAGTTCTCCTAACTGGCTAGCTGAGATTGTCTCTTTGATAGGAAAGAAGTGAGCTACTTTAGTGAGACGATCAATGACAACGAAGATTGCATCGTTGCCCTTCTTGGACTTTGGGAAACCAGTGACGAAGTCCATTTCAATCATGTCCCACTTCCACTCGGGGATTTTCAGAGGTTGGAGAAGACCGACTGTTTTCTGATGAACTGCCTTAACACGTTGACAAACGTCGCATTCAGAAACGTATTGAGCAATTTCACGTTTCATGCTAGGCCACCAATACAGTGTTTTGAGATCCTGGTACATCTTTGTACTTCCAGGGTGTATGGAGAGAGGAGTTTCATGAGCCTCCTTGAGAATGATATCTTTGAGACTTTGAATTTGAGGAACTGCAATGCGTCCTTCGAAGAACACAGTTCCCTTGTCATCAATTGAGAAGGACTTGAATTTATCCTTGCCTTCTTTGATGTGCTCTACCATCTTCTTGATTTGAGCATCACGAAGTTGTTCAGAACGAATCTTGTCCTCGAGAGTTGGGCTGGCTGTCAAGCTCGCAAGATAGCCTTGAGGAACAAGACCAAGGTTCAGCTTCTGGAATTCTTCATGAAGTGGAGGTTGGCTTTCCATGATCATGAGATTATTGCAATATGACTTGCGACTGAGAGCATCGGCCATAACATTAGCCTTGCCTGGAGTGTAAGAAATGGTAAGATCGAAGTCTTTGATCTTTTCAATCCATCTCCTTTGCCTGAGGTTTAGATCTGGTTGAGTGAAGATGTATTTCAGACTCTTATGATCGGAAAAGATTTCAGTGCGGTTACCCAACAAGTATTGTCTCCATTTCTTGAGGGCAAACACAACTGCTGCAAGTTCAAGATCATGTGTGGGATAATTTTGCTCATGGGTGTTCAACTGACGTGAAGCATAAGCCACAACTTGACGTTCTTGCATAAGAACTGCTCCTAGACCTTGGAGAGAAGCATCACATAATATCTCGAAAGGTTTGGTAGTATCTGGGCCAACCAGAACTGGTGTAGAAGTGAGTTTAGTCTTGAGGAGATTGAAAATTTCATCACATTGTGGAGACCAAACGAACTTCTTGTCCTTCTTTGTGAGGTCAGTGAGAGGTTTGGCAATCTTGGAGAAGTTTTGGACGAAGCGACGGCAATAGCTAGCCAAGCCAAGAAAACTTCTGACTTGCTTCACCGTCTTGGGAGGTTTCCAATCAACAATTGCTTTAACCTTTTCTGGATCAATGGCTATTCCCTTGGCAGAGATGATATGACCAAGGTAGGCAAATTCTGAAATCCAGAACTCACATTTGGAGTATTTGGCATAGAGACGATGCTCGCGGAGTTTCATGAGAGTGAGACGAAGATGTTCTTCATGCTCTTCCTCGGATTTTGAGTAGACAAGAATATCATCAAGATAGACCACAACGAACTTGTCGAGGTATTCATGGAATACAGAATTCATGAGTCGAGAGAAGGTCGCCGGTGCATTGGTGAGACCAAAGGACATGACGGTGTATTCATATAGACCGTAGCGAGTGGTGAAGGCTGTCTTTGGAATATCTTCCTTTCTGATCTTTATTTGATGGTAACCCATCCTCAAGTCCAACTTGGAGAATATTGAGGCTCCAGCAAGTTGATCAAAAAGATCATCGATACGAGGAATTGGATACTTGTTTTTGATGGTTTTCTCGTTAAGAGGACGATAGTCAACAATGAGTCTCTTTGTTTGATCCTTCTTGGCAACGAACAGAGTTGGGCAACCCCAAGCCGAGGAACTAGGTTGAATGTAACCTTTCTCCATGTACATATCGATTTGCTCCTTCAACAACTTCAGTTCATGAGGAGCTATCTTGTATGGATGCTTAGAGATTGGAGCAGTACCTGGTTCAAGCTTGATCACGAACTCAACTGCTCTGTCCGGAGGCATCCCTGGCAATTCTTCTGGAAAGACGTCAGCGAATTCACAAACCACCAGAACATTTTCGAGTAGAGGTAGAGGTTTTGCATCGAGTGTGTAAAGCTGAGTGGAACTTGATTCATGTGGAGAATAGACTATCTGGCCAGAAGGGTGGAAGAGAGTTATTGACTTTTGAGCACAGTCAATTTTTGCTTTATTGGCCTTCAACCAATCCATGCCCAGAATGACATCAATGTCAGAATTTCCCAGCAACATGAGTGAAGCAAGGAATATGCGACCTCCAATTAGGATTTGATTGTCCTTACTTATCTTGGAAGTCAACATTTGAGAACCCGGGGAGTGAACGGTGATTTGATTGCTTAGTGGAACCACAATTAGGTTGTATGTTGTGGCAAAGATTTTTGACACAAAGGAATGCGATGCTCCGGTATCAAACATCACTTTAGTTGGATAAGAGTTTACGGGTAATGTACCGAGAACGACGTCGGTAGCTTCCTCAGCTTTGTCAACCTTGACGTGGTTCACCCTTGCGGTCCTCCCGACAGGCCTGTTGTTGGAGTTGAAGGCCTTGTGCGGGGAAGCCCGCACCATTGCCTGGTTGGTGTTGGGGCGAGGTGGTGGTGGAGGTAGCTGCCTCTGAGTACACTTGTCAGCATAGTGTCCCGTCTCCTTGCACTTGAAGCCAGTGACGACACGAGGAGGACCTGGCCTTGGCTGCCCCATTAGAACCCTTTGACCATGCATCTGAGCTGGGTTGGGTGGGCGGGGAGCGAAGCCTGGAGAAGCTTGGGCGTATGGAGCCCTAGTGACAGCACCATTTGGCACCCAGATGCGGCGCTTCTGCGGAGGGGTGGTCATGTTGGAGGAGGAACCACCCTCACGCGAGTGCTTGCGAGACTCCTCGAACGCCTTGCGCCCATTCTCTTCATTGAGCGCGGTGTTCACGAGCTCCTCGAAGTCTTTGGTCTTGACATTTGTTAGAGCGTACTTGAGTTCCGGGTTAAAACCTCTGCGGAACCTTGCCATCTTCTTAGCCTCAGTGGACACCTCGTCTCCAGCATATCGAGCGAGGCGATTGAACTCATTCTGATAGCCGATGACGTCCAGCTTGCCTTGCTTGAGGGAGCAAAACTCTTCACGCATCCTTTCCATGAGACCATCTGGAATGTGGTGCTTCAGGAAGACATCCTTGAAACAACCCCAGGTGATAGGAATGCCAGCTCTCATAGCCTGGTAGTTTTCCCACCACGAAGTTGCCTGACCCTTCAGCAGATAGGAGGCATAGTTGACTTTGTCCTCTTCAGCTACATGTGCAATCTCCAGAGCCCTGGCTATGTCACGGATCCAGTTATCAGCGTCCAGAGGCTCGCGTGTGGCCACGAAAGCTTTTGGGCCCAGACTGAGGAAGTCCTTGATGCTGACCCGTGGAGCAGTCTGGTGGATGTGCTGATTGTTCTGAAACTGGGCCATCTGTGCCATCACTTGGGTCATCTGAGTCAACAGTTCCCCAATTGGCGGTGGCTCATGCATGTTGTTCCTTGTTGGAGGCACCCTGAATGGAAATTCATTTTAGCACAACAATAGGAAGGGATAGACTTTGCAACCGAAAGAGAGATTATTCCGACGCATGAATAGATAACCAACAGGTACATCATAGGTTCAAATACATCAGAATATCCAACACACCATAAATGGTTCGAATACGAAAGGATAACTAAACATAGCTAGGAATGGATACATCGGTACTCCCATGCTCATCACGCAGGACGACGTCTAGGAGTACGGCGAGAGGTACGGTGAGGAGCACGCTCACGAAAGTAAGTAGAACGACGATCCACGTAGATCGGAACTGCTCTGAGAGCGACTCTCGGTGTGGTGAAGTAGAAAACGTCGTCTCCCTGTGCTCCAAAGCGGGGAATCCCAGTGTAACCAGGACCAAGGTTGAGGAGTGGACCTCTGATCGGCTCGTAACCTCCAGCATCTGGCAGACTACGCCCAACTGGCTGAACGAAACGTGCAAAACGCTCGTCTCCAACAAAGTCTGCGGTGTAAGTCGCCAGACGAGTCAGAGCAAGGTAGAGCTGCTCCCTGACTGAAGCCAACTCCTGAGATAGTGTGGTGGCAACTGCGTCACTGTGCCTCACAAACTGAGCGGTGGTGTGCAGCCTGGAGCTATCATGCTCATAAGCATCCAAGTTGTCGTAGAGAGTGAAGTGAGCTCCCTCTGAGGTGATGTAAGCACGGGGGATGTGGCGATAGATAGAATCATCAAATCCCCAGTAGTCAGCACGAAGGACGGTGAGGCTCACATAAGCTGCCTGCTGCACAGCCATATCCACTGTGGAACCTACTGCCTCATAGCGGTGGACTACGCTCCTGCCATCATCTGACAGAATGTAGACGATAGCCTGGTAGTAGTTCTGCTCAAACTCTCGCTGCTGCTCATAGACCTGGTACTCTGGTGCCCAATGGAACCCCAGATAAGTGACCATGTCTCTCAGCGTCTCCGGATAACCGGCGGTGCTCTCACAACGGGTCATACGAACCACCTGCGGGTAGAACCTGAGATCCATCTACAGATGATTGGGGAAGTTTTGACTAGACGCCGATAGAGGAAACTGAAGTGGAAAGCAACAACAAGGTATCAACGGACGAAAAGGATGTTGAGAAGAACAGGATATCGAAGCAACATTCGGGAAACACGAGAACAAAACTCCTGAGGTACTACGGAGAAACCCATCCGGGCTTCTAAAGGATCCATATCTACTACTTAAGGAATAGAGATTCCTATGGTCTAGTAGATATAACCATCCTAGAGAAACCGGGATACGTGAAATCCTAACTTGAAAGTTTAGATGAGAAGAGAAAAACAACGTTGCACTTCCTTACCAGAAAAAGGGAGGGTGGGTGGGGAAAAGAAGAAAAAGAACAGCATTCCTACTCTCATGTTTCATTTTTCCTATATAGCTACAAAATAGTTTCTAGACTCAAACTGCGACCAGTAAAAGGGATCCTACAGGCAGACAGGCTCTGATACCATTTGTCGCACCCTGACTTCTAGGGGATACTCACCGGGCCGAACTGGATAGCAGATGCTTGGATTACGGGGCCTAACTGCTCCCGCATCCTCTTACGAGTAGGCCAGCACTTATGTGCGACAACCAAACTCTGCTTATCCATCGTCGATGTAAACTATCCCATAGAGATCAAGATACTACCACTGACGTACTTCAACCATTCACACATGGTACGTCAACGGCGTTAAATGGAATGATACCACAACATATCTCTAAGACACAAAAGATGGAAATAAGTTGCAACTGGCCCTCACTAGGGCAGAGAATAGCAAATACAATCATCCAGAGGACACATGTCCCAACATATCATCATTACATCACAACGGAAGCATTCAAAAGGTCTGAGTACAGACAAATCCAAAAGGGCCTAAGAGGCCGAGAAAGAAAAGAAGACGAAGCCCATCCACGTAGTCTCGGATCCTGCCCGGGTCCGCTATCTACTCGTCTGCAGTCTCGTCGTACTCCACGTAGTAGCCTCCAAGGGGATCTTCGAAATCGTAGTCTGCGTAAACAAAAGCCCCAAAGGGGTCAGTACATACAAGTACTGGCAAAGCAAGACTCACACTTCACCAAAGGGTTACCCGTCAACACAAGCACGGATGCTTTGGGTTCAACGGAAGAAAAGGTGATATAAAAGATGCTGCAGCGGGCTGCTCTAACCAACTACAGAAACATACTACAACTTCCGGCTAACAGAAAGGAGATAAGATCGCGTATCGTAACCAACTGAAGAATAACTTCAAACAAACCCATCCAATGTTACCCCCTACTAAGGAAGCAACCCAAGGATAACTCACACAGTTGGATTAATGGTGGTTCAGGTTATTGTTTCAATAATACTATTACTAGTCAAGATTAGCATTAGTTAGGTGTAAGTTGTTCTGAGTACTTGTTAGCCAGTACTTTCACCAAGTCAACCATAACCGCGGAAAACACGGCTTCTCGAGAAGATTTAACCCTGCGGGGATGCACCAATTTAGCCGTACACGTAAGAATAACCCGCCAGATTGGATGCCTCCCACCAAGCGGGGCACTCAACACAACCCAACTCTTCTTCGCATCAAGCCCAAAGCACCTTGAGCGCACGGCTAATCAAGCCCCCGAAGAAAAGGGGACCCTCATAGCACTCTAAGAACGTGTCTCCCTATATGCCGACTATGAAAGTTCCACCCTGCTCTGGGCTCGTAAAAACATGCATGCGGCAAATGGAAAACCCGAACTAAATGAGGCGATTTGGACGAGATGCGAATCGAGTCAAATTGAGGGGGGCGCCCATACACGCTTCCCACATGCGGTTAGTGCGCTCATCATGGATCAGTAGACAAGACTCTTTTCCTAATTAGGGTCGACACTAGCAGGCCTCAAAACCAAGCAGGGCCTCCTGCCGGTGCCTTATCAGCATGTTATTATTATTCATAGCATTAACAGGTTGATTGATTTAACCCGAGCCCATAGAACATAAATAAGTAAGGTAAAAGAAGTAACCGACAACAGACTCGAGCACAAGCAACCCTAAGCATGCTAGTAGGACTAAGGCAACAAGCAAGGGTTATAGGTGTGGAGGTGAGGCAATATCAGGGTCCAGGATATCATGTGATGGGTTTGGAGAACAAGCAACGATACATAGGGCTAGCAAAAGTAGACAATGGATAGTATCGGTAACCAGTGTGGAAAGGAACTCAATGGTTCATGTGAGTGATAACTTGCCTGCAAACCCAGTAGCCTGGTACTGAGCTAAGTCCTTAGAAGGGGTGTCGTAAAGCTCGTCTGTCTCAACATCGTCGTCTAATCGAGAAGAAGCAAACACACAATCGAAAAGAGACGAACAATCAATAACAGAATATCATGCACAATCATGGGATGATGCATGGCAATTAATTGATGCATCAAAATAAACTAGTTAACATGGTAACACCATTTAAATGGACCCATATGCAATTTGATTGCATATGGAAAGGTCCATGAGTTAAGGTTGGAATAATTGTTCTACAACTAATCATCATGTGTAAGTTGATTAACAGGATGCATGCATGATGGAAGCAATAAGAAAACAACATTAGATGCAAGTAGAAATGAAATTTACCATGCTTGGAAATTTGTTTATTAAGTTAAGAAATTTTTGGTTTCTTAAAGGTGTCACACAAGCATTTGTTGTTTTCATCAAGTTTTATTGCTCAAAACAGCTAGCAAAGTTTATAATTGAAAAGAGCACAAAATTTTAGTTGGATTACATGTTTCAATTATTGAAAAAGGAAATAGAATGATTTAATTATGAATTAAACAAGATTAAACAAGTTTTAATTGGAATTAATTCAAGTGTGGATATTAATTGAATTTTATTTGTTCAAAACATTAAACAAAATTCATATTTGAGAATATTATGTTTTTCTGGTTTGAAAACATATTTTATATGTTTAAAAATAATTTAATTTGAGCAAGTTATGAATTTAGCAAAGTTAAATGATTTAAACAAGGTTTAACTTAGTTAAGCAATTTAAATTATTCAAATCATGAAACAAAATTTATATTTGAAAAGGTGGTTTAATTTGACATGGAAAACATATTTTATTTGTGTTATTTGAGTTAAGTATGAATTACTTATGGAATTAACCAAATTTAAGATGATTTGTTTGAATTTGCAATTTGAATGCATTTGAATTAGTCAAAACAGAAAACAAATGTTATAAACAGGTAGAGAATTAAATTTGGGGCAGTGTACATATTTTGTTTGCATTAGTTGGATTTATAAAATAAAAGTTATTTGCATTTTAGTGACAGGGACCAATCTGTAATGGAAAAGGATTTAATTGAAAAAGAAAAGGTTGAAAAACGTTTTTCACTCTGCCACTGCCACTAACAGAGGGCCCTGGGCCAGCGTGGCCCGCGTGGATGCACGCGTGGCAGCACTGCCACAGACAGGTGTACCACGCCTGTCAGCAGCCCAGCGCAAAAATTGGGGTTTAATCGCGCGGGGCAGGGCTCGAACCCGCGCCGCGGATGCGCGTGCAGTGGGCCGCTACCACTGCAGTAACGATTGCTTCTTGTCAGTATAGTGGACGGTGTGAGGTTATTATTCAGTTTCGTTCACTCACAAAACTGAACCGCGGCGGACATAAGTGCTCACCGGCGGCGACTGGCCTCGCTCGAGTTCGTTTGCGTGCAAGGATTTGGACGTGCTCGCGGGCGTTGCAGAGAGGAGGGAGAGTGGAAGGGACAGAGGTGCTGCTCACTCGCGCTGTCGGCGTGGCAGAGGCTCGGTGCAGAGCGGCCGGCGACGACGTCGAGGACGGCGGCGTGGAAGCAGGGCTTCCTCAGGGCTGCTGGGGTGTCGAGGACGTCGAGGGAAGTACGGGGTTCCGATGCCCGTGCTTACCCTAGCTAGAGACGCACTGCCTCGCTGGCGATCATCTCCGGTTCAGAGGTGGGTCGCTCGAGTGGTTGCAGAGAGGGGAAAATCGCCGGTGAGAGAGAGGGAAAATGGAGGCGCAGCTCGAGGGAGGAGGGAGGTAGGGGCTAGGGCAGCAGCTCGGGCCTAGGGTTAGGCTAAATAGAGGGATAGGGGCGCTGCTGGCCGTTGCACTGCTACTGCCGGCGACGTGGCATCGCCCGATGGCCTGCCGTACGCGGAGAAGAAAGAGAGGGGGGCAGCGAAGGGGTACCAGGCCGCTGGGAGTGGGCTGGGCCGTGCTGGCTCCCCTCCTCTGCGTTTTCTTTTCCTTTTTATTATTTGTTTTGTTACTTTTTTTTTGCTGATTTAGAAATAGGAAGAAATTAGGGTGTTTGAGTTAGGAAAAAAATTAGTTAAAATTTCTGTGAGTTAATTAGGTCAACAGCAATCACTTGCCAAGTCCTGTTTTCCAAAAAGTTCAAAAACTTGCTGTTTGCAAATTGGTTCAAATTTGAATGAATTTTTAGATTAAATGATTTATTGAAAACAAGAATTAAGTATGGTGAACATATAGTTTTAATTGGAAGCAAATGATTATAATTGTTGTGTAATTATCATTAATTCTAAAAGTTTGCTGTTTGGAAAATGTATTTGAATTTGAATAACAAATTGGATTATTAAAGAACAATAAATAGTTGAGCTTTTTATTTTTCATGGAAACAATTGGATGTTTTATTTGAACTCTTTTATTTGGAAAGTTGTAACAGAGCAAGTATGAAGCAACACATTGAATATTGTTTGAATTTCAATTGTGAAAACAAATGAAAACAGATGCAAACCAAATGAAAACAAATGCAATGAGTATGATGACATGATGCATAACTTTAATTAAACAAGAATCAACCATTCTAGGGGTGTTTTCATACTTGGGATGTTACAAAACGCCCCCCTTGAAGGAATCGCGCCCCGGGATTCCTACTGAGAAATGAAAAGGTCCGGATACTTCTTGCGAAGATCCTCTTCGGTCTCCCACGTTGCCTCTTTATCGGAATGATGCGACCATTGCACTTTCAAGAACTTGGTGCTCTTGTTGCGAGTCTTACGAACTTTCTCATCGAGAATTCGAATAGGGTGCTCCTCATAAGAGAGATCATCTTGCATTTCAATGGAATCATGATCAACTGCACGATCTGGATCTTTGAAACACTTCTTGAGCTGTGACACGTGAAACACATCGTGCACCTTGGATAGTTTTTCTGGAAGTTCAAGACGATAGGCATTTTCCGCACGCCTTGAGAGAATGTTGAAAGGACCAATGTATCTTGGTGCAAGCTTTCCTTTCACACCAAAACGATGAGTGCCTCTGAGGGGAGTTACACGGAGATATGCTTTGTCACCAGGTGCATAGATCATATCCCTGTGCTTGCTGTCATAGTAGCTCTTCTGACGAGACTGAGCAATCTTGAGATTGTCACGAATGATGCGAACTTTCTCTTCAGCTTCCTTAACAATGTCAGTACCTAAGAGTGAACGTTCACCAGCTCCAGACCAATTGATTGGACTCCTGCATCTGCGGCCATAGAGTGCTTCAAATGGTGCCATGCCTAGCCTTGCCTGGAAGCTGTTGTTGTAGGAGAATTCAGCATATGGAAGACAATCCTCCCATTTCATGCCAAAGGAGAGACCACATGCTCTGAGCATATCCTCGAGAATCTGATTGACTGTTTCGACTTGCCCTTGAGACTGAGGATGATAAGCTGTGCTGAACAGAAGTTTGGTGCCCAATGCATCTTGGAAACTCTTCCAGAAATGAGAAGTGAATATGCTTCCACAGTCTCAGCTTATTTCCAATGGAACACCATGAAGAGGAACAATCTTTGTTGTGTAGAGTTCTCCTAACTGGCTAGCTGAGATTGTCTCTTTGACATGAAAGAAGTGAGCTACTTTAGTGAGACGATCAATGACAACGAAGATTGCATCGTTGCCCTTCTTGGACTTTGGGAAACCAGTGACGAAGTCCATTTCAATCATGTCCCACTTCCACTCGGGGATTTTCAGAGGTTGGAGAAGACCGGCTGTTTTCTGATGAACTGCCTTAACACGTTGACAAACGTCGCATTCAGAAACGTATTGAGCAATTTCACGTTTCATGGTAGGCCACCAATACAGTGTTTGGAGATCCTGGTACATCTTTGTACTTCCAGGGTGTATGGAGAGAGGAGTTTCATGAGCCTCCTTGAGAATGATATCTTTGAGACTTTGAATTTGAGGAACTGCAATGCGTTCAAAGATTTTGCAGATGACGCAAGGAACATAAGATTTGGTCTAAGTACTGATGGCATGAATCCTTTTGGCGAGCAGCGCTCCAGCCATAGTACCTGGCCCGTGACTCTATGCATCTACAATCTTCCTCCTTCGTTATGCATGAAGCGGAAGTTCATTATGATGCCAGTGCTCATCCAAGGTCCGAAGCAACCCGGCAACGACATCGATCTGTACCTAAGGCCATTAGTTGATGAACTTTTACAGTTGTGGGGCAGACCTGGTGTACCTGTGTGGGATGAGCACAAACAAGAGAAATTTGACCTACGAGCGTTGCTTTTTGTAACCATCAACGATTGGCCTGCTCTCAGTAACCTTTCGGGACAGACAAATAAGGGATACAAAGCATGCACGCACTGCTTACATGAGACTGAAAGTGTATTTTTTGGATAATTGTAGGAAGAACGTGTACCTGGGTCATCGTCGATTTCTGCCCCGAAATCATAACGTAAGAAAGAAAGGCAAGCATTTCAACGGCAAGGCAGATCACTGGCCGAAGCCTGCGGAACGTACTGGTGCTGAGATATTTGATATGGTCAAGGATTTGAAAGTCATCTTTGGAAAGGGTCCTGGCGGACAATCAGTTCTGCTGGGAGTTGACGGGCACGCACCCATGTGGAAGAAGAAATCGATATTTTGGGAGCTACAATATTGGAAAGTCCTAGATGTCCGCTCTGCAATCGACGTGATGCATGTTACGAAGAATATTTGCGTGAACCTGCTAAGCTTCTTGGGCGTGTATGGGAAGACAAATGATACAAAGGAAGCACGGCAGGACCAACAACTTTTGAAAGACCCATATGGCCGGCATGCGGAATGGTTTCAAGGTCGTGCCAGCTACGCTCTTACCAAAGAAGAGAAGGTCATTTTTTTTGAATGCCTGAGCAGTATGAAGGTCCCGTATGGCTTCTCGTCGAATATAAAGGGAATAATAAACATGGCGGACAAAAAGTTCCAAAACCTGAAGTCTCACGACTGCCACGTGATTATGACGCAATTGCTTCCGATTGCTTTGAGGGGGCTTCTACCGGAAAATGTTCGAGTAGCCATTGTGAAGCTATGTGATTTCCTCAATGCAATCTCTCAGAAGGTAATCAGTCCAGAAGATCTACCATGGTTACAGAACGATGTGGTCCAATGTCTTGTCAGTTTCGAGTTGGTGTTCTCACCATCCTTCTTCAATATTATGACGCACCTCCTGGTCCACCTAGTCGAAGAGATTTCCATTCTCGGTCCTGTATTTCTACACAATATGTTCCCCTTTGAGAGGTTCATGTGAGTATTAAAGAAATATGTTCGTAACCGTGTTAGGCCAGAAGGAAGCATCGTCAAGGGCTATGGAAATGAGGAGCTAATTGAGTTCTGTATTGACTATGTTCCTGACCTTAAGCCGATTGGTATTCCTCAATCGCGGCACGAGGTGAGACTAAGTGGAAAAGGAACGATCGGAAGGAAATCAACGATATGTATGGACGGTCATTCTATGACTGAAGCACACCACACAGTTCTGCAAAATTCGAGCTTGGTGGCTCCATACTTCGAGCAACACAAGAATATTTTACGCTCAGACAACTCGGGGAAGCCTGAATCCTGGATTAGAAAGGCCCACGTGGGGACTTTCGGCAGTTGGTTGCGAAAACATTTAATGAATTACAATGATGTTGGAGATCAGTTGTACATGTTGGCCAAGACAACATCTTCGACTATAACGACTTTCCAAGGGTACGAGATTAATGGGAATACATTACACGATCTCCCAAGATAAAAAGAGCACCAACCAAAACAGTGGTGTCCGCTTTGATGCAGCAACCGAGATTAGGCAAAAGGTCACATATTATGGTTACATAGAGGAGATATGGGAACTTGACTATGGACCCTCCTTTAAGGTCCCTTTGTTCCGGTGCAAATGGTTCAAGCTAACAGGAGGTGGGGTAAAGGTGGACGGGCAATACGGAATGACAATGGTGGATTTCAACAATCTTGGTTACCTTGACGAACCATTCGTCCTAGCCAAAGATGTCGCTCAGGTTTTCTATTTGAAGGACATGAGTAGCAAACCGAGGAAACGGAAAGATAAGAAAACGATCAGTACATCATGCGATGATCCAAAGCGCCACATTGTTCTTTCAGGGAAAAGAAACATCGTGGGAGTGGAGGACAAGACAGACATGTCAGAAGATTATAATATGTTTGGTGAAATTCCGCCCTTCAAAGTGAATACTGACCCAAGCATTAAGTTAAATGATGAGGATGCTCCATGGATACGGCCAAATCGTAAGAAAGCGGCGACACAAGGGAAGAATTGATGTGTAATAATTTATTGTACCAAACTTTGTTGAATGGATCATGTGAATTATATTATCTCTGATGTGTTTTGGGGCAAACCTTAAAGGGGGGTGTAGAACAAAACAATCGATATCGCCATCATATAGCCCTACCGTGGCTACTGGGTGCATATATGCATACCAAATGCACGGCAGGACGTATGATGGCGAATCCAGATGTTTTGTATTTTCTCGATGAACTGAATATATGATGTATCAAACCTTAAAGGGGTGTGTAGAACAAAACAATCGGTATCGCCATCATACATCCCTACCGTGGCTACTGGGTGCATATATGCATACCAAATGCACGTCAGGACGTATGATGGCGAATCCGGATGTTTTGTATTTTCTCGATGAACTGAATATATGATGTATCAAACCTTAAAGGGGGGTGTAGAACAAAACAATCGGTATCGCCATCATACAACCCCATCGTGTCTACTGGGTGCATATATGCATACCAAATGCACGGCAGGACGTATGATGGCGAATCCGGATGTTTTGTATTTGCTCGATGAACTGACCGGTGTATGAAGGTGGGCTATATATAGGGTCCTCTGGCTCACAAAGTGTTGTGCTAGGGTTTTGATCAAACGGTTAAGAAACACCCTCATCCAACGGCTCACAACAGCTCGAAAGAAACACACCGTAGCCCTGATCGAACGGCTCACAACAGCTCGAAAGAAACACACACCGGATCCAACGACTCACAAGCGCTTGAAAGAAAAACACGATCCGTGTGATTATATCTGATTGGTCCAAACAAAACCCTAACCCATTTAGTCCCGGTTGGTGTCCCCAACCGGGACTAAAGGGATGATCCGTTTCCCAACGAAACCCGTACCATTTAGTCCCGGTTGGTAAAACGGGCCGGGACTAAAGGGATATATGTTTTCTTCTCGCTATATATATGTATGCATTGCCACACCATTGGCATAAAAACATACAAACTCACCACTCTCTCATGCCTTCTCCCGTACCCACTCTAACATTCATCAAGGCGGAGGCACTTTTCGCCTCAAACTACCCCTGCCCGCCCGGCTACAGCGTTCCCGACGGTTGGATGCTGAGCGCCGGAGGAGTGCCGGTACCTCCTCTTCCTCAAGGTGTGGCGCGTCGGGCGGCCATCACGAACCACTACTACCACGAGCTCACGCCGGAGCAGCGGAGGAATCCCAGTTGGAATCCTGACTACCGCCCTACTTGGGACGCCTTCTTCATTAATCGGCGTGCGAGTGCGCTCGCCAGGTACGAGGAGAATGGCCCGCCTCCTTCGAACTTCAAGGAGATCGGTCGTCGGCTGTGGTGTGGCGGCAGACGGACTCTTCAGAGCGTCATGAACTTCATCACGGCTGGCGATAACCCCCGCCTGCGCTACCCTCGCGCCCAGTCCTGGAGTCGTGACCTTCCGAGGGAGTGCAGAGCACCGTCCAACGATAGTGACGACGACGGCGGCGACTACGACGACTACGAGTCGGAGTACTATAGGCCTAGTCAGGAGTATGACTAGCAGATATCAGATTCACAGTCTTGCCATTATGTAGATCATCTATGCTCTCCGTTTAGGTTTAGATCCACTCTTGCCATTATGTACTGCCTTTTTTATCTATATATATATCCAAGATGCGTGTGAATCTTTCTGATTGGTCGGAACAAAATCCTAACAATTTCGTCCCGGTTGGTAAAACATGCCGGGACTAAAGGGACGATCCGTTTCCCAACAAAATTAACCCGAACCGGAGACAGGAGGCGGGAAGATAGGAGGCGGCAAGAAATGAAGTAGTTTTATTTTTCTGAATTTTCTGATATATTATTTGTATTTTTAAGATTTTAAAATGAAGTAGTTTTATTATTCTGAATTTTTTGATATATTATTTGTATTTTTAAGATTTTAAAATGAATTAGTTTTATTTTTCTGAACTTTTTGATATATTATTTGTATTTTTAAGATTTTAAAATGAATTAGTTTTATTTTTCTGAATTTTTTGATATATTGTTTGTATTTTTAAGATTTTAAAATGAATTAGTTTTATTTTTCTGAATTTTCTGATATATTATTTGTATTTTTAAGATTTTAAAAAGAATTAGTTTTATTTTTCTGAATTTTCTGATATATTATTTGTATTTTTAAGATTGTAAAAAGAAAAGTTTTTGAAAAAGCACCTTTAGTCGCGGTTCGTGTCACGAACCGCGACTAAACTCTCTTTCCGCGCGGGAACGAAAACGCCGCGAAAAAACCTTTAGTGGCGGTTCGTGACACCAACCGTGACTAAAGGTACCCCTTTAGTCGCGGTTGGTGTCCCCAACCGGGACTAAAGGCTGGCCCTATATATTCCCTCTCCCCCGGAATTTTTCTAAGGACCAAACACTCGTCTTCTCCGCGCCGCACTGCTCGTCTTCTCCGCGCCGCCGTCGCCGATTCCGCCCACAGAGACACAGAGGACGCGCCGCCGTTATCTCCGGTAGGTGCCCGCCGCCCCTGCACCCGTCATCCCGCTGCTCCTCGTCCGTTCCCGTCGCTGCTCCTCGGCCGTGCCCTCCGGACCGTCCTCCCGCTGCCACGACATCCGCCTGCCGTGACCGTCCTCCTGCCGCTCCTCGTCGGCGCTCCTCGTCCCTGCCTCCTCCCCATCGTCTCCGTTCCCTCCCCCGTGGCCACAATCGACAAGTTCGCTGGAGACCCGAGAGCCCCGCCGCGTTTACTTCACGGCGGCTCGCTGTCGTCGACCTTCTGAGGGCGCCGCCGCCACGTAGAGGTAGATTTCATCGAGACGGTTCCAAGGACACCAACCACGTGTCCTGTGGTGGCCGGAATAGCCACCGGCTACCGAATCTGCCACCGCCGGCCACCGTGTGATGCTAGGGTGAAGACATCATGACGTCACCTGGCCACATGTTGGCGAGGGTTTCTTTTTAAATGACGTCATCATGACACGTGGGGCCCACTGTATATGGAATTACAGAAAATAATTAAATCTTCTCAATTAAATAACTTTTAATTTATAATTCCAAAAATTATGGAAAAATATGAAAAATGTTCAAAAAAATGTAAGCTATCTGTTTATAACATTTTCAATCATGTTTGACAAAGTTCAAAATGAGACCATATTTGAATTTGAATTAAATTCGTTAAAATAATGAAAATAAGTTTTAATTCAATAAATTCAGAATATTAAGTGTAATATACCAAAATGACCAGGAAATCAAATGCAACCTAGCTATGGGGTTATCCAAGTCATTTGAGCAACTAATCTTGGACACACCTCTAAAGTATGGTTTTCCCCTCCGGTGGTCATCGTTCTTCCACCCAAAACCCTAGCAATCTATTTTCCCTCCTTCTACGACAATATTTGCTAAGTCTCCCTTATACTTAATTTATTTTTCTACATGCATGTCTGCAGGAGTGACATATGGCGGACAATAGAGCCTTGCCGCTTACGGATCAGGTGGCTGAAGGTTATATAATAGGCATCATAAACAACGAGATCCCTTATGTGCCGGGCCCAGAAGATGAGCAAGAATAGGATGTAGTCTCTTCTTATCTGAACCTCGATGATCAAGAAGGTGAAGGAACATACATTGTCGATGATCAAGAAGGTCAAGGAACAGACATTGTCGACGGAGGTCAACCGTCGACAAACGACGATCTCGAATTGCAAAGACCAACCACCTCCGGCGAGGTGTATATATATATATACATTGAGCCTCTCGTGATACAAATTTACTGAAATGTGAATATATATGCATTAACGCGCGCGACTCTCTTTCTTATTTTAGCGCTCGGCCGGATCGAGTACGACAAAGCGTGGCAAATCCAAGGCGATGAAACAAGGAGAAACATATACCATCGAATTAGTCGGTGCAACCGGCAAGCCCCTACAGCACACCACAAAGTTTATCAACCAATGCGGAGTCATTGTTAGAGACAACATCCCGATCACCGTCCAGGAATGGAAGGAGCCAAAGAAGCCACGTCTTGGTTTCAGTTTTGTCGACAAGAGAACGAAAAAGGATTGCTGGAGAAAGCTTATGGTACATTTCATTCTACCTCCGGAATACAACAAAGTCGATGAATTCTGTAATGAGGTTCCGGGTGGACGTGAGAGGAGGAGGCTAGTCAAAGAGTTCGCTCTTCAGAAGATGGCCGAAGCATTCCGGAACTTCAAGAAAAATTTAACCCGTGAATATGTCAACAAGGGCAAGACTCCGATTTTCACTGGACAAAATGAGAAACTGAAAGTTGATTGGCGAGAATTTGTGAGGCAAAAGAAATCGGAGCATTTCAAGGAAATATCGAAAAAAAATAAGGCTAATGCGGATAAGAAATACTACCATCATGTTATGGGGCCAGGAGGATACCGCCTTTCGGCGCCTAAGTGGCAGAAGATGGAGGACGTCCTGAGGGCACGAGGAATCCCTCTAGGTACAGAGGGATGGGTCGAAAGAGCCAAAATGTGGTGGTACGGGCATGGGGGATTGCTAGACCCGGAGACAGGGGCGTGTGTTCATCGGCAGAAAAACGTTTGCTCCCACAAAAGTCCTTATTGACGCAATGACCCAAGCTCAACAGGGCTTGATCACGTTCAACGGAGAGAAAGACGCACTGACATTAGCCCTCGGGAATGCTGAACACGGAGGACATGTACGAGGCAAAGGCAGAATGCCGTGGAAAGTAGGGTTTTCCCAGGAAAATGACCCATACTGTTACAGAAGCCGTAAGAGAAAGACGGGCCGGGATGCAGATCTTTTGGCGAAGGTTGCATCAGAACTTAGTGAGTTGAAGCAGACCGTGCATGGAATACTTGTGAAAGAAAGATCGGCGCCTGCAGGGCCGCATGAAGATCATGAAGCGGATCTCGGATGCCAGCATCAGCGGAGAAGCAACGTGGCTTCCACGGAGGCCCCGCCTGCAGGTCCTAATGCACCGATGATCGATATTCGTGCACCGGAGCCTCACTACCCCGTGGATGATGTAAATGAGATGAAAGAATGTGATCTGCATTATCCCGTGGGGAACATTTCCACGAAGGTAGCTATCGGCAGTGCTTTACCCTGTACACCTGGAGCACTCCACCACAACAACCCCATTCCATATGGCTATGCTCGTGTCACGGTGGAAGACATAGTCCAAATGTTTGAGGACCTGGAGATTGCCATAGCTACACCCGAAGGGTAGAGAAGACTTAGAGATGTCAAGCGCCAGTTCATTCTATGGAAAAAGAAGTACATAGTGTTTCCAGGCGAGGCGCCAAGGCTAACAAGTCCACCCCCCTCCGATGGTGGTGGTGGCGGTGGTGGTGGTGGTGGTGGTTCACCTACACCTCCTTCACGCCATTCGACGCCGTCCCCCGATCCACAATCTCCGGCGGGTAAGCAGACGTCGCCCCCCAATCCTCCTCTGGTTGGTAAGTAGTCGCCGCCCCCCCCAATCCTCCGCCGGCGGATAAGCATCCATCGCTCCCCAATCCTCCTCCGGTGGATAAGCAGCCGTCGCCCCCCATTCCTCCTCCGGCGAAGAAGCAGAAGCAGGACGACAGCAAGGAAACCCGCTCTTGGACTATTAACCTGGATCCTTATGTACTTAAGACCACACGGGTACCGGAGCCATCACTGAAGCCTATCCCCCCAAGGCCTTGGAAACTTAGTGAAGCTGAAACCCAATTGGCCGCGAATGCTGAGTATGAGAAATGGAAGGCCGATCAGAAGGCGCTAAGGGAGCCTAAGCCCAAGGAAGTATACCCTCCGAAGGTAAAGAAGTGGGCTACGAGTTTTTTGACGACACCGTCCCAAGCCGAGCTTAATATGCCTGACGACTATGGAAGTGAACTTCGTAGGCAAGCAGAAATATTGAAGGAGGAGAAAGAAGAAAGGAAAAAAAGCGGGAAACAAGTTGACCAGCTCGGGATGCAGAGTAAACAATCGAGCCCCCCGCTCATAGTGAAAGCCGGTCCGGAACATGACCCCGAGGTCATAGCAGCTGCGGCATCAATTGGATTGACTGTATTGAGTGCCATGAAAAATGTGTCCGAGATGGGTTTGACTCTCCGTGCCTCGTTAGGCCTTGACGATGCGCCAGTAGGTGAGGTAGCATTACAATATGTGCCGAATGGGCCTCTCGTCGAGCCTACGCAGGAAAAGAGTCTACCACCACAAATACGAAATCTGCGACGTTGGTACAATAATTTCATATCATGGGCCGCCAAAGAATATATTTATGTGGATGTTACAGAGCAGCATCACACCAAACGGTACTCTGTAACAGTTCATATGAGTGAATTGTTCCAGCTGTTCAATCTGCGCGAGCTCGACAAATCTATCCTGAGTTGCTATGTTCTGTAAGTGATTTATTTCTACCTCATCTCGTTCTTCATTGCCTGCACTATATATATATATTGTCCTGACTATATTGTTGCGTACTCTATTATGCAGATTGAATATTTGGGAATGCAAAATAAGAAACATCCATGATGTTGGGTTCATTGATCCACAAATCATTAATGGATATGTGTTACAACGTCACCCCGAAGACGTGGAGAAAGACTTGTACAAGTTTCTTAGAAAGCATCAACTCAAAAGTCATATTCTATTTCGTTACCATTTGGGGTGAGTGTTTCTCTCTTGTGCCCATTCTCTTTTGTTTACTCCATGCATGGCATGTAACGTGTCCGTAGGTTCCATTGGATGCTGCTAAAAATTGAACTTCACACCTCCACAGTTTATATCATGGACTCTATGGATTCAGATGCAAAGCTTTGGGTCGACATGAGAAAAATGTTGCAAAAGTAATTATTTTCAATCATTTGCGCTCTATATCGATCGGTCTCTTTTGTTCATTTCCTAATATGCAGTAGCTAATAACTCCCTTGTTCATTTAATTTTCTTTGCACTGTAGAGTTTGGAGACGGTTCTCAGGAGAAATTGTCGGTGAATTCAAACATAAGCTAGATTTTAGAAAGTTAGTTAATTTGGATAAGCAGCCACCGAGGACCAATCTACGTGGATACTATGTTTGTGAGAACATCCGGAGAGAAACCTATGAGAAGAAGATGTCGGATAGCTTGCGGAAGGCGACGGATAACTTGCGGATGACGCTTAGTCCAGAAGCTCGCTTCCGACCAATTCAAGAGGAATTAGCAGTATTTTTCCTTAGGCATGTCATCAATACTAAAGGAGAACACTATACGTCCGACGACGACCAATTCAAGATGACTTAACAGGATTTTTCCTTATGCATCTCCTAGATTGAAACTTGTTCGAAGTTGTGTATGGTCATCCATCATAATTGTGTATCGAAACTTGTTCAAAGTTGTATATGGTCACCCGAGATTGAATATATATTATATATTCCTATTGAATTCTTCTTGTTTGAAATTTCATATGCATGTATATAGTAGCGTAGAATATATATGTGTACTGAAACTTCATCAAAATTAAAATAAAACACAAAATAAAATATAAAAGAAATAAAACAAAACAAATTAAAAAGAAACCAGGTTTAGGGAGGGCTAAAACCCTAAACCTGCGGAGGAGGCCTTCAGTCCCGGTTAGCCACGAGAACCGGGACTAAAGGTCCTCCGCCCCGACGGACTCCTGGCGCTCACATGGACGGGCCTTTAGTCCCGGTCCGTAAGTGGCGCGACTAAAAGGGGGGGGGGGGTTTAGTCGCGCATATTTAGTCCCGGTTGCGCGACTGTGAACAATGGCCTTTGCGAACCGGGACTAAAGGCATGTTTTCCACCAGTGAACGGGGATGAGAGACGGGCTCACAGCTGGCGCCGCCGCACCGCCGGGGATTGGGTGAGTGGGGAGGAGGAAGAGGCGTGCGTGCTTGGGAGATCTAGCGGGGAACATATTTTTACTCATGCCCTCGAGGCGCGATGATGTTTTTTTTCCTGCCCGTTTGATAAAAAGACAAACTACCACGTGGATAGCCCCAACCTCCTACGCGGCACCGATACAGATATGTGTATCTGTATCGGGCCGATACAGATACGGAAATACGACCTTTTGAAAACAGGCCAATACGAGGATACAGTTTAATACTTTAAAAAACAAATAAATAAATAAAGTGGCAGCTCAAATATAGATAAGTGGCAGTTTAAATATTACATATAAATATAGATAAGTGGCAGACAGTTAGATAAGTGGCATACTGGCAGAGTGGCAGTACAACTTTAGAAAATATTACAAGACTACATGATAAATCAATACTAGCTTAGACCTCGTCTTCTTCATCCTCCAAATTTACCGCACCAGCATCCACATCTCCAAATGAGATAGCTTGCAACTCTGGCTCATCAATTGACAAGTTAGCAACTTCAAGGAGACCAATACCCGTGAGAGACTCAAAAGCATCTCCTCCCACATCCCACATAAGTGATTCACTCTTCTTGTATGCTGTTGATCTTCTTGAGAGCAACCTCAAATTAGAATGGGTGTACACCAAATCTTGTGCACGTTCAGGAGTTAAGGCATTCCTGCTAATACTATGTATAAAGCTGTAAGTACTCCAATTTCTCTCATAGCAAGAAGACGAGGCTGGTTGGCTAATCAATTTAATAGCCAAGCTTTGCAATAAAGGAATTGATGAACCATGATTGGTCCACCAAGCCATTGGAGTACTCATCCATCTATCATTGATTGACTCGTGATCATTGAATTCTTCGGAAGAAGTGGAAAACCTGGTGTACTCTTCCTTCACTTTTGCCAATTCTTCTTCAATTGAAAAAAACTTTCTGAAACATTTCAGCCTCATTGTAGACACCGCAACATCCTTGTGGGCGGGGGGGGGGGGGGAGGGAGCACACGATTTTTATCTTGATCGAGCCACTTAGCACTATAGTATCTACGGGAGAGCAGAAGCATAAGTTAAAATCTTATAACATGTAAGGAGTGGCAAACATCACTGGTAGAAAAAAGGCCTTCCATACGCCCCCATCAGTCCCCAAACTTCGCCGCACCGTGACTAAAGGGGTTCTAGTCCCGGTTCGGGAGTAGAGCCGCGACTGAAGGTCATGCGTCGCGGGTTGGGAAGCGCGTGGAGGCGCGTGGAGGGCATTAATTCCGGTTGGCCCGGCCACCCGGGACTAATGATCCAGTCTACTAGCCTCCCTGTCTTTAGTCCCGGTTGGCCTGGCCACCCGGGACTAAAGATACAAACTGCTCGCCTCCCGCGCGGCGGTTTTATTTCGCGAGCGAGAGGCAGAAGGGAGCCATTGCTACAGTGCGTACCCGAGTCTCTATTTCTTCTTCTCTCTTCTCTTCTTCCTCTCTTCGATCTTCCTCCACCAAGCACCCATGGTTGAAGTTTGGAAGACTCTCCGTGTGGCCACACCATGCGGCAAGAGTCTCGACGTGGCCTACACCAATAATTGCGAGAGGCTCCCCGGTCTTCTTGAGCATTTGAGCGATCTCTATGAAGAAGCCGATGAACACCATAGGTTCTTCGGGCTTGATCTAGAGTATACGACGGATCAACGGGATGTTGCCGTCATCCAGATTGCGATCAAGGAGGTCGTTTTGGTCTTCTAATGGTCAAGATAACGCACACGTACAATCTTGCATTTTCGATTTGTTTGTTGCCTCTGAAGAATACATGTGTTGCAACATATCTAACACGTGTTCTATTTTTGTTGTTGCAGTAGTTCAAAGCATTCTCCGGCACTTGTTGATTTTCTTGTCAACAAGGGGTATGACTTCTGCAGCGTTGACATCACTCAAGACCGTCAGAAGTTGATGCGCTTGGGTATTGTGATACCTGAAGATCACTACATTGATCTTCATGACCTTATCCATTTTGATGAGTTGTATGGGCCCAAGACCGGGATGGCTCCGATGGCAACTGCCTTCATCCACGACAACTACGAAACCATGAAGTCTAGTTTCCCCTCCAAGAATCACAGGTATTGGGGGAAGACCCCACTGGACCGGACCAACGTCAACTATGCAGCCATAGATGCATACGTTGCCTACGATTTGTTCCGCATCTACTCGACGGAGCTCGAGTAGATGTTGTTTGTGTACCGCATCTTGCGTTCGATATATGCATGTAATGGATATATTAGTATGTAATGGATATATTATTATGTAATGGATATTATTTCTATATTAATTCCTAGCTATACTATTTCTATATTATGTCAAACACACATTTCAAAACAAACAAACAAAAACACATCAAGAAAACAAACAAAAACACATCAACAAAACAAAACAGAAAAACTACCGTTTCTATATATCTGTTCACCAAAAACTACTGTATCTATATCTGTTCACCAAAAATAAATCTATAGGTCCAAAAATTAATCTAAGCCAGGAAAACATATATCTAGTCAATACCAAACTCATCCAGTTGGATTTACTTCAAAATACATTTTTGAACTCATTCTAAAAATAATAGAAGAGCCTACTGGTCTTTTTAAGATTTTAAAATGAATTAGTATTATTTTTCTTAATTTTTTGATATATTATTTGTATTTTTAAGATTTTAAAATGAATTATTTTTATTTTTCTTAATTTTTTGATATATTATTTGTATTTTTATGATTTTAAAATGAATTAGTTCTATTTTTCTTAATTTTTGATATATTATTTGTATTTTTAAGATTTTAAAATGTATTAGTTTTATTTTTCTTAATTTTTTGATATATTATTTTATTTTTAAGATTTTAAAATGTATTAGTTTTATTTTTCTTAATTTTTTGATATATTATTTGTATTTTTAAGATTTTAAAATGAATTAGTTTTATTTTTCTTAATTTTTTGATATATTATTTGTATTTTGAAGATTTTAAAATGAATTAGTTTTATTTTTCTGAATATTTTGATAAATTATTTGTATTTTTAAGATTTAAAAATGAATTTGTTTTATTTTTCTGAATATTTTGATATATTAATTGTATATTTAGAAATAATACAAATTAAAAAGTTAATGTTTATTTATTTATTCAAAATTATTAATTACATCATTACTTTTGTTTATTAAAAGATTTATTTGAAATTCAAACAATAAAGAAATGTGGCATCGACCAACATGTTAATAGGATTGATATGATATTACTATCACATACATGCGTGCGAAACACTTGGATGCGGGACGGGATGGAACTCGGAAGTTAAGCGTGCTAGTGCTAAAGTAGTGGGAGGATGTATGACCGAGCGGGAAGTTTGACCACGAGTAAGAAATTTGACTAGAGATAATTGTAGTTAGACACTAAGCAAATAATAAAAATTCTGAAAAAAAAGGGAGTGAAAAATTGGAGTGAAAAATAATTAGAAACCCAAATGAATTAAAGAAACTAGTCGTCAACCCGTGCATTCGCACGGGCTAGCTTTCAATATATGAAACACTATAGAACCCTTAGTAAAACATAATGACTTTTAGTAAAGAAGAATATAAATTTACTTTCTTTAATTTATGTGTACCCATAAATAATCCGTATTTCAAATAATTTTTTAAGCATTCTTGATGCTTGTGGAAAAATTACTGAAATCGGTATGATGTCTAAAAATGTTGCTTCTAACTCACGGAAATATTCTTGTGTCGGGTAGTCGACCGAGCATCTCAACCATCTTATAGAATATTGCCCGCACCAGGTCCCCAATATTGTTCACCGTGGATGATCATGTTGGGTAAACCTCGCACAATCGTATATGATGAGCAACAACAGTTTCATCACAATCCTGATTAATGGCTAAGACGTCAAAATTTAGTACATTGATATTCTCTCCGTTGGCAAATAAATGACTCTTAAATTGTGCAAACCAACTTATCTACTTTTTACTTCCGCCAGTTTTGATAAGAAAAATAATTCCGATTGGCAAGGTGAAAATTTTACAAAATGTTTCTCATGATAAAATTAGAATATAAAACTTCATCAGTTTTTGACGACATGGCTCACAAAATTCAAGTTCTAGTATTTTATTATTGATGTCTATGTTTATAGATCTGTGTCATGAGATCTATTGGGATACAGACCATATGATTCATAGCAGAATATGTTTTTATATTTGTGTTTGTATCAGATAAATAATAATTATTGCAATTTTCGGGTATAACATCCTATACCGTGGAGTACCTATTTTTATCGTCTATTATATAACCCAGGTGTGATATAAATATTGACATAAGCATAATTTTTTCTGTGTTATCATAGAAGTAGGAAAACAATGTCACATATAATGTGAAATTTTAAACATCTGTGTGGTCGAGCAGTTTCTTTTTCCCTTTTCCTAAAATGTGTTTTTAGTCGATTGTTAGCAAAATATATAGGAAGTATTTTCTTACATTTCAAATGCATTTATCTATCTGTGTCGACTAACTAACCATTTTGTTCAGTTGAGAGAGCTTCACAAAACAGCAAATATGAGGCGGTACAATTAATACTTACTTTGATAGAATACCTGGGCAATCACACCTTTACCATATAGATTGCTCAAACATGCTCCGGTCTGATTTGCACTTTGCCAGAAAAAATAATATAGGTCAAATGGACATGAAACAAAAGTTATCAAGATATATATATTTTTTGCTCTATAAGGCAGCCCTGCCGAGAGATTAAATCCCTGGAGTTTGGATAAAAATCATTAAATGATTAAATAAAATATATTGCATTCTTATTAGTTGGAAAATAACACAACTACAGTTACATGGTATTAGTTCTTCTGCTGTAAACATAGTGCCTTCAGTCCAAGAGAATAGAACGGTATATTGATCCTGTAAAAACTGTGTACATGGAAATTCGATCATAAGCATTAGCCATGCAAAATGCATGCGGTTGAACATAGAAAATAACAGGCCCAGCCATGCAAGATGCATGCGGTTCATCATAGAAAATAACCAATCCATTTTAAGTTGATAATTAAGCTCATTGTACATGTAAATAAGAAGGACGTAACTGGATTGGAGCAACATCAACAAAATGTGACAGTGTACACTTAATTTTAATTAAGTGAACTCTTTCGATAAGAAGAACTATGCGAGAAAATTACTCCTCTGGACTGCCGAGGATTCGCGTCTTGCCATCAGGAATCCACTCGGCATGGCTGATGCTGCCGAAGGCGTCCTGGATTCTTGATAAGAAACAACCCATACCGTGACGGACTTCCGGCTGTGCAAATTAAATTAGTGGCATGAATATATAGTAAATCAGTAGTAATCCATATATGAGCAAAAAACCGCGGTGAGATTAGGATAACCTTCATGATTTCACGTACTGGTGGATGGCTGGGTTGTAGGCACTCCAACAGTCCGGTGTAGCTACTCAGAAATAAAGATTGCCTAAGGGCGACGACGATCAGATGCCAGGGAAACCGTGGTGTAAGCAAGACAGTAGTAGCAGAACGTGGATCAGATGGAAAAGTGACATTGTAATCCTAGGACGCCGCTATAAAAAAAAATCTAGACGACCAATGCTTGTATAGTCTAATCTCTGATCGAATCAGATCACGAACCTATGAGGAAGAGAAGATCAGCTTGCTTGGTATGATACCTCAGAAACATATTTCAGATCCGATTTTGGCCGGCGCTTCCGATGAATGCTGTAACTCTAACGTGTATAAAGGCTATTAAACTTTCTCCTTTCCTGCCATCGAGCCATGGAGCCAAATATACCAAATCTACAGGATGCGGTTGGAGAGGCCATGAGGCCAAGAATTCCACGCCAAATCTGGGAGGAGCTACCGCTAATATTTTATTTCCTTGTTTATTTTTTTATGGTAACAGAGAGACCAGAGAGAAGACTTCTCATGTATATAGAACGGGATCAATTCTAGTGCTTAATCCGACGACCGCAAACGCATCTTATATTAATCGGATGGACGTAATTTCTTAATTGTTACGATTAACGTGGTGTCTCGTAGGGAGTCTCCAATTAGTAAATATAAGATATAAGATTACGAAATAAAGTTTAGTCCCGGTTCGTGTGGTCAACCGGGACTAAAGGTCCTCCGCCCCCCGGCTCACGCCACCCGCCCACGTGGCCGGGCCTTTAGCCGCGGTTCGTAAGAGGCGCGACTAAAAGGGGGGGGGGGGGGGGCTTTAGTCGCGCCTATTTATTCCCGGTTGCGCGACCGAGATTAATGGCCCTGGCGAACCGGGACTGTAGACCTATTTTCTACTAGTGCATGAAAAGAAAGCAAAATGGAGTACCTTGGATTGAGTGAATGTGCCATGCAATGGAGAGGGTTATTTCCTTTTGCCCACCTTGAGACCAATATTCCCTTAATAACATTGAAGAAATAGCAATCAGTCGCTTCTAATTTCTTTCCTTCATATATATACACTTGTTTCTTCACATTATCAATCATAGAATCCCACATCTCATAAATAAGATGAAGACATGGGCTGTCCGTGTCCGCCACACGTATCATTTCATAGATAGAAGCGGTAAACTTCAGAATGTAATTCACCTTATCCCACCACACATCACTAAGTATTTTTTTCCTTGACATTACCTGCAGCTTGAACTTCATTTTTGTACACTTCCCACTCGGGACTAATGACCATGTTTTGGAGAGAACTCCTCACTTTAACAAACCGGGCCAACATCACCACAATTGAGGCAAACCTTGTATCAGCAATAGCAAGCAACTTCAAATCACAAAAGTGGTAAACATATGCACAGGGAGTGAGCATAGCTCAACTGGTTGGGGGAGTGGATGTACAAACCCGACACCGAGGTTCAAGTCCTCACGGGCGCGAATTTAGGTCCCTATTTATACTTGAGGACCAGACGTTCCTGGCACTCATGCAATTTATCCTGAGGACCATGCTTGATTTATAATCAAGATAAAAATCCTGGTACTCATGCATATATGGCTGTGTGCATCCCTAGTTGGTGCAGAGGCCGGGGAAGTGAAATTCTCCCCCCAAAGTTTTAGGTTCAACCTGGTGATGACCGACATGAGAGAGAGAGAGGCGACCCCACCCACCGACGACCAGCACCGGGCTTCTGCCGGCGACGGGACGACGTCTATCGTCACTCCGGCGCGTGTAGGCCTCCCATCTCCTGTCTCGGTGCGGTGGACCGCGCTCTACCACGTGTCTGGTGAGTCGCGTTCTAGGGTTGGCTCCGTTATTCTCCGTTGTGCCGAGCGGCGTTTGGTGCTCGTCGACGATGTCGGGATCGCCGTTGATGTACGGTTAGTCGTTGACGGTGAGGAGGTTGTGCTCGGTACACGTCTCTCCTTCCCGTGTCACGTTGCGGTGGTTGGTGAGCGTATTGTTTCGCCGCGTGTCCAGATCCATGGCGTGCGCGTCCCTCAGCGACCGTGCCAGAATCTGGGCCCTCGTGCTCTCTTCCGTGACCCGCCGGTGGGTCACCGTGACGCGCCGTCTGCTCCCCTCGCTGAGAGTGGGCCTGCGCCGTCGCCCGTCCGCGCGGCTACCTTATCTTCTCGTCCCCCATCAAACCTAGATCTAAACTCCAGATTCGCACACATTTGGGAGAGAGGGAGGGGAGCAGGAGAGCCGCGGGTGGTCTTCGTCCAGATCCAGCCTCTCAAATCGATCTTGCGGAAATCGAATCCAGGCCCCGTAAACACTGAGTGGAGAGGAACTGTTCTTGGAGATCGTCGGAGTTTCTCGTCGGTAGTCTCTTCTTCTTCTTCACCGATGGCTTTCGTCAATAGCAGACGTGGAGGGCGCGGTGGTGGTCCTCCGCCTCCACCTCGAGCCAACTATCCACCTCGCCGACCGCCGGGAGGATATGGTGCGGCCGCCTTCGACCAAGCTGGTGCCTATGGCCCAGCGGTCCCTAGGGGGAGGGATACTCGTTGCGACTCTCGCCAAAATCGCGGTGACTCTCGTTCACGCAGCCGTGACTATGGCCGTGCTCCTGGTCGCGTGCCATCTAGAGGTGCGTACAACAACAACAATCGTCTTGGAGCTATCTCTCGCAACTATTCGAGGCCCTTGCCTGCGAATCAAGGTAACAGGGATAGGTGGAACCATCGCGCGGAGATGGTAGAAGAAGATTCAGACAACTCTAATGGTGGTAGGAGGGACTCATCTGCTCCTCAACCTGAGCAGCAACCAGTAGACAACTCCTCTGCAGTTGTGGGTACAATTAGGGTTGGAAGAGACTCTGCTTTTGTTACGTTTGATGATCGATCAGAAGAAGAAACTGATAGGGAGGGTGATGTTCCTCCACGTGCTGTCAATTTTCAAGAAAATTTATCCAGTCCAATCGATACGGACAATTTGTGCATCATTTGTGGTGATGACCACGTTGACAAATTTGTTTTTGATGAGATCAGGCCGTGGGAGGTTGCAGCTCCCTTTGTGGGCGCAGCTACTCCAGGCGGGGGCTTCTTTGTGATACCAGATATCAGAAACATTGCTCCACCAAAAGAAATGCATCAAGCTATTATTGAGGTCCTAGAAGGTAATCCATCTGCAAGAGAGATCGAAGAAGAATTTTTGCAATGGGCTGGTAGGAATTGTTCCTGGAGGTGGTATGCCAAGCCTTTGGCAGCGAAGAAATTCCTGATGAGATTTCCAAGCTCTCGTGATGTTGACGCCTGGATCCACTTCAGTGAAGCTCGCCTGAGGACCATTCCTGGAGTGGTCATTAGGGTGGAGCACTGGACCCCAGAATACGGCTCCACAGGGGATCTTGATGTCGCTTGGTTCCAGGTTAAGGGTATTCCGCTGGGAAACAGGAACTGTCCCACGGCTGTGTATGTTGGAAGCCTTGTGGGGAAGACTGTTTTGGTTGACAGGCACAGTATGAATAATGTTGATTATGTGCGCATCAAGATTGGGAATGCTGATGTTTCTTTGGTTCCACCTGTTGTTTCTAATGTTAACATTGGGAGCAAGTTCTATGACATCGAGTTTACTAGAGAGATCCACATCAGCAAACAAGCTAAGAAATCTACTACTGAGAGTGTTGCAAGAGACAAAGATGCTGAGAAACCTGCGGGTGCTGAATCTCAACACACCCCTAAACGTGCAAGGCAGGACCCCCCTAACTCCAGTAGGCCAGCTAATTCAGGCACTGGTGGTTTTATGAGGGATGCAAGGAATGCTTATGGCAGGCAGATTGGTGCCTCAAACCTCTCTGCACAAGGGTGTCCAGTACAATCCATGGACAAAGGGAAGAGAAAGGCCCCTGAGCATTCTGAAAGTTATGAAGATGACAGTGATGATGACTCCTTCCCTGCAAATGTGCACAGACTGGGTTACATAAATAATGATCAAAGACAGATGATTCCTATTCCTGAAGGTTCTAGCTCCAGGTTGAATGCAGCTCCAGCAGTTGATCACTATGACAGGTACCTGGAGTACCTTGCCAAGCCCAAACTTATCAGTGCTGGGGTTGTGGAGAACCCAGAGGAACCTCTACAAAATGAGCTTACGTATGAAGAGTTCCTAAAACAATTGCTTAAGACAAAAAGTGATAAAGGAGGCATGTGGAAAGACATGCTGCGTCAAATTCCAGGTGCTGTTGTTGAACCTGTTGTGGAGACTCCTGAAACATCCTTTGAGTCTGAAAGTTTGTCCAAATCTATGTCTGTGGTTTCTGCAAATACTGATGAAATTCACCAAGTGAACCCCTCTGAGGTGCGCATCACGGAAGTGGAAAAATCTCCTGGTGTATCTGGTGTCACCCGGCCTCCTCTAAATGCTCCATCCTCTGTTACTCCAGCACAGCCTGTTCCCATTAGGGCGAGTGCTAGAATCAGTGAATCAGGGAGAGCTAATGCTCCAATTTTGCAGAGTGCCACCCAGGCTATTGCCAGAAGGGATGAAGGTAAAATTGCTTGCTCCAACTCTTTCTCTGTGCTTGCAGATAATAATGTGCTAGATAAGGCTCTTGAGCTGGGGATTAAGCCTTCTTCTATTTCACTTCAAACTGTTGATTTGCTTCTTGATTGGGAGGTTGCTAGGGCAAATTTGTTAGCCAAAAAATATAAGATTTCATCCAAAAATCCTGTGACTCCTGCCTCTCCATCACAACCTGTTGTTACTAATAATGTGGAATTGCCATCAATAGATGAGAGTGATACTGATTCATCTTCTGAAAAGGATGAATCTCCTTTTACTCCTGTGGTGTCTAAAAAAACATCTAAAATCATGAAGAGGAAAGCAAAGAATCTTTCTGTGTCTTCTCAGGGTGGGCCCCTTGGTGGCTCTAGATCCCTTAGTAGGGTCCAGGCAAACCATCCTCCGAGTGGTATTGTTGTTGGACCTAGGATCCGAAATAAATCCAATAAGCCATTATGATAGGTGTCTTCTTGAATTGTAGGCTTAATCAGAGATTTTGATTTTGATTTCATTGGCTTACAAGAGACCATGAGGACTGTTGTGGGCCCTGTAATTTGGAGGAAATTTGATCCAGCTAATATTTATTCTTGGTTCTGGTCCCCCTCTGTGGGCAGGTCTGGTGGCATCCTGTGTGGCATCAAATCCTCTAGATTTGATGTTATTGATGCGTCTGTTGACAATTTTTTTGTCAAAGCCAATGTGTTAGACAAGAAAATCAATAAGAAAATCACTTTGATGGTTGTTTATGGAGCAGCACAGGATAAGGATAAAACTGATTTTCTTTCTGCTTTTGCTAATGTTTGCTCTAAGCTGAATCTTCCTTCTCTCATTGGTGGGGATTTTAATATTTTGAGATTCTCTTTCGAAAAAAATAAACCTGGGGGGGTGTCAAAGTTTTCTGATGTTTTCAATTCAATCATTAAATCTTATTCCCTGCGAGAAGTTGACATGTCTGGTGGGCTATATACTTGGTCTAATAATCAAAAAAATCCTACTCTGGAAAAACTTGATAGAATTCTGATGTCTTCTGAGTGGGAAACTCTTTTTCCTTTAACCAAAGTTAGAAAAATTCCTCGGTTAATTTCTGATCACAATCCTTTGATTGTTGAGACTGGTGAAACTGTTATTCCTAAGAATAAGGAATTTAGGTTTGAGAAATCTTGGATTGGTCATCCAGACTTTCAGGATAGGATCAAAAAAGTTTGGGATGTTGCTATCCCCTCTGTGGATAGTGTTTCAGTCATTCAGCAAAAACTTAAGTGGGTGAAAAACAGTTTGAAAGGTTGGGGAGCTAATGTGAGAGGAGAATCAATCAGGTTAAGAAGAGTTTTGTCAGCAGAGCTAAGTATTTTGGAGGATTTGGAAGAGAATGGTATCTTGTCTGTGGAACAGTTTCAAAGGAAAAGTTTTCTTCAGAGTGAGCTTTTCAGATTGTGTGATGAAGAGGAGAAATTCTGGCAGGAAAGATCCAGTGAGAGGTGGCTTTTGCAAGGAGACTCAAACTCAGCGTTTTTTCATAGGGTGGCTAATGGAAGGAAGAGGAAAAATACAATGTATTCTTTGGTTAATGGAGAACAATGTATCCAGGGGACGGATGAGTTGCTTAAACATGCCACTGAGTATTACAGAGCTTTGTTTGGCCCTGGGAAGGAAATTTAATGTGTTTTTCTGATGGTGTCTGGAATACTGAGGAGAGACTCTCTGCTTCTGATAATGGCACTCTTGATGCTGCCTTTACCATGGAGGAGATTAAGCTTGCCATTGACTCAATGGTTAAGAATAGAGCCCCTGGTCCGGATGGAATTCCTATTGAGTTCTTTCAGGCTACCTGGGAGTTAGTGAAAGATGATATTATGAATTTGTTCAATGACTGGTATGTGGGGAAACTAGGTCTCTACAGACTGAATTTTGGCATGATTATCCTTCTTCAGAAAACTCCTGATGCAGACTGTTACAGAAATACAGACCTATTTGTCTGTTACAGGTGCTTTACAAAATCATTACTAAAGTTGCAACAATGAGGGTGGAGCCCTTCATGGACAAGTTAATTTCTAAATGTCAGACAGCTTTTATTAAAGGGAGGAATATTATGGATGGTGTAATGTCTTTGCACGAGATTCTTCATGAGGCAAAAAGGAAAAAACATCAGGGAGTAGTTTTTAAGATTGACTTTGAGAAAGCCTATGATAAGGTTGACTGGTCCTATTTACTTCATTGTGTGTCTCTTAAAGGCTTCAGCCCACTGTGGAGGAGATTGATTGAAGATATAGTTAAGGATGGTACCCTTTGTGTGAAAATCAATAACACAAGAGGGAGAGATTTTGGTAGTCACAGGGGAGTTAGGCAGGGGGATCCCTTCTCTCCTTTCCTTTTTAACCTTGCTGCAGAAGGCCTTGCTAAACTCATCCAGCAGGCCCAGGAGATTGGCCTCATTGTGGGTCTAGTACCTCATCTTGTTGATAAGGGTGTGGCTATTTTTCAGTACGCTGATGATACTCTTCTAATGATCCAGGATGATTTGAATCAAGTCACACAGCTTAAGATGATTCTGTACTTGTTTGAGGCTATGTCAGGTTTGAAAATCAATTTTATGAAGAGTGAACTTTTCATGATTCTGGAGAATTCAGATAAAAGTATCCAGTACTCTGATATGTTAAATTGCCAAATTGGTCACTGGCCCATGAAATATTTGGGGGTGCCTGTTTGTGGGTCTAGAATCCGAGTTGCTGATTTGAATCCTTTGGTGGAAAAGCTGGGTAAAAGATTAGATGGCTGGGCTGGCAACAATTCATCCATTGGTGGGAGATTAATTCTTATTCAATCTTCCTTGAGCAGCTTCCCAATCTATCATATGTCTATGTATTTACTTCCTTCCTCATGTCTGGAAGCAATGACTAAAATAATTAGGAGATTTTTTTGGCAAGGAACGAATTCCAAGAAAAAATATCACCTGGTGAGATGGAACTTGATTAACAAGCCTAAGAGTAAAGGGGGGCTAGGCATCAAAGACCTTAAGCTTTTCAATTACAGTCTTTTGTGCAAATGGTGGTGGAGGTTAGAAATGGAAGAAGGGGTTTGGCAATCTTTGGTCAAGGAAAAATATGGAATAAAACATGGGATTTCCAGGATTACAGTTAAGCAACAGGACTCTCCTGTGTGGAAAGATCTCTTGAAGGTCAAGCAATGGTATCTTCAGTGTAGATACATGATGGTGTGTGGTGGAAAAGAAACTGATTTTTGGCATGACCAGTGGTGTGGTCCTTTGCCTTTTTGTGAAAGGTTTCCAGAATTATTTGAAGTTTGCAACAATCAGGTGTGCACAGTTAGAGAAATGGCAGATAGGAATTGGCAGTTGGACACTAGGAGATGGCTGAGTGTACCCATGCAACAACAAGCTTCAGTAATGCGCAGTCTCCTTATGACCGTTGCTTTGGGAGAGGGGCCTGATAGACCCAAGTGGAAACTAACTAAATCAGGAAAGTTCACTGTTAAATCAATGTATACTAGACTGTCCTCCTCTAACGTGGACAAATCCTTTTTACATCTTTGGAAGGCTAAAATTCCTTTGAAAATCAAAGTGTGGCTTTGGTTAATCTGGCATAACTCGATTGCCACCAAGGATAATATGAAAAAAAGAAAATGGATTGGAGACTTCTCTTGCAGTTTCTGTGATGCTTTTGAAACCATCAATCACTTGTTCTTTTCTTGCCCTGCTGCTGCTTACATGTGGACTGTTATTTCTTCAGTAATTGGTGCTTTCAACATACCCACCAATTTTACTCAATATTTTTGGTGGATTTCTGCTTTCTTTCCGAATCAATTGAATCTTCATGTCGTTGGAATTGCTGCCTTCTGCTGGGCAATTTGGAAAACTAGAAACAGGGCTTGTTTTGATAAGAAGTTGATTTCATCTCCTGTCGAGTTGATCTGTTATTTTTGTGCGTTCTTGCGCTATTGGGCAGGTCTTCAAGCTCCTGGGGATAGGACTGCAATGGAGGAGGGTGCAAGGTTGATCCAAGATGCTGCTCTGCAACAACACGCAAGGAACCAGGCTTTACTCAACAGGACAGTTACTTCAGAAGCTTCAACTGATGAGGATGTTGATGTGGTTGGTTGATTCTCATCGTTTCGGACTAGTTTAAGTTTCCTGCCTGCGTGCAGTATGGTTGTAAGCTACAATACTCTTCCGCCGCGCTTAGCTAGCGCTGTTAAACTCCTGCCTGTTTGGTTTTTAGTTTCTGTCTGTGTGGCTTGTGTGGGAGATGGTTTCCTGTTCCTTCCTCAGAGGGGACTGGTTACTCTTCTACTCATGCCTCGGCTTTTGTTGTTTTTTGTTTTTGCTTTCGTTGTAAGTAAGACCTCTGTTCTGTTGTCTTTTCGATAATGGAACCCGGCTCTAGTCGTTTGAAAAAAAAAACATATGTAGACACATGCCATGGTTCATGATGAAATTCTTTATCATTGTAGCATCACTTTTAATCTGAACAATCCACTCAAATGCACTGTAGGCTGCATGAACTAAAGGATCATCGGTTTCTTGTTTTTAAAAGATAAAAGAGGAGAGAGGATGCGGACAAAAAATAGGCGCGAACAACGAAGATGCTGCGGAGGAGACGCTGGCGCGCTTATCTAGCGGGGCCACTCAAAGGACAGCAGCTCGTCCCTATCAATCGGTTTGCAGCCTTGATACGTTACCCCGATGCATTATTAGCAAAGCAAAAAAAACGTACGAGTACTAAATGTATGCCTCCTGTGACTGTTTGAAAATGTTCCACGATTAATTAGTACCGACGATAGTAGTAAGCTATGACTTTTTTTTTCTAATGATATCCAATGCAATCAGTGGATCAATAATTCGATTACTAAAGACTCACAAGGGAGAGATACACGCCGCCCACAGCAGGTGACGGTGTCGCCAAAAAAAGGAAGGACACAAATATTGAGGCTCACGTCAGTACAGATATACTGTACTAGACGGACAGGCGCGCTTCGCCGCGCTGCCTGCCCCACGTTATCACACGTCTTGTCCTTCTAGTATGATAAACGTGTAGGTGTGTAGGAAGCTAATGTAGGATTATTCATCACTCTTTCAATCATAACCGACAAAATGTATGTCATCAAATTGGTCACGACAAGCGCTCAAGGTAATGTTCTTTATGGACCAATCAAACTGAAATTGCAACATGAAAACCTCAAATAGATTGATGAAAACTTGGCATCCAGTCTCCTCGAAGAGGCACAATGAAACATATAATACCCTCCTAAGCAAAGTGTAAAAACTATATATGCTCGCAAACGGCAATGAAAGGAAGAACTGATTCATTACAGGAGGTAAATATAGACTTCGACTAAAGACTGTATGTAGGCACAAACAGCAAGGGCAAGAAGATGATTCATTACACGTGGATTCAACTGGATTCGTGATAAGCTGATGTCCTTAACAGGGACAGTGGAGCAAACACTGATGCATTACATTTCAAGGCGGCCTGAGAACACACCTAGGACGCATAGTAAGGACAAGAGTCGAGCACAATGGTCTACTCTAAATAAATGCAGTGCCCAAGTCAACGGCCTAAACTAACATACGTTTCAGTTTTTGGAGCTTCTCAATCTGAGGAGGCGACTTACTGGATGCCTTCCGCCATCTTCTCATATCCTCCATGGCACTACCTCCACGTGACAGCCTACACACAGCATACAAACGGCGCACCAACGAAGATGAGCCGATGCAAGAAGAAGAAACTAAATGGAGGTAGACAAAATGAAATAACAACGGGAGCTAAAAAGTGAACGAAGAAACCTTGGACTCCCTGTGGCAATAATAGAGCAGACGAACAACAACACAACTCGACCGGTCTGGCAGAGGGAGTCTCCTGGCAGCATCGGCTGCAACCAACGCCAGCGCCACCCGACACCAAACCTCTCGAGCAAGCCGGTGCAAGCTAGAACAGCAACCAGAGAGCCACGGAGAAAACAATGTATCAAGTAAATAGTCAAAGTGAGGTTTGTACTTCTGCCCGACTCTCTAGCGCAGGACCTGGAGTCCTCTCCATGCTATGTATACCAGCATGAATTAATAGGACTATATAAAACATACCTAACAAACCTTATAAAAGCGACATACTTTTACAGCTAAACCGTTGAAGAAGAAATTGTCATTCTGCTTTCATGCTAAACAAAGCTATAAGCACCTCCATGGTTCTATACTTCTATAGTATTATCCATAACATAGAATATGTGATCTAGTTAGAGAGAGACACATGCAACAATCGGACTGACAATGCATTGCGTCGATCACACTTCTCTTTATGCCTTGATGTAATTTTATCAAAAAAGAGGTTGCAGTATAAAATTGGCTTGTCCATGAAATGAATAACATATTGAATAAATACGAATCCATAGGTACAAAGGTGTATCTGATATCGTCCTTCCAATGGCCCAAATAATCGTTTTGATCCTCTTTGATAACTGGTTGAACACTAATGTGCTTGGTTTTACCAGTAGTGCTATCAAACAGTGTTGATTTCACTATGCCAAGCTTGGTCAATTAAACTGAAGAAGATTGTGTTGCTAGAGAAACATAAATAGAAAACACAAGAGAGTGTGTGTCGGGGGGTTACCCCCGAGTAGGGTAAAGGCAAGTGGTAAAGGCGGCTTACAGAAGAGAGGTTTGGTCGAGTAGCCGACTACCTGGTACTCGCTACCCGGTCGACTGCTACTCGGTCTCACCTCAAGATGACCAGAAGGAGATATCAATCAAGTTCTATCCTTTCGAGTAGAAGAGTTGGCCCGAGTACAATTGGCGGGAACAATTGGCGGGAACCTACTCGGGCCAGAAAGTCAAAGGAGCCGTTCTGACACAGGATCCCGCGTATCCTGGGTCCGTACTTGGCAGCATTCGAACTACTGTTCATCTGGGACCGGCCTGCCTGACAGTGACAGCATGGAAGCAGGCCGTGGCAGGATAAGGGGGGCCTACTCTGTGCCTAGGTACAGTGATACCAGTCTGTCCCCTAGTTTTGCCCAACGACTTTCCAGATAAAGCCAAGGTTAGGAACCAAAGCTGTCAGCGGGAACCCGGAAGAAGGACGGTGTGCACACTATGTCGACACTTGTCCATGTTTGGACGTATCCGGCTGGGCACCAGGTATATAAGGTGCCCCGCCGCCTCCTGCGTGAGGATCGAACACATGCACACATTGAACCCTAGAAACCCTAAGTTCTTGACCTAGCTCTACTCGGAGAGAGGAGAGTGGCTACTCGGTAGCGATACTCTTTGTACTGTGGCTACTCGGAGAAACATCATAATACATACAGAGAGGCAGGAGTAGGGGTTTTACCTCCTCACGAGGGCCCTGAACCTGGGTAGATCGTGTTGTTTGCAGTGTATTGTTCTTACCTCACGCGGCTACTCGTCGCGTGATCCCTCCCCGGACACCTCCAGCGTCCTTCGTCCCCACATCTTTAGCCATCCCATGGCATCTGCCGTGACACCACCACGACAGTTGGCGCCCACCGTGGGGCAACCAGCGGCGCTGGCTGGAGTTTCTGTTCGGACGGGATCTTCTTCAGCGGAGCGCGTGGTTTGTGGCCTTGTCCACAGATTCGGCTCCTTCGACTTCGTCACCGACAACGCCGGCTGTTTCGGCGGCATGGCCATGCCTGAGGGCGGCACGGTGATCTCCTTCGGCTCCCATCTCGTCTACGTCGCCACCGTCGCCAACAGCGCGTACCCCGAGCTGGTGCATGACGCGGAGGATCCTCCCGCGGTGATTGCTGCTCGCGGAAGGCCCGCATGCAGCTCTGCAAGCTGCGCTGAGGTGATGGTGACGGGTTTGACGGCAAACACGGGCGCAGCTGCTACTGGCGCTGCGGCCGTCGTCGAGGAGGTTGACGAACCGCCTGCTGGTGGCAGGACTCACCGGCCCTACGAGAGGGAGAATAACTTGCCGCCTTCCACCTCTACAGTCATCCCCGCGTCAGCTGCGCGAGCCGGTATGCCCACTCCCACCGACATCGAGCTCCTGGCCGCGAGGGAGCAGCTCGAGCGGCAACGCCAGGAGCTGCTTGCCGAGCAGGCGGAGTTGGAGAAGATCAGGCTTGAGCTGAGTTTAGACCAGCTCGAGTACAACAAGGCTCACGGCTTCACGCCAGTCGCTAGGAGGCCTAGCAGAGTAGGCGCGACGCGGCGTAACTTGGGTGTCGAGATGGCAACGGTCGCGGAGGTGCCCGCTCAGTCCGCCACCACGAACACCTTCACAAGGCCAAGGTATAGCACACCCGCCAAGACGCTCAGAGCTGCAGAGGCCGTGGCTGCCGAGTTGCCGCGCCTGGATGGAGAGGCGCGTCTCAGGCAGCAGGAGAGGCTCAACGAGTTGGTGTTGGAGGCCGCTAGGCAGAACGAGGAGTTCCGGAAGGCCAACCCGGGAGCTGGAGCTTCGCAAGTGGTTCACTCGCACGCGGCTAGATCTAACGACCAGGCCTCGTCTCCGCATCCTAGCCGCGAGAAGAGCCGCAGCGGGCGCTCGGGTAGAGACAGGCAAATGCAGGTGTATGACCCGGCTGCTGCCGCGAAACAGGTTGCTGTGCCGCAGCAGCCCGGGCAGGAACACAACGCTGCAAGAGCAGGCTCTCAAGCCCATCAAGCTCAAAGCCGTGCCCGAGAAGCCGCGCGTCCGGGTTCTTCTCGGCAACCCGCAGCTCAGCCTACTCGGCAGAGGCAGCAGCCGCGCCCAGTGGCACCAGTCGCCAACCCGGTGGAGCAGCCCGCAGCTATGCAGGTGGATAGGTATGATGATGGCTACTCGGCTATGGAGATGGCTGGTTATGACATCCATGACCGCGTCGGCGAGCGCGTGTTGGCGCCTGGAGATGCAAGGCACCAGCTGGATCGTATCAGCTTGTCGGCGCGGCTTGAGAGCACGGGTCCTCCTGGCCCCGAGTGCTTTGGCCCGCGCATCATGAACGAGCCTTCCGTGAAGGGCTTCCAACTTGCAAGAGGCACCAAGAGCTACAATGGCAGCACCAAGCCTGAAGATTGGCTCAACGATTATGTCACCGCGGTTCATATCGCGAATGGCAACAGGAGATGGGCGGTGCGCTATGTGCCGCAGATGCTAGAGGGTCCATCTCGCACTTGGCTCAACAACTTGCCCAAGAACAGCATTAACTGCTGGCTGGACTTCTCGGATGCTTTCATCAGCAACTTCACGAGTACATACAAGAGGCCGAATAGGCCCCAGCAGCTGTCAGCTTGCAGGCAGCGAGAAGACGAGAAGGACCGCGAGTATCTTACTCGGTGGAGCACCTTGAGGAACACCTGTGAGGGTGTGAATGAAGCACAGGCCATAACTTGGTTTGCGCAGGGTTGCCGACATGGCAGCATGCTTTGGCAGAGATTGCAGAGGGAGATGCCGAACACTCTGGCGGAGACCATCAAGATTGCGGATCAGTACGCACTCGGTGATCCCACTCAGCCACTGATGGACTCCTCTGAGCCGAGAAGAAATTTCAACAACAGCAAGCGCAACGAGTTCCGCAACAAGCGCCGAGTAGATACTCGGTATGATCCTGAGGAGGTGAATGCAGTGAATGTCGGAGGCGGTGGTGGCCAAAGGCAGAAACCTGCTGGAGCCTACGGGCAGAACCAGAACCAGGGCCAGGGCAACAAGAAACCATTCCGCACTGCGCAGTCGGGTAGCGGGAACTCCGAGCAGCCGAAGAAGTTTGTCTTCGATGACATGAAGGATGGCCCATGCAGCTTTCACACCCATCATCCCTCGAGGCCCGCTAACCACACTACTCGGCAGTGCGAATGGTGGGATGTGATCAAGAGTGATGGCTTGCCTCCTCCTCCTCCCCTGCCAGCCGCCAATGCTACTGCTCAGCCTACTCGCGCACCTGCAGCTCGGCCGCCAGTGTACCCGAGAAGAGAGAATGTCAACCAGGTGGCTTTAGGAGCCAACCAGAACTTCAACAATGAGAGATACCGCAACAACAACAACAACTACAACCGCAACAACAACAACAGAGGCAACAACAACGACTACCAGGGCAACAACAATCGCAACAACGGCAACAATGGGGGCAATGGCTCCAACCAGTACCAAGAGCACCATGAGAGCTACATGATCTTCACTTCTGAGGCAGTCGACAAGCAGTCACAGCACAGGCGGGCCATGGAGGTCAATGCAGTGATTCCTGCTGTTCCTCACTACATGTACTGGTGCGACCAGGAGATCAGGTGGTCCCGAGTAGATCATCCCAAGGTGATGCCCAATCCGGGTACCTATGCCTTGGTGCTGGATCCTACTTTCCTGGGTCCCGAGAAGAATGTGAGGTTCAGCAAGGTGCTAATCGACAACGGCAGCATCATCAACATTGTGTACAAGGACACACTCGAGAAGCTTGGCCTGGCCGAGAACATGATGCTGCCCAGCAAGACCACCTTCCACGGCATTGTGCCCGGGATCTCGTGCAACCCGATTGGCCGAGTGTGGATTGATGTGCTATTCGGTACCCGGGAGGAATGCCGCACAGAGCGCTTGCAGTTCGAGGTGGTGGATCATCAGAGCCCCTATCATGCTCTACTCGGCAGGCCTGCTCTGAGCAAGTTCATGGCCTCTACACATGTGGCTTATCTGAAGATGAAGATCCCTGGTCCCAATGGCATCATCACCATCTCGGGAGATTACAAGAAGTCCATGGAGTGTGCCTCTGCTAGCTCCCAGCTGGCGGAATCGATGGTGATTGCTGCCGAGAAGAAGAAGATGTACGAGGTGGTGGCCATGGCTCAGTCCGCACAAGCTGGCGCACAAGGTGTGCCGAGTACCCAGCATGGTACCGCTTTCCAAGCTGCCAAGGAGACCAAGACAGTCCAGGTTGACCCCGAGTTCCCGGAGCGCGTGGCTATCATTGGCTCCGGGTTGGAGGAGAAATAGGAAAGCGCGCTCATCCACTTCCTCCGTGAGAATCGGGATGTGTTCGCCTGGACCAATGAAGATCTACCAGGAGTCCCGAGGGAGTTGGTTGAGCACTCTTTGCATGTGCGTCCTGACGCTAAGCCCGTGAAGCAGGCTATGCGCCGTTTCGGAGATGAGAGAAGGAAGGCCATCGGTGATCAGATCACCAAGCTGCTGATAAGTAACTTCATCATGGAAGTGCTGCATCCGGATTGGTTAGCCAACCCGGTCATGGTCGAGAAGAAAAAGGAAGATCCCAAGGCTGCCACTGCATGGCGCATGTGCGTCGACTACACTGACTTGAACAAGGCATGCCCCAAGGATCCTTTCCCGCTACCCCGCATCGATCAGGTGATCGATTCCACTGCTGGTTGTGAACTGTTGTCTTTCATAGATGCCTACTCTGGTTTCCACCAGATTGCACTCAACCCTGCTGATCAAATAAAGACTGCTTTCATTACCCCGTACGGGGCTTATTGCTATCGTGTCATGTGTTTTGGCTTGAGGAACGCGGGTGCAACCTATCAGAGATGCATGCAGAAATGCTTGCACGACCAGCTCGGCAAGAATGTGCAGGTGTACGTAGATGACATTGTCATCAAAACGAATAAAACACATACTCTGCTTGCCGACCTGGAGGAAACCTTTGCTAACCTACGCAAGTACAAAATGAAACTGAATCCGAGTAAGTGCACCTTTGGTGTACCGGCTGGAAAGCTACTCGGTTTTCTAGTTTCTAGTCGGGGCATTGAAGCCAATCCTTCTAAGATAAAAGCTATTGAGAGCATGTCTTTACCGAGATCACTGAAAGATGTGCAGAAATTCACGGGTTGTTTGGCATCTCTGAGCCGTTTTCTGGGCCGAATGGGCGAGAAGGCCTTGCCTCTGTACCAGCTGATGAAGAAAAGTGACAAGTTTGTCTGGACTCCGCAAGCGGACGTGGCATTCAACGAGCTGAAAGCAATGCTGGCTAGCGCTCCCGTCTTGGCTAGTCCGCTACCCAAGGAGCCTATGCTGCTGTACATTGCTGCGACTAACCGAGTAGTCAGCGTGGTGATAGTGGTGGAGCGAGAAGAAGAAGGCAAGAGTGTGCAGCGCCCAGTCTATTATCTCAGTGAAGTGCTGTCCAGTTCCAAGCAAAACTATCCGCACTACCAGAAGATGACATATGGTGTGTACCTGGGCGCCAGGAAGCTGAAACATTATTTCCAGGAGCATCCTATCACAGTTGTGAGCTCTGCCCCCATCTCGGATATCATGGGCAACAAGGAGGCAAGTGGCAGAGTAGCCAAGTGGGCGATTGAGCTAGCCGCGTACGCTCCCGCGTATGCGAGAAGAGAAGCAATCAAGTCTCAGGTCCTGGCAGAGTTTCTCGTGGACTGGGCCGAGATGCAGTATGAACCCCCTGCTCCAGTTTCCAACTATTGGAGGATGCATTTCGATGGCTCGAAGGTGAAGGAAGGCCTTGGTGCTGGTGTCGTGCTCACGTCACCCAAGCGAGATCAGCTCAAGTATGTGCTGCAGATTCATTTCAAGGCATCCAACAATGTAGCCGAGTATGAGGCAGTGGTGCATGGTTTGCGAGTAGCCAAGGAGGTTGGCGTGCAGCGCATTATATGCTATGGCGATTCAGATCTGGTGGTGCAGCAAGTCTCAGGGACCTGGGATGCTTTGGATGCCAACATGGCATCGTATCGTTTCTTGGTGCAGTCTATGACTGGGTTTTTCGAAGGTTGTGAGTTCCAGCACATTCACCGAGCAGAGAACGAAGCAGCAGACGAGCTATCCAAGTTGGGATCTTCTCGGCAGTCCATCCCGGCAGGGATTGCCTTGGAGCATTTGAGGAAGCCATCCATCAAGCCTTCCCCCAACTCGGAATCCATCTTTGTTCCTTCTTTGCCAAGTGAAGAATCTGACCCAATGGAGATTGACTGGGAGAGTGCTGCAGGGAACCCGGGGACTGCCGTCCTCTACTCGGGGACTGCCATTCCCTACTCGGGGACTGCCACTCCGTACTCGGGGACTGCCGTCCTCTACTCGGGGACTGCCACTCCTTACTCGGGGACTGCCACTCCGTACTCGGGGACTGCCGCCCTCAACCCAGAGGTTGTCGCATTCATTGAAGAAGTTCTCGCCAATCGGTCTGGGCTGCAAAGAAGCGCTCCTACTCCTCCTGTGCAACCGCAAGAGCCTGTCCCAATGGAACTGGACGAACCAGTGTTTCCCATACGGGAGACACCGAGTTGGGCTATGCCCATATTATCCTTCCTAAGGGACGACACTCTACCTGAAGATGAGGTGACTGCGAGGCAGATCCAGAGAAGGTCCAAGGGCTACACCATAGTCCGAGATGTGCTGCACAAGAGAAGTGCCACCGGCGTGCTGCAACGCTGTGTGAGCCCAGAAGAAGGAGAAGAAATTCTGGTGGAGATACACCAAGGAGAATGCGGGCACCACGCCTCTTCTCGGGCATTGGTCAAGAAAGCTTTTCGGCATGGCTTCTACTGGCTCACCGCACTGCAGCAAGCTGAAGACATTGTGAGGAAGTGCAATGGCTGCCAGATGTTCGCAAGTAAGATTCACATGCCTGCTTCCGAGTTGAAGACAATTCCTATCACATGGCCGTTTGCTGTTTGGTGCTTGGATATGATTGGCCCCTTCAAACCGGCTAAGGGCAACATGACACATATCTTGGTCATGGTGGACAAGTTCACCAAGTGGATTGAGGTGAAACCTATTCGGAAGTGCGATGGGGTCACAGCTGTGAAGTTCGTGAAGGATGTGATCATGAGATATGGCTACCCGCACAGTATCATCACCGACAACGGCACCAACTTTGCAGAGGGGGCAATGGTGCGATTCTGCAGAGATAAGCGTATCCGACTAGACGTTGCGTCAGTCGCGCACCCTGCCTCCAATGGGCAAGTTGAGAGAGCAAATGGAATGGTATTGGCAGGCATAAAGCCAAGGCTGATTGAGCCATTGCTGAAAACACCTGGGTGTTGGCTAGAAGAGTTGCCAGCAGTGTTGTGGAGTCTAAGGACTACCCCTAACCGGTCAACCGGCTACACGCCATTCTTCTTGGTATACGGGGCTGAGGCCGTGTTGCCAATAGACTTAGAGCATGACTCCCCCCGAGTAGCCCTCTACACTGAGGTGGAGGCGAGAGAAGCTCGAGAAGACGACGTTGACCTGCTTGAAGAAGCAAGAGAGCTGACTCTGTCACGTTCGGCTATCTACCAGCAAAACCTGCGGCGTTATCATAGCCGAAAGGTGAACCCAAGGGTTTTCCGAGAAGGAGACATGGTCCTTAGGCTGGTGCAGCGCACAGCCGGGATGCACAAGTTGTCTCCTCCTTGGGAAGGGCCTTTTATCGTGAGCAAAGCGCTGCACAATGATGCATACTACCTTGTAGATGTGCGCCCATCGCAGGCGAACAGGGCAGATAAAGCTGGAGAGGAAACCAAGCGCCCTTGGAATGTAGCTCTACTTCGTCGTTTTCATTCGTAAGCAAGGATGTGTATGTACCCTCTTATCCGAGTTGAAATTCTACTCTGCAATCTGAAATTGTTCTCGGGGACTGCCCTCGTCCAAAACTGCTCTAAGTGTTTTTACTCGGGTTGACCCTTTGTCTATTCGGTTGCTCCACTTCAGAACTCATAAGTGCATTGAGTACTGTGTTTAAACCTATATGCCAACTCTTCGACTCTGCTGCTGTCCGAAACCCGGCTTCATGGCAAGCAAGAGAACAAGCAAAAGGTCAATGAGCACACGAAAATCGCTAAGGAAGAAAGAGTGCAGGAACCGAGTAGATTGTTTGTTACTTTTGTTCCCTGTTTTCGTCTTCTCGGCTAAGTGGTGGGCTGCGTTACCATGATTGTTTCTAGCGGCTAAGAATTTGCAGCTCTACTCTTTGATTCTTGTGACTCGAATACCAAAAAAGCAACAAGTTGCGGGTAGAGCAGAGATGAAAAGATAGGGTGAATAAGGAAAGCAACTCGGGGACTCGCATGGAAACGCAACTCGGCATTGAGCCAGTGTTGCTCAAATTGATTAATTTCGAAATAAACAGAGAGGGGATAAAAACTGTGTAGCAAGCAAAACAAAGATAGTCTATTACATCTGCTCCCGGCATCCCGGGGATCTGATAAGTTTTCGAGTAAAAAGTTTGCAGGTAAAGTTATGTGGAGGTGGCAGTGTTGTCGGTACTAGGCATTGGCGGCTGCGTCTTCTGTGGTGGCCCTAGCTGCAGCATCTTCCTCGGCGCCAGCGTGGGTGGCATCCGCATCCGACTGGATGGTGGCGGACTCGTTCATCTCGACGTCCTGCTCGGTGGCTGCCGGGTCGGAAGTGGCCGTGGCCACCGAGATGGGCCCTGGAGCGGTAGAGGAACCGGAGGCTAGGCCGGGGGCGGGCATCGTGTCGTCAAGAGCGGCTCCTGAAGAGGTGCCGAAGTCGAGTGGGGCGGTCTCGATGTGCTCGGCCTCCTCATCGCTACTCGAGATGGCCGTGCCTTTCCCTTTCCCGGCACTGCTCCTGGGGGAATCGAAGAGGCCCTCCAAGTCGGACTCCGTGTCCTCATCTTCCTCCTCCTCGTCCTCCTCCACCTCGGTGTCGGGCTCGGGGGGGCCGTCGATGTAGATCTCCGTCTCAGCGCACTCCGCCACTCCATACGCGATCGATTTCCGCGTGGCCACGCAGCCGGAGTCCGTCTCCCACTTGGAGTTGTCGCGCTTCCCGCGGATGCGTTGCATGTCAAGATTCTCATACCAGGAGGCGATGCAAAGAAGCATCAAGTCCGCGCCTGCCCGAGCTCCGGAAGCACGCCACTTCTTCAACTCGGCCTTCACATTCTGCAGCTTGAGTGCGAGGCCCTGAATGGTTGTTGGCTCAGGTTCCTCAGGCCAGAAGAGCTTATGAAGCTCAAAGCCCACGCGCACGAGGTCAGAACCAACGGCGGCTAGGCGCTGGAACTGGCTTCGCATCACCAGCATGCTATCTTCAATTTCGGCCCTGGTGTCCTCTGGCTCGCCATTCGCAGCACGTGCTGCTTGGGCCTTGGCCAGAGCGGGCACGCAGGAAGAAATAATGGCAGGAAAGATTTCTGGGAAAGCAAGTAGGAAATTCAGAACCAGAGGAGAAGAGAACCGGGTAGAGGAAGAACCGAGAAGAAATTTGACCGAGAAGAGAAGGGTGCAGAGAAGAGAAAGCTTACTCTTAAGCTCGATGCGCAGCGCCTGCAGCTGGGTCTTCCAGGATTCTTCATTGGATATGTGCTTATCCTGGATCTGGCGCAGAGTATCCAACTGAGCAAAGTACCCAACATTGGATTTCTTCAATGTTTCGCACTCCAGCTCTAGGGCCTTGACCTTGGCTTTGAGGGTTGCCTCCGCTTTGGTCTTCTCGGCAATTACTCTGTCCTTCTCTTCACTAACTGTAACAGCATCCCGGAGTGCTTTCTGCAGCTGGAGTTGCAGCTGCTCCGTTTCCGTAGTGTGGTCCTTCACCAACTCAACAGCCTGGTCGGACAGCTGTTTCTGCACCTCTTCCGGCTTGACGCAGTCCTGGTGTTCCTCAACAAACAATTTGTGATCTTCTGAAAAGAGCAAGGCACGGTTAGCAGAGAAGCAAAGGAGATAGGCACAAGAATGATGCCGGGTAGACGGCTACTCACCTTCTAACTTCTTGATGGTGGCCTCGGCGTTCTCCACAAACGCACGGCACTTCTCGTGCTCCTCAGCCAAGTTCTTCAGGTTCTCTGCAGAATAGGAAAGGTTAGCGCAAAAGAAAGCAGACGCGGGCGTAAACAAGAAACGCAGTAACCGCATGGCTAAAAGCGTAGCTTTCACTTCAGCCAGTTGCTGAGTGCTGTCGTTGGCATTCTTGCTCGCAGCCTCCGCAGCTGCCTTCTCCTTCTCCAATGCAGCGATTCGCCTCCTAGCGATAGAGTGATTCCAGAGAAGCACGCGGTATAAGTTGGTCCGCTTCAGGACGCTATCCTGAGAAGCGAGAAGAAAACAAGTTAGACAGAGCAGAAAAGATTCAACCCGAGTAGGAGGCTACTCGGAGAGTATCCGCCTACTCGGCCAGAATCTCGGGGACTGGGTGATGGTAAAGAAGAATGAAGGCGAATAGAAGAGAAGAAAAATTCAACTCGGAGAAAGGCAAGCTGAGACTTACTGCATAAGCTTGCTCGATGTCCTCGGCGTTCTTGCGGTGCAGGAACATCTTGGCGGCGAGAGTGGCAGTCTCGGTGGAGACGGTCATGGGCTTGTATCCCAGATCCACTTTGTTCCACTCAACGCGCATGTGGTCAATTGTGCCGAGACCAAGACCGTGCCAGTTGTCCGTGCCGAGAACCTTGCTGTCCCATTTGGCGTCGATATAGCCAATGGTATCCAGCACCTGCTCAAGGCTCCGGGATTTTATCGTTGGATCTTGGACTCCCCGAGAAGCAATAGTGACGGACTGGTTCTGATTTGGATCTGGGGGAGGGGAGTTCCTGGCTACGGCCTTTCGTCCCCTCAGAAGGGCAAGCTGCTTGTCCTGGGGAGAGAAGCCAATTATGTTTTGCTGGCTAACCTTAACCATGTAATCCGGGAAGCAAGGTTGGCCAGCGGCGATGGCGGCGGCAGCGGTCGCAGTGGCAACCGGGCCGGATTCTCGAATCACCAGTGCTCCACCCGAGGCTGGCGGCGGCATTTGATTCTGATCTCTGGCCCGTTTCTTCGCCTTATCTTTTTCGGCTCTCTGCTTCTCGGGATCTTCGAGTTTCCTTCCCTCAGCTCTCGCCTTCGCCTTCTCGGCGGCTTCCTTCTCGGCTGCCTCTTTCTCGGCCTCGGCCTTCTCGGCGGTTTCCTTCTCGGCGGCCTCTTTTTCAGCCTCGGCCTTCTCGGCAGCTTCTTTCTCGGCTGCTCTTCTGTCAACTTCATCCCTCAGGGCATCTAGGGCCTGTTGCCTGGCTGGGTCCCGGTTCTGTGGCACTGAGGAGGAAACTAGCGGTGCGGTGCCTTGAACGGTTGGAGGCACCACGGAACCATCACCTTGCGCGGCATCGGGCTGGGCGCTAGTCGGTGCGGCGCCTGTGTGCGCGTCGCTCAATGGATAGGCGTCCGCCATGGTGGCATCCGTGGTGGTGACGTCCTCTACCCGCTGCTCGCCAGCGGGATTCTCTTGTGCGACAGCCCCGGTGGTGGGCTGCTCTTGCTCTGCGTCTGGCTGCTCGTGGGTGGCGGTGTTATGCATCTCCTGGTCCTGATCCTCATCGGCATTGCTGGCTGGAGGACAAGGCGCTCTGTCCTGATGAGCAGCAGTATCCTGTGCTGCTGACGACGCACGGTTCTGCTGTTCTGTTTCTGCTCCTTGGATGTTGGTGGCATCATCTTCCTCATCGTCGAGATTGATCAGAGGTACTGGTGCTTTGTTGGCTTGGTCGGGCGCAAGAACGGCATTCGCGTCCATGGCAGGGCTGCCAAGAAAGAAAGAATCAGAAATTAGAAGCAGATTGGGGAAAACAGCACGGCGCGAGAGGAGAGACGACCGAGAAGAAAACTTACGCAGTGGTGGAAGGGAGCTTTCGCCTTAATCTCTTCACGACTGTCTTGGTCGGTTTCGGCTTCTCGACTGGCTTCTTCTTCTTGGCTGGAGGCCCTTGGGCGTCACTGCCAGTCCGCTTGCGGGTGTTGGGGGCTGCGACGGACAGAGGTTTGACGACAAGGACCGCATCGTCCTCGTTCTCGTCTTCATCCTCATCCTCGTGCTCATCAGCAAAATCATCTGCGGATTCAGGAAAGAAAAGGAGCAAGTCAGAAACAGTAATCGGTGGGTTGGTGTCTTTTGAGAACAAGCAAAGCAAGTGCGCAATTACCTTCAGATTCATCCTCCGGCCAGTCGCGGAGAGATGATTCGGTCTCGCGTTTCTCTGTTGTTGGGGAGCGTGAGAGATTGATCTGATCCGCGGCCTCGAAGGAGGGCACATCGTCCTCCTCGCGATCGGCAGAGAAGTTGCCATCGAAGCGCTCGCAGCTTTCAATTTTCTGGCGAGTAAGGATCTGAAAGACAGAGAAGGGTCACAGATTAGCCGAGTATCGAGAAGGAATTCTACTCGGATAGGCGTGCAAACACGAAGCACACTAAGCCTAGGCGGCTCGCTGATTGTTTCTACCCGGATAGGCGTGCAAATACAAAGCATACGAGGCCTAAGCATGATTGTAGAGTATCCTACACAGAAATGCGTGCAGGCGCAAAGCACACTAAGCCTAAGAATCGTTCCCGAGTAGGCTACCCGACAAGGCGTGTAAGTACAAAACACATTAAGCCTGTGAGATTCGGCTAAGTATCCTACTCGGTGCAGAAGGCAACTGCTACTCGCGGCAAGAAGAAGAGCTATCTACTCGGAAAGCATATGCAAAAAACGGAATAAGGAGAACGTACCCGCTCAATCGGCTTCGTGCGGCTGTACGGGACGAACCCGTACTGCCAATGGTCGCTGAGGCTCGTCATCAAGATGGCCCTTGCGTGCCCGGGAACATCAATGTTGTCGATCTCGATGGTTGTCGTCCTGGTGCAGTCGCGGGGGCCTCCCATGTAGCACATGAGATGGCAGCGCTCCTGCAGAGGCAGCACTCGGCGCTGGATCCAGCAAGCCACCGGATCGTCATTCTTGAGGCCTTGCTCTATCAGCCAGCCAAGCCTGTTCTCTATCTCGACGGCGTTGTCATCGTTGGCGGGCTTCTCTTTCCAGTTCTTCTGAGTGGGAGCACGGAGGCTCCAGGCGGGAAGGTTGATCCTGTCGTGTACCTGGGCTCCTTCAGCGGCGGGGATGTTCTTGACATAGAAGAACGTCTTCTGCCACAGTCGAACGGAGTCCAGCCCCTTGATACGAGGGTGGTTCGTCCCGGTCCGCTGTATCATCATGGCGCAGCCGGTGTCGGTTGCGCGGCCGGCCACGCCCGCGCTGTCCTTCTTCCCGACAGTCTGCTGGCGGAGGTGGAAGTACCTCAGCCAGGTCTCCGACGTCGGGTGGATGCCGAGGAAGGCCTCGCACACCACGGCGTGGTAGGCGAGGAAGACGACGGCGTTCGGCGGCAGATGATGCATCTGGAGGCCGAAGTGGTCGAGAAATTTACGGAGGAACTCGGAGGCCGGCAGTCCGAAGCCGCGCTCGAAGTGCGACATGAAGACGACGCGCTCACCCTCCCGCGGAGTTGGCACGACTTCATTGTCAGGCGCCCGTCACTCCACGCCGGGAGGAACTCGCCTGGTATTAACGAGCCAGGCGAAGTCCTCACTGGTGACGATTGAGCCCGCCCAGCCGGCTTTGGCCATTGTTGCGGGTAGGAGGAGTGGAAGAAATTGGACGGAGTGGTTAGGCGAATTGAGTCCGCGACGGCGCGAGAGCTTGCGCGGCGGCGGAGAGCTCGGTGGCGGAGGAAAGCAGAGGACGAAAGAGGAATAGTGCAAGGGAAGGGGAAAAGGAAGTTACCGGCGGGGGTATTTATACCCTCTCCGCGATTTTACCGTTACCGTCGGCGTAGTGGGATCAATCGTGGCCATGATTGCTGTGTGGTGGGGCCTGTGGCCGAATAGAAACGCACGGAAGCGCGGAACGCGCGCGTAACGGCCACAGTAGATCCCACGATCAGATCGTGGCCTATTATTACGATTGATGGGACATAACGAGCCGGTGGGCCCGCCCCGTGAAAACTGGGCGCGTGGCACGATGTGTCGTGGGCAGCGAAACGACAGGGTCGTGGATGCTTGACACGCGTCCGGCTGCGGCACGGACGGCTGGATGGTACTCTGCGCCGCAACGGCTCAATTCAAGAAAATTCTCTAAGTCTTTTTACTCGGCTACAGAGTAGAAAGCAAGTGCTACTCGGAAGACAAGAGACAGAAGATACTTGTCAGAGTGCTACTCGGAGGCCGTTTACTCGACATCTTGAGGTTCAAGGACTATGAGGCAAAAATTGGTTTTAAGCTGGCAGAGCCTAGTGAACGAGTTCGCAAGACTCAACCAGCTTCGGGGACTGCTGTCGGGGGGTTACCCCCGAGTAGGGTAAAGGCAAGTGGTAAAGGCGGCTTACAGAAGAGAGGTTTGGTCGAGTAGCCGACTACCTGGTACTCGCTACCCGGTCGACTGCTACTCGGTCTCACCTCAAGATGACCAGAAGGAGATATCAATCAAGTTCTATCCTTTCGAGTAGAAGAGTTGGCCCGAGTACAATTGGCGGGAACAATTGGCGGGAACCTACTCGGGCCAGAAAGTCAAAGGAGCCGTTCTGACACAGGATCCCGCGTATCCTGGGTCCGTACTTGGCAGCATTCGAACTACTGTTCATCTGGGACCGGCCTGCCTGACAGTGACAGCATGGAAGCAGGCCGTGGCAGGATAAGGGGGGCCTACTCTGTGCCTAGGTACAGTGATACCAGTCTGTCCCCTAGTTTTGCCCAACGACTTTCCAGATAAAGCCAAGGTTAGGAACCAAAGCTGTCAGCGGGAACCCGGAAGAAGGACGGTGTGCACACTATGTCGACACTTGTCCATGTTTGGACGTATCCGGCTGGGCACCAGGTATATAAGGTGCCCCGCCGCCTCCTGCGTGAGGATCGAACACATGCACACACTGAACCCTAGAAACCCTAAGTTCTTGACCTAGCTCTACTCGGAGAGAGGAGAGTGGCTACTCGGTAGCGATACTCTTTGTACTGTGGCTACTCGGAGAAACATCATAATACATACAGAGAGGCAGGAGTAGGGGTTTTACCTCCTCACGAGGGCCCTGAACCTGGGTAGATCGTGTTGTTTGCAGTGTATTGTTCTTACCTCACGCGGCTACTCGTCGCGTGATCCCTCCCCGGACACCTCCAGCGTCCTTCGTCCCCACATCTTTAGCCATCCCATGGCATCTGCCGTGACACCACCACGACAGTGTGCCTTGCTGCTAAAGAAATTGAATCATTCCATAGTGAGCTATGCAAAGTCTAGCAATTTTTTGAGCCATAGTTCATGCATTTCCTAATCTGTAGAAATTATGTGTTGGAGCTGTTACGTACCATCAGAAACAACTTCCGAACAACTTGAACAAAGTCAACTCAAAGTTGTTCCTACAGGTCCAATAGCAGCAAAATGGATTCGAGCTCAGGCCTTGCTGCCTCCAAATCTTCCATCTCGTCAACATCAATTATCTATAGCACCAAGCAGCTATATAAACGACGAATTGCGGAGTAGCAAACGGAAACACGTACTGAATCACCTTCTTCTCCGGCTTGCCGGTGTTCTCTGAGAATAGATGACTCTTGGTGCTTGTGTCCCTTCAATTACAACCAAAACTCAGTAACACTCATCATACAATAAGAAAAAGGCCAAAGCGAAGCAGACTAAAAACAGAACTCTTTTCAAAGAGATCTCCCAGAGGAGATTCCAGTTCAACAGAACAAACATCTTCGGGACAATCAACATCTGATGGCTTATCTTCCCCTGGCATAACAAAGAAACTGAAGTCAGGAAGATCCCCGACGAACCATACTGCCAAACAATCTAGCAAACATTTACAGACCAAAACGGACAAAGGAGGTGTGGCCCGTAAGGCCACACCGGCAGATGTGGGGCCACCGACAGTCTTCTCTGAAGCATCCTCAGAACCTTCAGAATGAGAATCAATAAGAAAATACTCCCTCCGTGTCAAAATATAAGATGCTTTAGCATTTTCTAGACAAAACGTATCTTGACATGGTTTAGTGTATAGATTCATATGCATCTTACACTAAAACATGTCTAGGTACATGTTGTCTAGCAAATGCTAAAATATCTTACATTTTGATACAGAGGGAGTAGAAAATAAGGCAATGCGCAGAACAAAGAGACGGAAAACAGACTCTGTACCGCCGCGAGCCTCATGCACGACCGGGCTCGAAACAGAATGGGTCGAGGCAGCAGGCTTGTCCTTGCCGGCATCAGCCGAAGCAGCACCAGCCAAAGCGTCTAGCCCAACGAAATAGAACTCCCTTTAGGGTAGAACTTCAAGACCTGGAAGCAAATCTCCTCACTCCGAAATGAACACCGAGACACGCTAACCAGTGGGAACCAGCCTACCGACGCAGCATTAGAAGTCACGATGGTTTAAGCTGGCTCGCAAGACATCCCTGCTAAACTAATTCCACACAGCTTGATAGAGAAAAAACACTCAAGAAAGGCACACAAAGTACCTGTCACGCAGAGTAACAATCTCAGGAATATCCATATTGATGAGGAATATCCATATTGATGCAGACCTGTGATCCAAAGCTAGCAGAAAGCTCGAGCATAGGTGCATCAGACGAATAGAAAAGTACGACATGCATTAGCCAAGCAACAGAACAACGCTCCAGCATATAGAGAAACATGAAAACAGGAAAATAATAGAACATCCAATCTTACAGTCTTGCTTCTTATTGGTGCGGCCCATAATCATCGCAACCACATGCTCGAACTAATGTCTATCAGCTGCTTTGAAACAACTGCCTCAGCATTACTGCCCCATAATGCAGCAGTAGACGTCTACCTGTGCGGAAAAGGAACTATCAAAAACCAAAAGACCAGGAGCGGAAAAAAACACAAAAAAATGATGGCCGACCGTTATCCGTAAGTCGTAGAGTCCGCTTCTGAGTGGGACGGCCCTTTACGTCGATAGTCACAACTGGAGATACGCGGGTCACTATCCCAATCACATATGTGAACAATAGAATAGTAAGACAATTATGAAATCAGAAACTTTTCTTCAAAAAAATACAAACCGGTGCATTCAGTCAAAGCTAGTAGAGGCGGATTACCTGCAAGATAGGTCCTATCAGTAACGTTTGCAAGTATGCTTTGAAACGAACGCAGCTTGTAGGCATAGCGGGGTAGGCTCTCAGGGATAGGCGTGATTTCCGTTATCCCTGTCCATCTAGTAAGCCATGCCTCAAAAGGATGATCAACAACACGGTATGTATTCCTCTTGCCTTCTTAATCTCCAAATAGTGCAGATAGTATGCATGGACTTCCAACAATATTCCACCAAACTTCTCCATATGAACCTTCGCGATTGAGCCCTCCATACCGCAGCCCTGAAGCCACAATAAATAGGCTAGCCAGTCAAATGGAAAACATTGTAAAGCAGCAGGAAAAGCAAAAAAGAAACTGCTAAAACCAGGAAGCAAGACATCTAAATAAACTTTAGAAAGAAGGAAGACAGGCACACTGAAACATAAGCGAAAAATACACCTTCTCATCGAGCATCACAAACTAAAATCCGACAAACTCGTTATTCTTGTTTGCGTTCAGATTTCCCATGTCCTTGCAATCCTAACACGCACACGCCATGACTGCGTATTGGAATCCATGCCCAAAGCAAAGAGTACGCCATCTACATGCATAAAGAACAAAAATGTTACCGGGCAAGCAGGAAGCACAATAATCCTACAAAGAACATGAGAAGGGTCGGCAGCAGCCGAAGGTCATAGACAACAACAAACAGACACAAAACATCTAGCACATCCATATATCTGAGGCAAAAGGAAGCACAAGGCACATGTAGAACAAAAGACTACATCACACGAAGGCCAGCAAAATGCAGCACAAAGCTGATAAAACCCTAGCAAAAGCAGAAGTAAAATACACCTAGCCCAAAGTATCCGTTATTTTATTCAGGTATTTTTCTTGGCATAAATACTTACAGTTCTTAAGCTCTCCACGGGATATAACAACCGACATAAGTGAGAGGAGAGATCAGCCATCTTTTTATGACTTGTGTCGTCGGTAGTGTTGATGTATATTTCTTTACTGGCATGGTGCTCAAACACTATCTCCTAGGATGGGATGGAACCAAGGGAAAAGGGCCCTTCTCAGGTTTCTGAGGAAAAAAGGGCGCTGGTTTCGAACCTAAAGACCCAGAAATGTGATGATGAGTACTTAAATGTAGTTGGCTACTTGCCCTTATGCACAAAACAAAAACATATTACTCAAAAGAGTGTCACAAATAAGTGTTCTATTGGACATTTACGGTTACCAAATGATAATTTTCGCCATCACCTCCTATCGTTATGATACTAAAACATTTTCTAGCAGAAACTTAATAAATGTTCGTCGAAAAATTGTCAATAGAATTTAAAATTGTTCTTCTACGCACATCCTATGATATACACTACCCAATTCTAACTCGAGAACATTACGGAGTTTAATATAGGTCACACGGTTCTCTACTTCGCAAGGGGAAAATGCGGACATAGTTAGCCATAACTGAACCTTGAATCTAAATTACACACCATTATACATTTCGCTGCTCATATTCCTCTTCTGGTTCATGGTAAACTATGCATATAAGGCTCTGGCATCCTATAATTGATCCTAATACAAAATAACCTACCATACCAGTACACAATCAACAACCTTTTTTTCTCTGTTGCATACAAATCGTTTCCAACTGAATCAGATTTTTTCTGACAAGAGCTAATCCAAAACCTAAGCACAACAAAAAAATATCGAAACATGAGGATCAAGAGAATATGCAAGAAAAGAAAGGCAAAAAAGGAAAAAAATTAAATTCATGAAAAACACAAATTCAAAACATCCTTATTTTGACCGTCAATTCATATCAGCTGGAGGTACTCATCACTTCTCCTGAAAAAGAAAAACCTCAAGCAGACTCTTTCAGATGTACTCCAAGCATATAGGCAACCATATGGTATGAGGAAAACCATCTGCTCCAACCAGGCAGCCCTGTAATCTTCGGTGGGTCTGCTGGAAATGCATCGTCCTCCAATGCATCAAGCAAATGACCAAAAAAAGCAATCACAGCCAAGTCGACAACGCACACCAAATCTAGCCACCCCAAATGGCCATACAAATCGTAGATAAAAAAACATACTACCTCCAATCCCAATTAATGGACGCAAGATTAAGAATGGATTAGGCAAAACTTTGCCTAACCATCCGCCCATTAAATCGGATCGGAGGGAGTAAAAAATTCGGAGACTAACACTCACCTACGGACTCTTCCAGGATCAGCATGAAGTGGATTCAACAAATCCATGGCAAATCAATCACCGTGCGGGAGGATATGGGCAGGGCCTCCACCGGCTACTTCTCCAGGGGCGGGGAGAACATCTTAGGCGCGGACCCCTCCTACACACCTCCGTCCTCGGCACTGCCAATGTCTCCCTTGACCATGTCGCCGCGACGTCCCTCTGTGGACGGCGTCTGACACCGCCTAGTACAACTCCGGCCACGGTCAGGACCCCGCCCCCTCGTTTTGTCGGACTCAGCGGCTCCCTGACCTTCAGCCTCGACGGAATCTGCCAGCGACGTCAGCGGCAAGGGGGGATGTGGATGGTGAGAGAGGAGGGGGCGATAGTGGTATCGGTGGGTCTTGGTCATGAAGCCTCGCTCGATACCCAGCATACACAAAAGGCCAACGCGTGGCCAAGCCCGCCGCCCTGCTCGAGAGTTGAGGCGCACGCGCGCGTCTGAGACGGTCGCGCAGCCGCACCAGCGCCCACCAAACCGAAAGAGAAAAGGCGAGTAGCCGCACCCCCACCCACCACCCAGAGCCACGAGCAGCAGAAGGGGATCAGCGACGGCGGGTAATCGCCGGAGGCAAGGATGAAGAAACTGAATCTAGACCCTCACCTCGCCTGTGGCACGGAGAAAAAGAGGCGAAACCCCCCAGACGCAAAGAAAAGTCACTGCGGCACCGACGGGCTGGCCTATGACACTATGGGCCCACGAGGAAAATGCCAAAAAAAGGGCAAAACGCCGGGCCCTGTCCGCCCCCACACCGCTACCGCAACCACACGTGCCGACCACAGCACACACGCCAGCTCAGTACGAAACGGTGCGACACAGCTAGCCAGGTAAACATCCACGCGACACGCACCCAGGCGAGAGACAGGCGACCAGGCAAGAGGGCCCACATGCAGGGACAGTACAAACGGCAGAATCGCTGGGAGGGCTCCCAGCCCATGGAGCTTACAGCTAAAAGGTATTAGCTAGGTGGCTCTCCAAGGGTTTTTCTACTCGCGTGTCGTCAGCAACAATGCTGACCCGGAGGTTTTGGGGGACCCGCGCGTTGACTGCTTGACCCGGAGAAGCACACGCAAAGACCCCACCAGCAACTCTTTTCTTTGGCTGGCACCACCAATTGAGATTTTTTTGGACCGTCGAAACTGTGTCCAGAAATTTGGTGGGTGTCGTCCACAACAGTGACCCCCCCTCCCCCCCTCCCCAAACGCTGACCCCAAAACGATGATCCGATTAAACAGTTGAAGATAACTGGTTATCAAAAAAAAATGGAAACCGCATATATATCCGGCAACAACACACGGCGATCAAATGAAAATCTTGGCCAACAAAAATCTGGCCATACAACAAATATCGCCTTGTCCAACGTAAGTCCGGCCATCAAAAGGGCGCCACAATTACTCTCGGTGCATGCAATTTCGGTGCTCGATTATCTCTCGCCCTCCTCTTCTTCCTCTCCGACCTCCTCTTCTTTCTCAGCCTCCGCTAAAGCCACCTCGGCCGCCACCCTCCCTGCTCTTGCCGTCATGATGCGTCGCCTTTCAGCCTGGAAGTAGGCCTTTTGATTGGGGTTCATGCCAGCCGAGTTGGTTGACATGATCGAGCGCTCTTCGGCCTTCTCCGCGGCTTTCGCTTTCTCCGAGGCCAAAGCAGGTGTTCCACCTGTTTTCCATATCGGCGTGCATCTTCTACTTGCTCGTCGTCGATGTGGCCACCTCCTGGATGTACACCGCCATGGCATCTTGGATGCCGACCGCCGCTGCCATCTTCTTTCTAGCCTTTGCCTTCTTGGCCCCAATAGGCCGTTCGACGCTTCTCCCCAGCACCTTGATTTCATCCACGTCGCCCCCCCTTTGTCGGCCGAGTGAGCCGTCAAGTCTTCCACTTTGGGAAGTTTTGAATTTTACTCCAAACATTTATGAACTTGAAAGGCTTCTTGCCATCCATGTTTAGGCCAGACATCTTGTAAGCATCCGTCATCTACACAAAGGTCGGTGTCATAATAAGCAAAGAAATAAGCGAAAAGGGCATGCAGACTTGTCAATCTCGGCGTCATAATGGGTTTCTTACTTTCATCATGTTGTTCTTGCCACTCTCGTCCATCATATTGACTTACTCATGGCAGCCATGAAACTTGTTGCAAAGCCCTTGCAGAATAGCCCACCGGTTCTCAATTCCTTTCGCATTGCGACCGGGAAGGTAGCCGTGCTTTTGGTATGCCTTTCTTTCGCTAAAGTTTTTGAAAATACGCTTCAAATACGCCTCACATGTTTGTTGTGCGCCTTGGCCAGCGTCATGGATCACAAACATCCATGATTCGACCAACAGTTCATCCTCCAAGACAGACCACTCTTGTCTCGGCATCCCGGCTTCTTGATGGTCCGGTTGGTCTCTACATCATGGACATCGTCTTCACCCATGGCGGTATCCTCGTCATGGACATCGCCGTAGGCCTGGCCAGCATTACCTTGCCCGAATTGATCGGCGTCATAGTAGCCGGTCGAGTTGCGGATATGGAATGCACCGCCTCCTATTAAACACTTTCAATCAACACATAATTCACCTGCCCAGCCGGCCTCTCACACACGCACAACGGCAGCAATAAATTCGACCAACAATTAATGCAACAAATATAGATTTGAATAACATTTAATGCACATCATCTGACAGCGTCGTTTGGTCGATCATCTTGGCGCCTTGTTCGCCGAAGAGATCACGATGAGGACATCCCTAGATGTTCACCAATACATACACACAATGATGCTGTTTTCCAAGATAATAATGATGGAGTGATACTTGGACCAATGACAAGATCAAGAACCAAGTTATTAGAGAAACATGTAAACTCACTCTTATTAGATTATGATGTTTGTGTTTTTGAGAATTTTATACTACCTAAATCTATGTATTTATGTATGATCAGGGTTATTGATAAAACAAACATTCGTGGAGGAGAGGAGCATGGAGTCATGGCGCCATACAAGGAGGATGATCACATGGAACCCAAGGGAGGAGAAGCACACAAGGAGACTGATCACATGTACCCGATGGAGGAGAGACAAAGAGAGGGAACACAACATCATGTTGATGCGCCTAAGGGGAAGATCTACCAAGAGTAGGAAAGTACATGCGTATCCTAAGATGGCCGAACCCAACATGGGTCGGTTTGTATCCAAGTCGAGTCCAAATAGAGTCCAATCCGAAACATCATGGTTGTGGTATGCCATACCCTTGGACGCACCACTACCCCTCTTAAATAGCTAGCCAATGTGAGTTGATAGATCAGAGTACGTTAAAAATAAACCTTAGATTTCTAGATTGACTTGCTTGTAAGCATTCATCTTGAATTGATACTGTTTTGCAAATTATGCATGTTATCAGCTGTCCCATTGGGAATAAGAAGATACAAGACCACTTCGTAGTCAGTGACTACTTTGTGCAAGAGTGTGTAGTTGAGAATATCCAAAGCGATTCATTCTTGTTGCGTTGGCATCAAGGATTGTCCAGGAGATTTCAGTGAGGCACTAGTTATCTTATCATCCACCAAAATTTGAGTTTCTCATAGACAAGATCGTGCCACCCATATCATCTTGGTACCAGATTTACAGGTTTACTCGGTGAGAAAATTTTATCCCCTAGATTCGTTTTTGTTTTCTACCTATCCAGAAAAAGCCACACAAAAATAGTGAGTTTCGATTTTGCCATAGCCTAGATCAACACCAATTGCTTCTACTAGTTGTTGTTTTCTGTTGATCTGTGTTCCTGTTTTTCATTTTTAGTTTTTGTATAATTAGGTTAGGGTTCCTCTAGTTCATATATATCAAAAATTTCTCCACATAAATATTTGTTATTCGTGTTATGACCTCGGGAATACAGACCTAGTAGCATTGGTAAGTTGTTTCCTACTCGAGTTCTCCCTTTACTCCTAGTCCTACAAAGAAGCCATGAGTTTTAATGTAATCATCTCTTTTTTTCTACCTTGGAGAAGTGTTCTTGGTTGCTTCGGATTCATCTAGGGCTGCCACGAAAGTTTCAACAAATTTGGCCGTTTGGTTCTACTCCTAATCGGATTCCAATCCGATCGCTGCCCGATAGTGTATTGACGTGTTTTCTGCCGCTCGCTAGTTCCATTCCTACTCGGATTTGAGTTCCTGCCCGACGCCGTTTTGATAAATTCGCTGCCGCGCCCATAGCTGCCACATACCCGCACACATTGAGCCCCTGCCGTGGCACCGTTTTTGCTAGTTTTCTGACGTGCCCTAGTGCTGCCGCCGTGGCATCGTTTTCGACGGTTTAGCTGCCGCCACAACACAACTTTGTGTTGTTGTCTGCCGTGAGTTCTACTGGCTGTTTTATTTTGTTATTTCCCTGTTTCTCTTTAGGGTTCCTTTTCTGATCTTTGTTAAGCCTAGCCACAACCATTCTACAGCACAATATTTAGGAACCTACCCAAAGACTAGCTGTTTTATTAATCTTACATGCTGCTCAGTTGATCATACTTGTGTCATATTTCCTGTTTTCATTACTTGTTGCTCCTAGTTGATACATTAGACATACAAAATTATTAAAAAAACTAAAAGAGAAAAGTATAAAAAAAGAAAAAAAAAAGAGAAAACAGGAAAATAGAAAAGAGGCCGGAATACATTTGTTTTCACTTGTGGAGCTTGAGACATTTACTCGATGAGTTTGAGACACTCTATTAAGCAATCTTGTACCAGTTTTCAATTGAGCTTTTTCTAGTGTCTTTCTTGTGCTTTCAAAAAATTCATCCATATAGTTGGTAGCCACAATTGTCTCCAAGAGTGTGTGTGTGTTTCCTAGTGAAATTTTTATCACATGAGAAAACAAATAGGAGTTGTTATTTTGGTGTTTTTAGGTATCCCAACCAAGCCCCACCATATACCCTATGTTGTCTTGTGATACTTGAGATCCCTGGTTATTCTCTTCTCACATTTGGTACATTTAGTCATTGCTACTTGGTTGGTAAGTATTTATATTTACTTTGGAACGGTAAGATACACCTTTTGCGCTGTTTTGAGTGAGTTATGAGAGAACACCACTACCAATATTTGTTCTGTTTCACTAACATATTAATCATGTAGTCTTCTTGTGATTTGATGTGCGGACAAAGAAGAATCCTGAGGAGGTGGTCTAGTGGAATGAGTATGAAGCATTGAGAGATGTCTTGACAAAAAGGATGGAATCCAAGATAAAGAAATATGATGACACTTTGAGAATGGAATTAAGGGACATGGATCTGAAAATAGAAGTTGCTGGTACTGAAGAATATGTTGATGTTTTGGAAGAATCTGTGAAAAACTTGAGAAGGCAGATTCCTAATTTGGCTGCTGTAGTGCAACAACAAAGATTTCCTCCAAATATTAATCCCAATGCTAATGATGGTGCTGATTTGGATGGTGGCCTAGGCAATACCTTTAATGGTCGTGGAGAAGAGTGCAAGCACCCAAAAACAATAGGGAAGAGGATGGTTTAGGAAAACCAAAATTTTCTATACCTACTCTCAGTTTTCATACTGATGATGTGGAATATTTGATGCGGGAGCTGAAAATTGAGAAGCTATGGAGATTGCATGACTGTACTAAGGATAGAAATATCAAGCTTGTATCTTCTGTATTTGATGGCTATGCTCTCTTTTGGTGGGATAGTATTACACGATTGAGGGAAGAAAATGGTGATCCATAAATTGTCACATGGAGAGTAATGAAGCAAGTATATTAAGGGATAGATTTGTACCCAAGAATTATATTTGAACTCTCTATGATAAATTACAGCAATTGAAGCAAGGTTCCTTGTCAGTGGATGCTTATTTTAGGGAGCTGGAGCTGATTCTACAAAGGGATTGAGTTAGAGAGAAGCCAGAACATACTATGCAACGCTTTCCCTTAGGTTAGCAATTCAAAATTAAGAGCATTATGAGACATGTGCAATATAATGACATTCAGCTGTTACATCAAACTAGAGAGGCTGAGAAATAATTGGCCGATGAGGCTAAGATGAGTGCTAGGAGAAGTTTTACTCCTAAAAATTATGTTATTTCATCACCAACACCACAAGCATCTCAATTTCGTGGTACTACACCATCCAAAACCGAGACTAGTAATTCTAATGCAAAGAAAACTTCACAACCAACAACAAGTGCAAGTGGTTCTTGAGGTTTGGAAACATTATTTGTGGCCAACAGAATTTATCATACATTCTGATCATGAAGCTTGTAAATCTCTAAAGAGCCAATCTAATCTTAATAAGAGACATGCTAAATAGGTTGAATTCACCGAGTCTTTCCCATACATCATTAAACATAAGAAAGGACCGATAATGTAGTTGCTGATGCTCTATCTAGGAAAAAACATGCTATTAACAAAATTAGATGTGCGAGTTCCTGGTTTAGAGAGTTTACGTGAATTATATGCTAATGATACTAAGTTTTCTATGCCTTTTGTTGAGTGTAATAATGTAAAAGCATGGGATAAATTTCATAATCACGATGGATTTTTGTTTAGATCTAACAAATTATGTGTTTCTGGGTCGTCTTTGCGTTTGTTATTGTTGCAGGATTCACATAGTGGTGGATTGATGGGACACTTTGGACATGAGGAAACATTTCTTATGTCAGCTGATAACTTCTATTGGGCACAAATGAGGCGTGATATGCACAGGTTTGTGCAGCATTGCATTACTTGCAACAAAGAAAAATCAAAATTCAAGCCTCATGGTTTGTATACTCCTCTTCTTGCACCTACTACACCATGGGAAGATATTAGTATGTGTGCAAAGATTACCGAGGACTAAAAGAGAACATGATTCTATACTTGTGGAAGTGGATAGATTCCCTAAGATTCACGTTTTATTGCATGCGACAAGAGCGACGATGCGTCACATATTGCAATTTGTTTTTCAGGGACATAGTGAGATTGCATGGAGTACCCAGGACTATTTTTTATCTCCATGTGAAGTTCATGAGCTATTTTGGGAACACGCTATGGGGGAAGCTAGGAACACAGCTGCTGTTTTCAACTACTTGTCACCCCCAAACTAATGGCCAAACAGAGGTGGTGAATGACACATTATCAACATTGTTGCGAGCCATGATCAAGAAAACTCTACGGGGTTTGGAGGATTGTTTGCCACATGTTGAGTTTTCATATAACTCAGCTATCCCTGTTTGAAGTGGTGTGTGGTTTCAAACCCATTACTCCACTTGATTTTCTGTCGCTTCCTATACATGAGAATACATGAGAAGACCAAGATTGCAATTGAGAAGAAGGGACAACATGTTGCTGAGTGTGTTAACAAGAAAAGAAAGGAGGTGATATTTGGGGCCGGTAACATGGTGTGGGTGCATTTTTAAAACGATAGATTCCCAACATTTAGCAAGTCTAAGTTGATGCCACGTGGTGCTGGTCCATACAAAGTTCTTGGCTAAAATAATGACAATGCATACAAGATAGATCTTCCAGCTGATGAGTTTGGTGTGAATAATTCATTCAATGTTGCTGATTTGACACCATACTCTCGAGATGACCTTGATGTGTCGAGGACGACACCTTTTCAAGGGGCGACGGCGGGGGGGGGGGGGGATGATGGGGACATCCCTAGCTCTTCACCAATACATACACATGATCATTTTGTTTTTCAAGATAATAATATGGAGTGAGACTTGGACCAATGAAAAGATCAACAACCAAGTTATTAGAGCAACACGTGAACTCACTCTTATTAGATTATGATGTTTGTGTTTCTGAGAATTTTATACTACCTAAATCTATGCATTTATGTATGATCAGGGTTATTGATAGCACAAGCATTCTTGCAGGAGAGGATCATGGAGTCATGGCGCCATATAAGGAGGATGATCACATGGAACCCAAGGGAGAAGAAGCACACAAGGAGAATGATCACATTTATCCGAGGGAGGAGAGACAAAGAGAGGGCACACAACATCATGTTGATGCAGATAAGGGGCAATAGTAGGAAAGGACCTATGTGTCCTAAGATGTCTAATACGTCATAAACGTATCCCTAATTTTTGATGCTCCATGATGATATTATGCCAATTTCTACATGTTTTCTCCCTTCTTTATGTCATTTTTATCGATTTTCTGGACTAACCTATTGACAAGATGCCACATAGCTGGTTCCCTTTTTTTTGTTGCTGTTTTTAGTTTCAGAAAAGTTGTTCTGAAAATATTCTCGGAATTGGAAAGTTCGAAGCCTCGAAGTCCTATTTCCCCCAGAAGCATCCATAAGACCGAAGTTGAGATGAAGAGGGGCTTCAGGAGGCCCACACCATGGAGTGGCGCCCCCCTTGGCCGCGCCAGGGGGTGGTGTGGGGCCCCTGGACCTCCATCGCCTCTGCCCTTTCGCCTATTTAATCCCCCTAGATGGAAAACCCTAGACACCTGATCAAAATCCCCGAAAAAGTTCCGCAGCCGCCGTTACCGTCAACCCTAGATCAGGGGGTTCTAAAGCTGTTTCCGGCACCCTACCGGAGAGGAAATCATCACCGTAGGCTTCTACATCACCATGCCTTCCTCTGGAGTGATGCGTGAGTAGTTCATCCTTGGACTACAGGTTCATAGCTGTAGCTAGATGGTTGTCTTGTCCTCATATGCCTTCATATTTAGATCTCGTGAGCGGCCTATCATGATCGAGATTGATCTTATGTAATTCTATATGTTGTGTTTGCTGGGATCCGATGAATATTGAATTTATGCCAAGTTGATTATAGTCTTTATTTTCTTATGCTATTTGTGATCTTGCATGCTTACCGTTGCTAGTGGTTACTCTGGCCAAGTAGTTGCTAGTGACTCCAAGAGGGAGTATTTATGCTCGATAGTGAGTTCATGCCTCCTTTTCTCCTTGCTCGAGTGACAGAAACGTGAAGGGGAAGGATGTGTTGTTGCCATTAGGGTGAAAACAACGGTGAGAGTGCCCGCGTGCATAATCATTGCTTACAATACACACTTTGTTTAATGTAATTATCTGTTGCTTGCAACTTAATACCTAAGGGGGTTCGGATGATAACCTGAGGGTGGATTATTAGTCATACATGCCGATGGATGTCGGTCAATGTATCTTGTTGTAATGCGTACTAAATATCATAGTAATCTTCATGTCATATTGTGCACTACGGTGCAACCTCTATTTGTCAATTGCCCAGCTGTAATTTGTTCACTCAGCATGCTATGTTTTATGGACAGACACCAGAAGGGAAACTATGAAACCCTGTCCATTTTTCCACATTGTTAAACAAACCACAACAATTTCCTACTTTCTTTACTTATTGCAAGCATACATTATTTTCCACACTCTACGTCTAATCTTTGTTTTCAGCAAAACCGGTGAGATTGACAACCTCACTGTAGCGTTGGGGCAAAATATTTTGGTTGCGTTGTGTGCATGTTCCACGTTGTTGCTGACACCGGTGAAGCGCCAGCACCACCGGCAGTGGCATCAACCTTCCGAAGGTCCTCTTTCTCCTACTGGAATTATAACCCTGGTTCTTAACTGAGGGTAAAACTTCTACCGATGTGCTCATCATACCCTCCTCTTGGGGTTCCCAACAAAGTGCATCAAGGATTTTTCTGGCGCCGTTGCCGGGGAGAAGGAAGTATTTTGGCAAGGGGAGTCTCTCACTCTCAACCTCTTTATTTTGTTTATTGTCTTGTTTTTATTTTTGTCTTGTTTTTCTTCTCTACATTAAAACACACAAAAATAGTTCTTATTCTAGTTGTAATTTTTGCTATATCATGCTTGCTATCAATGTTTGATGTCTTTGAAACTAGATCTTTTAGGCAAGGTGGGTTCACGGATGAACAACAAAAGCATTATAAGGAACTCCGCTTGTCACAAAAAGGGATACGCTTATGGGACAAAATTAATAAGTTGCATGACTATGCTAAAAACTTGTGCTCTACTTATAATGTTACTTATTGCTTTGATAAATCTTGTTGCTGAGGAGGTGTAAACACCTCCCTTTTCAATGTGAGTATAATCATAATGTTACCATATCTTCTTATGTTAAGGGAAATTATGAATTATATGATGTGGAACAAATTGAAAAAATTTATTGCTCGGAAGGATGCATTTGAAATGATCTATTTGCTTGAAAGTATTAATGATGCACCTTATAAACATGATATTTATGCTACACTTGAATATTACTCTGATAATTACAAGGATTGTAATTACTACATAATGGATTATCTTAATAGATTCTCTCCCCCAAAGGGAGAGACTAATGCCTTGCAGGAAACTATGGAAGAAGAAATTGCTGCAACTAGAAGCTCTTTAGATGAAAAAGAGGAGGAGAGTGATGATCAAGAGGAGGAAGAATGGAACCCATGTCTACCTCTCAATGATAGTAACTCTTTAACTCATAATTATGATGATCCTATTGATTCTTTTGAAATATCTCTTTTTGATGAAGATAATACTTGCTATACTTGTGACCTTGATACTACTATGAATGAAACTTGTGAGAATGATATTTCTACTATTATTTATGATAATCCATGATACTTTTATAAATCCTATGAGAATCCTCTATTTATTCCAACTATTGATATGCATAACAATGAGGAAGTTTGTTTAGAAAATTTATATGATAATGCTCTTGATGATGGTCCTATGTTACTTGATGTTATAAATCATAATGCTACTGATAATAGGATTGCTATAATGTGTCCTACACCTTTTATGAGCGATCAATCATCTTACTTTTCTATTGCTAAAAGTGGGAAAAAGGAGGAGCTTATTTTAAATTTTGATCCCGCTATTTTTGAGCTTGATATGAATTGTGTGATTTTAAACCATGACAAACATGCTTTATGTGATAATTATGTTGTTGAGTTTGTTCATGACGCTACTGGAAATTATTATGAGAGAGGAAAATATGGTTTTAGGAATTTTCATGTTACTAAAACACCTCTCTTTTTGTTGAAAGTTTTGAAATTGCTCTTGTTCTACCTTCCCATGATTTCTAGTTTGAGCTTCTTTAATTTATTTGTTTACAAGATTTCTATGAATAGGAAGTGAGTTAGACTTAAATTAGATTTATACTTTCCTCTTGATGCTCTCTCTTTTTTAACTCATATTTCTTACGTGAGCATTTTCTGGTTTTCTATGCCTAGATGAAAGGCGTTAAAGAAAAGCGCTACCGGGAGACAACCCATTTTATTTCTCTGTTTTCATTCAGTTTTACTTTGTTTTATTTTGTGTGCTTTGCATTTGGGTGTTTTCTATTTCCTTAGAAACCCATATGTATCTTTTATTTTGAGTTTTTGTTGAGCCAAGTAAAGCCTCTAGTGAAAAGTTGAGCCTATATTTCAGATTTCTGCGCAGGAAACAGATTTCTTCTGTCCACTGTTAATTCCGTAAAAAATCACAGAAAATAGAAAATGATCTGAGCTTTTTTGTTCTTAATCCGGAGTTATATACTCAACTTTTCTTACTTGATCACGTTTTGATTTGAGCAACATAAGATTTTTGAAAAAATCAATCTTTACCTGCTGTTCCGTTTTGATAGATTTCTGCCATTTATCGCATTTGCATCTTAATCTCTTTCTTTTGGTATTCTTTTGAGAAAAAATGTTTTGAAAGAAGTTTTGAACGTAGCTAATGTGTTTTTGAGTGTTATACTTGTATTTAAACTGAACCATGTGAACTTATTATTTCAATTGCACTAACATTGCTAATGAAGATTGTGAGAATTTTGATGTGAAAGAAGTTTTCAAGGGTCAAGAGAAGAGAATGATATGATGTGATCAAGAAGAGTGAAAAGCTTAAGCTTGGGGATGACCCGATTGTACATCCAAGCAAATTCCAAGAAGACTCAAGCGTCTAAGCTTGGGGATGCTCAAGGCATCCCCTTCTTCATCAAAAAATTATTAGGTCATTTCTAGTGAAACTATATTTTTATTCGGTCGCATCTTATGTGCTTTACTTGTCGCGTCTTTTATTTTTGTTTTTCAGTTTGCTTTTGCTTTTTCTTTCAGTTTTTTTTTTAATTTTTCAATAATCTTGGTTGGACCCAGCATTCTTTTATTGGAGAGTGACACGTTCCACTTTTTCATGAGAATACGTTGTATTCTTAATCTCTGTCTAGCTGCTGCATTTATTTAGCTATTGTTTTGCATGCATCTCTTATTAGATATGTTATTTTTAGTAGTGTTATGTGAGTACTCTCATGTTTTATTGTTGTATGCATGCTTACATTACACACTTTGTTTAATGCAATTATCTGTTGCTTGCAACTTAATACCTAAGGGGGGTCGGATGATAACCTGAGGGTGGATTATTAGTCATAGATGCAGATGGATGTCGGTCTATGTATCTTGTTGTAATGCTCGCACTAAATATCATAGTAATCTTCATGTCATATTGTGCACTACGGTGCAACCTCTATTTGCCAATTGCACAGCTGTAATTTGTTCACCCAGCATGCTATCTTTTATGGAGAGACTCCACTAGTGAAACTATGAATCCCGGTCCATTTTTCCATATTGTTCCACAACAATTTCCCGCTTTCTTTACTTACAGCAAGCATACACTATTTTATACACTATACGTCTAATCTTTGTTTTCAGCAAGACTGGTGAGATTGACACCCTCACTGTACCGTTGGGGCAAAGTATTTTGGTTGTGTTGTGTGAAGGTTCCACATTGTTGCTGACACCGGTGAAGCGCCAGCACCACCATTAGTGGCATCAACCTTCCGAAGGTCCTCTTTCTCCTACTGGATTGATAACATTGGTTCTTAACTAAGGGGAAAACTCCTACCGTTATGCTCATCATACACTCCTCTTGGGGTTCCCAACAAAGTGCATAAATGGCCAAACCCAACATGGGTCGGTTTGTATCCAAGTCGAGTCCAAATAGAGTCCAATCCGAAACATCATGGCCGTGGTTTGCCATACCCCTTGGCCGCACTCCTACCCCTCTCAAATATCTAGCCAATGCGAGTTGATAGATCAGATTATGTTAAAAAATAAACCCTAGATTTCTATATTGATTTTCTTGTAAGCATTCATCTTGAATTTATACCCCCTTTGCAAATTACGTGTGTTATCTGTTGTTCCATTAGGAATAAGAACATACAGGACCACTTCGTAGTAAGTGGCTACTTTGTGCAAGAGTGTGTAGTTGAGAATATCCAAACAGATTGATTGTTGTTGCATTGGCATCAGGAATTAGCCAGGAGAGTTTTCAGCGAGGCACTAGTTATCTGATTATCCACCAAAATTTGAGTTGATAATAGAGAAGATCGGGCCACCCCATATTAGTTCGCCCCGGGATGTCGTATGCTTGCGGCGTGTGGCTCCACTCCAACGCAACGTCAACGACTCAAAGAAGGCCTCCTTGTTGAGATCGATGCCGCCAGACTGCATCGGCTCGTCAGGCGATATGGAGAAACGTGATGGTTGTGTGATTGGTACCTAGCTTGGGTCTGCGTAGTAGCGCGGTGAAGACGGCGACGTGCTACAGTGGGGGCGACATATGTGGTTGTTTTTCTCAAGGCCATAAGCATATCGACAATATCGTTTGCCACCTTATCCTTCGCCCGTAGACGCTGCTGTTGACGAAAGGCGGACTCGACGGTCCGCCGATGCACGTCTGACAGCTCCGTCGCCAGATCTGATTTCTCCCGCTTCATTGGCTGCTTCTTTGGAGCCAAATCCGCTGCCATCCCCGGATTGTGAGCACGTGGGAGACCGAGTTTGTTCAGCGACCTTGTGCAAGAAGGCGAGGAGACGGCGGAAGTGGAGGGGAAGTGGGAGAAATGGAGGGAAGAGTAGTTTTCCTCCGTTCTGCATGCCAGTGTAGAGGAATTGGGCGTGGTTTCTATCTATGTCGAGCGGGCCCCTCATATCGGGTTGGCTGACCACACAATATCCTGCACCCCACGATGGCCCCCAAATTTGGGGAGTGGGCTGGATGTGCTGGACATAAATTTGATGGGTAGACACGTTTGTAGGGTGCCTATGTGAGCAGTTTTTTTGTCGAGGCCCCAATGGTCCATTGGGGCGTTTGGGGGTGCCAGTGGAAATGCTCTAAGAACCCTATGGGGGCTGTCTGGAGGGGAAGGCGTTATTGGAGGGTGTCCTTACTCACTCGCCACCCCCAAGCTAAACCCTCTAAACAATATTTTGTGCACTTTCAGTATTTAAGAGTCTCATATATAATTAAAAATAGTTATGTTCTTGTATTTAAATAATACATATATATTTCACGGATGGATACAAATAAAAATAAAATAAAATATTTACACAACTTATTTTTTTTGGAATTGAACTATGCCACAGCCAAGGCTTTGCGAACCCACAAATGTTCCACTAAATAATGTTGGAGTTGATCATGAGCAGCTTCATGTTGGATCTCCATATGCATAGCAATGTAATCAGTCCAATCCGATGGCACATTAAGATCCACATTGGCGAGAGGACCCTGAAACCCAAATTCAAGATGATCATGCACTCGACCGACAAAGTGGGAATAAGGTACCAGACAATGGTAAGCCTCCGCTGGAGCACTCTGAATCCACGCTCGACATCCTTTCTTGTGCTCTCTTGTACCGACGTATATGAAGATTTCATATTGCCTAGAGGATCGGCGATTGTCTTCAGAAATGTTGACCATCTTGGATAGATACTACCCGCTAGATATTATCCCTTGGTGTATTTGTGGACATATACAACATAGTTCACTGGGGGAGCATGACCTTCAACAAGTTTCACGAACACATGGGAAGGCTGCCACACATTGATGTCATTATGAGAACCTGATATGCTTAAGAAAGTGTGCGAAATCTAAATCTCATGATCTTCCACAACCTATATATTGTAACCGGAAAATCCGTTTGTGATGAACATTATACACAGTAACAAAAATCGTTGACGGTGCTAGCTTTAGTGACTCTACTGTATAGAAGTGGAGATCTTGGTGGCGTTGACCTCAGTGCACCATGAATGGAGGCCTGCTTCTATGTATTCACGGTTGTTGCATCACCAGCGGCTTGCACTTCGCCCTAAAGGACATAAGAATTAATAATTTAAAAAACTAGAAGGATACCCCGCGCGTTGCAACTAGCATTTCTTTAATACATCTAATAAATGTTTGAAATTTGAAGTTGTCTCTAGAAATATGTAAGAGTTAATTGATCTCCGCAATCGAGAGGCTAATTTTAATACACTTGAAATGTATGTGTATTTTACAATTTGTAGGTCCTTAGGGTTGAGGGGTCTACCTGATTGATATAGATCATTTGAAATCAACGGGTTGAATAAACATATGATGTGGATAGCTTGCATTACGATGCGATGCACGTTGCTGCACAAGGTTTTTACAAAAGAAAATCCGAAATTACATATAGAAGCCTATGTAATTTCAAATAACAGTCAGATGATTTTCATAATTGAAAATAACTCAAATGTTTTCACTTGGTTGGCAAAATAATTAACATGTTCACTTGCACTTGATTTAACTATGTAATCACATAACATGATGGTGTGATATTTTCGATGGAACGATAAAAAATAATGATGTGGATAATGTGATGGCTAAAATAAAAGAATGAATGCTTTCATGTCGAGATACACAACAAGTACTAAATTCTAGTGAGATGATGTGGACAATTGGTTCGCTAAATAAGTAAGTGATGTGGATAACTTGCATGTTGAGACAGAAAAAATAATTTCAGTTAGTGGGGGTTTCTTTATAAGAACTACAGATAGATAGATTTAGATCAATTAACTAGACTAAAACTAACATACATGCATATAAAACCAAATAAATACTAATTAAAAATGTACTAAATAAATAACTAAGGCTAGAGCATATACGAAACAAAAAGCTAAAACTAAAACAATGAAGGAAACTAAAGAAGACTAAGCTAATACTAAAATTAGAGAACAAAAAAGCAACCTAAACTAAGCAAGAAATAAAACTAAACTAGGCGCATAAGTAAACTAAAACAATGCCCAAAACTAAGCTAAAAAGAGAACTAGACTAAATTAAACAAAGAACTAACCTAAAAGACGCTCATAACTACATAAAGGACTAACCATAATAACAAAAACTACGGACCAAACTAAACAACAAACTAAAAGTAGAGTATACCGAGAAATTAACAAAAGTGGGGTTTTATAGGGTAGAGTATATCGAGAAATTAACAAAAGTGGGGTTTTATAGGGTGAACCTTGGGAGGGGGGACTCGCTTAGCATCGCCAGAGCTATCCGCTGTGGACTCCTCGTTGTTGTCCTCCTCCTCGGCCGCCCCCATTTGTGTCCCTTGGACCTTAAAGGGGGAACGATTAGGCCATGGAGGTCCAAAGGTATATATATATATATATATATGAATTAACAGATCTCCATGGTGCCAATGCTCTTGTACGAAGTACTGCTCAATTTGTATATACGGGCATATATTTCCAACATTTCAAAAAAAAAATGGCTACGGATATCGGAAATATCTCTCGCCAATGTGTGTGGGCAATAATGGCCAATTATCGGCACGCCACATCGGCTAGCCATCAACGTATTTAACGGTGAGCCTAGCTACCCTTCTCCATGGGAGTATCGTTTTTAGAGTATAGTCTTGTAATAATCAATGGAACGCCACTTTGGTGGAGTTTACTTTGGTTTTCCGAGCTAATATGGCTTCAAAATCGAAGATTGCTGAGACAACTCCTTTCTTCTTAGCAAACAATGGGCTATCCTAGGATAAATTAATTTTTGTTGTACATGTGCGTAGGTCGAAGAAGCTGGGTCAATGAAGCCTCAAGGGGACCTTGGGCTTTGCCAATGTGCCTATTGGGAATTGGCATCCTTGCTATCCTCCTCGTCCACTAGGCGGGCTTCCGAGGCCCTCTTTTGGCCTAATGGTCAAGTTATTCACAAAACTTATGGACATGATTTCTATTTTTCACTTATAATGTGCAGGAAAAGATAGAGACAATATATTTGCTAAAAATGCCGTAAGTTTGATAGTTTCAATCCACCAATCATACAAAAAGTTATTAGAAAAATATATGCTTGCAAAAATTAACATCCCAAACAACATGACATTCAATTATCACATTCTCTCAAAGCACAATTAAGTGAAATTAAGAAATTAGAGCAACAAGCCACTGACATTTGGGTCTCCCTGGTTAGACAAACATACATGGAGCAAAATATCTATCAGTACCTAACTAGTGAGCTCGTGATACGTCCATTTTGCATCACTATTTTATATCATAATTTTCTGTTATTCATTGATATATTTCATACTGGAGCATGATACTTATGTCATTTCACCTATTTTGCATGTTTTCCAATTTTTGGAGAATAAACACCGGGACCAGAAATCTGGTGGAAATAGCACCGTCGAGATACCATATTTTAGAAGCTCAGAAGAATAAGAGGGACACCGGAGGTATCTTAGAAGTTCATAGGAAGACACCAACCATAAGGAGAGCCAGAGGGGGGCCACCAGAGGCCCACACCATGGGGTGGCGCGCCCTCCCCCTGGCCGTGCCGCCAGGTGGTGTGGCCACCCTGGCCCACCTCTGGTCGAGGTCTTTCGCGTACTTGACCCCCCAGGGAACCCTAAGACCCAGACCATCATCGAGGAGTCTTTCCTCCGCCTCTGCGGGACGGAAAACAACAGAGAGAGAAAAGCTCTCCTGCTGGGAGAAATCAGCCGGAGAAATTCCTTCCCGGAGGGGGAAAATCATCACCATCTTCACCATCATCGAGCTAGACTTCATCGCGATCATCATCTTCATCATCATGATCATATCCACCATCATGACCCTTAGCTCGACTCCGTTCCGCTGTAACATCTAGGGTTGCATCTTGTCTATTTCATAGGGGAAACTTTCCCGGTGTTGATTACTACTTGTAGTTGATGCTATTGAGTGAAACCATTGGATTAGGTTTATGTCCAGATTGTTAATCACCATTATATCACCTCTGATCGTGATCCATGATGTCTTATGAGTAGTTCGTGTTGTTCTTGAGGACATGGGAGAAGTCAAGTTGTTAGTAGTGAAGTAATGTTGAGTAGTATTTAATGGTTTGATATTTAAGTTGTGGTGTTATTCGTCTAGTGGTGTCATGTGAACATCGACTACATGATACTTCACCATTTATGGGCCCAGGGGAATGCATCGTGTATTTGGCTACTAATTGTGGGGTTTCCGAAGTGACAGAAACCTAAACCCCCGTTAGGAAACCAATGCACGAGGGAGCGTAGGATCCCGGAGTTTAAAGCCGTGGTTAGATTTATTTCTTAATTAATTTCTTGTAGTTGCGGATGCTTGCAAGGGGTATAATCACAAGTATGTATTATTCTTGTATGGGAAAGTACATTAGCATAGGTTCACCCACACAACACTTATCAAAACACTAAAGATTATTCAGCGGCATGAAACAAAAGCACTTGACAGAAACCTCTCGTGTGTCCTCCAGAACGTTTGTTAATCATAAGTAAACCCACCGGCTTGTCTTTTGCTGAAGAAAGGATTGGGACACTTGCTGCAATTATTATTACTGCATTTTATTTACTCGCACTTTATTTATCTGCAATATCAAAAAACCCTACAAATTTTTCTTTCAGTATTTACAATTATTCCTTCATCGAAACTGCTTGTCAACACCTTCTGCTCCTCATTGGGTTCGACACTCTTATTTGTCGAAAGTACTATGATACACCCCCTATACTTGTGGGTCATCAGCTCGCAATTATCCTCCGACCCCTAAAATTCATGGGCCAAAAATACTATCCATATCCTTGTCCAGTGAGTCGGTTAGTTATGGATACATGGATGAGTGGATATTATTCTCATCCTAAGTAATTAATCCTTATCCAGTGACCAAGGAGGGTTAGATATAAAAGTTCTTGACATGATGAATAAGTGCCTCCTTAGTAAATGGTTGTTCAAACTGATGCATTAAGAGGGGGTATGGCAAGAAATTCTTTCTAATAAATATTTAGGAGATAAAACGTTATCTCAAGTACAGGAGAAACCCACATATTATACGTTTTGTAAGGGTATCATGGGAGTTAAAGAATTTCTTTCCATACCCCAAAATGTTATCTCAAGTACAGGAGAAACCCACATATTATACGTTTTGTAAGGGTATCCTGGGAGTTAAAGATAAGTTGTTCTCAGGTGGTTCCTTTCAGCTTGGTAATGGGCAACAAATTCGTTTTTTAGGAGGATAAATGGTCAGGTGATGAGACATTATCTCAAACTTGTCATTATGTTTATAATATTGCTTACCACAAGCATGTCACGGTGGTTGATGTGCTTTCTAATAATCCGCTTAACATTCAGTTTCTAAGGGCCATCATAGGGGATAGGAGAATACTTTGGTTTCACTTGGTAGAGAGACTAATGCGGGCCTCATTGTCCTAGGAGCCGGATTCTTTTAAATGGGGGTTGACAACTACGTTGGTGTTCTGTCGAGACATCATAGTAAGGTTCATAGACAGGGGTGCCATGAGCCTACTGGTAGAACCGCGGGGTGAACATGGAAGTACTACCTCCGATCCTATATAATTGTCGGACATTTACACAAGGCCCAAGCAAAAAATATTACTACCTCCCCGACACTTATATCGGATCGGAGGGAGTACTATAAACTAGAACAACCAAGTTTACCCAGGTTCGGTACGTCGCAAAGAAGGCGGCATCCCTACTCCTGCAATTCACTATATCAGGACTGAAGCCTGAAGTATACAAAGTACACTGGTGAGTATGGTTTCTCTAACTCAACGATGATCAACTTCTCGGCGAAGCTTCTAGCTAAGTTGAGATTCATTGTTTGTTCTTTGCTCCCATCCGGCTTTATATAGATAGCCAGACTAGGGCTTACAGGAAAGAAACCTAGAAGACTACGGTAAGTATCTTGTCTCGGAGAGTAAGGCATACGACTTCTTCTCCAAGCCGGACCACGATTGGGCTCAAGTCCAGGTTCTTCTAGAATCCGGCTTTCTGCGCATCAGCTTACTAGACCGCCCAATGGACTGTGTTCCACTACCTATGGCCTTTAGCCAATGTCAGACATACCCCTAATTGGCATATATCCGACATTAGCCCCCAAGAAGGATTAAGACTTCATATTGTCGCTCATTGTAAAGTTGTATTCTCTTTCACGAATGTTGGATGTTGTCTTGATTCTTCTTTTAGCAAAGCTTTTCAATGCCAAACTCCGATTTACCGAAATCTGGCTTTTCTCCCACGAGCCTTCGCGGAGAAGGAACCTCGTGACGCCAGCAATGAAATCCTGCTGATGTCACAGACGTTTGGGTTCAGTCAGAAGACTGAAACCATATCGCCGACAAATTCTCGCGCGGGAAACGAGGAGATAGAAATAATCACCCCGCCCCCTCATTTCCCGGAATTTTAGGCGTTACACGCGTCGCACATCCAACGGCTAAAAGAGTCGTTGGAGCCAATCTACACGCGCCCTGGCTATAAATAGTTGCATCGGGGCCTCCATACATCCTTACGCTTCCTTCTTCCTCCTCGAGGCTCTTGAGCACCACGGCACTTAACGCCCAGTTCGATCCCAAGTTCGGAAAAAACGAGCACTCGAGCCACCCGAGCCTTCTATGGAGAAAACATAGGTGGTTCAACTTCTCGGCCGCGCCGCCACCAAATGGCCACCGGAGACTCTCCCTGCGCCACCGAGCCTACGGACGCCGACATCGACCTCGAGGCCATCATCAACGACCTCGATCCTATCCTCAGAACTCCTCCGCGCGCTGTTGCAAGCGCGCCGGAGGGATCTGCCAGCAAGCCGGTGGGCGGGGTGATTCTTGCGATGGCTACAGAAATTCCTTGTTACACCTTGATGGTGCCAGGAATCCCTATTGCTATGGATGGTATGTTGGGAACCCCAAGAGGAGGGTGTGATGAGAAAGCGGTAATAATTTCCCTTAGTTAAAAACCAAGGTTATCAATCCAGTAGGAGGAAGAGGATCTTGGGAAGGTTGATGCCACTGACGGTGGTGATGGCGCCTAACCGGTGTTAGCAACAACGTGGAACCTGCACACAACACAACCAAAATACTTTTCTCCAACGGTACAGTGAGCTTGTCAATCTCACCGGTCTTGCTGAAAACAAAGATTAGACGTATAGTGTGGGAAATGGTGTATACTTGCAGTAAGTAAAGAAAGCAGGAAATCATAGTAGTTTGTTTAACAGTGTAAGAAAATGGATCGGTGTTCATAGGTTCACTAGTGGCGTCTCTCCATAAAAGATAGCATGCTGGGTGAACAAATTACAGCTAGGCAATTGACAGATAAAGGTTGCACTTTAGTGCACATTCATGACATGATGGCTACTATGATATTTAGTGCCGGCACTATAACAATACACATAGACCGTAATCCAACTGCATCTATGACTAATAATCCACCCTCAGTTTATCATTCGACCCCCCTTAGGTATTAAGTTGCAAGCAACGGATAATTGCACTAAACAATGTTTCTAAAGTAAGCAATGATTGTACACACGGGCACTCACACCGTTGTTTTCTCCCTAGTGGCAACAACACATCCTCCCCCGTCACGTTTCTGTCACTCGAGCACATGAGAAAAGGAGGCATGAACCCACTATCTAGCATAAATACTCCCTCTTGGAGTCACTAGCAACTACTTGGCCAGAGCGCATGCAAGATCACTAATAACATATGCAATAAATACTAGAATCAACTTTGCATAAGTTCAATATTCATCGGATCCCAGCAAACACAACATATAGAATTACATAAGATCAATCTCGATCATGATAGGCAGCTCACGAGATGTAAACATGGAGGCATATGAGGAGAAGACAACCATCTAGATACTAATATTGACCCGTAGTCCAAGGATGAACTACTCACGCATCACTCCGAATGCAGGCATGGTGATGGAGAAGCCTCCGGTGATGATTTCCTCTCCGGCAGGGTGCCGGGAGACAGTTTCAGAACCCTCTGATCTAGGGTTGAAGACAACGGAGGTTGCGGAACTTTTCGGGGATATTTGATCAGGTTCCTAGGGTTTTTTATCCGGGGGAAATAAATAGGAGAAAGGGCAAAGGCGGTGGAGCCCTGGGGGCCCCACACCACTAGCTAACGCGGCCAAGGGGAGGCCGCGCCACCGCATGGTGTGCCCCCCTGGTGCGTGTCTTCGACTCTCCTTCGGTCTTCCGGATGCTTCCGGGGAAAATAAGAACTTCGGGATTTGTGGGGTCCAATTCCGAGAATATTTCTAGAACAACTTTCTGAAATAAAAAACAACAGAAAACAGGGAAATGGCACTTGGCATCTTGTTAATAGGTTAGTCCCATAAAACGTGTAAAAATGCTATAAAGAAGGGAGAAAACATGTAGCAATTGGCATAATATTATCATGGAGCATCAGAAATTATAGATACATTGGAGACATATCAAGCATCCCCAAGCTTAGTTTCTACTAGTCCTCGAGTAGGTAAACGATTAAAGACAATAATTTCTGAGGTGACATGCTACTAAAATAAACTTGATCATTATAATGTAAAAGCATATGTACGCTGAGATCACACAAGCATGAGCTCCTAGAAGAGGAACGAGAGCTTGTGCTTCAAAGATCCGCCATTTACCAGCAAGGTTTGCGACGTTACCATAGTCGGAAAATCAGGCATCGTTCTTTTAAAGAAGGTGACCTAGTGCTGAGGCTGGTGCAGCAAAGGAAGCATAAATTAGCCCCAGTATGGGAAGGACCATTTTTCATAAGTAAAGCCATGAAGAATGGATCGTATTATCTTGTCGACATTCGAGATACGGAAGATGATCTAGAGAAGCCGAATCGCAAAAGAAAGAGAAAGATAGATGATGAGCTAGGAGAGACAAAGAGGCCTTGGAGCATCCAGCAGTTGCGTCCCTTCTATACTTAGTTCAATATCTATGTAAACATCTTTTAAGATCATGAAATAAAGTTGTCGGAATTCTGATATCCATGTTTTTACAAGTTCATTATAGTACAAAGCATGATTCCACCTTATCTATTTCCCAATGATCTCACAAAAGTCCTCAATGTTAACCCGAAATGTGCCTGCGTGCTCGGCGTTAAAAAACTGAATGATTTCAGCCTGCTAATGGCTAAAGGAAACTCGGATTGTGCCTGTGTGCCCAAGTTTCAAGAAATTCCTTAAAAATTCTCTAAGCATTATCTGATTGATCGTGTGTTGGGTCACTGAAGCTAGTTTGTAAAAAATGTGTTTAGTATGATCCATGTTTCTGAGTTTGAACTGATTGGTTATATCCAGTTACTCAGCATGATGCTTCACAATACTATTGAGCCATTTTTTCAAAACACTAAGGACAGTTAAAACACATATGCCAGAGAACTTAGAAGATAAAGGAATAATCAAACCCGAAAATCTTGCAAGGAATTTCATAATTCAAAGCTGCAAAAGGCGGAGTTCTTGTTTTGACAAACGAAATAGAAGCATTACAATATGAATTACATTGTAAAAAATAGTGCTCCTATTATACAAATCCACCATCCAGATCAAGTGCAGTCCTTCAAACATCCGAGTCTTCCTCGCTGCTTTCATCCTCGGGGGACTGCGGGAACCTCTTCTTCCGGATAGGTGATGGAAATGTTGACCATAGAGGCAATCTGGGTGGCGTGACCTTTGACTTCATCAAAAATGGCGGTTTGCTGATTTTCCGTATATCCTTGAGGGACACCAGATGCCACGCGCCAAGATTTCGCATCAGGGTAATGCAGACGCATAAGGCCTAACGCCATGCGCGCACCACCTCGTGCGGCGGAGCGTAGGATGGATTCTTTCGATCCCGCAACCTCCATGATGGCATCCGGAAGTTTGTAAACTTCCGAGAACTCTATAGTACTTGTGGGAAGGAACTTGTTAATCAACTGCGTTCCTGCATTTCTGATTGCATTCCATACTTCCCCAAAAGCTCGGATTTTCTCAATCCGAGAAATTCCTGGAAAATTCCCTGTTTTGTCGACAAAAGCAACCAACAAAGGTTAGGCGACAAAACACGGAAAATAAGACATGGAGAAATTGGTAAAAGGAACTAACTTACCAAGAACCTTGTCAATTTCGATGCCTTCTTTCACGCGTGGGAATAGCATACTTTCTAAATCACTGATAATAGACTTATCTTCCGCCGCCTGCAAAGAAGCCTTGGATTGAGCAATCCCAAGGGCCAAATTACTGGCTTCCACGTCTTCTTGAACTTTCATAAGCTCCTTGCGAAGGCTCGAGTTTTCTGTACGGACCCGAGATGCATTGAGGGCGTCCTCCGCTAATTCTTTGGCTTTAGCTAAAGCAGCTAGAGGGCACAAAAAACATTCCAAGTTTATAAAAATTCGGGAAAATTTTTATCTGGATAAAAACTGCAGAGAATAAATACCTGTTGTTTCCGACAACTGTAGCTGAGATGACGCCAGCTCGTTACTTTTTAACTCAATAATAGATTGAAGGGTTTTAACTTCTCTATTCTTGAGATTAATCTTCTTAAAAACTTCTAAGTTTATGGCATCTGTGGAATGCTGAAACACGGAAATGAAAGCCAAATGCTTAAGTATGAACAAGCATACAAAGAAACATTAAAAAGAACTCATGTTTTCAACTTAATGCTTGGGGGCTAGAAGTATCACCTGGCTCATTTCTCGCAAGTCGGCCAAGGTCTCGTTGAATTCTTTGGCATATTCCGAGAAAAGAATCCCAACGTGATGAAGGCCATCTTGTATGACCTGGCGAGGGGAAAATATGATATCATTGCGAACAACTAATCCGCCTTGTGGCCAAGGGCGAATTGGAGGGGCAGGAGCGAAGAATTTCTTAGCCTCTGGACGAATATATCCAAGGTCGTCGAACGGTTCTTCCTTTATCCGGATATTACTATCCAAATTGGAGATGGGTTCGGTTCCAACAGATGACCGGAGATTTCCACTCGTCTGTGTTTCCGATCTCCCCCTCATGCCCATGGTCGCAGAAGAAGGTTCTTCTTTGATAGTAGTCTTATGTTTCTTCAACTTCCTTGTCTTCAGAGGAGTTGGGGCAAGGCTGAAAGAAGAACATCCGAGAGATAAAAATCTCTAAGAACCAAAGGAGAATGCCAATTAAAAAGGCTCCAGTAAAGTACCTGGATGTCGCAATGGGAATTCCATCAACAGTCACCGTCTTACCGAAAGTCACCTGACCCTTACGTTTCCGATCATTATAAAAGCTAGCATGTAATTCGCTAAGCTCGATGTCGGAAGCAAGATCAGCTCCTTCAAGTTCATCGAACTAGGAAAGAACTCCCATTATGTCGAAGGTCAGAAAAAGAAGCTAATCTGAAGAAAACCTGGAAGCAAGGAAAGTATAAATACCTTAGGGGCCAGATTCTCCACGTGATAAATCGCCAGATTTTCTTCAATCTGACTGCTGGTGGCGACCAGTTGGTGAAGTCGTTTTATAAAGTCATTTTTGGGATAAGCCTTATTTGTTCCCCTCATGCTATCTTCTGGCCCTTGGTATTCACAAAGGAGCCGGGAACGAAAGGAGAGAGGTTGGATACGGCGTCCGAACCAGCATAAAACAGTATCCTTCCCAGTCAAAGAAGTCTGAGAGGAAGTAAGCTTGGCGATGCGTCGCTTTATCTTCATCAGGTTTTCCGGCAATGTTTCTACTGCTGCAACCGTCCAACTCTCACGAGGAGGGGCGGCGGAATTAACAAATGGAGGAACCCTGGTTTCCTTGCCTGGGAATGGGATGTCCTGGTGGTAAAAGAAGGAACCCAGCCAAGATTGGGCAGGTTCCGACATTTTTATCTTTGGAAACCAATCTTCTCTAAACTTCCGAAGGGTGAAAGATATAGTTCCGCAGATAGGCGAAATACCATCTGTGATGTTATGCTTTACCTCGAAGCAGTATTGCCAGAAATCTAGATTAGGAGTTATCCCGAGATACCCTTCGAAAAGGGCTTGGAAACTAGCTAAACAGAGGATGAAGTTTGGAGATAGGTTATGTGGTTGAACGCCATAAAAGTTAAGGACGTCTAAGAAAAAGGCGGAAGGAGGAAAACCCATACCTCTCGCGATATGAGAGGTAAGGAGGACGCGTTCTCCGTCTTTTGGTTTGGGCTCAGATTCACCTTCCGAGTTCCGCCATTTGCCTTTAACTATTAATCCTTCCCTTGACATCTGTCGAAGGAGGACGAGAGAGGTATTACTCGGACTCCAGTTGCCGACAAACTGTGCTTCCTCGTTGGCTCCGGTAGCGGCGTACTCATCGTCATAGGGTAGGATCTTCTCCTCCGCCGTTTCGGGAGCGAACGGCGGAGAAGGTGCGGAGCTCGAGCCTGCAACGTTCGCAGCGGCGGAAAGAACCTCTCCGCCCGCCGCAGAGGCCGCGGTTTTCTTCGGCTCGTCGCCGGCGTGCTTTGGTGACCCTAGTTGTGGATCTAGGTCACTGATGAGTTCGTCGATGGTGTTTGCGGTGGAGCGAGTGGGGGAAGACGGCGAGGTTGCCATTTGGTGGCGGCGCGTTGCGTCTCCGGTGTGCTTTGGGTGCGAGGTGCGCTCGGGACAGTTCTTCGCTCGAGAGCTTGTGCGCGTCAATGGCGTGGGCAGTGAGAGTGCGGAAAATTTTCAGCGGGGACGAAGACGGCTACTTATAGCCAGAAATCCGTCAAGATACGTGCCAACGGCTATTTTGACCGTTGGATGATCAACGCGTGCCACTCGCCGGAAAATCCGGGAAATGAAACGACAGGGTAATGATGGCTATCTCCTTGTTTCCCGTGAGAATCTGTCAGAGATACGTTACAGGGTTTCCCGCGTGAAACCCAAACGTCCCTTACGTCAGCATGACTCAAGCGCTGACGTAGGAAGTTCCTTCTCCATGAAGGATCGTGAGAGAAAAGCCGGATTTCCAGGATTCCGAGTTTCATGTTACCATCTCTTTCAAAAGAAGAAGAATAAGAAGAATCAAGACTACTGATTGAGATTTCTCGGACAAAGCACATTTGGCGAAAGACGGCAAATCAGAGTTTTAATCCTTCTTGGGGGCTACTGTCGGATATTTACCGCATAGGGGTATATAAGATGGTAGTTAAAGTGCCTGGTTACCAGGGTGGCCCAAGTGGTAGTGGGCTATGGTCCATTGGGCGGCCCAGTAACTCGACGCACAGAAGCCGGATTCTAGAAGAACCCGGATCACGACCCACGTGATCTGGCTTGGAGGAGAAGACGGATTCCTTACTTTCCAAGATTAGAGTTACCATAGTCTTCTAGGTTTCCTCTTCTGTAAGACCTAATCCGGCTATTATATAAAGCCGGACGGGAGATAGATTTAATAACGAAGAACAGAGAAGCTCTAGACTAACTCGCCGAGAAGTTGATCCTTTGCGAGTAGCTAGATCTAAACCTCACATTGTAATCCTGTTTCCAGGCTTTAGTCCTGATTAGTGAGAAGTGCAGGAGTAGGCACGTCGTACTGTCGCGACATACCGAACCTGGGTAAATCCTGTGTTCATTGTCCACCACGCGATCCCGTTACCCCCACGTCTCTACCGTAGTCTCATGGCACCCCCGTCTATGAAAACTACTACGATGTCTTGACACCAGCACTTCCGGTGGTTCGTGAGGCGCAACCGGGGTTTGGATCGAATCGATCTCGTCCTGTTCCGACATTTGTGGAATAGTGATTTCTTTATTTTCTTCTCTGCAGTTTTTCCCTGCTGCTTCCTCCTGTTTCCAGGTTTTGGTTGGCAATATCTGCCAATTTTTCCCTTTTCTTCTGTAACTTGGACAACAACTTCCTGGAGGATTTCATTTTCTTTTTGGAAGATGGTTTTTTTTTGTTAGGCTCATCATCCGTCAATTCTTTGACGTCAGGGTAAGTCGAACTAACTTCTCCCTCTTCTTCCTCTTCATCATCCCTATCCTCTGGCGGAGGGGTTTTGGGATCTTCGTCTTCCTTAGTTCCGAGTTTCCGGTCGGTTTTCCCATGAGTACTTCGTGGAAGGTCCCTTGCATGAATTTGGCATTTCTTTCGAAAGCGTCCTCATCTTCATCGTCGGAATCTATGTCGGACCCGGGTTTCGACTCCACCCTTGCCTCTATAGAAGCTAACACAGAGTCGGCTTCCAAATTCATTGCCTGATTGGTGGATATCGGATCTTCCACCTTTTTATGTGGGATCTTGCTTTTCTGCTTCTTTCACGGGATTCTTCCGTGTTTTAAGCGATCTCGGACTGCACCATGCAAATAATGTGAGATCTGATTGCGAGCATCTCCGAAGAGGGAGCCAATCTAGAAGTGTTTTGGCGATAGGAGGCTATGTGAGTTGTATCCGAATCTTCGTAAGAATAAGGCAGATCTGAGCATAGTCCGGTATTGTAGCCTTCATCAATTGGGTATAGGGCGGGTCGGATAAATTTGATTCCACCACGGAATCCCATTTCTTCTGTTGCTAACTCGATGAAAATATTAGTAGATCTAGTCGGTAAAACACAGACACTTACCATATGATTCCGTGATGGCATGTACGATCTATTGTCGAGGAAGCGTTCGACGTCTCCGTCGAATTCCAGGCTTCCGACAGTTATTGTACTGTGATTCCGCCTAGTATTCCCGCTCGGTATGTAAAATCCGACGTCGCTGGCCCAACGGTAGGCGCCAACTGTCGAGACATCGTAGTAAGGTTCATAGGCGGGGGTGCCATGAGCCTACTGGTAGAACCGCGGGGTGAACGTGGAAGTACTGTAAACGAGAACACCGAGTTTACCCAAGTTCGGCACTTCGCAACTAAGGTGGCGTCCCTACTCCTGCAATCTCACTATATCAAGACTGAAGACTGAAGTACACAAAGTACAATGGCGAGTACGGTTTCGCTAACTCGGCGAGGATCAACCTCTTGGCGAGTTGGCTTCTAGCTAAGTTGAGATTCGTTGTTTGTTCTTTGCTCCCGTCCGGCTGTATTTAGATAGCCGGACTAGGGCTTACAGGAAAGAAACCTAGAAGACTACGATAAGTATCTTGTCTGGGAAAGTAAGGCATCTGACTTCTTCTCCAAGCCGAGCCACGATTGGGCCATAGTCCGAGTTCTTCTAGAATCCAGCTTTCTGCGCATCAGCTTACTAGGCCGCCCAATGGAATGTGTTCAATTACCCATGTGCCACCCTGGAAATCCGGCCTTTGTCCAATGTCACACATACCCCTAACTGGGATATATCCGACATGTTCTCAGTTAGATCTTTTTATGCCAGCTTGCTTCATGGTAACACGAAACTTTGTATTTAAATACTTCTGGGTCTAAAAGTTCCGTTGAAAATTAAGATCTTGTGGTTTCTTAGCCGTAAAGTTCTTTTAACAAAAGATAATTTGATTAAGAGACGGTAGACGGGATGAAAAAATGTGTTTTCTGTGAGGCGGATGAGTCAGTCCAGCACATGTTCATATTCTATCCTTTTGTTCGAAATATTTGGAGAATTATTCACTTCACATTTAGTATCTCACCGCCCACTTCCGTCACTGATATTTTCGGTTGGTTAAATAGAATTTCTCGGAAAACTAAAGCGCGTGTATGTGTAGGCTTGTCGACTTTTATATGGGCAATCTAGATTTGTCGTAATGATGTCATTTTTAACAAGAGGAAAGATGTTCACTTTATGCATGTTATCAACAAAGTGGCATACTGTATTCACATGTTGTCTTTCCTCCATCTATTGTAGCTGCGAGGACATATGGATACCGAATGTGCTCGACTTATGGCGGCCGTTCGGGCTATCTACAATCGGGAATAAGGTTAGCTACACGCTAGGCGGTTAGATGGGCAGCGCTATGATTTTTCAGTGGCTAATCTTTATTGCCACTTTAAGTGATCCCTGAATTGTAATATAACTTTTAAATTTTACATTTGTTCGTAATAAATAGAAGCCAGCTATGTGCATCACTTTGATGCATAGGCCGGGGTGAAGCTACCATTTATAAAAAAAAGTAATTAATCCTCAAGCAAATAGTTTCTTCACATGCTGAGAGCACATAGACCGCAAACAAAAGGCATCCATCAGTCTAAAGATTTAAGCCGGGAGTCCTACGAGCTCTCTCGTTCGCTCTGCCGCACCGTGCCACTGGGCACTGGCAGTGGGTCCGTGTAAGTCCTCTTCTCTCCCCGATGCCCCGGTAAAGAGAGATGACGTCCAGTCCAGGTCAAGAAAAAAAAACAGTCTTGATCCACATCTTCCGCCGCCCTACCCAACCTCGGGCCGGCCGCCTTCCTCTCCCAACCTCTGGTCGCCGCTAGCTAGGGCACCGCCCTCCTGCATCTACCGCCCGCCGCGAGGACACTCGCTCGGCGTCGAAACCTCGTGCGCGCCCGCCGCCGCCCTTCCCAACTTTCTACGCGCCACCCGCGTGCACTTGTGCTGGCTCCTTCGGCCCCATAGTCCCTCGCCGAGCAGGCAACCGTGGCGCTCGCCGTCGTGCTCTCCACAGATGAAGACATCGCGCTCGACTTGAATGGCGTGGGGAGGCGACTGACTATCGTCGCCCCAGATTGCTAGCACGCTGCTCCTAAACTACCCGGTGAGCAAGTCCTGGATACCCATCGAGCCGCTCCACGTGCTATCTTCAGATTATGAACCAAGGTTCTTTAATAAGACATTACTACAAGTTATTGTTACAAGTTACTAATGATACAAGGCAGTACAGCTTAAAACTGCTATTGGACATTTGTGTCCGTTTCTGATAACTTTTGAGATTTTAATGATCGCATGCCGTCATGAATTTCAGAGTTTCATCAATGATGCAGCTGATCTGAAAAAAGGACCACGAGCCCAGAGGCTGCATTCTGGCCTCTCACCAATCCCTTTATTGTTTGTCATTTGAATCTCTCCAGATTCAGGTTGTAACCACGATGCAATACATCATCTCTTTTTCCATCAAATTACTTAATCAGTCTCACGATTGCTGATGTATGAGAGGGGGAGATGTACTCACCCCAGTTTGAATCAGGTCGGGCGGCTGCAAGCGTCAGCGAGGCTGTCGGCTGGAGAGACGGCAGCAGTTTGCACAGCCTCTGATCTCCAGCTGTTAAAAATTATCACATAACTACATATATATATATGCTTTGTCAGATCTCTAATTCCGACCTTTTGCTCAAGAAAAGTTGGTTGTGCACACCTATATCCAAGCACTCTACTAACAAATTATCTACTGTAGGGATAGGGCATAGGAGGCAAGCCTCATGGGGCGGTTTGCATTGCCTCCAGAGGCACTAAAGAATCTGTATAGTTAGTTTTGCCTGGCAAGGCGGTTCACTTTGATTTTCATAGGAGATTTAATTTGTTGGTGTTTTTTCATGTTTATGATATGAGCCCACCAAGTTTCTTGATGTTTTTCATTCAGATAGGATGAAAGTTGCATGTTACTGTGAATCATTCTGCATTTCGCGACGGGGAGAGAGTACAATGATTTAGACTTTATTTTTATTTTTCCACTACCAACTTTTATAGACTTGAGTTGCAGAAATTCTATAGTTACATGGTTCCTAGGATGTACAACGACAATCCTCCAGATTAATGAAAAGAAAAGAAGATGCACATAGAACTTTCTTACAGTTTTAACAATGGAACCCAGTGTGATTTTTTTATTAAATTATTAATTTCAATGCATTTCCCTTTGTATACTTTTGGCGAACACATATGGTGTCGTGCTATATTTATCTGCAGCCTTGACCAAACAAGTAGCTCACTCTAAGAATTTATAGAATTTTAAGCTTATCTTAATCGAAACTAAAACAAACATACTTGCATTGCATCAGTCGTATTGCTATGTCATGCATAAGGTTATATGAGTTGTATTGCAGTAACAGTAGTCTCCTGCGTAACCTCTGCATTCAATTAATGGATCTTTTTGTTGCTAACTCTGGTCGGTCTATACCATAATTTCTACTATTTATTAGCATCGGAGAACCTAAGCAGGCCATTCATCGTTCTTAGATTAATGCTCAAAATTAGTGCTTCCTCTAGCTCCATATGCTAGGATTTGTCTTTTCAGTAGTACATTCTATTTTTTCAATCACCAAATCAAATGTTCGCACGATGTACTTAATGAGATAGTCATGTGTGAGCTAGATGAGTGTTAGACGATTTTTCTCATATGGTTTAGTGGCATGTCATGTTGTTTTGTTTCTTAGTGAACCAAATTTTATTTTTAGTATGCACTAACTATCCTATGGATATTTATAGTTACTATTAAAGGTGTTCCAAAGAATAGGATTCTGTTCATCGATATGGGTTTACACCTTGTCCTAAATATTCAATATATTTTCCCCCTACATTAGTGTTCGGATCTACTCCACAAGGACATAAAGAACTTTACGACATTTAAATGGAGCCGATAGTAAGACACATACTAAGGCACCAATATAGCAATCCGTTGGGGATTTTGGGCTTATTTGCTCGTGATTTAATAGGTACGAGTACTGGCATTTTTTTTTATGCAGTTAGAAAGGTAAAATTAACGATGTAGCATCACCACTTTCAGTGTTAATTTAAGTTCGTGATCATGATTTTTCTGTAGCAACCATAGATGCATGCTACATTTATGATAGCAAGAGTTGTGCTTAAGCAAGTTTAACCAGTTGCTTCCTTATTTTGTTGCCTGCAAGAAGTATATATATACTTGATGTTGATAAATTACATTTACTAGAACTTTTACCTTAGAGTGAAAATAAAGTTCATGTCACGTTTGCATTTCTACTTTATTTAAAGTGATCAAATTCGGTTACTCATCTGCTTATACTATGAATAGCTTGATATTTGTTTTCCTGACTGGTGGAAATCTTCATATATGCTCCTTCCTTTAGTTTATAGGTTGAACACTGTTCTTTAGCTGAATATAAAGTTGTTCCTTGCATAAGTTCATACGCTCATCTATCAGAAAATGCAGTTTGCAAGAAGGTGATGTGGAATATTTGGTACTAGTTGGTTTTCCAGGTAAAGGAAATGAAAGAACTATGTGAAGTTTGCAACATAACTGGCCTTTCTCTGTTATGGTCATACTGATGGTGAGAAATTAAATTATATTGTTTGTGATGTACATACTGTCATGTACACAGCAGAAAGGAGCATGCCGTCATCCATTGTCTTGCTTATTCTCTACTGCCCCCACAACTCTGTTTACTATGGGCTTAGACGTTGATATGATGGTCTCGCTAGGAAAACATAAATTCTGGTACAAATTCAGAATATTTTTGGGTTTCTTGGTTTCCTGCTTTCGTTTATTTTTTGTGCAAATCCATGGTTAAATGTCACGTGCTTGGTTTGAACCTACTACCTCATAGTCTTTCTCATTATTAAATATAGGAGATAAGTGGTTGTAGACATGACATTTAAAAAAGTAGAATCTTCACTGCTTGCTCAAATATATGCGTCTTCTAATTGTATTGTAGTGGTTAATCTTATGAAAAAACAGATCGGGTGCTTTTCTTGATGATTAATCTGTACAACTGCAGCTCGTGAATTTTCTGGACTGTTAAACCACATGAATGCTTTACCGTGAAATGTGACCATTTCTACAATAAAATCGTATTTTCATGAAAAGGTATCTTGAGAATGCAAGGTGTTTACTCCAAAATAATAACTGCAGTACACCCTAACTTTATGATGTTAGGTTGTCTATATAATCAATAAAGTCATCAATCAGAATCTAGTTCAGAAATAAATACCGTTAAAGTGACAAAGCCGATAAATTATCTGATTATGATGTATACTTCATCTTTTGTTCACTAAGTTGATACATTGTAAAGTTTCTAGGGATACAATCAGGTGGCCACAATTCCAAAGTAACTTTACAATGTTGCTCCAACATTTTTTCTGCAGGCCTAAGTCACAAATGATCCCAGATTGCGGGCAGACAACATGAGAACAAGTAAGCATACCTTTGTTCTTTATAGTTCTCTTGAAATATTCAAAACAAAATCCAATCTCAAGAATCTAATTAAGTCTCCGAGCCTTTTGTCCAGCCATAAAAAAGTCAGCGCGACTAGGATATAGAGTAGGTACAATACTTCTAAACATGTGTTTATTCTTGATGCACAACTAGCTCCACCATGGCAATCTGTTACAACTCAAGAACAATATTGAGCAGTATTTGTTATTTACCATATGCGTTGAAAAGCGAAGTGAGCCGTCCTTATGATTTATCCATAGAATATTTATGTTCACGGTCCATTTTGTATGTGTAATATTTCATACGGTTTAACTGAAGTAGCTGTTAGTGATACTATTGCTTGCCTTCTCCATGCTATCAGTTCTGGTGCCATATTGTTCCCTCACATCCTTCATATCTCTGTACTTTTTATTATAATTCAGCTCATATGTTTTCCTGTATATGTTTATTTCATAAGTTTGATTTCTTTTGGAGGTTACCAACTCATCAGTGCTCCCGAAGAGATTGAATCAGATTTTCTTTCACCTATGTTCATCATTTATGTTTGAAATATATAACAAGCAAATATTTCTTCATGTGATGGCAGAGGCTAGCAGCAAAGATGGCTCGGTCTGGTGAGGCCATGACGGTGTACCCAATCGCTATGAACACAGCTCTGTGCCGCCTACCGCTATCTGAGCCCCAACATCTCTATATGCATCTATGGTTGCAGTACTAGCCCCCTAATATGATGTCAATTTGTTTAGTCGTAAACAAAATCTTGAATAGAAAATACTCCAGATGATATCTTCATACCGTATTAGTGTTGGTAGTAGTATCCATATGTCATGTATTTATCCTGTGGTACAACATATATGATTGGCTATACGGCGCTGCAAGGCCAGTAAGGTATATGTTAATCATTTGGTTTGCATTGTCAGTTATCTTGCATGGTAACCTGCATTTCGTACAAAATTATGTCTTATTTATACTCCCTCCGATCCCCTATAAGTGTTGGAGAAATATAACTCTAACAAGGTAAAAGTTGTTACCACAGTTGGTGACACTTAATTCGGATCAGAGGGAGTACTTTTTATTCATGGTCTCCTAGCACCAGTTTTTTTCTTTTTTTTTACATTTGTTGTCTTGAAGAATAATATACTGAGGCGGCAATTACTCATCAGAAACACGGTTGAGTCGACCGTGACGGCCACGCCATACCAAATGAGATGTAGACGGCGCAGCAAAGCGCGCCTATTCGTCTAGTATCCTTGAAAGTTGGATAGCTTCTCAGCCGATGTTCAAAGTAGGCAAAAATCTAAGATGACAACATGAATTTTTACCATAGGAATAATAAAACGGTACTATAACTTGTTAATGAACAAGTTAAGATATATCAATATCTTAAGAAACCATACATTTGGAGATCTTATCTAAACAATGTTAAGATAAAAGACACTAAAAGAAGTTTAAAGTAATGTATCTGTGCTTGTAGTTCATACTTATCTTTACTATTAGGCGTAATAATCTGTAATGGCAAGAAGTTGCGTAAAATTTGCTTCGACGAACCACTTTACCACCCGGGGAAAACAGAAGGCGGCGATGCATCCTCGTCATGTGTATCGATTGATGACGATTTGCGGGTATAAAATGTTACTTAAGGTAATATCTCAACTTTGTTTGAAAATGCTTTTAGGATCTTCATTGGATTTATGCTATTCTAGAAAGTTTTACTAATGGTGTGCAATACCGCCGACCTCGGGATTGACTAGTCGATGAATCAACCAATCCATTTCAAGTGTGTACGCAATTCTGCTTTAGCTAAAAAGCAAACTACTCATATAGCCAGTCAATGTGGCCATCGTTGGGATGCTCCGGCAGTTAGTAGCTGTCCTCTCTTGTATCTGCCAGGTTTTTCATGATTTCAGAAAGCGAGAGCGAGAGTTGGCGATCGACGTCTTTGACTAATGACTTGTCACGCTCTATTGGATGTCAGTGTCTCCGCCCAATTTGGAACAAAGGGATATTTTTTCAGTTTCCTATGCAATTTTGGCGTCCAAAATTAACAATTTGTTGTAAACGTCTTTTCGAAATCTGGATTTACCTCCATGATGTAAAGATCAAAGATAACGTCGTCCGACAGATACCGGCAGCATTTTGATGATTACTCGGATAAGGTTTCTTGATTTGGATCGTAATAGAGTTCTGTGCCGCAACCTCATCCTAAGGCTGGTGCCAACCGGGGCTAGAGGAGGAGGCGGTAGGGGCGCTACCGCCCGGTGGCGGGCGAGAGGGGGCGATAGTGGGGGGCGGTAGGGGCCGGCGGGCGGTGGCGCTGCCGCCCGGCGAGTGCCCGCTGTCGCCCGGCCTGCCGCCCGCGTTGGCGGGGCGGTAGCGCGGGTCCGGGGCGAGAGGGTGGGGCGAGAGGGAGAGAGGGTGGGGCGGCGCGCTGGCGGGGCGGGGCGGTAGGGCGGGGCGGTAGCATTTAGCCGTTGGGGGGCAACGGCTAGCTGACGTGGCGCCCCCCATTGGTCCACGTCAGCTAGCCGTTGGGGGGGGAGCGTGGCTGGCTGGAAAAAAAAAAATTTGACCCAAATTTCCATCTCCAATCCTATAAATACCCCCCATATCCATCCCTTCTCTTCACACCATTTCACACCTCTCTTTCTCTCTTCTCTCATACCATCTCTGCCATGTCGGGTTGGACTCCAGATAACACTCTGTTCACGGAACTCTTGCAGTCCGACGGGTCACAACCTAGTCACATAGAAGATGTCTCTCCCACACATCGTCGGTCGAATGCCGGTTCTTCGCCGCATCCCCGAGTGTTGTACCCCTCCAACACACCACCTCCGGGGCCATATGGTCCGCTTCCTACGGGATATGGTTCATACCAGCATCCTCCGTATGCTTACGCACCACCACCTCCACCTCCACCTACAGGTAGCGGGAGTCCACTTCCTCCGTACCCTCCTACGGGATATGGTTCTTACGCTCCACCTCCATATCCATACGGTTCATACGCTCCACCTCCACCGTATCAGCAACCACCTCCTCCGTATCAGAAACCACCTCTATCGTCTGCTCCAGAAGGCAGTGCTCCAAGCGACGGGTCCGATGCCGCGGAAACACTGGTACCAACGCGTCCAAAGAGGGTCGAGTGGAAAAGTGCGGACGAGGAAAAACTGGTAATTTTCTTACCCGTCACATGTTTATTTCGGAGTTGGTTTTTGTTTGGATTTTTCACTAAGACAATATCTATTTCGTTGCAGGTGAATGCTTGGATTTTCAACTCCAAGGACTCTCGCCGTGGCAATAGCAAGACCGGCGATAGTTTTTGGGGTGGAGATAGCGAAGACGTTCAACTCTACCGCCGATCCTGCCCGCCAAAGGACCGCGAAGCAACTGAAGGATCACTGGAACGTCTAACAACCGTGAGGTGTCCTTGTTCATTGGATACCACATCCAAGAAGAAGCGATACGTCAGAGTGGAGCAGACGATGCAATGGTCATGGAAGCGGCACTGACGAGGTACGCAAATGACCCTAGAGTGACTCAGCCTTTCAAACGCTTCAAGTGGTGGGAAGCTGTTCGCAAGGAAGCGAAGTGGAGAGCACAGCATGGTCCTGGTAGTGGGACTGACTCCAGTTCCAAGAGAACCCGTCTGGGGGTCGGAGGTGAGTACAGCTCTAGCGACGCGACGGAGGAGGAGCCGCGTCCTCCTGGCCGCGATAAGGCCAAGGCCGCGTTTCGCAAGGGAAAGAACAAGGAGAAGGAATCGTCCAGTGAGGCATCAAGTGCAACCTTCGGAATGAAGAAAATGTGAAAAGGTTTATTGAAGGTTAAGCTACTGAAGCAATATAACAAATTGCAAGACCGCTCAACCGCCGGCATGAACGAAGCTGAAAAGCGCAAACATGCCAAGGCCATCCAGATAGTGGAAAAAGAGCTAGGGCTGCAAGAGGATGACGACGACGAGGACGAGCACGAGGATTAGATTTTTTAATTTTTATGTAATTTTTACAATTTATTATGCAATTTTATTAATTAGTATGTAATCGGTAACAATTTTAGTTCAATAAAATTATTTACTTGCATTATTTGTAATGTTTTCGTCTCAAAAATATGTGTTGACGTGGAGGAGAGAGAAAAGCTGATGTGGCAGAGAGAGAATCTTATAGCCCGGGCTATAGCCCGTGCACTGGCACCGTACCCGTGAGAGTGGCGTGAGAGTGGTGAAAAACGGTGACGTGGCGGGGCTATAACCCGTGAATAGTGGGAGATGCATTGGTACCAGCCTAATCCTCGCATGTACCTGCACACTTGAGCCTTGGATCTGCTAGCAAGAGTACCTTTTCAGAACTTTTAACTTTCTTTACCGTACGGATTCTCCGGAGAGCATGCATGCGTGCCGATTTTACTTTCCAACTTACTTCACGTGTGGTCTTCTTCCATCGAGGTGGATATGATAGTCCTTGTGTCGCAAACTCACAATGCGTATAGATAATGAGTGTTTGCCAACATTGCATTGTAATCAATTTGTGGATAAACAAATCTTTTCGTCGCGGAATATAGAAGATGGAATATTTCTCTGCTTCACAAAAGCTCATTATGTAGCAGAGAAAGTTTTATCCGAAGTATACATGTTTGTGCATTTGGAGTCAAATCAACCTCACCATATTTTTTTGGATAAAGAAGTTTTTATCAACTAGACCAGATGGTCGGCGTGGAACGCGAATATGAACTAAATCATATGTTAATTTAATGGAGTAATTATTGGTTCTGAAAATTCCCTCTCGCGCGTTCGTCGCCTCCCCGCGGCAGCGGCGCGTGCCCTCCTCTCCTCCCAACGCCCCCGCATGTGCTCTCCCCCGTCGCCTCCACTGGAAGAGGCTGTCGGGCCTTGCCTGGATGGCGCCGGCGGTACGACTTTTCCCGCGCCGGTGCGAGTGGGGGCGGGAATCCCTCTCTCGGCGGCGGTGCACTCAAGGAAGCGGCGATTTGGCTCCGGCCGAGAGGTGGCGGCGCGGCGGCGATGCCGCGGGCAAGCGGGTCAGCGTGGTGGTGGTGTTGGCGTGCAGCAGAGGCTGGCCATGGCGGCCTAGATCTGGGCTCGCGGCCTCATCTGGGTCGGGTCGGGCTAGTCCGACCTGCTACACGTTCTGCGGGTGGAGACGGCATTGAGGGTGCCTAGGGTAGCCACGATGGAGGCCGGCTTGTTGCAGCGCGCAGGCGGGCTTTACGGGCCCATTTTGGACTCGGACGGACCCTATTAGGACCGGTCTTTCCCAGGGCTTTACGGGCCTGCTGGGCCTAGCCGTACCTAACGGGGTCTGTTGTGCCGTCGCGTCCGGTCGACTAATGTCTTCGACGGTGGATGTAGATCCCTCCTGCTGCGGTTCTGGTGTCCCCGGCGCACACCTCTCCTCTACTCCGTCTTGCAGACCACGCAACGTCGACCTCGGGGAAACGACGGTGGTGGCTTCGTGACTGTGGTGGCGCATGCTGGTGGACAGTTGGTCCGGTGGAGTCGAGGCTTGTCCTTGCGGGGCTCCTGTGCTATAGATCGCCAAGGACGGTGGATGGGTTTTTTCGGGAGAAATCCTTGTCGGTTCTCCGACACCGACGCGGTGCCGCCTCCGGGTGGCATCTTTACTTCATGAAGGGCGTCATGGCTACCCTCATCTGCCTTCCCCTGTGTGCCAGGGGAACCCTAGCATCAGCGTGTTGGTCCGGGCAGCAGCGCGGCTCTCCTTCCCGAAGATGCTGCTTGGTACTCGACGTTTCATAGCTAGGTGTGTGGTAGTACATTTATGGTGGGCACAGCGGTTGAGAGTTACCGCCGTTTAGTCAATCCGTCAATGTCACCTTTTATTTCACTTTTTTTCTGGGTGTGTGTTGGCTGCTGCCTTAGCGAGGGTCTGTCTCAAATCTTGTATTGATTGTTTGCTGTATTAATATCCTTAATATAACTATTTCGGCATTATTGGTTCGAATCTTTTTCTTATCGAATTAAAATATGACGTTACATATTTTGGGTTGAAAAATAAGCAGCTTCACGGCTGAGCAATTTCGGAGGAAACGTGCAGAATATTCCTCTTCTTTCCCATAGGCCACGGAGCAACCCACTGGCTTGGACTCATGTGCATATATAGCCACAGCTAGTATGCAAACACACTTGGGGCAATCAACTGTTCGGTCCACTTAGCTTGGAGCACGTACACGAGTACGCATAGGAGGAACCCCAGCCCGAGCCATGGTGTTCGCCGACGGCACGGCCGGCGGCGCCGGTCGCAAGGTGGCCACAATGGAGTTCGCGTCGCACGTGGTGCGCGGGCGGTGGTTCATGTTCTTCGCGTCGATCCTGATCATGGCGGCGGCGGGCGGCACGTACATCTTCGGCATCTACTCCAAGGCGATCAAGACGTCGCTGGGGTACGACCAGCAGACGCTCAACACGCTGAGCTTCTTCAAGGACGTGGGCGCGAACGTGGGCATCCTCCCGGGGCTCATCAACGAGGTCACCCCGCCGTGGGTCGTCCTGGGCTGCGGCGCCGGCATGAACCTCGTCGGCTACCTCATGATCTACCTGTCCGTCACCGGCCGCACGGCGCGCCCGCCAGTGTGGCTCATGTGCGTCTACATCGCCATCGGCGCCAACTCGCAGTCCTTCGCCAACACGGGCGCGCTCGTCACCGCCGTCAAGAACTTCCCCGAGGACCGGGGCGTCGTGCTGGGGCTGCTCAAGGGCTTCGTGGGTCTCAGCGGCGCCATCTTCACGCAGCTCTACCGCGCCATCTACGGCGTCGACAACGACGGCGCCGACCTCGTGCTGCTCATGGCGTGGCTCCCCGCCGCCATCTCGCTGGTGTTCATCCCGACCATCCGCATCATGCCCCGCGCGGGGCGCACCGCGGCGGAGAGCCGGAGGGAGCGCAAGGCGTTCTTCTACTTCCTGTACGCGTCCATCGTGCTGGCCGTGTACCTGCTGGTTATGAACGTGGTGGAGCTGGAGGATCGCGGGTTCCCCAAGCCCGCCTACTACGTTACGGCCGTGGTGCTCCTCCTCCTCATCTTCTTCCCGCTCGTCATCGTCGTCCAGCAGGAGCTCCGGAACTACCTCCAGCCGCCGCTGCCGACGACGCAGTCCGTTCCGGCGACCACCGCCGTCGACGAAGACGAAGACAAGCCAGCTGTCACCGCCACCGAGACCGCGGAGCCAGCATCGACGTCGGCTGCGTGCTTCGAGGACGTGTTCCGGCCGCCGGCGAGAGGTGACGACTACACGATCCTGCAGGCGCTGTTCAGCGTGGACATGCTGGTGCTGTTCGTGGCGACCATCTGCGGCGTGGGCGGCACGCTGACGGCGATCGACAACATGGGCCAGATCGGGCAGTCGCTGGGGTACCCGCAGCGGAGCATCTCCACGCTGGTCTCGCTGGTGAGCATCTGGAACTACGCGGGGCGGGTGGTGGCCGGGTTCGCGTCGGAGCACGTGCTGTCGAAGTACAAGGTGCCCCGGCCGCTGGTGCTGACGGCGGTGCTGCTGGTGGCGTGCGCGGGGCACCTCCTGATCGCGCTGGGGGTGGACAACGGGCTGTACCCGGCGTCGGTGATCCTGGGGTTCTGCTTCGGGGCGCAGTGGCCGCTGCTGTTCGCCATCATCTCGGAGGTGTTCGGGCTCAAGTACTACTCCACGCTCTACAACTTCGGCGCCGTGGCCAGCCCCGTGGGGAGCTACATCCTGAACGTGCGCATCGCCGGGCGGAAGTACGACGAGGAGGCGCTGCGGCAGGGCGGGCGGAGGGGCGCGGACCTGACCTGCATCGGGGTCAAGTGCTTCCAGGAGTCCTTCTACATCATCGCCGGCGTGACGCTGCTGGGCGCCCTGGTGGCGCTGGTGCTCGCGTGGAGGACCAGGAAGTTCTACAGGGGCGACCTCTACGGCAAGTTCAAGGAGGTTGGCATGGCAGGGACAGTCACCGGCGAGGGGCGGCAAGAAGCAGCGACAGCGAACGGCGCCCGTGTTGCCACGGCGAAGGACCCTGCAGCTTCGTCCGGCAGTGATGACGCCGTCGCCGACGACAGTAAGATTGGTTCGACGACTCAGTAGTAATTGAAGAGTGAGATGAGATTGATGGAGTCAAAATAGTTGTGTCAAAAATCCATGGGTGACGAAAATACGACGCGTTAGAGAGTTGTGATTGTACATTGTACAATGTACTTTACTATACTTGTAGATCGTGGTCCGTGGATGGAGGCATCGACCTGTTACACTGATAAGTCAAAGCTGATTGGTTTCTTTGCAGCTAGCCTTTCTCCGAGGTTGCCGTAAACAGAATAAAAAATACTCCTCCTGCTCAGCTTTCATGACCAGTCAGAGAAAAGGACCCGCTGCTGACTCAAATGGCGGGTTCTTGCGACTATTCGCGTTTTTTTGGATGGCCGGCGGTCAACACTCAACGGGGATTTTGGTTCACAAATAACGACTGACACCGACACGCAAGCCAAACAGGTCCCAAACGTACGGGGCTTCGTGTAAACGAAAAAACCCTGCCGCAACGCGTGATCCCGAGGATTCAGATCATGACGCACAATCTTTTTATGTTGGTATGAAGGGAGTAAATCGTAAGAAGTGAGTGAGTGGATAATTATATACGTGTTACTGTATCTCCATGTTCTTAAATTTTCTACTACCAAAAAGTTGTCATTTGGCGGCTTGTTATTGTAAGCAGAACGTTGTTATGCGCACGACACACAATTCGTCCAATTTATGTAGGACATAGATCCAATAGTGCAACCGCAAGACTAGTGGGACGAACGCCGTCAGATGGCCCGTTGTAAACAGATTGTACATAATTCAATCACGTAGAGTAGTCTCTCCATACTCCAGCCCAGCAAGAAATGTTGCCCTCTATTGTGTCCTGTTAAACAAAAATTGTATAGGACCTGATCCACAATGCCATCAACATGAACCACCTCTAAGGGCATCTCCAGCCGTTGCGCCCCCCCATGGCCCAAAACGCCGCCGTTTTGGTGCCGCCGCGGCGCTAAACGGCGCTATTCTGGAACCTGGGGGGGCGCGTTTCCCAGTCGCGTCCCGAGCCCAACAAATCGGCCCAAACAAACGCAGTTGAAAAACTAGTCGAAATTTTATTGAAATTTGAAACTGCGTACATATTCGGCGCGAATTTAAAGCTAAAACGATAAATTTAAACTAAAAACAGCGGATACTACGCGATGACTACGCCTACGTCTACGCTTCGTCGTCTTCGTCGTGGCGGTGCTGGTTGGAGGGTCCAGCTCCGTCCTGGCTCGCCGCGGCGAGACGGCGCTGCTCCGCCCGCTCCGCTCGGGCCTGCAGGCGCAGCCGGTGCAGCTGCGCCTGCTCAGAGGGCGGGCGGTTGCGCCGCCGCTCACCCTGCAGCGCCACCTCACGCTGCGCCTCGTAGAGGGCGATGACGCCCTCCTGCTCGACGGAGGCAGCCCGCCGGGCCATCTGGCGGCGCACCGCTCGCGCCGCCTCCTCCCGCTGGTGCGTCTCCAGGGAGGCTCGAACGGCGGCTGCCTCCGCCGCCGCCGCGGCCTGCTCGAGGACGCCGCGCACCTTGCGGTACGCGTCCTCGTTCTGCGAGGTCTCGAAGGAGTGCAGCCCGGCGTGCTGCTCGGGCCACACCGGCTGCCTCCTCACCTCGCGCCTCCAGTGGCGGGCAGCCCGCCGTGCTTCGCGCGCCTCGTCGTGCTCGGGCGGCTGCTCCGGCGCCACCACCTGCGGCTCCGGTGCAGCTCGCTGCGCTGGCTGCAGCTCGTCGTCGTCGCTCTCGGGCCACGCCTCCCAGTGGTTCTCCATTGCGGCGGGGTTCGAAGGTGGAGAAAGAACGGCGAGGAGGGGTCGAGAATGTGCGTACGGGGAGGGCGCGGCCACCGTTTTTATAGCCTGGCTGGGCCAGTCGCCGCGCCGCGCGTGTCGCCGCTGCCGCACCGCCATTAATCCGGTGGACTTTGACTGGCCACGCGTGTCGCCGCTGCATGCACTGGCCGGCCGCCTCCGGCAGCCTTTGACGGCGCGGGCGCCGAGAAGGAAGTCACGGGCGGGGGTTTCCGTTCCCGCGCTTTCCCGGCGCGTCACTGACAGCGTTGGCCCGCCCGCGCGGCCTCGCAGTTTCGCCCCCCCAGGACGAACCCAGCGGGCTGGATTCGGCCTGGGTGCCGCGGCGCCAAATAGCGCCGAAACGGCGCTATTTGGGCCTCTGGGGGGGGGGGGCGAGTGGTGAAGAAGCGGCGCTATTCGCCGCTTCCGCCGCGAAAAAAGCCCCTTGGGGGGGGCTCGGGGGGGGGGGGACGGCTGGAGATGCCCTAATGATAGACGCATGGCGCTACTAATCTCGCACACGGTCCGAACTGAATCGGTAGACTTACCTTGTACTTACAAATAGGTATATGATACAAATATGTTCGTCGGCCGTCTAAATCACGTAATCTCCGGAAACATGGCCACGGCAGTTTCTTCTCTCTGTTGTCCCAACTCCGGCGGTAGGGCTGCGCCGCTCTTGCCAAACCTATGCCCAGCGCCGAGGGTGACACGGTGGCTGACGACAAGCATCACCAACTAGGCGCTGACGGGACAAGGCAAGAATTCCTGATCGTGTTGATTCAGTAGCATTTGCCGGCGCCGTCCCGCTCCGGCGGGGACCGCTCGGTTCTGGAATGCGAAAGATCCGTCGGCATGTTGATGAATCCATGCATGGCCTTGTCGGTCATTGTGGTCATGAATGCTTGCTCCAACTCATCAGTGGTGGTCCCCGACAACCGCTTTGTCCAGTTGTTCATGTTTATGGATCAACTCGCCATCAGTAGCGCCCGTCGTTGCCGCTTTGGCCACACCTAAGTTGTGTGTGGAGTCGACCGCGCCACCTAAGACCGGACACGAGAAGAAACGGATAAACGGTTTCGTATTGTATACTTACTACTTGAGTATGAGTTACGAGAGCACCCCGTTGTGCATTTAGATTCATGATGCCACGTGTGCATCATTAAAGATGGTCCACACTGATGGGATTTTGGACCAGGTCCTGACGAAGGGATGAACCCTGGACCTATCGAGTAAGGATACCCGGTCCAAGGCCCAGGACCTAAGCCTAGAAGGAGATGCCGTATAGTGTTCTAGAAGGCCCAGTTGAAGCCCATCCGCAAGGCCTTGCGGGTCAAGTTAGGAAACTTGTAACCGACTCTAGGTTAGGGTTTGAGTCCCCCCTGCCCCGGTACAGTTTGAGACCTGGCCACCTATATAAGGCCAGGAGAACCACCAGGAGGGGGACAAGCAATACCGCACCACCAAGCCTTCAGATCGAGTTCATACTCTCGACTTGAGCAACCCCCCATTGTAACCGATCTACTCGTGAATACAGATCGACAGAAGCAGGAGTAAGGGTTTTACCTCCACGAGGGCCCGAACCTGGGTAAATCGTGCCCCCTCTTTAGCCGACGATTGTCACTAGTGCCCACAGGTTCTCCTAATCGAAACCCTATGGGTTCACCCGAGAGACTTGTTGAGATGCAGATACGACAATTGGTGCCGTATGTGGGAACGGCGGGCTCTGGATCTCCGGCATCTTCGGCCTCATCAACGACCAACTCACGTTGGAACCCCGCGACTTCGACTCCGACCAAACCGATCCGAATCGGATCAGACGTCGTCACCCCTCACTCGCCGGAATCACGCCCGGTATTTAGCGACCTGGAGAAAAGTATCACCCTGACGTTTGGGAGCTTCCAGTTCTACACCAACAAGGACGGAATCCTTCACTTCCCCGAAGAATCGGGATCTGGGTCGATCTCTAGCCCAGGAGCTGTCGATTCGCGACCCTACCTCGCAGATCGCGACTTGGCGAAAAGCGGCGAATCTATCCGCCTCAACACCAGCAACTTCCATATCCTCTCCACAGAGGAACCTTCTCAGATCAACAAAGCCTTCCAAGTTACGCCTAGGACCCGCGAGCCATATCTGGCTCAAGTATGCTTGGCAGGATCAGGAGATCCACCCGAAGAAACTGAACACATCGCAAGGGAACGCGCTAACATCAGCGTCTCGCGAGACTCTTGGGTTCGAGAAAAGGAGGCCATCCGCACGAGCAAACCACCTGAAGTCGGAGCTCCTCACGAGGACATGACCGCCTACCACTATCATCTAGTGAGAGCGGCTACTGCAATCAAAGAAGCCCGCATAGATCTAGCCGAGTGGAGGAGACTGGCGGATGAGTCATGCCAACGACGAGCGCGCTATCCTTAACACCTTCTATCGGGAATCGCCCGCAAGAAAAGGATACGCCTCAAGAACCGCAACCATGGATGTCGAGTCCCTGACCGGAATCAGTAAATCACTCGGACCTTCCCTTATGCGCGTCGACGGGGACGGAAACGTCCATACGCACACTCCCGACGCCGCGGTCCTGGCTGCAGCCACCTACATGCAGATAAATCAACCAGGGGAAAATGATCCCTGTGCAGAGCAATACAAGCAAGTTCAGAAAGGATTGGGCATGGCAGCCGCAAGACTCGCCTCCTATGATCGCAGGAAAGCAGCTGCACAGAAAGAAAAGGAAGCATCCCGCAGACATAGGAGTACTTCGCCCAGGAGGGAAAAATCACCTCGCCGTGGCCGAGAAAAAGAAGCCTGGCGACGCGGTGATAGATCGAGTAGCAGCAAGGGTAGCCCGAGAAATCGAGATCGCAGCTCGCGACATCATAGCAGCCGCTCGCGAAATCACAGCAAGGAGCCAAGGAAGGAAACTGATCGCCATCAGCCAGGATACAACGCGCGATCAGATATCGCGCAAAATAAGGTGGACAAGGCCAAAGCCGCGAGGAACCGCGCACGTTCCCCATCCACCTCTTCTGATGATGAGACCTGCTGTGCGCTATGTTTTGCTCGCAGCATCCGCGAGCCGCCTCTACCCAAAAGATTCAAGCTTAGTACGGAAGTAACAAAATACGACGGCTCACTTAGTCCTTCGTCCTGAATATCAGATTACCTCACGGCAGTAAAGTGCCAACGTGGGAACAAGAACACAGCTATGTAGTACCTCAACCTGCACCTTGTAGGAGCAGCACGCAGCTGGCTTGAGGCAAGACCTAAGGCTTGCTACGGATCATGGGACGATCTACACTTCGACTTCTGCAAAAACTTCCAAGCAACATACAAAAGACCAGCGACCATCGAAGAACTGCGAGCCTGCAAGCAAAAGAGTGGCGAGTCTACTCGCGAATATATCCAGCGATGGACCACCCTTAGGAACACAACAGGTAACATATCAGAGGAAGTGACAGTCGAAGCCTTCGCGAAGGGCGCTCGACGAACTGCTTTCAGAGAAGAACTGGGACGAGCTGCGCCCAAAACTATTAGAGAGCTAATGATCATAGCCGATAGGTGGGCTAACGGAGAAGATTCGGTGCGCAACGAGAAGACTTCCTCGCCAGCACCCGAAGACGATCGCCATGGTCGAAAGAAAATAAGAAAGTATTACGATCACGACAATCGAGAAGAACTAGTGGTGGCAGAATTCACGTGAACTCGCGATAGTGGACGCAGCAGAAATCGCGAATGGAAAGCGAAGGCAGAGGATAAAACTCCCGAGGAGGACCTCGATGGATACCGCACTCTACATCTATTTACAGATAAGCGCACAGGCAAAACTAAGGCAACACACCTTGTCAAGGATTGCCGAAAGTTTCTCGACATACATGAGGCCTTCTCGAAGAAAAACAGGACATCAATCAGTCAAGGCTACCTGCAGCTTCCAGGAGGAGGAAACCCGTGATTCCAACCGCCACAACCCCTGTCTCCACCAGGAAACCAAAACGTGGTGCTAGCCGCACTACCTGCGCCACCCATCGCCAACCCGGGAGGCAACGCATACCCAAACCACGTGGGACTTTTGGGGATGATACAAAAGGTATGTCCATCCCGCAGGGTCCAGAAGACGAACACACGACAAATATGCATGGTTGTGCAAGCCCCACCGACAAAGCCCGAATACCTGAAGATGGCAGATCAACCGATAACTTTCTCCAAGGAAGACCACCCCCCACGAGTCTATCGACCAGGACACGCTGCGCTGGTCATCCAAGCGCAAATTGGAAATTACGAACTGGCTCGCGTGTTCATGGACGGGGGCAGCGGCATCAACATCATCTACGCCGACACACTCCGTCGGATGAACAGGAACTTGGTCGGACTCGCAAAATCAGAAACATCCTTTCACGGGATAGTTCCAGGAAAGGCGATTCGCCCACTCGGAACAATCAATATGGAGGTGGTGCTAGGCAGCTGAAGTAATTACAGGCGAAAATTTCTCGACTTCGAAGTCGCCGACTGGCCTTCGCAGTATCACGCCATTCTTGGTCGAACAGCGTTCGCAAGATTCATGGCAGTACCACATTATGCATACCTGAAGCTCAAGCTACCTGGGGAATATGGCACAATCACCATCGACGGCGATTTCCAAAAATCCAACAAGTGCGACATTGAGTTCAACAAAATCGCTAAATCTTTCGGGATGATGGAAGAACTAGAGGAGATAGCAAAAACCATAGTCCACCCCGTGATGCCCCTCACGATGAAGAACTCCCCAGAGCTCGAGTTAAGTGCGAACAGTGACACCCACAAACATCAAGTACACCCGACATAATCTGCAAAGACGGCGATGGTTTCCACCACTCTCTCGCCAGCATAGGAAGACGCGCTCGTTGAACTCCTCCGTGAGTACTGGGAAATTTTCGCCTGGCAGCCTTCAGATATGCCAGGGATACCCAGGGAGTTCGCCGAGCACTCACTCGAAGTCTACAAAGACGTCAAACCTATCAAGCAGGCCACTCGACGGATCTCAGAGCCCAAGCAGAAAGCGCTCGGAGAGGAAGTAAACAGACTACTCGCAGCAAAATTCATCAGGGAGATAAAAATATCCACTTGGTTAGCAAACCCAGTGCTGTTCCCTAAGAAGAATACTGAAATCCTTCGTGTGTGCATCGACTACACGTCGCTGAACAAACACTGTCCCAAGGATAACTTCCCCCTCCCACGAATCGATCAGATTGTGGACTCCACTGCAGGCTGCCAACGCCTCTCCTTACTAGATGCCTACTCGGGATATAAACAGATCAGGATGAAGAAGGAAGACGAGGAAAAGACAGCATTCATCACACCTCATGGTGTATACTGCTACACGACAATGCCTTTTGGGCTAAAAAACGCAGGCGTAACATATCAGCGCTGCATGCAAAAATGCCTCGCCAAGCTCATTGGCAAGAACGTACAAGTGTATGTTGACGACATCGTCATCAAGACCCGAGTAGAGGACACACTCCTCGAGGACATCCAAGAAACATTTGATGCTCTGAACGCATACAAAATCAAGCTCAACCCGACAAAATGCGTCTTCGGCGTCCCTGCAGGACAACTTCTCGGGTACTTGGTATCCGCTAGAGGAATTGAAGCCAACCCAGAGAAAATACAAGAGATCTTAACAATGAAGGAGCCAACCAATCTTCACGGCGTGCAGTAGCTCGCAGGGCGATTAGCCGCCCTGAGCAGATTCATTGCACGATTGGGCGAGCAAGCGTTACCCTTCTACAAGCTATTGAAAAAGACAGATAAGTTCGAGTGGACTCCCGAAACCAAACGAGCATTCGCACACCTAAAGCGAGCATTACAGAGTAGGCGTGTTCTGGCAACGCCACAAGAAATGGAGCCATTGTACCTATACCTAGCTACAATAAATCAAGTCATCAGCATGGCTATCGTGGTCGAGCGACCCGAGGACGGCAAGGAGTATGGAGTTCAACAGCCAATCTACTACATAAGCGAGGTGCTTTCGCCGTGCAAACAGCGGTACCCCCACTACCAGAAGCTCACATACGGGGTCGTCCTCACAGCTCGAAAGCTCAAGCATTACTTCCAGGAACATACCGTCACGATGCTAAACAACGCATCACTCGGTACAATCATGAACAATCCCATGGCAACCGGCAGAATTGCAAAATGGAGCATCGAGCTAGGCGCCTAGGATATCATATACACAGGACGCAATTTCGTGAAGTCACGGGTACTCGTAGAATTCCTAAGCGAGTGGACAGAATTGCAAACACCTGAACCACCAGAATACACGAGTAACTGGATCATATACTTCGAACGGTCCAAAAGAATGAAGGAGATGGAGCTGGGATAGTCCTCCTATCCCCCAGGGGAGACAAGTTGCGGTACGTCCTAAGACTGGACTTCCCACCCGACGATCCAACATCCAACAATGACGCAGAATACGAGGCTCTGCTTCATGGTATGAAGATGGCGATCGCATGCGGTGCCACCAGATTGATGATTTATGGCGACTCCAACCTCATCGTACAACAGACGATGAAGGAATGCGATGCTATCGCGGAAAACATGGTTGCTTACCGGTACATGTATAATCTACTCGAAGGAAGTTTCAAAGGGTGTGAGCTGAAACACATCGCAAGGTCCAGCAACGAAGAAGCGGATAGGCTGGCGAATATGGGGTCTATAAATACACCCATACCACCGGGAATATATTTCGAGAGGATGACCAAACGTTCAGTAAAGGTCAAGAAGACTGCAGGAGCAACCGCAGCTTTGGAGACAGACGTCAGCCCGCAAATTGCTCTCATTGAGCTCAGCCACAGTATCTCAAGACAAGTTTTTATGGTCGAGCCAATCTGGACGCAGAAATATCTCGACTACTTGTCCACCAAACAGCTCCCAGCAGATGCTCGCGAGGCTCAACAAATAGTACGACGCAACAAATCTTTTCGGGTACTCAACGGAGAGTTATACAAACAGAGCATCTCAGGAATACTGCAGAGATGCATAGCACCCGAAGATGGCAAGGAATTGTTGCGAGACATACACCATGGAGATTGTGGACACCACGCCTGCTGGAAGGCAATCGTGGGCAAAGCTTTTCGAGCAGGATTCTACTGGCTTACAGCAGCCAGAGGCGCAAAGGACCTAGTCGACAGGTGCAACGCTTGTCAACGATTTGTGTCCAAGCCACACGCCCCTGCCACGGAACTACACATGATACCAATCGTCTGGCCCTTTGCACAATGGGGGCTAGACATGGTAGGACCATTATGCAAGTCCACACCCGGAGGATATACACACTTGCTCGTCGCAGTCGACAAGTTCACGAAGTGGATCGAAGCCATGCCAGTCACCTCGGCCAGCGCCCAATGCGCCGTAAAATTCCTCGATTCCATTGTGTGCAGATTTGGCGTACCACCCAACATCATCACCGACAACGGCAGCAATTTCACGGCCAAGGAAACACAGCAGTTCTGCGAAGAAAAGAGAATTACTTTTAGCTTCGCTTCAGTGGCTCACCCGCAAACCAACGGCCAGGTCGAGCGATCCAACGGATTGGTCTCAGGTGGCATAAAGAAATGACTACTCGACCGTCTACACCCAGCAGCAGGGCATTGGGAAGAGGAGTTACCCTCTATGCTATGGAGCCTTTGCACAACCCCAAATCTATCAACAAAATACACGCCATTTTTCATGGTATATGGGGATGAAGCAGTCCTTCCCGAGGATGTAAAATTCAGCGCCCCACGAGTCGTCGCTTACAAAGAAGAAACCTCTAACAAGCCACTCGAGGAAGATATGGATGCACTCGACGAGATACGCGATATTGCGCTCGCAAGATCCGCGGTATACCAACAGTTGTTGTGTAACTATCACAGTCGCCGTATACGCCACAGAGCTTTCGTGGTCAGAGATTTGGTGTTGCGGCTCAAGCACAAGGAAGGAAACAAGCTCGAGCCACCATGGGAAGGACCCTTCATAATACACGAAGTTATCCCGGGTGGCGCCTATCGACTGAACAACCCGAAGACTAGTGGCATCTACTCCAACCCGTGGAACTTTGCGCACCTCCGCAAATTCTATCCTTAGGATTATCTCATTCGCAAAAATAAGGCTATATTAGCCATCTTGTAACTCGAAGAAAATACATGGCTTCTCAGTCATTTCAATAAAATACATGGTTTCTCAACCATAGCTACTCATGTTCTTCATCTTTACACGCTGAACAACAGGTATACACCTCCAAACACACGGGGGCTACGCCTAACTTAGCATCATAAGAAAATTTACAAATACAAGGTTGGCACCTTAAAAAGTTTTGGGACAACTATACAAAACAAGAGGATACATACATACTACAATTACATATGGAGACGAGCAGTTTCCTCGGCTAACACTCGATTAACCTCTTCAGAAGTCAGTCGAATAATATCCTCTGTTGCAGGACGAACAACTGAATAATGAGAGGCCATATCAACTGGAGCATTGGGGAGCCTAGCCACGGAGAGAAAATTGACCTCGGGATGCCATAATCGGACAAAAGCAAGTGCTACTAAAGATCCGCAGATCAGCTGTTGGCAGACGCACTCGCGAATTTCACCTACTTGGCCAAAAGTTCTGAGGAGGTGGCTCAAGTCTTCTGGACCTCTCTCCAACGGATAGAAAGCACGGTTCAGAGCTACCAGAGCCTCATGACAGGAATCAACGAGTACCTTCGCCTGGCCCACACGATACTTCAAAGTTGCCAAAACGAAGCCTCGACTGCAGTCGGACCAGAAGTTGTTTGCATATGGTTTAGAGCTAGCGGCTTCATGAGCAATATGGTTATCTAGCCAATGCGCCTCACATAGACCGTCAGGCTCAACAACTACAAAGAAAACTACAGAGAGTAAAAAAAAAGGAAAAGGAGGCAACCAAACAAAGTGCTAGGGGGCTCACGTGCTTACAAAACATATCTTTGGCAACAACTGCCAACTCTTCCATCACAAACTCCTCACGTTCGGCCGCGAGTTTTTGTTTCGACTTGGCCACATCAGCCACTCCACGCAAAGCTTTCAACTTGCATTCGCCATCCGTCACACGATCACGAAGAGAAGCAAAGGTACTAGCGGCAGCAACAAGGGGATCCAATCGTACAGCAGATCCACTCGAAGACTCCGCGCCAGCACCTATTACCTGGAAGGAGATAAGAAAAGTTAAGGAACACTTCAAGACACCCCACTCAAGAAATAAACCGCCTATTCGACAGGTGCTCGGGGGCTACTCCCATCGGGAGGAACTCATGACGATCAATCGCAAAAAATCACATCTCATATATCAAAGAACACTTCGATTAAAGGCAGAATACGGGGATACATCCCAAGGTTCATTACATCAGAAGAGCAAACAAAATAAAGTCTATCCTATGGAACTGCATAAGTGCTGCCACTCGCGACAGGTTGCCCCTTGCGACTAGCACGAGCAATCAAGTCGGATAGCTTTCGAGCAAGGACTCCAGCCGGATCGACGAAAGGACGAAGCGCTACCTTTCTGCATGTGGTAGCATCGACGGGAAGGTTCGAGTACGCCTCGTCTAAGCCTGCGACTCCATGCGCCAACGCGAACTGGATGGCAGTCTTTGCCCCGCATTCAGACTGGGCAACCGAGTAGGCCTGAAGGACATCACCCTCCAGGAAAACCTTCAGCAGACCATCTAGCATGGGCGGAACCGCGACATCCACCAGAAGACGCTCGTAGAATTGCGTCAGCACTCGAATGGCATCGCCAACGAGGGAGCAGATCCCACTCGCATGCTTCTGAAGCTGAGCGCAAGAATCCGTCAGGGCGTCCACTCGTTGAACCCCGGGCAGCTCCAGTGCAATGCCAAGGACATCTGCAAGGAGACGTCATTAATTCCAATGACAACCAATCTAGTCAAAAAACAGCAGAAGTTAAGTGCAACTTACTAGCGAATTTCTGGGCCAGAGGGCGAATGAAGCCAACAAGATCGCTGTCCTGTTTGGCGCCAGCCTCGTCCAGTTGCTTCAGCACAACCTGGGCCTCAACGAGCTTCCCCTCGAAGTCAGTCGACCGCTTGCGAGAGGATTCAAGCTCCTTTCGAGTGGTCTCCAGCTCGGCCTCGAGGGTTTTTACCCGAGTGACAGCATCAACGTTTTCGGCCTTCAGAAGATCTACTTGGGCTACACAGCAACAAACTTCAGCCTAGGAGAATTCGCACGATCAGAAAGAACAAGTAGAAGGAACGGATCAATTTACCTTGGAGAGCTTGGCCATCCTCGACGAGTTGATCACGATCCATCCCAAGGGATACGCAATCTGCCTCAGCCGGAATTACGCGGCGACCTATGGCTACGAGAGTCAAGAAGAGACTGCAAAACACGAAACGAAGAAGTCAGAGAAAGAGGAAAGAAATTGGGCCTATTCACGACTGCAAACAGTCGAGTATAGCCTCGGGGGCTACTCCCATCGGGAGCACTGTCGTGCACGCGATAAAGTCAAGAAAGGAAAAGAGCTTAAGTTTTGAGCCTGTAGCCAATCGCAAGCGATTGACCACAGCCTCGAGGGGCTACTCCCATCGGGAGCACTGCCGTGCACCCGATAAAAATCATAAATGAACGAAGAACAAAACGCAAGGAAGATGACAAAGCTTACCTGGCCCTGGGCAGTGCACAGAGGGTCAGCCGTGCTACCCGACGCTTCTTTCGAAACCGAGGCTCCACCCGCAAAGCTAGGCAACTTATAATCCGTAGCCGCAGCTGTTGGAGCTAGGCTGCGAGTTCTGGACAGCCTTAGCAATTGGGGTTTCACCCGCAACAACATCCTTCTTCTTCGCTGCAGGAAGAGAGGAAGCGAACAGGCCAGGGCTGATGGATTGAAGCCTGTCATGAAGGAAATAACAACATAAGTAAGAGCGAGAAGAAAACTTTCGACTAAATCATAGAAGGAAAGAAAAAAAACTTACTCATCATCATCGTTGTCATCTAGCATATCTGCATTCCAGGCGGTCAAGACCTTCGACTTGGAGACGAGAGGAGCGCGCACGATCAGTGGGGTCACGATGAGAGGCTTGACTGCTTTCTCAGATCCTCCACCCAAAGAATTTTTCTTGGAGGTGGCTTCATCGTCTCCCGCCCTGTGGTTCTTGCGATGGTGGAGGTCGCTACCTGACTCCTCCACGTCATCCGAGGAATCGTGCTCAGAGCTTGAGTCAGCCTCGGCAACGCTAGTATCAATAAGACCTCCAGGTTGCTTGCCTGCAAGTCCGAGGCGTCTTCAGCAGAAACTGGCGGGTAGCAGTTTGCTACCTCTAAACTCTACAAAAGGAAAGCAAGAAAAAGGAGAGAAGGAGAAACTCAGTCGACAAACTCGTGAATAACGGAGAAAGTTAAAGCAGAGAAGGATTTAAACTTACATCAGATCGAGGCGGTCTTGAAGCTTCGAATGCCGCGATAGGGCAGAGAGGAAAAGTCTTGCCCACCTTCAGCCTGGTGATGCTCGCAATTTTCTTCTCAAATTCGGCATTCGAAATAATATCCCGGTTCACGCGGCTGGGGTCCTCGACACCCTGGTACTCCCACATGGTCGAGGGCCTCTCCTGAAGAGGTTGGATCCTGCGCTTGAGGAACACACTCGCCAGATGCAAGCCGTTCAGCGCGACCCCTGCGGTTTTGTCACGGAGAGCCGTTACCTTCGCGAGTAGCGGGGCGACGACCCGATTCTCTTCAGCCGAGAGCTTGTGCGCCCAGGACTTTCGCCGTTTCAAGACAGCGAACGGGTGGAATTCATGAGCTCCACCCGCGCTGTTATCAGCAACATAGAACCACTTGTTCCTCCACCCTTGCGCGGAGTCGATGAAGTGCATCTAGAAGTAGGAGCTATCCGACTTCGCTCGGATTCCGAAACCGCTAGTGCGCAACGTCTCTCCAAGCTCGGTGTCGTGGGATAATCACGGCAGACGTTACCGGGGGTAACTGATCTTGGGGCAAGACGACACAGGCGTTTTGGAGAGGGTTTAGCTCAGAGGAAAACATGATAATACTCGATCTGGTAGCCGGCAATCAAGTCGCCGAGTCTCCGATTTCAATATAGCAACTCAACTGTCGTATTACACTGGATATTTGATATCAGGTGATATTGCTAGGACTTGGATCTGCCTCAACTAAACCTAGGGGTCGGTTTATAAAGCACCCGTACCCCCTGGCTTGCCCTCCAAGGCGCACACTGAATCCTACCCGGACACCGCATACAAACCCTAACTTTCCCTTACCGTAACCCACAATCCGGGTTACGAGACCTACAAACGTGGGCCTTTCAGAAGTTTCTTTACCCTTAGCCGGATCTTGCGCAGCGTCCTTTGGGCCGGGTTATGCCTTGGAGTTGGCCTACCGGGTTATTATCCCTCCATCAGTAGTCCCCAGAATAGCTTGGGCTTCACGGATCCTTCCTTGAAGCGCTTGCTATTCCCTGCAAAAATATTAGACGAACAAGTATATGAAGGCCGGGTTAAAGCGCTTTGATAAATAGCTAGGCCCAACTCCATAGTGGCCATATAGTAACCCGGCTTTTCTCCAAACACTTGGCTTAACTTTCCCAGTCTGAGCCGTGATAAAAACACCAAGATCCTGTACTTTACTCGATAATTGATCTTGATATTATGGAGAATATCTCCTTCCTATTTCTGTCCGGATACCCCGTCCAATACTTAAAGCGTATCTCGCAAAATTCGAACAGATAGCCGTTACTCCGTAACTTCCGGCTCCCACCCGTCGAACTAGGCTTATCCACTCGTGCTATTATAAATAGGCTCTTTAAGGGTAACCCGAACCCCAACGGCTCATTTTCCCCCATTCTTCTTCCTTTCTCCCTCAGCGCTCAAGCTCAGGGAACGCCATTACGGAAACCTCGTGCGCATCGCCGGAGCCTATCTGCCGCCGGCTGCGCTCCGCCACGGTGCGCTCTGCACCACCGCCCAGATCCGCCGCCAGACCCCCGACCTGCCCGCCGGGAATCGCCAGGGGGCACCAGGCTTGCGCCATTTGCCTCCGTCGAGCTTCACTGCGATTTCCTCCAGTAAGCCTTTCTTATCCATTAACTAGCCTTCGCAATTTCTTGATTTTCTTCAGATTAGATCTAAGTCAACCCGCCGGCCATTTTCTTGGTCACGCCGAATTAGGTTGCTCGTAGTCATTCTAGCCCATCCAATGAATTAGATATAGACTTTATTCCACTTTCCTACTGCCCATAGTTGTTAATTTTACCAAAAATCCAGAAATAGAATCTCCGATCTGGGCTCGGGCCGCCCAATTTTTCCGCCCTTGTCTCTGTCACCCGGGAAATCCTCCCTTTACCGGTTCCTTTTATTCGCAATAGGTACTCGCGCAACCATCCATCACCCCTAAAGGCTCCTTTAATGTATAAGCCCCCATAAATGTTGTTATGATGCCTGATACCCGGATGGCCTGAACTTTACTCTGCAGATTGATACCCGGATAGTTTGTAACTCCCAAGTTGTCTCGATACTACTCGCCGATACTAGACCGGCTCATGGTTTCCGAGTCTCATTCCTCATACTCTTCTACCACGTGTTTTGCAGGTCAAACCCATGGCTCCCAAGAAACAGGGAAAGCAGCCGACAAAGGCCAAGACCACCAACTCCATATCCGCCAACTGGGCGCGATCTACGGTCACCAAGGCCAAGTTAGAAGAACTGGTCGAGCTAGGGGTTCTTCCCCCCAAGAGGATATCCAGTGGAGGGTGCCGGGTAACGAGACCCGGCCTACACCGGCAAAGGGCGAGGTAATATGTTTTGTGGAACACGTGACCCGGGGCTTCCGTCCTCCGGGTCACCCTTTCTTTCGTGATATCTTGAGCCACTATGGCCTTCGTATATTTGACATAGGGCCTAACTCTGTGTTAAATATCTCCCACTTTATCGTCCTCTCCGAGTCTTACTTGTGCACTCCGCCAAGCTTGGCTCTTTTCGTCGAGCTTTTCCAGTGCAAACCGTGCCGCGAAAGCGGTGACGGGGCACTTCTCGCTTGCGGCGGGGTTTCTATCCAGCGCCGCAAGAACTCTTTAATGCCACCTCTTACCCTTAACTCCCACGTCAAACATTGGCAGCTTTCATATTTTTATTGCCGGGACACTTCCCCACCCGGCGAAAAGAAACTGCCGGGTTACTCAGAAGGCCTACTTGATATCTCCGAGACCTTCAACGCCTTCGCCCCTAACTCGGACAGGGAAGCAATCCTGCCTTTATTGGCTAAAATCTCCATTCTCTCGGCCCAAGGCCTCATCGGTGAACGGACAACGACGTCGCCTAGAGGGGGGGGGGGTGAATAGGCGATTAAAACTTTTCCGGTTAAGGCTTGCTAAATGCGGAAATAAACTAGGTGTTTAAATTAACAAGCATACAACCTAAATATTCTAAGGACAACTAGATGCACCAACAACTTATGCTAAGCAAGACAAGTAACAAAGTGATAGCAAGATGTATAACTTCAAGCTCGAAGGCTATCACAATGTAAATTGCATAAGTAACAATCTCGGGTATAGAAATAACCGAGGCACACGGAGACGATGATGTATTCCCGAGTTCCTCCCACAAAGGGGAGTACGTCTTGTTGGAGGGGTGTGAGCTCGCCACGAAGGCCTACTCAACGCCACAAAGGCCTCACCCTATTCTCCGATGAACCCCGCCACAAAGGCCTAGTTCACCTTCCACTATTGGCAACCTTCAAACCCGAGGCACGCATCCACAACTCAATTGGAGGCTCTCGGTGTCACCACAATCTTGGGGCACACATCCACAACTCAATTGGAGGCTCCCAAGAACACCACAAGTCGTCTAGGGTCCAAGACCCAAGAGTAACAAGCTCACAAACTTTCACTTCCACGAATCCTCGTGGAGAGAGCAAACCGTTGCAACCGATGCAAATGGCGAGAGCACAAGTGCTCAAATCCTTCACTCTCAAATTCCAACGAAGCAACAAATGCTTATGGGGAATAAGAGAGGAAGAACAATGGAGGAGAAACACCAAGAACTCCAAGATCAAGATCTACTAGGTTTCCCTCACTAAGAAGGAAGATGGATTGCTGGAAATGTAGATCTAGATCTCCTCTCTCTTTTCCCTCAAAGATATGCAAGAATCATGGGAGGAATTGAGAGAGGGGCAAGCTTTGGAGAGAGAGGGGAAAAATTCGTGCTTGGAAGACCTAACTCATTGGGGAAGAAAGGGGGCCTATTTATAGGTGCCCACGAAAAAGAGTCGTTGCAGGAAAACTTACACCGGAGACTCCGGTAAGTCTCCGGTGTGAGTCCAGTGCGCGACACCAACTCGCAAACACAAGTTCCTACACTGAAAACAATCCACACCGGAGACTCCGGCCTGAAGACCGGAGACTCCGGTCTGAACCGGAGTCTCCGGACACTCTCCGGACCCTATACAGTACCCGACACCAAGGGAGCAACCCCTGGGGAAGTTTTTGGTCCGGAGACTCCGGACTGCACACTGGAGACTCCGGACTACCGGAGATTCCGGCCCTAAGTCCGGAGACTCCGGACTGGCGAAAACTGCAGAGACACCAATACTAAAACACTCATAACTTTTTTGTCCGGACTCCGTTTTTGATGATCTTTGGCTCGTTGAGTTTGCAATGAAAAACTCTACAAGATCATGCAGAGAAACATCACTGTCCAACAATGGAAACTAAAACCAAATGTAGAAAGGTTTAACCTCTCTAAAAGGAACAACCGGTAAAACCTCCATCACCGAGACGAACATAACTTTTGCGGATGAACTACGAAAGAGGTGAATCCAATTGGGTTGGAAAGATAACAGCAAGGAGTATCCAAACAAAAATGAATGTAGAAGTTACCACACATAGAAGGTGTGGAAACATTCTCAAAGCTGAACCGGATATTTTCTCCACCGAAAACGCAACAAGTTTTTCTTACGAAATCCGTTTTCGAGAAACCAAGGCTTGTCATGAAGATCACGACAAGCACTAAAACCCAAAGGAGACAAAGGCCAAGTAAGAACAAGAAAGATGATATGAAAAGTATGCAAAGGTTTGAGCTCTCCATAATGATTCGATCGAGTTGCTCACTTGAGAGCCCCTCTTGATAGTACGACTATCAATCCTATAACCCGGTCTCCCAAAGACACGAGACCGGTAAAATAGAAAACCTATCAAGATTATACCTTTGCCTTGAGCATTCCACTTGAGCTATATGATGACGATCTTGACTCTCTCAAGTAGGATCTTCTTTCTTGATTGCGCTTGCTAGCACAAACTCCGCTTGATGAAGACTTGCAAGTTGCTCCCCCATACACCATTATGGGAGAGACTAGCTCCCCCATACACCATTATGGGAGAGACTCTTCTCGGCAAATCTTCACAAGGCCACAATCTCCAAGAGGGTGGCAAGCATCAAGCATAGGATATATTCTATATGCTTCACTTGAGCTTCCACGTCAAGCTAGATGACAAACACCGCTTGACGACGACATAGACCAAGGGCAATAAGAAATCTTCCTTTTGGTTCATGCCCATGGAAAGATACCTAACCACACATAGAGATGCGACTCACACATATCATGGGTTAGTTAACAAAGCTATATTTACAATTGCTTACCATACCATGAGATACACAATCCCACTTGGTACAACTTGTAGCTTTGTGTGTTGATCACTAGCTTGATCAACCTTGTATCTTTGCTTCTCACTTCAAATGATGATGTCTTGAAGATGATAATGAAAGATCACCTAATCCTTTTCTTCAAGACATACTAACAATAAGCTCAACTCAAACCATGACCATTCTTCATATAAATCCTTGAAAAGTAACAATGGCCATCAAGGAAGCTAATAGAGTTCAACACATGAACTCCATTATTTCCTATGGACAAGATCTACAAGGATAACTCAATGCAAACATTAGTCCATAAGGATTGTCATTAATTACCAAAACCACATATGGGGGAACCATGCACTTGCTATCTCCCCCATTTTGGTAATTGATGACAATCCCTTTTTACGAGGGTTTATATGATGAATGAAGCAAACATGCTAAACAAGAGCAAGGATGCAATAGCATGGAAAGGCAAATGCTTAAGAACGAAACTAAAGCATAAACCAAATTCCCTTAAATCCTCTAAACTTCTCCCCCATTGGCATCCATTGCCAAAATGGGCAAAAAGATTAGAAGGCCAATATAGTAAGAGCTCCCCCATAGTGTATGCATTGCTCATGATATGAGTGAACTCAAATGCATATATCCAACTATAAATAGATGGAGGGAGATCAAACTATATTGAGGATCCAAAGATTTACAAGAAATGTCAAATTGAAGGAAACTTTCACAAAGAAGCAACCAACCAAAGGATCCGAAAAACCGATTGACCAAAATCAATAATTTGATAAGATCAACCAAGTGTTCTAGAAAATCAAGAGGGAACTCCCCAAAGTACATGCACAATGTTAGGTTTGAATTACTATATAATGTGCACAACATGGACACAAATAGATAATTTTGAACACAAACAAGAGCAAGCAAATAGATTGGAAATGAAGCAAAGCAACTTGCAAACAAACAAAAATTGAGCAATGAAGATCAAAAAGTGACAAATAAAAACTTACTCAATCGAAATAGATGCGTGTGACAAGGAAAAACATTTTTAGGAGACTAATAGGATGATAGAATCATCAACATAGTATTTCAATATATAAGGCACATAGTGCATATCATGTCTTTCCCATACACACAAACCATCAAGTGATAAAACACATAGGTCCACAAGCTTATTAAGATGGAAAAGGAATACCAAAAGAAAAGCAAAGCTTGTGCCTTTTAGGAGCCACCAAGGAATATAAAGCAATAAAACGTGGTCACTAAATAAATAGAATATCAATTAAAGATGTAACTATTATCGTGTGTATAAGTTTCTAAGTGGACAATAATCACAAAGATATATATCCACAAAGAAACATGCACACACAAAATAGGTACAAAGGTGAAGAACATGATATCCAAGAGAGGTTCATTAATATACCAATAAGATTTTTTTATTGAAAGCAAAGCACTAAGCTTAGTTTAATATTAAGGGGATATAGATGAACACACAAACTCATCAAAGCATCACAAATATCACAAGGGAAAAGTGATAGTTGGAATGCTTCGAGAAAGGTAACGCATATCACAAAAGATTCGAATGGTTTTTGAGAATTCATCAATATTGCATATGAGAGACTTCAAGTAGAAGGTTCTAGATTAATATTCTCGGGATTGGTGAATCATGAAAATGACTATAAATATCCCCTTATTATGTAATCATCCCGGCTTACTCATAGTTGCAATTAAGATGCTTTTGATAAGACATTTGCAAGAACCAAATGAAATGCAACAAAAGGAAATCGTGCCAAGAAGCAACCTACACAAGGTTGAAAGCTAGAAATGTATGCATGAGATAGATACTTGTTACCGAGACGACATTGGTGATGAAGAGGATGCGAGTTTCATAATCATCGTAGCTTGACTCCTATAATACCATGGTGATAGAACACCTTCCTTATGAATGGAGCAAGCAACCAATGTATCTCCATTATACCTAAAAACAAAATTCAAGTACAAAATGGTACCCAAACTCATTGGGTCCGAAGTAGTTAGAACAACTACAATATATAGGACAAACTCAACATAAATATGTGCATATTAATGTGCACATCTTAGCCACTTAGGATTAGATGGAGTTTATCCTATATATTGGATCAACGAAAGTAAGCATGCCAAAATATATACATAGTAAATATGCATGCAGAAAACTTTGAAGAACCAAAACAAGATACAAATTGGACAAAGAACTAGTTAAACCAAGAAGCCACTCACAAGAGTGAAAAGAAAGAGAATTGTCCAAAAAATATCACGACCCAAATCAACACATGATTGAGGAAACCAAAAAAATAGAGAAGATACAAAAAAAACATCAAAGAATAAACAAACCCTCTACACTTTTCATGATAGCACACAAAGTACCAAGACGAAAAATGTTCGTCTTCCAAAGAGACAAGTCATTGGGATAAAATACCAGTTTTAAAGACAACAAGTGTCCAAGCGCATATAGGATAGTTCTTCCAATAATAGTGCATTATTTATGATCTTGCATTTGAATACAAAATGCACACAATGGAATCATTACTCTCCATATATATTATTCAAACACTAGTCATGTTTAAATAAAAACACTTAGATGAAATACCAATTTAAAGAACGGTGATCTACTCAATGTAGGATAGCTTCCCCAAGAATAGTGCAACCCAAAGAAGTATGACTTTGAACATAAGTGCACAAGTATGGGATCATTGCTTTTCCTAACTGAAGAAAGCATACAATTTTTTTTTGAGTAGAGCAAAGAAGACACAAAGGAGGTTGAACCAAACAAATCCTTGGCAAGAAAGAAGGAAATTTTAGAGCAAAGGCCAAAGTAAATATGATCAATAAACTTACCACAAATTATTATAACTTGTCAAAGACAAGAGATGTATGGAGATATTTCTGGGTGGTAGATTGGTTCACAATCATATTCACAAAACATAAGCATGTGGTAAAAGATAGGAACAATAAAAAACATGCTTAGGAAGAGATTCTTGAAGGCTTCAAATAAAATCGAATATGCAAAGCACTAAGAAACTCTCTAACAAACAAGATACCAAAGAAGAGAGACACGAGATATTTTAAGAAAATATGGAACTTGTTTGAGCAACATGCCACTTAGGAACAAGATAACTAGAATATCAACTCTAGGTGGAAATACCTCACATGTTCACATTTTCTAGGCTTGTAATATGCACATAGCTTATTACTCCCCCATAATGTGATAATCTATTGAAAACAACAAGAGGCAAAAATAAATCCAAATAGAGAAAGTTAATGGGCATTTAGAAATTGAATTTATCATGAGAAAGAAATACCACATAGAGACTAGATAATATTGATATATCAACACTAAGTGGTATTCCTCATGTAAACACATTTTAGGATAGTAAAGTGCAAAGCATATTACTCCCCCAAAATGGGATAGTCCATTAATCTCCCAAAGAGCCAACTAAGATGAGAAACAATAGCAATGAAGGCTCAACACAAAGAACACAAGTACATGGAGTGCAAACCAACAAACATAACTAGATTACTCAAGATAGGTAAGTAGGAAGCACAACATATACAAATACATGCTAGAAACAAAAACTAACATATGCAAGGGAGCAAGCAACTTTCAATGTATATAGATTTAAATACAAGTTACCTCTTGGAGGAACATTGGGTAAGAGATATATAATCCACATGACTTGGCTTGTGGAAATATAAATGATTAAGATCCCTTAATTCTTCATGAGATAGCCAAGTCTCCAATGCCCTCCAACAACACCTATTGATCAAGTTTGAGCTTGTTGGTCCCCAACCAAGTTGGGTCCTAAGAGGTTAGTCACAATAGGTTTGGCAACCCAAATGGTTCTTTTCTTGACACCACTTGGAGTACCAACATACTTGGCAAACACATTGCCCACATTATCCTTCCGAATGGAATAAGCATTATCAACAAGGATAGGGTTGGATAATGTACCATTAGTGCATGAAGAAGCAAAGTGTCCCTTCTTGCGACAAAGGTAGCAACATCGACTCTTTTCTTTCTTCTCAATAGGCTTCTCAACAAGAGGAGCAGTGGCTTGAGTCTTCTTAGGAGGTGGCCGTTGTTCAACACGTGGTTGAGCATGAGATTGAAAAAGAGGCCTCTTCCCTAGTTGCTTCTCACTAAGAGGCTTCTTCTTGAGAGGGCAAGATCTAACATGGTGCCCTTCAATCTTGCACTTGAAGCAAATAATCTTGTCCGGATCTTTGACTTGTTCTTGGCCCTTCTTCTTGTCAATAATGGACTTGTTCTTGAGATTGGAGTTGAATCCAAGTCCACTCTTGTCATTGGGAAGTCTTCGCACTCTCAACATCTTGTCAAGTGTGGAACTCCCTTCATGACACTTTTCCAAGTCTTTCTTCAAAGAAGTGACTTGGGCCTTGAGCTCTTTATTTTCCTCTACATGGTTAGAAACAACACAAGAGCTAGAGGAAGTAGATGCTTCATTGTTAGAGCAACAAGGCAAGGAAAGCAATTCATCACAAGATGTAGAAACATTATGGGAGGATGAATTACTAATACTAGAACAAGGCAATATAGCATTAATAGAAGAAATTGTTCTAGTAACCACATGAGGCTCACAAGATGTTACCTTTGTAGTGATAGCCTCAAGAGCTAATTTTAGCTTAGTATGGGATGCTAGAAGATCCTCATGAGAGCTAGATAGCTTTTCATGGCTTTCTTCCAACTTCCCACACTTGCTAGACATCAACTCAAGTTGAGCTCTTAGCTCAACATTCTCCTTCAACAAAGATGCTTCACAAGATGTGGAGTTAGTAGCACAAGCATCATTAGAAATAGAAGAAGATAACTTGGCAAGCTCATTATTTAACCTAGAGTTTTCCTCAAGAAGATTAGCATTGCCAACAACAAATTCAACCTTTTCATTTTTAAGCACTTTATATTTAGCATTGGTATGGTCACGTGCTTTAGTGAGATAGGCTATTTGTTCATTATAGAGATCCTCGATAGATTCAAGTTTCTCTTCAAGAGTAACTCGGAGCTCATACTCTTCCTCAAGAGACATAGTGAGGGATGCCTTTTCATCGGCATCACTTCTTTCAATCTCACCTTTATTTTCAATGATTTTAGCGCTATAAATAGCAAAAGCCAATATTTCACTAAAAGGAGTGATAGCTTTACTACCTTTAGGGAGATCAAGAATAACTAACTCACCCTTATCCATTAAGGAGACCTCATCCTCATACTCTCCACAAGATAAATCCTCATCCTCATAATCACAAGATGTAGTGGGTTCCAAAGGTGTAGATACCTTTGAATCCCTAGCCATAAGGCACAAGTGAGGATAGGAAGGTGATGAATAGAGAATGCATGAAGCTCCATTGAGGTCCATGTCTTGTTCCAACAAAAGTTGGGATTCCTGTACATTGTTAGTCACACAAGTACTAGAGGAAATGGAAGCATTGTTTTTGTGAGAACAAGACATAGGAAGCATATCGTCATGAGATTTAGTTAAACAACTATTACATGATATGCAAGGACTATCAATACTAGCATGTATGGAACTTTGAGTTCTAGAAGATATTAAGTCCAAAGATAGATCATTGCAATGGGATAGAGATGAAGTATAGTCAATATCAAATTTACTATCCACAATGCAATTTCTATCACCACTCACCATATCATTACCTTGTGACAAATCACATGTAGGTGGAGTGGAGAAAGACGTGAACTCATCACGGCCGGAAGTGGAAGGAGAACAATCATCCTCAATAATTTTGGACACATCATATATATCTTGAAGTTTTGTCCATAGGTCATGAGCGTTCCGAAAAGGCATGATTGATTGAATAACTACATCGCTCAAAATACACAAGAGACCATTAGATACAAGAGCATCGAGATAAGAATTTTCCTCATCCTCTAAAGATAAGTCTTGAGAATTCTTTGGAGGAGGAAAATCCATATCTACAATTCTCTTGACATACTTTGGACCCATGTCCGTAAGAAAATTAAGAATGCGAATTTTCCAAACATCATAATTTCTACCATAGAATATAAAAGCGGGATCATGTTCTATTTCTCTAAACGACATCGTACTCTCTAGGATGTAAAGCCTAATAAAGAGAGACGAGGCTCTGATACCAATTGAACGGACAACGACGTCGCCTAGAGGGGGGGGGGGGTGAATAGGCGATTAAAACTTTTCCGGTTAAGGCTTGCTAAATGCGGAAATAAACTAGGTGTTTAAATTAACAAGCATACAACCTAAATATTCTAAGGACAACTAGATGCACCAACAACTTATGCTAAGCAAGACAAGTAACAAAGTGATAGAAAGATGTATAACTTCAAGCTCGAAGGCTATCACAATGTAAATTGCATAAGTAAAAAGCTCGGGTATAGAAATAACCGAGGCACACGGAGACGATGATGTATTCCCGAGTTCCTCCCACAAAGGGGAGTACGTCTCGTTGGAGGGGTGTGAGCTCGCCACGAAGGCCTACTCAACGCCGTTGCAGGAAAACTTACACTGGAGACTCCGGTAAGTCTCCGGTAAGTCTCCGATCTGAGTCCAGGGCACGACACCAACTCGCAAACACAAGTTCCTACACTGAAAACAATCCACACCGGAGACTCCGGCCTGAAGACCGGAGACTCCGGTCTGAACCGGAGTCTCCGGACACTCTCCGGACCCTATACAGTACCCGACACCAAGTGAGCAACCCCTGGGGAAGTTTTTGGTCCGGAGACTCCGGACTGCACACCGGAGACTCCGGACTACCGGAGATTCCGGCCCTAAGTCCGGAGACTCCGGACTGGCGAAAACTGCAGAGACACCAATACTAAAACACTCATAACTTTTTCGTCCGGACTCCGTTTTCGATGATCTTTGGCTCGTTGAGTTTGCAATTAAAAACTCTACAAGATCATGCAGAGAAACATCACTGCCCAACAATGGAAACTAAAACAAAATGTAGAAAGGTTTAACCTCTCTAAAAGGAACAACCGGTAAAACCTCCATCACCGAGACGAACATAACTTTTGCGGATGAACTACGAAAGAGGTGAATCCAATTGGGTTGGAAAGATAACAGCAAGGAGTATCCAAACAAAAATGAATGTAGAAGTTACCACACATGGAAGGTGTGGAAACATTCTCAAAGCTGAACCGGATATTTTCTCCACCGAAAACGCAACAAGTTTTTCTTACGAAATCCGTTTTCGAGAAACCAAGGCTTGTCATGAAGATCACGACAAGCACTAAAACCCAAAGGAGACAAAGGCCAAGTAAGAACCAAGAAAAATGATATGCAAAGTATGCAAAGGTTTGAGCTCTCCATAATGATTCGATCGAGTTACTCACTTGAGAGCCCCTCTTGATAGTACGACTATCAATCCTATAACCCGGTCTCCCAAAGACACGAGACCGGTAAAATAGAAAACCTATCAAGATTATACCTTTGCCTTGAGCATTCCACTTGAGCTAGATGATGACGATCTTGACTCTCTCAAGTAGGATCTTCTTTCTTGATTGCGCTTGCTAGCACAAACTCCGCTTGATGAAGACTTGCAAGTTGCTCCCCCATACACCATTATGGGAGAGACTAGCTCCCCCATACACCATTATGGGAGAGACTCTTCTCGGCAAATCTTCACAAGGGCACAATCTCCAAGAGGGTGGCAAGCATCAAGCATAGGATATCTTCTATATGCTTCACTTGAGCTTCCACGTCAAGCTAGATGACAAACACCGCTTGACGAGGACATAGACCAAGGGCAATAAGAAATCTTCATTTTGGTTCATGCCCATGGAAAGATACCTAACCACACATAGAGATGCGACACACACATATCATGGGTTAGTTAACAAAGCTATATTTACAATTGCTTACCATACCATGAGATACACAATCCCACTTGGTACAACTTGTAGCTTTGTGTGTTGATCACTAGCTTGATCAACCTTGTATCTTTGCTTCTCACTTCAAATGATGATGTCTTGAATATGATAATGAAAGATCACCTAATCCTTTTCTTCAAGACATACTAACAATAAGCTCAACTCAAACCATGGCCATTCTTCATATAAATCCTTGAAAAGTAACAATGGCCATCAAGGAAGCTAATAGAGTTCAACACATGAACTCCATTATTTCATATGGACAAGATCTACAAGGATAACTCAATGCAAACATTAGTCCATAAGGATTGTCATTAATTACCAAAACCACATATGGGGGAACCATGCACTTTCAATCGGGCTTAACCTGGTGAAAACTTGGGTCAATTTCCGAATCCAGCCGAACTCCATCCGCACGAAACTAATGTGCGAGTATTCGGGGCAAACCACGGACTCGCTCCGGTACTCCACCAACAGCTTTGCACCCGGTGACACTAACAAAACTATTAAGGGCTTTCTGACAGAAAAGCTGGAGGTAATCCGGAACATAACCGGATTAGAGCCCTTCACACTCGAGAACCCGGCCCCCGCGGTAAAGACCCGGTTCTCATGTTTTCACCTTTATTCTTTCCACTTGATACAGCTGATAACCCTTGCTCTTATGTCTTCATTTCAGGCCGATGATGATTTCTGGAAGATTGAAACTCCTCCTAACTCCGAAAATCCGGAGGAGAAAGAGGAGGCCGTTAACTCGGATGAAGGTACGCTCTGAACTTTCACTTAGTTCCTTTGAGCTCGTCGTGTCCCGTTCTTCATTTTCCAACTGTATCCTTGAAAACTTCCAGAACAAGAGGACAAGGACGAGGAAGAAGAAACTGACGGCAAGGTGGAATCCGCCAGCGATGAGGATGAAGTGGAGCCGACAATCAAAGTCGGATCTAAGAGAAAACCCCGAGGGGTCGTCTTCAAGGTACCATATCGTTTCCTTGCATCCGCTTTGTATTCCTTTGACAACATGCATGAGTTAAACTTGACGTTATTCCTCTGGCCGTACTTGAAGGAGTCGCCTATGACCAAGCGCAGAGCGACTCGGAATTACCCGGGTGATGATGCTCTTAACCCGGGTATACCACCGTCTCCGGCTCAGCGTGCTGGTATTTACCATATCCTTCTTTAAGTATAAAAACCTTTCCGAACCATTTCATCACCGGGTAACTCTGTGTCTTGTTTGGCGTTTTTCAGTTTCATCCGGGTCCAGCAGCGAATTCCCTGCGGACTATGCGGTGAATCCCGGGTAAAGTCCCTTTCTTGATGTCTTATCACATTTCCATCACCTTTTCCTGGTTATATGCTAACTGCTCACTCATACTGTCTATAGTGCCACGGTCATTGTTAGCGACCAGGAAGATATGGAGACCGAGGACCCGGGTAAGGGGAACCCGACTGATAATGTGACAGCCGCGACTGGTGGAAAAGAACAAGTGCCACCAATAAACCTGGTCAGACAAGAAGCCGAGTACCCGATAGCCTCGCACGCAAGCGAGAAGGAACAAGCTGCAACTTTGGGCGCATGAGGAGGAGCACCAGATTCCAACATTCGGATGACCCAGACGACGTCTCCTGTTAAGGAGAAAACTCCTCCCCCGAGTTTCCAAGACCCCAGGGCCTCTAACTCGGGTAATGATACTTTTGATCAACTGATGAGCACTCTCCTCACTATGAAGACCTCAGAGAGCAATATTCTAGAGCGCATGGCTGCAGAGCACCAGGTAACAACACTTGATATCTCTTAGTATACGCCTAGTCCCCAAGTTCCGAGCATAACTTGCTGAAGTTGTGCTTGGTACTTTATGTGATATTCGGCTTACCATGATACCCGACTGATACTTATGCTCCTTGTTCCCTACAGGCGCAGATGACCCGGTCTGACGAAATTTTACTTAAGACCGAACGACTCCTGCTTGCCGAGGTCAAGCGAAGAGAGGCCCTTGAGGCCGACGTGGAGACTTTGAAAAAGGATATTTCCAAATATAAGAAGACGTGTAACACTGCTCAATCCGCACTGAAGAAATTGTCGGAGCAGGTTACCGACACCTACCGCATCTTACTTAGTAAGTTTTTTCTACCGACTGACTTCGTGCCTTTGCTTTATTACGTAATACTCGGGATTACTGATATGTCCTTCCTTTGTTTCAACTGCAGGTGCCAACCTTGCGGACCCAAAAGAAGATGTTTTTGCCAAAGCTAAAACGCTGAAAACTGTGCTCCGGACTTTCTTTGTCGGTACCAAGTTTATACTGGATGCCGTGAAGTGGCCTACCGAGGTATATCCGGGTGAGGAAAATCTTATCCAAGCCTGCTCCACTGTGCCTGCGTGGATCGAGATTTGGAAACACTCGGCATGCCGGATTGGTATGACCCGGGCCTTTACGCTGGCTAAGGCTTATTTTCCAAAGCTTGACCCGGCGAAGGTAATATCCGGGTTTCCAGAATTCAAAGCTGATGGCTCCAAGTTTGTACCCAAGGACTTTAAAGCCATACAATCCGCAGTGCGTCACTCGGCAACTACTTTGGCCGATAGTATGGATCTGAGCACAATTATGAGTGCGCACGATGCTGAAGGTAAAGTCATACAGGAGGATGCACCCCCACCCTTCGATATCTTGGAAAAATGGACTGCCGACTCGGCCAAGAAGAAAGAAGAAACCGCGAAGAGGGAGGCCGAGTTAAGGTCAGGGCCAACCACTTCTACGCCGGCTGTCCTCCCTCCTGTCCGTCCTGACGCGAAGAATCCGGGTAACGATGCCGGAAGAGCTAAGGAGCAGGCCTAGGATCAAGACCCGGAGGGCAAGGGCGAAGATGTAGACCTTACTCAGAAGGCCGAATAAACAAATGCCACCCTGATACCTCGATCATGTGATGTTTTTATTCAAAACAAGTATTCTTTTGACGGTGCGCCTGACCGCCTGTGCACCCCTGATACTGGTATCGCAAATTGTCACGTACTTTAATTCCGTGATACACTTCGTGCCTTTCTAGGCCTTTTGATGAACTTGATACTTGTCTATTTTCGAACTTATTCTTGATATCCAACTTTCTTTACATTTCTTTTTGTGAGACTCGTTTTCCGAGTATCGCGAGTTTTGACAGGTGGACTTTTCTTTAAGTCCCCAAGTCCCCACGACTCGGACATTGGGGTCTTTCGAGCTTAGCGACCAAACAACTTGATTCTGTTTCGAAACCCACAGTCCCCAAGGCCCGAATATCCGAGTCTGTGGTGTGTGGTATTTTCGAAGAGAACAAACTTGTTGTTGCTAAGCCGAAACCCAGAGTCATTTCACATAGATAATGAAATTACGCTTGATAAACGTTGAGTTTCCGGCTATTAGCCTTGTACTCTGCGTAACTTGTGGTTTAGATGACCCTTTTGACTATCTTGTACTATAAGCCGGCTTTCGCGTGGATACCATGTTGTTACATCTATACGAAAACAAGATCAGGCAGGTCCCATTGGGCTTCATGGCTGATTGTAATCGTAAGCGAGCAAATCATGCCACTTTAGTGCGAGTAACATCGAGCTTAAGTAAGAAAAGTCAAGAAAATTTGGCTCCTTTGTCCGGTTATAAGATTGCAGCCGTACTCGTTTGCGAGTAACCGGCCCTTATAACTCATAGGCATCTAGGCCGGGTCTTTGGGTTTGTAACTGTGCTACTCGAGCAATCAGCCCCCAAGACCTATATATATATGCAACACACTTGATGATACTGATGTACTGATAGTAAATAGACAAACATTTACCTTTAACCGAAGCAAAGATCGTAATAAAATAAGACTTGATAACCATCTCTTTATTGATACGAGAAAGTTTGGGTCAGCAAGCCGCCTCATTAAAAACCTTCCAGTCCCCTTAGGTACCCTGGGTAGGAAAAGAGCGCGTCTGAAACCTGCTGCATGTTACATTGTTTTAATTCTTCTTGGGAATCGGTCCCGAGCTGACGTGACCGATACACATTCTCCACTTGTTAGACCTTTTCATAATGAGTACCGGGTTTGCTAGCCAATCCGGGTGAGGTGTCTCCATATCGCGGCTAGCTGCAAACTGTCGTACGATTTCTTCTCCTGCACCCGATTGTTTGGAGGAATCATCCTTGACGAAAGCTACCATCTTAACATCTTGTGCTTCCTTGGACTTTGCTCTTTCGCCTTGAGTGCTTGGCCTTTTCGATGCGGTTTTGTCATCCGGGTCTGCTTGAGATCGGTAATGCTTGAGTTCCTCTTTTCTACAGGCTTGCTCGGCCATTGCTGCGTCTCCTTCATCGCATTCAGCTGCTATATCTCGATTTCCATGTATGGTAATGGTCTGCTTAGGACCCGGGATTTTTAGCTGTAGATACACATAACACGGCCTTGCCATGAATTTAGCATAGGCCGGCCTTCCGAATAGCGCGTGATAGGGACTGCGCAACTTAACCACCTCGAACGTAAGCCACTCAACTCGATAATTGTCCTTTGATTCCCCAAAAGCTACCTCCAATGCGATTTTCCCTCGGGGCATGCTGAATGACCCGGTACTATGCCGTGAAAAACTGTCGTACTTTTTTGGAGCTGAGATTCCTTGAGACCCATGCGTAGAAAGGTTTCCCAGTACATGATATTGATGCTGCTTCCTCCATCCATCAGGACCTTTTTCAGCTCGTACCCATTGACCTGTGGTGCAACTACCAATGCTAAGACTCCCGGGTGTTCTATTCTTTTCGGGTGATCTCTTCTACTCCATGTTACATCTTGTTCTGACCACCTCAAATATCTCGGGACAGCCGAAGAGACTGAGTTGACCGCTTGCTTCAGTATCTTTTTGTCCTTGTTAGAACCTCCTGTGGTATGCACGTGATATTGTCCCAACTGTTTGGGGTTAGCCTGGAAACCCCCGGCTCCCCCTTGATTGTTGCCTTGATTTCCAGCTGCCGGGTTACCGGCTGGGGGTGGGCCATTGCCCGGGTTTCCACCTGGACCCGGTCCTCCTCCCCGGCCTGCTCCTCGCATGGCTCTGTTCACTTCCTCGTTCTTCCATCTCTGTAGATCGGCGCATTGCTCCAGGGAGTGATTAGCCGGCCTACCGTTCCTGCTATGCTTTGGGCACGCCATTCTAAAGATGTCCCAATTGTTGCTCGGCCTTGGCGGCCCTTTATAGTTTCCTCCATTGTGGTTTCCAGTGTTAAAATTTCCTTCTGCCCTGGGTCTCGAAGACCCGGCTTCCGTGTTGGCGACAAACTCGGAGCCTCCTTCAAACGGGCGCTTGTTCTGGCTATTTCCGTTGTTACCCGGTGCTGATCCATTGCCGGTTCTTCCACTATTACTCGTGTTTGCTTTTGCTTTTTTGTCATCAACTTCCTCTTCCGTGGTATCTGTTGCAGCGTGTTTGTTGCACACATCCATCAATTCTCCCATCGTAACCTCTGAAGCATTCCGACTGGATTTCATGCGAGTTAGCTTTTGCACTAGGGGCGTATACTTGCATGTTTTCGCCATAGCTTGTAATGCATCCTTGGGTTGAATATCTGTGGACGAATGAAGTATCTCCATAACCCGGCGCACCCAACTGCGCGCCGAATCTCCTTTCTTCTGGACGCATCGCTCTAGGTCGTCAATAGTGAACAACTTCCTGCACGTCCCATGAAAGTGCTTGACAAACGCGGTTTTCAACTCCTCCCAGGACTTGATCGACCCTTCCGGCAGATTGGTGAACCATAACTTCGCTGCTCCTTCTGACATCATCAAGTACATGAACTTGGCTTGAAGATTCTCGGATGCATTGCGAATCGACATCGCCATCTCATAACTGCTCAACCATGTTTCTGGATCCATAGTCGGCTCGTAATTCACTACCTTTCCTGGTTCTTTGAACTTTTCCGGGTAAGGTTCAGCCCTGATGTTGTCCGAGAGACATTTAGGTCCTGCAAGAATGGTAGAAGCTGGCCTTACTCGGGAAACGTGTGATCCTGCGGGGGGCACAGCTGGACGCGGTGCTGCTGGTAATCCATGTACTACAGACCCGGCCCCGACCCTCCTGGCCCTGGAGCTATCCACAACAACTTGCGCTTCTGATGCTGCTGGTACCGCCTGAACACGGGGAGGAGGCGGCATTTGCTGCTGCTCTTCCCTCCGCCGTGCTGAACTTGTTTGGATATTGCCGGTATTGCCACGTTGCTGACTGGCGTATGGCGTCCCATGCATTCCGCTTCTGTGATCCGGATAATTAGCTTGCTGCGCCACCGCGGTATGCAGCATATCTATCGCCCTCCGGGTCTGCTCTGCGTGGGGCGATTCTCTCACAGGGATTTGATTCAGTGCAAGTGTCGCTGCGTACACGTTGTCCATGGGATTATTGTAATGACCTGCAGGTGTATGAAAACGCGATGGTGGTGGTGGTGGTGGCAAGGTGTTGCCGGTCGTAACCCCAGTCCGCGGCAAGGGTAACCCGGCCTGCTCGTTTGCCGGATGTACTCCTGCGGTTGCTGGCTGAGGTGCGATTCCTTGGTTCGTCGCTGGGATCGGTTGGTCTTGAGGCGTGATAAACAGTGCAGCCGGATTTATTACCCCACCCAACGCTGGTAATCTGGTTTGGTGCCTTTGATGTATTCTGGTTGTTTCCTCTCGGAGCCGGGTTTCTAGTGCGTCCAGCTCACGTTGGCGCGTGGCCATCCCTTGCCTTTCTGCTTCTACTTGCCTTCTCTGTTGCTCCAATGCACGACGGGCTACATCTAGATCCCTAGCACGTTCTGCAGTGTTCTCTGGGTGATAACCGTGGCAAGAACTGTGGGATCTAGGATCAGATTGTTATTGAACAGGGCCGGGTGTCGTGGATTTGCAGGACCCGCCCTGGTGTCCGGTTTGCAAGGAATCCGAACGTATTTGCCTGCAACTCCTCGTCTGCCGCGCGGCTGGTAACCGATGCCGATTCTCCATCGACCCGGATCAGAACCGGGTTTCCGTTAGCCGCACCCTGCTGCTGGGCCAACGCTTGGGCTGCCCCGACTGCGGCCGTGGTCACGTTCTCTTGATTGAGGGTGGCCGCGGGAGCCGTATAGACCGCAACTCGGCGTATGATGCTTGGTGCAAATTCATACTGTTCCTCTTCGCTATTATTCTCCTCATACCGGTTCTCCAGCAGATCCAGGATGGACTCTGTATCATCTTCTCTCTCAATCCGGTCACGCGGGGTCCATGCCGGCTCCTCCGGCTGTTCCCACTTCGTGATGGGTGCTTCTGCCGGATCTGCCGTTCCAACTGATTCTTCTCCCTCTGATTGGATATAAGTGGCCTCCCCTGACACAGAATCAGACCCAAAATTGTCAGGGATCGAACCAGAAGTACATACCATACCGACGAAGACGCTGATCCGGCCGATTGTCACGACGGATCCGGATTCGAGGTGATCCGACTCTGGCCCCCAGCCGGAATCGTCCACCATCTTCCCTCCTGTGTGGTCGATGTAGATCTCGCCGACGACGAGATTCTCCATGTTCTTCCGAGCTTCTCCCATGATGTAAACACCTTTGGACGCAGGCCCCACGGTGGGCGCCAACTGTCGTGGGATAATCACAGCAGACGTTACCGGGGGTAACTGATCTTGGGGCAATACGACACAGACGTTTGGGAGAGGGTTTAGCTCAGAGGAAAACATGATAATACTCGATCTGGTATCCGGCAATCAAGTCGCCGAGTCTCCGATTTCAATATAGCAACTCAACTCTCGTATTACACTGGATATTCGATATCAGGTGATATTGCTAGGACTTGGATCTGCCTCAACTAAACCTAGGGGTCGGTTTATAAAGCACACGTACCCCCTAGCTTGCCCTCCAAGGCGCACACTGAATCCTACCCGGACACCGCATACAAACCCTAACTTTCCCTTACCGTAACCCACAATCCGGGTTACGAGACCTACAAACGTGGGCCTTTCAGAAGTTTCTTTACCCTTAGCCGGATCTTGCGCAGCGTCCTTTGGGCCGGGTTATGCCTTGGAGTTGGCCTACCGGGTTATTATCCCTCCATCACTCGGTCTCTACCCGCGACTTCTCGCGGAAGATCCGCACTTTGAACTGGGCTTTCCAAAGACCTCAGTGCGGGCGGATGCCCAAGAAGCACTCACAAAGTACAATGAAGCACGAGATGTGCTGCACTGCATTTGGAGGCAAATCGTGGAGCTGTATGCCATAGACATACAGCAATCCAACAAGGAAAGGATGGAGGGGGAACGAGAGCCCGCGCGATACGTGATCCGCGAAGACCACGCGCTCGTTCGCGTGAGTATTTGGTACCTCTTCTTTCTTGCCGAGGCGAACCCGCTTCTCGGTCTCGGGGGGCAGCATCCCCTCCCTCTGCATCTCTTTGATGCTCTTGTTCGTCGTGTTGGCGGAGCGCCAGTCGCCTCAGTGCGGGGCGGGTGGCGCGGGAGCATCTTCGGGCGCCTTCGAGGATGAAGCAGCAGCGCTGCGTTTCCTTCCTCCCGCCATGGAAACTGGTGCGTGCTTGCATAAAAAGAGATGGCGCGGGGAAGAAGAAGGCGAGGAAGCGAATGACCGGGAGGTTTTTACTTTCCACCTAAGGACCATATATATATACAGGGCCACTCGATCTTGGACGTTCATCGAGCAAGGTGGCACCCATCGCGGCTGCCACAAGTGAAGCGGAAACGAACATACGGTGAAAGTTGTTTCGTGGCACGATCTTAACAGCAGATTGTGGGCATTTACTGCACGCGGCTAGCGGGAAAACCGGAAACAACGTCTCGTTTCCGGTCAAAAGCTGGCAAGGTGGGCCAGCATATCCTGTTTTCACTTCGTCAAGTCCCATCGGGAGGAGTCGGAACAAACAAAGTGCGCAATGACGTCATTTTGCACCTCATGAGACCCAAAAATTACTTCGGGTAGGATCCCAGACACGAAACTTGCTTCGTATGGGCATATCGAAACACGAAAACTCTATCACATAAAAACCCCAGACACGAAATTTTCTTTCGTATGGGCACAACAAGGTTTCTAGACACGAAAACTCTTTCGTATGGATAGAAGACTACAAAGAAAAAAATCCTTGTGCATTAAAAACAAGAGAGATTTGTTCACTCGAAATATCTCTAGACAAAACTCGCGAGTGCGTAGCTTTTACCACTCAATCATACGATGTACACACATGCCCTCCCTGGATCGTTCGGCCGACTAGGTACATCCGGATGCCGTATTCTTTCAAATATGAAGGTAAGACCCAAAAGATCTCTCTTGAGGGCATGGAATCGCACTCAAGCTGCATCCTCCGGTAAATTTTCGTGTCAACAACACGAATAAAAATCCTAGCGGACGCGCCGGGTACCCCTATAGGTTAAATTCGACTCGATAAGACCTCCACGGCCCAGTCGCAATGATCACCTCATCGGATTCGAGTCGGAGGTCTCATATCTGTGTAGGCCAGAACTGTTTATTCCCTATATGCAATTAATTGGCCCTGAGCTTTTGGGAGAGCCAAGCAACTGAGCCATATCCTTATGCGAAAACAGCCAAAAAATACAGGACTTTCATCGCTCGATACTTCGGGCATAAAAACTCATCACACGGGGTGTACACCCTCTAATCGGAAAACAATTGGAACAATCATCCAAAGGAATTCAAGACAAGACTTTAAGCGTCTACCCGACAAGAAAATCCCAAGCTAGTAAACGCTCGGGGGCTACTGATGAAGGGATGGACCCTGGACCTATCGGGCAAGGATACCCGGTCCAAGGCCCAAGACCTAAGCCCAGGAGGAGATGCCGTATAGTATTCTAGAAGGCCTAGTTGTCGAGACATCGTAGTAGTTTTCATAGACGGGGGTGCCATGAGACTACGGGTAGAGACGTGGGGGAACGTGATCGCGTCGTAGACAAAGACACAGGATTTACCCAGGTTCGGTACGTCGTGACAATACGACGTTCCTACTCCTGCAATCTCACTAATCAGGGCTAAAGCCTGTGTATACAATTACAATGTGAGGTTAGGTTTAGCTACTCGCCGAGGATCAACTTCCCAGCGAGTTAGCCTATAGCTTCTTGTCTATCAATCTTATCTCCCGTCCGGCTTTATATAATAGCCGGGTTAGGGCATACAGATTAGGAAACCTAGAAGACTACGGTAACTTCTAACTTGGAAAGTAAAGAATCCGCCTTCTCCTCCAAGCCAGATCACGTGGGCCGTGATCCGGGTCCTTCTAGAATCCGGCTTCTGTGCGTCAGCTTACTGGGCCGCCCAATGGACCACAGCACACTACCACTTGGGCCACCCTGGTAATCCGACACTTTTGACTACCATCTGATATACCCCTATTCAGTATATATCCGATAGTAGCCCCCAAGAAGGATTAAAACTTTGATTCGCCGTCTTTCCCCAAATGCATATTGTCTGAGAATATTGGCCAACAGTTTTGATTCTTCTTATTCTTCTTTAAAAAGAGATGGTAACGTAAAACTCGGAATCCTGAAAATCCGGCTTTTCTCACACGATCCTTCGCGGAGAAGGAACCCCCTGTGTCAGCACTTTAATCCTGCTGACGTAAGGGACGTTTGGGTTTCGAGTGGGAAACCCAGAAACATATCTCTGACATATTCTCGCGGGAAACGAGGAGATAGCCATAATCACCCTGTCGATTCATTTCCCGGATTTTCCGGCGAGTGACACGCGTTGATCATCCAACGGTCAAAAGAGTCGTTAGCACGTATCGTGACGGATTTCCGGCTATAAATAGCCTTCTTCGTCCTCCCGAAAAATCTTCCGCTCTCACTTCCAACGCCATTAACGCGCCCAAGCTCTCGAGCAGAGAAACGCTTCCGAACGCACACCACGCCCAGAACCTCACCGGAGGCGAGCCAGCGCCGCCACCAAATGGCCTCTTCGCCGTCTTCGCCCGCACGCACCGTTGCGCAGGACATCGAGGACATAATCAACACAATGGATCCTCCATTGGATTCCCCGACGCGCGCCGGCGACGACGTTCCGATGAAGACCGCGAGCACCGCGGCGGACGGAGGGAATCCTTCCTCCGCCGCGGATCTTGCGGGCTCAAGCTCCGTGCTCTCTCTGTCGTTCGCTCCCGAGACGGCGGAGGAGAAAATTACGCTCCTTGGCGACGAGCTCGCCGCTGCAGAAGCTGCCGCGTCCGCCGCCGCCGGAGCTGACGAAGAACTGGAGACTGCCGGCAACTGGGTTGCCTGCAGCATTCCCCCGTCCCTCCTTCCAAACATGGAAAAGGAGGGGTTGGTGCTAAAAGGGAAATGGCGGCTCCCTGAGGACGAGAACGAACCCATGCCGAACGACGACAAACGAGTTATTCTCTCCTCCCATCTTCTAAGAGGTATGGGATTGCCACCTTCTGCTTTCTTCCTCCAAGTCCTCTCCCACTATAATATCCAGCCCCATAACCTGCCAACCAATTCTATTCTTTATATGGCCGGCTTTCAGGCCCTCCTCGAGGGTTTCCTAGGCATAGAACCTAGGTTAGATTTCTGGTTATACTGTTTCGGGGTTAAGCGGAACTCTTCGGAGGGCGCACTCCCGACTTGCGAAACCATCTCCTTCACTCTTAGGAGATTTAGGGAGGATTGGTTCCCCAAGATCAGAATCTCGGAATCTGTCAAATTCTGGACGGGTTCCTTCTTTTATCATCCCGATGTTCCTTTCCCAAAAAAGGCCATCGGGGTTCCACCTTTCTCAAACACTGCTGCTGTTCCCCAAGAAAATTGGGGAACAGAAGCCGTCCAAGTTCTGTCGCCTGATCTTCTAAGGATCAAGCGGCCCATCGCCAAGCTCACTTCCTCTGATCCGCCTCTAACCGGCATGGACACAGTCCTTTGCTGGTTGGACAGGCGGATCCAGCCATTAACCAATCATGGCGGCCGTCTCCTTTGCGAGTACACGGGCGCCAACGACAAAATGCGGACAACCAGCAAAGACTGGGCCGCGAGGGATCTGCGGCGGCGCGTGAACCAGTTGGTCGCATCACGCGACCAATATGAAGCGAGTCGGCCGATGTATACAGCCGACAATCCGGCTCCCAAGGTATTTTTTCTGTCATTTGGGTGGAATTTTGTCATGCTGTCTCGGATTTTTCGCTTCTAATTCTTCTTTTTCTTTTCGACAGATTGCTGAACTTCCTGACTCGGAGCTAGCCTCCGAGGCTGAACTGGAGGCGTTGCGCGCTGCCTTTGCAGGTGGGCGAAAGCGCAAGAAGATTTCCTCCTCTGAGGAAATCATCTATCTTGACGGGATTCCCGTCGCCACCTCCAGGTTAGAACGTCCGGGTTATTTTCTTTTGTCGAAGTTTTCTTTCGTCTTCAGAGTTTTAACTTTTTCCGAGTTTTTGGTTTTTGCCTTTAGCCTTCCTCCCTCTACCTTAAAGCCAAAGAAGCTGCAAAGGCACAAGGTTGTGTCCAGCAGAGGCTCTCAACCTTCCCCCGTCATCGCACCGGACACACCGTCCACGATGGCGGAAGATTATGCCACAGCCCCCCCCCCCACCGAGTCGTTGGAGCCCAGCCAGCCCGTTGTGCCGGACACGGACACGAGGGAAAGGGCGGCTCCAGAGGTGGGAAATTCTTCTCGAACAACCGATGAGGAGATTCCCACCTTCGACAAGGACTTCAAGAATCTCAACGACGGCCTAAGCGCAGCCGGAATTCTTTTTGCGGAGTACGCAAAAGAATTCGATGAAAACTTGGCGGGGTTGCAGCGAATGAGTGAGGTATTTAACTCTAGCCCCCAAGCATTAAGAAAAATGTATACTTTTCGCCTTAATGCTTTTTAGTTATTCTTTTCCTTGTCGTGTTTTAGCAAACCGCTGAATCCATTAACATGGAAGTTTTCAATAAACTTTCCGTCAAGAATAAAGAAGTTAGAAATCTTGTTTCTATTCTTGATGTGAAAGAGGCGGAGCTGGCATTGTCTCAGCTGGCGCTGTCGGAAACAACATGTAAACTTTTTTCCTCTGAAGTTTTCGATTCAGCTTTTTGTCTAAGTACTTTTCCGGGAGTTTTCTAAACTCGGAATTTTCCTTGCTTTCCAGATGCTTTGGCTAAGGCCAAGCAAATAGCTGAAGACGCCGGCAATGCCGAGTTTCTCCCAAAGGAGAATGTGGACCTTCACAAGAATCTTGTGAAGGCTCAAAAAGATCTGGAAGCCAGCAATCTGGACCTTGGAATTTCTCAATCCATGGCTTCCGAACAGGCAGAGAAGGACAAGTCCACAATTCAGGACTTGGAAAATGCTCTAAACCTTCGCCTGGAGGAAGGCTCCAAAATCGACAAGCTTATCGGTAAGTTTTACTTCATTTACCATTTTTCCATGTCTTGCTTTCTTTCTCTGCTTTTTCACTTAACCTTTTTGGTTGTTTTGTCTGAAAAAACAGGAGATAACCCAGATCTCTCTCGGATTGATAGAATCCGAGCCTTTGGGAAGACGTGGACTGCGATCAGAGCTGCTGGCATGCAGCTGGTCAACAAGTTCCTTCCCACAAGGACTGGGGAGTTCTCGGAAGTTGAGAAACTTCCGGGTGCCATCTTGGAGGTGGCGGAGTCCAGGGAGTCCATCCTACGCTCCGCTGCACGGGGTGGTGCACGCATGGCACTCGGCCTTATGCGTATGCACTACCCTGGTGCAAAGTCTTGGCGCGTGGCGTCCGGTATCCCTCAAGGATACACGGAAAACCAACGAACCACCATCTTTGATGAAATCAAAGGCCACGCCACCAAGATCGCCTCCATGGTGAACATCTCCATCACCTATCCAGAAGAGGAGATCCCCGAAGCCCCCGAGAATGACAGCAGCGAGGAAGACTCGGATGCTTGAAGGGCTGCTCTGAACCTGGATGGTGGAAGTAGACAATAGGAGCATTACTGCACTTTTACAATGTAATTCATATTGTAATGCTTCTATTCCTTTTGTATAATCAAGAACTCCGCCTTTTGCAGGTTTAATTATGAAATTCTTTGCAAGGTTTCCCGGTTTTAGTATTCCTTTATCTTCTAAGTTCTCTGGCTTATATGTTTTAACTATCCTTAGTGTCTGAAATGGCTCAATAGTACTGTGAATCATCATGCCGAGTAACTGGGTATAACCAATCAGTTTAGACTCGGAAACATGGATCATACTAAAGGCATTTTTACTAACTAGCTCCAGTGACCCAACACATAAACAATCAGATAATGCTTAGAGAAAAGTAAGGAATTTTTTGAATGAAACATGGGCACGCAGGCACAATCCAAGTTTCCTTTAGCCGTTAGTAGGCTGAAAATCATTCAGTTTTTAAACGCCGAGCACGCAGGCACAATTCAGGTTAACATTGAGTATTTTGTAAGATCATTGGGAAATAGATAAGGTGGAATCATGCTTTGTACTATAATGAACTTGTAAAAACATGGATATCAGAATTCCGACAACTTTATTTCATGATCTCAAAGATGTTTACATAGAAATTGAACTAAGTATAGAAGGGACGTAACTGCTGGATACTCCAAGGCCTCTTTGTCTCTCCTAGTTCATCATCTATCTTTCTCTTTCTTTTTCGATTCGGCTTCTCGGGATTATCTTCCGTATCTCGAATGTCGACAAGATATATGATCCATTCTTCATGGCTTTACTAATGACAAATGGTCCTTCCCATACTGGGGCCAATTTATGCTTCCTTTGCTGTACCAATCTCAGCACTAGGTCACCTTCTTTAAAAGAACGATGCCTGATTTTCCGACTATGATAACGTCGTAAACCTTGCTGATAGATGGCGGATCTTTGAAGCACAAGTTCTCGTTCCTATTCCAAGAGATCGACGGCATCCTGTTGTGCTTCTTCGGCATCCGAGTCATCGAAATCCTGCACACTTGGGCTATCATGGATCATGTCCGTTGGGAGAATAGCTTCCGCAACATAGACTAGGAAAAACGGGGTTTGCCCAGTTGACCTATTTGGTGTCGTTTGAATACTCCAAAGCACAGAAGGTAGCTCTTCTACCCATGCTCCAGCTGCTCTGTGAAGAGGAGATTCGAGTCTTGGGCGTATTCCTTGCATGATTAAGCTATTCATTCTCTTAACCTGTCCATTGGATTGCGGGTGTGCCACAGAAGCGAGATCTAGGCGAATTCCCGTTTGTCGGCAATATTTTGCCAACTCTCCAAGGGAGAAATTTGTCCCGTTGTCGGTTATTATGTTGTGTGGAACGCCATATCTCATGACTATGTCAATGATGAAATTTCTGGCAGTTACACCGTCAAGCTTTTTGATGGGTTTAGCCTCCACCCATTTGGTATACTTATCCATAGCTATAAGTAGATGTGTAAGTCCGCCTCGCGCAGTTTTGAACGGTCCCATCATATCTAGCCCCCAGACCGCAAACGGCCATGTAATTGGGATAGTTTTGAGTGCTTGGGCCGGCATATTGGTCTGCTTGGCGTAATATTGACACCCTGCACATGTATTAACTATGTGCTCAGCATTTGTCTTGGCTGTTAGCCAGAAAAACCCAGCATGGAATGCTTTTTTAACTATGCTTTTTGATTGAGCATGATGTCCGCAATCTCCGGCATGGATTTCTTGCAGGATTTCTCGTCCTTCTTCTGGTGAAATACATCGCAGAAAAATTCCGGAAGTACTGCGTTTATACAGGGAATTATCAATTACCGTGTATCCTTTGCTTCGACGCTGAATTTGTCTCTGCAAGACTTCGTCTGCTCCTTCCGGGTACTTCTGATCGACTAAGAAGTTTAAATATGGAATTTTCCAATCCGGGTTGACGAGCATAACTTCAATGGACTCGGAAGCCAGGGGTAATCGATATCTCCACCTTTTATGGATGGCTCGTGCAAATGCTGGACGAATACACCTGGTGGTAGGATTTTTACCCTTTCTGACCCCATGCGGGCTAACGCATCCGCGTTCCAATTTTCCTCCCTTTTAACGTGGAGTACTTCGAATCCGAAAAAACAAATGGCGAACTCGTCCACCGTTCTCCGGTATTCGGCCATGATAGGGCTTTTTGTGTCCCAGGTTTGGTTAAGCTGATGCTGTACCAAATCCGAGTCGCCGTAGCACAGATGCGTTTGACCCCTATTTCTTTTGCAACGTGCAAGCCATGAAGAAAAGCTTCGTATTCTGCCACGTTATTGCTGGCGTTGAAGTGTATTTGTAATATGTACTCCATTGTGTCTCCTTTAGGGGATTTTAAGACTACACCAGCTCCAACGCCCTCCTTCATCTTGGATCCGTCAAAGTGCATGATCCAGTACTCGGACTCCGGAATTGGTGTTTTCTCCATTGCTTCCGTCCAGTCGGCGACAAAGTCTGCCAAAACCTGGGATTTTATTGCCGTCCTTGGCTGATACTTAATGTCGAAGGCTGCTAGCTCGATACCCCATTTGGCTACCCGGCCAGGTGCCTCCGCATTGTTTATTATATCCCCTAGTGGTGCTTTACATACCACTGTTATGGAATGTCCTTGGAAGTAATGACGCAATTTTCTAGATGCGAAAAATACACCATACGCCAGTTTTTGATAGTGTGGGTACCTTTGCTTGGACTCGGAGAAAACTTCACTTATGTAATATACCGGATGCTGGTCTGGTATGCTTTGTTCGTCTTTCTTCCTTTCCACAACAATTACCGCACTAATAACCCTGTTTGTAGCCGTGAGGTACAATAACATAGGTTCTTAGTCTTTTGGGGATGCCAAAATCGGAGATTTCATCAAAGTTTTCTTTAACTGGGCTAACGCTGCATCGGCCTCTTCTGTCCACTCGAACTTGTCGGATTTTTTCAGCAACTTGTAGAGTGGTAAGGCTTTATCCCCCAGCCGACTAATAAATCTGCTGACGGCAGCGGCGGAACCCGTCAATCTTTGGACATCTTTCACACGCGTAGGTTTGGAGATGTTCAAGATGGCTTTGATCTTTTCCGGGTTAACTTCTATTCCTCTGTGAGAAACGATGAAACCCAGAAGTTTTCCTGAGGGAACCCCGAATACGCACTTTGATGGATTTAACTTCATCTTGTAAGTTCACAAGTTTTCGAAGGTTTCTCGCAAATCCTCAAGGAGTGTATCTTTTTCCTTGGTTACGATAGCAATATCGTCTACGTAAACGTGGACATTTTTGCCAATCTGACTATGCAAACAACATTGCATGCAACGCTGGTAAGTTGCACCTGCGTTCTTCAGGCCAAATGGCATGGTTACGTAATAATACGTCACGTACGGGGTTATAAAAGAAGTCTTAATTTGATATTCCTTTTTCATGCGTATTTGGTGATATCCGGAATATGCATCCAAAAAGCATAAAAGCTCAGAGCCTGCGGTGGCATCTATTATTTGATCGATTCGCGGTAACGTGAACCTATCTTTTGGACACAATTTGTTCAATCCGGTGTAATCTATACACATTCTAAGAGCAGTAGTGTCTTTCTTCGGTACTAATACCGGATTTGCAGACCATTCAGTGTGGATTACTTCCTGGATGAAATCTGCTGCTAGAAGCCAGATAATTTCCTTGCCAGTAGCCTTCCGTCTTCTTCCGTCAAATCGACGGAGACCTTGTTTAACGGGTTTGGAGCCGGGAATCACCTTGAGTTGATGCTCAGCAAGTTCCCTGGGTACGCCTGGCATGTCAGCTGGACACCAGGCAAAAATATCCCAGTTCTCACGGAGGAACTTGATGAGCTCGCCTTCCTATTTGTCGGTCATCCCAGTTCCTACTACGACAAATTTTGTCGGATCCTTGGGATCTAGGATTACCTGTCTTGTATTCTCGGACGCCTTGAAGCTATCTGCTGGTTTCCGGGTTTCTCTTCCTGCCGGCATTTCTGTCGGCGATACCTCCTTGGCCAACTCCTTCAGTTCTTCCTTTGCTATAACTCTCTGAGCGCAAAGGGCGTTTTATTTTTCCAGCTCATTTGCCAGCTTAAATTCTCAAGTTATGGTGATTACTCCTCCTTTGGGCCCTGGCATCTTCAGCTTGTTATAGATATAACATGATCTTGCCATAAATTTGGCGAAAGCTGGACGTCCGAGTATTGCGTGATACACGCTTTCGAACGGCACCACCTCGAAGGATACTTTTTCCTGACGGAAATGATCTTTTTCTCCAAAAGTGACATCTAGAGAAATTTCTCCTAGGCATCGTGCTTGTCTGCCAGGAACAATGCCATGGAAGCGTATGTTGCTGTAATTGAGCTGGGACTCGAAATTTTCAGATGCTTCAGCGTATCCAGATACATTATGTTAATGCTGGATCCTCCATCCATCAGCACTCTTTTTAGCCTAGTGTTCTGGACAATAGGACTTACAACCAGAGCTTGTGTGCCGGGTTCCGGGATGTTCCCAGGATGATAAGACTGATCCTAGGTAATTGGTGTGTTTGAATACTTCAAGAATTTCGGAGTTGCCGGAACAAGCGCGTTTATTTCCCGAAGTGTTCTTTTGGCCACCTTTGCTGATGGAGTTGCTAAGAACGTTAACAATGCCTCTCCATCAACTCTTGGAAATTTGGGTTCGCCTTTTTGCTGTTGTTCCTGGATTTTTTCATCAGTGTCCGATTCACTGTCTTCTTTCTCAGCTTTTGGCTTTTGTTTGGAGAATTTCCTTTTGGAACTCTTCCCCTTATTTCCGGATCCTGCACTGCCTTTCATGTGCTTATTCAGCCGGCATTGCGCGTTCGTATGGGTGGGTTTCCCAAATTGCGAATGGTGGACGCAGGGTTCTGACTTAATCTTCTCCCACTCTTCTTTAGTGTAGTTGATTGGTTCTGGGCTGCGTCCTTTCCATCTATTCCCTTTTTCACTTCCAAAGACTATGTTAACTTCTTTGGGTTTAGGTGTTGCATCTGAAGTTCCTTTTTTCTCAGGGCGAGGATTTTGCTTGGCCAGTATCAGTGCGTCGATATTGCCTCCTCTTGCTCTGATGTCGTCTTCGGCTGCAGCGTGTTCATTGGCGGTTGTAAGCATAGATCCGAGATCCTTGTGATGTTTGGAACCAACCATGAACGGTACAAGTCTGGGTTTTAGGCCATTCATGAAAGCATGCATTGCTTGTACGTCAGTTACTCCAGAACAACTATTCTTCATTGCAGTCCATCTGGAGATGAAATCCACGTATGGTTCATCCTCGAATTGGGTGCAACGGTTCAGCTGGTTGATGCTGTTCGGGCGTTTGTACGTTCCCCGGAAATGCTGAGTGAATACTCGAGCCATATCATCCCATCTGTCGACAGTTCTTGATGGCAATCCATTGATCCAATCTCTGGCTCCATCCAGTAACATTAGGGGAAGGAATTTTACGGCTTCCAAGTCTGTCCCTTTGTTAATCTGGACGGCTGTATAGTAGTCTGAGAGCCAGGTATCCGGGTTTGTACTGCCGGTGTATTTCTGGTACGTTGGACCGACCTTGGCAAAGCCATAATGCAGGGTTATCCTTCGGATCCTATCAGTGAAACACTTAGGCCCAAAGTATAGATCATCCTTTTCCGCCCTATCCATGTGTGCGGAATACCTTCCGGCTGAATGGACAGAAGGGGATCTACTCCTTTCTTTTCCATTGTTGCGCGGACGCGCTTTCCCGGGATCGTATCTATTTCTTCCGAGATCACGTCCTTTTGGATGAGGCGGAGTTCTACTCCTGTGCCTTTCTTTATCCTTAGGAGGTGTCCGAGATCTCTCACGTCTGTGAGGTACGTCATGTCTTCCAGCTTTTTCAGCTGGGTTTCTTGGAGGTGGCATCGCTTTGCCGTCATTCCGGTGTTTTTCTTCCCGATCGTGGGGTTTGAGTCCACCTTTCGGGGGATGGGATCCGGTTCTAAACGCTTCATCCCTGTTGTCGGGGTTTTTCTTGTCTTTTCTCGGATCCGCTTTTTTATCCTTTGAATTGTCTGAATCTCCAGGTTCTTCCGGTCCAGGTGCTCCAGCGGCGCAAGTAGCTGTTTTGCATAGGGCGGAGTCGTCGTGCAACTTCCCTGATCGCTCTTGGCCCCGCTGCTGTTGTTGCAATGCTTTTCCTAGGAAAGCATACACCCCTTGAAGTTTTTCACCGTTGGAGTACATGTCATTGTTGAGGATGACGAACGCTGCTTCCGCGTTTTCTGCTGCGGTTTTGTATATTGGTTCGCCTCTAGCATCCCTGCCGTTTACCTGCTTTTGCCAAGATGGGTTATGAAACCTTTCTTTTGGCGGCAGTACTTTCGGTCTCACAATTCTGGGTAACCTTGTAGGTTTTATAGCAGATCTATTCTTTCTCTCGTACTCCTCGATTTCTTCCTTCATGAGCTTGATGTCATTCTAGGTTTTTTGGAGGTGTTCCCGAGATCTGAGTAGATGTTGCTGTTGCCGTTGGAAAGCTCGTCTCCTGGCTTCCAGCATCTCAGGGGGTTCGTTTGGTCCCACGGGCGTTTGTAACAGATCATGTTCTTCTTGTTCTGTCATTGGCATAACAAGAATTTCCTTGGTCTTCTTCTCCGCAGGCTTTATTCCGCTTGCATCTCCGACTTCCGGGCTTTCATCAGCTGGGTCAGCCGATTTTTTCTTCCGGAGTTTGTACTGGAGTTTTTTAGCGGCTCTGTGCTTTTTCTTGGAAGAGGGAGGCTTTTTAGGAGCTTCATCCTCTGTCAATTCCTTGACGTTGGGAAATATCGGAGAGGTTTCTCCGTCTTCTCTCTCTTCCTCTGGCGGAGGGGTTTTAGGGCTTTCCTGACTGCCGGCATCCGTGGTTTCAGCCGGTTTTGCCATTAGTACTTCATGGAATCCCTCTTGAAGAGACTTCACTTTTTTCTCGAAGGTGTCCTCATCTTCATCTTCAGAATCGAAATCATCCGATCCGGTTTCTGACTCTAATCTCGCCTCAATGGCGGCTAGCACAGAGTCAGCTTCCGAGTTCATCGTCATGTTGACGGATGTCGGATCTTCCACCTCTATGGTGGGTGTGCTATTGTCTGCCTCTTGCACGGGATTTCCACCATCCGTGTTTTCAGCGACTTCGGATTGCACCATACCGATAAAGTGAGTGTCACTTTTATGTCGGCGATCAGAGAAAAATCCGGGATCATAGTCATCCTCCACTGGGTATAGGGCGGGTGGGATAAATTTTCTTCCACCGCAAAACCCCATGGCCTCTGCAGTTAGTCCGATAAAGATATTAGCAGATCCGATCGGTAACACGCAGGCACCTACCAGATGATTCTGCGCCGGTATGTAGGATCCATTGTCGAGGAAGCGTCCGACGTCGTTGTCAAACTCCAGGCTTCCGACAGTTATGGAACTGCCAATCCCGCCGAGTATCCCAGATCGGAACTTAACGCCTGACGTCGTTCGCCCCACGGTGGGCGCCAACTGTCGAGACATCGTAGTAGTTTTCATAGACGGGGGTGCCATGAGACTACGGGTAGAGACGTGGCGGAACGGGATCGCGTCGTAGACACAGACACATGATTTACCCAGGTTCGGTACGTCGTGATAATACGACGTTCCTACTCCTGCAATCTCACTAATCAGGGCTAAAGCCTGTGTATACAATTACAATGTGAGGTTAGGTTTAGCTATTCACTGAGGATCAACTTCCCGACCAGTTAGCCTATAGCTTCTTGTCTATCAATCTTATCTCCCGTGCGGCTTTATATAATAGCCGGGTTAGGGCATACAGAGTAGGAAACCTAGAGGACTACGATAACTTCTAACTTGGAAAGTAAGGAATCCGCCTTCTCCTCCAAGCCAGATCACGTGGGCCGTGATCCGGGTCCTTATAGAATCCGGCTTCTGTGCGTCAGCTTACTGGGCCGCCCAATGGACCACAGCCCACTACCACTTGGGCCACCCTGGTAATCCGGCACTTTTGACTACCATCTGATATACCCCTATTCAGTATATATCCGACACCAGTTGAAGCCCACCCGCAAGGCCTTGCGGGTCAAGTTAGGAAACCTGTAACCGATCCTAGGTTAGGGTTTGAGTCCCCCCCCGGGTACGGTTTGAGACCTGGCCACCTATATAAGGCCAGGAGAACCACCAGGAGGGGGACAAGCAATACTGCACCACCAAGCCTTGAGATCGAGATCATACTCTCGACTTGAGCAACCCCCCATTTTAACCGATCTACTCGTAAATACAGATCGACAGAAGCAGGAGTAAGGGTTTTACCTCCACGAGAGCCCCAAACCTGGGTAAATCGTGCCCCCTATTTAGCCGACGATTGTCACCAGCTTAGATGAATTTGATAATTATGTTGTTAAGCAAGACAACTTTAATATGAGAATGCAGAGTCATCTAATGGAAAACTCTAGAGCTATTTATAATTTGCATGGTATTATTGGGAGAACCTCTAATGATGTTAAAATGCTTGCTAAACATTTTAATATGGTTCAAACTCAAATTGATCAACTCACTAAAGTGCAAAAAGATTGCTAGCTAATGATTCTAGAGAAAAACATGCTTGTGAAATAATTACTGGAAGTGGTGTTTCTAGTCAGGATCCCTTGTATCCCGGGGTACATCCTAAAATAATTGAACAAGATTATCAACAACCTAAAAAACATTAGTTCTTCTAAGAAAAACAAGAAGAGACATAAAATTGTTGTAGAATCTCTTAAACATGTTAAAGATACTAATGATATATCTAGCTCTGATGCTAAAACTGAAAGTGGTAATGATAAAAGTGATGCTTCTGATAAAGAAGAGACTAAACATGAACCTGAAAAACAAAATAAAACTGCAAAGTATACTAAGGCGGATTGCATTGCTAATAAATATGGTAATTTGAGAGAACCTTGGGTACAAAAAGCAGTGCATTTTCCTAATAAGAAACACAAATCAAAGGAGGAAGAACATTATAACAAGTTTTGTGAATGGATGAAACCTTTATTTTTGCAAATTTCTTTGACTGATATTATTAAACTACCTCCTTACTATAAATATATGAAAGATATTATCTCTAACAAAAGGAAAATTCCTAATGAGAAAATTTCCACTATGCTTGCTAATTACTCTTTCAATGGCAAGGTTCCAAATAAGCTTGGAGATCCTAGTATTCCTACTATTCCTTGTTCTATTAAAAATAATTATGTTAGAACTTATTTATGTGATTTAGGAGCAGGAGTTAGTGTTCTGCCTTTTTCTCTCTATAAGAGGCTCTCTCTGGAAAATTGATACCAACTGATATATCTTTGCAAATGGCTGATAAATCTACTGCTATTCCTGTTGGTGTATGTGAGAATGTTCCTCTTCAAGTGACTACTAATTGTTTGATATTAACTGACTTTGTTGTGTTGGAAATGCCTGAAAATGATAATATGTCTATTATTTTTGGGAGACCTTTTCTTAACACTGCAAGGGCTGTTATTGATTGCAATCAAGGAGAAGTAACTTTTAACGTTAATGATAAAGAACAAACAGTTTATTTTCCCAAGAAGATTAATAAGAGATATGGTCTAAATTCAACTGAAAATATAGAGACCATCAAGATTGGAGAATTCTATTGTCCCATTCCAATGCCACAAAAAGAATATGAAATTATTATGATTGGGACTATGTCTATAAAGGTTGAGGTAACATAATCATTTAGTGAAAACCAAATTTTTGCTTCATATAAAAACAATTGGTAACAAGACTTGATCAACCTTGTTAACAAAGTGATTTTGAATGAAGAAAACAATGTTTTCACTATGTTTTCATTTTTACCTTTATGTTTTCACCCTATTCTCACCATGCTACTTTAGTATAATTATGTTTCCACCATTCATAGTCATGTTTTCATCATGTTTTCATCTTGATTACTGTGGTTACTCGTGTTTTGACCACTCACATTTTTCCCCCTTGTTTCCACTAGTTATTTTCCTTTTGGAATGTCTTAGAACTTGTGTAGTTCTGGTTTTGGTTTTGTTTTCCACATTTCTACATTTCTCTTTCTGGGTTTTAATCATTTATTAAATTCTGGAAATTGCTCGAAAATGTAATTTATCTAAAAATCCCAGAAAAATTATATTAAATTTCTGCGTGAAAAATGAGTCAGAGAGGCGCCTCAAAGACCCAAGGGGGACCCACCATGGGCTGGCGCGGCCTGGCCGCTGGTGACGCCAGCACATGGTGTGGGGGACCCTGTCCCTCTCTCCTCCCCGCCAAACACTCATCTCTCTCTCCCAAACTCAAAAAAATTCCTGGAACCCGAGGTCTTGTTGTTCTTCTTCGCGAATTTCTCGATATCTTTTCTCATCCCGTCTTTCTTGCTGAAATTTGGTGCATTTGCTCTCCGGTATGTGACTCCTCCAATTATCCAAGTAGTATTTTATTTCTTGAGTATTTTGGTACTATAGGTGACAGGTTGTGTGAGCTAGCATGCTTGATTTGTGTGAAATAATTTAGTTTTGATGCATGTTTAGCCCTCCTACAAGTATCTATAGTAGTTTCTATCATATAGTTGCTTGAAATAAATTTTTGTGATGCGTGCTAAAATTTCAGAAATGGACAACTACAACTTTGGAGAAATCTTTAAGAGTGATGCACCTATGAGGAAAAGGCCTTCACGCTCAGCTACTCTGTTGAGACCATCGTATAATGAGAATCTCATTGCACCGAGTATCAATGATGCACGAGATGATGGAGATGCAAATCCATATACCTTCCCTTGTTATACTTCTCTTAATTATACATGCATACTTGAGGATTTCTTGCTGCTGGTTGGTAGGTCTGGTTTAACCGATTACATGAATTATGAGAGCTCTCAATATGCTTTATTAACAAAAACTTTTGCTGAGAGCTTCGTTTTTCACAACTCCCAGTATGACCCATCTGTTGCATTAAAAATCTATGATAGATCTTTTTCCGTGCTTTTGGAAATTTTTTGCAGCACCATAGGTATTAACACGACGGGGACGCCGAGGAGGATTCAAGAATGGCTCGCTAATTTGATGGAGATCTACCATGGAGTTACAAATGATGATGACCGCATAGCTCAGTGTGGCAAGATAAGAAACATTCAAATCCCCGCTCTTAGATATTTCACTTATTACCTTGCTACTAGTGTTCTTGCTAGGGAAAATACTAGTAATATTTCAAATTACCATCTTGCTTTTCTTGCTGCTGCACTGAATAGTCGCAAGACGTATAACCTTAGTTATTTCATTGCTCGCCGCTTAGCTGCTAGAGGACCCATTTATGGGGGTATTATTGCTACGTATGTTTTGGCTGCTCAAGATCTTTCTGTTGCTCCTCATGATGTTTTATTAGCTCCACAGAGACTTGACCTTGCTGCCATGAAGTCTCACCACTTTGTCACCGCAAACTCTAGTGCTGGGCATCTAGTATATAGATATTTATTTACTGATGGAGACAAGAGGGAAGTTCTCTTACCGGAGCCTGTTTTGTTTGATATTAGCAGGACGTCGTGGTCGCGTTCAAAGGAGGAGTTGGATGAGGAGCTGCGCTTGCTTGATTTCCTTGAGCAACACGACCCCGAGTATCAGATGGGGCAGTACGCGCCCTCTGAGGACTACACCGCGCAGTACATCGGGGCGTTCTCTAGCTCATATCGGGAGGATGGCCCATCCTCAACACACTATGGGGTGCCACTTCATGGTTTTCTTGGGATTGATCTCCACTTAGGCCAAAATCCTAAGGCTGGGGGAAGGTATGCTCACATCACACTCATTTACATAGCATGTTTCTGTCGGTTCCTTGTATATCCATGTTTTTGTTTCATTTGTTTGTTTTCGTTTCTTTCGCTTCTTTTTGTTTGATTTTTTTTTTACTTTCCAACACACAAAAAGACCAAAACAAATTTGTTGTTTCTCTTTATTTGCTTATTTAGTTTATTTTTTTGGTTTGCTTTACCTTCTCGTTTCGGTTTAATATTCAAAAATACAAAAAATTTGCTTTGTTTGCGTGTTTCCTTCTGTTCTTGTTTTTAATTCGAAAACCCAAAATATTTGTTGTTCTTCTTTGGTTTTGTAAAGTTTGCTACAGAGTTCAGTAGTCCTCCGTGACTCCGTTGGAGGTTAGTATTCAATTTATATTATTCAATCCACACGAGTGAGGAGCAATAATGCCGATTTACGACAATCCATGTTGCGGTGAGAGGCTGGTATGAATTCTATTTATTTTCATTTTTGTACATATACTCATCCATGTGGACATGCTTAATTTGTTTGTGTAGGGTTTATGTTATTTTTATGCTTAGTAGTTCGTGCTCTCTCATGAGTAGCTCTAGGTTTTTAATATTATATAGCGTGTTGTATAAATGTTTGCTTGTATTGTTTTATTCATAGAATGTGGTACCTCCCTCTGAATGTTTCGCTTGAATCGACTTGAAACATGCTCACGCATGCATATTAAGCCTCGATGATTTATTTTACCTCAGAGTATTTGTATCACTTTTATGCCCCCGTTAATTTTGTTTTGTCGCAAGCATGATTATGACAGTTGTTGATCTCTTGATTGTCGCTCCCAGTCTATTGCTAGCCTTCACCTGTAGTGAGTATGAGCTCTACTCGTGCATCCAACTCCCAAAAACCAAAGTTTGCTAAATGTGTCCACTATACCTACCTATATGCGGTATTTCATTGCCACTCCAAGTAAAGTCTTCAAAAATTATTCCTGTTTTGTGCCCCTGTTTTAGCACACGAGGACGTAAATAGAAAATCTTTATCTCACTTGTTGATTGGACTTTGCACACCTGCACTAGTTACACATCCGCTTATCCAAATTGGTAGAAAAGCTGGCAGCGGGGTGCCCAGCCCCAAAATTGGTTAGTATAAATTCTTTTCACTATTTTTCCACGATTTATCATTCAAAGCATAATTGTGTAAACAAAAGAGAAGAGGGATGACCTACTACACCAGTAGGAGCCGCTCTTATAAGGTCTAGTTGGCTTGTGACCTACTTTATTGTCTGTTTACCATTCGTTGACATAAGCATAGACCTCTCTACAAAATGTTTTCAATACGTCTGTTTATAAAATAAAAGCTCTAACACATGAGTTAATCCATGCTTCCTTCTACGAAGGGCCTTTCTTTTACTTTTATGCTGAGTCTTCAGCTTCTCACTTTATGCACCTTATTGAGAGCATAAGTGTCGTTCTTAGTTTAATGTGCTTGTCCCAGAACACGGTTGATTGTGGTATAACCTTGATGCTTGTGTCTTAGATATATTTACTTCTAGTCTTCACTTGAACCTCGGAGGTGCCCTGGCATTTATGTTTTGCTCCATTATTAAGGGAAAGCGAGTGCACTTTATGATACCTTATTATGAACATTGCAAGTCTTGTAGATTGATATGGTTCATTTTGCTTATTATTAGTGTGTTGGTATCTCTTCATGGTTTGCATAACTATCAGGTGACTTTATTTGCAGTGCATTGGTATCTCTTCATGGTTTGCATAACTATTAGGTGACTTTATTTGCATACTTCTTATTATGAATTGCCTAAGAACTTGATCATCTAGTGAGAATATTTACATCACATGAAACAAATATATTCGTAAAAAAAAATGTCGCACTCAGTTGTCAACTGAATTTCTTGAGGATAAGCAATAAGTTAAGCCTTGGGGGAGTTGATACGTACAAAACGTATCTCCTTTTTCGAACACTTCTGTTGTTGTTTGCCTCTAAACTTGTGAGTTTTTGATACAACTAACACATACTAACGTTGTTTTTCAGCAGAATTACCTTGGTGTCTCGTTTTGTGCAGAAAATCAACTTTCGGGAAATTTCCCGAAAAAGATCCCAAAGTCCTTATTGCACCCGAAGACCCCCAGACGCATAACAAGAGCCGGAGGGGGGCAAGGAGGGGCCCACACCATGGGTTGGCGACCCCCTAGGCCATGCCGCCTGGTGGTGTGGCTGCCCCAGACACCCCCTCGGGCTCCTCTTTCGACTACTTAAGCCTTGTAACCTAAAAACGAGGGGGTTAGTCATATTCCAGAGAAACGCATTAGAGCACCCCCGCCACCTCGAAACTCCATTCGGGGTTCAGAAATTCCTATTCTGGTTCCCTGCCGAGACAGGAATTCGGAGGAGATCATCGCCATCATCATCGCCGACGCTTATCCATCAACCATCCATGATTCCCCCATCCATGTGTGAGTAATATCCGCTCTTGTCCTCTCAGCTGCAGTGTCAAAAGTGAAATCTCTTCCTCTTGATTTTCTTCTACCTCTTCCTCCTCCTCTTAGAACTGCCATGCCATCTGCAGTAGCAGTAGTAATTCTAGATCTGGAAAGATGAAATGCTTTCCCTATATGGCGTGGGGATGATTTATGGGCCTGTCGGATGAGCCTACCCGGTTTGAGGCCCAGCCTTGAAGCCCCGTATAAAGAGCTACCTTGTGGTTCTATAAAGCCCAGCAGCGATCCACCTGCAAAACTTGCGGGTCAAGATGGAAAGACTCCACCGACTAGAACTAGGGTTTGTAACCCCCCCCCCCCGGGTATGACTCGAGACCCAACCATCTATTTAAGACCTAAAAGAGCCACCCAAGGGGGGACATCCAATCTAGACTCTTATTGCCATAGCTGCAACTCGAGATCCAATCTCTCAGTTTGCACACCAACATTGTAAGAAATTTCCTCATAATACATATTAGACAAGGAGGAGTAAGGGTATTACCTCTACAAGGGCCCCGAACCTGGGTAAATTGAGCCCCCTGTTAGCCGTCGAGATTAGCAGTGCCTACTTTGTTCCTCTACTCGAAACCCTACCAGTTCATCCGAGGAATTTGTTGATATGAGTCATCGACAATTGGCGCCGTCTATCGGAATGGCGGGTGCTGGGTCCGCGACCTCGCCTGCCTCATCTGCACCGAGCTTCAACTGGAGCCCGGAAGTTTCGGCTCCTTTGGAGTCAATCTGCTTCGAGTCGTTTGTCTACACACCCCACTCACCGGCTTCTCGCCTGGCGTTCAGCGGACTCGAGGAAAGCGTCAGGATGACATTCGGCAACCTCCACTTCCGCGCCAGCACAGAGGGAATCATGCGCTTCCTCGACTCCCTGGAACTTGACGGATCTGACGTTGAATCCATCTCGAGCAAGGCAACTCAGGACTCTCCACTCGATGACTCTGACTGCGTCTCAAAATCCAGCTGCACCTCGTCTGTCGTAACAAGCATAACTTCCTCACCATCGCCTCGGAAGAACCCGTCGGCTTCGATGACTACTATGCAGTCTCAAAGACTCGCGGGCCATACCTGGCTCACGTCTGCATGGCTGGACCGGAGGACCCGCCTGCCGGATCAGAAGTCAGCCTCGCAGCAAGGCAGAGGCTCAAGGTCTATCGACCCGCCTAGGACAAAGGCAAGGCAGCAATGGACGCAGGCCGCCCGATAGAAGATGGATCTTCCCAGGAAGACCTGCTAGCATATCATTACATCCTGGCCATTAAAAACCAGGAAATAACAAATCTCCGCAAGGAAATCAACTCGCGCCAGCGCCCGGCAGAAGCTTCGAGCGCATGTCGAGCGGAACTCTCCAAGACTCACGACTCGGCAGCAAGCCAGCCTGTCCGGAAGGGGAAATACGTCTCAAAATTGCCCGCATGGATGAGGGATCCCTCAGCGAGATCAGTAAAACCATCGAGACCTTCCTCATGCACATCGATGAAGAAGGCAACATACACCCGACGACTCCTGCCGCCGCGATTCTGGCCGCCTTTACCTATCTACAGGCGAACTAATCACCAGAAATGATCCCCGTGCGGAGTAGCATCGCCAAGTGTAACGGGGACTGGGTATGGCCAAAGCAGCAATCGCCGCCCAAACCCGCAACAAAACATCCACCCCTGAGGCAGACAAAACACCTCGGGTGGACAAAACACCTCGCGCAGACAAAACACCTCGCAGACGCGAGAGCACGTCGCCCAAGAGGGGAGACATGGGATCCCCCGACGCTGCAATGATAGCCCTTGCAGCGATGACGATAGCCCGCGACATCGCGACGACAACCTGCGACACCGCAGAGACCGCTCGCGATATTATAGCAGGGAGCCATCACGAGAGAACAGTCGCGATCAAACCCACTACGACGCACGAGATGAAATCACCCAAAGCAAGACCGACAAGGCTCGCGCGCGAAGGATCTGCGCTCGCTCACTATCCACCTCCTCGGACGAGGAAGCCTGCGGTGCACTATACTTCAGCAGCAGCAGCCGCGAGGCGCCAATGGCCCAATGCCCAAAAGATTTAAGCTCACCTCAGAAGTCCCGAAGTATGATGGCTCGCAAGAACCTAGGAGCTGGCTCACGGATTACCTAACGGCGGTCAAGTGCCAACGTGAGAATAAAGTGACTGCAATGCAGTACCTCGTTGGGGCTGACCGAAGCTGGCTTGAGGGCAGGCCACGCGCGTACTACAGATCCTGGGACGATCTCACGCACGATTTCGAGAAGAACTTCCAGGCGACATACAAAAGACCCGTGTCAATCAAAGAGCCGCGGGCCTGCAAGAAAAAGAGCGGCGAATCAACTCGCGAGTACATTCAGAGATAGACAACCCTCAGAAATACAGCCGGAAACATATCAAAGGAATCAGCGGTCGAAGCTTTCACGAAAGGCGCCCGACACGCGGCTTTTCACGAAGAATTGGGATGATTAGCGCCAAGAATAATCGGCGAGCTGATGGCAATTGCGGATAGATGGGCAAACATAGAAAACTCCATACGCAACGAGAAAACCTCCCCGCCCGTAGACGATGACGACCGCAAGAGGAAAAGGAGGAGGCACTATGACCAAGACGACCAGTCAGAATTCGTGGCATTCGAGTTCACGTGATACCGCGCTGGCGGGCCCCGTGGAAACCGCGAGTGGAAGGCCAAGACGGATGAGAAAACGCCCGAAGAGGACCTCGACGGGTACTGCTCCCTGCACTTGTTCACGCACACGTGCACGAGTGAAGTCAAAGCCACCCACCTCCTCAAGGACTGCCGAACGTTCAAAGATATCCATGAGGCGTGCATGAGGAAGCACCGGGCCTCCATCAATCAAGGGTACACGTAACTCCCTGGAGGACACGCGGCCGTTCCACCACCTCTCAAGCCTCCGCCCGCGGGGCAGCACCAGGTAGCATTAGTTGTGAATCCCGCGCCAGCAAACCCTCCCGCAGCAAACCAAGGGGCCAATAGGTACCCGAACCCGCAAGGGCTCATAGGCATGATACAAAAGGTCTGCCCGTACCGTAGAATCCTGAAAACCAACACCCGCCAAGTGAACATTGAAGTACAAGCCCCGCCGTCCAAGCCCGAGTACCTAAATATGTCCGAGCACCCGATCACCTTCTCTATAGAAGACCACCCTCCACAGGTGTATCGACTGGGGAATGCAACGCTCGTCATCAAGGCACAAGTAGGAAATTATGACCTAGCCATCATGAACGGGGGAAGCGGAATAAACATCATATACGCGGACACACTCCACAAGATGAACAAAAACCTGGAAAGACTCGCGGAACCGGAAACATCTTTCCACGAGATAGTACCGGGAAACACAGTCCGACCACTCAGAACAATCAACCTGGAGGTCATACTCGAGGATCTAAGAAACTACAGGAGGGAGTTCCTCAACTTCGAGGTGGTCAATTGGCCCTCACACTACCACGCCATTCTCGGCCGAACAACATTCACGAGATTCATGGCAGTACCCCATTACGCCTACGTAAATCTGAAATTGCCAGTAGAACACGGCGTAATCACCGTGAACAGCGACTTCCAAAAATCTAACAAGTGCGACAACGACTTCCACGAGACCACAAAGTCTTTCGAGATGCAAGAGGAGTTGGAAGAGCTGGCAAAAACCACGGATAACTCCGTGATGCCACTCACAAAAAAATGCTCCAAATCTCGAGTTTAGCCCGAGCAGTGACACTCGAAAGCATCAAGTCCACCCGACGGAATCTGCGAAAACGGCGATGGTGTAGAACACCCTCTCATCTGCATAGGAAAGCGTGCTCGTCGAACTCCTCCGTGAGTACTGGGAAATCTTTGCCTGACAGACATCAGATATGCCAGGGATTCCTAGTGAGTTTGCCGAAGTATTCGAGGATGCAAAGCCAATCAAACAAACCACCCGACGTTTCTCCGACACGAAGCAGCGCGCACTCGGAGTAGAGGCGAACCGGCTATTAGCCGCCAAATTCATTAGGGAGAATAAGATTTCCACCTAGTTAGCAAACCCGGTGCTGGTCCCAAAGAAAATATAGAACCCTTCGCGTGTGCATCGACTACACGTCTTTGAATAAACACTGCCTCAAGGATAACTTCCCACTCTCACGGATCGACCAGATCATCGACTCAGCTGCCGGTTGTCAACGTCTCCTTCCTGGATGCCTACTCGGGCTATAAATAGATCAAGATGAAGCTGAAAGACGAGGAAAATACAGCATTCATCACACCACATGATGTATACTGTTACACGATGATGCCCTTCGGGCTCAAGAACGCAGGCGCCACAAATCAGTGATGCATGCAAAAATGCCTCTCCTAGCTCATTGGCAAGAACGTACAAGTGTACGTTGACAACATAGTCATCAAGACCTAAGTGGTGGACACACTCCTCGAAGACATAAAGGAGACCTTCGATGCCCTCAACACGTACATAATCAAGCTCAACCCGACCAAATGCGTCTTAAAGGTCCATGCAGGCCAACTCCTCGGCTACTTGGTCTCTGCCCGAGGAATTGAGGTCAGCCCGTAGAAAATTCCGGCCATCTTGACGATAAAAGAACCCAGAAATCTCCATGGTGTACAGCAACTCGCAAGGCGATTGGCAGCCCTCAGCAGGTTCATCGCAAGATTAGGCGAGCAAGCCCTTCCTTTTTACAAACTGCTGAAGAAAATAGACAAGTTCGAGTGGACAGAGAAAGCAAGGAAGGCATTTATCGATTTAAAAAGGGCGCTACAAAGTAGGCGAGTGTTGGCCACGCCTCAACAAGGAGAACCTCTATACTTGTACCCGGCCGCAACTAACCAAGTAGTCAGCACGGTGATCATGGTCGAGAGACCAAAAGAGGGAAAGATGCACGGAGTGCAGAGGCCAATATACTACCTCAGCGAGGTCCTCTCACCATGCAAGCAGCGATACCCTCACTACCAGAAGCTCGCATACAGTGTAGTCTTCACAGCTCAAAAACTCAAGTATTATTTCCAAGAGCATACCGTCACGGTGCTAAATGACGCATCACTCCGTACAATCATGAACAACCCCATGGCATCCAGAAAAATCGCCAAGTGGAGCATCGAGCTAGGCGCTTGGGATATAATATATGCACGGTGAAGCGCGCTCAAATCGCAGGTAGTCGCTGACTTCCTCTCGGAATGAACGGAGTTACAAACTCCAGGACCTACAAAATACTCAAGCTCCTGGATCATGTACTTCGACGGGTCGAAAAAGAATGAAGGAGCGGGAGCTGGCATTGTCTTGGTATCACCGAGAGGAGACAAACTACAGTATGTCCTGAGGCTCGACTTCCCACTCGACGATCCAGCATCCAACAACGACACAGAATACGAGTCCCTGCTGCATGACATGAAGGTGGCGACCGCCTGCGGAGCCACTCGACTAATGATCTATGGAGATTCCAATCTAATTGTGCAGCAAACGATGGACGAGTGCAACGCTGTAACATCCCAGTGTTTGGGAAGTTATAAGGATGTAAATATAATATGTGCATTTGCAAAGCATGCATCTAAAAGTACGGAAAATTTTGGCGCGAAAGTTTAAACGAATCAAAGTGACCAAAGTTTCACTTGACATAATGAAATAGGTCTAGTTCATCTAATCAAGAGTACTTTTGGAATGATATTTATAGCAAGTATCTTAAGAAACTAAATCATCTGGTTACACAAACCATAATTGGTTGTGACCAACACAAACTCTCAACAACCTTAACCACAAGTCTTTAAGTGACTTGGGATAATTCACTAGGTATCTAGAACTCAAAGAGGGGTGAGTATTCAAATCCCATATCTGATGATCATACTTTCACAAATGAGTAATGCATAATTGAACCATCTCATCAACAGAGATGTGATTTTCTATAAAACAACAACTTCCTAAGTTATCAAATCATTTCCACAACATCTCTATAAACCATCTTATAATTATCAGGTGAACCATCACAAGTAAACAACAAAGTTTAAATAGAACACAAGTGATACAAACAAGTATTAACTTAAACCCCACAAGTGGAAAATGACATAATAATTGTATTAACACATTTATCGAATATGTACATATCTCCTCAACCATAAAAGAAGTATCTAAAAGAAGTAATAAATCTTCTTAAACTACTGTTAAACCTTGATCATTACCTATGATCTTTCCAAAACTATATGTCTTCATCATGAATACAAATGAAGAATATAAAATAACAACATGACACCTTGAGTAACCAATTAACAACCATGATCAAAGTAATTAAGCTCAATAACTTTCATATGCTCAATGTCTCCTTCACCTTATATAAGGGAGCATATCAAATCTCAATACATCAATGAACCATTTGATCAATTTACTATCTTAACTCATCATTCCACAAATAAAGTATTTCTAGATACAAGTAATGAATAACAACAAGATATGACCTCTATTAGAGGAATTGGATTGGAAGCTAAATAAAATCAATCGTGTATGAACAAGTATCTATCTTTTGGGAAATAAAATAAGAAATATATGGAAGAGAATAAAATCCTGAACTAAATCTTAATCTAGATCTTGTTATGTTGCTAGACCAATGTATCTTGTTTCCCAATCTTATCCAAGTTATTCTGCAAGAGAAGCACCCACAAGAGAAGAGGAACCACCACCAGAAGATCTTCAAGAAGATTATTTAGAATGTTCTAGAAGTGTTATTACAATCCATCATAAGAGTACTTGGAAACTCTTATAGATTGATCTGATCTTATTACCACTCTTGAAACAGTGGGATAATCCAATGTTAGTGTTATATAGAGGTAGTTTGGTAACAAGCTGTATACCTTGTTAACATATCACTTTTGTATACTCAAACACTTGAGTGTCTTACACAAAAAAACAGAAGATTGAATAACCTGGTACATCTCATCCTATTGTATATGAGTTGTAATTTGGAGGCAACACTAGCTACCTTGTTAACAAATTCTTCTTATATGCACATGGCAACTTGACGTCATAAAATAAACTCATATTCTTTTATAATCTTCTAAGTAAAATCTTTGCTTGGAATAATTGTTTGTTCTCACCACAAGGGTGAGATAGTTGAAGATTAAATCCAAGAGATGATATTACTTGCAATTGACACAAGGGTGATAACAAAAGACTAGTGGCAACTAGAGAGAAGAACATCAAGCAACAGAGACCACAGGAAGCAACACTGCCTCAGTAAGGAAGCATAAGAATTTATCAAGTGAATTATTAGGATATAATAGAGAATCAATAACCTCTGTCAAGCTCATCAGAGATGAGGAACTCATAATAATATCTTCAATGAAACAACTATCAAGTATGGAATAATAACAAGCCATTACATCCACATGTCTTGATATGTGGAGGTAGATGAAAACAAGCTTAAAACCATGTTTTCCAAATCCTTTTCACATGTAAGACTAAGAGCTGATAACAAAAACTCATCTACATATAACCATGTAAATTATTACATGTTTTAAAACAACATAAGATATTATCCACAATTGGAACCTCTGTGGAAAACCAGTAAATAAGATTTCAAGGCCACACATGTTTTCCAATTGATCATGTCCCTAAAATAACAAACCTGATTGATACACACTTAAGTAAAAAGTCAACCAAAATTGCTAAGAGTTCAGTGATAAGAATTACAAAGTTTTACATAAGAAAACAAGTACATTTACTAACCAAAGTATTGGGTAGGACTAGGAAGAATATTCCATATTTGGTGAATTTTCTACAACACATAAAAACCCTACTAGGGAGTGTTACCAAACTATTTTCCAAAAAAAATTGTATCTAAAATTGTCCAATTATGATACACCACCTTGATGACCACTTGTTTGTTGTGTCTAATCATAATAATCATGCCTAAATTAATTTAAATAGCCATTTAATAAATTAAATTAGGAGAGAACAACAAAACAACTTAATTTAGCACCCTAAATAAAAAATACAAATATTCTTCTAATTCACCAAAACAAAACATGGTGAGATGTGAAATTTGATAAGGAATTCAAATATAATTTTTAATAATTTTTCTCTTTGCAAAAAGGCCCTGAAAATATTGTTTTTCCACACATTCTATGAACAGAAGGACCTAGTTGTAAAACTAATCAATGACAGGGGGTTATTGAAAGATTCTTTTATTTCTTTCTTTCTTCCACCTCTGGACAGAAGGCAGAGGCGTGCCGCCGTCGCCGACTCGGCCCGGCCACGTCCTGCTTGCCGCTCTTATGCGCGGATAAGTAGAAGGGAGGAGCCCTAAAACTTGCCCTCTCCCTCACTTGTTGCCTCGCCTGCTCTCTCTCTCTGAACGCAGAAAACCCTAACCCTAGCCGTACGGACCTCCGTTGCCGCCGTCGATTCCGACCACCCGGGGACGAGCTGAGGCCACCCTCTGGAGCGCCATGAACTCATCTTCCTCCTCTAGTAGTAACGCAAGAAGGGAGGGCTGGAGCTTGCCGAATCGGGCCGGATTCCTCACCACGGCCGGCGTCGGAAAACTGCTCGTCGCCGGTGACTCAAGCCTCTCCGTGCGTCGCCGACAACTCCACGAGCTTCACGGTGAGGAGGGGAACCTCTGAGTATTTTTGGTTCGAATTATTGCGCCTAGAATCGAAGTATCACCGAGCACCGCCGTCCGCCGCCGCGCCGATGGACGCCGTCTCACCTCCGGCGACCATTTGGTCAGTCCGCCGCCTCCAATAGGTTACCTGGAGTTGTAGCTAGCTAGTGGAACAATTCTCTCGCGCCAATTTTGAGCTAATCGACGGATTTAATCTCAGCAGTAGATATTTCTCCATTGCTGATGCAACCATGACGTCATCGTTACGTCATTGGTCCTTTTCCTTTTTGTTTTTATTTATTTTCGAATAAAGAAAAAAACTGACAGGTGGACCCCACTTGTCAACTCAAATAATAAGAGAAAATAGTTAAAAGTGACAATTCAATAATTTTAATTCTATAAATCAGAAAAATATAAATAATATATCATATTAATCAGAAAAATAAAATCTATTTGATTATGACATTTTCAAATGAATTTGATAAAGTTTAAAATGAAACATTTTCCTTAAATAATTAAATCATTTAAAATAATGAAAAATATTAAATAATTCATAAAATCAGAAAAATAGAAGTTATATACCAAAATGCTCCAAATGACTTATACAACTCATCTATGATGTTTTCATAGTCATTTGACCATGTTTTCATGTATGCAATGTTTTGCCTAGTCATTTAATTTATTTAAAATTAATAAAATAATAACTTATTCAAATATTTTCAGAAAACATCAATTGATATACCAAATTAAAAATAACAACATTTCCAACTCAAATATGTAATTGTAAAACATCTTACTTAACTTCTAAACTTGCTTTTATAAGTCTACTGAAAGTATATAAATGTCTATTAAAAACCAGAGAGTACTATCACCTCATTATTTTTCTTATTGATAAAACTCTCATGTTTTCACACCTACTAAGCCTATCATCATAAGACACTAGCAAGTTATGTGATGATAGAATAGTTGTAATCGTTCATCATTTTCAACTAAACTCATTGTCATTAGCTCCACACTTTTAAAACATAAAATAAAAAATGTTTGTTACCTTTCAATAATTGTTTTCCATGTGTTGTGGTCTTGTTACCTCACCAACTAATCAACACTTCTACTCAAACATTATAACAGTTGTTTGTTAAGTAAAACTGAAACACATGTAAGTCTAAAAGAAGTAATAACCACATCACCTCAAGTAATGAAACAATTCACCTAAAACCTGTGTGATTAAGATATCGTTTCGAACGTGGCTTACACTTGTAAGCTGGGGTATTTTCTAGGGTATTTCACGATGCATCTCATTACTATGCATATATCATCTTGCCAGTGTTTTCTGTAGTCCTTATCGGGACTACTTTGCTATCTTTCAGATGTTGGATTTCTCTACGCGACCCTTGAACCCCGAAGACCAAGATTATTATTGTTATTTCAATCTCAGGCAAGTTCATCACTTGCTCATATCCTTTGCAGTATCTCATAACAAACTATTTGCAAAAACCCTATCGTATTATCACCTACTCTCAAAAGAATGCATGATCCTATTTTTATAATAATATGACTACTTGAATGACTACCCGAGTGGTACTGTTCTATATGGTGGGCGGATGGAACCATGGTAAGATGAATAGGTCAAAGGAAGGTTCCATCTGCACGGGAACGTATTACCTAGGAACTAATCACAAATGCCTTCAGAACTCGGTGCGCCGTAGATATCGCGTTCACCATGGATCTTCTATGGGGGGAGTAAGTCAGCCGTGATACTTTTCTCGTTCGCATGTCAACGGACTACCAGAGACGTACGCTGTAGATCTTGCGAGACTGCATGCACATGGGTGGGAGCCCTTACGTCCCACGGACTCTGGGGTCTATGAGTGTCTGCCAGGGGCGCGTAGATATCCATCGTGAGGGGTGGAATCAGGTGTTCAACCTGCTGGCAGAAATGGGTGGGCATGCGTTGTGCGGAGAAGCACAGTTTGGCTTGGACCAACAACCGGGCCCCACACCTGAGTGGGAGTGGACAGTAATGTACACCTGGTTGTGCAACATGGTCTTGGTCGTCCATGGGTAAAGTAACGCACCTCTGCAGAGTGTAAAAGGATGTGGCATGTTACCCCCTGTTCCGGGAAGGAACTGCGAACGCTACAGGAAAGGCAACTCCATGAAGTTCTAGCTCCTGTGATGGTCTGGCGGGCATAGTTTTCAGAATTCAAAGCAACCTCTTGAAGAAAGTTTTACAAAACCTTGCATTAGCTTATGACTCTTTCGAGTCTAAAGCTGTAGTTAGTGCATCAAACTACCCACTATATATCATGAACTTGCTGAGTAACGCTCGTTACTCATTCTATCCCGTTTGACCCCCTGCTTAGAGTTGAAGCCTATGGAAGTCGTCATCGTGAAGCCATCACTACCTCATGAGGCTAGGTGGAGTGATCTACTACTTAGTCGGTAAAGCATCGTCATCAACAACGCTGGTGGAGGAGAAGCTATCAAGATGTAGGTAGAGACCATTGTTGGACTTAGCAGTTACAAGCCATAGATTAGGGCTGACATCAGCCGTAGTGGATTAGGTTCTGAGCTAGAGTTCTTCTCCGGCTTGGAGCTTCGAATTGCTTCTTCTGATGTTTTATCTGCAGGAGATCTTCTTGATTCATCAAGGAGATTTTCAAGATTTTGTAATGAAGTTTGTATCCTATAGCTTTGCTTGGACTCGCTGCGTTTCTGTTGTACCACTCTGAGAGATGTAATATTCACGGATAAGTCCTTCTGTGAGTATTATGTCACCGACTTGCGCACTACACATGCAGTGGTGTGCTGGGTCACCACAGATGGTATCAGAGCGAAGCGACCTTAGGTTTAAAACATTTTAGGAGATCTGTAGGTTGGTAAAGACTATAGGAAGCCATCTTATCTAAACCATACTTCCTACAACTATGATGATCATTCACTTGAGAATGATATAATCATACTTTTATAGAATTATTCTTACTCAACCTGAGTAAATCTACTTATCTATTTTCTTTATACCTAGGTATGGATAGTTAGAAATCTATCATGTATTAGTGTTACTGTGAAAAGGAGAGTTCTCACATAGTCAGTGATTATTAAGTTAAAGTGATGATTACCCCATTCTATGAATTAATAGGATGGAGTAGAACATGGTATAAATTAAGTATAGGAGTCATTCAGAAGGAATGTTTGGGAATCATGAATAATCGATAGACCATGGTAACTATGGGGTACATACCATATCCTTAGTTATCAACCCTAGAGGTGAATCAGTATAGTAAAGTACAGTATAGTATTAGGAGAAGGCATAAACATGGATGGAAGCTACATTATTACTCCTACGATATGATCAACCACATGAAGGATCAACAGATGCCATGAGAAGTTTATCGTAATCAGGATGAAGGACTTTAGTTGTCATGGTACTTAGTCCTATATGGAACCAAGTTAGACAACAACTACTATAGGATCAATTTGTCCTGGTGTATTCCATTGCAGTAAGGCATGCAATTGGAGTAATTACCAAGTCAAAGAGTGGTTGTGTAGAATAGGATTACAAGGTAGTATATACCTAATTGTAGTGTAGAGCATTTAAGAGCCTTGGTACTTGAGATGTTTTACTCTAAGTACTTCTATTTTACAGGCTTTTGATGCATGAGTGATAACTGCATTTGGGATTTATTGCTTCTTATTTGGATCTTTGATTGACTAGATCTATACATGAAGATTGAACTTGATGTGCAAATGCATGTGCAAACACTGAGTTCTATGTTGATGTTACTGGTCTAGAGGGTATTGGATTAGAATGAGAGCGGTCTGAGTAATCAGCAGTTAGAAACAACAACAAACGTTCTGGAAGACCAAGAACTCAAGAAGGCAGAAGACAATGAAGCCACGGATAGGAATGGACCACATTCCACATTTTGCTTGGGGTTGGTGAAATACTTCATCAACACATGGAGATATACAACAGTGATGAGAATAAAATCACATGAATAGTTATATCTTAGAAGGAAACATGTAGAAGTTTGATAAATAAACTTATAGGGTCATTCCATAGAAGTCAAAACCCAAAGATGTAGAAAGACCATAGGAAGTAACCAGTGGAACAGGTTGTAGTCATTTGTAGGAAAAGTTAAAACTCGAGGAAACTCGAAGATATTTTTACTAATTAGAAGAGTCTAAGTCAGTGTACACTACTGTGTACAAGATTCTTTGAAAAATATTTATCTTGAGACCATTAGACTGAACCAAATGGAGTCCAAACCATAGACAATATCCAGGGTATCGGAAGAATATTATTGGTTATTCATCACCTGGTGGATGTACCAATTGTTCTTCAGAAAGTTGTGAGGGATAGGAAACCATACCTATTCATCGGAGAACGAAACTTGGTACCCACTATGTGGTGGAAATACCACGTGTTCTTCGTGAGACTATTAGGAAGGTCTAGTAACAAGACAGAGTTGTCCGAACAACTGGCATACTATTAGATCATAGTGCAAGATAGTGGAAGGTGAACAATCAAGACAAGGGTATACACATGACAAGGTCAACACAAGAAACAGATGTGAAGATTCAACAGTCTATAGAAGTTCTCTCTACCTATCTTTAAGTGAGAGAGGCTGAACTTCGGGAATAAGTTCTTGTTAAGAGGGAGATACTGTAACATCCCAGTGTTTGGGAAGTTATAAGGATCTAAATATAATATGTGCATTTGCAAAGCATGCATCTAAAAGTACGGAAAATTTTGGCGCGAAAGTTTAAACGAATCAAAGTGACCAAAGTTTCACTTGACATGATGAAATAGGTCTAGTTCATCTAATCAAGAGTACTTTTGGAATGATCTTTATAGCAAGTATCTTAAGAAACTAAATCATCTGGTTACACAAACCATAATTGGTTGTGACCAACACAAACTCTCAACAACCTTAACCACAAGTCTTTAGGTGACTTGGGATAATTCACTAGGTATCTAGAACTCAAAGAGGGGTGAGTATTCAAATCCCACATCTGATGATCATACTTTCACAAATGAGTAATGCATAATTGAACCATCTCATCAACAGAGATGTGATTTTCTATAAAACAACAACTTCCTAAGTTATCAAATCATTTCCACAACATCTCTATAAACCATCTTATAATTATCAGGTGAACCATCACAAGTAAACAACAAAGTTTAAATAGAACACAAGTGATACAAACAAGTATTAACTTAAACCCCACAAGTGGAAAATGACATAATAATTGTATTAACACATTTATCGAATATGTACATATCTCCTCAACCATAAAAGAAGTATCTAAAAGAAGTAATAAATATTCTTAAACTACTGTTAAACCTTGATCATTACCTATGATCTTTCCAAAACTATATGTCTTCATCATGAATACAAATGAAGAATATAAAATAACAACATGACACCTTGAGTAACCAATTAACAACCATGATCAAAGTAATTAAGCTCAATAACTTTCATATGCTCAATGTCTCCTTCACCTTATATAAGGGAGCATATCAAATCTCAATACATCAATGAACCATTTGATCAATTTACTATCTTAACTCATCATTCCACAAATAAAGTATTTCTAGATACAAGTAATGAATAACAACAAGATATGACCTCTATTAGAGGAATTGGATTGGAAGCTAAATAAAATCAATCATGTATGAACAAGTATCTATCTTTTGGGAAATAAAATAAGAAATATATGGAAGAGAATAAAATCCTGAACTAAATCTTAATCTAGATCTTGTTATGTTGCTAGACCAATGTATCTTGTTTCCCAATCTTCTCCAAGTTATTCTGCAAGAGAAGCACCCACAAGAGAAGAGGAACCACCACCAGAAGATCTTCAAGAAGATTATTTAGAATGTTCTAGAAGTGTTATTCCAATCCATCATAAGAGTACTTGGAAACTCTTATAGATTGATCTGATCTTATTACCACTCTTGAAACAGTGGGATAATCCAATGTTAGTGTTATATAGAGGTAGTTTGGTAACAAGCTGTATACCTTGTTAACATATCACTTTTGTATACTCAAACACTTGAGTGTCTTACACAAACAAACAGAAGATTGAATAACCTGGTACATCTCAGCCTAATTGGAACCTCTGTGGAAAACCAATAAATAAGATTTCAAGGCCACACATGTTTTCTAATTGATCATGTCCCTAAAATAACAAACCTGATTGATACACACTTGTCGCACCCTGACTTCTAGAGGATACTCACCGGGCAGAACTGGATAGCAGATACTTGGATTACGGGGCCTAACTGCTCCCGCATCCTCTTACGAGTAGGCCAGCACTTATGTGCGACAACCAAGCTCCGCTTATCCATCGTCGATGTAAACCATCCCATAGAGATCAAGATACTACCGTCGACGTACTTCATACCAATCACACATGGTACGTCAACGGCGTTAAACGGAATGATACCACAACATATCTCTAAGACACAAAAAATGGAAATAAGATGCAACCGGCCCTCACTAGGGCAGAGAATATCAAATACAATCATCTAGAGGACACATGTCCCAACATAGCATCATTACATCATAGCGGAAGCATTCAAAAGGTCTGAGTACAGACAAATCCAAATAGGCTTAAGAAGCCGGGAAATAAAAGAAGACGAAGCCCATCCACGTAGGTCTTGGATCCTGCCCGGGTCCAGCTATCTACTCGTCTGCAGTCTCGTCGAACTCCACGAAGTAGCCTCCATAGGGATCCTCGGAATCGTAGTCTGCGTAAACCACAGCCCCAACGGGGTCAGTACATACAAGTACTGGCAAGCGAGACTCACACTTCACCAACGTGTACCCGGCAACGCCAGATACAAATGCTTTAGGTTCAACGGAAGAATAGGTGATATAAAAGCTGCAGCGGGCTGCTCTAACCAACTACAGAGATACTACAACTTCCGGCTAACAGAAAGAAGATAAGATCGAGTATTGTAACCAACTGAAAGATAACTCCAAGCAAAACCCATCCAATGTTACCCCCTACTAAGGAAGCAACCCAAGGATAACTCACACAGTTGGATTAATGATGAGTCAGATTATTGTGTCAATAAGCCTATTACTAGTCAACTTAGTATTAGTTAGGTGTAAGTTGTTCTGAGTACTTGTTAGCCACTACTTTCACCAAGTCAACCATGACCGCGGAAAACACGGCTTCTCGAGAAGATTTATTCCTGCAGGGGTCCACCAATTTGGCCGTACACGTAAGAATATCCCGCCAGATGGGAATCAAACCCACCAAGCGAGGCACTCAACACAACTCAACCTTTCTTCGCATCAAGCCCAAAGCACCACGTGCTGTGCGTGCGCGGCTTATCGAGCCCCCGAAAAAAAGGGGACCCTCATAGCACTGGAAGACCACGCCGCCCTAAATGCCGACTACAAAAGTTCCACCCTGGCCTCGGGTTCGTACCTGCATATGCGTGCAGCAAATGGAAAGCCCGAACTAAGTGCGGCGATTTGGACGAGATGCGAATCGAGTCAAATTGAGGGGGGCGCCCATACACGCTTCCCACATGCGGATAGTGCGCTCATCATGGATCAGTAGACAAGACCCTTTTCCTATTAGGTTCGACACTAGCAGGCCTCAAAACCACGCCGGGCCTCCTGCCGGTGCCTTAACATCAAGTTATTATTTCCCATAGCATTAACAGGTTGATTGTTTAACCATTGAGCCCATAGAACATGAATAAGTAAGGTAAAAGAAGTAACGGACAACAGACTCGAGCAAAAGCAACCCTAAGCATGCTAGGTAAGACTCAGGCAACAAACAATGGTTATAGGTGTGGAAATGAGGCAATATCAGGGTTCAGGGTATCATGTGATAGGTTCGGAGAACAAGCAACGATACATATGGCTAGCAGAAATAGACAAAGGAAAAGTATCGGTAACCAAGGTTGAAAGGAACACAGTGGTTCATGTGAGTGATAACTTGCCTGCAAACCCAGTAGCCTGGTACTGAGCTAAATCCTCAGAGGGGGTGTCGTAAGTCTCGTCGGTCTCAACGTCGTCGTCTAAAGCGAGAAGAAGCAAACACACAATCGAAAGAGACGAACAATCAATAACAGAATATAATGCACAATCATGGGATGATGCATGGCAATTAATAGATGCATCAAAATAAACTAATTGACAAGATAACAAGTTTAAATGGACCCATATGCAAGTTGGATTGCATATGGATGCCCATGAGATAAGGTTGAAACAAATGATCTACAATTAAGTACCAAGTGTAAGTTGCTTAGCATGATGCATGCATGATGAAAACAATACGATAACAACATTAGATGCAAGTAGAATGAGATTTACCAAGTGTGGAATTTTATTTAACAAGTTAAGAATTTTGGCTTCTTAATGATGTTACACAAGCATATGTTGTTTTCATCAAGTTAACTTGTGCAAAACAGATGGCAAAGTTTATATTTGTAAAGAGCACAAATGTTTAGGTGGATTACATGTTTCAATTATTAGAAAAGGAATTACAATGATTTAATTATGAATTAAACAAGTTAAACAAGAATTAAATGGGAATTAATTCAAGTGTGAATTTTAATTGAATTTTATTTGTTCAAAATATTAAACCAATTTCATATTTGAAAAGATTATGTTTTTCTGGTTTGAAAACATATTTTATATATGCAAGAATAATTTAATTTGAGCAAGTTATGAATTTAGCAAATTTAAATGATTTAAACAAGGTTTAAATTATTTAAGCAATTTTAATTATTCAAAACATGAAACAAAATTTATATTTGGAAAGATGGTTCAAAATGGTATGGAAAACATATTTTATTTGCATTATTTGGATTAAGTATGAATTAGTTATGCAATTTAGCAAATTACAAATGAATTATTTGAATTTGAAATTTTGATGCATTTGGATTATTCAAAACAGATTACAAATGGTTTAATTGGATAGATTATTTAATTTGGTTCAACAAACATATTTTACTTTTATTATTTGGAGTTATAAAATGAAAGTTATTAACAATTTAAATTGGAGGACCAATCTGTAATTTTAAAGGGACTTAGATTTAAAACAGAAAAGGTTAAAATCTTTTTATACGCACTGCTAGCTAACCCAGGGCACTGCCACTGGGCCCTGGGCCAGCGTGGCATGCACGCGTGACAATGTGCCACACAGCAGCTGACAGGGGGGCCACCCTGTCAGCGCAACGCGTAAAGAATTGGGGTTTTTTCCCGCGGCGAGGGGGACTCGAACCCACGACCGTGCGCGAGCGAGGGAGCAGTGCTACCACTGCGGTACTCGTTTCAGTTTTGACAGGTAAGGGGTTGCGTACAGGTTATGGTTCAGATCCGCTTCTTAACTGAATTTCAGCGCGCGCGCTATCTGAACCTCGACAGAGATACGACGCCGGCGGCGATCACCGTGGTGCTGCTGCGCCGTGCTGCTCGTGGGCATCGGGGGTGTGCTGCGGTGTGCGTGTGGTGGCGCTGTGCAAGCAGAGAGAGAGGAGGTGGAAGGCACGGTGGGCTCACCGGCGGCGTAGACGTGGCAGAGGCCCGAGGAAGTCTCCGGCGGCGACAGGTTGATGACGGCGGCGGCGCGCTGGTGACACTCCGCGGCTGCTGTGGTGTCCAAACGATCGAGGAAGGTGAGGCCGTGCGGTTCCCGTGGTCAGCATGGACAGAGGTGAATGGGAGCGGCGGCGGCCATGGCGGATTCAGACGGAGAACGCCAGTGAGGTGGGGGTGGTTGCAGAGAGGATAAAATCCGGCGGGGAGAGAGGAAATTGGCGGCGGCCTCGAGGGGATAGGTGGGTGGCTAGGTTAGGCTGCGCAGGGGCTAGGGTAGGGGGTCTTATAGGGGGGCTACAGGAGCTCCGGGCCGTCGGGACGCAACGGCGGCGACGTGGGACCGCTCTGATGCCTGCCGTACGCAGGGAAGAAGGAGGGGAGCGCGGGGCGAACCGGTAACAGGCCGTGGTGGGCTGGGCCGTGGCGCTGGCCCCCCCCCCTTTACTGAAACGTTTTCCTTTTTTCTATTTTTGTTCTTTTGTTTTTTTTTTTGCAGAAATAAAAATGGAAGAAAAAGGTAGTTTTTAGGGCTAGGAAAAATTTGGAAAAATTATGGTTAGGTTAGTTTTTACAATAGCAACTAAATGCTAACTTTGTTTTCCAAAAGTTTTCAAATTAAATTGCTGTTTGTGAATTAATTCAAATTTGGAAGAATTTGCTTATTAAATGATTATTATTGAAAACAAACTTTTTAATAGGGTGAACCCTATTGTTTAAATAGAACAATGAGTTGATTTGTTTTGATAATATTTATAAATTCAAATTGGGTGCTGTGTGGGATTTGATTTGAATTTTTGAATGCAAATTGGAATTAATTGATTGATTAAAAGCCACCATTTTAATGGTTGAACATTATGGAATAATTGGAAACAAATAAGGTTTTGATTTGAACTCTTTAATTGAAAAAGATTGTAACATGACAAGTATGAAACAAAGGTTGATTATTGTTTGAATTTCCATTGTGAAAACAAATAAAAACAGATGCAAACAAAATGAAAACAAATGGAAACAATATGATGACATGATGCAATACTTTAATAAACAAGAGACAAACATTCTAAGGGGAGTTTTCATACTTGGGATGTTACAAAATGCCCCCCCTTGAAGGAATCGCGCCCCGAGATTCCTACTGAGAAATGAAAAGGTCCGGATACTTCTTGCGAAGATCCTCTTCGGTCTCCCACGTTGCCTCTTTATCGGAATGATGCGACCATTGCACTTTCAAGAACTTGGTGCTCTTGTTGCGAGTCTTACGAACGGTCTCATCGAGAATTCGAATAGGGTGCTCCTCATAAGAGAGATCATCTTGCAGTTCAATGGAATCATGATCAACTGCACGATCTGGATCTTTGAAACACTTCTTGAGCTATGACACGTGAAACACATCGTGCACCTTGGATAGTTTTTCTAGAAGTTCAAGACGATAAGCATTTTCTGCACGCCTTGAGAGAATGTTGAAAGGACCAATGTATCTTGGTGCAAGCTTTCCTTTCACACCAAAACGATGAGTGCCTCTGAGGGGAGTTACACGGAGATATGCTTTGTCACCAGGAGCATAGACCATGTCCCTGTGCTTGCTGTCATAGTAGCTCTTCTGACGAGACTGAGCAATCTTGAGATTATCACAAATGATGCAAACTTTCTCTTCGGCTTCCTTAACAATGTCAGGACCTAAGAGTGAACGTTCACCAGCTCCACACCAATTGATTGGAGTCCTGCATCTGCGGCCATAGAGTGCTTCAAACGGTGCCATGCCTAGGCTTGCCTGGAAGCTGTTGTTGTAGGAGAATTCAGCATATGGAAGACAATCCTCCCATTTCATGCCAAAGGAGATACCACATGCTCTAAGCATATCCTCGAGAATCTGATTGACTCTTTCGACTTGCCCTTGAGACTGAGGGTGATAAGCTGTGCTGAACAGAAGTTTAGTTCCCAATGCATCTTGGAAACTCTTCCAGAAATGAGAAGTGAATATGCTTCCACGGTCTGAGCTTATTTCCAATGGAACACCATGAAGAGGAACAATCTTTGTTGTGTAGAGTTCTGCTAACTGGCTAGCCGAGATTGTCTCCTTGATAGCAAAGAAGTGAGCTACTTTAGTGAGACGATCAATGACAACGAAGATTGCATCGTTGCCCTTCTTGGACTTTGGGAAACCAGTGACGAAGTCCATTTCAATCATGTCCCACTTCCACTCGGGGATTTTCAGAGGTTGGAGAAGACCGGATGTTTTCTGATGAACTGCCTTAACACGTTGACAAACGTCGCATTCAGAAACGTATTGAGCAATTTCACGTTTCATGCTAGGCCACCAATAGAGTGTCTTGAGATCCTGGTACATCTTTGTACTTCCAGGGTGTATGGAGAGAGGAGTTTCATGAGCCTCCTTGAGAATGATATCTTTGAGACTTTGAATCTGAGGAACTGCAATGCGTCCTTCGAAGAACACAGTCCCCTTGTCATCAATTGAGAAGGACTTGAATTTATCCTTGCCTTCTTTGATATGCTCTACCATCTTCTTGATTTCAGCATCACGAAGTTGTTCAGAACGAATCTTGTCCTCGAGGGTTGGACTGGCTGTCAAGCTTGCAAGATAGCCTTGAGGAACAAGACCAAGGTGCAGCTTCTGGAATTCTTCATGAAGTGGAGGTTGGCTTTCCATGATCATGAGATTATTGCAATAACATTTGCGACTGAGAGCATCGGCCATAACATTAGCCTTGCCTGGAGTGTAAGAAATGGTGAGATCGAAGTCTTTGATCTTTTCAATCCATCTCCTTTGCCTGAGGTTTAGATCTGGTTGAGTGAAGATGTATTTCAGACTCTTATGATTGGAAAAGATTTCAGTGCGGTTACCCAACAAGTATTGTCTCCATTTCTTGAGGGCAAACACAACTGCTGCGAGTTCAAGGTCATGTGTGGGATAGTTTTGCTCATGTGGGTTCAACTGACGTGAAGCATAGGCCACAACTTGGCGTTCTTGCATAAGAACTACTCCTAGACCTTGGAGAGATGCATCACAGAATATCTGGAAAGGTTTGGTAGTATCTGGACCAACTAGAACTGGTGTAGAAGTGAGTTTAGCTTTGAGGAGATTGAAACTTTCATCACATTGTGGAGACCAAACGAACTTCTTGTCCTTCTTTGTGAGATCAGTGAGAGGTTTGGCAATCTTGGAGAATTTTTGGACGAAACGACGGCAATAGCTAGCCAAGCCAAGAAAACTTCTGACTTGCTTCACCGTCTTAGGAGGTTTCCAATCAACAATTGCTTTAACCTTTTCTGGGTCAATGGCTATGCCCTTGGCAGAGATGATATGACCAAGGTAGGCAATTTCTGAAATCCAGAACTCACATTTGGAGTATTTGGCATAGAGACGATGCTCGCGGAGTTTCATGAGAGTGTGACGAAGATGTTCTTCATGCTCTTCCTCGGATTTGGAGTAGACAAGAATATCATCAAGATATACCACAACGAACTTGTCGAGGTATTCATGGAAGACAGAATTCATGAGTCGAGAGAAGGTCGCCGGTGCATTGGTGAGACCAAAGGACATGACGGTGTATTCATATAGACCGTAGCGAGTGGTGAAGGCTGTCTTTGGAATATCTTCCTTTCTGATCTTTATTTGATGGTAACCCATCCTCAAGTCCAACTTTGAGAATATTGAGGCTCCAGCAAGTTGATCAAAAAGATCATCGATACGAGGAATTGGATATTTTTTCTTGATGGTTTTCTCGTTAAGAGGACGATAGTCAACAACGAGTCTCTTTGTTTGATCCTTCTTGGCAACGAACAGAGTTGGGCAACCCCAAGCCGAAGAACTAGGCTGAATGTAACCTTTCTCCATGTACATATCGATTTTCTCCTTCAACAACTTCAGTTCAGGAGGAGCTATCTTGTATGGATGCTTAGAGATTGGAGCAGTACCTGGTTCAAGCTCGATCACGAACTCAACTGCTCTGTCCGGAGGCATTCCCGGCAATTCTTCTGGAAAGACGTCAGGGAATTCACAAACCACCGGAACATTTTCGAGTAGAGGTAGAGGTTTTGCATCGAGTGTGTATATCTGGATGGAACTTGATTCATTTGGAGAATAGACTATCTGGCCAGAAGGGTGGAAGAGAGTTATTGACTTTTGAGCACAGTCAATTTTTGCTTTATTGGCCTTCAACCAATCCATACCAAGGATGACATCAATGTCAGAACTGCCAAGTAGTATGAGAGAAGCAAGAAATATGTGGCCTCCAATTAGAATTTGATTTCTGTGACTGATTTTAGAAGTTTGCATAGTTGCTCCAGGAGATTTTACTACTAGCGGGGAACCCAAACCAACAAAGGGGAGTTTACTTGTTGTCGCAAAGATCTTTGACACAAAGGAATGCGATGCTCCGGTATCAAACAACACTTTAGCTGGATAAGAGTTTACGGGGAATGTACCGAGCACGACGTTAGTAGCTTCCTCAGCTTTGTCAACCTTGACGTGGTTCACCCTTGCGGTCCTCCCTGTGGTGACCCAGCACACCACTGCATGTGTAGTGCGCAAGTTAGTGACATAATACTCACAGAAGGACTTATCCGTGAATATTACATCCCTCAGAGTAGTACAACAGAAACACAGCGGGACCAAGTAAAACTATAGGATACAAACCTCATTACAAAATCTTGAGAATCTCCTTAATGAATCAAGAAGATCTCCTGCAAAAGAAACATCAGAAGAGGCAATTCGAAGCTCCGAGCCGGAGAAGAACTCTAGCTCAGAACTAATCCACTACGGCTGATGTCAGCCCTAATCTAAGGCTAGTAAATGCTAAGTCCAAGAATGGACTCTATCTACTCCTTGATAGCTTCTCCTCCATCAGCGTTGTTGGTGATGATGCTTTACTGGCTAAGTAGCAGATCACTCCACCTAGCTCCCGTAGACAGTGATGGATTCTCGATGACGACTTCAATAGGCTTCAACTCTAAGCAAGGGGTCAAACGGGATAGAATGAGTAACGAGCGTTACTCAACAAGTTCATGATATATAGTGGGTGGTTGATGCACTAACTACAGCTTTAGACTCGAAAGAGTCATAAAGTAATGCAAGGTTTTTGTAAATCTTTCTTCAAGAGGTTGCTTTTAGTTCTGAAAACTATGCCCGCCAGATCTTCACAGGGTTAGAACTTTCATGGAGTTGCCTTTCCTGCGGCGTTCGCAGTTCCTTCCCGGAACAGGGGGTAACATGCCACATCCTTTTACACTCTGCAGAGGTGCGTTACTTTACCCATGGACGACCAAGACCATGTTGCACAACCAGGCGATCGTTCCTGTCCACGCCCACTCAGGTGTGGAGCCCGGTAGTTGGTCCAAGCCAAACCGTGCTTCTCCGCACAACGCATGCCCACCCATTTCTGCCAGCAGGTTGAACGCCTTATTCCACCCCTCACGATGGAGATCTACGCGCCCCTGGCAGACACTCATAGACCCCAGAGTCCGTGGGACGTAAGGGCTCCCACCCATGTGCATGTAGTCCCGCAAGACCTACAGCGTACGTCTCTGGCGCGTCCGTTGACATGCGAACGAGAAAAGTATCACGGTTGACTTACTCCCCCCATAGAAGATCCATGGTCAACGCGAATTTACGGCGCAAGAATCCTGACGGCAGTTGTTGTTAATTCCTAGGTAATACGTTCCCATGCAGATGGAACCTTCCTTTGACCTATTCATCTTACCATGGTTCCATCCGCCCACCAAACAGAACACTACCACTCGGGTAGTCATTCAGTTAGTCATATTATTATAAAAATAGGATCATGCATTCTTTTGAGAGTAGGTGATAAGACGATAGGGTTTTTGCAATTAGTTTGTTATGAAGTACTGCAAAGGATATGAGCAAGTGATGAACTTGCCTGAGATTGAAATAATGACAATAATAATCCAGGTCTTCGGGGTTCGAGGGTCGCGTGGAGAAATCCAAACATCTGAAAGATAGCAAAGTAGTCCTGGTAAGGACTACAGAAAACACTGGCAAGATGATATATGCATAGTAATGAGATGCATCGCGAAAATACCCTGGAACACACCCCAGCTTACAAGTGTAAGCCACGTTTGAAACGATAACGCATTCACACAATTGTTAGGTGAATTGTTTCATTACTTGAGGTGATGTGGTTATTACTTCTTTTTAGATTTACATGTGTTTCACTTTTATTTGGCAAACAATGGTTATTATGTTTAAGTAGAAGTGTTGATGACTTGGTTGGATAACAAAACAAAAACACATGGAAAACAATTATTGAAAAGATAACAAACATGTTTGATTTTATTTTCCAAAAGTGGAGAGGTAATGAAAATGAGTTTAGTTGAAAATGATGAACTAGTACAGTAAGCTCCATCATCACAACACTTGACAATTACTTGTGATGATAGGTTTTGTAGATGTGAAAACATGTGGTTGTTTATTAATAAGGAAAATAATGTTGGTGGTTATTTCTGGTTATAATGGAATATTATAGAATTCCAATATACCTTGAATAACAAGTTTATAAGTTCAACAAAATGTTGTCATGTTGACATATTTTAATTGGAAATGATTTTCTCTTTAATTTGGTATATTATTTAATGCTTTCTGAAAATATTTGAATAAGCTATTAATTTATTAATTTAAATAAATTAAATGACTAGGCAACTATTGAACACCTGAAAACTTGATCAAATGACCTTAAAAATATCATAGATGAGTTGTATATGTCATTTGGAGCATTTTGGTATATAACTTGTATTTTTCTGATTTTATGAATTATTTATTATTTTTCTCTATTTTAAATGATTTAATTTAATTAGGGAAAATGTTTAATTTTAAACTTTATCAAATTCATTTGAAAATATCATAATCAAATAGATTTTATTTTTCTGATCATTATCATATTTTATTTATATTTTTCTGATTATTGAATTAAAACTTATTGAATTATGAAGTTTAATTTAATTTCTGCCAGAATTCAAATTGACAGGTGGGTCCCACCTGTCATGTACGATTTTTAAATCAAAATTAAAAGAAAAAGAAAAGAATTTCTCCCATGACGTCATGATGACGTCATGGCTACCTCAACAGAACAGGGAATCTCCACTGCCTACAAGCAATCGATCGATTTAGTGCAAATTGATGAATTTAGTTTGTTCCAATAGCTAGAGATGATCAAGGCGAACCCAGGGGTGGCTGCGGCTTGACCATATGGTCGCCGGAGCATCAACAGCGGCGAGCTTCTGCGGCGGCGGTGGCGGGTATCGACGGAAACCACAAATTTGAACGCAATTCCTTGATTAAAATGCACCTAGTGGTGCGTGGGCTCACCTAGTACATGAAGGAACCATCGGGGACACACGGGGTAGCTCGACGGCGGCGAATTTCACCGCGGTGGCCGCCGGCAGTGAGAAAAGGAACGGTCGATTTCTCCGGTGCCACGGCTTCCCGGCAAGCGATACTCGATGAGGACGTAGAGGAGGCTATGACGCATCCAGGGGTGGTCTCAGTTGCTCGCGGAATGACCGGAATCGACGGCGCTCGGCGGCGTCCGTGGTAGCTAGGGTTAGGGTTAGGTTCAAGTTCCTACAGAGAGGAAGAGAGAGCAGCGAGGAGAAGTGAGAGTGAGAGGGAGAGATGCGGACGCCTCTCCACGTTTTATACCCGCGGAACGGCGGCGAGGGAGAGGTGGCAACGATGGCGTGGCCATCCCTGTCTTCTCCTCTGCCTTCTGGCAGGAGGAAGAAGAAAGGTTCAGAAAAGAAATGCCATCTTTTGATACCCCCCTGAAATTTTCGGAAATCACACTTAAGTCCTTCTATTTATGTAAACTGAGATAAAACCTATGTTTTCAGGGCCTATCCGTGAACAGAAAAATTAATAAAAAATATATTTGGATTCCTTATCAAATTTCACAACTCACCATGTTTTGTTTTGGTGAATTTGAAGAATACTTGTATTTTCTATTTAGGGTACTAAATTAAGTGATTTTTATTATTTCTCACCATTTAATTGGTTAAATGGATTTACAACTATTTTAAGCATCATTATCATGAGCACACACAATGAATATGTGGTTTAACAAGGTGATATAGTTTAATTGGACAATTTTAAGTATAATCCTTTATAGAAAATAACTTGGTAACACTACTGAGTAGTGTTATTATCTATTATGGGAACTTCACCAATTATGAAATATCACTCCAAGTCATATCAAATGATTTATAATTGGTGAAAGGACTTGTTTTCTTTTTACAAGGTTTGGTTATTTTCATAGTTGTACTCTTAGCCATTTTTGGTTGACATTATACTTAGGTGTGTGTCTATGTTTGCTGTTTTCAGCACTGGATCAAGTGGAAAACATGTGTGGCTTTGGAATCTCATTTGTCTGTTTTCCACATAGGTTCCACTATGGATATTATCCTTTGTTGATTTTATAACATGTAATAACTTTTATGATTATGTTTGGATGGATTTTTGTTAATATACATTGGTCTTATGGATGAGATTGATCTGGAAAACAAGGTGTTAAACTTGTTTCCATTACCCTCCACATATCATAAGACATGTGGATGCAATGGTTGGTTATCATTTATACTTGATAATTATTTCCATTACAGATATCATTATGAGTTCCTCATCTCAGATGAGCTTGTCAAGGAATAGAAATTATAGGTTCTCTAATAATACCTAATCATTCACTGGATAATTTCTTATGCTCCCTTACTGATGCAGTGTTGCTTCATGTGGTCTCCTGTTGCTTCATGTTCTTCTCTCTAGTTTCCACTAGCCTTCTGTTCTCACTTGGTGTCAATTTGCAAGTAATATCATCTCTTGGATTCAATCTTCAACTGGCTCACCCTTGTGGTGAGAACAAACAGTTATTCCAAGCAAAGACTTTACTTAGATGATTATATTGTGATTTCTTGTTTACTTAGTGTTATTCTTTCTATTGGATGATTACAAAAGGAGTGTAGGAGTAGTTTATGACATCAGTTAGCCTTAAGCATATAAGAAGAATCTGTTGACAAGTTTGCAATGCTTGTCCCCAAATTACTTTTCATATACAAGAGACTGAGATGTGCTAGGTTATTCAACCTTCTGTTTATTTGTGTATGACACTCACTTGTTTGAGTATACAAAAGTGATATGTTAACAAGGTTGCAAGGCTTGTTATCAAACTACTTCTATATAGCCTTAACATTGGAATATCATACTATTTCAAGAGGTTTAATAAGATCAGATCAAGGTATAAGAGTTTCCAAGTACTCTTATAGTAGCTTAGAGTAGTACTTCTAGCTCACTCTAAATAATCTTCTTGGATATCTTCCTGTGGTAGTTCTTTCTGTCTTGTGGATTGCTTCTCTTGCAGAATGATTTAGAGAAGATTGGAAGACAAGATAGAATGGTCTTGACAACACAACAAGATCTAGATTAAGATATAGTTCATGCTTTTATTATCCTTCTATAAACTTCTTATTTTATTTCCCATAAGATGTTCTTATATCATACATGATTGGTTTACTTACTTATCATTTCAATTCCTCAAATAGAGGTTATAACTTGTTGTCATTCATTACTCACATCCAGAGATACTTTAGTTGTTGAATATTGATATGGATAGAAATGTGGAGTGTTTGTGAAATGGAAACTTAAGATTATAAGTTAATCAAATGGTTCATTGGGGTATTGAGATTTCATATGTTCACTTGTATAAGATGTATGAGACAATGAACATATAAAGTTATTGAGGTTTAAGAACTTATGTCAAAGTTGTTATTTGTTCTCCCAGGTGTCATGATCTACTTTATATTCATCACTTATTAACTTTGTTATTCTTAATGCAGATATAGAGATTTGGAAAGATCATATGGAATGATCAAAATTAAACAGTTGGTTAAGAAGATTTACTTCTTCTTGGTGATACTTCTTTTATGGTTGAGGAGATATGTACATATTCGATAAATATATTATTAATGATAATTAAGTTACTTCCTACTTGTGGAACTTGGGTTAACACTTGTTTATATCACTTGTGTTCCATTGAACCTTTGTTATTTACTTGTGAAGGTTCACTTAGTAGTTACTTAATAATTTGGACAGGTGTAGTGTGAATGGTTGATAACTTAAGAGTTGTTGTTTTATAGAAGATAACATCTCTGTTAATGAGATGGTTCAATTAGGTATTACTTAATTGTGGAAGTATGATCATCAGATATGGGATTTGGATACTCACCCCTCTTTGAGTTCTAGAAACCTAGTGAATTATCCCAAGTCACTTATAGACTTGAGGTTAGACTTGTTTAGGGTTTGTTTTGGTCACATCCAATTATGGTTTGTGTAATCAGATGATTTGGTTTGTAGAGATACTATGCTATAAAGATCATTCCAAATGCACTCTTGACCAGATGAATTAGACCTATTTCATCATGTCAAGTGAACTTTGGTCACTTTGATTCGTTTAAACTTTCGCGCCAAAATTTCCCGTACTTTTAGATGCATGCTTTGCAAATGCACATATTAAATTTAGATCCTTATAACTTCCCAAACACTGGGATGTTACACTCCCCACATGCCTGTTGTTGGTGTTGAAGGCCTTATGCGGAGGAGCGCGCACCATTGCCTGGTTGGTGTTGGGGCGAGGTGGTGGAGGAGGTAGCATCCTCTGAGTGCACTTGTCAGCATAGTGCCCCGTCTCCTTGCACTTGAAGCAAGTGACGACACGAGGAGGACCTGGCCTTGGCTGCCCCATTGGAACCCTTTGACCATGCATCTGAGCTGGGTTGGGTGGGCCGGGAGCGAAGCCTGGAGAAGCTTGGGCGTATGGAGCCCGATTGACGGCACCATTTGGCACCCAGATGCGGTGCTTCTGCGGAGGGGTGGTCATGTTGGAGGAGGAACCACCCTCACGCGAGTGCTTGCGGGACTCCTCGAACGCCTTGCACCCATTCTCTTCATTGAGCGCGGTGTTCACGAGCTCCTCGAAGTCCTTGGTCTTGACATTTGTGAGGGCATACTTAAGCTCTGGATTAAAACCTCTGCGGAACCTTGCCATCTTCTTAGTCTCAGTGGACACCTCGTCTCCAGCATATCGAGCGAGGCGATTGAACTCATTCTGATAGCCGATGACATCCAGCTTGCCTTGCTTTAGAGAGCAAAACTCTTCACGCATCCTTTCCATGAGACCATCTGGGATGTGGTGCTTCAGGAAGGCATCCTTGAAACAACCCCAGGTGATAGGATAGCCAGCTCTCATAGCCTGGTAGTTTTCCCACCACGAAGCTGCCTGACCCTTCAGTAGGTAGGAGGCGTAGTTGACTTTGTCCTCTTCAGCTACATGTGCAATCTCCAGAGCCCTGGCTACGTCACGGATCCAGTCATCAGCGTCCAGAGGCTCGCGTGTTGCCACGAAAGCTTTAGGGCCCAGACTGAGGAAGTCCTTGATGGTGACCCTTGGAGCAGTCTGGTGGATGTGATGATTGTTCTGGAACTGGGCCATCTGTGCCATCACTTGGGTCATCTGTGTCAAGAGCTCCGCGATTGGCGGTGGTTCAGGCGTGTTCCTTGTTGGAGGCATCCTGAATTGAAATTCATTTTAGCACAACAATAGGAAGTGATAGACTTAGCAACCGAAAGAGAGATTATTCCGACGCATGAATAGATAACCAATAGGTACATCATAGGTTCAAATACATCAGAATATCCAACACACCATAATTGGTTCGAATACGAAAGGATAACTAAACATAGCTAGGAATGGATACATCGGTACTCCCATGCTCATCACGCAGGACGGCGTCTAGGAGTACGGCGAGAGGTACGGCGAGGAGCACGCTCACGAAAGTAAGTAGAACGACGATCCACGTAGAGCGGAACTGCTCTGAGAGCGACTCTTGGTGTGGTGAAGTAGAAAGCGTCGTCTCCCTGTGCTCCAAAGCGGGGAATCCCGGTGTAACCAGGACCAAGGTTGAGGAGTGGACCTCTGATCGGCTCGTAACCTCCAGCATCTGGCAGAGTACGCCCAACTGGCTGCTCGAAACACGCAGATGATTTTGGGAATTTTTGATTAGACTCCGGTAGAAGAATTGAAGTGGAAACAACAACAAGATTTCAACGGACGAAAGGTTCTTTAGAAGAACAGGATATCGAAGCAACGTCGGGAAAACGAGACCAAAAACCCTGAGGTACTACGGAGAACCCAAAACACGTGAAATCCTAACTTGAAAGTTTAGATGAGAAGGGAAAACAACGTTGCACTTCCTTACCAGAAAAGGGGTGGGTGGGTGGGGAAAAGAAGAAAAAGAACAGAATTCCTACTCTCACGTTTCATTTTTCCTATATAGCTACAAAATAGTTTCTAGACTCAAACTGCGACCAGTAAAAGGGATCCTACAGGCAGACAGGCTCTGATACCATTTGTCGCACCCTGACTTCTAGAGGATACTCACCGGGCCGAACTGGATAGCAGATGCTTGGATTACGGGGCCTAACTGCTCCCGCATCCTCTTACGAGTAGGCCAGCACTTATGTGCGACAACCAAGCTCCGCTTATCCATCGTCGATGTAAACCATCCCCTAGAGATCAAGATACTACCGTCGACGTACTTCATACCTGTCGTGGTGGTGTCACGGCAGATGCCATAGGATGGCTAAAGATGTGGGGATGAAGGACGCTGGAGGTGCTCGGGGAGGGATCACGCGACGAGTAGCCGCGTGAAGTACGAACAATGCACTGCAAACAACACGATCTACCCAGGTTCAGGGCCCTCGTGAGGAGGTAAAACCCCTACTCCTGCCTTTCTTTGTGTATTCTGATGTCTCACCGAGTAGCCACAGTACAATGATTCTTGCTACCGAGTAGCCGCTCTCCTCTCTACGTGATGAACTAGGTCAAGAACTTAGGGTTTCTAGTGCTCAAGCATGCGATCTAGGTCACGGTGTGTTCGATCCTCGCGCTGGAGGCGGCGGGGCACCTTATATACACGGTGCCCAGCCGGATACGTACAAATACGGACAAGTGTCGACATAGTGTGCACATCATCCTTCTTCCGAGTTCTCGCTGACAGCTTTGGTTCTTAATCTTGGCTGCATCCGGAAAGTCGTTGGGCAAAACCAAGGGGACAGACTGGTATCACTATGCCAAACACAGAGTAGGGCCCCCTTATCCTGCGACCGCTTGCTTCCACACTGTCACTGTCAGGCAGGCCGGCCCCAGATGAACAGTGGTTCGAATAGTGCCAAGTACGGACCCAGGATACGCGGGATCCTGTGTCAGAACGGCTCCTTTGACTTTCTGGCCCGAGTAGGTTCCCGCCAGTTTTACTCGGGCCAACTCTTCTACTCGAATGGATAGAATTTGATTGATCCCTTCTTCTGGTCATCTTTCCGTAAGACCGAGTAGAAGTCGACCGGGTAGCAGTTACCGGGTAGGCGGCTACTCGACCAAACTTCTCTTCTGACTTGTGTCTTTACCACTTGCCTTTACCCTACTCGGGGGTAACCCCCCGACATTAGTCCCCGAAGCTGGTAGAGTCTTGCGAACTCGTTCACTAGGCTCTGCCAGCTTAAAACCAATCTTTGCAACATAGCCCTTGAACCTTAAGATGCCGAGTAGAACCTCCGAGTAGTACTCTGGAAAATACCTTGAGTTTGCTCTCCTCCGAATAGAGCTAGGTCTCTTCTCTTCGACCGAGTAAAAAGACTTAGAGAAATTCTCCTCCAGAGTCTCTGCAGCGCAGAGCACAATCCAGCCTTCCGTACTGCCACAGGACACGTGTCAAGCATCCGCGCCCCCGACGTCTCGCTGCCCAGGACACGACGTGCCACGCGGCCAGTTATCACGGAGTGGGCCCACCAGCTCGTCATGTCCCATCAAGCGCAGTAATTGGCCACGATCTGGTCGTGGGATCAATTGCGGCCGTTACGCGCGCGCCTCGCGCGTGTGTGCGTTTCTAACCGGCCACAGACCCCACCACACGAGAGTTATGGCCACGATCGATCCCACTACCCCGATGGTAACAGTAATCCGCGGAGAGGAGATAAATACCCCCATCGGTAACTTCCTCTTCTTCCTCCTCCGTGCTTTCCTCTTTCGCCCCTCTGCTTCTTCTCCGCCGCCGAGCTCTCCGCCGCCGCGCAATTCTTTGTGCCGCCACGGATTCAATCCTCCCACCAAACTTCTCCATTCTTCCACCGCTTCCCACTCGTTGCCATGGCTGCTCGCGCCGGCTGGGCTGGTTCTCACGTCACCGTCGACGATTGCTCCTGGCTCGTGAACACCCGGAGGGTTCCTCCTGGTGTTCAGTGCCGGCCATCCGACGGTGAGATCGTTCCGGCCCCGCGGGAGGGCGAGCACGTCGTCTTCCTCGCGCACTTCGCGCGAGGATTTGGCCTGCCAGCTTCTGATTTTGTCCGTTCCTTCCTGGATCACTTCGGTGTCCAGATGCATCACCTCCCTCCGAATGCTGTTGTCTTCCTCGCATACCACACCGTGGTGTGCGAGGCCTTTCTCGGTGTCCGCCCCACGACGGACACCTGGTTGAAGTACTTCCACCTTCGCCACCAGAGCAAAGGGAAGAAGGATGGCGCGGCCGCCGGCAGCCGGGTAACCGACACCGGCAGCGCCATGATGGTGCAGCGGACGGGAACCAACCATCCTCGCATCAAGGGTTTGGATTCCGTCCGAATGTGGCAAAAATCCTTCCTCTACGTGAAGAACATCCCCGCCACGGAGGGGGGAAAGGTAACTGATCGCATCAATCTGCCCGCATGGAGCAACCGAGCTCCATCTGGGCAGAACTGGAAGACGAAGCCCCACAACGACCGCAACGCCGTGCAGATGGAAGAGCGGCTCGCGTACCTAATCGGACAGGGGCTCAAGAGCGACGATCCAGTCACCTGCTGGATTAAGAATCGTGTGCTGCCTCTGCAAGAGCGCGCCCACCCAATGTGCTACTTGGGAGGCCCCCGCAATTGCACTCGGACGACCACGATCGAGCTCAGCAACGCGGACGTCGCCTCGCACGCAAGGTCCATCCTGACCACAGGCCTCCGCGACAAATGGCAGTATGGGTTTACCCCGTATAGCCGCACCAAGCCGATTCCACGGGTACGTTCTCCTTCCTCTGCTTCCAGCATATTCAATCCGAGTAGAGAGCCTCCTCTCCTTGCTGTGACTAGCAGTTGCATTCTGTGCCGAGTAGAGTACTTAGCAGAACTGCGTAGGCTTAGTGTGCTTAGTGTTTGCACGCCTTGTCGGGTAGAAACTCTTAGGCTTAATATGCTTGATGTTCGCATGCCTTTCCGAGTATGATACTTAGTAAACTTCCCTAGGCTTAGTGTGCTTTATGTTTGCACGCCTGTTCGGGTAGAATGCCTTCATGCTATTCGGCTAATCTTGCGATGTTTCTCTGTTCTTCAGGTCCTTGACCGCCAGCTCGTTGAGAGCGTCGAGCGCTTCGAAGGTAATTGGTCATCTGACCGAGAAGAAGATGACGTGGCCTCCTTCGAGACCACGGACCAGATTAATCTTCCTCATTCCCCCACGACGGAGAAGCATCGCGTAGAATCGTCTCTCCGCGACTGGTCCGAGGACGAGGATGCAGGTAATTGAATTTTCTCTTGTCTGTTCACGAGAAGCGCTAACTGATAGCCTTCTGTTTCTGAATCTCTTCTCCTATGTCTCAAATTCACAGATGATGCTGATGCAGAGGACGGGGGAGAAGATGAGGATGAGGACGATGTAGCCCTGGTCGTCCCCCCTCTCTCAGTTGCCGCTCCTGCTACCCGCAAGCGGGCCGGCAGTGGCGCCCTAGAGCCCCCCGCCAAGAAGAAGAAGCCATCCGAGAAGACGATCAAGAAGGTCGTGAAGAGAACAAGACGAACGATCCCTTCCACCAAAGGGTAAGTTTCTTCTCGGTTAACTCCCAATCTTGCACTTGGCTCTTTCTGAACCCGACACCGAGGTGGAGGAGGACGAGGAGGAGGATGAAGATGCAAACACAGACGAGCTGGACTTGAGCTTCTTCGACTCTCCTGCTAGCAAGGCCGGGAAGGGGAAGGCTGCCGTCGTTGCGAGTAGCAACGAGGAGGTCGAGGAGGTCGAGGAGATCGACACCGCCGCACTCGAGTTCGGCACCTCATCAGGAGCCGCCCTCGACGACACGCTGCGCCCCCGCGGCCAAGCTTCTGGTTCCTCCTCGGCAACAGGGCCCATCTCGGTGGCCACGGCCACTTCAGACCGGGTAGCCACCGAGCACGATGTCGAGATGGAGCAGTCCGTCCCCGTCCACTCGGAAGCGGACGCGAACAACGCCAGCGCCGAAGAGGAAACCGCAAAGACAGTTGATGCCAGCTCGGAGGCGGACGCGACCAAGACCATCACTGAAGACGAAGCAGCCAAAGCCAGCACCGACAACACCGCCACTTCAACATGATTTTATCCTGCAAACTTTTTACTCAAACACTTATCAGATCCCCGGGATGCCGGGAGCAAATGTATCAGACTATTTACGTTTCTGCTTGCTTCTCAGTTTTTATCCACACTTGTTAATTTCAATTTAGTCAATTTCAGCAGCCCTGGCTCAATGCCGGGTTGCGTTTCTATGCAAGTCCCCGAGTTGCATTTCTCATTCACTCTTTCTTTTCGTCTCAGCTCTACCCGCAAATTATTGCTTTATTGGTATTCGAGTCACAAGAGTCCAAAGGCAGAGTTGCAAATACTTAGCCACTTAGAAACAATCATAGTAACGCAGCCCACCACTTAGCCGAAAAGAAAAGAAACAAAGAACAGTAATAAACAACACCCTACTCGGTTCCTGCACTCTTCCTTTTCTTAGTAATTTTTCTTGTGCTCATTGACCTTGTGCTTGTTCTCTTGCTTGCCATGAAGTCGGGTTTCGGACAGCAGCAAAGTCGAAGAGTTGGCATGTAGGTTTAAACACATTACTCAATGTACTTATGAACTTTGAAGCAGAGCAACCGAGTAGACAAAGGGTAAGGCCGAGTAGAAACACTTAGAGCAATTTTGGACGGGGGCAGTCCCCGAGTTCAATTTCAGATTGCAAAGTAGAATTGAGAGTACATACACATTTCTGCTCACGAATGAAAGCGACGGAGTAGAGCTACATTCCAGGGACGCTTGGATTCCTCTCCAGCTTTGTCTACCCTGTTCGCCTGTGGTGGACGCACGTCCACAAGATAGTAAGCATCATTGTGCAGCGCTTTGCTCACAATGAAGGGTCCTTCCCAAGGAGGAGAAAGCTTGTGCATCCCGGCTGTGCGCTGCACAAGCCTAAGGACCATGTCTCCTTCTCGGAAAACCCTTGGGTTTACCTTTCGGCTATGATAACGCCGCAGGTTTTGCTGGTAGATAGCCGAACGTGACAGAGTCAGCTCTCTTGCTTCTTCAAGCAGGTCAACGTCGTCTTCTCGAGCTTCTCTCGCCTCCACCTCAGTGTAGAGGGTTACTCGGGGGGAGTCATGCTCTAAGTCTATTGGCAATACAGCCTCAGCCCCATATACCAAGAAGAACGGTGTGTAGACGGTTGACCGGTTAGGGGTAGTCCTTAGACTCCACAACACCGCTGGCAACTCGTCTAGCCAACACCCAGGTGTTTTCAGTAGTGGCTCAACCAGCCTTGGCTTTATGCCTGCCAGCACCATGCCATTTGCTCTTTCAACTTGCCCATTGGAAGCCGGATGCGCGACTGACGCAACATCTAGTCGGATATGCTTATCTCTGCAGAATTGCACCATTGCTCCCTCAGCAAAATTTGTGCCATTGTCCGTGATGATACTGTGCGGGTAGCCGTATCTCAGGATCACGTCCTTCAAGAACTTCACAGCTGTGGCTCCATCGCACTTCCGAATAGGCTTCACTTCGAGCCACTTGGTGAATTTGTCAACCATGACCAAGATGTGAGTCATGCTGCCTCTAGCCGGCGTGAAGGGGCCAACCATATCCAAGCACCATACAGCAAATGGCCAAGTAATGGGGATGGTTTTCAACTCGGAAGCAGACATATGAATCTTACTTGCGAACATCTGGCAGCCGTTGCACTTCCTTACGATGTCTTCAGCTTGCTGCAGAGCCATGAGCCAATAGAAGCCATGCCGAAAAGCCTTCTTGACCAATGCCCTAGAAGAGGCGTGATGCCCGCACTCTCCTTGGTGTATCTCCACCAGAATTTCTTCTCCTTCTTCCGGCGACACACAGCGCTGCAGCACACCAGTGGCACTCCTCTTGTGCAGCACATCTCCGAATATAGCATATCCCTTGGATCTTCTCTGAATCTGTCTTGCCGCCACTTCTTCTTCTGGCAGTGTACCGTCCCTTAGGAAGGATAATATGGGCATAGCCCAACTCGGTGTCTCCCGTGTAGGAAACACTGGTTCGTCCACTTCCATCGGAGCAGGTACCTCTATTTGTTCTGGGGGGCTAGGAGCACTTCTCTGAAGCCCTGAACGGTTTGCGAGAACTTCCTCAATGAATGCGACAGTCCCCGGGTCGAGAGGGACAGTCCCCGAGTACGGAACGACAGTCCCCGAGTAGGGAACGGCAGTCCCCGAGTAGGGAACGGCAGTCCCCGGGTTCTGTGTTGCATTCTCCCAGTCGATCTCCATTGGAACAGCTTCCTCGTTTGGCAGAGAAGGAACACAGATGGATTCCGAGATGGGGGATGGCTTGATAGATGGCTTCCTCAAATGCTCCAAGGCAATTCCCGCCGGGATGTATTGCCGAGAAGACCCCAACTTGGACAGCTCGTCTGCTGCTTCATTCTCTGCTCGGTGGATGTGCTGGAACTCGCAGCCTTCGAAGAATCCAGTCATAGACTGCACCAAGAAGCGATACGATGCCATGTTGGCGTCCAAAGCATCCCAAGTGCCAGAAACTTGCTGCACCACCAGATCGGAATCACCATAGCATATGATGCGTTGCACACCAACCTCCTTGGCTACTCGCAAGCCGTGCACCACGGCCTCATACTCGGCAACATTGTTTGATGCCTTGAAGTGGATTTGCAGCACGTACTTGAGCTGGTCTCGCTTGGGTGACATAAGCACTACGCCAGCGCCAAGCCCTTCCTTCACCTTGGAGCCATCAAAATGCATCTTCCAATAGTTGGAGACTGGAGCAGGAGGTTCATACTGCACCTCGGCCCAGTCCACAAGAAACTCCGCCAGAATCTGCGACTTGATGGCTTCTCTTCTCGTATACGCAGGAGCGTACGCGGCTAGCTCAATTGCCCACTTGGCTACTCTTCCACTCGCCTCCTTGTTGCCCATGATATCCGAGATGGGAGAAGAGCTCACCACAGTGATGGGATGCTCCTGGAAATAATGCTTCAGCTTCTTGGCGCCCAGGTACACACCGTAGGTCATCTTCTGATAGTGCGGATAGTTCTGCTTGGAGCTCGATGGTACTTCACTCAGATAGTACACGGGGCGCTGCACACTCTTGCCTTCTTCTTCTCGTTCCACCATTATTACCACGCTGACTACTCGGTTAGTAGCAGCGATATACAGCAGCATTGGCTCCTTGGGTAGCGGACTAGCCAGGATGGGAGCGCTACCCAGCATTGCCTTCAGCTCATTGAATGCCACGTCTGCTTGCGGTGTCCAGACAAACTTGTCACTCTTCTTCATCAATTGGTATAGAGGCAGGGCCTTCTCGCCCATTCGGCCAAGGAAACGGCTCAAAGATGCCAAACATCCAGTAAACTTTTGCACATCCTTCAAGGATCTTGGCAAAGACATGCTCTCAATAGCTTTTATCTTTGAAGGATTGGCTTCAATGCCCCGACTAGAAACTAGAAAACCGAGTAGCTTTCCAGCCGGTACACCAAAGGTACACTTACTCGGATTCAGCTTCATTTTGTACTTGCGTAGGTTAGCAAAGGTTTCCTCAAGGTCGGCAAGCAGAGTATGTGTTTTATTCGTTTTGATGACAATGTCATCTACGTACACCTGCACATTCTTGCTGAGCTGATTATGCAAGCATTTCTGCATGCATCTCTGATAGGTTGCACCCGCATTCCTCAAGCCAAAACACATGACACGATAGCAATAAGCCCCGTATGGGGTAATAAAAGCAGTCTTTATTTGATCAGTAGGGTTGAGAGCTATCTGATGAAAACCCGAGTAGGCATCAATGAAAGACAAAAGCTCACAACCAGCAGTGGAATCGATAACCTGATCGATGCGAGGTAGCGGAAAAGGATCCTTGGGGCAGGCCTTGTTCAGGTCGGTGTAGTCGACGCACATGCGCCACGCGGTAGCGGCCTTGGGATCCTCCTTCTTCTTCTCGACCATGACCGGGTTGGCTAGCCAATCTGGGTGCAGTACCTCCATGATGAAATTGCTTATCAGTAACTTGGTGATCTGAACACTGATAGCCTTCCTTCTCTCATCTCCGAAACGGCGCATAGCTTGCTTCATCGGCTTGGCGTCTGGACGCACATGCAAAGAGTGCTCAACCAACTCCCTCGGGACACCTGGCAGATCTTCATTGGACCAGGCAAACACATCCCGATTCTCACGGAGGAAGTGGATGAGCTCGCCTTCCTATTTCTCCGACAACCCGGAGCCAATGATGGCAACACGCTCGGGGAACTCAGGGTCAACATGGACCTTCTTTGTCTCCTTGGAAGCCTGGAACGCAGTGCCGTGTTGGGTACTCGGCACACTCTGTGCACTAGCTTGCGCGGACTGCGCCATGGCCACCACCTCATATATCTTCTTTTTCTCGGCCTCAATCACCATCGACTCCGCCAGCTTGGAGCTAGCAGAGGCACACTCCATGGACTTCTTGTAATCGCCAGAGATGGTGATCACACCATTGGGACCAGGGATCTTCATCTTCAGGTAGGCAGTGTGGGTAGAAGCCATGAACTTGCTCAGAGCAGTCCTGCCGAGTAGAGCATGGTATGGGCTCTGATGGTCAACTACCTCAAACTGCAGCCTCTCTGTGCGGCAGTTCTCCCTGGTGCCGAATAGCACATCTATCCACACTCTGCCCATCGGAGAACAAGACATTCCCGGCACAATGCCATGGAAAGTGGTCTTGCTGGGTAGCAGCATGTTCTCGCCAATTCCAAGCTTCTCGAGTGTATCCTTGTACACGATGTTGATGCTTCTGCCGTTGTCGATTAGCACCTTGCTGAACTTCACATTCTTCTCGGGCCCCAGGAAGGTAGGATCCAGCACCAAAGCGTAGCTACCCGGGTTGGGCATCACCTTGGGATGATCAGCTCGGGACCACGTGATCTCTACATTGCACCAATGCATGTAGTGAGGGACAGCAGGAATCACATCATTGACCTCCATGGCACGCCTGTGCTACGATTGCTTGTCGACAGGCTCTGAAGTGAAGATCATGTACCTCTCGTGGTGCTCTTGGTACTGGTTGCGGCCCCCATCGTCGTTGTTGCCGTTGTTGTTGCCTTGGAAGTTGTTGTTGTTGCCTCTGTTGTTGAAGTTGCGGTTGTTGTTGTTGCGGTAACGCTCATTGTTGAAGTTGCGGTTGGCTCCTAAAGCCACTTGATTCACGTTCTCTCTTCTCAGGTAGGCGGGAGGCCGAGCTGCGGGTGCACGAACAGGCTGAACGGGAGCATTCGCGATTGGTAGGGGAGGAGGAGGAGGCAAGCCCTCATTCCTGATCTGCTCCCACCATTCGCACTGCCGAGTAGTGTGGTTGGCTGGCCTTGAAGGATGATGCGTGTGGAAGCTACATGGGCCATCCTTCATGTCATCAAAGACAAGCTTCTTAGCCGGCTCCGAGTTGCCGCTACCCGACTGAGGAGCTCGGTATGGTTTCTTGTTGCCTTGGCCCTGGTTCTGGTTGGGCCCGTACTGGGCTCCAGCAGGTTTTTGCCCCTGGCCGCTCCCGGCTCCAACACCCACTGCATTCACCTCCTCAGGGTCATACCGAGTATCTATTCGGTCACCCCTGCGCTTGTTGCGGAACTCGTTGCGCTTCTTGCTGAAATTTCTTCTCGGCTCGGAGGAGTCTATCAGTGGCTGAGTAGGATCACCAAGCGCGTACTGATCCGCGATCTTGATGGTCTCCACCAAAGTGTTTGGCATTTCCCTCTGCAATCTTTGCCACAGCATGCTGCCATGCTTGCACCCTTGCGCAAACCAAGTGATGGCCTGCGCCTCGTTCACACCTTCGCAAGTGTTCCTCAATGTGCTCCTCCGAGTAAGATACTCGCGGTCCGTCTCGTCTTCTCGCTGCCTGCAGGCTGACAGCTGTTGCGGCCTATTCGGCCTCTTGTACGTGCTGGTGAAGTTGCTGATGAATGCCTCCGAGAAGTCCAGCCAACAGTTGATGCTGCCCTTGGGCAAACCGTTTAGCCAAGTGCGAGCTAGACCCTCTAGCATTTGCGGCACATAGCGCACAGCCCATCTCCGGTTGCCATTCGCGATATGGACCGCGGTGACATAGTCATTGAGCCAGTCTTCTGGCTTGGTGCTGCCGTTGTAGCTCTTGGTGCCCCTGGCGAGCTGGAAGTTCTTCACGGATGGCTCGTTCATGATGCGCGGACCAAAACAAGCAGGGCCGGGAGGCCCCGTGTTCTCTAGCCGCGCAGACAGGTTGATCCGATCCAGCTTGTAACGGACAACAGCGGGCTCCAGCACGCGTTCTCCTACGCGGTCTTGGATATCATAGCCGGCTAGCCCCATGGCCGAGTTGCCGTCATCGTATCTGTCCACCTCCATGGCCACAGGCTGCTCCGCCAAGTTGGCTACTCGGTCAGCCGCACGCGGCTGAGCAACAGCTGCCTGACGAGGCCTCTGCCGAGTAGGCTGAGCACCCTGTTGCCGAGAAGGGCCTGGACGATCTCCTCCATGCGTTTGGCTATGAGCTTTATGGGCTTGAGAGCCTGCTCCAGCAGAGTTGTGTTTCTGGCCGGACTGTCGCGGCACAGCGAACTGTTTCGCGGCGATAGTCGGGTCGTACACCTGCAGTTTCCTGTTCCTACCCGAGGTGCCACTGCGGTCCTTCTCGCGACTGGGGTGCGTAGATGAGGCCTGATCGTTAGATCTGGCCGCATGCGAATGCACCACCTGCGAGCCGCCAGCACCCGGGTTGGCTTTCCGGAACTCCTCGTTCTGCCTTGCGGCCTCCAACACCAACTCATTGAGCCTTTCTTGCTGCCTAATGCGCGCATCGCCGTCGAGACGAGGCAACTCGGCGGCTACGGCCTCTGCAGCTCTAAGTGTTTTGGCGGGCGTGCTGTATCTAGGCCTAGTGGAAGTGTTTGCGGTGGCGGACTGACTAGGAACCTCTCCAACTGTTGCCATCTCGGCGCCTAGGTTGCGCCGAGTAGCGCCTACCTTGCTAGCTCGCCTAGTGACTGGCGTGAAGCCGTGAGCCTTGTTGTACTCATTCTGGTCTAGGCTAAGCTCTAACCTAATCCTATCCAACTCCGCCTGCTCGGCAAGGATCTCCTGGCGTTGCCGCTCGAGCTGCTCCTTCATGGACAAGAGCTCAGCGTCGGTGGGAGGCACCATGCCAGTTCTTCCCGCGGACGCAGGGATGGTCGGAGTAGTGGAAAGGACGCGGTTGCTCTCCTTCTCGTAAGGCTTGTGGGTCTTCCCACCAACACTCGGGCCAGGAGGATCATCGATGACGTTGGCGGCACCAGCCGCGCCCTTGCCGGCGTCCGCGGCTAGGCCAGCCACCATCACCTCAACGCTGTTCGCGGAAAAGCGCGTAGGCCTTCCGCGAACAGCGATGACGGCAGGAGGATCTGCCGCGACCAGCACCTCCTCTGGAAACTTGTCGACGACGGCGGTGGCGACGTAGACGAGGTGCGAGCCGAAGGAGATCACCGTGCCGCCCTCCGGCATGGCCTTGCCGGCGAAGTCGCCCGCGTTATCGGTGACGAAGTCGAAGGAGCCGAATCTGTGGACAAGGCCACAGACTACGCGCTCCGCTGAAGAAGATCCCGTCCGAACAGAAACTCCAACCAGCGCCGCTGGTTGCCCCACGGTGGGCGCCAACTGTCGTGGTGGTGTCACGGCAGATGCCATAGGATGGCTAAAGATGTGGGGACGAAGGACGCTGGAGGTGCTCAAGGAGGGATCACGCGACGAGTAGCCGCGTGAAGTACGAACAATGCACTGCAAACAACACGATCTACCCAGGTTCAGGGCCCTCGTGAGGAGGTAAAACCCCTACTCCTGCCTTTCTTTGTGTATTCTGATGTCTCACCGAGTAGCCACAGTACAATGATTCTTGCTACCGAGTAGCCTCTCTCCTCTCTACGTGATGAACTAGGTCAAGAACTTAGGGTTTCTAGTGCTCAAGCATGCGATCTAGGTCACGGTGTGTTCGATCCTCGCGCAGGAGGCGGCGGGGCACCTTATATACACGGTGCCCAGCCGGATACGTCCAAATACGGACAAGTGTCGACATAGTGTGCACATCGTCCTTCTTCCGAGTTCTCGCTGACAGCTTTGGTTCTTAATCTTGGCTGCATCCGGAAAGTCGTTGGGCAAAACCAAGGGGACAGACTGGTATCACTATGCCAAACACAGAGTAGGGCCCCCTTATCCTGCGACCGCCTGCTTCCACACTATCACTGTCAGGCAGGCCGGCCCCAGATGAACAGTGGTTCGAATAGTGCCAAGTACGGACCCAGGATACGCGGGATCCTGTGTCAGAACGGCTCCTTTGACTTTCTGGCCCGAGTAGGTTCCCGCCAGTTTTACTCGGGCCAACTCTTCTACTCGAATGGATAGAATTTGATTGATCCCTTCTTCTGGTCATCTTTCCGTAAGACCGAGTAGCAGTCGACCGGGTAGCGTTACCGGGTAGGCGGCTACTCGACCAAACTTCTCTTCTGACTTGTGTCTTTACCACTTGCCTTTACCCTACTCGGGGGTAACCCCCCGACAATACCAATCACACATGGTACGTCAACGGCGTTAAACGGAATGATACCACAACATATCTCTAAGACACAAAAAATGGAAATAAGATGCAACTGGCCCTCACTAGGGCAGAGAATATCAAATACAATCATCCAGAGGACACATGTCCCAACATAGCATCATTACATCACAACGGAAGCATTCAAAAGGTCTGAGTACAGACAAATCCAAATAGGCTTAAGAAGCCGGGAAATAAAAGAAGACGAAGCCCATCCACGTAGGTCTTGGATCTTGCCCGGGTCCAGCTATCTACTCGTCTGCAGTCTCGTCGAACTCCCCGAAGTAGCCTCCATAGGGATCCTCGGAATCGTAGTCTGCGTAAACCACAGCCTCAACGGGGTCAGTACATACAAGTACTGGCAAGCAAGACTCACACTTCACCAACATGTACCCGGCAACGCCAGATACAAATGCTTTAGGTTCAACGGAAGAATAGGTGATATAAAAGCTGCAGCGGGCTGCTCTAACCAACTACAGAGATACTACAACTTCCGGCTAACAGAAAGAAGATAAGATCGAGTATTGTAACCAACTGAAAGATAACTCCAAGCAAAACCCATCCAATGTTACCCCCTACTAAGGAAGCAACCCAAGGATAACTCACACAGTTGGATTAATGATGAGTCAGATTATTGTGTCAATAAGCCTATTACTAGTCAACTTAGTATTAGTTAGGTGTAAGTTGTTCTGAGTACTTGTTAGCCACTACTTTCACCAAGTCAACCATAACCGCGGAAAACACGGCTTCTCGAGAAGATTTATCCCTGCAGGGGTGCACCAATTTGGCCGTACACGTAAGAATATCCCACCAGATGGGAATCAAACCCACCAAGCGAGGCACTCAACACAACTCAACCTTTCTTCACATCAAGCCCAAAGCACCACGTGATGTGCGTGCGCGGCTAATCGAGCCCCGAAAAAAAGGGGACCCTCATAGCACTGGAAGACCACGCCGCCCTAAATGCCGACTACAAAAGTTCCACCCTGGCCTCGGGTTCGTACCTGCATATGCGTGCAGCAAATGGAAAGCCCGAACTAAGTGCGGCGATTTGGACGAGATGTGAATCGAGTCAAATTGAGGGGGGCGCCCATACACGCTTCCCACATGCGGATAGTGCGCTCATCATGGATTAGTAGACAAGACCCTTTTCCTATTAGGTTCGACACTAGCAGGCCTCAAAACCACGCCGGGCCTCCTGCCGGTGCCTTAACATCAAGTTATTATTTCCCATAGCATTAACAGGTTGATTGTTTAACGATCGAGCCCGTAGAACATGACTAAGTAAGGTAACAGAAGTAACGGACAACAGACTCGAGCAAAAGCAACCCTAAGCATGCTAGGTAAGACTCAGGCAACAAACAATGGTTATAGGTGTGGAAATGAGGCAATATCAGGGTTCAGGGTATCATGTGATAGGTTCGGAGAACAAGCAACGATACATATGGCTAGCAGAAATAGACAAAGTAAAAGTATCGGTAACCAAGGTTGAAAGGAAAACAGTGGTTCATGTGAGTGATAACTTGCCTGCAAACCCAGTAGCCTGGTACTGAGCTAAATTCTCAGATGGGGTGTCGTAAGTCTCGTCGATCTCAACGTCGTCGTCTAAAGCGAGAAGAAGCAAACACACAATCGAAAGAGACGAACAATCAATAACAGAATATAATGCACAATCATGGGATGATGCATGGCAATTAATAGATGCATCAAAATAAACTAATTGACAAGATAACAAGTTTAAATGGACCCATATGCAAGTTGGATTGCATATCGATGCCCATGAGTTAAGGTTGAAACAAATGATCTACAATTAAGTACCAAGTGTAAGTTTCTTATCATGATGCATGCATGATGAAAACAATAAGATAACAACATTAGATGCAAGTAGAATGAGATTTACCAAGTGTGGAATTTTATTTAACAAGTTAAGAATTTTGGCTTCTTAATGATGTTACACAAGCATATGTTGTTTTCATCAAGTTAACTTGTGCAAAACAGATGGCAAAGTTTATATTTGTAAAGAGCACAAATTTTTAGGTGGATTACATGTTTCAGTTATTAGAAAAGGAATTACAATGATTTAATTATGAATTAAACAAGTTAAACAAGAATTAAATGGGAATTAATTCAAGTGTGAATTTTAATTGAATTTTATTTGTTCAAAATATTAAACCAAGTTCATATTTTAAAAGGTTATGTTTTTCTGGTTTGAAAACATATTTTATATGTTCAAGAATAATTTAATTTGAGCAAGTTATGAATTTAGCAAATTTAAATGATTTAAACAAGGTTTAAATTATTTAAGCAATTTTAATTATTCAAAACATGAAACAAAATTTATATTTGTAAAGATGGTTCAAAATGGTATGGAAAACATATTTTATTTGCATTATTTGGATTAAGTATGAATTAGTTATGCAATTTAGCAAATTACAAATGAATTATTTGAATTTGAAATTTGGATGTCTTATTCAAAACAGATTACAAATGGTTTAATTGGATAGATAATTTAATTTGGTTCAACAAACATATTTTACTTTTATTATTTGGAGTTATAAAATGAAAGTTATTAACAATTTAAATTGGAGGACCAATCTGTAATTTAAAAGGGACTTAGATTTAAAACAGAAACGGTTAAAAACTTTTTATACGCACTGCTAGCTAACCCAGGGCACTGCCACTGGGCCCTGGGCCAGCGTGGCATGCACGCGTGGCAATGTGCCACACAGCAGCTGACAGGGGGGGCCACCCTGTCAGCGCAACGCGCAAAAAATTGGGGTTTTTCCCCGCGGCGAGGGGGACTCGAACCCACGACCGTGCGCGAGCGAGGGAGCAGTGCTACCACTGCGGTACTCGTTTCAGTTTTGACAGGTAAGGGGTTGCGTACAGGTTATGGTTCAGATCCGCTGCTTAACTGAATTTCAGCGCGCGCGCTATCTGAACCTCGACAGAGATACGACGCCGGCGGCGATCACCGTGGTGCTGCTGCGCCGTGCTGCTCGTGGGCATCGGGGGTGTGCTGCGGTGTGCGTGTGGTGGCGCTGCGCAAGCAGAGAGAGAGGAGGTGGAAGGCACGGTGGGCTCACCGGCGGCGTAGACGTGGCAGAGGCCCGGGGAAGTCTCCGGCGGCGACAGGTTGATGACGGCGGCGGCGCGCTGGTGACACTCCGCGGCTGCTGTGGTGTCCAAACGATCGAGGAAGGTGAGGCCGTGCGGTTCCCGTGGTCATCGTGGACAGAGGTGAACGGGAGCGGCGGCGGCCATGGCGGATTCAGACGGAGAACGCCGGTGAGGTGGGGGGTGGTTGCAGAGAGGATAAAATCCGGCGGGGAGAGAGGAAATTGGCGGCAGCCTCGAGGGGATAGGTGGGTGGCTAGGTTAGGCTGCGCAGGGGCTAGGGTAGGGGGTCTTATAGGGGGGCTACAGGATCTCCTGGCCGTCGGGGCGCAACGGCGGCGACGTGGCACTGCTCTGATGCCTGCCGTACGCAGGGAAGAAGGAGGGGAGCGCGGGGCGAACCGGTACCAGGCCGTGGTGGGCTGGGCCGTGGCGCTGGCCCCCCCCTTTACTGAAACGTTTTCCTTTTTTTTTCTATTTTTGTTCTTCTGTTTTTTTTTGCAGAAATAAAAATGGAAGAAAAAGGTAGTTTTTAGGGCTAGGAAAAATTTGGAAAAATTATGGTTACGTTAGTTTTTACAATAGCAACTAAATGCTCACTTTGTTTTCCAAAAGTTTTCAAATTAAATTGTTGTTTGTGAATTAATTCAAATTTGGAAGAATTTGCTTATTAAATGATTATTATTGAAAACAAACTTTTTAATAGGGTGAACCCTATTGTTTAATTAGAACAATGAGTTGATTTGTTTTGATAATATTTATAAATTCAAATTGGGTGCTGTGTGGGATTTGATTTGAATTTTTGAATGCAAATTGGAATTAATTGATTGATTAAAAGCCACCATTTTAATGGTTGAACATTATGGAATAATTGGAAACAAATAAGGTTTTGATTTGAACTCTTTATTTGAAAAAGATTGTAACATGACAAGTATGAAACAAAGGTTGATTATTGTTTGAATTTCCATTGTGAAAACAAATAAAAACAGATGCAAACAAAATGAAAACAAATGGAAACAATATGATGACATGATGCAATACTTTAATAAACAAGAGACAAACATTCTAAGGGGAGTTTTCATACTTGGGATGTTACAACACTTAAGTAAAAAGTCAACCAAAATTGCTAAGATTTCAATGATAAGAATTACAAAGTTTTACATAAGAAAACAAGTACATTTACTAACCAAAGTATTGGGTAGGACTAGGAAGAATATTCCATATTTGGTGAATTTTCTACAACACATAAAAACCCCACTAGGGAGTGTTACCAAACTATTTTCCAAAAGAAATTGTATCTAAAATTTTCCAATTATGATACACCACCTTGATGACCACTTGGTTGTTGTGTCTAATCATAATAATCATGCCTAAATTAATTTAAATAGCCATTTAATAAATTAAATTAGGAGAGAACAATAAAAAATACTTAATTTAGCACCCTAAATAAAAAATACAAATATTCTTCTAATTCACGAAAACAAAACATGGTGAGATGTGAAATTTGATAATGAATTCAAATATAATTTTTAATAATTTTTCTCTTTGCAAAAAGGCCCTGAAAATATTGTTTTTCCACACATTCTATGAACAGAAGGACCTAGTTGTAAAACTAATCAATGACAGGGGTTATTGAAAGATTCTTTTATTTCTTTCTTTCTTCCACCTCTGGACAGAAGGCAGAGGCGTGCCGCCGTCGCCGACTCGGCCCGGCCACATCCTGCTTGCCGCTCTTATGCGCGGATAAGTAGAAGGGAGGAACCCTAAAACTTGCCCTCTCCCTCACTTGTTGCCTCGCCTGCTCTCTCTCTCTCTGAACGCAGAAAACCCTAACCCTAGCCGTACGGACCTCCGCCGCCGCCGTCGATTCCGACCATCCGGGGACGAGCTGAGGCCACCCTCTGGAGCGCCATGAACTCCTCTTCCTCCTCTAGTAGTAACGCAAGAAGGGAGGGCTGGAGCTTGCCGAATCAGGCCGGATTCCGGAAAACTGCTCGTCGCCGGCGACTCAAGCCTCTCCGTGCGTCACCGACACCTCCACGAGCTTCACGGTGAGGAGTGGAACCTCTGAGTATTTTTTTGTTCGAATTATTGCGCCTAGAATCGAAGTATCACCGAGCACCGCCGTCCGCCGCCGCGCCGATGGACGCCGGCTCACCTCCGACGACCATTTGGTCAGTCCGCCGCCTCCAATAGGTTCCCTGGAGTTGTAGCTAGCTAGTGGAACAATTCTCTCGCGCCAATTTTGAGCTAATCGACGGATTTAATCTCAGCAGTAGAGATTTCTCCATTGCTGATGCAACCATGACGTCATCGTTACGTCATTGGTCCTTTTCCTTTTTTTTCGAATAAAGAACAAAAACTGTCAGGTGGACCCCACTTGTCAACTCAAATAATAACAGAAAATAGTTAAAAGTGATAATTCAATAATTTTAATTCTATAAATCAGAAAAATATAAATAATATATCATATTAATCAGAAAAATAAAATCTATTTGATTATGACATTTTCAAATGAATTTGATAAAGTTTAAAATTAAACATTTTCCTTAAATCATTAAAATAATGAAAAATATTAAATAATTCATAAAATCAGAAAAAATACAAGTTATATACTAAAATGCTCCAAATGACTTATACAACTCATCTATGATGTTTTCATAGTCATTTGACCATGTTTTCATGTATGCAATGTTTTGCCTAGTCATTTAATTTATTTAAAATTAATAAAATAATAACTTATTCAAATATTTTCAGAAAACATCAATTGATATACCAAATTAAAGATAACAACATTTCCAACTCAAATATGTAATTGTAAAACATCTTACTTAACTTCTAAACTTGCTTTTATAAGTCTACTGAAAGTATATAAATGTCTATTAAAAACCAGAGAGTACTATCACCTCATTATTTTTCTTATTGATAAAACTCTCATGTTTTCACACCTACTAAGCCTATCATCATAAGACACTAGCAAGTTATGTGATGATAGAATAGTTGTAATCGTTCATCATTTTCAACTAAACTCATTGTCATTAGCTCCACACTTTTAAAACATAAAATCAAAAATGTTTGTTACCTTTCAATAATTGTTTTCCATGTGTTGTGGTCTTGTTACCTCACCAACTAATCAACACTTCTACTCAAACATTATAACAATTGTTTGTTAAGTAAAAGTGAAACACATGTAAGTCTAAAAGAAGTAATAACCACATCACCTCAAGTAATGAAACAATTCACCTAAAACCTGTGTGATTAAGATATCGTTTCGAACGTGGCTTACACTTGTAAGCTGGGGTATTTTCTAGGGTATTTCACAACGCATCTCATTACTATGCATATATCATCTTGCAAGTGTTTTCTGTAGTCCTTATCGGGACTACTTTGCTATCTTTCAGATGTTGGATTTCTCTACGCGACCCTTGAACCCCGAAGACCTGGATTATTATTGTTATTTCAATCTCAGGAAAGTTCATCACTTGCTCATATCCTTTGCAGTATCTCATAACAAACTATTTGCAAAAACCCTATCGTATTATCACCTACTCTCAAAAGAATGCATGATCCTATTTTTATAATAATATGACTACTTGAATGACTACCCGAGTGGTAGTGTTCTATATGGTGGGCGGATGGAACCATGGTAAGATGAATAGGTCAAAGAAAGGTTCCATCTGCACGGGAACGTATTACCTAGGAACTAATCACAAATGCCGTCAGAACTCGGTGCGCCGTAGATATCGCGTTGACCATGGATCTTTTATGGGGGGAGTAAGTCAGCCGTGATACTTTTCTCGTTCGCATGTCAACGGACTGCCAGAGACGTACGCTGTAGGTCTTGCGAGACTGCATGCACATGGGTGGGAGCCCTTACGTCCCACGGACTCTGGGGTCTATGAGTGTCTGCCAGGGGCGCGTAGATCTCCATCGTGAGGGGTGGAATCAGGCGTTCAACCTGCTGGCAGAAAGGGGTGGGCATGCGTTGTGCGGAGAAGCACAGTTTGGCTTGGACCAACAACCGGGCCCCACACCTGAGTGGGAGTGGACAGGAATGTACACCTGGTTGTGCAACATGGTCTTGGTCGTCCATGGGTAAAGTAACGCACCTCTGCAGAGTGTAAAAGGATGTGGCATGTTACCCCCTGTTCCCGGAAGGAACTGCGAACGCTACAGGAAAGGCAACTCCATGAAGTTCTAGCTCCTGTGATGGTCTGGCGGGCATAGTTTTCAGAATTAAAAGCAACCTCTTGAAGAAAGTTTTACAAAACCTTGCATTACCTTATGACACTTTCGAGTCTAAAGCTGTAGTTAGTGCATCAAACTACCCACTATATATCATGAACTTGCTGAGTAACGCTCGTTACTCATTCTATCCCGTTTGACCCCCTGCTTAGAGTTGAAGCCTATGGAAGTCGTCATCGTGAAGCCATCACTACCTCATGAGGCTAGGTGGAGTGATCTACTACTTAGTCGGTAAAGCATCGTCATCAACAACGCTGGTGGAGGAGAAGCTATCAAGATGTAGGTAGAGACCATTGTTGGACTTAGCAGTTACAAGCCATAGATTAGGGCTGACATCAGCCGTAGTGGATTAGGTTCTGAGCTAGAGTTCTTCTCCGGCTTGGAGCTTCGAATTGCTTCTTCTGATGTTTTATCTGCAGGAGATCTTCTTGATTCATCAAGGAGATTTTCAAGATTTTGTAATGAAGTTTGTATCCTATAGCTTTGCTTGGACTCGCTGTATTTCTGTTGTACCACTCTGAGAGATGTAATATTCACGGATAAGTCCTTCTTTGAGTATTATGTCACCGACTTGCGCACTACACATGCAGTGATGTGCTGGTTCACCACAAACGCAGTCGCGGAAAACATGATCGTGTATCCTAACATATACAACCTGCTCGAAGGGAACTTTAAAGGCTATGAACTGAGGCACATTGCACGCTCGAGCAATGAGGAAGCTGATAGATTGGCGAACATCGGGTCAACAAACGCTCCAGTCCCACCAGGGATTTACTTCAAGAAGATTAGCAAGAGATGAATCAAACTCAAGAAGCCCATAGTGGGACCCACAACAACAAAGACAAAAACCAGCCAGCAGAGCGCTCTCATAGCCCTCATCCATCGCATCTCGCGGCAAGTCTTCCTCATCGAACCAGCATGGATGCACAAATACCTACATTACCTGGTTAGAAAACAGCTTCCAGCAGATGTTTGTGAAGCAAGCTAGATAGTGCGGTGCGGCAAATCCTTTCGAGTGATCAAGGGCAAACTTTACAAGCAAAGTATATCAGGGGTCCTTCAGAGGTGCATCGCACCTGAAGATGGAAAGAGCTACTCTGAGATATACACCAAGGCGATTGCGGACACCATTCCAGTTGGGAAGTAATCATAGGCAAGGCCTTTTAGAGCAGGATTCTACTGGCTCACAGCAGCCCAAGACGCTAAAGACCTGGTCGAGAGATGCAACGCCTGTCGGGGATTTGCACCCAAACCACATGCACCAGCCACAGAACTCCACATGATCCCATTGTCTTGGCCTTTTGCCCAATGGGGGCTCGATATGGTTGGACCGCTCCACAAAGCAACACCCGGAGGATATGCATTCCTACTGGTCGCAGTCGACAAGTTTACAAAATGGATAGAAGTCATCCCAGTCACATCCCAACACGCAAAATGCGCTGTCAAACTCCTCTACTCCATCGTCTACAGATTCGGCGTCCCACACAGTATCATCACTGACAATGGGCCAAATTTTACGGTCAAGGAGACTAAAGCCTTCTGCAAAGAAAAGGGGATAACATTCAGTTTTTCCTCTATGTCACACCCCTAGATTAGCGGCCAAATCGAGCGGTCCAACGAATTGGTTTCGGCTGGCTTGAAGAAGAGACTGCTCGCCAGACTAGATGAAGCAGCCGGACATTGGGCCGAGGAACTACCATCTGTCATGTGGAGTTTATGGACAACTCCAAATAGATTAACCAACTACACGACATTCTTTATGGTTTACGGCGCCGAGGCAGTCCTACCCAAAGATGTTCGTTTCACTTCACCACGGGTCGTCGCCTACAGTGAGGAAGCTTCCAACGCAGCACTAAGCGACGACATGGATGCTCTAGATGAGGCTCGAGATATCGCACTCGAAATTCCGTCGTCTACCAGCAAGCACTACGCAACCACCACAGTCGCCGCATCGCAGCAGAACCTTCGTGGTGGGAGATTTAGTGTTGCAGCTAAAGCAGGACAGCTACCACAAACTCGAGCCGCCTTGGGAAGGACCCTTCGTAGTACACGAGGTCATCCCCAGATGTGCCTATCACTTGAAGAACCTTAAGACAAGAGGTATCTATTCCAACCCATGGAATGTGGCGCAACTGAGCAAGTTCTATCCTTAGAATTTACTTTATTCGCAAGAAATAAGTCTGTTCCAGCCACGATGTAGCTCAAGAAAACACATGGTTTCCCAGCCATAGAAATAAAATACATGGCTTCTCAGGCATAGCAATAAAGACTATTCAGTTGCATATATTCATTCGATCAAATACATGATAAACAAAGGTTACACCTCGACATACGGGGGCTCCACCAAACTAGCATACAAATCGCGTACACTGCCACACACGTACATTTACAAGGTACAAGGTACACACCTTAACACGCCTAAACTGCAACTTCATAGTGCAGATTAAAATGTACACGAACTCCTTGAGTAACAGGAAGCCACGCCACAGAGGTAAAGTTAACATCCGGATGCCACAGTCGCACAAATGACAAAGCCACCTGGGATCCACAGATAAGCTGATGGCGCACGCACTCGCGGACATCTTCCACTCGACGAAAAACCGTCAGCAGCGCGCTCAGTCGATCTGACACAAAGCCAAATGGATACAACGTCCGATAAACTGAAGAAAAAGCTTCTCGACAAGACTCAACAAAAAAAATTGCCTGACGCACTCGATACTGTAAGCTCGCCATGACGAAGTCTCGGCTGTCGTCAGGCCAAAAATTGCACGCCTCAAGATTCGAGCTAATAGACTTGATAGCTATCCTGCTATTCACACGATGACCTTCGAATACTCCATTAGGCTCGGCAACTACACGGACAATAAAAGCGTAAATCCACAAGCAAAAAACACCGACTAGACTCGGGGGCTTGAAAGACTTGTGGAGCAAACTTTTTGCGACGTTGTCCAACTTCTCCATGACAAACTGCTCGCGCTCGGCGGCAAGCTTGTGCTTGGACTTGGCGACATCCGCCACACCATGCAAAGCGTTCAGCTTACGCTCTCCATACGCCACGTGGCCACGAAGCAAAGCAAGCATGCTCGCATCCGTCAGCAATGGCGTAGTCGAAGAAGTTGCTGCACTCGATGGCCCCCCACCAGAATCCACAACCTGAAAAGTGTACGGGACACATGATAGCTTCAGTCACAAGGCTGAATACCACTCGACGCCATACTCCGACAACATCTTCGACTACTAAGGGGCTACTCCCATCGGGAGAACACAAAGTAAGGCAAAATAACAAGTGCTGACGCTTTAAACCCTTCGCTTAGAAAACAAAGCATAGAATATTCCCCAAAGGTTCATTACATAGCCAGGCATACAAAAGAAGAAACATTATCTATCCTAAGGAGCTACAGACTTCCCAGAGGTGGCCCCGCTCGTAGTAGGTTTCGCACCACGACCGTGAGAAACTAGCTCAGAGAGCATCCTCGCTAACTTCTCAGCACGGTCGCCAAAAGGTCGGAGCGCTACCTTTTTTCCTAAGGCATATCGAGGAAGCTCCGAGTACACCTTCTCCACGTTACCCGAGACATTGTGCGCCAGGGCAAACTAAATAGTTGTCTTAGCTCCACATTCGGTCTGGGCGAGAGTGTACTCCTGAAGAGGATCGCCTTCGCCAAGGAAAACTTGCAGGAGGCCCTCAAGAGTCGATGGAACTAACACCCCCGCAAGCAATCGCTGATGCAACTGTGATAGCACTCGAGTAGCGTCACGCAGAGAGAAGCAAGCCTTCTTTCCGTGCTCCTACAGCTGAGTGCACACATCTGCAGGGCATCGACCCGGATCTCCCCAGGAAGCGCCAAATCAACATCGAGCGCATCCGCAAAAGAACGGAACAAGTTACAACAGGAAGGAGAAAGCAACAAGCTAAAAGCACGAGTAGACAGATAACGTACCAGCCAAAGCCTGAGCTTTAGGGCGGAGGACGTCGGTCAGCTCGTTGTCATGGGCCACACACGCGTCCTCCAATTTCTTCAAGGACTTGCGAAATGCGGCAAGACGATCAGCCGCATCCTTGCGAGTGGACTCTAGCTCCCTTCGGGTAGACTCCACCTCCTTCTCGAGATCTTTGATCTGAGAGTTAGGCTCGGTCTTCTCGTTGTTCCCGCGGGCAGCCTCGTCTACAACACGGAGTAAGCACATCAAAAGGTGATTGAGCCAAAAGAAACAAAGCCAAAATGGGCAGCGTATGGTGACTCACCTCTTAAAGAACGGGCGTCTTGAAGACACTGAATGCGCTCTTGGCGAAGGGAAACACACTCCGCCTTGGCCACGGCAAGAAGATGCCCGAAAGCAACTAAAGAATCAAGGATGGCATGCGAAAAGTTTGCGAGTTAGAAAGGCAAACCTTGATTCTATACGCGACTGCACGTGATGTCTACGCACACTTCTATTCTTGTAGACGGTGTTGGGCCTCTAAGTGCAGAGGTTTGTAGAACAGCAGCAAGTTTCCCTTAAGTGGATTGCCCAAGGTTTATTGAACTCAGCGAGGAAGAGGTCAAAGGTATCTCTCTCAAGCAACCCTGCAATCACGATACAAGAACTCTCTTGTGTCCCCAACAGACCTAATACAATTGTCAGTTGTATAGGTGCACTAGTCCGGCGAAGAGAGAGTAAAATACAAGTGATATGGATGATTATAAGTGATAATAACAATCTGAAATAAAAATGGCAGCAAGCAAACATGTAGCAGAACTGATTGTAAATAGTGTTTCAATGCCTAGAAACAAGGACTAGGGATCATACTTTCACTAGTGAACACTCTCAACAATGATAACATAATTGAATGCATAAATATCTCTCTTTACTATGCTACTCCAAACCACTCTCTGCTCGAATAACAAACAACAATTCATTGCGTATGGCTGTAACAGCACTCCTCAAAGTTGCATTATCATGTCTAGTTAACCCCACGCTGTCACTATGAGTGCCCTAGAAGGTACTAGACAAACACCACAATTTCATAGGGTCATCCACCACAAGATATAAATATCATGCTAATCCACACGGTGCACACACTGTCACCTTTACACCGTGATCAAAGTGTCTACGGATATCTCAATAACAAAACCACTTGAGTAGCATAACAGATGCATAATAACATTTACGGATTCAACTAGATTACAAAACTCATGATCATATATAGATCACAGCATGAGAGGTAGATGAAACACATAGCTACCGGTAGAGCCCTCCGTCCCGGAGGAGAACTACTCCCTCCTCATCATAGGAGACAGCAACGGCGATGAAGATGGCGGTGGAGTCGATGGAGATGGATCTGGGGGCACTTCCCCGTCCCGACAGGGTGCCTAAACAGAGATTTCTGTCCCCGGAAACTTGTCGGTGGCGGCGACGGAGCTACGGAACTTTTCGTGGAAAAAGGCTGGTTTTTTAGGGTTTATGCATCGGGGAGACTATATAGGCGAGAGGGCAACGTCGGTGGGTGCCCGAGGGGCCAACACCACCAGTGCGGGAGGCTAGGGGCTAGCCCGCACGGAGGCATGGTGTGGGGGCTCCAGGGCCCCCCTTCGGGTCTCCTTTGGACTTCCTTGACGGGTCGGGAATTCTAAGACTTTTGGCTTTTAATCGTCTAATTCCGAGTATATTTCCAGAACAACTTTTATGAAACTAAAAACAAGTTAGTCCCGGACACTTTTGGCTCTGTGGCATTTGTCAAGAGGTTAGTCCCAGAAAATCCATAAAAATGACTTAAAGTGTGAAGAAAACATGTATCGTATGGCATGAAAACAACATGGAACATCAGAAATTATGGATACGTTAATGGCGTATCAACATCCCCAAGCTTAGTTCCTACTCGTCCTCGAGTAGGTAAATGATAAAAACAAATAATTTCTGAGGTGACATGCTACCAACATAAACTTGATCATCATAGTAATGTAAAGCATGTAAACTAGGATCAAGTGAATAAAGGTTGTGGTTTATAGTTGATATCAAATAGAATAATGTATAAACCATTAGGAAGAACAAAGTAAAACTTTTCAATTAATCAATACTAAAAGACAATCAATCGTGTAATGGTTTATTAAAGATGATTTAAGCTTCAAGAACAACAATATAATCATCCAAGGCATCAAACTCTCACAACAACTCCTGTTAGGATCAAGTCAAGTGACAATAATATGCACGTTGGAAAACCATTAAAAAATTGTGCACTCAAAACAAGCAAACGTTTTGTATTGGTCCCTGGCACCATGATGTTATGGGTAAAAGAACATTATGGGGGTTTGGATGGTCAATCGAATAAAGTCTCACAAGAGGAAGTCTTATAATCGAAGTTATGCATGGACCAGTGATTGCCACACAAAGGAAGCACATAGAGCTATAAGTGTATGAAAGCTCTCCAATGGAACTAGTGGGGGTGCATCCAACTTGCTTGCTCACGAAGACCTAGAGCACTTTTGAGGAGGCTCATCATTGGAATATACAAGCCAAGTTCTATAATGTAAGTTCCCCACATAGTTATGCAAATCATAATATGAAAACTCTCTCCAAACTGAAATAATGATGCTAACCAAGTACAAGTGTGAAATAAATGATAGTAGTGTTGTCCCCTCTCTCTTTATTATCTCTCTTTTGCCCTTTCTTTTTTCGTTTATTTTTTTGGGTCTTTCTCCCTTTTTTAAATTATTTTTTTGATATATAACCTCACTGGTAAGGGGCAACACTCTATTTTACAATGAATCATCACACTTTTAGTACTCATAACTCAAACAAAAACAACTCTGATGTATATAAAACTAAATGCTCCTGCCAGTGTAGCGGTATGCAAAATAACAGTGAAGCATGACAAGTAACATAATGATGATGGATGTTCTATGGCAATATATCTCGGAAAGGCTATGGAAATGCCATGGTAGGTAGGTATGGTGGCTGTTTTGAGGAAGATAATTTTTGTCTTATGTGTAAAAGAAAAAAATTCTCCCACGGGGTTTGAATGCACTGGCAAAGTTTGCACAACTCTCAAATGTGAGAATGATCAATGCACATTACCTAAGAGGCTAGCAAATATGGATGGTGGAAGTGCCATAAAACCGCAATATAGAACTCAGAAGTTAAAAGATTACAACTAAAATTATGATATTACAAGGCATAATGAAAATCACTCCAAGAGGGATCTTGGCAGTGACAAGTCACTGTTAGCTACCCCGACCGTAGCGCGTAACAAAAAGCCATTACGATTTCTATCAACAAAGGAAGTCATATACCATTATCCTATCAACTTGTTATTTGAGTGTGACACTATTTCAAGATTTTAGACCAACGATTAATTGTTTTCAATTTATTAAACCAGCAAGTTTACCATTAAACATATTAATATCTCAAAACAACAACAAAAAATCAAGTGAAACAGATTAGTGATCTACAAGAATATGCAAGCTTTTTTGTTATACCATCTACCACATGTAGCATTTTCTATTTCCATCAAACACCAAACAACAAAAACTCTCCAAATAATATAGAAATGAAACAAGAGAGTACTAACATAACACTACTAGAACTAACACCTCTGAAAAAGTAATGCATGAAAACAAGGGCTAAACGCAGTACAAGCAAAAAGTGAACACTCACAGAACAATAAGAATGAAAACTAGAGTATTCTAAGCAATAAAAACAGAGCGTGTATCTCTCCAAAAAAAAGTATGATAGGATCCAACCATAAACTACAGAAAATAATACTAAACAAACTATAAAAAAACTGACGCTCCAAGTAAAATTCATATGATGTGCCGAATGAAAATATAGTTTCACTAGAAGTGACCTGATAAATTGTTGATGAAGAAGGGGTTGCCTTGGGCATCCCCAAGATTAGATGCTTGAGTCTTCTTAGAATTTTCTAAGATGAACCACGGGGCATCCCAAAGCTTTGACCTTGCACTCTTATTGATCACATTATATCACCCTCTTCTCCTGACCCTTGAAAACTTCCTTCACACCACACTCAAAGAGTAATTCACATTAGAGGGTTAGTGCAACAATAAAAAAAATCATGGGTTATGTATGGGAACACGTGCTATTGATAATTCTAAACATTAGCTATAGCCACTGATGTTTCGTGAAGCAAAGAAATCCACTTGACATCGTAAAAGAGTAAATGCAAGAAAAAATGGCAGAATCTGCCAAAACCAGAACAATCGGTAATGACGAATTTTTCGGGGCACTTAAGTAGCACAAATAAGAAAACTTAAAAAATGAAAAATTTCGGAATTAGCTGAGGAATAAGCACGAAAAGTTTCAAGTCATTTTGTTCTTTCTGTGAATCATACGATTTTTCACGGTGGACAGCAGAAATCTGTTTCCTACGCAGAAATCCAAAACCAGCTCCAACTTTCGCTAGAAACTTTACTTGGCACAACTAATACATGAAAATACATATACAAAGGATTTTCTACAGAAGTATACAACCCCTTGACTCAAATAAACATAGAAAAACAAAGCATGATAATTTGAGAAGATGCTCACATAAGAAATATGAATTGAAGAAAGCATGATAATTTGAGGATTTTCTACAGAAGTATACAACCCCTTGACTCCCAAGAAGTGCTTTTCTTTAACGCCTTTTAGCTAAGCATGATAATCTGAGAAGATGCTCACATAAGAAATATGAATTGCAGAAAAAGAGAGCATCAAAAAGAAAATGTGAAAAAAAAAACTTAAGTCTAACCAACTTCCTATGAAAAAGAATCTTGTAGAAAAACAAGTAAATAAAGCACAAAGTGGCTAGCATAGGAAGACAAAATAAGTGCAACTTCAGAAATTTCAACATAAAGAGGGGAAACTTGATATTGTTGAGATGCATAAAATTATGTTTCCCTCTCTCATAATAACTTTCAGTAGCATCATGAATAAAATTAACAATATAACTACCACAAGAAACATTCTTATCATGAGCCATATGCATAAAAGAATTAATACTCTCCACAGAAGCATAGTCATTCTTATTAATAGCAGCAGGAGCAAATTCAACAAAATAGCAATCATTATTATTCTAAATACCATAATCATCAAATATAGGTGGCATGTGGTAATCATAATTAATTTTCTCCTCAATAGTAGGTGCGCAGAAAATAACATATTCATCATTGTAATCATCATATATTGGAGGCAAACTATCATAAAAGAAACTTTCCTCCTCAAAACTTGGGGGACTAAAAATATCATATTCATCAAAACTAGCTTCCCCAAGCTTAGACATGGCATTAGCAATAATGGTGTTCAAAGAGTTCATACTAATAACATTGCTACTAGCATGCAAATGAAGTTCCATAGGTTTTTTTATTTTCTATTCAAACACATCATGTCCTAACTCAAGATAAATATTATAAAGTTCTCTCATATTTTTGTTGTTTTCCATTAATCCTAACTAGTAAAAATAAAAACAAGGAACAACTAAAAATAAGCCTAACCAGTGAAAATAAAAACAAGAAACAAAAAGATATAATTGCAGAATCTAAAGGAAATAACTTCGAGCACTCACACCTGAGGATGTGAGTACCTTTTACCTTACCTCCCCGGCAACGGCGCTAGAAATAAGCTTGATGTCTACGCACGCTTCTATTCTTGTAGATAGTGTTGGGCCTCCAAGTGCAGAGGTTTGTAGAACAGCAGCAAGTTTCCCTTAAGTGGATTACCCAAGGTTTATCGAACTCAGCGAGGAAGAGGTAAAAGGTATCCCTCTCAAGCAACCCTGGAATCATGATACAAGAAGTATCTTGTGTCCTCAACACACCTAATACAATGGCCAGCTGTATGGGTGCACTATTTCGGCGAAGAGAGAGTAAAATACAAGTGATATGGATGATTATAAGTGATAATAACAATCTGAAATAAAATTGGCAGCAAGCAAACATGTAGCAGAACTGATTGTAAATGGTGTTTCAATGCTTAGAAACAAGGCCTAGGGACCAGACTTTCACTAGTGAACACTCTCAACAATGATAACATAATTGAATGCATAAATATCTCTCTTTACTATGCTACTCCAAACCACTCTTCGGTCGAATAACAAACACCAATTCATTGCATAGAGCTGTAACAGCACTCCTCAAAGTTGCATTCCCATGTCTAGTTAACCCCACGCTATCACTATGAGTGCCCTAGAAGGTACTAGACAAACACCACAATTTCATAGGGCCATCCAACACAAGACATAAATATCATGCTAAACCACACGATGCAGACACTGTCACCTTTACACCATGATCAAAGTGTCTACGGAGATCTCAATGACAAAACCATTTGAGTAGCATAACAGATGAAGAATAACATTTACTGATTCAACTAGATTACAAAGCTCATGATCACACCATGGGAGAGAGAGATGAAACACATAGCTACAGGTAGAGCCCTCGGCCCCGGAGGAGAACTACTCCCTTCTCATCATAGGAGACAGCAACGGCAATTAAGATGGTTGTGGAGTCGATGGAGATGGCTCCGGGGGCACTTCCTCGTCCCGGTAGGGTGCCGGAACAGAGATTTCTGTCCTCAGAAACTTGTCGGTGGCTACGGTGGAGCTACGGAACTTCTCGTGGAAAAAGGCTTGGTTTTAGAGGGTGTATGCACCAGGGAGACTATATAGGCGAGAGGGCAACATCGGTGGGCGCCCGAGGGCCCACACCACCAGTGGGGGAGGTCAGGGGCTAGCCCGCGCGGAGGCATGGTGTGGGGGCTCCAAGTCCCCCCTCCGGGTCTCCTTTGGACTTCCTTGACGTGTCGGGAATTCTAAGACTTTTGGGTTTTGAATCGTCCAATTCTGAGTATATTTCCAGAACAACTTTTCTGAAACTAAATACAGCAGAAAATAGTCCTAGAAAATCCATAAAAATGACATAAAGTGTAAAGAAAAAATGTAGCATATGGCATGAAAACAACATGGAACATCAGAAATTATGGATATATTTATGACGTATCAGCACATGGTCAAGCATAGATTCGGGAGCACTGTCGTGCACCCGATAGAATCAAGACGAAAGAAAAATGCAAGAACTCAACTTGAGTCTATGATCGATTGTAAACATTCCAACACAGACTCGGGGGCTACTCCCATCTGGAGCACCATCGTGCGCCCAATAAAAAAGAAGAACAAGTACACGTAGACAAGAAAGCCTCATCTTTCCATTCGGGGTTGACAAAGGGTCAGACGAACTAGCCGAAACCTCTTTGCTCGCTGATGCCCCGATATCCCCAGACTGCTTTTCCGCCAAGCTAGGAATCCCGTACTCGGAAGTATCGACCTCCTTCGCAGGGCTCGGAGGTCGTCGAGCAGGGCTTGGATCTTGAGCAGGGCCCGTAACGACTCCCTTCTGCTTCACGGACTAAGAAAAGACGCGAACTGATCCTTTCCAATGACCACAAGACTAAGCGAAAGTTACAAGCATAAGACAAAGAAGCAACTTCATCTCAAAAAAAGTACAAAACTTACTCATCCTCATTATCTTCGTCGAGGTTATCCAAATCCCAAGCAGTGAGAATCCTCGACTGTTGGATTGCGAGTGGAAGCACATTGAGGGGAGTAGCCCGAATAGGCTCAGTCTCCTCGACAACGTCCTCTCTCAAGGAATTTTCTTTAGAGGTCACCTCATCATCCTCCACCTTGCGGCGCTTGCGGTTATGAAGTTGATTATCCTCCTCTTCTTCCACCTCCTCCACGTCCCCTTGCTCTTCATCGACTCCGTGTTCGCGACACTAGTGTCGCCGGGAGCTTCAAAGTTACTCGCAAAAAGGTTTGATCCCCAGTCGTCCGCGAAAAGGGGCGGGTAGCACTTTACCACATATTGGTTCTACAAGGATAAGACAGAAAGGAAGAAATGAACTCAGTCGACAGAAACTCGAAAGAATAAAATACAAGGCAACAAAAAAGAAAAACTTACATCACTCGGAGGATGCTCGGCGTCGAAGGGGGTAATAGGACATGGCGAGTAGACCTCTCCCTTCTTCAAGATGGTGATCGAGGTGATCTTTGCCTCGAACTCGATGTTCAAGAGGATTTCGTCGCACGTCCGATTCGGATCATTGACGCCCGAGAACTCCCATAGAGTGGAAGGCCTATCTTGCAGCGGCTGAACTCTCTGGCGCAAGAGACACTCGCCAAGTGCATCCCGTTCAGCAGGGGGGCATGGTCCTTCCGTCGGAGCCGAGCAACTTTCCCGAGTAAAGGCAACACCACTTTGGATTCTTCGGGTGACAGCTTGTGCACCCAAGATTTTCTCCGCTTCAAGATTGCGAAAGTCTTGAACTCAGGAACGTCGCCCGTGTCATTATCTTGGACGTAGAACCACTTCCGGTGCCACCCTTGAGCTGACTTGACAAAATTCATTTCCAGATAAGGGAACTCATGGGTCACCTGAATTCCGAAGCTCCCAGTCGCCAATGGCTCCCCAACCTTCGAACCAGCAAGAGCCTTCTCGTGGTGAATCTACACCTGGAAGATAGCCTTCCACAGACCCAAATATGGGCGAATACCAAGGAAGCCTTCACACAACACGATGAAGCACAAAATATGATGCACCGTGTTGGGGGAGATTGTGCAACTGTATGCCATAGACATACAACAGCCCGAGAAGAAACGGATGGAGGGGGACGACAAACCTCGGATGACGTGCTCTGAGAAGGCAACACGCTCGTTGGCGCGTGGGCTAGGAACCTCCTCTCCCTTCGCCGGCACGGGAACGCGCCCGGAGTCCTCCGGAGGAAGCTGTCCCTCCCTCATCATCACAGAGATGCTTTCCTTGTCACATTTGACAGGTACCACTCGCCCGTCCTCTTCACCGGAGCGGTCGTGGAAGCGCTGGCCACTTTTTTGCCAGAGGTCGCGGCGCGTTTTCTCTTTCCTGGCGCCATTGGAGCTCGTTCTCTCGCAGAGCAAGGTGGGCGCGCTGGAGGAAGAAGAAGATGAATAGGAGCCGGGGAAAGTAACTTTTCCCCTAAGGCCCACTATTTATGCTGCCACCACATCACTGTGAGCCGTTGATCTAAATACATGGCGCGCATCCCGGCCACCAGGCACAACACTGAAACGCAGAGTCGGGGGCAATTACTCCACACGATCTTTAACGCAAGATCGTGCATAATTACTGACACCTTGCTAAAAAACCGGCGCACGACGACACGTCTCTAGTCAAAAGCTGACAGATGGGCCCTACACACCATGCCCACTGGGTCATGTCCCATCGGGAGCAGGCGAGTGCGCGGTGACATCTTTGCACACCTCATAAACACGAAATTTTCTTTCGTAGAAACCCTGAAGAAAAGCTCGCCTCACTCAAGGATTGTAAAATGGAAACATTGGCACTCGCCATTATCAATGACAAAAGGCGGTGCTCGCCACGCAGCTAGGAGAAAATCGCGAGTACGCAGCTCACGCGGCATATTAGGATGTATGAACACATCACCCAACAAATCCTGGGTTGTTCGGACGTCTAGGAACATTCGGATGTCGTATTTTTTGAATATGAAGGTAAGACCCAAGGATCTATCATGTGGGCCTGGAATCGCACTCACCCTGCGTCCTCTAGTAAACTTTTCATGTCAGCAACACGAAGAAAAATCGGAGCGGACACGCCGGGTGCCCCTATAAGGTTAAACTCGACTCGATAAGTCCTCCACGGTCCAGTCGCAATGATAACCTCGCCGAATTCGAGTCGGAGGTCTCGAGTTTTTGTAGGCCAGAACTGTTTTTGCGCGAGAAGCAATTAATTGGCCCAGATCTCTCGGGAGAGCCAAGCGACTGAGCCATACCCTTATGTGAAAAAATCCGACACGGGACACATTTACTGCTTGATACTCGAGTACATTCCCTACAGGGTATACACCCTTTAAATCAAACGCTTGACCACTCAGTCGCAAGTTCCCGCAATAAACTTTTGAGTGCTTACTCGACTACTCTCGGTCGAACAAACACTCGGGGGCTACCTACGTGAGGATGATTTACGGGCCTGTCGGATGAGTCTACCCGGTCTAAGGCCCAGCACTGAAGCCCAGTATAAAGAGCTACCCCGTGGTTCTAGAAGGCCCAGCAGCGGTCCACCTGCAAAACTTGCGAGTCAAGATGAAAAGACTCCACCGGCTAGAACTAGGGTTTGTAGCCTCCCACCCCGGGTATGACTCGAGACCCAGCCATCTATTTAAGGCCTGGGAGAGCCACTCGAGGGGGTACATACAATCTAGACTCTCACCACCATAGCTGCAACTCGAGATCCAATCTCTCGATTCGCACACCACCATTGTAAGCAATTTCCTCATACTAAAGACCAGCCAAGCAGGAGTAAGGGTATTACCTCTACGAGGGCCCCGAACCTGGATAAATTGTGCCCCTGTTAGACGTCAAGATTACCGACGCCTACTTTGTTCCTCTACTCGAAACCCTACCGGTTCATCCGAGGGATTTGTTGATATGAGTCATCGACACTGTAGGATGCCTCAAAAGCTGACTCCTAAGGAAAGGGCTTCTCTTGAGTGAATATGACAGTTGGCACCTGAATTGAAATATGTTCACCTGTGAATATTTTCCTTTAGTGAAATAAACAGTGGACACCTTCAACATGATAGTACCTCAAAGTTTAGTGTTGTAACCATGGAATCTTGTAATTATGATGGGTCAAGTTGTGGATCCAGCTGGACATGATCAATAAGCTACAAAACAAAACAACCAGGGTAGGAACTAAACAAAATGAGATAATAGGAGAACTAATTTACTACTTGCAGCATCTCAGGTATATCTGCATCACCAAACTCATCCATATGTTTTGGCCCTCTACTACCACTAGGAAAGCTAATTTGCTCTTGCATTATCCTTCTTCTCTTCCTTATAGGTCTAGGAGCATGACATTTTCATCTACAGCTTGTGCCTCTGCTTTCACTTGTGCATCAGCTTCTACGTGTGCATGTGCTGCAGCTTGTGCTTGTGCTTCTGCTATTGCCTTCAATCTAGGACACCCAGTCCTATTGTGGCCAGCAGCACTACAATATCCACAGTGAATTTGACCATCATACCTACTCGGTCTTGTGCCTCCTTCTTTTTCTTTAGGATTCTTTCTTGTGCTTTTCTTTGGTCTCCCAAATTTACTCTCATAAAGCGATGGTTGTACTGTTGGTCTATTAGTCTTTGTCCACTCTGTTATGTCCTTCAATGGCCTAATTGTAGTGCCATATGCTTGCATATATGTGAAAATAGAATAGCACTTGCTCACTGCTCAGGCTGCACTCTTTCATGTCTAAGGCAAGCACAAGCATGGGTACATGGTATTCCTGTTAACTTCCATGTTCTACAAGAGCAAGCCCTCACGTTAAGCTCAACAATGTAGGTGGTGTCATCTCCAGTGACAGAAAAAAACCCTTTCCCACTAGGTTGTGGCATATATTAAGCTGGCCGGTCTAGAATTTTGTTGAGTTTATCCTTTATTTTGGGACACAGTTGGCTAGACCAATCTCGCAATTCCTCTTTACCTTTATTGTAAAACCTAGTCATTAATTTCCCAGACACATATTCTAGCATAGACAACACTTGAAATTCCCTAGCAGACAATATCATCCTACATAATTCACAAAATGGATGTGATTATCAAGTTTATGTGGCAACACTTCTCCTACCATGGAAAACAATGGCACATAATACTAAGCTTACAGAAACTCTAGCAGAGCCCCTATCCCGCAGAACTGTAAACAAGGGATAGGGGTCGCGGAATGCCTGGTTTGGGGGTCAAAAACGGCCGCATCGTAGCAGTCCCTGTAACCCTGACCGATAAAACAGAATATTCTATTTTACCTGTCGGGGTTACGGGGACTTGCTGTAACATCCCAAGTATGAAAACAACCCTAGAATGTTTGTTTCTTGTTATTTTATGTTTTGCATCATGGCATCTTAATCATTGCAATTGTTTTTCATTTGTTTGCATTTATTTTCCTTTGTTTTCTATTTGAATTTTCAAACAATATTCAAATGTTTTGTTTCATACTTGTGCTATGACAATTTTCCAAATAAAAAGTTCAAGTCAAAACATCAATTGTTTTAAATAAGATTGAAATTAAAAACTTTAAAGTGCTTAAGTTTCAATTATTCAATTAATATTAAATTCAATCAAATTCAAACAAATTTGCAAACAGCAACATAGTTTCAAATTTTTGGAAACCAAAATTTTGTATTATGGTGTTGTTACAAAACTAACCTATAACAATTTTTCCTAAATTTTTCTAACCCCAAAAGCTATCTCTTTTTCCCTTTTTCCTTTTCAGCAAAAAAAAACAAACAGAAGAAAAAACTAAAAAAGAAAACGTTTCAGAGGGAGAGGCAGGCAGTAGGCTGAGCCCAGCCCACCAAACCTCTCCCCCTCGGCCTTGTTACCCCCTCCCTCCTTCTCCTACCTGTACGGCAGCATCTGCCGCTGTCCACGTCGAGCTTCAGAGGGAGGCAACGGCCACGGCGCCTCCCCCTCCCGCTTAAAACCCTACCCTCGAGCACCACCCTAACCCTTCTTCCTCCACCTTACTCCCTCTCCGCCGCCGCTCTCTTCCTCTCCCTCTGCCCTGCATCTGCTCCACCTCCCTGTAACTGAACTGAACCCCACCGAACCACCACCTCTGTTTTTCCGGTGATCGCCGCCGGGATGCCCTTCCTCCGCTCAGGTTAGGGCCGGGAATCGGCACCCCTCGCCAACCTCTTCCTCCTCGACATCTCAACAGGGGCTGGGAGCCCCTGTAGCGCCGCCGCCGTCCTCATCTCGCCGCCGGCCAACCCCACCTCGCCGAGCTCGAGCACTGTCACCTCTTCCCCTCGGTGAGCTCCCTCTCCTCCCTTTTCCCTCTCTCTACATCCGCGTTGCACGCACCAGTCACACGCCTCCCTAGCCCGCACGCACACGAGCAGCAACCGCGCGCAGCTAGAAGTCGCTGTCGGCGATCAACGGTGCCTCGATGCGATTCAGTTAGCTGAATTCGTTTTCAGTTACAGTTAAACGCGCGGATCTGAAGTTATACCCCCCACGACCCCCTTACTGTCACCATCCGATGCAGCACCACAGTGGCAACAGCTCGCTGCGCGCGCCCACGAGGGCGTGGGATCGAATCCCACCCCCGCGGGATTAACCCCTCTTTTCCATTTTATTTTTCAGAACCAGAAACAATTCTCTATTCGCACACAAGTCCTTACTAGTTTCTTCTTAGTCCCTGTAAATACTTTCTAAGTCCCTGGATGTTATTTAAAATGGCTGATTAATACCTAAACTCTAAAAATGCATAAATAATTCATTTCAACTCCAAATTCAACATTTTAAATATGTTTTCGATACCAAATTAAATTCTCTACCCAAATATAAATTTTGTTTACTGTTTTGAATATTTTAAATTGGTTAAATATTTGAATCCTTGTTTAATTCACTTAATTTTGCAAAATTCATAACTTGGGCATAAAAATTCCAAATTCAACAAACTAAATGTGTTTTCCATTCCATTTTTCATGAACTTTGCAAATATAAACTTTGTGTGCTGTTTTAAATAAATTAAATTGCTGAAAACAACTGTTTCTTAATTAATGCATTTAAAATTGTCGAATTAATAACTTGCTCATTTTAAATCCATTTTCAACAAATGAAGTATGATTTCCATGCTAAATTAAACCACCTTTTCAAATATAAACTTTGTTTCATGTTTTGAATAATTAAAATTGGTTAAATAATTTAAACCTTGTTTAAATCATTTTAAATTGCTAAATTCATAACTTGATCAAATTAAATTCGTTTGGGACATATAAAATATGTTTTCAAACCAGAAAAGTATAAACTTCTCAAATCTGAATTTGGTTTAATGTTTTGAACAAATAAAATTCAAATAAATTCATACTTGAATTAAACTCATTTAAATTTTGTTTAAACTTGTTTAATTCATAAGTAATTCATCTTAATTCCTTTTTCAATAATTGAAACATGTTTTCCACCTAAAATTTTGTGTTCTATTCAAATATGAACTTTGTTATCTATTTTGAACAAATAAAATTAATGAAAACAACAAATGCTTGTGTAACTTCTTTAAGAAGCAATTTTTCTTAACTTAATAAATAAAACTCCAAACTTGGTAAACTTCATATCAAATTGAATCCCTTGTTGTTTCCTTCTTGTTTTCTTCATCCATGCATCATGCTAATCCACTTTCCATATGCAATCCAAATTGCATATGGGTCCATTTAAACATGTTATCTTGTCAACTAGTTTATTTTGATGCATCCATTAAATTGCCATGCATCATCCCATGATTGTGCATTATGCCCTGTTATTGATTGTTTGTCTCTCTGCGTTGTGTGTTTGTTTCTTCTCGACTAGACGACGACGTTGAGACAGACGAGGTTTACGACACTACTTCTGAGGAGTTAGCTCAGTACCAGGCTACTGAGTTTGTAGGCAAGTATTCACTCACATGAACCATTGCGTTCCTTTCCACACTAGATACCGATACTTTCCATTATCTATTTCTGCTAGCCTTATGACTCGTTGCTTGTGTTCCGAACCTATTCCCTGTTATCCTGTAACCCTGATATGGCCTCACCTCCACAACTATAACCCCGTTGCTTGTTGCCCGTGTCCTACTAGCATGCTTAGGGTTGTTTTTGCTCGAGTCTGTTGTCCGTTACTTTCTGTTACCTTATTTATTTATGTTATGGGGCTCGATGTCAAACAATCAACCTGTTAATGTTTGGGTAATAATAATTTGATGATAAGGCACCGGCAGGAGGCCCGGCGTGGTTTTGAGGCCTGCTAGTGTTGACCCTAATTAGGAAAAGGGTCTTGTCTACTGATCCATGATGAGCGCACTAACCGCATGTGGGAAGCGTGTATGGGCGCCCCCCTCAATTTGACTCGATTCGCATCTCGTCCAAATCGCCGCACTTAGTTCGGGCTTTCCATTTGATGCATGCATATGCAGGTGCGAACCCTTGGCGCCAGGGTGGAACTTTGGTAGTCGGCATTTAGGGCGGCGTGGTCTTCAAGTGCTATGAGGGTCCCCTTTTCTTCGTGGGGCTCGATTAGCCGCGCACGCACATCACGTGGTGCTTTGGGCTTGATGCGAAGAAGAGTTGAGTTGTGTTGAGTGCCCCGCTTGGTGGAAGGGCCATTCCATCTGGCGGGTTATTCTTACGTGTACGGCCAAATTGGTGCATCCCTGTAGGGTTAAATCTTCTCGAGAAGCCATGTTTTCCGTGGTTATGGTTGACTTGGTGAAAGTACTGGCTAACAAGTACTCAGAACAACTTACACCTAACTAATGCTAATTTGACTAGTAATACGATTATTGACACAACAATTTGAACATCATTAATCCAACTGTGTGAGTTATCCTTGGGTTGCTTCCTTAGTAGGGGGTAACATTGGATGGGTTTGTTTGGTGGTTAACAATAGTTGGTTACGATACGCTATATTATCTTCTTTTTGTTAGCCGAAAGTTGTAGCGTGTCTCTGTAGTTGGTTACTGCAGCCCGCTACCTTACTTTTTTATCACCTATTCTTCCGTTGAACCCAGAGCATTTGTACCTGGTGTTGCCGGGTACACTTTGGTGAAGTGTGAGTCTTGCTTGCCAGTACTTGTATGTACTGACCCCTTTGGGACTGTGGTTTCCGCAGACTACGATTCCGAGGATCCCCATGGTGGCTACTACGTGGAGTATGACGAGACTGTTGACGAGTAGATAGCGGACCCGGGCAGGATCCGAGACTTCGTGGATGGGCTCCGTTTTCCTTTCATTCCCGGCCTCTTAGGCCTATTTGGATTTGTCTGTACTCAGACCTTTTGAATGCTTCCGCTGTGATGTAATGATGATATGTTGGGACATGTGTCCTCCGGATGATTGTATTTGCTATCTCTGCTCTAGTGAGAGCCATTTGCAACTTATTTCCATCTTTTGTGTCTTAGAGATCTGTTGTGTTATCATTTTGTTTAACGCCGTTGACGTCCCATGTGTGTTTGGTATGAAGTACGTCAATGGTAGTATCCTGATATTTATGGGATGGTTTACATCGACGGTGGATAGTAGAGTTTGGTTGTCACACTATATGTGTTGGCCTACTCGTAAGAGGATGCGGGTGCAGGTGGCCCCGTAATCCAATCATCTACTATTCAACGGCCCGATGAGTATCCTATAGAAGTCCGGGTGCGACAAATGGTATCAGAGCCTGTCTGCCTGTAGGATCCCTTTTACTGGTCGCAGTTGAGTCTAGAAATTATTTTGTAGCTATATAGGAAAAATGAAACGTGAGAGTAGGAATTCTGTTCTTTTATTTCTTTCCCCACCCACCCTCCCTTTTCTGGTAAGGAAGTGCAACGTTGTTTTCTCTTCTCATCTAAACTTTCAAGTTAGGATTTCACGTATCCTGGTTTCTCTAGGATGGTTATATCTACTAGACCATAGGAATGGAGGTGGTTGTGACATGATTTATCATGTTGCCTACTCACGATTGAGAACGGAGGCGTGTAAGCCCCGGAAGCAGATCCTCTATTCCTTAAGCAGTAGATATTGATCCTTTAGAAGCCCGGATGGGTTTTCCGTAGTACCTCAGGAGTTTTGGTCTCGTGTTTCCCGATGTTGCTTCGATATCCTGTTCTTCTCAACATCCTTTTCGTCCGTTGAAACCTTGTTGTTGCTTTCCACTTCAGTTCTTCTACCGGCGTCTAATCAATAACTCTGTTCCACCCTTCTGGCCAGATAGTCTATTCTCCAAATGAATCAAGTTCTATTCAGCTATACACCATCGATGCAAAACCTCTACCGCTACTCAAAAATGTTCCGGTGGTTTGTGAATTCCCTGAAGTTTTTCCAGAGGAGTTGCCAGGAATGCCTATCGTCTTGAACTTCCAGAAAAACTATCCAAGGTGCACGATGTATTTCACGTGTCACGGCTCAAGAGGATCTTCGCAAGAAGTATCCGGACCTTTTCTCTTCTCAGTAGGAATCTCGGGGCGCGATTCCTTCAAGGGGGGCGTTTTGTAACATCCCAAGTATGAAAACAACCCTAGAATGTTGGTTTCTTGTTATTTTATGTTTTGCATCATAGCATCTTAATCATTGCAATTGTTTTCCATTTGTTTGCATTTGTTTTCCTTTGTTTTCTATTTGAATTTTCAAACAATATTCAAATGTTTTGTTTCATACTTGTGCTGTCACAATTTTCCAAATAAAAAGTTCAAGTCAAAACATCAATTGTTTCCAATAAGATTGAAATTAAAAACTTTAAAGTGCTTAAGTTTCAATTATTCAATTAATATTAAATTCAATCAAATTCAAAGAAATTTGCAAACATCAACATAGATTCAAATTTTTGGAAACCAAAAGTTTGTATTATGGTGCTGTTACAAAACTAACCTATAAAAATTTTTCCTAAATTTTTCTAACCCCAAAAGCTATCTCTTTTTCCCTTTTTCCTTTTCAGCAAAAAAAAAACAAACAGAAGAAAAAATTAAAAAAGAAAACGTTTCAGAGGGGGAGGCAGGCAGTGGGCTGAGCCCAGCCCACCAAACCTCTCCCCCTCGGCCTGCTTACCCCCTCCCTCCTTCTCCTACCTGTACGGTAGCATCTGCCGCTGTCCACGTCGAGCTTCAGAGGGAGGCAACGGCCACGGCGCCTCCCCCTCCCCCTTAAAACCCTACCCTCGAGCACCACCCCTAACCCTTCTTCCTCCACCTTACTCCCTCTCCGCCGCCGCTCTCTTCCTCTCCCTCTGCCCTGCATCTGCTCCACCTCCCTGTAACTGAACTGAACCCCACCGAACCACCACCCTGTTTTTCCGGTGATCGCCGCCGGGATGCCCTTCCTCCGCTCAGGTTAGGGCCGGGAATCGGCACCCCTCGCCAACCTCTTCCTCCTCGACATCTCAACAGGGGCTGGGAGCCCCTGTAGCGCCGCCGCCGTCCTTATCTCGCCGCCGGCCAACCCCACCTCGCCGAGCTCGAGCACTGCCACCTCTTCCCCTCGGTGAGCTCCCTCTCCTACCTTTTCCCTCTCTCTGCATCCGCGTTGCACGCACCAGTCACACGCCTCCCTAGCCCGCACGCACACGAGCAGCAACCGCGCGCAGCTAGCAGTCGCTGCCGGCGATCAATGATGCCTCGATGCGATTCAGTTAGCTGAATTCGTTTTCAGTTACAGTTAAACGCGCGGATCTTAAGTTATACCCCCCACGACCCCCTTACTGTCACCATCCGATGCAGCACCGCAGTGGCAACAGCTCGCTGCGCGCGCCCACGAGGGCGTGGGATCGAATCCCACCCCCGCGGGATTAACCCCTCTTTTCCATTTTATTTTTCAGAACCAGAAACAATTCTCTATTCGCACACAAGTCCTTGCTAGTTTCTTCTTAGTCCCTGTAAATACTTTCTAAGTCCCTGGATGTTATTTAAAATGGCAGATTAATATCTAAACTCTAAAAATGCATAAATAATTCATTTCAACTCCAAATTCAACATTTTAAATATGTTTCCAATACCTAATTAAATTCTCTACCCAAATATAAATTTTGTTTACTGTTTTGAATATTTTAAATTGGTGAAATATTTGAATCCTTGTTTAATTCACTTAATTTTGCAAAATTCATAACTTGGGCATAAAAATTCCAAATTCAACAAACTAAATATGTTTTCCATTCCATTTTTCATAAACTTTGCAAATATCAACTTTGTGTTCTGTTTTAAATAAATTAAATTGCTGAAAACAACTGTTTCTTAACTAATGCATTTAAAATTGTCAAATTAATAACTTGCTCATTTTAAATCCATTTTCAACAAATGAAGTATGTTTTCCATGCTAAATTAAACCACCTTTTCAAATATAAACTTTGTTTCATGTTTTGAATAATTAAAATTGGTTAAATAATTTAAACCTTGTTTAAATCATTTTAAATTGCTAAATTCATAACTTGGTCAAATTAAATTCCTTTGGGACATATAAAATTTGTTTTCAAACCAGAAAAGTATAAAATTCTCAAATCTGAATTTGGTTTAATGTTTTGAAAAAATAAAATTCAAATAAATTCATACTTGAATTAAACTCATTTAAATTTTGTTTAAACTTGTTTAATTCATAAGTAATTCATCTTAATTCCTTTTTCAATAATTGAAACATGTTTTCCACCTAAAATTTTGTGTTCTATTCAAATATGAACTTTGTTATCTATTTTGAACAAATAAAATTAATGAAAACAACAAATGCTTGTCTAACTTCTTTAAGAAGCAAATTTTCTTAACTTAATAAATAAAACTCCAAACTTGGTAAACTTCATATCAAATTGAATCCCTTGTTGTTTCCTTCTTGTTTTCTTCATCCATGCATCATGCTAATCCACTTTCACCTGTTGGTTAGTTGTAGATCAATTAACCCAACCTTAACTCATGGGCTTTCCATATGCAATCCAAATTGCATATAGGTCCATTTAAACATGTTATCTTGTCAACTAGTTTATTTTGATGCATCCATTAAATTGCCATGCATCATCCCATGATTGTGCATTATGCCCTGTTATTGATTGTTTGTCTCTCTGCGTTGTGTGTTTGTTTCTTCTCGACTAGACGACGATGTTGAGACAGACGAGGTTTACGACACTACTTCTGAGGAGTTAGCTAAGTACCAGGCTACTGAGTTTGCAGGCAAGTATTCACTCACATGAACCATTGTGTTCCTTTCCACACTGGATACCGATACTTTCCATTGTCTATTTATGCTAGCCTTATGACTCGTTGCTTGTGTTCTGAACCTATTCACTGTTATCCTGTAACCCTGATATGGCCTCACCTCCACACCTATAACCTCGTTGCTTGTTGCCCGTGTCCTACTAGCATGCTTAGGGTTGTTTTTGCTCGAGTCTGTTGTCTGTTACTTTCTGTTACCTTATTTATTTATGTTCTGGGGCTCGATGTCAAACAATCAACCTGTTAATGTTTGGGTAATAATAATTTGATGATAAGGCACCGGCAGGAGGCCCGGCGTGGTTTTGAGGCCTGCTAGTGTCGACCCTAATTAGGAAAAGGGTCTTGTCTACTGATCCATGATGAGCGCACTAACCGCATGTGGGAAGCGTGTATGGGCGCCCCCCCTAAATTTGACTCGATTTGCATCTCGTCCAAATCGCCGCACTTAGTTCGGGCTTTCCATTTGATGCATGCATATGCAGGTGCGAACCCTTGGCGCCAGGGTGGAACTTTGGTAGTCGGCATTTAGGGCGGCGTGGTCTTCCAGTGCTATGAGGGTCCCCTTTTCTTCGTGGGGCTCGATTAGCCGTGCACGCACAGCACGTGGTGCTTTGGGCTTGATGCGAAGAAGAGTTGAGTTGTGTTGAGTGCCCCGCTTGGTGGAAGGGACATTCCATCTGGCGGGTTATTCTTACGTGTACGGCCAAATTGGTGCATCCCTGCAGGGTTAAATCTTCTCGAGAAGCCGTGTTTTCCGCGGTTATGGTTGACTTGGTGAAAGTACTGGCTAACAAGTACTCAGAACAACTTACACCTAACTAATGCTAATTTGACTAGTAATACGATTATTGACACAACAATTTGAACATCATTAATCCAACTGTGTGAGTTATCCTTGGGTTGCTTCCTTAGTAGGTGGTAACATTGGATGGGTTTGTTTGGTGGTTAACAATAGTTGGTTACGATACGCTATCTTATCTTCTTTCTGTTAGCTGGAAGTTGTAGCGTGTCTCTGTAGTTGGTTACTGCAGCCCGCTGCCTTACTTTTTTATCACCTATTCTTCCGTTGAACCCAAAGCATTTGTACCTGGTGTTGCCGGGTACACTTTGGTGAAGTGTGAGTCTTGCTTGCCAGTACTTGTATGTACTGACCCCTTTGGGGCTGTGGTTTCCGCAGACTACGATTCCGAGGATCCCCATGGTGGCTACTACGTGGAGTATGACGAGACTGTTGACGAGTAGATAGCGGACCCGGGCAGGATCCGAGACTTCGTGGATGGGCTCCGTTTTCCTTTCATTCCCGGCCTCTTAGGCCTATTTGGATTTTTCTATACTCAGACCTTTTGAATGCTTCCGCTGTGATGTAATGATGATATGTTGGGACATGTGTCCTCTGGATGATTGTATTTGCTATCTCTGCTCTAGTGAGAGCCATTTGCAACTTATTTCCATCTTTTGTGTCTTAGAGATCTGTTGTGTTATCATTTTGTTTAACGCCGTTGACGTCCCATGTGTGTTTGGTATGAAGTACGTCAATGGTAGTATCCTGATCTTTATGGGATGGTTTACATCGACGGTGGATAGTAGAGTTTGGTTGTCACACTATGTGTTGGCCTACTCGTAAGAGGATGCGGGTGCAGGTAGGCCCCGTAATCCAATCATCTACTATTCAACGGCCCGATGAGTATCCTATAGAAGTCCGGGTGCGACACTTGCTACGTCGTGGACGTTTTTTTTATCGGTCGGGTTTACGGGGACTGCTACGACGTGGCAGTTTTCGACTCCTAAATCGAAAAAGTGATCATACGAGATTTAAGCATAGTCCATCAAAATTTCGCCAAATATTCGACAATTAAAAGAGTCCGAATGATCAAATAAAACAAATGGGATGTTCATGACGAGCGGGGAGAATAATCGCAAACAAAAGTGCCTCGGATCACGAAATCAAGCCATGCCATGACCGGCACCACCAGCGGCACCACCATCACCATCAACAACACCACCACCAGCAGCAGCAATCATAGCTTGCTTTCTTCTCAAGAGGATTTGTTTTCTTAACAGGTTGTGCTACTCGAGAGTTACTTCATCCATTTCGTCGTGGTTCATCATCATGATCTTGTTCTCATCGGCATTGGACCTGGCCTATTCGATGGCAGCTCTGCACTTATTCTCCTCCATGGTAGCTTTGTGCAGATCCTCCTCGACGTCGACTTTGCGCAGTCCCTCTTGCCGTAGCATTTCCCATTTTTCTCTATTCTATTGGGCCCTTTTATCCGACAATTCCTTCTTTGCTTCTATCTGCTTCGCCATCAACAACTCATTGGATATCACCATGTTGTCTATCTGCTCCTTCAAGCTTGTAGCCTCGGCTTGTGATGTCTACGCACACTTCTATTCTTGTAGACAGTGTTGGCCTCCAAGTGCAGAGGTTTGTAGAACAGCAGCAAGTTCCCTTAAGTGGGTCACCCAAGGTTTATCGAACTCGGGGAGGTAGAGGTCAAAGATATCCCTCTCAAGCAACCCTGCAATCAAGATACAATAAGTCTCTTGTGTCCCCAACACACTCAATATACTTGTCAGGTATATAGGTGCACTAGTTCGGCGAAGAGATAGTAAAATGCAAGTAATATGGATGATAATAAGTGATAATAGCAATCGGAAATAAATATGGCAACGAGCAAACATCTAGCAGAATAGGCAGAAAACGGTGTTTCAATGCTTGGAAATAAGGCATAGGGCTCCTACTTTCACTAGAGGACACTCTCAACAATGATCACATAAATGAATAACTAGATAACTTCTCTCACTATGCTACTCTTAACCCTCTCCGGTTGGATAACGAATACTAATCATTGTGTAGGGCTGCAAAAAGCATTCCTTAAAGTAAGAATTCACATGTCAAGTTAACCCCACGCTGTCACTATGGGCGCCCAGAAGGTACTAGACAAACACCACAATTCATAGAGGAGACAAACACGATGTGCACACTGTCACCTTCACACCGCGATACAAGGTGACTCCAAAGTTCATATTAATAAAGCACTTGAGTAGCAAAAGATGAAGAGTAACATATACGAATTAAAATAGATTACAAAGCTCATGATCACATATAGATCACACCATGGGAGAGAGAGAGATGAACCACATAGCTACCGGTAGAGCCCTCAGCCCCGGGGGAGAAATACTCCCTCCTCATCATAGGAGACAGCAACGAAGATGGAGATAGCGGTGGAGTCGATGGAGATGGCTTCCAGGGGTACTTCCCCATCCCGGCAGGGTGCCAGAATAGAGATATGTCCCTAGAAACTTGTCGGTGGCGGTGGAGGAGGCGGAGCTACGGATGTATTTTGCGGAAAAGGTCGATTATTTTAGGGTTTATGCATTGGGGAGTATATATGAGCGAAACGGATGTCAGGAGGTGGCCAGGGGGCCCACACCCCTAGGTGGCGCGACCAGGGGACCCTGCGCCACCCCATGGTGTGGCCACCCTATGGCCCCCCTCCGGGGCTCTTCGGGAGTTCTGGAAGCTTCCGGGACTTCTAAGACTTCTGGCTTTCAAATTTTCCAATACCGAGAATATTTCCAGAACAACTTTTTGGAAACTAAAAACAGAAGAAAACATGGAACTGGCTCTGTGGCATCTTGTCAATAGGTTAGTCCGGAAAATCGATAAAAATGACATAAAGTGTAAGGAAGGCATGTGGTAAACAACATGGAACATCAGAAATTAGGGATACGTTTATGACATATCAAACATCCCCAAGCTTAAACGATAAAACAAAATAATTTCTGTGGTGACATGCTACTATCATAAGCTTGATCATTATAATGTAAAAGCATATGTACGCTGAGATCATAGAACTTCAAACACAAACATGATAATAGAACTTAAATAATAAAGCATAGCAATTACTTTGCATCATGGAGAGTATCTTAAATAAAAGATCATGAATAATAATGCAAAGAAAGATAAACATTTGTTTCAGGTATAGAGAAAGCATGGCAAAGTGGTATTTCGCTAGTCCTTAAGAGTGGGACAAAACATAAATGCCAGGACACTTTAAAGTTCAAGGGGAAGACTAGAACAAATAATTTAAGAACAAATAATATCACATCATGAAGTAATTATTGATGTTTATGGGACAAATGCACATAGAACTCAGAATGGCAAACATGCTCTCTAAACTGTGCATAAAGTTAGAAGATGGAGACCAACATAAAAGTAAAAGAAAGTCCCTTCGCGGAGGCAAGTAGGGATCACTCATGTGCTAGAGCTTTTTATTTTATTAAACAGAGGTATTGAAAACATTTTTAAGAGAGGTGTATGCTTATGTCAACGAATGGTAAACAGACAATACAGTACGTCACAAGCCAACTAGATTCACAAGAGATTCTCCCATGGTGAAGGACGCAACTGGTGTAGAAGGTCATCCCTCTTTCTCTTTTGTTTACACAATTATGCTTTGACTTATAAATCAGGGGCAAAAATAGTGAAGAGAATTTGTTTGTATTAATTTGGGACTGGGCACCCCGCTCCCAGCTCTTCTATAATTTGGAAAAGAGGATGAAGCCACTAGTCCAGGGTGTGAAATCCAATCAACAAGTGAGATAAAGATTCTCTATTGACGTCCTCATGAGAAAAAACAAGAACACAAAACAGGAGTAATTTTGAAGGTTTTAAAGGTAACACATGAGAAATTTACTTGGAGTGGCAGTGAAATACCACACGTAGGTAGGTATGGTGTACACAATGGGAAAACTTAGGTTTAAGGAGTTTGGATGCACGAGTAGAATTCCATACTCAATACGGATGGAGGCTTAGCAAAAGACTGGGAGCGACAAATCAAGAGAGCATAAGAACCATAATCATGCATAGCGACATAAACATCATTAATTAAAGCATAAGAATTATCACAAGTTCGAAAACTAAATGGTCATGGAGGCTATTCATGACCGGTTCATAGTCATAAACATGATGTGAGCATGCGCCAAGTCAACCAAATAAAACATTCGAAAGAGAATACCATAAGTTTATGCTTTACTATGACAAGAACAACTCATGAATCTTTCAATGGCATATTAAACACTCTCATCTATTTGAGGCTATTCATGCTACTCAATAACCACAAGGCTTTAAAACTAAAATAACATTTAGCATGACATGAAAAAGTTCTAGCCACAGTTTATACAAGCTTCTACTTGCACAGTTATAAATTCTACCTCAAGCAGTAGTTTCTTTTCCCAACAAGCACCATACAAAATATGTTTTAACAAAAATTCTCTACATGATAAAGCAAGCAAACATGAGAGTAATCACATAACACTACTAAAACTAACAACTCTGAATAAGAGATGCATGAAAACAAAGGCTAAACACAGTACTAGCAAAAAGTGAACACTCATAGAACAATAAGAATGAAAACTAGAGTGTTCTAAGCAATGAAAATGGAGCGTGTATCTCTCCCACACAAGTATGATAGGTTCCAACTATTTATTACAGCAAAGAAAAATAAACAAACTGAAAAACAAATTGCTCCAAGTAAAGCACATAAGATGTCACTGAATAAAAATATAGTTTCACTAGAAGTGACCCGATAATTTGTTGATGAAGAAGGGGATGCCTTGTGCATCCCCAAGCTTAGACGCTTAAGCCTTCTTGGAATTTGCTGGGATGTACCGCCGGGGAATCCCCAGGCATAGGATTTTCACTCTTCTTGATTACATCATGTCATCCTCTTCTCTTGGCCCTTAAAAACTTCCTTCACACCAAACTTCTCACAATCTTTATTAGCAACATTAGTGCAATCGAAATAAAAAATTCACATGGTTCATTTTCAACACAAGAATAATACTCATAAACTCATTAGCTACTGTCACAACTTCTTTTAAGACTCCTTTTCTCAAAAGAACACCAAAAGAAAGAGATTAAGATGCAAATACAATTATTGGCAGAAATCTGTCAAAACAGGACAACAGGTAAAGATAGTTTTCTAAGAAAATATTATGTTGCTTAAATAAAAAGTTTGTCAAATAAGGAAAGTTGCGGAATTAGCTGAGGAATAAGCAAAAAAAAAATCAGATCATTCTGATCTTCCAGGATTCTATACGATGTTTTACGGTGGACAGCAGAAATCTGTTTTGTGCGCAGAAATACGAACACCGACTCCAACTTTCGTATGAAACTTTACTTGGAACTACTAAAACATTAAAAGAAAGATACACAGGAGTTGCTACAGAATTATACAACCCGTTGACTCAAAGAAAACAAAGAAAAACAGTGCAAAAATAAAAACATGGGTTATCTCCCAAGAAGTGCTTTTCTTTAAAGCCTTTTAGCTAGGCATGATAATTTGAGAAGATGCTCACATAAGAACAAGACTTGAAGCACAATAAGAGAGCATAAAGAAGCAAATATAAAACACATTTAAGTCTAACCCACTTTCTATGAAAAATAATCTTGTGGAGAAACAACTCATGAAAACACAAAGCAACAAGCATAGGAAAGCAGAACAAGTGCAACTTCAAAATTTTCACCATAAAGAGGGGAAACTTGATATTGTTGAGATGCATAAAATTATGTTTCCCTCTCTCATAATAACTTTCCGTAGCATCATGAACAAAATTAACAATATAACTATCACAAGAAACATTCTTATCACGAGCCACACGCATAAAATAATTAATACTCTCCACATAAGCATAGTCATTCTTATTAATAGTAGTGGGAGAAAATTCCTATCATTATTATTCTCATCACCATAATCATTAAATATAGGAGGCATATTTTAATCATAATTAATATTCTCCTCAATAGTATGTGGACTGAAAATAACATATTCATCATTGTAAACAGGTGGAACTAGAATACCACAATCATTATAATCATCATATATTGGAGGCAAAGTATCATCAAAGTAAATTTGTTCCTCTCTGCTTGGGGGACTAAAAATATCATATTCATCAAGACTAGCTTCCCCAAGATTAGCCTTTTCCATATCATTAGAAATAATAGTGTTCAAAGCATTCATACTAATAACATTGCTATTAGCATGCAAATAAAGCTCCATAGGTTTTTTAATTTTCTCTTTAAACACTTCATGTCCTAACTCAAGATAAAGATTATAAAGCTCTCTCATATTTTTGTTGTTTTCCATTAAGCCTAACTAGTGAAAATAAAAACAAGAAACAAAAATATATAATTGCAGAATCTAAAGGAAATAACTTCGAGCACTCAAACCCGAGGATGTGAATACCTTTTACCTTACCTCCCCGACAACGGCACCAGAAAAGATCTTGATGTCTACGCACACTTCTATTCTTATAGACAGTGTTGAGCCTCCAAGTGCTGAGGTTTGTAGAACAGCAGCAAGTTTCCCTTAAGTGGATCAACCAAGGTTTATCGAACTCAGTGAGGTAGAGGTCAAAGATATCCCTCTCAAGCAACCCTTCAATCAAGATACAAGAAGTCTCCTGTGTCCCCAACACACCCGATATACTTGTCAGGTATATAGGTGCACTAGTTCGGCGAAGAGATAGTAAAATGCAAGCAATATGGATGATAATAAGTGATAATAGCAATCTGAAAATAAATATGCCAGCAAGCAAACATGTACCAGAACAGGCGCAAAACGATGTTTCAATGCTTGGAAATAAGGCCTAGGGCTCCTACTCTCACTAGAGGACACTCTCAACAATGGTAACATAAACGAATAACTAGATAACTTCTCTCACTATGCTATTCTTAACCCTCTCCGGTTGGATAACAAACACTAATCATTGCGTAGGGCTGCAAAAAAGCATTCCCCAAAGTAAGCATTCCCATGTCTGGTTAACCCCGCGCTGTCTCTATGAGCTCCCCAGAAGGTAATAGACGAACACCACAATTCATAGAGGAGACACACACGATGTGCACACTATCACCTTCACACCGCGATACAAGGTGACTTCATAGTTCATATTAATAAAGCACTTGAGTAGTAAAAGATGAAGAGTAACATCTACGAATTCAAATAGATTACAAAGCTCATGATCACATATAGATCACACCATGGGAGAGAGAGATGCACCACATAGCTACCGGTAGATCCCTCAGCCCCGGGGGAGAACTACTCCCTCCTCGTCATAGGAGACATAAACGTCGATGGAGATGGCGGTGGAGTCGATGGAGATGGATTCCGCGGGCACTTCCCCATCCCGACAGGGTGCCAGAACAGAGATCTGTCCCCCGAAACTTGTTGGTGGAGGCGGCGGAGCTACGGATGTATTTTGCGGAAAAGGCGATTCTTTTAGGGTTTATGCACCAGGGAGTATATATGGGCGAAAGGGCGATGCCAGGAGGTGGCCAGGGGGCCCACACCCCTAGGTGGCACGGCCAAGGGGGACACGCGCCACCCCAAGGTGTGGCCACCCTGTGGCCCTCCTCCGGGGCTCTTCGGTACTTCTAGAAGCTTCCGGGACTTTTAAGACTTCTGGTTTTTTCAATTTTCAAATTCCGAGAATATTTCGAGAACAACTTTTCTAAAGCTAAAAACAGCAGAAAATAGGGAACTGGCTCTGTGGCATCTTGCCAATAGGTTAGTCCAGAACATTGATAAAAATGGCATAAAGTGTAAGGAAAACATGTGGGAAACAACATGAAACAACATGGAACATGAGAAATTAGGGATACGTTTATGACGTATCAGCTTGCGACTTGAGTCTCTCTTTGGCCTTCTTCGTGCTTTCGGGCCTCCCATAGTTGTCCCCCCGTCATTGGCCTCGTCGTTGATCAAGTTTATTTCACCCTTCTTTGGTTCCATCTCCCGCAACTTCCATTTCTCACTCCGTTGGAGCAAAGCCCAACAATGGTCTAGGAGAAATGTCTTTCCCCTTGGAAAATGGCATGTCTTTGTACCTCTTCTTTGCAATTCGTTCCTACATAACCAAAAACATGTCAAATTAACACCAATGCCAAATAAAGCAACAATGTCGAGTCGTGCAAACTCACATAATCAGCCTCATTAGCTCCACTTGGAGGAGCATTCCGAACTTTCTCCAAGCATCCAACGAAACGACACACTATTGTCGCACCCTGACTTCTATAGGATACTCACCGGGCCGAACTGGATAGTAGATGATTGGATTACGGGGCCTAACTGCATCCGCATCCTCTTACGAGTAGGCCAACACTTATGTGTGACAACCAAACTCTACTATCCATCGTCGATGTAAACTATCCCATAGAGATCAAGATACTACCATTGACGTACTTCATACCATTCACACATGGTACGTCAACGGCGTTAAACGAAATGATACCACAACAGATCTCTAAGACACAAAAGATGGAAATAAGTTGCAACTGGCTCTCACTAGAGCATAGAATAGCAAATACAATCATCCAGAGGACACATGTCCGAACATATCATCATTACATCACAACGGAAGCACTCAAAGTGTCTGAGTACAGACAAATCCAAATAGGCCTAAGAGGCCGGGAATGAAAAGAAGACGGAGCTCATCCACGTAGTCTCGGATCCTGCCCGGGTCCGCTATCTACTCGTCAACAGTCTCGTCGTACTCCACGTAGTAGCCACCATGGGGATCCTCGGAATCGTAGTCTGCGTAAACCATAGCCCCAAAGGGGTCAGTACATACAAGTACTGGCAAGAAAGACTCACACTTCACCAAAGTGTACCCGGCAACACCAGGTACAAATGCTTTAGGTTCAACGGAAAAATAGGTGATATAAAAGATGCTGCAGCGGGCTGCACTAACCAACTACAGAGACACGCTACAACTTCAGGCTAACAGAAAGAAGATAAGATCGCGTATCGTAACCAACTAGTGTTAACCACCAAACAAACCCATCCAATGTTACCCCCCTACTAAGGAAGCAACCCAAGGATAACTCACACAGTTGAATTAATGATGGTTCAGGTTATTGTGTCAATAATCCTATTACTAGTCAAAATTAGCATTAGTTAGGTGTAAGTTGTTCTGAGTACTTGTTAGCCAGTACTTTCACCAAGTCATCCATAACCACGGACAACACGGCTTCTCGAGAAGATTTAACCCTGCAGGGATGCACCAATTTGGCCGTACACGTAAGAATAACCCGCCAGATGGAACGGCCATTCCACCAAGCGGGGCACTCAACACAACTCAACTCTTCTTCGCATCAAGCCCAAAGAACCCCGTGCAGTTGAGCGCATGACTAATCAAGCCCCACGAAGAAAAGGGGACCCTCATAGCACTCTAAGAACGTGTCTCCCTAAATGCCGACTACAAAAGTTCCACCCTGGCGCCAAGGGTTCGCACCTGCATATGCATGCGGCAAATGGAAAACCCGAACTAAATGAGGCGATTTGGACGAGATGCGAATCGAATCAAATTGAGGGGGCCGCCCATACACGCTTCCCACATGCGGTTAGTGCGCTCATCATGGATCAGTAGACAAGACCCTTTTCCTAATTAGGGTCGACACTAGCAGGCCTCAAAACCACGTCGGGCCTCCTGCCGGTGCCTTATCATCAAATTATTATTACCCAAGTATTAACAGGTTCATTGTTTAACATCGAGCCCCATAGAACATAATAAAAGATGGTAAAAGAAGTAACGGACAACAGACTCGAGCACAAGCAACCCTAAGCATGCTAGTAGGACTAAGGCATCAAGCAAGGGGTTATAGGTGTGGAGGTGAGGCAATATCAGGGTTATAGTATGACATGTGATAGGATCGGGACACAAGCATCGATTCATAAGGCTAGCAGAAATAGACAATGGAGAGTATCGGTATCCAGTGTGGAAAGGAACACAATGGTTCATGTGAGTGAATACTTGCCTGCAAACTCAGTAGCCTGGTACTGAGCTAACTCCTCAGAAGTGGTGTCGTAAACCTCGTTTGTCTCAACGTCGTCGTCTATTCGAGAAGAAGCAAACACACAATCGAAAAGAGACGAACAATCAATAACGTGGCATAGTGCACAATCATGGGATGATGCATGGCAATTTAATTAATGCATCAAAAATAAACTAGTTGACAAGATAACATGTTTAAATGGACCCATATGCAATTTGGATTCAATTGGATATGAAGTTTACCAAGTTTAGAATTTTATTTATTAAGTTAAGAAATTTGGCTTCTTAATGAGTTACACAAGCATTTGTTGTTTTCACCAATTTTATTTGTTCAAAATAGATAACAAAGTTCATATTTGAAAAGAACACAAGATTTTAGTTGGAATACATGTCTCAATTATTGAAAAAGGAATTAGAATGAATTACTTGTGAATTAAACAAGTTTAAACAAGACTTAAATGAATTTAAATCAAGTATTAATATTAGTTGAATTTTATTTGTTCAAAACATTAAATAAAATTCATATTTGAAAAGATTATGTTTTTCTGGTTTGAAAACATATTTTATTTGTTGAAAATGGATTTAAAATGAGCAAGTTATTAATTTGGCAATTTTAAATGCATGAATTAAGAAACAGTTGTTTTCAGCAATCTAATTTATTTAAAACAGAACACAAAGTTGTTATTTGCAAAGTACATGAAAAATTGAATGGAAAACATATTTAGTTTGTTGAATTTGGAATTTTTATGCACAAGTTATGAATTTTGCAAAATTAAATGAATTAAACAAGGATTCAATTATTTCACCAATTCAAAATATTCAAAACAGTAAAAAAAATTATATTTGGGTAGAGAAATTAATTTGGTATTGAAAACATATTTAAAATGTTGAAATTGGAGTTAAAATGAATTATTTATGCATTTTTAGAGTTTAGGTTTTAATCTGCCATTTTATCTATTATCTAGGGACTTAGAAAAATATTACAGGGACCCAGAAGAGAACTGGCAGGGACTTGTTTGTGATGCTGTCAAGTTTCTGTATCAAAATAAAGAAATTAAAAAGTGTGGTTTTATTTGCGGGAGGGGGACTCGAACCCAAGACCTCCTGCTGTGCGCGCGGTAGCTGTTGCCACTGCGGTAGCTGTGTGTTTGTGACAGGTAAGGCGACAGTGGGAGGATATCCTTCAGTTAGCAGCTAACTGAATTTGTGTTTGCAGGTTCGCTTCTGAACCTCGACGGAGGCAGGAGGCGGTCGGCGGCAGCTGTGGCGTGGATGCGAGCGGGCCGTGTGCGTGCTGCTGCTGCGGCGTGTGCTGCGTGCAGAGGGTGGTGGTGCAGCGAGAGGGAGGAGGGGATCGAGGTGGGCTCACCTCGCTTAAGAAGGAGGATCAGGCGCTCGGTGCAGCGGATGGCCGGCGGCAAAACGAGGACGGAGGCGGCGACGTGCTGGTTCCCCGTGGCCGATGAGGGGTCGAGGATGACGAGGGAGGTACGGGGATCCCATTCCCGTACTCGTACTGCGGCTAGGGGGCGAGGGCGACGGTGATCGCCGAAGGGGGAGGAGGTGTTGATGATCGGGTTCAGAGATGTTTGGGTTCATAGAGGGAGCAGAGCAGAGAGATGGAGGTGGGAGGAGAGAAATGGAGGCGGGGGAGAGAGGAGGGGGGAGAGAAGGGTTAGGGCAGGGGAAGGGCATCGAGCTAGGGTTTATAGGGGGAGGGGGAGAGCTCCTGTCCGTCTGCTGCTCCCCTCTGTCGACGTGGCTGCGTGGATTTCCTGCCGTACGAGGAAGAAGAAGGGTAAGGGGGTACAGGGCCTGAGGGGGAGAGGTGGGCTGGCCTGCCCCCTCTCTCTCTCTCTGCTTTTATTATTTTTCTTTCTTTTTTTTTTGCAGATTTGAATAAGGAAGAAAAGATTAGTTGTTTAGGTTAGAAAAATTTAGAAAAAAATTGTTATAGGGTATTTAGGGTAACATCAACAATTGCCAACTTTTGTTTTACAAAATATTTCAAATTATTTGCTGTTTGGCATTTATTTGAATTTGAATGAAATTTGCTATTAAATGAGTTATTAAAAGGACTCATTTAAATAGTGTGAACCCTTAAGCTTATTTGAAACAAATGATGGAAGTGTTTTGTCATTTTCATAATTTTCAAAAGGGTTGCTGTTTGGAGAATTAATTGAATTTGAAAGGAATTTGAATTAAGTGAATTTGCTATTAAATGAATAATTTAAACTTAAACAATTTGATGGTTTGAAATTTATAGTTCAATGGAAACAGCTTGATGTTTTGATTTGGATAATTTTATTTGAAAATTATAACAGCACAAGTATGAAACAAAAGGTTTGAAATTTGATTTGAAATTCAAATAGAAAACAAGTGAAAACAAGGGAAAACAGAGGAAAACAATTGGAAAACAAAGCAAAACAAATGCAATGAACATGATGTCATGATGCAAAACATAAAATAACAGAGAGCAAACATTCTAATGGGATGTTACAACTATGGGCTGGATCATATCCCAACGACCTTGGATTGAGCGGTATGTGCGCGGGGTTCTCTTCAATGGTTTGCCGTGTTGGTCAAATCGAGGCATCAAGTGGAAGAACTGACCCTCGACCCTTTGCCAGTACCTCTTGCCGGTCTGATCAGTGTCGGTAGTGGCATAAAGAGAAACGACCTCCCAAGCTTTGATTAAGGTCTCGTCTTCCAACCGCGTGTAATTCACCACCCTCGGCCGTTTTCCCACGGCCAACACCGACCCACACCCTCCTCTACGTCCTCATCCTCCTCTTTGACGACACTGTCAACGCCTCCCCCGGTCTCGTTGTAGCCCCAAGCAGACATGGGGGTTTCTTCGATGTTGACGCTGAGCTCGTCGAGCATGTCCAGGTACAATCTTGACAATCGGGAGAAACCATCGATTGAAGCAAAATCAAATCCGCAAGAAACTCATCTATAAGAATCGCATCAGAATTGATGCAAAATCGAATCGCATAGGGGAGAAACCGTACCTTTACGTCGGTGTTGTAGTTCCGGCGGTTGGTGTTGGCGATTTCTTCTTTTTCAGGTAGAGGCTTCGGTGGTTTCACCGCCCCTCCTATGACGGCCTCGTCCAGCAAGTCGACTCCTACTTCAGCGGCAGCAGCAGCGACAGCTTTAGCAGCTCGCGCGGTACCGAGCCGCTTGTGCTTCACCGCCGCTGCCGCCGCGCAGGGGGCCGTCAGATCTAACTGGCCCGCGGGATCTGAGTCTGCCGCCGTGCAAACGCGGACGCTGAGATGGGCAGACTCCTGAGATTCCATGGTGCTAGGAGGGAGAACGGCCGGAGCCGGAGAGGAAGGTCCGAGCGGGGGCAGCGGCAACTGCTTGCAGGGTGCTGAAATTTGCGACCCGCCAACTCTTTCCGCGTGATAGAGGGAACCCTCGGGTCGGCGTTGAAACCCTGGGATTCAGGGGTTGGAGGGGGAAATTCTTCGTCGCTCGAAAAAAGTTTTTCGGGCCGACCGCGTTTACGGGCCCTGCTATGACCCTAAAACCGTAGCGCAACCCCTATGCGGCGTATTATTTTTCAGTTCGGAACGTTTGACGGGCTCTACTAGAGTTGCTCTTACCTGTTGAAACCTCACAAGTATTATTCAGAAGGAGATCACACTTAGGGAAATATGAAAAGCAACCTCTTGACCATGTATTTGGGGCCATTTTTCTATCCAAGCATGTGCAGTAGGGCATTCTGTCTTGAAAGCCTCCATATTTGTCTCCCATCTTACTGGATGACTTGATCTTGCACAAGTCCACAAGTGATTCTTCACTGTTTCACCCTTGTGGAGTTGATTCATGTTGCTATATAGACGTCAAACACAAATTCTGTGTTCAGAGTCAGGAAAAGGCTACTTTTGGAAGACACTATGGAGAAGTTAGGAACAAAGCTTCTGTTTTCAACTACATGTCACCCCCAAACTCATGGACAAACGGAGGTGGTGAATCACACATTATCAACATTGTTGCGCACCATTGTCGTGGTGGTGTCACGGCAGATGCCATGGGATGGCTAAAGATGTGGGGACGAAGGACGCTGGAGGTGCTCGGGGAGGGATCACGCGACGAGTAGCCGCGTGAGGTACGAAGTAAACACTGCAAACAACACGATCTACCCAGGTTCAGGGCCCTCGTGAGGAGGTAAAACCCCTACTCCTGCCTTTCTCTATGTATTCTGGTGTCTCACCGAGTAGCCACAGTACAAAGTTCTTGCTACCGAGTAGCCACTCTCCTCTCTACGTGATGAACTAGGTCAAGAATTAGGTCACAAGGTGCTCTAGCATGCGATCCCTTGCGCGATCCTGCTTGCGATGTGTTCGATCCTCACGCAGGAGGCGGCGGGGCACCTTATATACCCGGTGCCCAGCCGGATACGTCCAAACATGGACAAGTGTCGACATAGTGTGCACATCGTCCTTCTTCCGGGTTCCCGCTGACAGCTTTGGTTCCTAATCTTGGCTGCATCTGGAAAGTCGTTGGGCAAAACAAGGGGACAGACTGGTATCACTGTGCCAAACACAGAGTAGGGCCCCCTTATCCTGCGACGGCCTGCTTCCATGCTTTCACTGTCAGGTAGGCCGGTCCCAGATGAACAGTAGTTCGAATACTGCCAAGTACGGACCCAGGATACGCGGGATCCTGTGTCAGAACGGCTCCTTTGACTTTCTGGCCCGAGTAGGTTCCCGCCAATTTTACTCGGGCCAATTCTTCTACTCGAATGGACAGAACTTGATTGATACCTCCTTCTGGTCATCTTGAGGTGAGACCGAGTAGCAGTCAACCGGGTAGCAAGTACCGGGTAGGCGGCTACTCGACCAAACCTCTCTTCTGACAGTTGCTTTTACCACTTGCCTTTACCCTACTCGGGGGTAACCCCCCGACAGCAGTCCCCGAAGCTGGTAGAGTCTTGCGAACTTGTTCACTAGGCTCTGCCAGCTTAAAACCATTCTTTGCAACACAGCCCTTGAACCTCAAGATGCCGAGTAAGAACCTCCGAGTAGTACTCTAGAAAGTACCTTGAGTCTCATGTCTTCCGAGTAGTACCAGCTTTCTACTCTGTCACCGAGTAAAAAGACTTAGAGAATTTCTCCTCTAGCGTCTCTGCAGCGCAGAGCACAATCCAGCCTTTCGTGTCACAACTGGACACGTGCCAAACATCCGTGACCCCGTCGTCTCGTTGCCCAGGACACGACGTGCCACGCGCCCGGTTTTCACGGAGCGGGCTCACCGGCTCGTCATGTCCCATCAAGCGCAGTAATATCCCACGATCTGGTCGTGGGATCAACTGTGGCCGTTACGCGCGCGTTCCGCGCTTGCGTGCGTTTCTATCCGGCCACAGGACCCACCACACGGGAATCATGGCCACGATTGATCCCACTACCCCGATGGTAACGGTAGCCTGAGGCGAGGGTATAAATACCCCCACCGGTAACTTCCCCTTCTTCCTCCCCCGCACTTTCCCTTTTCTTTGCCCTGTTTCCTCTCCGCCGCTGAGCTCTCCGCCGCCGCGCAACTCCTTGCGCCGCTGCGGATTTGTTTCCTCCACCCAATCTCTCCAACTCTCCGCCATCCGCTCACCCCTTGCCATGGCTGCTCGCGCCGGCTGGGCTGGTTCGCACGTCACCGTCGATGACTGCGCCTGGCTCGTGAACACCCGGAGGGTTCCTCCCGGTGTTCAGTGCCGGCCGTCCGACGGCGAACTCGTTCCGGCCCCGCGGGAGGGCGAGCATGTCGTCTTCCTCGCGCACTTCGCGCGAGGATTCGGCTTGCCGGCATCAGACTTCCTGCGCTCCTTCCTGGATCACTTCGGTGTCCAGATGCACCACCTCCCTCCAAACGCCATTGTCTTCCTAGCCTATCACACCGTGGTGTGCGAGGCCTTTCTAGGCGTCCGCCCCACGGTGGATACTTGGCTGAAATACTTTCACCTCCGCCATCAGAGTAAGGGGAAAAAGGACGGCGCGGCCGGTGGCAGTCGGGTAACCGACACCGGCAGCGCCATGATGCTGCAGCGGGCGGGAACCAACCACCCTCGTATCAAGGGCTTGGATTCCGTCCGTATGTGGCAGAAGTCCTTCCTCTACGTCAAGAACATCCCCGCCACGGAAGGGGGACCGATAGTGGATCGCATCAATCTGCCCGCGTGGAGCAACCGAGCTCCAACCGGGCAGAATTGGAAGACGAAGCCCTCCAACGACAGCAACTCGATACAGATGGAGGAGCAGCTCGCCTACCTCATCGTCCAAGGGCTCAGGAGCGACGATCCCGTCGCTTGCTGGATCAAGAATCGCGTGCTGCCGCTGCAGCGGCGCGTCCATCCAATGTGCTACCTGGGAGGCCCTCGCGATTGCACCCGCACGACCACACTCGAGCTCAGCGACGCGGAGGTCGCCGATCACGCAAGGTCTATTCTGACCACGAGCCTTCCCGACAACTGGGAGTATGGTTTCACTCCTTTTAGTCGCACGAAGCCGATTCCCCGGGTACGTTCTCCTTATTCCGCTCTCAATATATGCCATCCGACTAGAAAATCTTCTCTCTTGGATGCGACTAGCAATTGCCTTCTGCACCGAGTAGATTATTCTACCGAACTGCCTAGGCTTAGTATGCTTGATGTTTGCACGCCTTGTCGAGTAGCATACTTAGGAGAAATACTTAGGCTTAATATGCTTGTTGTTCGCACGCCTTGCCGAGTAGGATACTTAGCAAATTTCCCTAGGCTTAGTGTGCTTTGTGTTTGCACGCCCATCCGAGTAGAATGCTTCCTCGCTACTCGGCTAACTTGCCATGTTTCTCTGTTTCTCCAGATCCTTGACCGCCAGCTTACTGAAAGCTGCGAGCGTTTCGAGGGCAATTGGTTAGATGACCGAGAAGAAGATGACCAGGCCTCCCTCGAGACCGTGGATCAGATCAATCTTCCTCACTCCCCCTCGACAGAGAAGCAGCCTGCCGAAACGTCTCTCCGCGACTGGTCTGATGACGAGTTAGAAGGTAACTGAACTCACGCTTTTCTCTCTGCGGGAAACACTAGCCCGTTGCCTGCTATTTCTGAAGTGTCTTTCTTCCTCTCTATTTCACAGATGCTGCTAATGCTGAGGATGATGACGAGGATGAGGACGAGAGAGCCCTTGAGGTCAATCCTCTATCAGTTGCTGCACCTGCTACCCGCAAGCGGACCGGCAGCGGCGCGTTAGAGCCCCCCGCCAAGAAGAAGAAGGCGACCGAGAAGACGACCAAGAAGGTCGTGAAGAGAACAAGGCGAACACTTCCCTCCACCATAGCGTAAGTCTCTTCTCGGTTGCATGTTTCAGTTTGCTTTGTTCCTCTCGGTTGACTCCCAATCCTTTTGCTTCACTGTTTTCTCTTGATTTCCTCTGCCCTTTTCTGATTTTTGACCCCAATTTCCTCTTCAGAGCCCCCTTGAACGCGGATGCCGCTCTTGCATCCACCGAGACTCAGAAGAAGACTGCCATCGATGTCGACAATCTAATCGACCTCGATGGCGCCGAGAACAATGCCGCCAATGCACCACCACAGGGCACTGATGCCCAAGTCACTGACACAGAGCAGCAATCCCGCGCCGAACAGGAGGCGCAAGGCACTGCTCATCAAGAGAGGCCACCTTCCCCTCCGGCCGACACCGCCGAGGGGAACCAAGATCAAGATGCAGAGATGCACCACGACGCCGCCGTCGAGCGGCCAGGAGCAGAACAGGAGCAGCCAGAAGAAATGGATACCTCCCAGCCAGATCCTGCTGCTGAACAGCGAGTAGAGGGCGCGACTGGGCACTACCCTCTGAGCGACGCGCAACCAGATGCCGCGCAGAGTAGCGCCCAGCCAGACGGCGCATCAGACAGCGCGCCCCTGGCGCCACCAACTGACCAAGGTGGCGCCCAGCCGGACTCCTCCCTGGTGCCACAACCCACAGCTGTAACAGGCCCTTCAGCCAAGCCGGTTACCAGGAAAAGTGTGCAAGATGCTGCCGAGAAGGAGGCAGCCGAGAAGGAGAGAGCCGAGAAGGAGAAGGCTGAGAAGAAGGAGACCGAGAAGAAAAAACCCGAGAAGCCAATCTCCGAGAAGCCAACTGCTCAGAAGGAGAAAGCAAAGAAGAAAGCTGCCGACAAGCCGCCGCCGACATCAGCTGGCCAGTCCAGGCAGCTGGTTATCCGCAATCCCAGTGCGGTTCCTGCCGCCGCTACCATAGCTGATCAGCCCCTCTACCCGGATTACATGGTGAAGGTCAGCCAACAGCACCAGGTCGGCTTCTCCCCCACAGACCGGACTCTTGCTATTCAGAAGGGAAGGAAAGCCGTGGCGGTGGACTCCAGGCCCCCGGCCCCAAATCAGGACAGATCCGTCTCCATTGCTTCTCGGGGAGCTCAAGACCAGGCGATAACATCCCAGAGCCTCGAGCAAGTACTCGACCTGATTGGCTTCATCGACGCCAAGTGGGATAGCAAGGTTCTCGGCAACCCCAACTGGAACGGCATCGATTTGGGCGACATCGACCACATGCGCCAGGATTGGAACAAGGTGGACTTGGGTTGCAAACCCATGACCGTCTCGACCACCTCTGCTACTCTGGCTGCCAAGATGTTCGTGCACCGCAAGAACGCAGAAGATCTCGAGCAGTCTTACGCGGTAAGCCTTAACTTATCTTTTCCGAGTTGCATCTTCACTTCTTCTCTACTCTTCCTCTTTTCCTTATCCATCACCCAGTCCCCAAGATTCTGGCCGAGTAGGCGGACACTCTCCCGAGTAGCCGCCTTCTCGGGTTGAATCTCAATTACTTTGCCTGATTCTTGTTTCTTTTCTCTTTTCAGAACAGCGTACTGAAGCGGACTAATCTGCACCGTCAACTTCTCTGGAATCATGCCATTGCCAAGAGGCGCATTGCCGCCCTTGAGAAGGAGAAGGTGAGCGCCGAGGAAGCCGACAAGGAAGTTATGAACAGTACCATGAGGCTGTCTGAGGTGGAAGGTACGCTTCTCGCTACGCGGTTCTTGCGTTTTTTGTTTACGCCCGCTACTGCTTTTTTGCGTTAACCATTTCTACTCTGCAGGGAAACTGAAAGCCCTGGTTGACGAGCACTCGAACTGCCGTGCCTTTGTCGAGAATGGCGAGGCCACCATCAAGAAGCTTGAAGGTAAACCACTGTCTACTCGGTTCACCCTTGTGTCTGTTTCTTCCTTTCGCTTCCCTGCTAACCGTGCTTTGCTCTTTTCAGAAGATCATAAGAAGTTTGTTTTAGAGCATCAAGATTGCCTCAAACCTGCTGAGGTGGAGGTGCGTCTAGTAAGCCAATCTGCAGCTTTGCAGAGTGCACACACTACAGAGATGGAGAAGCTGCAACTCCAGCTGCAGAAGGCACTCCAGGATGCTGTCAACCTTGGTGCCGAGAGGGACAGAGTCATTGCCGAGAAGGCCAAGGCCGAGACAATAGCCAATGCCAAGATAAACGGCCTCAAGCAGGAATGCGAGGTGCTGACAAAAGCCAATGCTGGGCTCTTTACTCAGCTTGAGGGGCTCCGCTTGCTCGAGGAGAAGCACGTGTCCAATGAAGAGACATGGAAGAGCCAGCTTCAGGTGCTGCGCCACGAGTTGAATCGTAAGTTTCCTCCTTTCTGCATCTCATCTTCTCGGTCCTGCCTCTTCTCTGATTCTGTTGCTGAATTTCTCACTTGCTTCTTGCAGAAATCTTCCCTGACATCGTGTCCTCTTGCGCGCCTGCTTTGGCCAAGGCCCAAGCAGCTCGCATCGAGAAGGGCGAGGCCGCAGACACCAGAGCTGATATCGAAGATAGCCTGCTGGTGATGCGAGGGCAGTTCGAACGCCTAGCCGGCGTTGGCACTGACCTGGTGCGCACCGCCTTCCAGCTCCACAAGCCTTTCTGGCCGGAGGACGCTGCGCCAACAACTATCTGTGGCCTTGCTCTGAAGCTGCGCAACGTGAAGGCCGAATTGAAGAAGTGGCGCGCCTCGGGAGCTCGGGCAGGCGCTGATCTGATGCTGCTCTGCGTCGCCTCCTGGTATGAGAATTTGAACATGCAGGTCATCCGCGGGAAGCGCGCCAATTCCAAGTGGGAGATGGATCCCAGCTGCGTGACCATGCGCAAACTGATTGCGCATGAGGTTGCGGAGTGCGCTGATACGGCAACCTTCATCGACGGCCTCCCTGAGCCCGACACCGAGATGGAGGAGGACGAGGAGGAGGATGAAGAAACAGATCCCGAGTTGGGCTTCTTCGATTCACCCAGGGGCAAAGGGAAGGCCGCGGTCGTCGCGAGTAGCGATGAAGAAGCCGAGGAGATCGACACGGCCGCCCTCGAGTTCGGCACCTCGTCAGGGGCCGCGCTTGACGACACCGTCAACCTCCGCGCCCCCGAGACCGTCTCCGCCTCCGCGACAACGCCCATCTCGGTGGCCACTGCAACTTCCGAGCAGGTCACCACCGAGCCTGACGCCGAGCAAGCGAGGACTGTCGATGCCAGCGCAGAGGCGGACGCCACCATGGCCACTGAGGAAGACGAAGCAACCAAGGCGAGCACCGAGAACACCCCGTCGACCTGAATTTGATTTTATCCTGCAAACTTTTTACTCAAACACTTATCAGATCCCCGGGATGCCGGGAGCAAATGTATCAGACTATTTTATTCCGTTGCTACTCATTTTTATTCCCACTTTGTTATTTTCAACTTAATCAATTTGTTCAGCCTGGGCTGGATGCCGAGTTGCGTTAGTATACGAGTCCCCGAGTTGCATTTCTTATTCACTCTCTCTTTTCGTCTCAGCTCTACCCGCAACTTGTTGCTTTTTTGGTATTCGAGTCACAAGAGTTAAAGAGTAGAGCTGCAAATACTTAGCCGCTTAGAAACAATCATAATAACACAGCCCACCACTTAGCCGAAAAGACAAGTCACAGAACAGTAAAAAACACCCTACTCGGTTCCTGCACTCTTCCTTTCCTTAGTAATTTTTCTTGTGCTCATTGACCTTTTGCTTGTTCTCTTGCTTGCCATGAAGCCGGGTTTCGGACAGCAGCAAAGTCGAAGAGTTGGCATATAGGTTTAAACACAGTACTCAATGTACCTTTGAATTTTGAAGTAGAGCAACCGAATAGGCAAAAGGTAAAGCCGAGTAAAAACACTTAGAGCAATTTTGGACGAGGGCAGTCCCCGAGATCAATTTCAGATTGCAGAGTAGAATTTCAACTCGGATAAGAGGGTACATACACATCTTTGCTCACGAATGAAAATGACGGAGTAGAGCTACATTCCAAGGGCGCTTGGTTTCCTCTCCAGATTTATCTGCCCTGTTCGCCTGTGGTGGGCGCACATCTGCAAGATAGTAAGCATCGTTGTGCAGTGCTTTGCTCACAATGAAAGGCCCTTCCCATGGAGGAGACAACTTGTGCATCCCGGCTGTGCGCTGCACAAGCCTAAGGACCATGTCTCCTTCTCGGAAAACCCTTGGGTTCACCTTTCGGCTATGATAACGCCGCAGGTTTTGCTGGTAGATAGCCGAACGTGACAGAGTCAGCTCTCTTGCTTCTTCAAGCAGGTCAACGTCGTCTTCTCGAGCTTCTCTCGCCTCCACCTCAGTGTAGAGGGTTACTCGGGGGGAGTCATGCTCTAGGTCTATTGGCAACACGGCCTCAGCCCCGTATACCAAGAAGAATGGCGTGTAGCCGGTTGACCGGTTAGGGGTAGTCCTTAGACTCCACAACACCGCTGGCAACTCGTCTAACCAACACCCAGGTGTTTTCAGCAGTGGCTCCATCAGCCTTGGCTTTATGCCTGCCAGTACCATGCCATTTGCTCTTTCAACTTGCCCATTGGAAGCGGGATGCGCGACTGACGCAACGTCTAGCCGGATATGCTTATCTCTGCAGAACCGCACCATTGCTCCCTCAGAAAAGTTTGTGCCGTTTTCGGTGATGATGCTGTGCGGGTAGCCATATCTCAGGATCACATCCTTCACGAATTTCACAGCTGTGGCCCCATCGCACCTCCGAATAGGTTTCACTTCAATCCACTTGGTGAACTTGTCCACCATGACCAAGATGTGAGTCATGTTGCCTCTAGCCGGCTGGAAAGGCCCAACCATGTCCAAACACCAAACAGCAAATGGCCAGGTGATAGGAATTGTTTTCAGCTCGGAAGCGGGCATGTGAATCTTACTTGCGAACATCTGGCAGCCATTGCACTTCCTCACGATGTCTTCAGCTTGCTGCAGTGCTGTGAGCCAGTAGATACCATGCCGAAAAACTTTCTGGACCAATGCTCGAGAAGAGGCATGGTGCCCGCATTATCCTTGGTGTATCTCTACCAGGATCTCTTCTCCTTCTGCTGGATCCACACAACGTTGCAGCACGCCAGTGGTACTTCTCTTGTGCAGCACATCTCGGACTATAGTGTAGCCCTTGGATCTTCTCTGAAACTGTCTTGCAGCCACCTCATCTTCTGGCAGAGTACCGTCCCTCAGAAAGGATAATATGGGCATGGCCCAACTCGGTGTCTCCCGTGTGGGAAACACTGGTTCGTCCACTTCCATTGGGACGGGTACCTCTGGTTGCTCTTTAGGGATAGGAGCACTTCTCTGAAGCCCAGACCGATTAGCAAGGACTTCCTCAATGAATGCGACAGTCCCCGGGTTAAGGACAGCAGTCCCCGAGTAAGGAGTGGCAGTCCCCGGGTAAGGAATGGCAGTCCCCGAGTAAGGAGTGGCAGTCCCCGAGTAAGGAATGACAGTCCCCGAGTAGAGGACGGCAGTCCCCGGGTTTCCTGTAGCATTCTCCCAGTCAATCTCCATGGGATCAGATTCCTCACTTGGCAGAGAAGGAACAAATATGGACTCCGAGTTGGGAGAAGGCTTGATGGATGGCTTCCTCAAATGCTCCAAGGCGATTCCCGCTGGGATGGATTGCCGAGAAGATCCCAACTTGGATAACTCATCTGCTGCTTCGTTCTCTGCTCGGTGAATGTGTTGGAACTCACAGCCTTCGAAGAACCCAGTCATAGACTGCACCAGGAAGCGATATGATGCCATGTTGGCATCTAAAGCATCCCAAGTGCCCGAGACTTGATGCACCACCAGATCTGAATCGCCATAGCATATAATGCGCTGCACACCAACCTCCTTTGCTACTCGCAAACCATGCACCACTGCCTCGTACTCTGCTACATTGTTGGATGCCTTGAAGTGAATCTGTAGCACATACTTGAGTTGATCTCGCTTGGGTGACGTAAGCACCACGCCAGCACCAAGGCCTTCCTTCACCTTTGAGCCATCAAAGTGCATCTTCCAGTAGTTAGAAACTGGAGCAGGAGGCTCATACTGCACCTCGGCCCAGTCCACCAGGAATTCCGCCAGAATCTGAGACTTGATGGCCTCTCTTCTCGCATACGCGGGTGCATATGCTGCCAGCTCGATCGCCCACTTGGCTACTCTGCCACTCTCCTCCTTGTTGCCCATGATATCCGAGATGGGAGCAGAGCTCACAACCGTGATAGGATGCTCCTGGAAATAATGCTTCAACTTCTTGGCGCCCAGGTACACGCCGTAGGTCATCTTCTGGTAGTGCGGGTAGTTTTGCTTGGAGCTGGACAGCACTTCACTAAGATAATACACTGGGCGCTGCACACTCTTGCCTTCTTCTTCTCGTTCCACCACAATCACCACACTGACTACTCGGTTAGTCGCAGCAATGTACAGCAGCATTGGTTCCTTGGGTAGCGGACTAGCCAAGATGGGAGCACTAGCCAACATTGCTTTCAGCTCATTGAATGCCACATCCGCTTGCGGAGTCCAGACAAACTTGTCACTTTTCTTCATCAATTGATACAGAGGCAGTGCCTTCTCGCCCATTCGGCCCAGAAAACGGCTCAGAGATGCCAAGAAACCAGTGAATTTCTGCACATCCTTCAAGGATCTCGGCAAAGACATGCTCTCAATAGCTTTTATCTTTGAAGGATTGGCCTCAATGCCCCGACTAGACACCAGGAAGCCGAGTAGCTTGCCAGCCGGGACACCAAAGGTGCACTTACTCGGATTCAGCTTCATTTTGTACTTGCGTAGGTTAGCAAAGGTTTCCTCCAGGTCGGCAAGCAGAGTATGTGTTTTATTTGTTTTGATGACAATGTCATCTACGTACACCTGCACATTCTTGCCGAGCTGGTCGTGCAAGCATTTCTGCATGCATCTCTGATAGGTTGCACCCGCATTCCTCAAGCCAAAAGACATGACACGATAGCAATAAGCCCCGTACGGGGTAATGAAAGCAGTCTTTATTTGATCAGCAGGGTTGAGTGCAATCTGGTGGAAACCAGAGTAGGCATCTATGAAAGACAACAGTTCACAACCAGCAGTGGAATCGATCACCTCATCGATGCGAGGTAGCGGGAAGGGATCCTTGGGGCATGCCTTGTTCAAGTCGGTGTAGTCGACACACATGCGCCATGCAGTGGCAGCCTTGGGATCCTCCTTCTTCTTCTCGACCATGACCGGGTTGGTAAGCCAATCCGGATGCAGCACCTCCATGATGAAATTGCTTATCAGTAACTTGGTGATCTGGTCACCAATGGCCTTCCTTCTCTCATCTCCGAAGCGGCGCATAGCCTGCTTCACTGGCTTGGCGTCAGGACGCACATGTAATGAGTGCTCAACCAACTCCCTCGGGACTCCTGGTAGATCTTCATTGGACCAGGCGAATACATCCCGATTCTCACGGAGGAAGTGGATGAGCTCGCTTTCCTATTTCTCCGCCAACCCGGAGCCAATGATGGCTACGCGGTCGGGGAACTCGGGGTCGATCTGGACCTTCTTGGTCTCCTGAGATGCCTGGAATGCGGTCCCATGCTGGGTACTCGGCACGTCTTGCGCGCCAGCTTGCGCGGATTGCGCCATAGCCACCACTTCATACATCTTCTTCTTCTCGGCAGCAATCACCATCGACTCCGCCAACTGGGAACTAGCAGAGGCACACTCCATGGACTTCTTGTAATCACCAGAGATGGTAATTATGCCATTGGGACCAGGGATCTTCATCTTCAGATATGCAACATGGGTAGAGGCCATGAACTTGCTCAGAGCAGGCCTGCCGAGTAGAGCATGGTAAGGACTCTGATGATCGACCACCTCGAACTGCAGGCGCTCTGTGCGGCAGTTATCCCTGGTGCCGAATAGCACATCGATCCACACTCGGCCAATCGGGTTGCACGAGATCCCGGGCACAATACCATGGAAGGTGGTCTTGCTGGGCAGCATCATGTTCTCGGCCAGGCCAAGCTTCTCGAGCGTGTCTTTGTACACGATGTTGATGCTGCTGCCGTTGTCGATCAGCACCTTGCTGAACCTCACATTCTTCTCGGGACCCAGGAAGGTAGGATCCAGCACCAAGGCATAGCTACCCGGATTGGGCATCACCTTGGGATGATCTACTCGGGACCACCTGATCTCTTGGTCACACCAATACATGTAGTGAGGGACAGCAGGAATCACTGCATTGACCTCCATGGCACGCCTATGCTGTGATTGCTTGTCGACTGGCTCAGAAGTGAAGATCATGTAGCTCTCGTGGTGCTCTTGGTACTGATTGGAGCCTCCGCCCCCATTGTTGCCGTTGTTGTTGTTGCCCTGGTAGTTGTTGTTGTTGCCTCTGTTGTTGTTGCGGTTGTAGTTGTTGTTGTTGTTGTTGCGGTAGCTCTCATTGTTGAAGTTACGGTTGGCTCCTAAAGCCACCTGGTTCACATTCTCTCTTCTCGGGTACACTGGCGGCCGAGCTGCGGGTGCGCGTGTAGGCTGCACATTGGCATTCACCGGCCCCACGGTGAGCGCCAACTGTCGTGGTGGTGTCACGGCAGATGCCATGGGATGGCTAAAGATGTGGGGACGAAGGACGCTGGAGGTGCTCGGGGAGGGATCACGCGACGAGTAGCCGCGTGAGGTACGAAGTAAACACTGCAAACAACACGATCTACCCAGGTTCAGGGCCCTCGTGAGGAGGTAAAACCCCTACTCCTGCCTTTCTCTATGTATTCTGGTGTCTCACCGAGTAGCCACAGTACAAAGTTCTTGCTACCGAGTAGCCACTCTCCTCTCTACGTGATGAACTAGGTCAAGAATTAGGTCACAAGGTGCTCTAGCATGCGATCCCTTGCGCGATCCTGCTTGCGATGTGTTCGATCCTCACGCAGGAGGCGGCGGGGCACCTTATATACCCGGTGCCCAGCCGGATACGTCCAAACATGGACAAGTGTCGACATAGTGTGCACATCGTCCTTCTTCCGGGTTCCCGCTGACAGCTTTGGTTCCTAATCTTGGCTGCATCTGGAAAGTCGTTGGGCAAAACAAGGGGACAGACTGGTATCACTGTGCCAAACACAGAGTAGGGCCCCCTTATCCTGCGACGGCCTGCTTCCATGCTGTCACTGTCAGGTAGGCCGGTCCCAGATGAACAGTAGTTCGAATACTGCCAAGTACGGACCCAGGATACGCGGGATCCTGTGTCAGAACGGCTCCTTTGACTTTCTGGCCCGAGTAGGTTCCCGCCAATTTTACTCGGGCCAATTCTTCTACTCGAATGGACAGAACTTGATTGATACCTCCTTCTGGTCATCTTGAGGTGAGACCGAGTAGCAGTCAACCGGGTAGCAAGTACCGGGTAGGCGGCTACTCGACCAAACCTCTCTTCTGACAGTTGCTTTTACCACTTGCCTTTACCCTACTCGGGGGTAACCCCCCGACAACCATGATCAAGAAAAATCCGCGGGAGTGGGAGGAGTGTTTGCCACATGTTGAATTTGCATACAACAGGGTTGTTCATTCTACTACTAAGTGATGCCTGTAAATGCATAGATGAATTTTGCATATTTTCACATGGTTTTCTACTACATATTGCATCATATAAGGGTATAATTCAATGTTTTATAGTATTTTGGGGTTAAATTACAAAGTCCCCCAACTTTTATGGAATTAACCCTGCCTGCCAGAAACCCCGTTTTCTATATTTTTGGCGTTTCAGGGGGCAAACTTCCGCGAAATCACCTGAAAATCTGCGGGGGTCATTTTGTTGGAAGGAGAAGACTTGCGGGCGAAGGATCCACGATAATTGGGCAAGGAGGCCCAAAAGAGGACCCTCCACGCGGCCAGATTCCTTGGCCGCGTGAGAGGTCCCCTTTTGGCCCCTGTGGCCCCAATTCCTTCCATCTTCGACTTACCGACTCCGTCTTGACCTAAAACCGACTATAAAAAGGGTCCCCCATACCCTTACGGAGAGGAGCGCCGCTGAAACACCGAAACACCAAAACAGAGACCAGAATTTCCATATTGGAGGGGGAAAACTCCGGCGGGACGCCGCCAGTGTGATCTCCTACCCCTCCAACGTCATTTCCATCGACATCTCCATGAAGAGGGAGTAGTCCACCCCAGAGCTATGGGTTTGTGGAAGTAGCACTTATATCTCTCTCTCTCTCTCTATGTGCTTCACTTATTAGATCTGTATGAGCTGCCTCACATGATTATGGGCACCGTTGTAATTCCTATGTGGTGGATCTTTTCTATGAGTTATTGAATCTGATATTGCCATTGTTTCTCTTGAGTTATTTGAGTAGACCTATCTTATGTACCCCGTTCTTATTTGCGAGCTTTGATCAATCTAGTTCTTGAGAGCGTGTGTGGGGTGATGGGTGCATTAGTTGGAGTAACGGGGGGTGGCTAGTGCTGTAAAAGTGACAGAAGTTCAGCGATCCACTTAGGTTTTGTTAAACCTTTCTTAGTTACCTCACTAGGGATAAAAAGGAGTACCTTATTACCGGGGATTTGAAGTGACACTAATCAATCTCCATGACTAGATCTAGCAAGTTCTTACTTCAACTTCATGTCACATTGCTTAAAGCTATACTCTGGTTTTCCCTTAATTATCGAGGTGTTATGATTTATTTCGCATCTTGGTGGAGTATAAGAGGGATCAATATGACCGTAGAGATCTCTATGCTAGGACGTGATGCCCATATGAAAGTACTCAATTTTAAACATGTTATTGTAATCTCACATGTAATTCTTTATGTCCACCGTCTACCACTTTATTTGAGAGAATGCAAGTGTGAAACCATGAACCCCGGTCCTATTTTAAATATAAGAAAACACTCTAGTTACTTTGATGCAATTTACTTTACTTGCACTTTACTTTACTTGCATCTCCAATTCGAATTTACATTATCTCCACAGGAAACCACCTTCAAGGTTTGTGCTAGTGACTCAATAAGAGTATGATCCTAGTGATGATGAAGAAGAATAAACCACAAGTGAAGTGGTTGTTATTGCAATTGCATCCTCATCATCTCCATCGCTCTTTGAATCCCCCAATGAGAATCTTCCTCAACCTTCCACAAAGTTCTTAATAGCAAAGGCCACTGAGCTATCATCCTCTACCTCCTATAAGACTCAAAGTGAGAAGAATAACCTTGCTAGTCTTAGTGTAGAAGATGAAATTGCTTCTTTGGTTCTATTTATGTCTAACGTGCAAGGTGAAACCAAAAAGTACTTTGATATTCTCATGAGCCAATCAAGAGAGGCCCAAGATACTCTTGAAATGAAAGGTGAAACCGGGAGAGAGGATGCTCTAGAAAATGCATCTCTCACCATTTCTCTTGAAGAAGAGCATGAGCTTTGAGTATCTCTTGAGAAGAAACTTGAGACTGTTGAGGAGTCACATAGTGAATTAATGTCTAAACTCAATAAGGAACGTGATCGTGCCATTGCTAGATATAAATTGGTTAAACAGAAAAAGGTTGAGCTTGGGGTTCGTCATGATAAACTAACCGAGGAGGTAGAGAAGTTCACTAAGGCTCACAAGCCTTGGAGGGTGAACACTCTACCCTCAACATGTCACATAAACAACTTGAAAATCAACTAGATCAATTTAATGTGCCTAGTACCTCTACTTCTTCTTGTGATCTTGCAAATATTATTGATGAGAATGCTAGGTCGAATGATGAGCTTGCAAGGCTAAACGGCAAGGGCCCTAGTGTTGAGAAGGTTGTTCTCCAACCACAAAGAGTGGCTCCTAGGCCACAAAATGTAAAGCAAGGTCTTGGCTATGCTGCCAAGAGTAAGAACAATACGAAGAAGAACAAGAAAAAGGCCAAACTCGCACAAGAAAACAAGAATGTTGGTGAGAGTGGTATTTTCATTAGGGACGAAACTACTCGTAGCAACCCCGCGGGATCTAACAATCCTCACAATTTCTTATATGTTGATTTTTATGGCGTTGTGCAAGTTAAATATGTTGGTCCTATTGAAGGTTACTTTGACTACACTATTTGGGTCCCCAAGACCCTTTTTACTAACATGGAGGGCCCTGCTCAGGTCTTAACTCAAGTCAATGATTTCTTGTAGGACTATGCTTCCGGTGGGTCTAAATGGATAATTGACAGTGGATGTATTACTCATATGACCGGAAGCAAAGAGATTATGACGGAGTTGAAACCAAATATAACTAAAGCAACCTTCACTTATGGAGATAAGTCAAATTCTAAGGTAACGGGTTACGGCAAGGTGATTCTTCCTCCTTGCATCACTCTTGCAAATGTCATGCTTATCAAATCCCTTGGTTACAATTTACTTTCAGTTATAACTTTAAGGAAGATGCATTTCTCCGTCTTCTTTGAACTTGACCTCGTGGTACTTTTGTGGAGCAAAACTCTAAACGTCGCTTTCGTAGGGCGTGTCGAAAATGAGTTTTATGTGGTAGACTTTTTGGGTTCTACCAACACTAAAGCGATGTGCCTTTTCGGAAAGACGGACGTGGGTAGGTTGTGGCATCTCCGCCTACCCATGTCAGCACTAGAACTTTGCAAAGCCTTCACAAAGGTGGCCAAATCCTCAAACTAAAAGAAAATGTTTCCTTTTCCAAAGATCGTTTTTGTGGCGCCGGTGTTGAAGGAAAGATGCATGATTCGACCCACCCAAGCAAGACTATCATTTCTTCAAAGAGGCAATTGAAAATTCTTCATATGTATCTCTTTGGTGCCGTGCCCGAGGAAAGTATTGGTGGGAAGAAGTACTGCTTGGCAATTGTTGATGACTATTCAAGATATACTTGGGTTTATTTTTTCAAGTTGAAGAGTGATACCCAACAAGCCATCATCGACTTCTCCAATCAAGTGGAATGTCAACATAATGTTCTCATCTTGGTCATTAGGAGTGACAATGGCTCCGAGTTCAAAAACTACACCCTAAATGAACTTATTAGTGAAGAGAGAATTAGTCATCAATATTCCGCTACATATATGTCGAGACATCGTAGTAGAATTCATAGACGGGGGTGCCATGAGACTACTGATAGAGACGTGGGGGGACGTGATTGTGCGAAGGACAATGACACGGGGTTTTTACCCAGGTTCGGTACGACGCAGTAATGCGACGTTCCTACTCCTGCAATCTCACTATTCAGGACTAAAGCCTGTGAATACAAAGTACAATGTGAGGTTCTATTAGATGCTCGTCAAGGATCAACCTCTCGGCGAGTTAGCCTGTAGCTTCTTGTCTATCTATCATATCTCCCATCCGGCTTTATATAATAGCCGGATTAGGGCATAAAGAGTAGGAAACCTAGAAGACTACGGTAACTATTAACTTGGAAAGTAAGGAATCCGCCTTCTACTCCAAGCCAAATCATGTGGGCCGTGATCCGGGTTCTTCTAGAATCTGGCTTCTGTGCGTCAGCTTACTGGGCCGCCCAATGGACCGTAGCCCACTACCATTTGGGCCACCCGGGTAATTCGGCACTTTGGACTGCCACCTGATATACCCCTATTCGGTATATATCCCACAGTAGCCCTCAAGAAGGATTAAGACTCTGATTCGTCGTCTTTCCCCAAATGTATATTTTCCGAGAAATATCGGCTTGCAGTATGGATTCTTCTTTTTCTCCTCAAAGGATGCTATAACGCAAAACTCGGAATCCAGAAAATCCGGCTTTTCTTAGACGATCCTTCGTGAAGAAGGAACTTCCTACGTCAGCGCTTTAATCATGCTGACGTAAGGGACGTTTGGGTTTCAGGCGGGAAACCCAGAAACATAACTCTGACAGATTCTCGCGGGAAACGAGGCGATAGCAATAATCACCCGTCGTTTCATTTCACGGAATTTCCGGCGAGTGACACGTGTTGATCATCCAACGGTCAAAAGAGCCGTTAGCTCGCATCGTGACGGGATTCCTGCTATAAATAGCCGTCTCCGTCCTCCGAGCAAACCTTCCGCTTTCACTCGCAGCACCATTCCAGCGCCCAAGTTCGTAGCAGAGCCACTTCCGAGCGCACGCACGAACGCCACCCAAGACCTCACCGGAGCAGCCGGAACTTCTCGTGCCTCCCACTGATCGCATCCCCGAGCTCCTCACCGGCCCGCTCCGTCGCCGCGGAGATTACCGAAATCATCAATACGATGGATCCTTTAGTGGATTCACCGGTGCACGCCACCAGCGACGAGCCAGCGAAAGCTGCTGGCGGCGCGGCGGGCGAGGAAATCCCTCCCGCCGCCGCGGATCTTGCAGGGTCTTCCTCCGCGCCTTCCCTGCCGTTCGCGCCCGACACGGCGGAAGAGAAAATCACCCTCGTCGGAGACGAGCTCGCGGCCACGGAGGCCGCAGCGTCCGCCACCGCCGGAGCAGAAGACGAGGCGGAAACTGCCGGCAATTGGAGCACGAGCAGTATTCCGCCGTCCCTCCTTCCGACAATGGAGAAGGAAGGGCTTCTGCTGAAAGGCAAATGGCGGAGCCCGGAAGACGAGTCCGAGCCCATGCCAAAAGACGGGGAACACGTTCTCCTTACCTCCCATATTGCGAGAGGTATGGGTTTGCCGCCTTCCGCCTTTTTCTTAGAAGTCCTCAACCATTACGGTGTTCAACCTCATAATCTTCCCCCAAATCCAATTCTCTATCTAGCCGGCTTCCAAGCCCTTTTCGAAGGGTATTTAGGAATAGCATCTAGATTAGATTTTTGGCAATACTGCTTCGAAGTGAAGCGTAACCCTACATAGGGTGTTCTTCCCATCTGTGGGACCATTTCTTTCACTCTTCGGAGATTTAGGGAAGATTGGTACCCAAAGATAAAAACGTCAGAATCCGTCAAATTTTGGTTGGGTTCTTTCTTTGACCATCATGACGTCCCGTTTCCCGGGAAAGAAAACGGGGTTCCTCCATTTGTCAACTCCGCCGCCATTCCCCAAGAGAGTTGGGCAGTTGAGGTGGTGCAAACTTTGCCGGAAGACCTGATGAAGATAAAACGGCGTAGCGCCAAACTTACCTCTTCTTAGCCTCCCCTAACCGGAACTGATACTATTCTGTGCTGGTTCGGCCGCCGCATTCAACCTCTCGCTTTCCGTCCCCGACTTCTTTGTGAATACGAAGGGCCAGAAGATGAAATGAGAGGGACGGAAAAAGCCTACTCTAAAAGGGATTTCAAAAAACGAGTCAACCAATTGGTCGCTACTCGCGATCAATACGAAGAAAGTTTGGCAATATATCACGAGGAGAACCCAATCCCTAAGGTATTTTTATTTTCCTTGATTTGGGTTCCTCTCGGATTGCTTCTTTTTTCTGGCTTAATCGGGTTTTTTGCCTTCTCCATAGTTCGACGAACTTAAGGGAACTGATCTTGCATCCGACGCCGAACTCGACGAATTACACGCCAGCTTTTATGGCGGTCGAAAACGCAAGAGGCAAGTGATCACCGAGGAAGTGGTAAATCTTGACGGAATTCCCATCGCCACATCCGGGTATTTTGCTGGAGTTTTTTACTTATCATTCCCTTCCGGTTCTTCGAGATATTTATTTCTCGGATGTTTCCTTTTCAGCCTTGCCCCAGTTCCTTTGAAGTCAAAGAAATTGAAGAACCATACGGCTGTTGCTGGCAAAGGAGTGTCGTTTTCCGCTGCAACTTCTCCCCCTCCAACTACTTTTGGTGGGGAAGAGAAAACCACAAACCCAGACATACAATTTCAGCAGTCCAGCCAGCATATTGCATCTAACATGGATGCGAGGGAAAGGGCGGAACCGGAGATGGGTAGAAATCCTCAGACATCTAGAGAGGATGAACCCATTCCTACTTTTGACAAGAACTTCCAGATAAAGCAAGAACCGTTTGACGATCTCGGATATATTCTTTCTGAAGCTAAGAAGTTCTTCGCTCCTACTCCTCTGATCCGTCCTTGGCCACAAGGCGGGCTAATTGTCCGAAATAACTTCGTATTTTCACCTCGTCAGGTCATGCAAGACGGCTTGCATCATGTTGGAATTCTTTTTTCTGAATATGTAAGGGAATTCAACAAAAACTTGTCAGGTTTGCAGCAAATGAGCCAGGTATTATCTCTAGCCCCCAAGCAGTAAGTCGAATGCATGCTTTCAACTTAATGCTTTCAATTTTATCACGCTTGTTCTAACTTAAGCGTTTTTCTTTCATTTTATGTGTTTCAGCAAACCGCTGATACAATAAACTTGGAAGTTTTTAACAAGCTTAGCATAAAAAATAAGGAGGTTAAAACCCTTCTTTCTATTATTGATGCTAAAGAAGCAGAGCTGGCATCATCTCAGCTACAGCTGGAGGAAACAACAGGTATATTTTAGTTCTCTGAAGTTCCTTGTCCATAATTTGTTCTAAGTATTTTTCCGAGTTTTCTTAACCCAGAATTTTTTCTTTGCTTTTTAGCTGCTTCGACGAAAGCCAAACAAGTTGCTGAAGATGCCGGCAACGCCGAGAATCTCCGTCGGGAGAACTTGGACCTTCATAATGAACTTATGAAGGTTCAGAAGGATCTGGAGTCCATCAATCTGGCTCTTGGCATTGCTCAATCCAAGGCCTCCCAACAAGCTGACAAGGACAAAGCAACTATCCAAGATTTGGAGAACGCCTTGACCCTGCGCCTGGAGGAAGGGTCTAAGATGGACAAGATCCTCGGTAAGTTATCAACTTTTACCGGATTTTCCATGTTTTAATTTCTTTCTCTGCATTTTCACTAACCCTTCAGTTGTTTGTCTGAAAAAACACGAGATAACCCAGAACTTACTCGGATTGGAAAAATCCGAGCTTTTTGGAAGGTATTCACCACGATCAAAGCTGCGGGAATGTTGCTCATCAACAGATACCTTCCCACAAAGTCTGGGGAACTCTCGGAAGTTGAAAAACTTCCGGGAGCCATCATAGAGATTGCGGATGCCAAGGAATCCACCTTGCGCTCCGCGGCCCTGGGTGGTGCACGCATGGCTTTAGGGCTTATGCGTATGCATTACCCCAGTGCCAAATCTTGGCGCGTGGCGTCCGGTATCCCTCTTGGATATTCGGAGACCCAGCGGACCACCATATTTGATGAAATCAAGGGTCACGCCACGAAGATCTCTTCTATCGTGAATATCTCCATCAGTTATCCGGAAGAAGAGATTCCAGAAGCCCCCGAGGATGACAGCAGTGAAGAAGACTCGGATGCTTGAAGAATTCTCCTTGCCCTGGATAGGAGAAATAGGAAATAGGAGAATAATTGCACTTTATAATGTAATTTTTATTGTAGTGCTTCTATTCGTTTGTATGAACAAGTACTCCGCCTTTTGCAGTTAATATTTATGAATTCCTTTGCAAGTTTTCCGGGTTTTATATTCCTTTATCTTCTAAGTTCTCTAGTTTATGTGCTTTAACTGTCCTTAGTGTTTGAAATGCCAAGTGACTGGGTAAAACCGACCAGTTCAAACTCGGAAACACGGATCATACTAAAGGCATTTTTACTTACTAGCTCCAGTAACCCAGCACATAAACAATCATATAATACTTAGAGAATAGTAAGGAATTTTTTGAATGAAACTCGGGCACGCAGGCACAATCCGAGTTTCCTTTAGACTTTAGTAGGCTGAAAATCATTCAGTTTTTATTAAACACCGAGCATGCAGGCACAATTCGGGTTAACATTGAGTATTTTGTAAGATCATTGGGAAAAGGCAGAATCATGCTTTGTACTATAATAAACTTGTAAAAACATGGATGTAAGAATTCCGACAACTTTATTTCATGATCTCAAAGATGTTTACATAGAAATTGAACTAAGTATAGAAGGGACATAACTGCTGGATACTCTAGGGCCTCTTTGTCTCTCCTAGTTCATCATCTATTTTTCTCTTTCTTTTGCGATTCGGCTTGTCAGGATGGTCTTCCGCATCCCGAATATCTACAAGATAGTATGATCCATTTTTCATAGCTTTGCTGATGACGAATGGTCCTTCCCATACTGGGGCCAATTTGTGCTTTCTTTGCTGTACCAATCGTAGCACTAGGTCACCTTCTTTAAAAGAACGATGCCTGATTTTCCGACTATGGTAACATCGTAAAGCTTGCTGGTAAATGGCGGATCTTTGAAGCACAAGCTCTCGTTCCTCTTCTAAGAGCGACGGCAGCCTGTCGTGCTTTTCCGGCATCCGAGTCGTCGAAATCCTGCACTCTTGGGCTATCATGGATCATGTCCGTTGGCAGAATTGCTTCACCACCATAAACAAGGAAAAACGGGGTTTGCCCAGTTGACCTATTTGGTGTTGTTCGAATACTCCAAAGAACGGAAGGTAACTCTTCTAACCATGCTTCAGCTGCTCTATGAAGAGGAGATTCGAGTCTTGGGCGTATTCCTTGTAAGATTGAGCTATTCATTCTTTCAACCTGTTCGTTGGATTGCGGGTGTGCCACAGATGCAAGATCTAGGCGAATTCCCGTTTGTCGGCAATATTTTGCCAACTCTCCAATGGAGAAATTTGTCCCGTTGTCGGTTATTATGCTGTGTGGAATGCCGTATCTCATGACTACGTCAATGATGAAATTTCGGGCAGTTACACCGTCAAGCTTTTTGATGGGTTTAGCCTCCACCCACTTGGTATATTTATACACAGAGAGTAGATGTGTAAGTCCGCCTCGTGCAGTTTTGAATGGTCCCATCTTATCTGCCCCCAGACCGCAAACGGCCATGTAATGGGGATAGTTTTGAGTGCTTGGGCTGGCATATTTGTCTGCTTGGCGTAATACTGACACCCTGCACACATATTAACTATGTGCTCAGCGTCTGTCTTGGCTGTTAGCCAGAAAAACCCTGCGCGGAATGCTTTTTTGACTATGCTTTTTGATTGAGCATGATGTCCGCAATCTCCGGCAATGGATTTCTTGCAGGATTTCTCGTCCTTCTTCTGGTGAGATACATCGTAGAAAAATTCCGGTAGTACTGCGTTTATACAGGCAATTGTTAATTACAGTGTATTCTTTGCATCGACGTTGAATCTGTCTCTGCAAGACTTCGTCTGCTCCATCCGGGTACTTCTGATCAACTAAGAAGTTTAGATATGGAATTGTCCAATCCGGGTTAACGAGCATGACTTCAATTGACTCGGAAGCAAGAGGATAATCAACATCTCCACCTTTTATCGATGGTTCATACAAATGTTGGACGAACACACCTGGTGGTAGGATTTTTACCCTTTCTAATCCCATGCGGGTTAACGCATCCGCGTTCCAATTTTCCTCCCTTTTCATATGGAGCACTTCAAATCCGAAGAAACAGATTGCAAACTCGTCCAACGTTCTCCGATATTCGGCCATGATAGTACTTTTGGCATCCCAAGTTTGGTTGAGCTGGTGCTGTACCAAATCTGAGTAGCCATAGCATAAGATGCGTTTGACACCTATTTCCTTTGCGATATGCAAGCCGTGAAGCAGAGCTTCATATTCTGCCACATTATTACTGGCGTTGAAGTGTATTTGTAATATATACTCCATTGTATCTCCTTTAGGGGATTTTAGGACTACACCAGCTCCAGCGCCCTCCTTCATCTTGGATCCGTCAAAGTGCATGATCCGGTACTCGGACTCCGGCATCGGTGTTTTTTCCAGGTTCCGTCCAGTCGGCAACAAAATCTGCCAGAACCTGGGATTTTATTGCCGTCCTAGGCTGGTACTTAATGTCGAATGCTTCTAGCTCGATGCCCCATTTGTCTACTCGGCCAGTCGCCTCCGCATTGTTTATTATATCCCCTAGTGGTGCTTTGCATACCACTGTTATGGAATGTCCTTGGAAGTAATGGCGAAGTTTTCTGGATGCGAAAAATACGCCATATGCTAGTTTTTTATAGTGTGGATACCTTTGTTTGGACTCGGAGAAAACTTCACTTACATAATATACCGGATGCTGATCTGGTATGCTGTGTTCGTCTTTCTTCCTTTCCACAACAATTACTTCACTGATAATCCGTTTTGTAGCCGTTAGGTACAATATCATAGGTTCTTCGTCTTTTGGGGATGCCAAAATCGGAGCTTTCATCAAGGTTTCTTTCAACTGGGTTAATATTGCATCTGCCTCTTCTGTCCACTCAAATTTGTCGGATTTTTCAATAACTTATACAGTGGCAGGGCTTTGTCCCCCAGCCGGCTAATAAACCTGCTGACGGCTACAGCAGAACCCGTCAATCTTTGCACATCTTTTACGCACGTAGGATTGGAGATGTTTAAGATTGCTTTGATCTTTTCTCGGCTTACTTCTATTCCTCTGTGAGAAACGATGAAACCCAGAAGTTTTCCTGAGGGAACCCCGAATACGCACTTTAATGGATTTAACTTCATTTTATAAGTGCGCAAATTTTCGAACTTTCCTCGCAAATCCTCAAGGAGTGAGTCTTTTTTCCTTGGTGACGAAAGCAATGTCGTCCACGTAAACGTGGACATTTTTGCCAATCTGACTATGCAAACATCGTTGCATGCAACGCTGGTAAATTGCACCTGCGTTCTTCGGGCCAAATGGCATGGTTATGTAATGGTACGTCCCATATGGGGTTATGAAGGAAGTTTTGATTTGATCTTCCTTCTTCATGCGTATTTGATGATACCCGGAATATGCATCCTTAAAGCGTAAGACCTCAGAGCCTGCAGTGGCATCTATTATTGATCGATTCGCGGTAACGCAAACCTATCTTTTGGACATAGTTTGTTCAAGCCGGTGTAATCTATACACATCCTAAGGGCAGTAGTATCTTTCTTCGGGATTAATACTGGATTTGCAGACCATTCAGTATGTATAACTTCCCGGATAAAATATGCTGCCAAAAGCCGGATAATCTCCTTGCCAATAGCCTTCCGTCTTCTTCCGTCAAATCGACGGAGACCTTGTTTGACGGGTTTGGATCCTGGAATCACCTTGAGTTGATGCTCAGCAAGTTCCCTGGGTACGCCTGGCATGTCCGCTGGACACCAAGAAAAAATATCCCAGTTCTCATGGAGGAACTTGATGAGATCGCTTTCCTATTTGTCGGTCATCCTAGTTCCCACTACGAAAAATTTTGTCGAATCTTTGGGATATAGGATTACCTGTCTTCTGTTCTCGGAAGCCTTGAAGCTATCTGCTGGCTTCCGGCTTTCTTTTCCTGCCGGCATTTCTGTCGGCGATACCTCTTTGGCCAGCTCTTTCAACTCTTCCTTTGCTATGACTTTCTCAGCGCAAATGGCGTTTTCTTTTCCCAGCTCGTTTGCCAACTTGAAGTATCCAGATATGGTGATTACTCCTCCTTTGGACCTTGGCATCTTCAGCTTGTTATAGATATAACATGATCTTGCCATGAATTTGGCGAAAGTTGGACGTTCGAGTATCGCGTGATACACGCTTTCGAACGGCACCACTTCGAAAGATACTTTTTCCTGACGAAAGTGATCTTTTGCTCCGAAAGTGACATATAGGGAAATTTCTCCTAGGGATCGTGTTTGTCTACCAGGAACGATGTCGTGAACTTATGTTGCTGTGATTGAGCTGGGTCTCGGAAATTTTCAGATGCTTCGGTGTATCCAGTTACATTATGTTAATACTGGATCCTCCATCCATCAACACTCTTTTTAGCCTAGTGTTCTGGACAATAGGGCTTACAACAAGAGCTTGCGTGCCGGGTTCAGGGATGTTTCCGGGATGATCAGACTGATCCCAGGTGATTGGTGTGTTTGAATACTTCAAGAATTTCGGGGTTGCCGGAACAACCGTGTTTATTTCGCGAAGCGTTCTCTTTGCCACCTTTGCTGAGGGAGTTGCCAGGAAAGTTAGGTTACATTATCCATCAAATCTCGGAAACTTGGGCTCGCCTTTTCGCTGCTGTTCTTGGATTTTTTTCGTCAGTGTCCGATTCACTATCTTCTTCCTCAGCTTCTGGCTTTTGCTTGGAAAACTTCCTCTTGGAATTCTTCCCTTTGTTTCCGGATCCTGCACTGCCTTTCATATGCTTGTTCAGCCGGCATTGTGCGTTAGTGGGTGGGTTTCCCAAATTGCGAGTGGTGGATGCAGTTTTCCGACTTTATCTTTTCCCACTCTTCCTTGGTGTAATTAATCGGTTCTGTACTGCGTCCCCACTTGTTCCCATTTTCCCTTCCAAAGGCTATGTTAACCTCTTTGGGCTTTTGTGTAGCATATGGAGTTCCTTTTTTCTCAGGGCGAGGGTTCTTTTTGGCCTGTATCAGTGTATCGATATTGCCTCCTCTTGCTCTGATGTCGTCCTCGGCTGCTGCATGTTCGTTAGCAGTTGCAAGCATACATCCGAGATCTTTATGCTTTTTGGAACCGATCATGAACGGTACAAGTCTGGGTTTTAGGCCATTGACGAAAGCATGCATTCCTTGAACATCAGTTACTCCAGAGCAACTATTCTTTATTGTCGTCCATCTTGAGATTAAATCCACGTATGGTTCGTCCTCCAATTGGGTGCAACGGTTTAGCTGGTTGATGCTATTCGGGCGTTTATAAGTTCCCGAGAAATGCTGAGTAAATACTCGAGCCATATCATCCTAGATGTCAATAGTTCTGGAAGGTAATCCATTGATCCAGTCTCTGGCTCCATCTAGTAACATTAGGGGAAAAAAACTTTACAGCTTCCAAGTCTGTCCCGTTGTTGATCTGGACGGCTGTGTAATAGTCTGAGAGCCAGGTACCCGGGTTTGTAATACCGGTATATTTTTGGTACGTTGGACCAACTTTGGCAAAGACAGAATGCAGAGTTATCCTTCGGATCCTGTCTGTGAAGCACTTAGGTCCAAAGTAGAAATCATCTCTTTCCGCTCTATCCATGTGTGCGGAGTACCTGCCGGCTGAATGGACAGAAGGGGATTTGCTCCTTTCTTTTCCATTGTGGCGCGAACGCGCTTTTCCGGGATCCTCTCTATTTATTCCGAGGTCATGCCCCTTTGGATAAGGTGGAGTTCTACTCCTGTGTATTTCCTTATTCCTGGGGGGTGTCCGGGATCTCTCACGCCTGTGAAATATATCATGTCTACCAGCTTTTTCAGTTGGGTGTCTCGGAAGCGGCATTGCTTTTCCGTCATTCCGGTTCTTTTCTTCCCGATCGCGAGGATTAAGTCCATCTTTCGGGAGATGGGATCCGGTTCTAGACGCTTCATCCTTATTGTCGGGATTTTTCTTGTCTTTTCTCGGATCTGCTTTCTTCTCTTTTGAATTGCTTGAATCTCCAGGTTCTTCCGGTCCAGGTGCTCCAGCGGCGCATGTAGTTGTTCTGCATAGGGTTGAGTCGTCGTGCAACTTCCCTGATCGTTGTTGCCCTCGCTGTTGTTGTTGCAATGCTTTTCCTAAGAAAGCATACACCCCTTGAAGTTTTTCACCATTGGAGTACATATCATTGTTGAGGATGGCGAACGCTGCTTCCGCATTTTCTGCTGCGGTTTTGTATATTGGTTCGCCTCTGGCATGTTTGTTGTTTACTTGCTTTTTCCAAGATGGGTTGTGAAACCTTTCTTTTGGCGGCAGTACTTCCGGTCTTACGATTCCGGGTAACCTTGTAGGTTTAATGCCAGATCTATTCTTTTTCTCGTATTCCTCGATTTCTTCCTTCATGATCTTGATGTCATCCTGAGTTTTTTGGCGGTGTTCACGAGTTCTGAATAGATGTTGTTGCTGCCTCTGGAGAGCTTGTCTCCTGGCTTCTAGCACCTCTGGGGGTTCGTGCAATCCCACTGGTGTTTGCAGTAACTCCCGTTCTTCTTGTTCTGTCATTGGCGGAACAAGGATTTCTTTTATTTTCTTCTCCGCAGGCTTTAGTCCGCTTGCATCTCCTACTTTCGGGCTTTCATTGGCTGGATCAGCAGATTTCTTCTTCCGGAGTTTATACTGGAGCTTTTTAGCGGCTTTGTGCTTCTTCTTGGAAGAGGGAGGTTTTTTGTTTGGTTCTTCCTCTGTCAGTTCTTTGACATCGGGGTATCTTGGAGAAGTTTCTCCGTCTTCTCTCTCTTCCTCTGGCGGAGGAGTTCTAGGGCTTTCCTGGCTGTCGGCATCCGTGTTTTCAGCCGGTTTTGCCATCAGCACTTCATGGAATCCCCCTTGAAGAGATTTAACCTTTCTTTCGAAGGCGTCCTCGTCTTCGTCTTCGGAATCAAAGTTGTCTGATCCGGTTTCTGACTCCAATCTCGCCTCAATGGCGGCTAACACAGAATCAACTTCCGAGTTCGTCGTTGTGTTGACGGATGTCGGATCTTCCACCTTAGTTGTGGGTTTGCTGTTTTCTGCCTCTTGCACGGGATTGCCTTCATCCGTGTTTTCGGCGATCTCGGATTGCACCATACCGACAAAGTGCAATTCACTTGTATGTCGGCGATCTGAGCAAAACCCGGTATCGTAGTCATCTTCGACTGGGTATAGGGAGGGTGGGATAAATCTACTTCCACCGCAAAACCCCATGGCCTTTGCATTTAATCCGATAAAGATGTTTGCAGATCTAATCGGTAATATGCAGGCACTTACCAGATGATTTTGCGCCGGTATGTAAGATCCATTGTCGAGGAAGCGTCCAACGTCGTTGTCGAATTCCAAGCTTCCGACAGTTATGGAACTGCCGATTCAGCCGAGTATCCAAGATTGAAACTTAACGCCTGACGTCGCCTGCCCCACGGTGGGCGCCAACTGTCGATACATCGTAGTAGAATTCATCGACGGGGGTTCCATGAGACTACTGATAGAGACGTGGGGGACGTGATTGTGCGAAGGACAATGACACAGGGTTTTTACCCAGGTTCGGTACGACGCAGTAATGCGACGTTCCTACTCCTGCAATCTCACTATTCAGGACTAAAGCCTGTGAATACAAAGTACAATGTGAGGTTCTATTAGCTGCTCGTCAAGGATCAACCTCTCGGCGAGTTATCATGTAGCTTCTTGTCTATCTATCATATCTCCCGTCCGGCTTTATATAATAGCCGGATTAGGGCATACAGAGTAGGAAACCTAGAAGACTATGGTAACTATTAACTTGGAAAGTAAGGAATCCGCCTTCTACTCCAAGCCAGATCACGTGGGCCATGATCCGGGTTCTTTTAGAATCCGGCTTCTGTGCGTCAGCTTACTGGGCCGCCCAATGGACCGTAGCCCACTACCATTTGGGCCACCCGGGTAATCCGGCACTTTGGACTGCCACCTGATATACCCCTATTCGGTTTATATCCGACAATATATCCCTAAAAAAATGGTTTAGCCGAAAGGAAGAACCAGACTCTCTTGGATATGGCTAGGACCATGTTGGTGGAGTATAAATCTCCTCAATATCTATCGGCCAAAGCCATCTCTACTGCGTGTCATTCCTCTAACCGGCTCTACATTCGCAAAGGATTAATGAAGACTCCATATGAGATTCTCGTCGGCAACAAACCAAATATCCCCTACTTCTGTGTCTTCCGTTGTAAGTGTTTATATTTGGTAAAAGGTGTTCGTTTGTCTAAATTACAATCCAAATATATTAAGGGTACATTTGTTAACTATGGTGCCGTATCCCACACTTATAGAGTCTTTGAGAAGGCCTCATGGATTTTCATTGAAGCTAGTAGTGTGGTGTTCGAAGAAAATGGTGGCTCCCAAGTGGCACAATTTCATGTTTCTAATGTAGATGTTGAAATACCTTAAGAAGCCATAAGAGGAATATGTGTGAAATTTTCCTCCCCATTGAGGGGCACAATGTGGAGGATCGAGAAGAAATATGCTCTACTCAATTGGAGCCCTCGTCTACACTAGAAGAGCATGAAAATGGAGCAAGTGATACACCAACCCAAGAACAAGATCAAGACCCTCCTAATGTTGATCAAGTTGCTATGCAAGAAGCAAGTTCTACGATCATTCAAGCTATCCAAGATCAAATCCAAGATCAACATTCTTCATCTCATGTTGAAGCAAGCCAAAATGATGATCACGGACAGCATTCCGGTCAATATGGGGACCCAAATGATCAATATTATCAAGTGATTTTTCCTCGTAATAATGAAGAGATCGAAACCCGTCGTGCCGATAGAATTGCTAGAGCCATGAGGGAGATTGATTTCTCCGATGAAAAAAGTGTTACGAGATCTAAGAGGCAAGAGAACCACAAGATCTTAATTGGCTAGCTTTAGTGAGCACGAAGCACATATCTCCATGGTGGAATCAAAGAAAGTGTTTGAACCTCTTGAGGACTCGGATTGGTTGGAAGCTATGCATGATGTGCTCAATAAATTTGAGCGTAACAACGTGTGGAAGCTAGTTGAGAAGCCCAAAGATTTCCCAAATGTTATTGGCACCAAGTGGATCTTCAAGAATAAGCAAGATGAGCATGGATTTCTCATAAGGAACAAGGCAAGATTAGTAACTCAATGGTACTCCCAAGTGGAAGGTATTGACTTTGATGAAACCTATACTCCTGTGTATCGCCTTCAGTCCATCCGTATCCTTCTTGCATATGCATCTTCTCACAAATTAAAATTGCAACAAATTTATGTGAAAAGTGCTTATCTAAATGGTCCCTTGAAAGAGTTGGTATATGTTAAGCAACCACCAGGTTTTGAGAACCCCAACCTCCCTAACCATGTCTACAAGGTCGATAAGACGCTTTATAGACTTAAACAAGCACCACGTGCGTGGTATGAGCACCTCCGAGAGTTGTTGAAAGACGGTGGATTTAAAATTGGAAAATAAATGCCACCATCTTCACAAAGAGGGTTAAAGGGGAGCTTTTCATATGCCAACTGTATGTTGATGATATCATCTTTGGCTAAACTAATCAAGTTTTCAATGATGAATTTTTGAAGCTTATGACTAACAGGTTTGAGATGTCTATGATGGGAGATTTGAGATTCTTTCTTGGCTTTGAGATCAAACAATTGCCTAGAGAAACTTTCATCTCTCAAGCCAAGTACACTCAATACATCCTCAAGAGGTTCAACTTCCAAGGTGCTAAAGAGAAGGTCTCCCCAATGCAAACTAAATGCCATCTCAAGCGCAATCTAGACGGTAAAGATGTGTACCAAAAGTTGTATTGTTCTATGATTGGTTCTTTGCTTTATCTTTGTGCATCTAGGCCCGATATTGTGTTGATTGTAGGAGTGTGTGCAAGGTATCAAGCGGGTGATAAGGAAAGCCAATTGGTGGCGGTCCATATGATGTTTCGTTATTTGGTTCATACCTCAAGATTTGGTTTGTGGTACCCCCAGGGGGCACACTTTTCTCTCAGTGGGTACACTGATTCATATTGAGATGGTGATCAAGATGATAGGAAATCGACTTCCGGGACTTGCCAGTTCCTTGGTAGGTATTTGATGAGTTGGTCTTTTAAAAAGCCAAATTGTATATCCCTCTCCACCGTCAAAACCGAGTATATGACGGCCGCTAGTGCTTGAACCCAATTGTCATGGATGAGGCAAACTCTAAAAGAGTATGATGTTCATTGTGACAAAGTGTCCCTCTTAGGTGACAATGTGAGTGACATCAAGGCCGCCTACAACCCGGTGCAACACACAAGGACGAAGCATATTGAGATTCCTCATCATTTCATTTGAGGTCATGTGGCAACAGGTGATATTGAGCTAGCTTATGTTCCAACCAAGGATAATCTCGCGGACATATTCACGGAGCCTCTAGATGATTCAAGATTCATGTTTGTGATGAATGACCAAAATATCACCGATTCAAGGAGTTTGACTTAAGGATCTTGCATACACACATATAGTTGACTATGTGTTTGGGTTTAGGTGTTGGCTTAGATATAGAGGAGTGTTGTCCTAACACATTGGACTCTCCCTCCTCCCATTATGTCCAAACAAAAAAAATATCATTGATATCTCTCTCTTATTCTAATGTTAAATTGTGAGCTAAAAATATTGAGACTTGGCAATGCACACAAGATATATCTTCGCGGTGACATACGATACTCTCTTACATGGTGGCCTAGGCCGCCAACCTCTTCTCTTTAAAGAATTGTTTTTTTATTTGGTTCTTATTGCGTCTTTTTTTTCTCTGGTCTTTATCTCTTTTTTTCTATCTATGGGAAACACTTGACAAATGGCTTTTATCATTAGCTTCTTGCATATGTCAACTGGATACCACCAGATCAGTTGCTCTCTCTTAATCGCAAACCTTTCCTCCCTCTCAAAACTGCTCATCTAGCCACATATATGATCCCATTTTCATAAACCCTGTTTTCTGGAGGAAGTGTGCCGGAGAATCCATTCCGTAGTGGGCGGAGACTCTTCGGCCACTTTACCCAGAAGACTCCGGCCTGCAGCAGTTCTGAAAAAAATACAAAGGGGATCGGGGTGACGGGCAACTTTCAGTTGACTCTTCTCCACCCCCGACCCCCTATCTACAAATTACTGACTAAGGCGGCCACCCATAGAGTGAACCTGTCATAGGGATGTAATTGATAATTGTCATCAAGGTGAGAATATCTTCAAAGGAGGCAATGTTGGTCGCATGAAATATTTCATGAATCCAGAAAGAGATATCAGTAGGAGGAGGGTGTCCAGTAACAAAAGAGATGCACACCGAGTTGTTTTCCCCTTGCACCTCTATCTCAGTGGGCAATGGGAACAAGGCTCGTTTTTGGGCTCGCAATTGGTTGGAGGGGCGTGCTACCGTTTAAAAAGAAGGATTTAAATGTTTCAAAAAACTCGATAAAAAATGTATGTGTTCACAAGATATGCTTTGTATAACCTCCAAGAATGTATGCTCCAAATTCTAAATAAACATGGAGAAACAAAAATAAAGACAACGTCTGACATGGATAGTGCTTTTTTTTGCTTTTGTCTTTTGTGACAAGAGTGACACTATTCACACCAGATTTATCTTTTTTGTTTCTCCTTATTCAATTTCATAAGTTTTTTGAGTTTTTCACCGGAAAGAGCAAAGCTCTCACCTGAATATACCATTTATCAAAAAGAGGGAGATGGTTCCCCGGTGTGTTACAAGAGATTGGGGGGGGGGGGAGTGAGATTACAGGGTTCAGTTCGTCAGGCTGACGATCCAGTGGTCGACGTCGGAGCGCCAGGCGGGGGGTAGTCTTGCACGCCAGAGGAAGGCGTCATCGCGGCAACACTTGCGGAGGATGGGGAGAGAGGCTGTCAGGTTGTTGAAGACAGTCCCGTTGCGATGCTTCCACAGGTGCCAAAAGCAGAGAAGGCGGAAGGTGTCGGCCAATCGCGAGGGAGATGGGATCGGGAGGCAGTGGCAGTGGTGAAGCTGGCATTGTCGCAGCCCAGCTTGTTCCAGAAACTCTGGGCGAAGAGGCACCGGAAGAGGATGTGGCTCTCAGACTCGAGAGGGGATGCGCAGATGGGGCAATCGCTGTCCTCCAGCGTAAGGATTCCTTTTTTGTGCAGATTGGAGCGACATTGCAGCCTGTTCTGAAGGAGGAGCCAAGTGAAGAAACGCACTTTGGAGGGAGCGTGGTTGCGCCAGACGAAGGTGTAGTGCTCGAAGAGCTCGCCACCGAGAGTGCAGAGGCGGTATAGCGACAAGCATTTGAGTTGTCCTGTCGAGGAGGCGCAGAGCGGCAGTGTTCGCTCGTCGGGGGGTGACTGTCAGGTTGATGCTCGCGAAGGCGCGTTCCAGGGCGGCGAGTTGGAGCGAGGCAGTGTGGGAGAGGCGAGGCACCAGCATACCGTGCAGCCCGGCGTTGACAACCTGCCGCACGGTGGCGAGGGGAGACGTGCAGTGAGAGTGCAGCTCACTCATGGCCATACGGAGAGCGCCGAGGGAGGACCATGCGTCAAGCCAGAAGGACGTGCTCTGACCGTCCCCGAGGGCCACGGTGGAGCAGGCACGGTACAGGGGAAGGAGGCGGACCAGCGAGCCCCAATGGGAGCCGACAAGCGAGGCCGTGTCGCGCACGTCGTCGATGGGGGCACCGTTGAGACTTGTCCAGACCCATCGCGGCCATGATTCGCGCGGCGAGCTGTGTAGTCGATGGAGGAGCTTAACCATGAGGCATTTGTTGTGATCGGCGAGGGAGCGGACGGCGAGGCCCCCTTCTTCTTTTGATCGGCAGACGAAGTCCCACGCGACAAGGCACTGCGCGCCCGAAGCCCGATCAGACGCAATCCACGGGAAGGCGCGACGCCGTTTGTCGATAGCAGCCAGCACGCCCTTGGGAGGCAGAGCGCCCCCATGATGTATGTTGGCAGGGCGTCGAGCACGGCATTGAGCAGAACGAGCCGGCCACCAGAGGAGAGCAGCAGCGCCCGCCAGCCGGAGAGAAACTTGTCCACCTTCGCGATCAGCGGGTAGAAAGCGGAGAGGCGCAGCTTTTCGGCAGATAGAGGGAGACCGAGGTATGTCTGTGGAAAACCTTCCACACGGCAACCGAGCGCGGTGGTGATGGTGGAGAGAACGGCGGCGCCGACATGGAGGGGAACAAGCGTGCTCTTGTGGTAGTTGATGGATAGCCCCGTGAAGCGCTCGAAGGCAGACAGGACCTGGCGAAGCCGGCGCCCCGAGTCTGCGTCCGCTCGCAAGGGAGCATCTGCGACGAGCGGGTGGAGGAGGCCGTCCTCAGCGTGCACCAGGCGAGGGAGTACATCCGCCACGAGGAGGAAGAGATAGGGCGACCAATTCTGAGAGGTTATAGAAACATAACTTGTGAACACAACATATATTTTCGTAAATTTTCTTGAAACATCTAAATTCGATTTTTTAAAACGGTAGCATGGTAGCATGCTTGGGTACGGGAGCACCAGATATTATCTCGTTTAGATACTCAAGTGTACTGTCAGCTCGGCTGCACATCAACAAGGAGCAGAGATATTAATGCTTTCCAAATCAGAAGCCCTGTCCCTGCATTTTGACAATAGCAGGTCACAGTCGGCTCAAGAACACGCAGGGCCGGAATGGCAACTAACAGCAGCAACTTAAGTTCGCCAACACAGCAGCAACAGTATTAAACCAAAAGACGAACTGCTAAACTAAACCTGATAAGCCCAAAAGACGTGGTGACGCTGTAGTTCTTATACTAGCTACGGATCAGCCATCAGCTGTACAAAATGAAATCCTTGGCAAGAGGCATCAAGGCGCTGCAGTTTCTTGAAATTCAAGGACGAGCCATGGATCAGCAGTAGAACATAAACTCCTTGACATTGTCCTTAATCTTCGGGAGGGGCCTCACAGGAGCGGACGGATCGCGTGTCCGGGATGTGGCCGAGGACGACCCCTGGTCCGAGAACTCGTCCTCCGTGTAGTAGCGTGCACGGAAGGCTGCCAGGTGAGCATAGTATGCTGGAGGGACTGTTACAAGTAGCAACAGCAAAATCAGCAAAAGGACTGCATGTCAAAAGACATTCATGACCAACTATAATAAGGAGCAGTTTATCCAAAGCTGATTAAGAGACACTATGAACACTTTAGATGCATACCTATGGAGACCGAGCGCGTGCACCGAGCATAGCTGCAAGTGAGGGATCGTCAGAAGAAAAGGTTGGTTAACACTTAACAGATCTCAACAGGATTCTGTATATACATCATTCGAAATGGAGAGGGCGGTGAAGGAACAGCTTACGTGTAGCAAAGATTGTATGTCAAAGTTTGCAGGGCATCAGCGGTAAAACGATTTTCATCGAGAAGAACATGATAATGGGTCGGCCGGCTTGTTCCCTGCTCAAAGGAAAACACGGAAGGAACATTGATATCGAGCAAAGCAATAGTCATCATCGAATGATCAAATTACCCCCAAACACATTTTAAGTATGGGACTTCCCAGATAAAGTGAATCATGCAAGTTACCTGAATACCAGCATGGCTGCAGAGGTAAAAATCAAACTCGGTAGGATGGCAGATCTTTGTGTCGACAACAGTTCCTAAGGACAAAGCACACTTGAGACTTCAATCTTTTTCAATTACAAGCTTTTGATACTTCTGAACTCTACCAACTCATACAGATATTATGCTAACTAACCAGCAGGTTAACTTACCAGGTAGGATGTTTCCACTTCGATCTGTCAAATCTCGTGCACCATGATTCTCAGGGAATAGGCGAGTGTGATGCCTCTTTTGCACAACAACAAATGTAACTGGTGGAAGATAGCCTTCCTGTAAAGTAGCACAAGCCTGGGAACAAGAACAACGTTATATACCTGACACTCTGACATACAGCACATGAACACCTATATGAATTGCAAATTCCATGAGGCGCAAAGAGGTGAAAAGAACCTTGCGAATTGCATCCATTTCATACAGCAATACTTGGCTGAACTGTCCCTCGCTTACACCATCTCTGCGTATAAAATAATAATATATTACTGCAAGACTTAAGAAATGATTCTGCAAAATGCAGACCGTTGGTTACAAACCTGTAAAATATAATCCTGCTTGGTTTGCATCTAGTGGCTTTGTAAAAAGAGATAAGCAATTCCCTGCAACAATTAAATGTTACTACTGCAAAAATAAAAACTACGCACTGATTTGAAGGAAAATACTGTCGCCTTTACCGTATCATCCCACCGACTGCAATTCCCTTCTGTGGATCTGCTTCTGTGTAAAGGTCAGCTATAATTTCATCCCTAGGACCTTGTGAAGAGACCAAGCATTTGTACTTTGTAACTTCTGGCCAATCCATCGATGCAACAACCTATAATGAGAGGAACTAGAAGCTTAAATACACATTTATTCATAATATGGTGCCAAGGCGACATACGTGAAATGAGGATTTGAGCTAGTTGGCATAGTCACGCAAAATAAAAGTGAATATTTGTTTATCCTTGAAACACAAGAAACTTTAGTTGCCTTCACAATGAAAAATGAAGATTGCTAGTACTTTGGTTCAGACAATATTCATGAAAAATACAAAGCAATTTCAGCACTGAACGTCCCCCCAAAAAGGAAATACAACAGAAACACAAGAAGAATGCTATTCAGTAGTGGATCTGACTATTTATATTCCAAATAAAGAGACTTGCAACATTGAAATATTATGACATGATGAGCAAGGGGATAAATCAACATACCGCCGCGATAGATGGAGATGCATCTTCTCCAGGAGATGGATGGGTCACATCAGCCCCAAAAACTATAGTAGGTACATCTGTCAGAAGAGGTATCCTCTTGTACAAAGCATTTTCAAGAACCGTATTCCGACCTCCAACCTAATCACAAAAATTCGATGGTGTCAACTCTCAATGTTCTATGGACCTGATTGTAGAGTAGCTAGTCAAGCATACCTTAACGTTGATCTTCATAGAAAGATTTTCAAGATACTGTTTCCCACCCTTCTGAAGTTTGTTAGCTAAGCAGCACTGAGTTATTACACCAAGCTCGGTTTCACAAAGCCGTTTAATCCTTCCTGCATTAAACGTCAGAAAGTTGCAATGGAAACCGAGAAACTGAACAGAACAAGAATCGATTTGAGGAGCTTTACCATAAGTACCACTCTGATCAGGTAGTATGATGATCAATAAATCAAGTTGCTTCCCTGTTAGACCTTGCTGAGCAAGTACTTGTGCAGAATGCCTATGGATATTTCTGATTGCAGACTCCACACTGTCCTGACGGCTTGGTTGTGTGATATCCACGCATGGTTTCATATTCATTTGCTAGAATAGGAAAATTCAGTGAATGAGTGTATATGCTTGTGGCAGGAGTTCCTTCCGGAAGAAGAAAACCTACGGATTGTAAAAGAAATTACCATGCCAATGCTGTTGCACATGCGGGCCAGATCATTGCAGAACATGCCAATGTCCTTTGGGTGCAAGCGAGAAGTGAAAGTTATACATGCCCAGTAGTTGATAACTCCTCCATTGACAAATTTCTGAGAAAAAACGAATAAATTAATAAATCAAGGCTGTTTGGAATAGAAAGCAAAAGAAGTAATATATAGTCGACACAGATGACCAGGAGCAAGCATTTTAACGCGTAATATCATATATGAATGAAAGAAAGCATATATATGATCACAGCTTCAAACCACGAAAATTAACAACTAAAGTACAAATGTTCCCACTAGGTCACTCACATGTTAGGACTATATAACAGGCAATACAAAAGTAGAAATACAAACCATAGGCTTGCAACAATGTCGCAGAAAAATAAGGTTGCTTAAAATGAACTAGAGAATACTACCTTGTTAATCATGTTCCATTGTCCTACGGAAGGATCACATACTTTATCTCGTCCAGAGTCGTGATATTTAAGCTAAATACAGGAGAAATGTGTAAGTAGTCTGATGAATGCAAACCGTAAGTAGAAACAGCAATGCTCGTTACTATGATTTAGGAGCAATTACCCTTGGTGCAGGAAGTACGCGAGCATCAACCAGTGCAAGTTGGTTCGTCACTTTCATGCCAAATTCTTTCGAATAGAAGTCATTGCCATAATCATTCCTGTTAACAATCTGCAAATATATAAGATCAGATCGTATATCTTCGAACCAAATGAATACAGACACCTGTAGATACGATTCGGTAAAAACACAAAATTGTGCACTTCTTTGCCAGTAAAACACAAAATACACACTTAACTGACTTAAGATGCTAAGTTAAGTAAATGAGAACAAAGTGCTAAATTACATCTAGAATACTCTTCTCCCTTTGTAGCGGGCGTTCGCATGTCATCTTTAGTATGCCTGTAACTTGGCGTTCATTCAGCTTTCTGGAATACCGTTGTCCCTTATCTATGCTGCATACCTGAAGAGAACATATGACAATAAATTCACTGCCAAAATAAAGATAACAAACTTAACGAGGCACAGACCAATACCAGTCCTAAATATATATAGCATCCTTACAGAGACAAATGTCAGATAGACAGAAACTATACCTCCACAGGCAGATATATCGGTCTGCTATCACTGCCAGCTTGTAGGCATGGCCAATTAGTATATTTCAATGAGTAATTGTACTGAGTCTTGAAGTACTGGACAACCGACACGCGCCTCCCATCCTGATCAAAGCTGTCAAACGATGCAAATGTAGGCATTTTGGTTAACATTATGATGCATTTCATAGAGAGATGAAACTGAGAGTGAGGAGCTTTGGAAAAAAAACCGTTAGGTTGTATTGGTGTGGTTAACATGAAATATAATGAGGAAAGAGCACAAAGGAAAGAGTGTATAAAAGTGAATATATACGTTAAATCCTTCAGCGGAGCTGGGGTTATCCCAGTAATCTTGTAACGGATTTTTTTATCAGCGCGATGAGTGGTCACAACACGGACACCTCTAAGGGCTTTCTTCAGCTATGAAGTGTAAAATATAAAATGAAGCAGTTAGGAAAATAGAAAAAAAATATACTCAAAGAGAACAAAACCCTACTACTATTAATACCTTAAGACGATCCTGATCTGACAGCCTTGAAGTATCTCGTGGGTTCAAATAGTCAAACGCGAAGTCCATAACCGGCTGGGCCTTGTAAAATGATGTTGCCGAAATATCTGAGATCATAAAACAACAAATGTGAGTGCCAGAATTTCTTTCAAAGAGAAAAAACAGAATGTGGAAACACATGGTTTTTAATAATGAGAACATGTTAGGTAAATCCATACCAATGTTTAACGACAATCCCATCTGTGTAGGGCGCAGGCTTTGGTAATACCCCCTCCAGCATTCAACACCATTGCCAATCGGACCACCATGTCCAAACGACTGGGAGAAAAATGATCTTGAGATTGACAAGTACCTGTTTCAATTAACTTAAATCAGATAGCAAACGAAACTATTTATTATAAATTTTTAATTGAAAACTAGGGATGATTTTTTTTTTTACTCCATATCAAGAAAATGTCAGTTATGGATGGTTTACTTTTCAGTGGGGCACTCCCTCAGAGCGATGTCTAGTGCTTGGATAGTGTCCTGTGGCAACTCACTGTGCCTACCAGACAAGAACTGCCGAAGATTGTACAGATCCAGAGTTGAGGCATGCTGTATAGTCACCTTGTATTCCTCCTCCCTGAAACACAGCAACTAGTAAGACCATTACAGGAACAAATAAGTTGATGACAAAAACAAAAGGTGGAATGTAATCGTCGTACCGGTTCCCTTTAGCGGAATTAACAAGTGTGATAACAAATTCTTTGTTCTTGAAGGGTAGGGCACCGGCGGTATATATGTTCTTCCTTCCATCATAAACTGGCAATCTACCATCCAAGAATTGTTTGTGAAGTTTACAAAGTTCGTTGATAATTAATCTGTTCCGATCTCGTGACCTTGTTTCCGGATAAATCGTCACCTATATGCAACAGATAAGACAGTTAGAAATTAACCAAAAAAAACCTGTTGTATCGTATCGTAGGAGTAATCAAAGAATTCTGAATGTGCAAGACTGAAACTGAATGCCTAATCAAATAATTTGTTATTTGTAAACTGGCTGAGTTTAGCTGCCAACAATGAAATCAAATGGATGGGTTAGCTTTTGACATCGTACCGGTTCCCTTTCCACATGTCAAAAATTCTTTGTATCGTAGGAGTAATCAAAGTATTGTACTGTACTAGTATTCTTTGGGTTAGCTTTTGACATAAATTTGTGTTTGCTTCTATTGACCCAAATCAAATGGATGAATTAAATCAAAAATGAATTATTCAACCCACCCAGGGGACGCACGCATGTGAAAAGACGCAACACGTAGTACAGAATAGAACATGCAACACATAGTACAGAATGGAACACACATACGTACATCGTAATGGTGGATATCATTGTCGGCGATCTGCACCAGGAAATGGTTGGCGCGGACGCGGCACTTCTTCCCGACGGTCCCGAACCCCGGCCGGGCAGGGAACTTCTCCGCCTTGCTGGACACAGGCGGCAGACTCCTTCCCGGCGCCGCCACCACGGCCTGAGACTCCTGCGGGTTCCTCTGCCCTTCGACTGCCGCCGGGGCAGAGGACGACGATGCCCTCTCGTCCGCCTTCGGCAGCACCATTTTCCTTTGCACCTCGGCAGCCAGCGCCTCGACCGCCGCTGCCGTCGGCGCCGCCACTTGCACGCCGGGACGCGGAATCCCAGCGCCAGAGTGCTGCGCGTCGTGCTCCCGCACCACGCCCGCCGCACCTCGCCCTGCGGCTGCAGGTTGCGAGGCCGAGGGTTGAACGTGGCCGCCCCCGCCGCCTCGGCCTCTCGCCGCGTCGTCGCCACGGCCACCGTGCTCGCCGCCTCGGCCTCTCGCCGCGTAGTCGCCACGGCCACCGCGCTCGCCGCCTCGACCGCGGCCACGGCCATCGCCTCCGCGTCCTCCCTGTTCGCCGGCGCGTCCGCGGGCCGCGTGGCCGTGTCCCCCGCGCTCGGCCGCGACCTCCCCGCCGGGGCCCCTCCCTCGAGCGCCACCACCACCACCACGCCCGCGGCCTCCTTCATGCCCTCCGGAGGACTCGCCACCGCGGCCGTGGGCGCCGCGCCTGCCGCCTCCCCCTCCACCGCGCGAAGACATGGCAAGATCGTGCGTGCCTAGGCAGTACCGCAGTAGTAGGGATAGCACAGCACGCGCGAAGCCACGGTTGGAGTCGTATCGGCCGGGAGTTGAGGCTATATAGAGAGATGGGCTCGCAACTGTACCCAGGGGAGAGAAGTAAATAAGTCTACGTCAATGACATGTGGGGCCGAATACAACCGACCCCACCAGTCAGTGAGGCACAGTGATGAGATCCTCGGTACGGGAGTGGAGCGGAGAGAAAGAGGCGCACGACCGGCGTCTCGTCGCATTCTCTCCTTTGCACTCGGGCAGGCGCGACGTGCGAGGACTCCCAGGCGGGCCCACCATGTCATGGAGCGGTGCGGAGTACTCCGGGCAGCGGGCGGGCTGGGGATCGATACGCGCGCGGTGCGAGGAAATCTTTGTAGCCGCCACTCACGCAACCGGCCGGCCGGCGCAGGCACAGGCGCACCCTCACGTCTGGACAACTGTAGCAAAGGCCATGATGATGAATTATCGGGGGCCGTGGGAGGCGCTGCAGATTATTGCAGTACGGCTGGAGTGTCTTGTGCTTCGGCTTCGGCGTTCTGTCTTCATCAAAACATGATTTAAATTTCAAGTGGGATGGGATTTCGATTTTATTACAAATATAACCCTCCGCCGAATAAAAATGCTAGAAATACCCTTTACCGAACGAAAATGCCAACTCTACCCTGGCGGAAAGCTAGCTAAGCGACACGTGTACATTCCGCCAACCTGGTTGGCGGGAAGTACATTCCGCCAACCGGATCGGCGGGAGGTCTCGTGCCACCAGTGTACTTCCCGCCAACCCAGTTGGCGGAATGTACACGTGTCGCTTAGTTGGCTTTCCGCCAGGGTAGACTTGGCATTTTCGTTCGGTAAGGGGTATTTCTAGCATTTTTATTGTGTGGGGGTTATATTTGTAATAAAATCTGGGATTTCCCACTAATCCCACCTCCCATCCCACCAAAAATATCCCATTTATCCTGTTTAAGAGTCTATTTGGATTGTAGCAATTCCATAGGATTTTTGTAGGATTCCAATCCTTAGTAATTTTTCATATGGATTGCGTTGGCCTACCAAAATTCCTACGGGTTGAATTCCTATGCCCCAATTCCATAGGAATTTAAACATCTACTTCAACCTCTTTTTTAGACTCAAATGCGTAGGATTGAGGCACGTTTCCTGTGTTTTTCCTGCGTTTCATCCAAACGACTATTACTATAGTTGTCCTCATTTTTACATTCCTTTGTTTTGCATAATCAAACTTGTGAGATTCCTACGTTTTTCACATTCCTGTGTTTTTGAACCCTGCAATCCAAAGAGGGCCTAAGTAACCCACTAATCCCGTACGGGTTAAACGGGACAAGTCGCATGTAGACCACCGGGAGCCCACGTATCCCTATTGTAGAAGCGAACGGCTGGTCGCCCATAGCTCGGAACAGAAGAACACTCTGTCCCCAATCTCATGCCCTTGCTTGACCGGAGGCTGGAGCCCTCCGCGCGCGGCGTTTGCTCAACTTGTGCCGGAACACCCGCACCGCGGCCGGCGTCGCTGTCTGCTTGTCCGCGGCGCGCGCCAGGAGGGAGAACTTGTACGCGTCGGCGTCCAGCGGGCTGTGCAGGAACACGTCCACGCCGCTGCTGCCAGGAACACCGCCGAGGAGGTGGCACGCGATGGAGGGGCCATCAGCTCGAACCGCCGCGCCCCGCCCACCAGGCACACCGCCAAGCGCTCCCCTGGCCGGTGACCAGCGGAAGGATGAGAACGGGAGGCGTGAAGGGGCTGTTGCGGGACGCGCGACGGGAACTGCAGGAGCGGGAGGCGCAGCGCGGAGGGGAAGGAGAGCCCGACTGCCAAGAAGAGCAGCAGCGGCGCCAGCACGGCCGCCAGGCGGCGGCGCTGGAGCTGGGACGCGCGCGGGGAGGCCGGGTGATGGTGGAGCTCGTCCATGCCTGGCGGCGACTTCATGGCGCACGCGCACGTACGCACGGAGTAGGCAGAGGTTGGCGGTTGGTCGCGAGCAAGCGAGCTAGATCATGGCGTCCGTACGTGTTGGTGGGTGGGGCGGGGCAAAGGCGTGCGTGCGTTGGTGAGTCTCGTCCTCGTCTCGTCGACCGATCGCGAGTATCGGCATGTCGCCATTGGGGCTTGGCACCGTCTGTCCTCGTCTCGCTGGACAGATCGCTCCCTACCAGCTCCTTGATACGGGTCAGGCCTTGCAACAGATTGAAGACCGCGTGGTGAGCACGTCCAGGTCCACGGTCGCCGTCTTCTTGACGTTGGTGAGCTCGGCGGCGAGGCCCGTGGCAATGTCCGTCCCTTCGGCCGCGCACGTCGGCGACTTCTGTGACCGGGTCATTTTTGCGCAGTCTTCCCGTCCCAAAAAATATAACCTGAAGATGTAGTGTGTAACCGCTCGTGAAGTTGAGATAATTGGACTCCTACGTGAAGTGGGAAGTGGACGCCCCAGTCCCATCCCACTTGAAATCATAACATGCATGGTTTGCTTTTTTCGCCGAGCCGGATGATAATTATTCAACAATGCACGGGCTAAACAGGGTAGTACTACTCTCAGGCCTTCCATAATACATTGTCGGTATGCTAGCTATTACACCATCGTAATATACAATCATTCTAATGTATTGTATATTAAGTGTTGTATCTTAGTAGGCATGTATTTAATGATTTAGGCCTTATACTAATATATGATTGGTCCAACAAGTTATTTTGTCTATGATACCATGCAAGAGCCGTATCCTAAGAGCAATTTCAATAGTAGAGCCAACAGCCGACTATAAGGACTTGCCATGTCATCTATAGTTAACCATATAGGCCAACATGTACAATAGTTAGCTAGAAAAATATGTTGCTTTATTAATATATAACTCACCTCTCATTCTCACAAGGTGCCCAGGAGCACGCGCTGCAGCTGACTCTTGCATGAGAGCCCACTCACATTTTCTCTCTTCTTCTCTCTCCTCCATGTCATCACAAAAACACTATTTTAATCCTTATAGCCCGCTTACATAAGGTTATTGTACTTGCTCTAAATAAGATACAATATCCTTCTATTTCCTCATTAAATATAGTGTCACATCAGACTTGTCCCAATGCATCTTTTCTTAGCATGTTATCATAGGTGCATTAATAATTTAAGAGAATATTAGTCCAATGCATTGTTTCTTAGAGGCTGTCTCTAAATTTAATGATTTAGTGCTCATGCATGGATTTGATTGGTCTATTAACCATTTTTACCTATGATAGCGCGCCAATGTTGTATCTTAGCTAAGGCTAATCACAATGTGAGTAACATACACATTTTTCTAGACTATGTTACTAACTCCATAGTGGTGAGTAACATACAAGTGGTGTCATGCAAAGATGAATTTATTAGGTTGTAGACTCATATTGCATTGGAAAGTGTGATGTTACGGTATCATAGCTAGTTACCACACTCATCTCTCTCCTCATTAAATATGTGAAATGTCATCTTTTTTGCCTACGTGGCATTGATGTTACCACTAATGTTACTCCCACTGTGACTAGCCTAAGATACAACCTCACTCTCTCTCATCATTAAGTAGTGTGCCACATAAGCAAAACGGTTATGAACCCGCGCTAAGAAACCCCCATTGGGACTGGCCTCAGGATTTTGCCTACGATATTGTGCCAAGATACTACCATTAAGGCCTATCTCAATGCAAGTCTTTTAGCACGGTTTCATAGGCTTTTTGCTTATGTGGCACTATAGATAGTGAGGTTGTATCTTAGCTAAGATACAACCTTGGCACGTGGCCATAGGCAAAAAAGGCTCTAGGCCAATCAAATGCATGCATGAGCCCAAAATCATTAATTTAGATACAACATCTAAGATACAATGCATTGTACATGTTGTCTCTTAAGTTTTTATTAGACATATGATAACGTGCTAAGAGGACAGGCCTAAGGGCATCTCCAATGTTTAATTTCAATTTGGACCATAAGCTGGGCCCCACAGCATATGTTATAGCAGACTAAAAACCTCACAATGTTTAAGGTCTAGCTAGACCTTAAGGTGGAGCCCACATAGCAGATTTTTTGACCAACTGCCACATACAAACAGTGTAAAGTAAGTGAGAGAAACATCACTTTGCTTTATTATATTTCTTATGGCAAGGCCATAGTGGTATGGGTGGGTCCTAAGATTTTAAACTTAAGGTCTAGTGCCACAATGATATGGAGTTGGACTCCTAGATTGGCCCGATCTTCACGAATCGACGAAGAACGAACGAAGAACACGAAGAACGGTAAGAACACGAGATGGGGAATCGATGGGGAACGTGGGGGAACGCGGGGCAACACACAAATCGGGGTAAATCGCAAGAACCGAAAGATCCAACTTCCCGTCAACTAAGCCCCGAGGGCCGTCTACGGAACAATCGATCCAAGTGAACTCACCTTGAACAAATCGTCTCACACCCGTAGCCGGTACCACTACGCCAATAGAACCTCAAGATAACGAGAGGAAGATTGGACAACTCTTGACTGAAACCCGATAGGGAGAGGACAAGTAGTTGGGATGTGCCTTGATACGATCCTCGACGAAGTCGGAGGAGTAGCCTTGATACGTTCCTCGGTACACACCGGAGGAGTAGTTCCTCAAAGAGGGGTACAAGAGAGCTGAGCTCAAAATGTTCTAAATTCAACTCTAAAACCCTAGATCTAGCTAGGGGTCGTCCTTATATAGCCGGGGGTCGAAGCAGGTGAAAACATGGTCGAAAAGGCGTCATTTGCGAGCATTTCGGGTCCACCCCGGCCTGGCGGCCGGCTTGGAGGGGGAGGCCGGCCGGCCTGCAGGCCGGCCCCTTCTGTTGGGTGTCCGGCCTGGGGCCGGGGTGGGGAGGAGGCAGGCCGGCCTTGAGGCCGGCCCTTTCTGTGGGGGGTTCGGCCTAGGGGGGAAGGAGGCCGGCCTGGCCGGCTCCTGAGGCCGGGGGCTCTTTCCCCCCTATCTTCTCCGCCGGGACTCCGATTGCGATGCCGTTTCTTCCGCCCTCCTTCGTATCTTCTTATGCATCGTTTTGGGTGCTTTCCGGGGCCTCCGTGGTGGGTTTAAACCTGAGCACGCAAAGTGTGGAACCATGAGGTAGCGCACCATCCTCCACATGACCGAAAGTATAGAACGAGAGGAGCGAGTTCACCTTATCCTGGATGGCCTTTGTGCGTGATCTTGTCATCGGTGCACTTGGTGGAGTTGGGTGGGCTACATCATCTCCCCCCCCCCCCTTGAAAAAGAGTCGACCTCGACTCGGCGTTGTCTTCATCACTTGGGTATCCATGGAAGGGAGAGAGGTCCTTGACATTGAAGGAGTTGTGGACGAGGTACTTGGATTGCGGTAAGTTGAGCTTGTAGGCGTTGTTGTTGATGCGTTTGATGACCTTGAAGGGGCCGTCGCCTCTTGGCTTGAGCTTGGAGTTGCGCTCTTCGGGAAAACGGTCCTTGCGCAAGTGTCTGCATCTACAACAGAGGCTGAGTATATTGCCGCCTCAGAGGCGGCAAAGGAAGTTGTTTGGATCAGGAACCTCCTGATTGATCTTGGTGTGGTTCAGGGTGCGTCCAATCCTTTGGACGTATATTGTGACAACAATGGTGCTATCGCACAGGCCAAGGAACCTAGACAACACCAGAAGAACAAACATATACTCATGCGGTACCACCTCATTCGCCAGTTTGTCGAACAAGGTGATATCAAGTTATGCAAAGTACACACGGATGCAAACATTGCAGATCCGTTGACAAAGGCGCTACCACAGCCTAAGCATGAGGCGCACACGAGAGGCATGGGCATTCGATGCCTAGGCATATGATGCCAGGATGATTGACTCTAGTGCAAGTGGGAGACTGTTGGGAATATGCCCTAGAGGCAATCATGTATGATGTAATTCCCACTGTATTCATAAAGTTATTAAGTTGTCTTTGTTTTGAACATCTGATATATGTCATTGAATATGTGATTCGATTGTGGAACTATATATTCATGTTGTTCATACTAGATTGTCCTTGGTCATTTAGGTTGTGCTGGACACACACCCTAGACTAATGTGAGTGTTGGCTGATGACACGGTTCCACTTGTCATGGGCATTGTGATGCCATTCCAACGTTCACGGACTTGGCTAAAGAGTTTAGCAAGTCGGACTGACCCACATTGAGATGCAACGATCAAGTCGTCATTTGCATGTCTCAATCAATGTAATCCTTAGACTTGAGGTTGTCGCACAATCCGAGTTGTGGATCACCGACTTAGGTTCTGTCAAACGTTGTTCTGTGACAAGGCAACTATAAAGGCAGAGTTCGGGTCGAATGAGAAGCAAGCTGCGTGATGTGGATAATCAAGATGGGATTTTGCCCCTCCGAATGGAGAGATATTCTCTGGGCTCGAGTGATATGATTCAGGAAGCATGGCCATACGCGACTCAGTTAAGTGTTAACTGTGTCGGTTGACTAAGAGTTAGTCAGATGAATCACGTGTCACAGATCGAGAAGAGAGTTGAGCTATTCAAGGGATGACGATAAATCGCCTATAGCTCGACAAGGTATATCGTGAGGCAAAAGGGACTAAGATGAATATCACATTGAAAGGTATGTTGTCATGACTCAATGGTACTTGGGAGTTGGCACGTTCTGCTAGGAGCCGCTACCGATTGATCGATTGGGAGTTGGACTCCAATCGCGTCCAAGTCGCCATGAGCCTGCAGGGTCGCACACTTAAGAGCGGGAGCAAGTATTGGTCGGGTTGGACCCGAACCGGAAATGGACTGGTTTTGTGAGTCGGACTCACAGAAGGAATAGGCCACAAGTGTTGTGAAGCCCATTACCATACGCTATATAAAGAGGGGCGCAGGTTGCCCAGCGGGCACGTTAGTCCACTCTCCCATGCGTTGGGAACCCTAGCCCCACTCAATCCAGCCGCCTCACCGGACCTAGCAGTCCGCCGTCGGAGCTCCTCCTCGTACGTGTGGATACCGGCAGAGGTGTTGTACGTTCAGCACTTCGACGTTCGAGGGATTGGATCGGCCGGACCGGATCGTGGGACTGCACTGCCCCGACGCGCTGCATCGATAATCCGCACCTGCGCGTCTAGTGGTAATACTCGTGGCCTTCTACCTCGGCTAGATCTTGGAAGCATCGCGTAGGAAAAGTTTTTGTTTATCTCTACGCGTTCCAACAAAGGGAGTATGTCGAGGGCGGTGCTGGGGTTGAAGCCGTAGACGATTTCGAAGGGACTCTTCTTGGTAGCTTGATGGAGAGCACGGTTGTAGGCGAACTCGGCGTGTGGGATGCATTCCTCCCAATTCTTCAAGTTGGGCTTGATCAATGCTCGAAGTAGTGAAGAGAGTGTGCGGTTGACGACCTCGGTTTGTCCATCCGTTTGTGGGTGATAGGCGGTGGAGAAGAGTAGCTTGACACCGAGCTTGGCCATCAACGTCTTCCAAAAGTAGGAGGTGAACTTGACGTCGCGTTCCGAGACAATGGAAGTAGGTACACCATGTAAACGCACAATTTCCCTGAAAAACAAAGTAGCAACATGTGAAGCATCGTCGGTTCGGTTGCAAGGAATGAAATGTGCCATCTTAGAGAAACGATCCACAACTACAAAGATTGAATCCATGTTGGTTTTAGTTCGTGGGAGGCCTAACACAAAGTCCATGCTAATATCACTCCAAGGTGCATGTGGGATAGGTAATGGCATGTAAAGACCATGGGGGTTGGAAGTGGACTTAGCTCGGAGGCATGTAGAACATCTCTTGACGTGTCTCTCAACTTGATGCTTCATCTTGGGCCAATAGTAGTTGGTGGAGAGCATGGCATAGGTCTTGTCGCGTACAAAGTGTCCCATGAGACCTCCTTCATGTGATTCCTTCAATAAAAACAAACGAAGAGAGGACTCGGGGATACACAATTTGTTAGCCTTAAACAAGAAACCTTTGTGAAGATAGTAATCATCGAAACCTCGGTTAGGCAATCATTTCTCAAATATAGGACCAAAGAAAGTATCGGAAGCATATAAGTCTTTGATCTCATCCAAACCAATCACATTGATGTCAAGACGTGTAAGAAGGCATTCTTTCCTAGACAAGGCATCGGCTACCACATTCTCTTTACCTTTATTGTACTTGATGACATAAGGAAAAGATTCAATGAATTCTACCCACTTAGCATGCCTCTTGTTCAAATTGGTTTGGCTTTTCAAGTATTTCAATGATTCGTGATCGGAATGAATGACAAATTCTTTTGGCCAAAGGTAGTGTTGCCAAACTTCTAGCACTCTAACCAAAGCAAAAAGTTCCTTATCATAGATGGGGTAATTGAGTTTAGAGCCATAAAGTTTTTCACTATGGTAAGCAACGGGGCGTCCGTTTTGCATGAGAACGCCACCAATTCCTATACCACTAGCATCACATTCAATCTCAAAAGTTTTCTCAAAATCCGGTAAGAAAAGCAAAGGAGCTTCGGTTAAGCATTTCTTAAGTGTGTCAAAAGCTTTTTGTTCCGCATTTCCCCAAACAAAAGGTACATTATTTTTGGTAAGTTCATTCAAAGGGCAAGCAATAGTTGAAAAATCTTTGACAAAGCGGCGATAGAAACCGGCAAGGCCATGAAAGCGCCTTATCTCACCCACGGAGGTAGGGTTGGGCCAATTCCTAATTGCCTCAATCTTCTTGTTATCTACTTCAATACCATTGGAAGAGATCACAAAACCCAAGAAAACAAGCTTGTTGGTGCAAAAATTGCATTTGGAAAGATTGGCGAAAAGTTTTGCGTTGCGAAGAGCCAACAATACTTGTGAAACATGATCAAGGTGATCTTCCAAAGATTTGCTATAAATGAGAATGTCGTCGAAGTAAACCACAACAAATTTGCCAATGAAAGGACGTAGAACTTCATTCATGAGACGCATGAAGGTAGATGGGGCATTCGAAAGACCAAAGGGCATAACAAGCCATTCATACAAACCAAGTTTTGTTTTGAAAGCCGTTTTCCATTCATCACCTATACTCATACGAATTTGATGGTAACCACTTTTAAGATCAATTTTGGAAAAGATAGTAGCACCACTCAATTCATCAAGCATGTCATCGAGCCTAGGAATAGGATGTTGATATCTAACGGTGATAGCATTGATAGGGCGACAATCCATACACATGCAGGAAGTAGAATCTTACTTTGGAACAAGGATAACCGGCACGGCACAAGGGCTAAGGGATTCGCGAATAAAACCTTTTTCTAGTAGTTCTTGGATTTGGCGCTCAATCTCCTTAGTCTCCTCGGGGTTGGTGCGGTAAGGAGCGCGGTTTGGAAGGGGCGCGCCCGGAATGAGGTCGATATGCGGTGCTCGATTCCTCGTAGGGGAGGAAGGCCCGGAGGGGGCTCATCGGGAAAGACGTCTTCAAATTTCTGCAACAAAGGCAACAAAGATGGAGGAAAATTTGTCATTTCGTTAGTTTCAAGTGCTTCCCCTTTGCACAATAGGACAAAGTGAAGTATGGTTGGGTCATCTCGTAGCTCTCGCATCTCTCTTTTGGTGGAAAGTAAGGCAAGGCCTTTGGCAACACTCGGAATTTTTCCACTCATGTTTGGCTTGTGGCTCTCACTCTCTTTTAGGTGGATCACTCTCTCACCACTCATCTCATGAGACTTGAGCTCTTCTTGTTTACGTGCAAGAGTCTTGGCGTTGTCGGCGATCACTTGGCTAGGAGACATGGGACGAAGCACAAATGTCTTGTTATTCCACTTGAAGCTATAGTGATTTGGACGCCCATCATGGATAGCACTCTTGTCGTATTGCCAAGGTCGACCAAGAAGAAGATGACACACGGTCATAGGAACAACGTCACAATCTACCGTGTCTTCATAGGGACCAATCTTGAAATTCACGGAGACCATGTGTTGAATCTTGAAGGTGCCGGAGTCACTAAGCCATTGGACATGGTATGGATGAGGATGTTGCTTGTAAGGTAATTTGAGTTTGTCGCAAAGCTCTTTGCTAGCCAAGTTGTGGCAACTTCCACCATCGATGATGACCTTGATTGACTTGCCATCAATACCGGCTCTTGTTTGAAAGAGATTGCACCGTTGATCATGCTCATCTTGAGGAGAGGTAGTGATGAATCTTGTTACCACTAGCGATGGATTCTTGTCCTCATCGCAATACACAATTTCTTCATCATCGTTGGGCACGTCCAAAGAGTTGAGAGCAACTTGATGCAAGGCATAGTATTCGCCTTCGCTCATAGAATCACGTTCACCGTCTTGGTTGACAATCATGATCATCTTGTTGGAACATTCAAAGGACTTGTGTCCACTACCACCACACTTGAAGCAAGTAATAGTGCTTGACTTTACTTGAGGAGCACTTGAGGATGAGGTGGGAGTCACTTGCTTCTTGAATGGTTGGGAAGCCTTGTTTGGAGCACTAGAGGCTCGAGTGTTGCTCTTGGTGGTAGTTGTAGGAGGAACTTGTGCCATTGGAGACGAGGATGATGGTCCTGAGTTGAAGAAAGCCTTTTGCTTGTTGTACTTGAGATCTTCCGCAATTTGGCGTTTCGCCTTGAGAGCTTGGTGGACAAGGGCCACAATGTTGTCATACGGTTGATACTCGACGATCTTCCTTATAGGATAGTTGAGGCCATTGAGGAAGCGGGCCATTGTTTGCTCTTGAGATTCTATCACATGAGCCCGAATCAAAGATGTCTCCATTTCCTTGTAGTACTCATCAACGGACTTCACACCTTGACGAAGTTCTTGGAGCTTCTTGAAGAGGTCACGCTTGTAGTGAGGAGGAACGAATCTAGCATGCATGAATTGCTTCATCTCATTCCAAGTGGCAATAGGAGCAATGCGATTGCGGACTCGTTCGGCTTGTAGACGATCTGTAACACCCGGGGTTTTTTCCCCCAAATTAGTCTTGCTTGTTTTGTTTTGCATCATCATGCATCATGGCATCATGCATCCTTCACATATTAATTTTTTTAATACCCAAAAGTATTTACTAAAATCTATATGGCGCTTTACCAAAATTGTTTCAAATGGTTTATCCTCCCTTCTTTTTTTTCTCTTTTGATGTTTCACATCAACCAACAATTTTCTCCTAAAAACTATTTATAACTTATTCTGAAATTGTTTTGAGGCTTTGGAAAAAAAATAAAAATAAAAAAAACGTTTTATCAGAGAGCATACCACCTAACCAGGCCAAAAGCAGCCCACCATCGAGCCCACCCAACTCCCCTCCAGCCCACCTCCACGCTTCTTCTCCGTACGACAGGAGAGCACGAGGAGGACGTGCCCCCTCTGCCTGTCGCTGTCCCAACCCCACGCCATGGTCCCCTCCTCCCCTCTCGTTATCTACCGAGGAGAAACCCTAGCCCAACCACTCCTCCTCCTCTCTTCCCCATCGCAGCCGCCACCTTCCTTCTTCCTCCTCCCCTACTTTCTTTCTCTGATTTTTCTGAAGGGAGAGGAGGGCACCGGAGTACCTCACACGCGCGCCGCTGCTAGGAGCACTCCCCCGGCCATCCGAGGGCGCCAACAGTGGTGCCTCGACGCCCTCTTCGTCCACGCCAAAAGAATCGAGTCGGGACGACCGGAAACGACCGGCCCGTGGTCGTCTTCCCCGCGGCCGGCCGCCGCTCGCCGAGCTCGCCGCCGCCGCCTCCGACCACCTCCGGCCACCCCGAGGGCGCCCACGCGACGAGGGTGAGTTCCTCTTTCCGTTCCCGCCCGTTCCCCTCTCCTTCCCTTGCTCTGCTCGCTGGCCATCGAGCCGAGCTGGTCGTCGTGGTCCTGTGTCCGTCGTTCACGTACAACAGTTGCAGTTATCTGAACGTGTTCAATTTTCATCAGGCCCCGCACATGTTCTCTCAAAATCCCCCACGCCCTGCTCCTATCACAATCTGAGCGAGCACCCCACTGGTAGCACTCCCTGTCGCACGCCCCAACAGCCCTGAGTTCGAATCCCCCCCAGGCAGAAAAGCCACGCCTTTTTCTGCCCTTTTTCCTTTTTTGCCCGAATTTCAGAAACACGGATCTGATGCATTAATTCTAAAATCAATAACAAATCGAATTTTGCTCCAATTTGAACGATTCAAGTTTCTGTGGATTCAAAATCTTGTGCCCTTTCTGTTAATGTCAAGTTTGCAACAAGTTTTTGTAATAATTTTTGCACTAAATAATTAAATACTGAAAATGCAATTGAAAGTTAAAACTTTGGAATTTCATAACTTGAGTTGTGCTCATCCAATTTAAGCAAACTTGGGCTCTAAAAATTTGTCTTAACAAAATCTACAAATTGGTATTTTATTTGGTCACAATTGGATAAATTTGAACATGTTTCCTTCTGTTTACAAAAAAGGGCAGAATAAAAATGGTTATGAAAAATTGCATAATAAATTCAATAATAACCCAAAAATTATGTTTAATAGCTCAAAATGTTCAGTGAAACATTTGCTACATGTTTTCAACCTCTTCAAGGCAATTTGTTTACTGTTTTCCCTAATTAAAAGTGGTGCAATAATTCAATGCTTTAATTAAGCCTTTTAAATTGCAAAATTCATAACTTGGGCAATTCAAAACCATTTCCAACATGTAAAATATGTTTTCCATGCAAAATTGAACAAGCTTTCCAAATATCAACTTTGTTTTCTGTTTTGAATAATTTAAATTGCTGAAAACAACTGTTTCTTAATTAATGAATTTAAAATTGTCAAATTAATAACTTGCTCATCTAAAATCCAAATTCAACAAATGAAATATGTATTCCATCTAAAATTTTGTGTTCTTTCCAAATATAATTTTTGTTATCTGTTTTGAACAATTAAAATGGGTGAAAACAACAAATGTTTGTGTAACTCACTTAAGAAGCCAAATTTCATAACTTGATAAATAAAATTCCAAACTTGGTAAACACCTTTTCAAATTGAAGCTATTGTTGTTTTCTCATTGTTTTCTTCATCCATGCATCATTCTAATCAACTTTCACATGATGGTTATTTGTAGATCATTTAATTCAACATTAATTCATGGGCTTTTCCAGATGCAATCCTAATTGCATATGTGCCCATTTAAATATGTTTACCATGTCAACTAGTTTATCTTTGATGCATCCTTAAACTTGTCATGCATCCATATCTTGATCATGCTGGATCTTTTGCCGTAGTAGTAATTGTTGCATCCGGTGTTTGTTCTAGTTCGTTGCTTCTTCGCGGATAGGACGTTGAGATGATGTGAGCAACGACAAGTTGTTCGGATGTACCTCTACTTGCTGGATTCCAGGCAAGTATACTCACTTGCTGCCAAATGGCTGCCTTTCATCACTTGTTACCGATTCTTTCCGTTGCTCTTATGCTAGCCTTATGATTCGATGCTTGTGTCTCGATCCTATCATAAGTTTACCTTGCAGCCATGATATAGCCTTCCTTCCACTTCCTATTAATTGTTGTTTGTTTACCTTGTTGGCCCTCGTGTCGTAGTTGCATTCTTAGTGTTGTTTACGCTCAAGTCTTGTTGTCCGTCTTATCACCTGTTTAGTTTGATAGTTGGGTTTCAATTCAATCAACAACATGTTAATGTTTTGGGTAATAACAATTTGTTGATAAGGCACCGGCAGGAGGCCCGGCATGGTTTTGAGGCCTGCTAGTGTTGACCCTAATTAGGAAAAGGGTCTTGTCCATTGATCCATGATGAGCGCACTAACCGCATGTGGGAAGCGAGTATGGGCGCCCCCCGCAATTCTGATTCGATTCGCATCTCGTCCAAATCGCCTCATTTAGTTCGGGTTTTCCATTTGTCGCATGCATATGCAGGTGCGAACCCTTGGCGCCAGGGTGGAACTTTTGTAGTCAGCATTTAGGGAGACACGTTCTTAGAGTGCTATGAGGGTCCCCTTTTCTTCGTGGGGCTTGATTAGCCGTGCGCTCAATTGCACGGGGTTCTTTGGGCTTGATGCGAAGAAGAGTTGGGTTGTGTTGAGTGCCTCGCTTGGTGGGTTTGCTCCCCGCCTGGCGGGTCATTCTTACGTGTACGGCCAAATTGGTGCATCCCTGCAGGGTTAAATCTTCTCGAGAAGCCGTGTTGTCCGCGGTTATGGATGACTTGGTGAAAGTGCTGGCTAACAAGTACTCAGACAACTTACACTTAACGATGATAACTTGACTAGTAATATAGATTACCTCCACCATAAAAATGAATGTCACCTTAATCAACCGTGTGAGTTTCCTTGGGTTGCTTCCTTAGTAGGGGGTAACATTGGATGGGTAATGTTTGGTGAGTAGTTGTAGTTGGTTCTGATACGCTATATTATCCCTTTCTTTTAGCCGGATGTTGTAGCGCGTCTTGTAGTTAGTTAGTGCAGCCCGCTGCCGCTTCTTTGCAATAATCCCTTCCTTTCCGTTGTACCCAGAGTATTTGTATCTTGTGATGATCGGTTACGCTGGTATCTTGTGAGTATGGTTTATCCACTTGCCAGTACTTAACCGTACTGACCCACGAATCCATTCGTGGCTGCATATTCCACATTGCAGTCAACAGGTTTGAAGTCTGACGACGTTAGCTTGGGAATCCCTCCGGCTTGGCCTGGGCAGGGATTGGACGCCATCGGTTATCTTCAGGACTCTTAGTCCAATTTGTATCTTGTCCGTAGACGGATACCATGTTGTTTCTTCCGCTGTCATTTGGATCTTTGTATTGTATCAGTTGTATCCTTGACTCGTTTGAGTCGTCTTGTATGTACCTTTTCTGTTGTTGTTGTGGATTATTCGTGAACTGTTGTAATGTTATCACAAGTGGCAACCTGGAATCGGTTATTATGTGGATTTTGGCGGAAATGCTGAAATCTGCATAGTGCCCGATCTCGGGGCGTCACAAATGGTATCAGAGCATGGTTTCGGATTCCCGATATTGTTTCGATACGAATGGTTATCGAAGCAACGGGTCCGCAAAGCCTGTAGGATAACCTCGCTAACGGTCGTTGTTTTTAGAGTGTCAAAACTATTTGTGCAAAACCTGTTTTTGGAAACATCTCAATATGATTCTTGTTTTCTCCTTATCTCTATTCTATTTCCCCTCCCATCTTATTTGTTTTGGAGTCTCCCCCCTTGTCTATCTTTCAAAGTGTTAGGATCCTACGTGGGTGGACGTTTTCTGAGCCTTTAACCTAATAGGTTCGATCATCGGAAGATTCCTGGTGGAAGAACATCGTCGTTACCCCGAGCAAGAATCCCTTGTTAGTGGTGTCGAGGAGATCCCCTGGAAGCGCGAAGACTCGTTAGTCGAACTTCTTCTCCCTCCCGGGTTCGTGGTTGGATTGCGAGGGCGCAATCCCCTTGTTAGTGGTGTCGGCTGTAACACCCGGGGTTTTTTCCCCCAAATTAGTCTTGCTTGTTTTGTTTTGCATCATCATGCATCATGGCATCATGCATCCTTCACATATTAATTTTTTTTAATACCCAAAATTATTTACTAAAATCTATATGGCGCTTTACCAAAATTGTTTCAAATGGTTTATCCTCCCTTCTTTTTTTTCTCTTTTGATGTTTCACATCAACCAACAATTTTCTCCTAAAAACTATTTATAACTTATTCTGAAATTGTTTTGAGGCTTTGGAAAATAAATAAATAAATAAAAACGTTTTATAAGAGAGCATACCACCTAACCAGGCCAAAAGCAGCCCACCATCGAGCCCACCCAACTCCCCTCCAGCCCACCTCCATGCTTCTTCTCCGTACGACAGGAGAGCACGAGGAGGACGTGCCCCCTCTGCCTGTCGCTGTCCCAACCCCACGCCATGGTCCCCTCCTCCCCTCTCGTTATCTACCGAGGAGAAACCCTAGCCCAACCACTCCTCCTCCTCTCTTCCCCATCGCAGCCACCACCTTCCTTCTTCCTCCTCCCCTACTTTCTTTCTCTGATTTTTCTGAAGGGAGAGGAGGGCACCGGAGTACCTCACACGCACGTCGCTGCTAGGAGCACTCCCCCGGCCATCCGAGGACGCCAACAGTGGTGCCTCGACGCCCTCTTCATCCACGCCAAAAGAATCGAGCTGGGACGACCGGAAACGACCGGCCCGTGGTCGTCTTCCCCGCGGCCGGCCGCCGCTCGCCGAGCTCGCCGCCGCCGCCTCCGACCACCTCCGGCCACCCCGAGGGCACCCACGCGACGAGGGTGAGTTCCTCTTTCCGTTCCCGCCCGTTCCCCTCTCCTTCCCTTGCTCTGCTCGCTGGCCATCAAGCCGAGCTGGTCGTCGTGGTCCTGTGTCCGTCGTTCACATACAACAGTTGCAGTTATCTGAACGTGTTCAATTTTCGTCAGGCCCCGCACATGTCCCCTCAAAATCCCCCACGCCCTGCTCCTATCACAATCTGAGCGAGCACCCCACTGGTAGCACTCCCTGTCGCACGCCCCAACATCCCTGAGTTCGAATCCCCCCCCCCCCCCCAGGCAGAAAAGCCACGCCTTTTTCTGCCCTTTTTCCTCTTTTGCCCGAATTTCACAAACACAGATCTGATGCATCAATTCTAAAATCAATAACAAATCGAATTTTGCTCCAATTTGAACGATTCAAGTTTCTGTGGATTCAAAATCTTGTGCCCTTTCTGTTAATGTCAAGTTTGCAACATGTTTCTGTAATAATTTTTGCACTAAATAATTAAATACTGAAAATGTAATTAAAAGTTAAAACTTTGGAATTTCATAACTTGAGTTGTGCTCATCCAATTTAAGCAAACTTGGGCTCTAAAAATTTGTCTTAACAAACTCTACAAATTGGTATTTTATTTGGTCACAATTGGATTAAATTTGAACATGTTTCCTTCTGCTTACAAAAAAGGGCAGAATAAAAATGGTTATGAAAAATTGCATAATAAATTCAATAATAACCCAAAAATTATGTTTAATAGCTCAAAATGTTCAGTGAAACATTTGCTACATGTTTTCAACCTCTTCAAGGAAATTTTTTACTGTTTTCCCTAATTAAAAGTGGTGCAATAATTCAATGCTTTAATTAAGCCTTTTAAATTGCAAAATTCATAACTTGGGCAATTCAAAACCAATTCCAACATGTAAAATATGTTTTCCATGCAAAATGGAACAAGCTTTCCAAATATCAACTTTGTTTTCTGTTTTGAATAATTTAAATTGCTGAAAACAACTGTTTCTTAATTAATGCATTTAAAATTGTCAAATTAATAACTTGCTCATCTAAAATCCAAATTCAACAAATGAAATATGTATTCCATCTAAAATTTTGTGTTCTTTCCAAATATAATTTTTGTTATCTGTTTTGAACAATTAAAATGGGTGAAAACAACAAATGTTTGTGTAACTCACTTAAGAAGCCAAATTTCATAACTTGATAAATAAAATTCCAAACTTGGTAAACACCTTTTCAAATTGAAGCTATTGTTGTTTTCTCATTGTTTTCTTCATCCATGCATCATTCTAATCAACTTTCACATGATGGTTATTTGTAGATCATTTAATTCAACATTAATTCATGGGCTTTTCCAGATGCAATCCTAATTGCATATGTGCCCATTTAAATATGTTTACCATGTCAACTAGTTTATCTTTGATGCATCCTTAAACTTGTCATGCATCCATATCTTGATCATGCTGGATCTTTTGCCGTAATAGTAATTGTTGCATCCGGTGTTTGTTCTAGTTCGTTGCTTCTTCGCGGATAGGACGTTGAGATGATGTGAGCAACGACAAGTTGGCCCTCGTGTCGTAGTTGCATTCTCAGTGTTGTTTACGCTCAAGTCTTGTTGTCCGTCTTATCACCTGTTTAGTTTGATAGTTGGGTTTCAATTCAATCAACAACATGTTAATGTTTTGGGTAATAACAATTTGTTGATAAGGCACCGGCAGGAGGCCCGACATGGTTTTGAGGCCTGCTAGTGTTGACCCTAATTAGGAAAAGGGTCTTGTCCATTGATCCATGATGAGCGCACTAACCGCATGTGGGAAGCGAGTATGGGCGCCCCCCGCAATTCTGATTCGATTCGCATCTCTTCCAAATCGCCTCATTTAGTTCGGGTTTTCCATTTGTCGCATGCATATGCAGGTGCGAACCCTTGGCGCCAGGGTGGAACTTTTGTAGTCGGCATTTAGGGAGACACGTTCTTAGAGTGCTATGAGGGTCCCCTTTTCTTCGTGGGGCTTGATTAGCCGTGCGCTCAATTGCACGGGGTTCTTTGAGCTTGATGCGAAGAAGAGTTGGGTTGTGTTGAGTGCCTCGCTTGGTGGGTTTGCTCCCCGCCTGGCGGGTCATTCTTACGTGTACGGCCAAATTGGTGCATCCCTGCAGGGTTAAATCTTCTCGAGAAGCCGTGTTGTCCGCGGTTATGGATGACTTGGTGAAAGTGCTAGCTAACAAGTACTCAGACAACTTACACTTAACGATGATAACTTGACTAGTAATATAGATTACCTCCACCATAAAAATGAATGTCACCTTAATCAACCGTGTGAGTTTCCTTGGGTTGCTTCCTTAGTAGGGGGTAACATTGGATGGGTAATGTTTGGTGAGTAGTTGTAGTTGGTTCTGATACGCTATCTTATCCCTTTATTTTAGCCGGATGTTGTAGCGCGTCTCTGTAGTTAGTTAGTGCAGCCCGCTGCCGCTTCTTTGCAATAATCCCTTCCTTTCCGTTGTACCCAGAGTATTTGTATCTTGTGATGATCGGTTACGCTGGTATCTTGTGAGTATGGTTTATCCACTTGCCAGTACTTAACCGTACTGACCCACGAATCCGTTCGTGGCTGCATATTCCACATTGCAGTCAACAGGTTTGAAGTCTGACGACGTTAGCTTGGGAATCCCTCCGGCTTGGCCTGGGCAGGGATTGGACGCCATCGGTTATCTTCAGGACTCTTAGTCCAATTTGTATCTTGTCCGTAGACGGACACCATGTTGTTTCTTCCGCTGTCATTTGGATCTTTGTATTGTATCAGTTGTATCCTTGACTCGTTTGAGTCGTCTTGTATGTACCTTTTCTGTTGTTGTTGTGGATTATTCGTGAACTGTTGTAATGTTATCACAAGTGGCAACCTGGAATCGGTTATTATGTGGATTTTGGCGGAAATGCTGAAATCTGCATAGTGCCCGATCTCGGGGCGTCACACGATCCCACCATAAGAGTGCATAGCCTTCGAATTCCAAAGATGCTAGAGCAACCATCTTCTTGTCGGTGAAGTTGTGAATGCCGAAGATCTTGTCAACTTTGAGAGCCCAAGCAAGATATTCTTCGGGATCATTCTCACCATTGAACTTGGGGACATTGAAACGAAGAGCACTCATGTTGTTGTCCTCTTGGGGACGATAGGGACGCTCATGTTGGCGCTCATGGGGGTCTTCATCATAAATGGGAGGTGAATCATCATAGGGGTCATCCTCATTGTCTTGGCGGTGGCGATCATGATGGGGAGGATGACGCCGGTGGTCATTAGGAGGTGGTTGTTGGTGGTGACGGGGCCTAGCTTCACGGCGTTCACTATCATCATGGCCATTGTGTTGTTATCGAGGACGTTCTTGTTCTTGGCGAGGGTGTTGCGGAAGCACTTGTTCATCGCGAGGGTGTTGAGGATGATCATGTTCTTGGCGGTCATTGTTGTTGGGACGCGCATGGCGCCTAGGTGGCCTTCGATGTTGACGAGCATCTTCCACGAAATCGTTGTGGCCATAGTCTTGAGCGTGGCCTTGTGGAGGTGGAGGATGATGGTGTTGTTGAAGGTCCGGGTGTTGCGGTTGTTGAAGAGGGTCACCACGGCCTTGGCAATGTCGAGGTGGTGGTGATGGCGAGCTATCCTCATACCAATTGCGCCGCGGAGGTTGTTGAGGTTGTGGAGGAGGTGGTGGTGGTTGTTGAGGTTGTCCACCCTCCTCCACGTTGTGGCGATCATGGCGATCGTGGCAATCATGGCGACGAGGTTGGTGAGGATCTTGATTGCGGTGGCTTGAGCGACGAGACCTTGAGGACGATGATGAATGACGGCGATTGGCAAGATTAGCCAAGTTGATGTTGATGCGCGTCATTTGATCATTCAATCGAGCCTCTTGCTCTTGGAGTCGACGCTCATAGCGTTGCAACCCGTCCTTGACGAGTTCGCGGAGTTGGAAGTGGTCATTGTGGGTGACGAAGTTGGCGTAAGCATTGTCGTTGTAGAATGGATTGCCTTCGTCTTCCGAGCTCGGACTTGTGAATACTCCTTCCCTAGCCATCTCAAAAACACACACAAGGGTGATATTGAAGAAATGGACTCCTCACTTACCCAACGTTACCTTTCTTGGTCGTATTGAGGCTAGTGGGCGAGCCTAGGTGTAGGGCAGTATGTCAAGAGCGAATCCAAAAAGATCGAAAGAAACCGCAAACGACAACACACACATTTTATATGGAAGGCAAATAGGTTAGGAAAGTGGCGAGGAAAAATCGACAAAACCGAAGAAAAGTTTGTTGTCAATCGTGGAAAAGATTCAAAGAAAAGTTAGCACAAAAACCAAACCTATAGGATGGAAATATGGTGGAACACACACACGCAAGGGAAAAATGGGGTTAGTGCGACCAATGGACGAGCGAAGAACGAAATGACCTAACGTAGACTAATGCTCAATGCCACACTAACTCAAGGAGGACGCTAGATCAAACCGCAAATTTGAAAAGGCAACAAGATTCGCACCGTGGCAATCGGTCACTCTTTCTCTTTTGCGACGCAATGCTACACGTTCCTACAATGGAAAGCAATTGGCACCGATCCTTTTGCTTCTTTTTCTATTTTCTCTTTTTCTTTTTTTTTTGATTTTCTCTTTTTGATGGATTTCAAAGTGCCAATGCCTACTCGTAGCTAATCTCTCACAAGCGCTAACCTCGCACTCTCGATGCCACAAATGCGATGCCAAGCGGTGTAAAAAGAACTAGTCCGAATAGGTAAGTAACACAATGGGGTGGGGTGGTTCAAGCGGAAGCAAGTTATACCTCTCTTATTGATGATCACGGACTTGCGGCCGTGGGGGAGTCGATGTCGTGGCGATCCGTTGATGTGGAAGCGTAGGTGACATTGTGGGCGTCGCGTAGCACTTTGTTGCACTCAATTCGGATAAAAAACGACAAAGAAAAACAAGTTTCAAAATCTGTCGGGAAATCGAAGAGCTGAGATTTTCTGAGATTTTGGCTCAAATTCGAAATTTCTTCAAAATCAAGAAAAAATTTGGGCGAATTTGGGAAATGTGGCTGAATGGAAAGATGGGGAATGGTATTTGGCAACAAATCTGTGAAGCAAAACCATGAAAAACTCAACGAATCAACAGATCGGTCGAAATCCCTTTGTGGCTATTTTTGTGAAATTTTCGAATTTATGGTGGATAGAAGAAAAATTGGTGGTAGGGGAGGGGATGGGGTGTCGTATTCGTGTCAATCTAGCTATGGATACCAGATGATATGCAGTTGGACTCCTAGATTGGCCCGATCTTCACGAATCGACGAAGAACGAACGAAGAACACGAAGAACAGTAAGAACACGAGATAGGGAATCGAGGGGGAACATGGGGGAATGCGGGGCAACACACAAATCAGGATAAATCGCAAGAACCGAAAGATCCAACTTCCCGTCAACTAAGCCCCGAGGGCCGCCTATGGAACAATCGATCCAACTGAACTCACCTTGATACAAACCGTCTCACACCCGTAGCCGGTACCACTACGCCAATAGAACCTCAAGATAACGAGAGGAAGATTGGACAACTCTTGACTGAAACCCAATAGGGAGAGGACAAGTAGTTGGGATGTGCCTTGATACGATCCTCGACGAAGTCGAAGGAGTAGCCTTGATACGTTCCTCGGTACACACCGGAGGAGTAGTTCCTCAAAGAGGGATACAAGAGAGCTGAGCTCCAAATGTTCTAAATTCAACTCTAAAACCCTAGATCTAGCTCGGGGTCGTCCTTATATAGCCGGGGGTCGAAGCAGGTGAAAATGGGGTCGAAAAGGCGTCATTTGCGAGCATTTCGGGTCCACCCCGGCCGGCCTGGAGCCCGGCCTGGGGCCAGGGTGGGCGCAGGGGCCGGCCTGGAGGGGGAGGCCGGCCTGGGGCCGGGGTGGGGAGGAGGCAGGCCGGCCTTGAGGCCGGCCCCTTCTGTGGGGGGTCCGGCCTAGGGGGGGGGGAAGGAGGCCGGCCTGGCCGGCTCCTGAGTCCGGGAGGGGATCTTTCCCCCCTATCTTCTCCGTCGGGACTCCGATTGCGATGCCGTTTCTTCCGCCCTCCTTCGTATCTTCTTGCGCATCGTTTTGGGTGCTTTCCGGGGCCTCCGTGGTGGGTTTGAACCTGAGCACGCAAAGTGTGGAACCATGAGGTAGCGCACCATCCTCCACATGACCGAAAGTATAGAACGAGAGGAGCGAGTTCACCTTATCCTGGATGGCCTTTGCGCGTGATCTTGTCATCGGTGCACTTGGTGGAGTTGGGTGGGCTACATCATGGTGGTATGGGTGGGTCCTAAGATTTTAAACTTAAGGTCTAGTGCCACAATGTATAAGGGTGGGTCTTAAGGCCACTTTTTGGCTTAAGGTCTCCTCTTATTTCTACATTGGAGAGGCCCTAACACCGGATTTCACCAGCAATCCCATATTTCTGTTCACGACTCCACATTTCTGTGCATTGCTACTCAATTTTATAAGATAAGTTTTACTTACATTGTTTTACTTGTAAGATAAGAATGTACAACATTTTTTGTCTTAGAGATGTAGCTGAATTAGTGTTCTGAGTGCAAGGACAAAAAATAGAGTACAAATACACCATCATTTGTTTAAGACATCACACTATAGAGAAATAAAATGTCGCAATTGAAGCATATAACATTAGTTCCATCAGAGGCTATAGAGGCGCCACAGTGCGCAACCAAGTGTTTTGGGTTTTTTTTATATATATATTCTGTCATGTATAACAGTATGGGGAAGAAATTATCACTGCTTTATAAGTGGCAGACAAAAACGGCATTGTGACTATACCTAAATTATATTCTTTGGATTTATGAGAACAGATCAACAAAGGTGCTAAAATCACAAACAAGTGGATAGGAACCCTAATAACAGGAGGACCAGGCGACTACAATTTTGTCCCCGGGTTCCATGGAGTTCGTTATAAAAAAATACAAAATACATGCTCATAACTAAAAACAAATGGCCTCTATCATTTAGTTTGGTTTTTCGGGTTTAAAATAGCATTGTCAAACCTGGTTGGCTCTGTGGAACCTACGGTGTGTGTTTTGGTTCCTTGGGGGACAACTCTTATAAGCAGCATGTTTAACTAAAGCATCCTGACACTCTGGAATGTAGCTAATGTGCTTAAATGATTTCACATCCAAACTATAATGATCAATATAATTCAAGACAATCTGACGATATCAAGTTGTAAAACTTTGTTAAGCATCATCACTATGGTATAAGCCTCTAACTTGGAAGTTTATAAAGAACTGTGAATTGAGATTATTCTACAATCTAGATGTTAACGCAAACCGTCCAAACATGCTTCACGTTTGAGCTATCTATAGAGAAAAAGACACAGTGTGCAAAAGATTTCCATCCTTATATTTTTCTCAAGTTCAAGATGAAAACCAAAACAATATATATGAAAACTGTAGTAACAAAACTTGAATGCATAACTAACCCCATTCTGGGTTAATTATAATCTAGACAAGCATGTTTGTTTATCAAAAATATGCGGAGAAACCTAGAGTGATACACATAATTTTAGACATGTGCTCTAAAGAAACATTCTCACATTTCCCACGATTGGAAGTGTATTTGATACAATTGAGGTCTTCAGCTTGCAAGAAAACTCAAGAGGATGCCTCTGCGCTTTGTTCTTTGTCCAAGGAGCTAATTATTGCAGAATTAGCTAGATCTTAAGCTAACTGCAAGTTTCATCCACTTTTGGCTCTTTCCGGATTGACAAATCTATGGTGTTATGTAGTCTGGGTGGTCCATTTGCATTCCACCTACATAATGATAGGTGTAGTTATAGTTCAACCTACACAAAATAGGAATATCATGTAAGTACATCAGATTTCTAAGAGGTACCTCCACAATCAACTAGACTTTTGTTTGACTAAAGATGTAGTGGCGAGATGTCCTTAGACTTAAATTGATCAGTATTGGCACCATCCGGATGCGTCAAGTTTTTAGAAGCGTCACTCGGATGCATCAAGTTTTCGCCAACATCACTTGGATGCATCGAGTTTTCAGCAGCCTCATTCAAAACAGAAGCACTGTTCATGAAGGGTGTATCAGAGTTGTCTATATATGTGTGAGTAATTATTCGGTTCTAGGTTGAGGTATGATCTACTACACAATGTTAGACTTTGTGGAATTTTTTACTTTTCCCTCTCTCTCTCTCTCTCTCTCTCTCTCTCTCTCTCTGAAAGAACATTTCTTAATCCCTTTGGTTTGTGTGTTTGTTAACAACATAAGTGATATCGCATAGTGTGTTGCATGTTTAAGGTACATTTATTGTCTAGCACAAAGAGGTGTCAATCTTATGGTGAAGGAGAAGAAGATCGTGGCCAAATTCTCTGCGGAATGCAAGTTCTGTGACCAGTCAGAATGATTCTGGCATCCCGGAATAGATTCCGGAGAGGTAGCTCGTCTAGCATTGAAAACACCATTAATTGAGCTCACCAAAAGCTAGATTTCTCCCAACTCCTCCACCCAAACTCATTTTTCTTGGAGGATTTAAGGAGAAGGCTCGGATCTACATATTCACCAAGTCGTTCTTCATTTTCCCCTCATTCTCTTGAGAGATTTATGTCTAGGGTTTCCTTGTGGAAAACCTAGACTTCATTGTTACTCGGTTTTTGTTTGTAGCAGATTCTTGGTGTTCTTGAGAGCCCCCAATTCGGTTGTGGGTGTGTGCCTCAAGCTCATTGTAAAGGCTTCGGATTCCGCCTCGAAGGATTTCATAGTGGAAGGTGAACTAGGCCTTTGTGGCGAGGTTCATCGAAAAAGAGGGTGAGTCCTTTGTGGCGTGGAGTATACCTTCATGGCGAAACTCACACCCCTCCAACGAGATGTACTCCACTCAAAGGAGGAACTCGGAAATACATCCTTGTCTCCGCGTGCTTCCGCTATCGGTTCCTTCTATTATTTAGTTTTATTTTGTGTTTGTATCTTGCTTAGCGTAGCTCTTGCCATATAGGTAAATATATCGTAGTTGCATATCCAGAGAATTTACCTTTGTGTCGTCCTAAATCGAAAAAGTATTCAATTTTGGAAGTAGAACCTATTCACCCCCCCTCTATGTGCCCATACGATCGTTCAATTGGTATCAGAGCCTCGGCTCTTCATTCGGGATTAACCGCCTAAGAGAAGTATGGCCATCAAAGAGGAATCCACCATGCTCGCGGCTCCGGCCACCATGGATGATCTCAAAGCATTGCAAGCTTCCTTGACCTCCTCCATGGAGACCCAAATACAAGGGTTGCATGAAATGACAGCGCAAGTCATGAAAGCCAATGACACAACTTCTCCCTCATCGGCTTCTCCAGAAGAAACCATTTCGGATGACAAAAGTGAGGAGGGAGAGGGTGAAGAAACTAAGAGTGAGAATTCATTTCCTAAGAAACCTTCACATTCTAAGGGAGAGGATGGGAAGGAAGATTACCATAAGGCTCGCGGTTGTTACTCTCCCAACCCTCCTATCCCACACCTTTATATAAACAATAGAGGCGACCCACCTAAAATTGATGCATATTCCTTTGGTCAATGGCAATATTTCCATGAAAACTAACTTGAACTCTTCCTTGCGTTGAGCTATGGAGAATCATTGAAGATGGATATAGACCGCTGATCCAAAGAACTTGACAAGAAGAGAAGTGATTGATTGTCAACTCAATTTTGTGGCTTTGCACATGATTCAACAAGTTGTGGGTGAGAAGATCATGTCACACATTCAACAATTCTCCACCGCCAAAGAAACATGGGATGCTCTTATCTCCATGTTTCAGTGCAACGAAATCATAAAGAGGAGTAGGTTTGATGCCTTGAGCAATGAGACCTAAGAGCTCTATATGCTTGATGGTGAAAGTCATGAGGACATGTACCAAAGACTCAAGACCCTTGCTACCACATTTAGTGGTCTCGGTGTCACGTATGTTGATGATGATTGGAGCAAGAGGAAGTATGTCAGTGCCCTCATGCCATTTGAGCCCGTTGACTTGAAGACCATCCAAGGAAGACGCGACTACCATCTCATGACTTCCATTGAGATTATGAAAGATATGGCATCCTTTCAAGTTCAAACCAAGCTTGACCAATACTCTTGTGCTCATGCTATTGGAATGCACAACGGGGCCTCCGTTGCTTTGAAGGCCAAGGTGGTGACCAAGGTGGTGGACAAAGAAGAATATGAAGTTGAATCATAAGGAGAGTTGGCTCCTCTAAAGTCTATAGAGTATGATACGGTGCTCAAATACTATATTGCTCTTGCCACTTAGAAATTTTGGAGGAACCCTCCAAAGGCCAAGGCCTATGTTGGGAAAAATACCAAGTCAAGTCATTCCAAGGAAGGGTCTCAAAAATTGACTTCGTGCTTAAATTGTCAAGACAAATATCACTTCGTTGTCGAGTGCCCTTTCGAGAAAGGGAAACTAAAGTAGGGAAACTAAAGTAGGGAAACTTGTTCTCAAGGATAAGTCCAAGCTCACTCTCAAGAAGCCCTTCTTCAAGAAGAACTCCTCCAACAAGAAGCCTACTTCTAGGACTGTGTTGGTGACTCAAGAAAAGTATGAAACCGGTGATGACAAAGAAGAATAAACCACTAGTGGAGTGGCCGCCATTGCAATTGCATCTTCATCTCATCCATCTCTCTTTAAATTCCTGATACGTCTTAAACGTATCTATAATTTCTGATGTTCCATGTTGTTTTCATGCCAATTGCTACATGTTTTCTATACACTTTACATCATTTTTATGGATTTCCTAGAACTAACCTATTAACCAGATGCCACAACACTAGTTCATGTTTTCTGTTGTTTTTAGTTTCAGAAATGTCGTTCTAGAAATATTCTCGGAATTGGACAAAACAAAAACCCATGACCTTAGAATTATGTCACGTACACGGAGTCTGGAGGAGACCCTAAGGGGGGCCCTGGAGGCCCCACACCATAAGGCTGCGCAACCCTCTGGCCGCGCCACCAGGTGGTGTCGCCCCCTGGTCACCCACCGATGTTGCCCTTTCGCCTATATAAGCTCCTCCTCGTGAAAACCCTAAAGACCCAATCCCCTTTCCACGAAAAGTTCCGTAGACGCCGTCATTGTCAACCCTAGTTCAGGAGGGTTCTGAAGCTCTCCCTGGCACCCTGACGGGAAGGAAAATCATCACCAGAGGCCTCTACACCACCATGCCTGCCTCTGGAGTGATGCGTGAGTAGTTCATCTTTGGACTACGGGTCCATAACAGTAGCTAGATGGTTTTCTTCTCCTCTTTATGCCTCATTTTTAGATCTTGTGAGCTGCTTAACATGATCAAGATCATCTTATTGTAATGCTACATGTTGTGTTTGTTGGGATCCGATGAATACTGAATGCTATGTAAAGTGATTATCAATCTATCATGTTTATGTTATTTATGATCGTGCATGCTCTCCGTTACTAGTAGATGCTTTTTCCAAGTTGATGCTTGTAACTCCAAGAAGGAGTATTTATGCTAGATAGTGGGTTCATGCCTTCTTTTCATCCACGCTCGAGTGACAGAAACGGTAAGGATGGGGGGGTGTGATGTTGCCATTAGGGAAAAAATAACGATGTTTACATGGTTTACATTACGCCCTTTATTTAATGCAATAATATATTGCTTGCAACTTAATACCCGAGGTTTAATTGGATTACGCTCTGAGGGTGGATTATTAGTCATAGATGCAGTTGGATAACGGTCTATGAATTGTGTTGTAATGCCAACATGAATCACATAGTAATCATCATGGCATGCATATGACTACGGTACAGCCGTTATATCTGTCAATTGCCCAGCTGTAATTTGTTTACCCACCATGTTATCAATCTGTTTTGGAGAGACACTAGTAGTGAACTATGGGCCCCGGTCCTTTCTTTTACACTGATAATACAACCACTTCAAGAATGATTCTTTTACTGCAAACACTATTTTCCTTTCATCCATGCAATCATTGTTCTATTTTCATTCATTGCAAACAAACCTTGTTTTCCACACTATATGTCTAATCCTTTGTTTTCAGCAAAACCGGTGAGATTGACAACCTCACTGTTTCGCTGGGGAAAAGTAACTTGGTTTTGTTGTGTAGATTCCACGTTGCTGTTGAACCGGTAGTGCCCCCTGATACGTCATAAATGTATCCATAATTTCTAATGTTCCATGTTGTTTTCATGTAATTTGCTATACACTTTATTTCATTTTTGTCGATTTCTAGTGTAACATCCCAAGTCTGAAAAATAGCCATTAGAATGTTTTGCTCTCTGTTATTTTATGTTTTGCATCATGGCATCATGTTGATTGCATTTGTTTTGTTTGTTTTCCATTTGTTATTCTCTGTTTTGCTTTGTTTTCCAACTGTTTTCATTTGTTTTCCTTTGTTTTCTATTTGAATTTCAAACCAAAATTCAAACCTTTTGTTTCATCCTTGTGATGTTACAATTTCTAAAAAGATATTTCAAAATAAATCAATTGTTTGTTTCTATTAAAGTGTGATTTCAAAACTGTTGTTTTGTTTCTATCAAAAATTCATCCAATAATCAAACCCTTTTCAAATTTAGTTATGATTTTCTTCCAAACAACAACCCTTGTTGAAAGTTATGAAAATTGCAAAACAAATCAACCATTTGTTTCCAATTAAAATCATTTGATCACCCTATTTTAAAATATTGTCTCATTAACCAATTAATCATAAAATTCAATCAAATACCCTGCAAATTCAACAGCACCAAATTCCAAGTCATGAAAACTACCAAGCCATTCTAATATTTTAATCCAATTAATAATAGGGTTCACCCTACTAAACTTGTTATTTTCTAATATTAATCAACTATTTGCAAATTATTCAAATTCAAACCATTTTGGCAAAACAGCAACTAAATTGGAATTTCCAAAAACTTAAGTGGCCAAGTGGTAGGTGTTGGAATAACAAACCCACATGATTTCTTCCAAATTTTTATCAAATCAACAAACTATCTTTTGGTTCCATTTTCTTTGCTGCAAAAAAAAATAAAACCTAGCAAAAAGAATAAAGCTAGAGGGAGAGAGAGCAACCAGCAGGCCCATTTTCTTTTTTCTCCTAGCCCATCTATCTCCCCCTCAGCCCAACTCTCCCTCCCTCAGGCCCATACCCCCACGTCATCTTCTACCTCTCGTACGGCAGCAATCCTCCATGTCCACGTATTCAGAGAAGAGAAACAACGGCTGTGAGCTTCCCCTCCTCCCTATAACCTAGCCCCTGCTCCCTAACCCTAACCCTAGTGCTCTCTTCCCCCTCCTCTCTTCTCCCCCGCCTCCACTCCTCCTTCTTCCACCTCCATCTCCCTTCTCTCTGTATCTCTGCACATGTATCTGTACCTCACCCGAAAATTAGCTCCTTTTCCTCCGGCGATCGCCGGCCGTCCGGGGCCCCTCCGGCCGCGGTGAGGGCGGGAATGGAGCCGCCCCACCGCGGGCTTCCTCTCCATCACCTCGGCGTGGACGGGGATGGCCGGAGCCGCCGCCACCGTCGAGGTTTCCCGCCGCCAAACTCCCTGTCCGCTGCAGCGACCCATCGCCCCTAGCCTGCACCGATCCCTCCCCCTGCGACGAGCGCTCAAGGTGAGGCCGCTCCCCTCCTTCCTCTCGCCCTCTACCTCCTCCCCTAGCGGCCGCTCACCCCCCCTCGCCATATCCGCTCGGGATCCCTCCGTCGAGGTGCAGCCATGGAACGTACAGGTTCAGTACGTGCAGTTTTTTTGGTTCAGAAAAAAATCCCGCGAGCCAATATCTCTTACCCCCCGACCTGCCTATTCCATCACAAACAGCAGCTCCACCCCAGTGGTAGCATCCCTAGCGCGCGCAGCGTGAGGTGCTGGGATCAAATCCCCACAACCCCACCCTTTTCTCCTTCTTTTTCCGAATTGTTCAGTAGTCATTCCCTGAACCATAACCCCCGAGTTCCCCTGTTCTGTCACAACAGCCGCACCAGCCGCACTGGTTAGCCCACCCTTGCGCTCACAGTGAGGTTGTGGGTTCGATCCCCCACCCTCGGGTTTAAACCCAAACTTTTTACCTTTTATTTTTCAAGGCCAAAACAAGTTGCTTATCACCAACCAGTCCCTGTAACTTCCTCCTAGGCCCCTGAAAAATATTTTCCAAGTCCCTGTTAATCTTTCTAAGTCCCTAAATATTGTTTAAATTGCAGATTTGCACCTCAATTTTGTAAATTGCATAATAAAATCATTTTAACTCCAAATCCAACATTTTTGATATGTTTTCAATACCAAATTAAATGTTCTATCCAAATATAAAATTTGTTTACTGTTTTGAATATTTTAAATTGGTGCAAAATTTGAAAACTTGTCAAATTCACTTAAACTTGCAAAATTCATAACTTGGGCATAAAAATTCCAAATTCCACAAACTAAATATGTTTTCCAATCAACTTTTCATGTACTTTCCAAATATAAATTTTGTTTGCTGTTTTGAATAATTTAAATTGCTGAAAACAACTGTTTCTTGTTTATTGCATTTAAAATTGCCAAAATAATAACTTGCTCATTTTAAATCCAATTTCCACAAATGAAATATGTTTTCCATGCAAAATTAAACCCTCTTTCCAAATATAAACTTTGTTTACTGTTTTGAATAATTAAAATTGGTTAAATGATTTAAACCTTGTTTAATTCATTTAAAATTGGTAATTTCATAACTTGATCAAAACAAATTCTTTTGGGACATATAAAATATGTTTTCAAACCATCAAAGCATAACCCTTTCAAATATGAATTTGGTTTAATGCTTTGAACAAATAAGAATTCAAATAAGTTCATGTTTGAATTAATTTCATTTAATTCTTGCTTACACTTGTTTAATTCATAAATAATTTATTTGAAATCCTTTTTCAACAAGTGAAACATGCAATCCACCTAAAATTGTGTGTTCTTATCAAATATGAACTTTGTTATCTATTTTGAACAATTAAAATTGGTGAAAACAACAAATGCTTGTGTGACACCTTTAAGTAACCAAAATTTCCTAAATTAATAAATGAATTTCTAAACTTGTTGAACCTTATTTCCATTTGGTTCTATTGTTGTTATTTTGTTGTTTTCCTCATCCATGCATCATGATAATTCACTTACACAATTTTATTAGTTGTAAAACAATTAATTCCACCATAATTCATGGGCTTTTCATATGCAATCCAATTGCATATGGGTCCATTTAATCCTGTTTCTATCTTGTCAACTAGTTTATTTTGTTGCATCAATTAAATGGTCATGCATCATCCCATGATTGTGCACTATGCCATGATATTGATTGTCTACCTTTTCTGCATTGTCTGTTTGCTTCTTCTCGGATACACGACGACGTTGAGACCGACGATACTTACGACACCCCTTCTAAGGAGTTAGCTCAGTACCAGGCTACTGGGTTTGCAGGCAAGTTATCACTCACATGAACCACTGTGTTCCTTTCAACATTGGTTACCGATACTTTCCGTTGTTCTTTTTTGCTAGCCTTAGTAGTAGTTGTTTCTGTTACGAACCTATCACATGAATCCTTTTAAACCTGATATTGCCTCACCTCCATACCTAAAACCATTGCTTGTTGCCCGTGTCTTACTAGCATGCTTAGGTTGTTTTGCTCGAGTCTGTTACCCGTTACTTTCTGTTACTATTTCTATTACGTTCTGGGGGCTCGATGTTTAATCAATCAATCATGCTAATGTTACTATTAATAATAAATTTGATGATAAGGCACCGGCAGGAGGCCCTGTGTGGTTTTGAGGCCTGCTAGTGTCGACCCTAATAGGAAAAGGGTCTTGTCTACTGATCCATGATGAGCGCACTAACCGCATGTGGGAAGCGAGTATGGGCGCCCCCCTCAACTTGACCTGATTCGCATCTCGTCCAAATCGCCTCATTTAGTTCGTGTTTTCCATTTGCCGCATGCATGTTTTTGCGAGCCCAGGCCAGGGTGGAACTTTCGTAGTCGGCATATAGGGGGACACGTTCTTAGAGTGCTATGAGGGTCCATTTTCTTCTGGGCTCGATTAGCCGTGCGCCCAAGGTTCTTTGGGCTTGATGCGAAGAAGAGTTGAGTTGTGTTGAGTGCCCCGCTTGGTGGAAGGGCCTTCCATCTGGCGGGTTATTCATGCGTGTACGGCCAAATTGGTGCAACCCTGCAGGGATAATCTTCTCGAGAAGCCGTGTTTTCCGCGGTTATGGATTACTTGGTGAAAGTACTGGCTAACAAGTACTCAGGACAACTTAAACATAATGATCAAACATGTTACACCCAATGATTAATAACTTGACTAGTAATAGGTTGATGGCACAATAACTTGATTCACCTTTATTACAACGGTGTGAGTTATCCTCGGATTGCTTCTTTGGATAAGGGGCGAAATCCAGGATGGGTTTGTTTGAAGTTATCTTTCAGTTGGTTACAATCCTCGACCTTATCTCCTTTCTGATAGCCGGAAGTGGTAGAACCTCTGTAGTTGGTTAGCGCAGCCAGTTGCAGCATCTTTTATATCCCCTCTCTTCCGTTGAACCCAAGGCATCTGTGCTTGGTGTTGACGGGTTACACTTTGGTGAACTGTGAGTCTTGCTTGCCAGTACGTTTATGTACTGACCCCTTTGGGGCTGTGGTTTCCGCAGACCTACGTTTCCGAGGATCTACCTGGTGGCAACTACGTGGAGTATGACGAGACTGCTGACGAGTAGATAGAGGACCCGGGCAGGATCCGAGACTTCGTGGATGGGCTCCGTCTGTTTGTTTCCGGCCTCTTAGGCCTATTTGGTTCTTGTCTGTACTCAGGCATGTTGAATGCTTCCGCTGTATTGTACTGATGTATTGTTGGGGCATGTGCCCTCTGAATGATTGTATTTGCTATCTCTGCTCTAATGAGAGCCAACTTATTTCAATCTTTTGTGTCGTAGAGATCTGTTGTGATATCAGTTGTTCAACGCCGTTGACGTACCATGTGTGTATGGTTTGAAGTACGTCGACAGAAGTGCCTTTGATCTCTAGTGGATAGTTTACATCGACGGTGGAATAGCAGGGCTTGTGTTGTCGCGCATAAGCGCAGGCCTACCAGGAAGCTGGGACGTGGGAGCAGTTATGCCCCATAATCCAAGCGTCTGCTATCCAGTTCGTACGGTGAGTATCCCCTAGAAATCCGGGTGCGACAAATGGTATCAGAGCCTGTCTGCCTGTAGGATCCCTTTTTACTGGTCGCAGTTGAGTCTAGAAACTATGTTGTAGCTATATAGGAAAAACGAAACGTGAGAGTAGGAATTCTGTTCTTTTTCTTCTTTCCCCTCCCACCCACCCTCTTCTGGTAAGGAAGTGCAACGTTGTTTTCCCTTCTCATCTAAACTTTCAAGTTAGGATTTCACGAATCCTGGTTTCTCTAGGATGGTTATATCTACTAGACCATAGGAATGGAGGTGGTTGTGACATGATTTTTCATGTTGCCTACTCACGATTGAGAACGGAGGCGTGTAAGCCCCGGAAGCAAATGCTCTATTCCTTAAGCAGTAGATATTGATCCTTTAGAAGCCCGGATGGGTTTTCCGTAGTACCTCAGGAGTGTTGTTCTCGTTTTCCCCGATGTTGATATCCTGTTCTTCTCAACATCCTTTTCGTCCGTTGAAATCTTGTTGTTGCTTTCCATTCCAAATTCTTCTACCGGCGTCTAATCAAAACTTCCCAAATATCAATTCTATCTGGCCAGAAAGGTTGTTGTTGTTGTTGTTGATTCCAGGCTATGAGAGCTGGCATTCCTATCACCTAGGGTTGTTTCGAGGAAGCATTCCTGAATCACCACATTACAGATAGTCTATTCTTCAAATGAATCAAGTTCTATCCAGCTATACACCCTCAATACAAAAACCTCTCCCTTTACTTGAAAATGTTCCGGTGGTTTCCAAATTCCCTGACATCTTTCCAGAAGAGTTGCCAGGAATTCCTATCGTTTTGAACTTCCAGAAAAACTATCCAAGGTGCATGATGTGTTTCACGTGTCACAGCTCAAGTGAATCTTCCCAAGAAGTTTCCGGACCTTTTCTTTTCTCAGTAGGAATCTCGGGGCGCGATTCCTTCAAGGGGGGGCGTTTTGTAACATCCCAAGTATGAAAACCACCCCCTTAGAATGTTTGTTGCATGTTTACTAAAGTATTGCATCATGTCATCATATTGTTTCCATGTTGTTTGCATTTGTTTCTTATTTGGTGCATTTGTTTTCCACTGTTTTCACAACTCAAATTCAAACCTTACTCAAACAATGTTTTCATACTTGTTCTGTTACAACTTTTGGAATAAAAATCACCAATGAAAACAACCAATTTGTTCCATTTTATTCCATGTTGATCATCTATTATGTTGTTTTGTTTCTATCAAAAATTCATCCAATAATCAAACCCTTTTCAAATTTAGTTATGATTTTCTTCCAAACAACAACCCTTGTTGAAAGTTATGAAAATTGCAAAACAAATCAACCATTTGTTTCCAATTAAAATCATTTGATCACCCTATTTTAAAATATTGTCTCATTAACCAATTAATCATAAAATTCAATCAAATACCCTGCAAATTCAACAGCACCAAATTCCAAGTCATGAAAACTACCAAGCCATTCTAATATTTTAATCCAATTAATAATAGGGTTCACCCTACTAAACTTGTTGTTTTCAAATATTAATCAATTAATTTGCAATTTATTCCAATTCAAACCAATGTGCAAAAACAGCAAATAAATTTGAATTTCAAAAACTTAAGTGGCCAAGTGGTAGGTGTTGGAATAACAAACCCACATGATTTCTTCCAAATTTTTATCAAATCAACAAACTATCTTTTGGTTCCATTTTATTTGCTGCAAAAAAAAATAAAACCTAGCAAAAAGAATAAAGCTAGAGGGAGAGAGAGCAACCAGCAGGCCCATTTTCTTTTTTTCTCCTAGCCCATCTATCTCCCCCTCAGCCCAACTCTCCCTCCCTCAGGCCCATACCCCCACGTCATCTTCTACCTCTCGTACGGCAGCAATCCTCCATGTCCACGTATTCAGAGAAGAGAAACAACGGCTGTGAGCTTCCCCTCCTCCCTATAACCTAGCCCCTGCTCCCTAACCCTAACCCCAGTGCTCTCTTCCCCCTCCTCTCTTCTCCTCCTTCTTCCACCTCCATCTCCCTTCTCTCTGTATCTCTGCACATGTATCTGTACCTCACCCGAAAATTAGCTCCTTTTCCTCCGGCGATCGCCGGCCGTCCGGGGCCCCTCCGGCCGCGGTGAGGGCGGGAATGGAGCCGCCCCACCGCGGGCTTCCTCTCCATCACCTCGGCGTGGACGGGGATGGCCGGAGCCGCCGCCACCGTCGAGGTTTCCCGCTGCCAAACTCCCTGTCCGCTGCAGCGACCCATCGCCCCTAGCCTGCACCGATCCCTCCCCCTGCGACGAGCGCTCAAGGTGAGGCCGCTCCCCTCCTTCCTCTCGCCCTCTACCTCCTCCCCTAGCGGCCGCTCACCCCCCCTCGCCATATCCGCTCGGGATCCCTCCGTCGAGGTGCAGCCATGGAACGTACAGGTTCAGTACGTGCAGTTTTTTTGGTTTAGAAAAAAAATCCCGCGAGCCAATATCTCTTACCCCCCGACCTGCCTATTCCATCACAAACAGCAGCTCCACCCCAGTGGTAGCATCCCTAGCGCGCGCAGCGTGAGGTGCTGGGATCAAATCCCCACAACCCCACCCTTTTCTCCTTCTTTTTCCGAATTGTTCAGTAGTCATTCTCTGAACCATAACCCCCGAGTTCCACTGTTCTGTCACAACAGCCGCACCAGCCGCACTGGTTAGCCCACCCTTGCGCTCACAGTGAGGTTGTGGGTTCGATCCCCCACCCTCGGGTTTAAACCCAAACTTTTTACCTTTTATTTTTCAAGGCCAAAACAAGTTGCTTATCACCAACCAGTCCCTGTAACTTCCTCCTAGGCCCCTGAAAAATATTTTCCAAGTCCCTGTTAATCTTTCTAAGTCCCTAAATATTGTTTAAATGGCAGATTTGCACCTCAATTTTGTAAATTGCATAATAAAATCATTTTAACTCCAAATCCAACATTTTTGATATGTTTTCAATACCAAATTAAATGTTCTATCCAAATATAAAATTTGTTTACTGTTTTGAATATTTTAAATTGGTGCAAAATTTGAAAACTTGTCAAATTCACTTAAACTTGCAAAATTCATAACTTGGGCATAAAAATTCCAAATTCCACAAACTAAATATGTTTTCCAATCAACTTTTCATGTACTTTCCAAATATAAATTTTGTTTGCTGTTTTGAATAATTTAAATTGCTGAAAACAACTGTTTCTTGTTTATTGCATTTAAAATTGCCAAAATAATAACTTGCTCATTTTAAATCCAATTTCCACAAATGAAATATGTTTTCCATGCAAAATTAAACCCTCTTTCCAAATATAAACTTTGTTTACTGTTTTGAATAATTAAAATTGGTTAAATGATTTAAACCTTGTTTAATTCATTTAAAATTGGTAATTTCATAACTTGATCAAAACAAATTCTTTTGGGACATATAAAATATGTTTTCAAACCATCAAAGCATAACCCTTTCAAATATGAATTTGGTTTAATGCTTTGAACAAATAAGAATTCAAATAAGTTCATGTTTGAATTAATTTCATTTAATTCTTGCTTACACTTGTTTAATTCATAAATAATTTATTTGAAATCCTTTTTCAACAAGTGAAACATGCAATCCACCTAAAATTGTGTGTTCTTATCAAATATGAACTTTGTTATCTATTTTGAACAATTAAAATTGGTGAAAACAACAAATGCTTGTGTGACACCTTTAAGTAACCAAAATTTCCTAAATTAATAAATGAATTTCTAAACTTGTTGAACCTTATTTCCATTTGGTTCTATTGTTGTTATTTTGTTGTTTTCCTCATCCATGCATCATGATAATTCACTTACACAATTTGATTAGTTGTAAAACAATTAATTCCACCATAATTCATGGGCTTTTCATATGCAATCCAATTGCATATGGGTCCATTTAATCCTGTTTCTATCTTGTCAACTAGTTTATTTTGTTGCATCAATTAAATGGTCATGCATCATCCCATGATTGTGCACTATGCCATGATATTGATTGTCTACCTTTTCTGCATTGTCTGTTTGCTTCTTCTCGGATACACGACGACGTTGAGACCGACGATACTTACGACACCCCTTCTAAGGAGTTAGCTCAGTACCAGGCTACTGGGTTTGCAGGCAAGTTATCACTCACATGAACCACTGTGTTCCTTTCAACATTGGTTACCGATACTTTCCGTTGTTCTTTTCTGCTAGCCTTAGTAGTAGTTGTTTCTGTTACGAACCCATCACATGATTCCTTAACCCTGATATTGCCTCACCTCCATACCTAAAACCATTGCTTGTTGCCCGTGTCTTACTAGCATGCTTAGGTTGTTTTGCTCGAGTCTGTTACCCGTTACTTTCTGTTACTATTTTATTATGTTCTGGGGGCTCGATGTTTAATCAATCAATCATGCTAATGTTAATGTTAATAATAACTTGATGATAAGGCACCGGCAGGAGGCCCTGTGTGGTTTTGAGGCCTGCTAGTGTCGACCCTAATAGGAAAAGGGTCTTGTCTACTGATCCATGATGAGCGCACTAACCGCATGTGGGAAGCGAGTATGGGCGCCCCCCTCAATTTGACTCGATTCGCATCTCGTCCAAATCGCCTCATTTAGTTCGTGTTTTCCATTTGCCGCATGCATGTTTTTGCGAGCCCAGGCCAGGGTGGAACTTTCGTAGTCGGCATATAGGGGGACACGTTCTTAGAGTGCTATGAGGGTCCATTTTCTTCTGGGCTCGATTAGCCGTGCGCCCAAGGTTCTTTGGGCTTGATGCGAAGAAGAGTTGAGTTGTGTTGAGTGCCCCGCTTGGTGGAAGGGCCTTTCCATCTGGCGGGTTATTCATGCGTGTATGGCCAAATTGGTGCAACCCTGCAGGGATAATCTTCTCAAGAAGCCGTGTTTTCCGCGGTTATGGATTACTTGGTGAAAGTACTGGCTAACAAGTACTCAGGACAACTTAAACATAATGATCAAACATGTTACACCCAATGATTAATAACTTGACTAGTAATAGGTTGATGACACAATAACTTGATTCACCTTTATTACAACTGTGTGAGTTATCCTCGGATTGCTTCTTTGGATAAGGGGCGAGATCCAGGATGGGTTTGTTTGAAGTTATCTTTCAGTTGGTTACAATCCTCGATCTTATCTCCTTTCTGATAGCCGGAAGTTGTAGTATCTCTGTAGTTGGTTAGCGCAGCCAGTTGCAGCATCTTTTATATCCCCTTTCTTCCGTTGAACCCAAGGCATCTGTGCTTGGTGTTGACGGGCTACACTTTGGTGAACTGTGAGTCTTGCTTGCCAGTACGTTTATGTACTGACCCCTTTGGGTCTGTGGTTTCCGCAGACCTACGTTTCCGAAGATCTACATGGTGGAAACTACGTGGAGTATGACGAGACTGCTGACGAGTAGATAGCGGACCCGGGCAGGATCCGAGACTTCGTGGATGGGCTCCGTCTTTTCGTTTCCGGCCTCTTAGGCCTATTTGGTTCTTGTCTGTACTCAGACATGTTGAATGCTTCCGCTGTGATGTAATGATGTATTGTTGGGGCATGTGCCCTCTAAATGATTGTATTTGCTATCTCTGCTCTAATGAGAGCTATTTGCAACTTATTTCAATCTTTTGTGTCGTAGAGATCTGTTGTGATATCAGTTGTTCAACGCCGTTGACGTACCATGCGTGTATGGTTTGAAGTACGTCAATGGAAGTGTCCTGATTTCTATGGGATAGTTTACGTCGACGCTGAACAGATAGGGGTTGGTTGTCACACATACGTGTGTTGGCCTACTCGTAAGAGGACGCGGGTGCCGGTAAGCCCCGTAATCCAATCTACTACTGTTCAACGGAACGGCGAGTATCCTTTAGAAGTCCGGGTGCGACATCTAGGGACTAACCTATTGACAAGTATCCACCAAGCCAGTTCATGTTCTCTGCTGTATTTAGTTTCAGAAAAATTGTTCTAAAAATATTCTCGGAATCGGACAGTTAAAAAACAGGGGTCTTAGAATTCTGTCGCCCACACGGAGTCTGGAGGAGACCCGGAGGGGGCTCACCAGGGCCCCACACCATAGGGTGGCGCGCCCCTTGGCCGCGCGATAGGGTGGTGTGAGTCCCCTGGCCGCCCACCGGCGTTGCCCTTTCGCCTATTTAATCCCCTCGGATAGTTAACCCTAAAAAAATACCACTTTTCCAAGAAAAACATCCGAGGCCACCATCATCGTCAACCCAAGTTCGGGAGGGTTCTCGAGCTCTCCCCGGCACCCTGCCGGGAGGGAAATCATCACCGGAGGGCTCTACGCCTCCATGCCCGCCTCCGGAGTGATGCGTGAGTAGTTCACCCATTGACTATGGGTCCATAGCAGTAGCTAGATGGTTGTTCTCTCCCCTTTATGCATGATGTTTAGATCTCGCGAGCTGTCCTACATGATCGAGATCATCTTATTGTAATGCTTGGGGAGCAGTGTGAAGGAAGTTTTCAAGGGTCAAGAAAAGTGGGTGATATAATGTGATCAAGAAGAGTGCAAATCCAAAGCTTGGGGATGCCCCCGTGGTTCATCCTAGATACTATAAGAAGACTCAAGCGTCTAAGCTTGGGGATGCCCAAGGCATCCCATTTTTCATCAACAAATTCTCAGGTCAAATCTAGTGAAACTATATTTTTATTCGGTCATATCATATGAAATTTACTTGGAGCGTCTTTTATTTTTAGTTTTGTTTTATTTTGTTTTCCTTAATGAAATAAATATCATTGGAACTTAGCATTCTTTTTTTGGAGAGAGACACGCTCCGCTTTTTCATTTGAATACTCTTTATGCCCGTATTCTTAGTTTTTCTTCTAGTTGCTGCAATCCTTTTAGCTCATGTTTTCATGCATCTATTATTCAGAGCTGTTACTTTTAGTTAAGTTATGTTAGTATTATCTTGCTTAATTGATGTATCATTTGGAGAATTTTTGTTAAAATATTTATTGAATGGTGCTTGTTGGAAAAACAAAATGCTGCATGTGGTAGAATTTATAACGGTGCAACAATAAGCTTGTATAGACTATGGCTAGACTTTTTCATGTCATGTTAGATGTTAGTTTAATTTTAATCCTAGTGGTTATTTTTGTAGGATGACTTGTTTCAAATAGGTGAGAGTGTTTAATGTGCCATTGAAAGAATCATGAGTTGTTTTTTATCACATTGAAGCATAAATTTGTGGTGTTCTCCTTTGAATGTTTTATTTGGTTGATTGGCGCATGCTTACACCATGTTTATGACTACAACCCAGTAACTCATAGCCTCTATGATCATTTATTTTTTGACTTGTAATACCACTTATGGTTTGATTAATAATGTTTTTGTCGCTACGCATGATTATGGATACTATGCTCTATTGATTTGTCGCTCCCAGTCTTTGCTAGCCTCCACCTATACTGAGTATGAGCTCTAATCGTGCATCCAATTCCAAAAAAAAAACAAAGTATGCCAAATGTGTCCACCATACTTACCTACATGTGGTATTTAACCGCCACTCCAAAGTAAATTGCTCGTGTGTTACCTTTAAAACTTTCAAAATTACTCATGTTTTGTGCTCATGTTTTAGCTCATGAGGACGTGAATAGAGAATCTTTATCTCACTTGTTGATTTGATTTCACACCCTGGACTAGTGGCTTCATCCGCTTATCCAATTGCTAGAAGAGCTGGCAGCGGAGTGGCCAACCCCAAACTTAATACAAATAAATTCTCTTCACTATTTTTGCCTCTGATTTATCAGTCAAAGTATAATTATGTAAATAAAAGAGAAAGAGGGATGACCTTCTACCCAAACGCGTCCTTCTATGGGAGCCTCTCATGTGAAGTCTAGTTGGCTTGTGACGTACTATATTTTATGTTTACCATTCATTGACATAAGCATACACACCTCTCTAAAAATGTTTTCAATACCTGTGTTTAACAAAATAAAAATCTCTAGCACATGAGTGATCCCTCCTTCCTTCTACGAAGGGCCTTTCTTTTACTTCTATGTTGAGTCTCCATCTTATAACTTTATGCTCAGTTGAGAGAGCATAGTTGTCATTCTGAGTTTAATGTGCATTTGTCCCAAAAATATTATTGATTGATTCATACCTTGTTATTACTTGATCTAAAATTATTTGTTCTGATAATCCTCTTAATCTTCGAAGGTGTCCTGGCATTTATGTTTTTTCCCACTCATAAGGACAAGCGAAATATCACTTAGCTATGTTTTCTTGATGCTAGAAACAAACATATAACTTTCAATGCATTATTATGCATGATCTTCTATTTGTTTTACTTTTCATGATGCAGAGTGATTGCTATGTTTCATTGTTAAAATTATATCTATCATGCTTGTCTTTAAAGTACTATGATCTCAGCTTACGTATGCTTTTACAATTTTGATGAACAAGTTTATGTTGGTAGCATGTCACCTCTGAAATTATTTGTTTTGTCGTCTACCTACTCGAGGACAAGTAGGAACTAAGCTTGGTGATTTTGATACGTCATAAACGTGTCCATAATTTATGATGTTCCATGTTGTTTTCATATTATTTGCTACATGTTTGATATACACTTTATATCATTTTTATCAATTTCTGGGGACTAACCTATTGACAAGATACCACCGAGCCAATTCTGTTTTCTGTTGTTTTTGGTTTCAGAAAAGTTGTTCCGAAAATATTCTCGGAATCAGACGGTTCAAAAACCATGGGTCTTAGAATTCTGTCACGCACACGGAGTCCGGAGGAGAACGCGCGGGGGGGGGGGGGGGGGGGTCACAGGGCCCCACACCATAGGGCGGCGCACCCCTAGCCGCGCGGCATGGGGGTGGTGTGGGGCACCTGGCCGCCCACCGGCGTTGCCATTTTGCCTATTTAATCCCCTCAGATAGTTAACCCTAAAAATATACCACTTTTCCACGAAAAACACCCGAGGCCGCCGCCATCGTCAACCCGAGTTCGGGAGGGTTCTGGATCTCTCCCCGACACCTTGCCGGGAGGGGAAATCATCACCGGGGGGCTCTACACCACCATGCCCGCCTCCAAAGTGATGTGTGAGTAGTCATACTTGGACTACGGGTCCATTGCAGTAGCTAGATGGTTGTTGTCTCCTCTTTATGCCTCATGTTTAGATCTCGTGAGTTGCCCTACATGATCGAGATCATCTTATTGTAATGCTACATGTTGTGTTTGTTGGTATCCGATGAATATTGAATGCTATGTCGCTTGATTATCAATCTATCATGTTATCTTCATGTGTATATTATTTATGATCTTGCATGCTCTCCTTTGTTAGTAGATGCTAGTGACTCCAAGAGGGAGTATTTATGCTCGATAGTGAGTTCATGCCTCCTTTGCATCTGTGCTGGAGTGATAGAAACATGACGGATGGGGGATGTGTTGTTGCCATTAGGGAGAAAACAACGATGTTTACATTGTTTACATTACACACTTTGCTTAATGCGATTATCTATTGTTTGCACCTTAATATCCAGGGATTGTTCGAATGATATTCTGAGGGTGGATTATTAGTCATAGTTGAAGTTGGATAACGGTCTATGAGTCTTGTTGTAATGCCTAGATAAATCACATAGTAATCATCATGTCATGCATGTTTCAATATCTATCAATTGCACAAATGTAATTTGTTCACCACACATGCTATCTATCTTTTATAGAGAGATACCACTAGTGAACTATGGACCCCGGTCCATTTTCTCATACTGATAATACAACCACTGCAATTACTATTTTCACACTGTTTCCACAGTTTTCACACTGCTACTACTGTTTTCACATTGTTCTCCTATTATTTTCCACACTATACGTTTAACCGATTTGTTTCTAACAAAACTGGTGAGATTGACAACCTCATTACTTCGTTGGGGCCGAAGTGAATTGATAGTGTTGTGTAGGTTCCATGTTGCTGCTAAATCGGTAGTGCGCCCTACCATATCAAGTGCATCAACCTTCAGAAGTTGCTTCTTTGTCCTACTAGTCGATTCAATCTTGGTTTCTTTCTAAGGAAAAACTTGCTGCTGTACTCATCATACCTTCCTCTTGGGTTCTCCCAACGAACGTGTGTATACACGCATCATGCCCTGCCAACATCAGCTGCCAACAACCTTTAGAAATTATTTATTTCTCCTACTGGTCAATTCAACCTTGGTATCTTTCTGAGGGAAAAATTGTTGATGTGCTCTTCATACTTTCCTCTTGGGGTCTCCCAACGAGCGTACAATCTACGTGCATCAAGCATATTTTCTGGCGCCGTTGCCAGGGAGGAAGAGGATTTCTGCAAGGGAGGTCTCTCACCTCCAATCTCTTTACTTTGTTTTAGTTTTGCTTAATTTATTTTATTTTGTCTTGTTTGCTTCTTTATATAAAAAACACACAAAAAATTAGTTTTTATTCTAATGGTTATTTTATCATATTTTTAATCTTGCTAAAATGAGTACTCGTGAGAACACGAAGTTGTGTGACTTTACTAGCATAAACAACAATGATTTTATTAGTACACCTATCGATTAGTCATGTCGACAAGTCCCTCGGATGATCCGGTAGGGTTTCGAGTAAGAGAATGAAGTTTGTGCTAGTAACAACGTCGTCTAACAGGGGGTACGAGTTACCCAGGTTCGGGGCCCTCGTAGAGTTAAAACCCTTACTCCTTCTCTTCCGATCTGTAATATGGATAGATCGATTACAAAGGTGTGTGCGCAAGACGAGAGATTGGATCTCCAGCTTATGGCTATGGTGGTGGAAAATAGATTGGATCTCCCGCCCGGTGGTTCTCTGAGCCTTTAAATAGATAGATGAGTTTACTTCTACTCCGGGATACTCTTGGAAGAACCAGGGAGAACAATGGATACCGCCTTCATGACGATTTGAGTATGATGTGTCCATCCTTGAGTTCTGCTATTGTTGTGATATTCCATACATGAATATGCCGCATGACTCAAACAAGTATCCATTCTACATTCTGTTCGCCAAGATCTTTTGTTCTACCTTCATGACCAAATCTGGAGACTTCTCAGCCATGAAAGCATATATGATCAACCTCATGCATGTTACCAAGCCCAAGAATCAGTAGAAGAATTATGTGATGGATTTCCTCTACAATGATATTTGCATGGGTCCTTATATCTAGAGGTTCATCAATTCCAAGGTTGGAGAAGAGATTATGGAACATTATCCTGTTATTAGGCCTAAGAAGTTCACTCCTAATCTCATTCGTGGTCATGAGATCCTTGAGTTTGCAAAGGCCAAAGCCAAGATGTCTCACACTCCTTCCGGCTCTTCTAGCGGTGGTCCTTAGAAGCAGTTCTCCAGTGGCATTGCCAAGTTCTTCAATGCGATGTTCACTATGCGTTGTGACACTAGAGCCATTGCTCATGAGGGTAGGGAGCCAGCCTAGGCGTATTCATAACGCCGATAGAAGGGCTTCTGGGATTGATGTGCCTGCTGATCCTCCTGCTCTCGATGCCAAGGACCTTGTTCCCATTGACATGCTAGAGATCTGTGATGACGACTTCTACTTTGGTGTGCCTCGGCTGATGGTGATGATCAAGAATATGATGAGGAGGATGACTATGACGCAGTACGCCATTGGTAAAGAGAAGACGAAGAACAAGAGTACGACGAGAACGTCGAGTTATCTCTTGGGATGTTAGGTGGACTCTCTTTTCTCCTTTTTGGCGTCTTGATGACAAAGGAGGAGAAGGAGTTCTATATTAGGGATATCACGGGATTTTCAAGGGTTGGGGCACCAGTTTCTTGCCTTTCGATTCGATCTTATAGTCTTGTGCTCCAATTTTCTTTCGTTGAAACATTTGCATTTTTTCGTGTGAACCTCTTAAGTGACTCGTGTGTGTGTGTGTCACCCTTGCTCATGGTATAAGTTATTATCTTTAGACTATATGCTTGCATGTTATCTTATAATATCCTTTATGCAATTTCTATTGTGAACATGCTTACTTGCTTGGTTTCTAAAACATAGGGTGAGCAAAGCCTAGTTATTGTGTGGCTCAGATTGGTGCATACATCTAGGGGAGCCCGTCTATTTTTTTGTAAACCTATTCCTTTGTTCACTCTATAAAATTCCTGCAACATTTTATGTTGTCATCAAACACAAAAAAGGAGGAGACTGAAAGAACATTTCTTAATCCCTTTGATTTTGTGTGTGTTTTTAACAACATACGTGATATCTCACCTTGTGATGCATGTTTGAGGTACATTTACTCTCTAGCACAAAGCGGTGTCAATCTTACAGTGAAGAAGAAAAAGATTGTGGCCAAATTACCTATAGAACGCAAGTTCTAATAACAGTCAGAATGATTCCGGAATTTCCAAAATGATTTTGACGTCCTAGAATGTATTCCGGAATGGCCATGGAAATATCGTTTAGTAGTCAGAATTTTCCAGCCAATTCCTACGTGTCGGATTTATTCCGGATCCTTTCCGGGATGAACGTGAAAATCTTGGTTAGACGTCGGGTTGCTCCGGATTATTCCGGATTGATTACAGAATGGCCGTGAAAGGCAGAAAATGGCTAGTTTTCAAGTGGACCTATAAATAGAAGACCCCTTCTTCTCCAAATAGGTAGCTTGTCCAACATTGAAGGCACCATTACTTGAGCTCACCAAAAGTTCTATTTCTCCCAACTCCTCCACCCAAACTCATTGATTCTTGGAGGATTGAAGGAGAAGGCCCGGATCTACATCTTCACCAAGCCGTTCTTCATTCCCCCTAGTTCACTTGAGGGATTTTTTTCTAGGGTTTCCTTGTGGAAAACCTAGACTTCATTGTTATTCAACTGTTGTTTGTAGCATATTCTTGGTGTTCTTGAGATCCCTCAATTCGGTTGAGGGTGTGTGTGCCTCAAACACATTGTAAAGGCTCCGGATTCCACCTCGAAGGATTCCATAGCGGAAGGTGAACTAGTCCTTTGTGGAGAGATTCATTGGAGAATAGGGTGAGACCTTTGTGGCTTTGAGTAGGACTTCGTGGCGAAACTCACATCCCTCCAACGAGACGTACTCCACTCAAAAGGAGGAACTCGGGAATACATCCCTGTCTCCACGTGCTTCCGCTGTCAGTTCCTTCTATCCTTTAGTTTTACTTTGTGTTTGTATCATTCTTAGTGTAGCTCGTGCCATATAGGTAAATTCACCGTAGTTGCATATCTAGAGAATTTACCTTTGTGTTAAGAATAAATCGAAAAAGTATTAAATTTTGGAGGTAGCAACTATTCACCTCTCTAGGTGCCCATACGACCCATTCACTCTCTATGACACACGGTCACATAGGAGATAGATGAGTTCATTTTGGTTGTGTGCTAACATCCTTCATGTGACACTAAGAGTTACATGTGGTACACTACGTGTGACAGCCCGGTAATATTGAGTGGTCATTTATTTATCTAAAGAGTACTTTGCTATTTGGTTGCCCTCTGATACGTCATAAACGTATCCCTAATTTCCGATGCTCCATGATGATATTATGCCAATTGCTACATGTTTTCTCCCTTCTTTATGTCATTTTTATCGATTTTCCGGACTAACCTATTGACAAGATGCCACAGAGCCAGCTCCCTGTTTTCTGCTGGTTTTAGTTTCAGAAAAGTTGTTCTCGAAATATTCTAGGAATTGGAAAGTTCGAAGCCTAGAAGTCCTATTTTCCCCGGAAGTATCCAGAAGACCGAAGAGGAGACGAAGAGGGGAATCAGGGGGCCCACACCATGGGGTGGCGCGGCCCCCCTTGGTCGCGCCAGGGAGTGGTGTGGGGCCCCTGGACATCCACCGCCTCCGCCCTTTTGCCTATTTAATCCCCCAGATGGAAAACCCTAAGCATCTGATCAAAATCCCCGAAAAGGTTCTGCAACCGCCGTCACCGTCAACCCTAGATCAAGGGGTCCTGAAGCTGTTTCCGGCACCCTGCCGGAGAGGAAATCATCACCGGAGGCTTCTACACCACCATGCCTGCCTCCGGAGTGATTCCTGAGTAGTTCATCCTTGGACTACGGGTTCATAGCTATAGCTAGATGGTTGTCTCCTTCTCATATGCCTCCATGTTTAGATCTCGTGAGCTGCCTATCATGATCGAGATTGATCTTATGTAATTCTATATGCTGTGTTTGCTGGGATCCGATGAATATTGACCTTATGCCAAATTGATTATAGTCTTTATTGCATATGTTATTTGTGATCTTGCATGCTTTCCGTTGCTAGTGGTTGCTCTGACCAAGTAGTTGCTAGTGACTCCAGGAGGGAGTATTTATACTTGATAGTGGGTTCATGCCTCCTCGTTGGCTTGCTCGAGTGACAACAACATGAAGGGGGAGGATGTGGTGTTGCCATCCGGGAGAAAACAACGGTGAGAGTGCGCGCGTGCATAATCATTGCTTACATTACACACTTTGTTTAATGCAATTATCTGTTACTTGCAACTTAATACCTAAGGGGGTTCGGATGATAACCTGAGGGTGGATTATTAGTCACAGATGCAGATGGATGTCGGTCTATGTATCTTGTTGTAATGCCCGCACTAAATATCATAGTAATATTCATGTTATATTGTGCACTACGGTGCAACCTCTATTTGTCAATTGCCCAGCTATAATTTGTTCACCCAGCATGCTATTTTTATGGAGAGACACCACTAGTGAAACTATGAACCCCGGTCCATTTTCCACACTGTTAAACAAACCACAACAATTTTCTGCTCTCTTTACTTACTGCAAGCGTACATCATTTTCCGCACTATACGTCTGTCGAGACATCGTAGTAGTTTTCATAGACGGGGGTGCCATGAGACTACGGTAGAGACGTGGGGTAACGGGATAGCGTGGTAACACGGAACACGGGATTTTACCCAGGTTCAGTACGTCGCGACAGTACGACGTGCCTACTCCTGCACTTCTCACTAATTGGGACTAAAGCCCGTAAACAGGGTTACAATGTGAGGGTTTTAGATCTAAACCACTCGGCGAGGATGAGCTTCTCGGCGAGTTGGCGTAGAGCTTCTTTGTTTGTTCGTTGTTTTGTTTATCTCCCGTCCGGCTTTATATAATAGCCGGATTAGGGCTTACAGAATAAGAAACCTAGAAAACTACGGTAACTTGTAACTTGGAAAGCAAGGAATCCGTCTTCTCCTCCAAGCCAGATCACATAGACTGTGATCCGGGTTCTTCTAGAATCCGGCTTCTGCGCGTCGGATTACTGGGCCGCCTAATGGACCTAAGCCCACTACCACTTAGGCCACCCTGGTAATCCGGCACTTGGCCTACCATCTTCTATACCCCTATTTGGTATATATCCGACAGTAGCCCCCAAGAAGGATCAAAACTCTGATTCTCCGCTATTCGCCAAATGTTCTTTGTCCGAGAAATATTGATTCAACAGTCTTGATTCTTCTTATTCTTCATTCGAAAAAGATGGTGGCATGAAACTCGGAATCCTGAAAATCCGGCTTTTCTCTCACGATCCTTCGTGGAGAAGAAACTTCCTACGTCAGCGCACTCAACCATGCTGACGTAAGAGACGTTTGAGATTTACTCGGAAAAACCCAGAAACATATCTCTGACAGATTCGCGCGGGAAACGAGGAGATAATCATCATTACTCCGTCGTTTCATTACCCGGATTTTCCGGCGAGCGACACGCGGCAAACATCCAACGGTCAAAATAGTCGTTGGCACGCATCTAAACGGTTTTCCGGCTATAAATAGCCGTCCTCGTCCTCAACGAAAACTTTCCACACTCCCCACTGCCCACGCCATTGACGCGAACGAGCTCGAGAGCAAAGCACTGTCCCAGGCGCACTTAGCATCCAAGCACGCCGGAACGCAACGCGCCACCACGAGATGGCCTCCTCGCCGTCCTCGCCGACCCGCGCCGCCATCAACGAGCTCATCAGCGATTTAGATCCGCAACTGGGATCGCCCAAGCACACCGGCGACGAGCCGGAGAAGACCACGGCCTCCGCGGCGGGTGACGCAAATCCTTCCGCCGCCGCGAACGTTGCGGGATCGAGCTCCGCAGCCTCCCCGCCGTTTGCTCCAGAAATGGCGGAGGAGAAGATCCAACTTCTCGGCGACGAGCTCGCCGCCGCGGAGGCCGCCGCCTCTGCCGCCGCCGGAACAGACGAAGAAGCGGAGTCTGCAGGCAATTGGATTGCCTGCAGCATTCCTCCGGCTCTCCTTCCAAACCTGGAAAAGGAGGGCCTGGTTCTTAAGAAGAAGTGGCGGCTTCCAGAAGACGAGACCGAGCCAACGCCAAAAAATGGCGAAAGGGTCCTTCTTTGTTCCCACCTTCTTCGAGGTATGGGACTTCCACCTTCTTCCTTCTTCCTCCAAATCCTTTCTCACTACAACATCCAGCCCCATAACCTTCCTCCCAACTCCATCCTCTACATGGCCGGCTTCCAGGCTTTGTTCGAGGGCTACTTAGGGCTAGAACCTAGGTTAGATTTCTGGACTTACTGCTTCGGGGTTAAGCGGAACTCTTCGGAGGGCGCACTCCCGACTTGCGGGACCATATCTTTCACTCTTCGGAGATTCCGAGAAGATTGGTTCCCCAAGATAAAAACGTCGGAATCCGTCAAATTTTGGACGGGTTCCTTCTTTTATCACCCCGACGTGCCTTTCCTTAAGGAAGCTGTCGGGGTTCCTCCTTTCGTGAACTCTGCCGCAGTTCCCCAAGACAACTGGGGAACGGAAGCCGTCCAGGTTCTGCCGCCAGATCTACTAAAGATCAAGCGGCGCATCGCCAAGCTCACCTCCATGGATCCGCCTCTAACCGGCATGGACACGGTTCTATGCTGGCTGATTAGTCGAATCCAGCCATTGGCCAACCACAGCGGCCGTCTCCTGTGCGAATACACGGGAGTCAAGGATCCAATGCGGACAACCACCAAAGATTGGCCCGCAAAGGAGGTTCGACGGCGCATAAACCAATTGGTCGCATCACGCGACCAATACGAAGCGAGTCGGCCAATGTATACGGTCGACAATCCGGTTCCCAAGGTAATTTTTCAGTCATTTGGGTACAGTTTTATTTTTTCTCGGATTTTCTAGCTTCTGATTTTGATCTTGTTCGTCCGACAGTTCGCGGATCTTTCAGATTCGGACTTGGTATCCGAGGCTGAGCTGGACGCGCTACGCACCGCCGCTACAGGTGGACGCAAGCGCAAGAAGATAACTTCCTCGGAATAAATTATCGACCTTGACGGAATCCCCGTCGCCACTTCCAGGTTCTTTCTTCTGGATTCTATTTTCCTTTATGGGAACTTTTCATCCATCCTCGGTTTTTTTACTTTTCCGGGTTTTTTGTTTTTAGCCTGCCTCCCTCCAGTTTAAAACCAAAGAAGCTGAAGAAATACAAGGTTGCTTCCAGCCGAGGCGGTCAACCTTCTCCCGCCGTTGCCCCGAACACGCCGTCCACAATGGCGGAAGAGCAAACTGCAGCCCCCACCACCAAGCCCTCAGAGCCCAGCCAGCCCGTTGTGTCGGACACGGACACGAGGGAAAGGGCGGCTCCAGAGGTGGAGAAATTTTCTCGGACTTTCGACGAAGAAATTCCCACCTTTGACAAAGACTTCAAGATTATCAACGACGGCCTAAGCGCGGCCGGAACTGCTTTTGCGGAATACGCAAAAGAGTTCAAGGAAAAATTGGCGGGTTTGCACCGAATGAGCCAGGTATGTAACTCTAGCCCCCAAGCATTAAACAAAATTGCATGCTTGTTTTGCTTTGATGCTTTTTGTGACCATTCTTTTCCTTGCTATGTTGCAGCAAACCGCCGAAACCATAAACATGGAAGTTTTCAACAAACTCACCATCAAGAATAAGGAGGTTAGAAATCTCCTTTCTATTCTTGAGGAGAGAGAGGTGGAACTGGCATCGTCTCAGCTCGCTTTGTCGGAAACATCAGGTACATATTTTTCCTCTGAGGTTTGTGATTCAATTTTTTGTCTAAGTACTTATTCCGGAAATTTGCTAAACCCGGAATTTTCTTTGCTTTCCAGCTGCTTTGGCTAAGGCCAAGCAAATAGCTGAAGATGCCGGCAATGCCGAGAATCTCCGAAAGGAGAACTTGGAGCTTCACAAGCATCTTGTGAAGGCTCAAAAGGATCTGGAGGCCAGCAACTTGGCCCTTGGAGTTGCCAACTCCAAGGCTTCTGAACAGGCGGAGAAGGATAAATCCACCATTCAGGATTTAGAAAATGCTCTAAACCTTCGCCTGGAGGAAATCTCCGAGATCGACAATCTTATCGGTAATTTTCCGTTACCTTTTTATTTTTCCATATCTTGTTTTTCTTCTCTGTTTTTTGCCTAACATTTTTGATTGTTTTGTCGGAAAAAACAGGAGATATCCCAGATGGTACCCGGCTTGAAGGGATCCAAGCCTTTGGGAAGATGTGGACTTCGATCCGTGCTGCTGGAATGCAGCTGGTGAACAAGTTTCTTCCCGCAAGGACTGGGGAGTTCTCGGAGGTTGAAAAACTTCCGGGAGCCATCATGGAGGTGGCGGAATCCAGGGATTCTATCCTGCGTTCCGCTGCACGGGGTGGTGCGCGTATGGCACTCGGCCTTATGCGCATGCACTACCCCGGTGCTAAATCCTGGCGCGTGGCGTCCGGTGTCCCTCAAGGATACACGGACACTCAGCAAAATACCATCTTTGATGAAATCAAAGGCCACGCCACCCAGATAGCCTCCATGGTAAATATTTCTGTTAACTATCCGGAAGAAGAGATCCCTCCAATCCCCGAGGACGACAGCAGCGAGGAGGAATCAGATGCTTGAAGGGCTACCTTTGACCTGGATAGCAAAAATAGACAATAGGAGCATTACTGTTCTTTCAATGTAATCTGCAATGTAATGCTTCTATTTGTATGAATGAAAAATTCCGCCTTTTGCAATTTTTAGTTATGAAATTTTTTGCAAGGTTTTTCGGATGTTACTATTCTTTTTATCTTCTAAGTTCTCTGGCATATATGTTTTAACTGTCCTTAGTGTTTGAAATGGCTCAAATAGCAATATGAATCGTCATGCCGAGTAACTGGGCGTAACCAATCAGTTTAAACTCGGAAACATGGACCATGCTAAAGGCATTTTTACTAACTAGTTCCAGTAACCCAACACATACACAATCAGATAATGCTTAGAGAAACAAGGAATTTTTTGACCGAAACTTGGGCACGCAGGCAATTCAAGTTTCCTTTAGCCGTTAGCAGGCTGAAAAAACATTCAGTTTCTTAACGCCGAGTACGCAGGCACAATTCGGGTTAACATTGAGTATTTTGTAAGATCATTGGGAAATAGAGAAGGTGGAAACATGCTTTTACTATAATGAACTTGTAAAAAACATGGATACCAGAAATCCAACAACTTTATTTCATGATCTCAAAAGATGTTTACATAGATATTGAACTAAGTATAGAAGAGACATAACTGCTATGTATTCCAAAGCTTTGCTATCCACTTGACTTTGTCGGATTTCTTCAACAACTTGTATAGTGTTAGGATTTTAGCCCCCAGCCGACTAATAAATCTGCTAACGGCAGCTGCGGAACCCGTCAATCTTTGGACATCTTTGACGCAGGTAGGTTTTGTGATGTTCAAGATTGCCTTGATCTTTTCCGGGTTAACTTCTATTCCTCTGTGAGAAACGATGAAACCCAGAAGTTTTCCTGAGGGAACCCCGAATACGCACTTAGATGGATTCAACTTCATCTTGTAGGTGCGTAAATTTTCGAAAGTTTCTCGCAAATCCTCAAGGAGTGTATCTTTTTCCTTGGTTACGACAGCAATATCGCCCACATAAACATGGACATTTTTTCCAATCTGACTATGCAAACAACGTTGCATGCAACGCTGGTAGGTTGCACCTGCGTTCTTCAGGCCAAACGGCATGGTTACGTAATAATACGTCCCGTATGGGGTTATTTAAGAAGTCTTAATTTGATCTTCCTTTTTCATGCGTATTTGGTGGTACCCGGAGTATGCATCCAAAAAGCACAAAAGCTCAGAGCCTGCTGTGGCGTCTATTATTTGATCGATTCGTGGTAATGCGAACCTATCTTTCGGACACAATTTGTTCAAGCCTGTGTAATCTGTACACATTCTAAGAGCAGTAGTGTCTTTCTTCGGTACTAATACCGGATTTGCGGACCAGTCAGTATGGATCACTTCCTTGATGAAATCCGCTGCTAAAAGCCGGATAATTTCCTTGCCAATAGCCTTCCGTCTTCTTCCGTCAAATCGACGGAGACCTTGTTTGACGGGTTTTGATCCAGGAATAACCTTAAGTTGGTGCTCAGCAAGTTCCCTGGGTACACCTGGCATGTCAGCTGGACACCAGGCAAAAATATCCCAGTTCTCACGGAGGAACTTGATGAGCTCGCCTTCCTATTTGTCAGTCATCCCAGTCCCTACGACGACAAATTTTGTCGGATCTTTGGGATCTAGGATTACCTGTCTTGTATTCTCGGATGCCTTGAACCTGTCTGTTGGCTTCCGAGTTTCTTTTCCTGCCGGCATTTCTGACGGCGATACCTCCTTGGCTAATTCCTTCAGTTCTTCCTTTGCTATAACTCTCTGAGCGCAAAGGGCGTTTTCTTTTTCCAACTCATTTGCCAGCTTAAAATCACCAGCTATAGTGATTACTCCTCCCTTGGGTCCTGGCATCTTCAGCTTGTTATAAATATAACAGGATCTTGCCATGAATTTGGCGAAAGCTGGACGTCCGAGTATTGCGTGATACACGCTTTCGAACGGCACTACTTCGAAGGATACTTTTTCCTGCCGGAAGTGATCTTTATCTCCGAAGGTGACATCTAGGGAAATTTCTCCTAGGGATCGTGCTTGCCTACCAGGGACGATACCATGGAAGCGTATATTGCTGTAGTTGAGCTGAGACTCGGAAATCTTCAGGTGCTTCAGTGTATCCAGGTACATTATGTTAATGCTGGATCCTCCATCCATCAGCACTCTTCTTAGCCTAGTATTTTGAACAATAGGGCTTACAACAAGAGCTTGTGTGCCGGGTTCAGGGATATTTCCGGGATGATCAGACTGATCCCAGATTATCGGTGTGTTGGAGTACTTCAAGAATTTCGGGGTTGCCGGAACAACCGCGTTTATTTCTCGAAGTGTTCTTTTTGCCACCTTTGCTGATGGGGTTGCTAAGAAAGTTAGCATTGCTTCTCCATCAACTCTCGGAAACTTGGGTTCACCTTTACGCTGTTGTTCCTGGATTTTTTCGTCAATGTCCGATTCACTGTCTTCTTTGTCAGCTTCTGGTTTTTGTTTGGCGTGTTTCCTTTTGGAACCCTTCCCTTTATTTCCGGATCCTGCAGTGCCTTTCATGTGTTTATTCAGCCGGCATTGCGCGTTTGTATGGGTGGGTTTCCCAAATTGCGAGTGGTGAACGCAAGGTTACGACTTAATCCTTTCCCACTCCTCTGGAGTGTAATTGATTGGATCTGGGTTGCGTCCTTTCCACTTATTTCCCTTTTCTCCTCCAAAGGCTATGTTCACCTCTTTGGGCTTCGTCGTTGTTTCTGGAGTGGCTTTTTTGTCAGAACGAGGGGTTTTCTTGGCGAGTATCAATGATTCAATATTGCCTCCTCTTGCTCTGATGTCATCCTCGGCTGCGGCATGCTCATTGGCGGTTGTAAGCATGGATCCGAGATCCTTGTGCTTTTTGGAACCGACCATGAACGGTACAAGTCCGGGTTTTAGACCATTGACGAAAGCATGCATTGCTTGTACGTCAGTTACTCCAGAGCAACTATTCTTCATTGCTGTCCATCTGGAGATGAAGTCCACGTATGGTTCATCCTCAAATTGCGTGCAACGGTTTAGCTGGTTGATGCTATTCGGGCGCTTGTATGTTCCCCGGAAATGCTGAGTAAATACTCTAGCCATATCGTCCTAGCTGTCGACTGTTCTTGACGGTAATCCATTTATCCAATCTCTGGCTCCGTCCAGCAACATTAGGGGAAGAAACTTGACAGCTTCCAGGTCTGTCCCATTGTTGATCTGGACGGCTGTATAGTAATCCGAGAGCCAGGTATCCGGGTTTGTGCTGCCGGTGTATTTCTGGTACGTTGGACCGACTTTGGCAAAGCCGGAATGCAACGTTATTCTTCGGATCCTGTCAGTAAAACACTTAGGACCAAAGTATAGATCATCCTTTTCTGCTCTGTCAATGTGTGCAGAATATCTCCCGGCTGAATGGACAGAAGGGGATCTGCTCCTTTCTCTTCCATTGTTGCGCGAACGCGCTTTTCCGGGGTTGTTTCTATCTCTTCCGTGATCACGCCCTTTTGGATTAGGCGGAGTTCTACTCATGTGCCTTTCTTTGTCCTTAGGCGGTGTCCGGGATCTCTCACGCCTGTGAGGTGTATCGTGTCTTCCAGCTTTCTCAGCTGGGTTTCTCGGAGGTGGCATTATTTTGCCGTCTTTCCGGTGTTTGTCTTCCCGATCATGGGGTTTATACCCATCTTTTGGGAGATGGGATCCGGTCCTAGACGCTGCATCCCGGTTGTCGGGGTTTTTCTTGTCTTTTCTCGGATCCTCTTTTTTATCTTTTGAGTTGTCTGAATCCCCGGGTTCTTCCGGTCCAGGTGCTCCAGCAGCGCAAGTAGCTGTTTTGCATAGGGCGGAGTTATCATGCAGCCTCCCTGATCGCTCTTGAGCGCGCTGTTGTTGTTGCAATGCTTTTCCTAGGAAAGCATACACCCCTTGGAGTTTTTCCCCGTTGGAATACAGATCGTTGTTAAGAATCGCGAACGCTGCTTCCGCGTTTTCTGCTGCGGTCTTGTATATTGGTTCGCCCTTGGCATCTTTGCCGTTTACCTGCTTTTGCCAAGACGGGTTGTGGAACCTTTCTTTTGGCGACAGTTCTTCCGGTCTTGCGATTCCGGGTAACCTAGTAGGTTTTAACGCGGATCTATTCTTTCTCTCGTACTCCTCTATTTCTTCCTTCATGACCTTGATGTCATTATGGGTTTGTTGGAGATGTTGCCGAGATCTGAGTAGATGTTGCTGTTGCCGTTGGAAAGCTTGTCTCCTGGCTTCCAGCATCTCAGGGGGTTCATCTGGTCCCACTGGTGTTTGCAATAGCTCTTGCTCTTCATGTTCCGTCATTGGCGAAGCAGTGATTTCCTTAGATTTCTTCTCCGCAGGCTTTGTTCCGCTAACATCTCCAACTTCCAGGTTTTCATCAGCGAGATCAGCTGATTTTTTCTTCCGGATTTTGTATTGGAGTTTTTTAGAAGCACGGTGCTTTTTCTTGGAAGAGGGAGGTTTTTTGACAGGCTCATCTTCTGTCATCTCCTTGACACTGGGGAATATCGGAGAAGTTTCTCCGTCTTCTCTCTCTTCCACTGGCGGAGGGGTTTTAGGGCTTTCCTGGCTGCCGGCGTCCGTGGTATCAGCCAGTTTCGCCATTAAGACTTCATGGAATCCCTCTTGGAAGGATTTAACCTTTCTTACGAAGGCGTCCTCATCTTCGTCTTCAGAGTCGAAGTTATCCGATCCGGTTTCCGACTCCAACCTCGCCTCAATGGCGGCAAGCACGGATTCTGCTTCCGAGTTCGTCGTCTTGTTGACGGATGTCGGATCTTCCGCCTCAGTGACGGGTGTTTGATCTTCCGTCTTCATGACGGGTGCGTTGTTGTCTGCCTCTTGCACGGGATTTCCATCATCCGTGTTTTCGGCGATTTCGGATTGCACCATGCCGATAAAGTGTGTATCACTTTACTGTCGGCGATCTGAGCAGAATCCGGCATCATAGTCATCTTCGACTGGGTATAGGGCGGGTAGGATAAATTTGCTTCTACCGCAAAACCCCATTGCTTCTGCAGTTAGTCCGATAAAGATGTTAGCAGATCCTATCGGTAGCACGCAGGCACTTACCAGGTGGTTTTGCGCCGGTATGTAGGATCCGTTGTCGAGGAAGCGCCCGACGTCGTTGTCGAATTCCAAGCTTCCGACAGTGATTGATCTTCCGATTCCGCCAAGTATCCCAGATCGGAATCTTACGCCTGACGTCGTTTGCCCCACGGTGGGCGCCAACTGTCGAGACATCGTAGTAGTTTTCATAGATGGGGGTGCCATGAGACTACGGTAGAGACGTGGGGTAACGGGATAGCGTGGTAACACGGAACACGGGATTTTACCCAGGTTCGGTACGTCGCGACAGTACGACGTGCCTACTCCTGCACTTCTCACTAATTGGGACTAAAGCCCGTAAACAGGGTTACAATGTGAGGGTTTTAGATCTAAACCACTCGGCGAGGATGAGCTTCTCGGCGAGTTGGCGTAGAGCTTCTCTGTTTGTTCGTTGTTTTGTTTATCTCCCGTCCGGCTTTATATAATAGCCGGATTAGGGCTTACAGAATAGGAAACCTAGAAAACTACGGTAACTTGTAACTTGGAAAGCAAGGAATCCGTCTTCTCCTCCAAGCCAGATCACATAGACTGTGATCCGGGTTCTTCTAGAATCCGGCTTCTGCGCGTCGGATTACTGGGCCGCCTAATGGACCTAAGCCCACTACCACTTAGGCCACCCTGGTAATCCGGCACTTGGCCTACCATCTTCTATACCCCTATTTGGTATATATCCGACAACGTCTAATCTTTGTTTTCAGCAAGAGCGGTGAGATTGACAACCTCACTGTACCGTTGGGGCAAAGTATTTTGGTTGTGTTGTGTGCAGGTTCCACGTTGTTGCTGACACCGGTGAAGCGCCAGCACCACCGTCAGTGGCATCAACCTTCTGAAGATCCTCTTTCTTCTGGATTGATAACCCTGATTCTTAACTAAGGGGAATACTCCTACCGCTGTGCTCATCACACCCTCCTCTTGGGGTTCCCAACAACACATAGCACCCTCTAGTACTAGTGAGACAGAATGCGTAGACACCATGTTTACTCTATTCAATCATATAGTTAGAGTCACTTTTTACTTTCAGTTTTGTTTACTTTTATTCTTTACTTTGGGTACTAGTTATTACAAAACTCTCGTACAATTATCTTCCATAGCAACTTATAGAGTTGGAACGTGACTACAATTGACAACGTAGTTGCAGGTCTAGTAGTGCCAACCAATAGTGCTCTCCGTGGGAACGATATAAAGGAGACCATACTTCCATGGAATTGTGCTTTAACGAACTTGTGCACTTGCAGGTATCAATCGCCACAAGATGTAGGGATGGATGCGAGATTGATGATTTCTGATTTGAGCAGGGCCACAAAGATGGCAGCGTCATTAGCATAAAGGGACGTTCTAAAGAAAGCACCCGCCCCCTCAGCCGAGAAAGATCACCTCGCGTCGTGGCAAGCTCAAGGATTTGCTGAAGCAGGTCGATAGCGATGTCAAAGAGTAGTGGTGAGAGAGGTCACTCTGGCAAAGACCCCGACCACCATGAATAGGAGACATGGGCACCCCGTTAAGAAGAACCCTAGAGGTAGACCAACGTAGGATGGAGGACATCCAATTGCAAAAGCGGTAAGGGAAGCCAAGGTGACGCAAGCGATCAATTCCTCATGAACATAAAATTATAGTGTATGCTTCTGCTTTAATAAAGACGATCTGAGCGTGCTCGTGCGTGGAGCGAGCCGAGAGGCAAAAACTTAGCAATAATCTTTGCAATGGCATGAATTAAGCTGATAGGGCGAAAATCCGAATGCTCTCAGCCCCCTCTTTCATGGGGAGAAGCACGGTGTTAGCCAAATAGAATATGGAAGTTATGGGAATGTAAATTGCCAAATAGGTGGATGACACGCATGACGTCCGCCTTGATGACGCCCGAATAAGATCAAACGAGGCACAGGTAAATCCATCAGTCTCCGGGGCCTTGTCCATTGGCATTTGCATGATAGCCAAGAATGTCCGTTGGCATTTGCATGATAGCCAAGAATACTTCTTGCTCCGCAAGGGAGCAGCAAGGTCTTGAAGGTTGCATAAAGGCTGAACAAGCGAGTCCCAGTTGAATCCATCTCGCGTGGAGAGACCTTTTTCATGCTCAATTTTAAGCGATCATGCACAGTAGTCTCTTTGTCTTGATGCGCGTGATCCATCCTTGATTGTGCATTAGCCGATAAATGTGATTTTTTCACCGCCTCGCATTGAACCGCAAATGGAATTATTTTGTGTTTGCATCGCCTTCTTTCAGGTTGGCAATTCTAGTGCATTGCTTCTTTCTAGATCTCTCCACCACCGCAAGGCTTACCACTTAACGCTTGAGGCGCGCCCGAAGACCCCTCTCGCCGTGAGAGAGAGTTCTATGATCTCGCGCGCCTCATCCAAACTGAGAATGACAGGGAGTGCCATGTGCAATTGAGCTTTTGCATTTCAGAAAGAAACCTTGGATCCAAGGTTTGAGTCTAGACCCGCTCTTCCGAAGTTTATGGTACAGGATCTAGCATGGTTCATGATGGGGTGACTCTAGGGCCCAAGCTATCCTAATGGATACGTCACTACAATACACTGCTTTGTCTAACAGCCTACTCAAATACTCCCTCCGATATGTTTTAAGTGTCGTGGAAAATGAACTATAGACATGCACAAATCTTTATGCATGTTATCGGGGGTACTATTACTTATGAATATCATATCATAAGAAGGGAACATTCTGATAGGATGGGTTGTGTGATCCAGAACACATAAGCAGTGAAAACCAGGCTTCGTGTGGGTGGTCCTGCGACGAACCCTGCAACATGCTGAATCGAATCATCATTTACTAAAATCTACTAGTGGTACCGCGTAGTATCTACAAAATAGAGCAGATCACCAAGAATTTAACAACAGGATAACCAATCTATCTATCTATGCACTGTACTTGCAAACCACACTTCAGATTGCCTCTGTTAAATTCCTCACAGTCGAACAAGCAATCATTCTATAAATGCACACTGAATTTTAGGCACAATTGACATTTATTCCCAAACATAACAAATTCTACAGTCCGGTTCATTTTGCAGCGAAATTCAAAGAAAAGCATGTGCTTTGGTTTAGCTTTGGCGCTGTGAGTGGTATGGCAACTGAAGGTCTGCAACAGATATCTCCACACCTCCATCGACTTCCCGGAGATCCCTCCTGCCGCCTTCCAGGTATCACTGATGCGTCCAGCGCCGTTTTTCGTTAGATTCTTTAACCCCCGATGGCTCGAGCTGGTGGCCGCGCGACCAGTTTTTCAAAATGGGCTAAACTCGATTGGTCCATCTAGGGAGTCAATGGGTGCGACCATGATTTTTCGTCGGGTTCAGTCCAGCTGCGTACGGTGCAATCCTACTCGATGGGCAACAGTCATTGGTGTCATGTGCTCCGCCACTTGAAACGTTAAATAGACAGGTATGCATGACAACTGATCGGATCAAGGAGATGGGGCGTAAACCGCATTTTCAGCCTACTAGCTAGTAGGACACGACGTACTACATTTACCATGGAGTGTGGTAAAAAAACAGGAGCTCCGACTGACCCTCCCTGACATAGGTGCACTTGGCCAGAGGAAGCGTGTGGTGTGGTGTGGTAGTGGACTGGAGTCTCGATCAGTTCAGTGGGGATATGGGCACAGCCTCGCACCAAAGCTGACAGAAATAGACACCAGAAAGATCTGATGACATGTGAGTATGTGACTGAGGAATCGTCTGTGAGCAAAATGGCAATGCATGCACCGGGGGTTCTAGCGTGGCCAGCTGCTCCATGGTTCAAATCTTTATATACATCGTGCATTGAATTTTGTTTCTTCATGATGGAAAAGAATAGTTTCATTCCGTTTATAAGTTCCACATATTCACATAAAAACGGCTCAATCAGATCCGGGGGAACAAACCGCAATTTCTGGGTTATAGCAAAGTTCCAATGTTCCCATAAGTCGGCTGATTCATGGACCGTGCGGTGCTATGATGCTCTGGTAGGAAATTTTCCTATCGGCACATGCATACCGCATGCTCTGATTGATTGTATGTGACTTTTACGTATCAGCCTAATGCAAGTTATATTATGTAAAGTCAATCTGATACTCACATGTGAGGTACAGTTTAGATGAGTATTTAGCATAAAACAAACCACATTTCATGTCAAATGTTCAATTGTTATCACTTTTGGTTTCCTCGCGACAAAATCCCAACACTTTTCGCAAAGTTTTTTTTTTGCCAACGCGCTAAAAGCTATTTGAACGTGAACTGATAGCGAATCCGACAAGTTGGACCCATTTGTCAGGACCAAATTGGTGAGGTTGACAGAGTCATACTACCAGTCCAATTAAAAAAAAACTATATATCCTAAAAAACAAGGTGATATTCCTCCACCCTCCCTCGTGTCGGCCGGGCTCGCTACTACCCACCTTAGAGCATCTACGGTCGAGGCCCCCAAAGCGACCCCCAAAGACCTTTGGGGCGAGCCCGATGAAAAACGCCGCCCACTCGGGCGCCCCATTGGGCCTTCCCGTCCGGACACACCTAATTTTCCGTCCGAAAAACCCAGCCCAGCTCCGTCGCCCAGGGGGTGCATCGAAGCGTCCAGATGACTCGCTGAGTTCATCCATGTAGGCGCGGTCAAAGGTGGGGCCGACACGTCAGCGAGCGAAAGGTAGTCAAAGCGCCGGTCATCGGCGTCGTCACCGAGCCCGAGGCAGCGCAGGGAGCCGTCCTGTCACTTTGCGCCGTCGCCACGCAACGTCCACGCGTCCGATTTAATGCGTGTCCGCCACACCATAAAAAGGGCCCTTCCAGGAGCAGCACGCCAACCCCAACGACCCCGAAGGCGTGATGGCGGCGTTCACCGAGTCGGTGAAAACGACGTCGGTGTTGCCGACGGTCCTTCGTGGACCACAATGCCATGCAAGGCGTGCCGGTGGTCTACACATCGACTCCGGCGACGATGATTGCGCTTTCGGCGGCGCGGCCAACGAGCACGAGGCAGGGCCAAGCAACCAGACGCGCCCCATTGCTCCCCCAACGGTGCCACATCCGTACGACGAATGAGGCTTCTGACTGGATATGCTGTAACGCCCTTTCAGCCCTAAGGCCACCACTCAAATTAGCTTTTAGCGCGTTCGGCAAAAAACTTCACGAAAAGTGGTGGGATTTTGTCGGAAAACCAAAAATGGTACCAATTAGTACATTTGATGCGAAATGTGGTGATTTTACACTAAACACACCAATTTAAGCATGTGGCCGGCATAACTTTCCTTGCTGAACAGCTAGTTTCAACGTTTGATGCATTAATCAGGTCTTTTACCGTATGGTTAGTAGTAGTACTACAAGTATTTAGATGCCTCGAGATTGTTTTTGTGAGGATATATATATATATATATATCACCTATACTAGATTATGAAATCGGACATGCGGTTTTGAACTACTTTTTATTTATTCTTCAAATCAACTTTTAAATACATGCATGCATGATGTCACCGGCCGTGTATGTCTTTTCCTAGTATATCCTCTCACTCTTCCGATGTGTTGCCTAACAAGATCGCAATTTTCATGTGTGGAGTTGATCAGGAGTGAGCCGTGACATGGAGCAACACCTAGCTAACGGAACGATCGCGCGCGCAACATAAATTTCTGAAGCTAAAATGACACTACGGCTTTGTTCCTAAATAAGAACCAATGATACTGTCCATACTTTATGTACGCATGCATGTACGTGTCTCAAAGTGAAACTGTGAAAGCACTGCTACGAAATTCTTACGTTACGAACGAGACATGCCATTCCTATGCCACTCCATGCATGCAGCAGGGGAGGACCCAGCTGCTAACCCGTACAGTTATTCCCCTCGGTACAAGCAGCTCACAGGTCACAGCAGCGTGGCTTCGTGAAATGATTCATTCTCGTCTGCGGCCCTATGGATTTCTTGCCAATTTGGTGATAGTAGCATATATATATCAGTAACCGTGCATCGTCACGTCATGGTAGAAAAGTGAAAACGACGGCCGGGTTCCTTTCTTTTAGCCCTGTCAAACGGGAGATGGGAGATGGGAAATTCAGAGAAGAAGAGGAGGTGGGGAAGGAGGAATCGTGCGAAGCCAGGCGCGCGCGTCAAAATGCGTTTTCCTTGTCAAGCGTCGCTGACGGAGCAAGCTTGTGTGCGCTCGATATCTGCGGCACGACGACTCGTAGGGCGCATGCGCGGCGTGGGATCCATGGAGGATGCTGAGGCGGCGCGCCTGTGCAGCAAGCTCTGCGCCTCTGCCCGTCTGCTCAGGCGCTCGGCAGCTACGGCACGATCGAGCCAAAGAAACCATGCATCCTCCTCACACCGCTCTTGCCCACGCCCACTACGACGGCGAGTCGTTCGCTGAGAAGAAACGGCCACGGGATGCCGAGGAAAAGAAACGTTCACCGGCCGTCGAGGAGAAGGCGCCGTCCATGTTAGTCATCACCAATCCCTCGGCCCCGGGCGCTCTTCACCTCCACCGTGTCCTAGGGCCGGCAGCGGGATATTGTGTGCGGTTGATTTAGTACGGTTTAGATGGTTTCGCGCGTTAGGTTGAGCCCGTGTCAACCCGGCTAAACATTTTGTACTACTCACGGGTTCAATCCGAACACCAAACTAACCCGAATAAAACCGTGGATCTGGTACGGTGCGGGCCTGCTCTTGGTTTAGCCGGTTTGAGTCGAGACCACATGTAACATCCCAAATTTTTGCTACAATAGGGTGTGTGGTGTTGTTCATATCATACATGCATGAAACCACAAATTTAAGCAATGTTTGAAGCTAATTTAAATTGTGAATTTCAATGGGTTGAGAAAATTTCACAAATAGTACTTATTTTGGTTTCCAAAATGTTGTACTGAAAAGTAATTCAATTTCACCAAAGAAACACATGGTTTTGTTGGAAATTTTATAAGCTTTCCAAAAACTATTTTTGCTAAAATTTCTGTTCACAAAAAGGCCCTCAAAACAGTGATTTCTGTTCTGTTTTTAAATAGAAAAGGGCTAACCTGCAATTTTTCCAAAACTTCAGGGGATTTTCTTGAAAATGTTATTTCTTCCTTTCTTGGGATATTTGATGATTTGCCACGCTTTATGTGTGAAATTTGATTATTTGCCCTGTGACCACCACATGTCAGTGAGACAGGATGTGGCAAATAATCAAACTGCAAAGTAAAACGTGGCAAATCGTCAAATCCCCCTCCTTTCTTCTAGCTCTTGACAGAAGGCAGCACAGCTGCGTGGCCACCATGGCCACCTCATGCCTACGAATGTGCGCCCGCGCGTGGAGACCTCGCCAGGAAGCCGTGCCCTTCTTCTACTCTTCCTCCCTATCCCCTCTGCTCCCTTTCTCTAGTCCTCTGTTTCCTTGCGCAACGGAACCCTAGCCGAGAGAAAAACCGCCGGTCGTCATCGCCGTTCCGGCCACTCCCAGGCACCCTCGAGCCTCCTTCCTCACCGTGGTGTCCCCCTCCACCTCTCCCTCAAGTGAATCGAGCACGGACGGCCCGGAGACGCCGCGCCGTCATCGTCTTCCTCAATTCCGGCCGGTGACCGCCGGGCTCGATTCGCCGCCGTCCGGCCGCCCCGGCCTTCCCCGACCACCCTGTGAGCTTCACCGAGTTGTGGTGAGCTTCGCCACCCATTTATTTCGCCTCTCCGCGCTCCCTAGCTTGTTGCCGCCGTGGTACGTGTTCCGCCGCCACGGATGCTCGCCGCCGGCGAGTTTTCCAGCGACTATTCGGCCCGCCGTTGGCACCCCTCGGCTCCCCTTGTTCTCCTCCGTCTCGTGGTATAGTTTGTTTCCTCAATCACGCGCGAATTTCATCGAATTCAAAGATCATCCGTGAGCACAGAGCATTCATCCCTGGGTGATGTCACAGTGACGTAGTGCTGATGTCATAATTCCCATGTTAATTAAATTCCAGAAAATGAATAAATTTGGTTAATTAATATCTTCCAAAATATTGCTCAGAAAAATAAAGTAAAAATATGGTAATGTTCATAAAAATGTAAGCTACCCAAAAATGTCACTTTCATAAATGTTTGACACACTTCATTTTTTGCCTTTATTTAATATTGTTTAATCATTTAAAATAGAAAAATAAGTTTTTAATCACTAAAATTAGAAAATTAAAAGTTATATATCAAATTGCTCAAAATGACAAATAGAATCTAGTTATGGTGTTTTCAAACTCATTTGAGCTTTTAAAATGGTACCTACTTTCGAAATCGTCCGAATTGCCACTCCGGGGTCCATTTCGGGCAAATTCCAGTAAAAATGCATAACTCACATACGAACCCTAGCAACCCAACGAACATGTTTAGGGATTTATTTCAGTGCATTAACTTGCTCATGCATACATATTGCGCATTGCATCGATGCCATGGTTGACTGTTCCTTTTCTCTTTCGGTGTTGTTTCCCCCTGGGTAGAACGTGACTCCGAAGAGAAGGCCAGCAAGTCCAATGGTGAATACTTGATCTTAACCGACAAGTCAAGCACTTATTTCAGAAGATCTTTATCTGGGTTTTTTATAACCAAGGCAAGCATAACCTCTTATCTTCTCATATATGGTTTCAACGTGTTTTGAATCTCGTACTTTGCATTCGGTTCCAAACTATTTGATGTCAGTAGATAGAGTTCCCCTATATACTGCATAACCTAGATATCCTGATCCACTGCTCCTAGCAGCTATAGGTTTGCTTGTGCGCGCTCCGCTAAACCCTGTGAGTCTTGCTTAGCCATGCCTAGTTGTGATCTGATCCATCCGGTTGATGAATCTGGTCAATACGTGAATCTACTTTGTCAGGTTGTTGTGATTTAAATTATCTTTGATAACTTGACTAAATACCGGCATGGATGTGAGGCCACAATGGGTTGTGGCGTTTTGTCCTGTTCATGCCCCTAGGAGCGAGTTCTCGCCTTCGAAGCCAAGACTGAGCGTGCAACCACACGCGGGGCCTAACAGACCGCGCTCGACCAACTAACTTGTTTGGCCACGTCCATGAGTCACGTAGTTTGATCTTTCCATCTGCGTGTGAGTCAGAAAAACGATTTGGAGAAAACTTAGTGCGTGACCGGGACAAGTGATGGACGTACTCGGATCTTGATCCCGACTCACAGAACAGGTGCCGCCAGGAGGTGGCCAACTCCCTGTTGACGGGGTGGCCTTGTTTGGGTTGACTCATGGATAGGGTTGAGCAAGGTAAAGGTCGTGGCCAGCCACCCTCTGCCGCGCCCCATGGACGAGCGTACATGTGGCGTTAAGAGTCGGATGGTACGTGTGGGTAAAATGTACCCCCTGACTTGGCAACGGATTCTGTGATCATAGATAACTTCAACGGAATGACTAAACCTTGATAACCATGATTGAAGGGTGCCTCCTCGGAGATGCCGAGAGGGGTGATCCTTGTAGCATGAGATAGTGTGGGAATGAGAAGGACTTGGTGGAATAAAAGAAGATGATGATCACAGTAGTGTTTCTCATCTGTTTTGAAAACTTCTATGAGACGTGGTATTCCTCCCTCGATTTGGAAAACCAAGATTGCTTTACGCAAATCAGCCTTCATAAAACCCTTTCTGAAGATAGCAGATATATAATAGGTTAATTAAGTCTTGTTGGGTACCTCCCGTACTCAGGTTTGCTTAATTTTGGTTCAGGTGGAGTTCCTCATTTTAGTGGTGATTCAACGTGGACATCGACGAGTAGTTTGGGGTTCCCAGGTAGCAGCCTGGAATCTATGGACTAGGACGTCGCCTTATGTTGCGGCCTCTTAGGCCTTTTTGGTTCTTGTTGGTTAGCAACATAATTTGCCTTTCGCTGTCTGATATAATGTTGGGTCGTGTGACCTCTGTTTGTAAGCTATACTCTAGTAACACCTGTTTAATACAATTTCAATGTCTAGAGTGTTGCTTTGATCGGTTGTTGGTTTCGAGCTCATTGTTATACAGTTTTGGCTATGCCTGCATAGTTGTCGCAGTCGAGGGGTTGTGGAGCCGATGATCCATGTCCGAGCCCGCCTGTCGATGTGATCGTCCTGGGGCGAGGTAACCCCAGTAACCCTCAATTGTTGTTGCACTTTCTGGACACATAGCAGCTCTGTATAGCTTTGGTCCCGTTTCCTTCAGTTTCATTCCATTCGTGGACGCTTTGATATGCATAGTTGGTTATGACTAGCATGGATACAAGGAGTAGTAGACTGGGGATCCGGACTACGTGCCGATGAATCCAGTCTGCCTGCCGTTGTTTGTTGCGGCCGGGGCTGGTAACCCTGAAGCCCTTGTGAGTCCATGGCTAGGAGCACATAACAGTATGTATATCTCTGGGTCCGGGGTCGTGACAAGTCATGGTATCAGAGCAGGACTGCCTGTAGGAAAACCTTACTGCTTGGTCGATGTTGAGTCTAGTGATTGTGAAAACTACTTTGAAACCTCAAATGGATTGTGAAAAACCTTCTTAGGATTCTTTTTACTCCTTATCTGGTATCGCTCTAACTCTGGGTCACCTTACCTTTTTTGATTTGAAAAGATTTTGTTATCTCTTCTAGTCATTCAAAACCTAGGTGCCTTCTCTGGCAAGGACGTCTTTTATCCAAGTTGACCTAGTTTTGAGTTTCTAGAGTCGTGTGTGTTCCGTTATCTCTTAAACTGGGAGATTTCCTTCTCATCCTAATCTCTCAGAGTTGTCCGGATTCCACATTCCTACATGTTTCAAAGTTCTAAATCCTGAACCTCGAGATCTGCTTTCCATCTCGAATGTATCCGTCATCTTCTGCTCAAGTTCTTCCGGAGCTATCGTTGTCCTTCGAAAGATACTCCGTGATTGCTAATTGTAGTGTCCTCTGTGGCACTCCAATAGTAGTTACTCCTTTCTTTGAGTTTTCAACTTTGGACTTGAACCGAAGGTCCCAGAATGTGCTGAACTGCGGTGTGTTGGATCATGTGGTTTCTTAACCATGTGATGTGTATGCTACCAGCACAGGATGCTGATCTTTAACCCAAGTTCCGTTTCTTTGGATCCCGAGGAACATTCTTCTACCTCAGGATGGCTAAGTAATCTCAACTCCAATAGCCATAGGTTTTCTCTAAGAATCAAAAGGATCACGACAAGAGTGTTCTTTATGATTCTGATATCTTTGTTCTTGGTTCAGCTATACCAACCTTTTGGCATGGGTTCTACACATGATTATTATCCTGTGCATTCACCGTGATCTCTGGATTTTCTGGAGCATGATCTTAATCTTTAGTTGCTTTCCTACCTTTGTCCATGGTTTGGAAACCAAGTTGCTTAGTTGTGTTGGATTTTTTTCCAATGCATTTGCTCTTGTTTTCTGGCAAAACATTCCACCTTGGAATGTTAGGAGAAACAAACTCCCGTACCTCGTTCATCTCTAGAACCAGGTCAAAGTTTTGTAATCCGCAGATTAAAGAAGTTTCATTAGCTTCTGTTCTGTTCTACCTTCGAGTATCACACTCTTTTATATCACGAGACTGTGTTAAGTTTCATCGCCTTATTGATGAAGTGATGCTCTTACCGTCTTCACTCCCCCTTCATCCAAGCTTGAATGCTTGAGAATGATGGGCTTGTTCATCGACATGTGTATCTGCTATTCCTAGCAATTCTTATTGCTTTGAAAATCTAAGAAAACATCTGTATCCTTTTTAGCACTACTGGTCACCCAACCTCTGTTTGAAGTTGACCGTGTTACCAAATCCGTTTATTCCGATGCACATTCTTGGTCAAAGAGTTAGGTCCATGCCCAAGCTCTCATGTTCATATCGGTTGCTTTGAAAAGCAAGATCCCTTTCGAACTCCAAGACATGCCGGTGGGTTGTGATATTCTGGTTGTCTTTCTAGAAGTATCACCAGGTTTTACCTGACCGTGATGTCTACACAAGGGGTATTTGAACTAATCCTTTCTCCAAGAACTACGCTAGACACCCTTGGGGTAGTTGGTTGAGCTTAAACAATAGCTTGGAGAGTTGAAAGGCAAAAGCTCCGCCCAACTTGGTCCTTTGATAAGGGATGTCTAGTTCTTCTGTGTTGAAGTATGATAGTATCTCTTCAGTGGACATGCTATCTTTCTAACCTTGATTTGATATGGGCTATCGTCAAATAGAGAAAATATCCAAGGACTATCTTGATGGTGTTTTCACTCATGGTGTTTTGCCCGAGTACACCTTCATGTCCTTTAGTCTGACCAATACTTTGTCTTGTTCGTATATCCTATGAATCCCTCTTCTTGGAGTAACTTGATAAGTTTGTTGTCGAGCCCATCTATGACATTTCTAATCGTCCAAGTTGCAAGAGGTCCATGTTGAACAATTGGCATTTAAGTTGGAAACTTTTGAGAACCCTCTTTGTGTCATTACGAAGTTTGTGTTCTGGATGTTTGAAGTAACTTTCCCCGGTTCGTGTGCTTACGGTGAAAGTTGTCGCCATGGATCTGAGCATAGTTTCCTTGTTCCTTCGGGAATAATTCCAAGTCGGTCATGTATGTGTGGACTATTCTTGATATGGTAGGTTGTTACCTCCATTTATTTGAAGAAGTTTGCATCCACGCAAGGCCACTGACTGATTTTCCTTGAGAGAAGAAGTCCAAGATCTTGGCGATCTTTGTAATCATCTTTTCCACAAGGACTCCGATGTGTTTTGTTGCAACTAAACCATGTAGGTGCAACCCTCTTTCGCAAGTTGCTAATACATGAGTTCTGCAATCTCGTTCATCTTCTTGAGCGTGGCATCATAGTCCATATCTTGAGAATCTAGTAAATATATTCCGTTGATAACCGGTGCAATCTCTTCGCTCAAACATACAGAGTCTGAGTTATTCAACCCACTAACTAGAGCTGAATCTCAAGCAGCAACGATGGTTGGTGTTCCCTCAAGGGATTTGACTTAGGCCCTTTCAAAAATCCGGCATGGTTGATGTTGTGGTTGACACAATTAGCTGGAAGGCCTAATGTCATATCTCTTTGAATCCGTAAGAACCGCCACTCCCTGTGAGAATTCTTGTGCGGCTCATTCTAATAAGTTTCCTCCCCGTTCTTCCCAAACCGGAGTTCTACTTTCACTTGATTACCTATAAAAGGCTTGCATAAGCCCGATATCGGTATCTAGAATGTCCAGGAGAACCTGGAAGTTGATCTTTCCAATATCTCTCCTTTGAACCTCCAAAACCTTTGTTCTGGTGGAAACAAGTTACTCATGAGCACATCTCCTGGTGTTTTGTAACCGTCATTGATCAGTTTCCTTTTTCAAGTTGGTTATACTTGAAGTTTTGTTCATCTCACACATTGTGTGAATTTTTCAGTTACTTCAGCCTTGGGATCTTAACCATGTTGTAAACGTGTTGCTACGTCAAATCCACAACAGGAAAAGATTCTTATTCCTTCCGGTATTCTAATCCCCGTTGGTTAACCATCCTTATGGTGTGACCAAGAATTTCTCCTTAATCATGGTATTCCAACATTCCGTGGTTACTCATCTTCTGTCGTGAAGTAACATCCCGATCTTTGACAAAGTTTTCGACAAACTTTAATAGAATGAAAGTTCTGTTATCTTCCGTGTCCACTCCGAAGAGTGAACATGATTTTGTATCAAATTCTCTCTGATGCACGATTAATGTGTTTTCTCGTGTTTTGCCTCATCTACGGATATTAAATTGTGATATTCAAGACCACCCTCTCCATCTTGGTTATCTGTTTGAAGAAACCTCAATGTCATACGTTGTCCAACCGTTCTTTTCCAAAAGGATTTAAAGTCTTGTGCAAATCTCATATTCTAAATCCTTTTAAGAACCATCATCCATAAACTTGAAATCTTCTGTTTTCCCTCCGTTACCTTGATGTGTTTCATGCCTGTTAACTCAACAGTTCTTTATGAACATCCTATCATGAGTTACCCATGAGATACTCGATCTTCGTGAAGATCACTTCCTAAGAGTTTCCCTCTTACCTAAGGTGTAGCCAATCAACACTTCATGATGCTATAGATCATCTCTTCGAAAAAGAGAATCGTAAGGTTCAAGAAGATCGTTCAAAACCGGTGTTCCTTCTTTCTTCTCCTTCGGGAATCTCGGGACGAGATTCTTGTAAGGGGGGGTAGATTTGTAACATCCCAAATTTTTGCTACAATAGGGTGTGTGGTGTTGTTCATATCATACATGCATGGAACCACAAATTTAAGCAATGTTTGAAGCTAATTTAAATTGTGAATTTCAATGGGTTGAGAAAATTTCACAAATAGTACTTATTTTGGTTTCCAAAATGTTGTACTGAAAAGTAATTCAATTTCACCAAAGAAACACATGGTTTTGTTGAAAATTTGATAAGCTTTCCAAAAAGTATTTTTGCTAAAATTTCTGTTCACAAAAAGGCCCTCAAAACAGTGATTTTTGTTCTGTTTTTAAATAGAAAAGGGCTAATCTGCAATTTTTCCAAAACTTCAGGGGATTTTCTTGAAAATGTTATTTCTTCCTTTCTTCTAGCTCATGACAGAAGGCAGCACAGCTGCATGGCCACCATGGCCACCTCATGCCTACGAATGTGCGCCCGCGCGTGGAGACCTCGCCAAGAAGCCGTGCCCTTCTTCTACCCTTTCTCCCTATCCCCTCTGCTCCCTTTCTCTAGTCCTCTGTTTCCTTGCGCAACGGAACCCTAGCCGAGAGATAAACTGCCGGTCGTCGTCGCCGTTCCGGCCACTCCCAGGCACCCTCGAGCCTCCTTCCTCACCGTGGTGTCCCCCTCCACCTCTCCCTCAAGTGAATCGGCCCGGAGACGTCGCGCCGTCATCGTCTTCCTCAATTCCGGCCGGTGACCGCCGGGCTCGATTCGCCGTCGTCCGGCCGCCCCGGCCTTCCCCGACCACCATGTGAGCTTCACCGAGTTGTGGTGAGCTTCGCCACCCATTTATTTCGCCTCCCCGCGCTCCCTAGCTTGTTGCCGCCGTGGTACGTGTTCCGCCGCCACGGATGCTCGCCGCCGGCGAGTTTTCCAGCGACTATTCGGCCCGCCGTTGGCACCCCTCGGATCCCCTTGTTCTCCTCCGTCTCGTGATATAGTTTGTTTCCTCAATCACGCGCGAATTTCATCGAATTCGAAGATCATCCGTGAGCACAGAGCATTCATCCCTGGGTGATGTCACAGTGACGTAGTGCTGATGTCATATTTCCCCTGTTAATTAAATTCCAGAAAATGAATAAATTTGGTTAATTAATATCTTCCAAAATATTGCTCAGAAAAATAAAGTAAAAATATGGTAATGTTCATAAAAATGTAAGCTACCCAAAAATGTCACTTTCATAAATGTTTGACACACTTCATTTTTGGCCTTTATTTAATATTGTTTAATCATTTAAAAATAGAAAAATAAGTTTTTAATCACTAAAATTAGAAAATTAAAAGTTATATATCAAATTGCTCAAAATAACAAATAGAATCTAGTTATGGTGTTTTCAAACCCATTTGAGCTTTTAAAATGATACCTACTTTCAAAATCGTCCGAATTGCCACTCCGGGGTCCATTTCGGGCAAATTCCAGTAAAAATGCACAACTGACATACGAACCCTAGCAACCCAACGAACATATTTACGGCTTTATTTCAGTGCATTAAATTGCTCATGCATACATATTGCGCATTGCATCGATGCCATGGTTGACTGTTCCTTTTTCTCTTTCGGTGTTGTTTCCCCCTCGGTAGAACGTGAATCCGAAGAGAAGGCCAGCAAGTCCAATGGCGAATACTTGATCTTAACCGACAAGTGAAGCACTTATTCCAGAAGATCTTTATCTGGTTTTCTTATAACCAAGGCAAGCATAACCTCTTATCTGCTCATATATGGTTTCAACGTGTTTTGAATCTCGTACTTTGCATTCGGTTCCAAACTATTTGATGTCAGTAGATAGAGTTCCCCTATATACTGCATAACCTAGATATCCTGATCCGCTGCTCCTAGCAACTATAGGTTTGCTTGTGCGCGCTCCGCTAAACCCTGTGAGTCTTGCTTAACCATGCCTAGTTGTGATATGATCCATCCGGTTGATGAATCTGGTCAATACGTGAATCTACTTTGTCAGGTTGTTGTTATTTAAATTATCTTTGATAACTTGACTAAATACCGGCATGGATGTGAGGCCACAATGGGTTGTGGCGTTTTGTCCTGTTCATGCCCCTAGGAGCGAGTTCTCGTCTTCGAAGCCAAGACTGAGCGTGCAACCACACGCGGGGCCTAACAAACCGCGCTCGACCAACTAACTTGTTTGGCCATGTCCATGAGTCACGTAGTTTGATCTTTCCATCTGCGTGTGAGTCAGAAAACGATTTGGAGAAAACTTAGGGCGTGACCGGGAAAAGTGATGGACGTACTCGGATCTTGATCCCGACTCACAGAACAGGTGCCGTCAGGAGGTGGCCAACTCCCTATTGACGGGGTGACCCTGTTTGGGTTGACTCATGGATAGGGTTGAGCAAGGTAAAGGTCGTGGCCAGCCACCCTCTGCCGCGCTCCATGGATGAGCGTACATGTGGCGTTGAGAGTCAGATGGTACGTGTGGGTAAAGTGTACCCCCTGCAGGGATAAATCTCCTCGAGAAGTCGTGTCCACGGTTACGGATGACTTGGCAACGGATTCTGTGATCATAGATAACTTCAACAGAATGACTAAAACTTGATAACCATGATTGAAGGGTGCCTCCTCGGAGATGCCGAGAGGGGTGATCCTTGTAGCATGAGATAGTGTGGGAATGAGAAGGACTTGGTGGAATAAAAGAAGATGATGATCACAGTAGTGTTTCTCATCTGTTTTGAAAACCTTCTATGAGACGTGCTATTCCTCCCTCGATTTGGAAAACCAAGATTGCTTTACGCAAATCAGTCTTCATAAAACCCTTTCTGAAGATAGCAGATATATAATAGGTTAATTAAGTCTTGTTGAGTACCTCCCGTACTCAGGTTTGCTTAATTTTGGTTCAGGTGGAGTTCCTCATTTCAGTGGTGATTCAGCGTGGACATCGACGAGTAGTTTGGGGTTCCCAGGTAGCAGCCTGGAATCTATGGGCTGGGTCGTCGCCTTATGTTGCGGCCTCTTAGGCCTTTTTGGTTCTTGTTGGTTAGCAACATAATTTTTCTTTCGCTGTCTGATGTAATGTTGGGTCGTGTGATCTCTGGTTGTAAGCTATACTCTAGTAACACCTGTTTAATACAATTTCAATGTCTAGAGTGCTGCTTTGATCGGTTGTTGGTTTCGAGCTCATTGTTATACAGTTTTGGCTATGCCTGCATAGTTGTCGCAGTCGAGGGGTTGTGGAGCCGATGATCCATGTCCGAGCCCGCCTGTCGATGTGATCGGTCTGGGGCGAGGTAACCCTAGTAATCCTCGATTGTTGTTGCACTTTCTGGACACATAGCAGCTCTGTATAGCTTTGGTCCCGTTTTCTTCAGTTCCATTCGATTCGTGGACGCTTTGATATGCATAGTTGGATATGACTAGCATGGATACAAGGAGTAGTAGACTGGGGATCCGGACCCTGCCGTTGTTTGTTGCGGCCGGGGCTGGTAACCCTGAAGCCCTTGTGAGTCCATGGCTAGGAGCACATAATAGTATGTATATCTCTGGGTCCGGGGTCGTGACACCATCCAAGTACAGCCGAGTGGGACAGTGGTCTCCACTTAATAATTTTTAAAATTTTCGTGTAATCCCTTTCATACTTGGACCGAAATTTACAAAATTCTAATTTGTACCGGCCGGATGTACTCTCCTGGTCATCTGAACTGTCCCCACTGGAATTTTTGTCTCTGTCCACCCCTCGACGGATGCACGAGATGGATATTTCATTTTGGAAACGCAGAGGCTTTCCCCTAGGAAACATTTTTTGAGCGCTGCTCTCTTTCTGCTACCGTCGACGGATCTACCATCTTCGGCCTCATCCGGCCAAACTAAGCACACAGCCGGAATGCTCCCGGCATCCTCTCTCCATCTACTCTTAAAAGATTGCCTCCTGAGTCGTCCATCGCAAGGCCGGCTCCAGAGGATCCCCGATCCAGTCTTGAAGACTGCCGCTCGATCTTTCCCCACCGCCGCTAGAGTCGGCGGTGGTAGCCACGCCATGGCTGTCAAAGACGGCGGGCGGGGCTGGGCGTAGCCTGTCGGATTCCCTTCGTGCCGGGGCTTCGGCTCCTTGGCGCCACATGTGGAGGTATGGCAGCGGGACGACGACAGTCCGCCATGCGCGACGTCTGTCGTCGCGCTGCAGGGAGGCGTGGATGGGGCTGAGAGGGCCGAGCGTGCGGCGATGGACGGAGTCGACGGCGCGGAACCTACGGCGATGGCGCTATTGCGCATGCCAAGGGTGCCTTGCAGACTTCCTCTTGTCATTGTCACGTGTGCATGATCCACTCGATATGTTTGTCGGAAGCTGCCCAACGGCGTCGGGGCCTGCTGGCATGCTCGAATAAAGGCGGCGGTCCAAGGGGTCCTTTTGCGGCAAGAAGAATAACGTCCTCACGCCCGTTCTCTTTGATCTGGCCAGAGTGTCGGGTTACCGAAGGCTCTATCGGCGATCTCCCCCGGGTGTTAATGCCGGGTGATTGCTGGATCAGGTGGGATTCGGTCGCAATGCACGTAGCGGCGTGAAGCTTGGCTTCTGTTGCCACCATGGGAAAATCCATGGTGAAGTCAGAGGCAAAGAATGTCATGAAAGCCGGGATTGGAAGACTATCAACAGTGATTCGAGTCTTTGCGCCGATAAGGAAGTGGTTTGGGAGTTTCAAAAAAGGTGGCATCGGTATGGAAGTGGAGGCGGCGGCATAGGTGAAGTTCAAATTCTTATCTTTCAGGGTGAAAATCCAAGGTTTGGCCGTAATTGGTTGGGTGTGGCAATGGTCTTGCTGAATGCATTGTTTTTAGAGGGGGGCTATCTTCAGAGTGAAAACCCAAGATCTTTGATCGGGCAACAACGACACTTGTGCACCGTTTTCTTCTGGTGGGCGTTGTTTTTGGAGAAATTGAACATCATATGTTGTCTTGGTGGTGGTTGTGCTGCTGCTTCAAGGACTGGAACTCCGTAGCGGGACTTTTTTTAATTTCATCTTATTTTCGGCTGTGTGCATCCATAATGCCATAAGGGTATTGAGTTGGTGCAGAAGTTGGGTGTAATTGTTATCTCTTTGATATTAATATATGCTCCTTTTCAAAAAAAAAGTTAACAAGCTATTCCAAAGTTCACCATTGTTTACTACCACCAAACACTTGGAGGACCATACGCTAGGGTCATGAAGGACGGGAGTTCTGGTTTACATTCAACAAACCCGTGCGGCGTCCGCCACCGGGACAAGCCCGTGCGGTGCCGGTTGCAGCAGGCCTGCCATTTCCCGCGCGTACCAGGGGCTCTGTGGGGGTGGCGCTGTGACGCCCCAAGATCGGGCACTATGCAGATTTCAGCATTCCCGCCAAAATCCACATAATAACCGATTCCAGGTTGCCACTTGTGATAACATTACAACAGTTCACGAATATTCCACAACAACAACAGAAAGATATATACAAGAAGACTCAAACGAGTCAAGGATACAACTGATACAATACAAAGATCCAAATAACAGCGGAAGAAACAACATAGTGTCCGACTACGGACAAGATCCAAATTGGACTAAGAGTCCTGAAGATAACCGATGGCGTCCAATCCCTGCCCAGGCCAAGCCGGAGGGATTCCCAAGCTAACGTCGTCAGACTTCAAACCTGTTGACTACAATGTGGAATATGCAGCCACGAAAAGATTCGTGGGTCAGTACGGTTAAGTACTGGCAAGTGGATAACCCATACTCACAAGATGCCAGCGTAACCAATCATCACAAGATACAACTACTTTGGGTACAACGGAAAGGAAGGGATTATTGCAAAGAAGCGGCAGCGGGCTGCACTAACTAACTACAGAGACTCGCTACAACATCCGGCTAAAAGATAGGGATAAGATAGCGCGACAAAACCAACTATAACTACTCACCAAGCAATACCCATCCAATGTTACCCCCTACTAAGGAAGCAACCCAAGGAAACTCACACTGTTGATTAGGGTGACATCATTTTTATGGTGGAGGTAATCTATATTACTAGCCAAGTTATCATCGTTAAGTGTAAGTCGTCTGAGTACTTGTTAGCCAGCACTTTCACCAAGTCATCCATAACCGCGGACAACACGGCTTCTCGAGAAGATTTAACCCCGCAGGGATGCACCAATTTAGCCGTACACGTAAGAATAACCCGCCAGACGGGGGATCAACCCACCAAGCGAGGTACTCAACACAACCCAACTCTTCTTCGCATCAAGCCCAAAGAACCACGTGCTGTGCGTGCGCGGCTAATCGAGCCCCCACGAAGAAAAGGGGGACCCTCATAGCACTCTAAGACCACGCCGCCCTAAATGCCGACTACAAAAGTTCCACCCTGGCGCCAAGGGCTCGCACCTGCATATGCATGCATCAAATGGAAAGCCCGAACTAAGTGTGGCGATTTGGACGAGATGCGAATCGAATCAGAATTGCGGGGGGCGCCCATACTCGCTTCCCACATGCGGTTAGTGCGCTCATCATGGATCGGAGGACAAGACCCTTTTCCTAACTAGGGTCGACACTAGCAGGCCTCAAAACCACGCCGGGCCTCCTGCCGGTGCCTTATCATCAAATTAATATTACCCCAAACATTAACATGTTGTTGATTGAATTGAAACCCAACTATCAAACTAAACAGGTGATAAGACGGACAACGAGACTTGAGCGCAAACAACACTAAGCATGCAACTACGACACGAGGGCCAACAAGGTAAACAAACAACAGTTAATAGGAAGTGGAAGGAAGGCTATATCATGGCTGCAAGGTAACATATGATAGGATCGACACACAAGCATCGAATCATAAGGCTAGCATAAGGAAAACGGAAAGAATCGGTAACAAGTGATGAAAGGCAGCCATAGTCAGCAAGTGAGTATACTTGCCTGGAATCCAGCAAGTAGAGGTACATCCGAAGAACTTGTCATTGCTCACATCATCTCAACGTCCTATCCGCGAAGAAGCAACGAACTAGAACAAACACCGGATGCAACAGTTACTACTACGGCAAAAGATCCAGCATGATCAAGATATGGATGCTTGACAAGTTTAAGGCTGCATCAAAGATAAACTAGTTGACATGGTAAACATATTTAAATGGGCCCATATGCAATTTGGATGGCATATGGAAAAGCCCAGGAATTAATGTTGAATTAAATGATCTACAAATAACCATCATGTGAAAGTTGATTAGAATGATGCATGGATGATGAAAACAATAAGAAGACAACAATAGCTTCAATTTGATATGTTGTTTACCAAGTTTGGAATTTTATTTATTAAGTTATGAAATTTGGCTTCTTAAGTGAGTTACACAAACATTTGTTGTTTTCACCAATTTTAAAGGTTCAAAACAGATAACAAAATTCATATTGGAAAGAACACAAAATTTTATATGGAATACATATTTCATTTGTTGAATTTGGATTTTAGATGAGCAAGTTATTAAATGCACAATTTTAAATGCATTAATTTAGAAATAGTTGTTTTCAGCAATTTAAATTATTCAAAATAGAAAAAAAAGTTGATATTTGCAAAGTTCATGAAAAATGGGATGGAAAACATATTTTACATGTTGGAATTGGATTTGAATTGCCCAAGTTATGAATTTTGCAATTTAAAAGGTTTAATTAAAGCATTGAATTATTGCACCACTTTTAATTAGGGAAAACAGTAAACAAATTGCATTGAAAAGGTTGAAAACATGTAGCAAATGTTTCACTGAACATTTTGAGCTATTAAACATAATTTTTGGGTTATTATTGAATTTATTATGCAATTTTTCATAAGTAGTCTTATTCTGCCCTTTTTAGTAAACAGAGGGAAACATGTTCAAAATTAATTCAATTGTGACCAAATAAAATAACAATGTGTAGAGTTTGTTAAGACAAACTTTTAGAGCCCAAGTTTGCTCAAATTGGATGAACAGAACTCAAGTTATGAAATTCCAAAGTTTCAACTTTTAATTGCATTTTCAGTAATTAATTATTTAGTGCAAAAATTATTACAGAAACATGTTGCAATTTTGTTACTAATAGAAAGAGCACAAGATTATGAATCCACACAAACTTGAATCATCAAAATTGTAGCAATATATTCAAATTGTTATGGATTTTACAAATAAGGGTTCAGATCTGTTTTCTGGAATTCGAGAAATAACAGAAAAAAGAGGGAAAAAAGGGGTTGGCTTTGTGCCTAAGGGGATTCGAACCCGGGGCTGCTGGGGCATGCGACAGGGTGCTAACCAGTGGGCTAGTGATCCGATTGTGAAAGGTGAAAGGCGTGCGGGTTTTTGAGGCAAAGGTGCGGGGCCTGACGAAAACTGAACCATGTTCAAGCAACTGCATCCGATCGGTAAGGAGAACGACGGCGACGATCGCTGCCGGCGTGCGAGGGCTTGGGTGCGCGCGGGCGGGCGGGGGCGCCTTCTGGCCGCGGAGGGAAAGAAGAAGGGGGAGAGGGGAGAGGAGAGAGGGGAGAGCGAGTGCTCACCGCGGAGCTCGAGCGGAAGCAGCGACAGGGAGGCGGAGAGGTGGTCGACGGCGGCTTGGCGGCGGCGAACGGCGGCGATCCCGTGCCTCCCGACCCTCGTCGAGGTAGCGAGGAGGGAGAGGACGTCGAGGGCGTTCCGTTCCCGGGGTCTACACGTGTCGAGGTGGCCTAGGGCGACGGCGAGGGGAGCTCCAAGCATCCGGCCATGGAGGCCATGGTAAGGTACAGGGAAGAAATTACAGAGAGAAGGAGAAGGGAGGAAGAGGGAATGGCGGCGGTGGAGATGGAGGAGGAGGAAGGAGGCGGCTAGGGTTTGGGAAGGAGGGGGAGAGGGAGCTATAAGGGGGAGGAGAGGGGAGCAGGTGGGGGTGGACATGGTGACAGCGACCTCCTGTACGGACAGAGGTAGGGGAAAGGGCCTTGGGCCGAAAGGGAGGGGGAGAAGGGGGTAAGTGGGCTGGTCTGCCTCACCCTTTGCTGGTTTTCTCTCTTTTTTTTTCTTTTTTCTCTTTTGCTTCTCTCTTTTTTTTTGTAGGAGAGAAAAGGAGAGAAAAGGAATAAGATTTTTAGGGTTTTATTTTATGAATAATTTTTGTTGAAATACCTAACAGCAAGATCAAATGTTTATTTTCAAAAATTTCAAATTGCCAAATTTGTTATTGGAATTTCAGATAGGGTTTTAATAAGGAATGGTTTTTGAAATACCCAAGAAAAATTAATTCCACTCAACTTAGATTGAAAAACAATTTGAGTTTGAAAAACACAGTGCATTGTTTGAAAAAATTTAAATGGATTTGAATTTTTGTTTTGTTTTTGAATTGGTTTGCAAACAATGTGCAGATGATGCATGTGATGCAATGCCAAAAAAAGAAAACAACCAATTTTCTATCTTAGGGAAAACACCCCAGGTGTTACAGGCGCCTGGTTGCGGTGATGCGTTTCGGTGACGATGGTTGGGACGGTCGTCGGCGCTCCGGCTTTCCTGGTGGGAGGCGGGGATGGCGACGCGGTGGATGGCTCTGACAGGAGCACCCGGTGGCAGCTGCCATGGGAGGGTGACAGTGGGCCCAATCTGGGCACACACCGAAGCCGCGTGTTCTTTTTTCTGTTGGGCGCTGGAGGGTTTTGGACATGCGTATCCAAACCTCCCTCATATCCATCTCTGGCCGCCCCATGCGGGTCGGTGCTGGCTCGGTCGGCCGCGGCCCGTGGCTAGGTCGAGGTTGACTTTCGTGTTGTCCTTGTGGCTGGATCATGACGGCCCTGTCGGCGGCGGCAGTCGGATGACAAGTGGTGGATGACGTCCGACTGCGGGACTTCCTCCCGTTCATGGCATTGGTCCGAGGCGGAGCTCAATTTTGGTCAGCTGGCGGCAGGCATGGTGCCGGGCCCCGGATGGGGTAGGAGATGGTAGGCGACGTGACAGAGCTCCCCGTCGATGGTGACGTCGGAGACCTTGCGTTGCAGTGCACTGGTAGGGCTAGTCGGGCCTGATCTGGACCGGATTGAGGCTTGATCTTGACCTGTTCTAGGCTAATTGGGGTCACACTGACCCTACCTGCCGCGTCCAGTCGGCGTACGCCTTCGGTGGTGGAGGACGGTTCTCCTGGGATTAGACGAAGTTTGCCCACACGTTGGCTTGGTTCTGCCACCGAGATATCTCGTCCGACATGTTGGGCTCGTGATGCGCCGGTGTCGATCCTAGGACTCGAGTTCTTGAACGCCGGGGCGGCGGCCTGGAAGGTGGTCTGCGCGGGCGTCTCTATGGCAAGCAACATGGCGATAGTGATGGTATGTCTCTTTGGCAGTTTGGATGACGAGAAGCAGACCACGGGATTCCTGGTGTTGGCGGCGATTTGGCAACGACTGCTCCTAGACCATGTTGTGGTGGCCAATCACGGGGATTGTCAGGCGTGGTGGTAGGGTTTTTCCGAGTGAAAACTCTGCCCTCCGGCGCAATGGCGGCGATGCCCGCGGGTATCATATCCATCTTGGGGGCGCTGTTATGGGTACCCTTGACCATCTTGGTCTCGACGATGGCGGCGCGCCACGTCGTTACTCTCTTGGGGGCATCATCCCGGAGTCCCTGTTTCCCTCGGGCACGCTCCGGTATGTTTGGTGGCATGTTTGGTTCTCCTTGTAATTTTCTTGTTTTATCTTATGTTTGTTTTGTAAGAGGTCCCCCTTTTCACGTTGTATCAGTTCGGCCGGGTGTCTTTATGTATAAAGCGGCTGAAAGCCTTTTTCGAGAGTCAAACAAGGTGTTTTACACCTTCTTACCAATTTTATTTCTAGTACAGTAAAAATATTTACCCAATTTATTTATTTTTGTCATATATATATTACTCATAATTTTAAAATATTGACCAACGGAGGAAGGATCCCTTACTTACAGATATACAATGTTATTAAGTAGGTACAATCGTTATTTCACACGAATATCACCCCATTTAGTACAAACACATTAACTACGATTCGAATCTGGATGGGAGAGTTCACCACCGCTCTAGCCACAAAGCTATCCATTGGTTCTCACCAATGTTTAGGATATCGCTTATCGTTAACTTATCGGTCGGCCCATGATAAGAGATTTATCGGCTTATCGGCCGATAAATCGATTTTATCGGTCGACTGTTTATCGGCCATTTTTCTTGTAAATCCTAAATTGTAGCACTAAAATATGATATTCAAATATATCATATTGGCATTAAAAACTCTAAATTATGATATATAAATATATTTTATTTAATAAATCTAAAAATTCTATGATGAATGTCATCTACCATATGTTTCAGTGCTAGAAAATAGATATATCGGCCGATTTATTGGCATATCGACTGATAAACCGCTTGTAAGACCGATAAAATGGCCCGAATCATAAACTCCACCGATATTCATTTATCATATCGGTCACTACCCGATAAGCGATAAATCGGCTGATAAATTGGCATATCGGATGATATTTGGAACAGTCTCACATTACTTCTAATTTTACATTTGTGACACTCACTGGCAAAGATTGACAAAGACTCCTAGGGTGGGGGGTGGGGTGGGGGGCGGGGAAGTGTGTGTGTGTGGGGGGGGGGGGGGGGGAGGGGCATAACACATAAATCCAACTAATCTAACATATTGTAAAAAAAAACTCCTTCTTGCATTTGCAAAACATGGGGGGTGGGGGCGGTGGCCCCCTCCGACCTGAACTAAGCCCCGACACTGGTGACATTAAAATTTAGCTTTTTGGTGTGTCTCATGTACCCGAGTAATAAACGAAGCTCCCCGACCGAGGAGCCAAATGCACCAAAACAGTCACTCGAGGCCATTCACAATCGCTTACTAATTTCTCGTGCATTATTAGTTCTTACCCACGAGTAGGACATGAAAGGAATATAATTCGATTTTATCTCGGATCCAAATATAGGTGATGCATAGCTCACACAGGTCTGGCGAAAGTGATTTTTTCATACTTTTTCCGACGAGAATGTTTCACACTTTTTCCTTACGGTAATTCTACATGAGCGAGTAGGGTTGGTAACTTGTTCCACACATTTCGATATGTTTGTGGTAATACCATGGCACATACAAATAGTTGCACATGATTTACAAACACACCAAACTAGTGAATTGGGGTTAACTAGTCCGTAAACTGAACATGTAGGTTCATTAAGATCCAAACGTCCTGTGGTAACAAAGCGTGGTGCGATATGCTGTCGAAGGCTCGAGGCTCTCTTCGGTTATGTTATTAAAACTCTTTGTATTGCCCAAACCATTACGTATGCGTCCTCTTGTTGATTAGAACCAAAATTTCCAAATCTATGGAACCCTGGTTCCCAATTAGTCGACCCTAACGGCGAGGTCTGTCGGTGAATGTGAAATAGAATTTCCTCGGTGGTGGAGGAGAGCATGCCATGTTGGCGTGGAATCGAGTCGGCATACGACCCCTCTCAAGGGAAAGAAGGGCGGTGTCCGTCTCGGTGAAGCCGAATCGGAGGGGCGTCGATAGGAAGCCTTGGGCAATGGAGACGGTGGTGGGGTATTGGGATGTTCGAGTGAGAAGATCCCTAGATTTCTCTATGTTTCCCCACTCGTGCTCTTCACTGCCGATTCAGCGCTGATGCGTCTAGCTCGAAGGGATGGTGACGGGATATAGCGCATTGGCGGTTTAGGATGACTTGACATGTCGCTGGGCTGAAGCATGGGCTCGTGCCTCCCCCTTCCCATATTGTGACCCTCCGGCGGTGCTCGTTCGTTAACATGGTACACATATGGTCAAGATCCCCTCCGCCAACCGGAATCGGTCGTTGGAGAAGAAGATGCTGGTGTGGTTTGGTTTGTTTCTCAGGTAGGTTCTGTTCGACCAGCACAAACAAATTTAGGACTATCTATAGATGTGTTGTACTGTACTATATTAGGATCATTATTTGTATATAAGTATTTGTGCTATGCATACTACGTATTAAGTGACACCGAGTTAACCTCTCATAATACCAAGCCATAAAGAAACTTGGTTTCAAGACACAAAACACTAAAAGTGTGAGTGCCCCATTGACATTCCCAAAACGAAAAGTCGATTATTTTGGCAACCCCATCACTAGTGAGTGCAAAACCAGCAGGAAAACGACGATCAATGCTGCAGCCACCAAAAAATCTAGCTAACTTGAGACCACATGCGATTAGGGAGCCGTTTTGACATGTACGTAGTCGACAGAGGCGATGGGCGACTCCCCTGGCACTGCCCCCGACCTTGCGTTGTCCGCTGCTCCGGTGGCCAGCGCCCATCCTAGACTCCTCGTCCTTGCTCCCCCCGTCGCTCCGACGACCGGCGCGCACCCTAGCCACCTACCCCCTGTCCATTCCCGCCGCCGCGCCTGAACGCCAAGGGTTCCTCACCTCCAAGCTTTCCTAGATGTCGTCTCTAGATCCCGGCGAGATTTCGTAGCCTTTCTCCTCACCGGGAGACGCCTTCCTCCACTTCGTGCTGGAAAATTTCAGCTCACTGGTATGTTCTCCCGTCTCTCCCGGATCAAAGCTCTTTGAACCCTCTCCGGTGCTCATAGAGATTGATTCGGTCGGAGATTCCGCATCTCATGTTCTTCTGTTCGCTGCATGCGTAATTTTTTGTTAGGATCGAAGTTCGAGAGGCTCGTTTTTCTTGTTCTCCGCTCCAACTCATTCTCCCTTCTAGCTTCATCGCCCCACCTCACTTCTTTCATTGTCTCCCTCGGCGGCCCGCGCCATGGTCGTCTTCATGCTTCCTTCTCGTTACCACCGGTGGCGAAGAGCATCCTTTTGTCCACCTCAGCTTGGACCGTTGACCAGGCTCGCCCCCTTCCACTGTCTTCGCTCGTGACTTCGTCTGACCAGCTTTTGGCCATGCTCGCGGCCTCCTCCTATGCTCCCCTCTCTGTGGCGTGTGAACTCGCCTCTGCTCCCCTCTCTGTCGCGCGCGAACTCGCCTCTCCTCCCCTCTCTGTCGCGTGTCAGTTCGCCTCTATCCCCTCGAATCCGGCTGCCCCAGCCAAAAGCAAAAAATGCAGCCCTCCTCCTTGCATCTCCCTTCTCTCTCCTGGCAATTTCCCCTCCCTGCAGGTACGGCCCTTTCCCCCACCTCCGCCTCCCTCTCTGCCCCCACCTTCTTTCGACGCCCCATGCCTCGCCAGTCAACTTTTCCCTGGCGGCAACCTCGGAGCTCGTGCGAACGCCGATGGCTCCTCCGCGCAATCCTACTCTGAGGTGCCCACCTCCCCTTCTAATCCTGCCCCCGCCCGCTCCTCGCTCACTCCACCTCCTCTCTCGCCATCTATCCGCCGCTGCTTCCGTTTCTTGGCTGCTGACCATTTGGTTGCTGATGACGGGACCTTGTCTGCTGCCGTCACTGCCGCCTCTGGTCACTGTGTGGTACCCTCTATCCATTCTCAACCCGTCTTCCAAAATTTATTGCAGTGTGCCTATGGATTCCATTGAAAATGTTCCGGATCCCGCTACTCCCTCCTCCCCTATCGTGTCCAAGTCTTATGTACCTGCTCCGATCCTCTGCAGCCTATGCTTTGCCAACTACCACACCAGGGCGATCTGCCGACTAGCCTTCCCAGCTGCCTCTGCGGTTGTGGATGATGAAGAGGACCCGGCCGCGGTTGCGGTTGACGCTCATGAACCGGAGGTGGCTGAAGAAGAAGACCTGAAAGAGTTCGTGTTTGGTAGCGGCTGAAGCTCTGCCGAGGATGATGAACAACCTGCTCACAATGATGCCTTCATCCCCATTGTTGACGCCATCAACAACCTCCCTGCTCCAGGAAGCGAGGGATCCTTCCCCGACCAAGAGGACCTCGAGGAGCCCTCTCGCCCCGACTATCTGGACGTCTACATGCCTCGCGTCCACCTCCCCCACTTCGACCACCTCGCCTATGCATTTATCTCCCCCTTTTGATGTATCTCACCCCCTTCATCCATCAGGCCATCACCCTTGGTTGCGGTCCAAGCCGTGCCTCTATGCTGTCCTCCTCCCACGGCACGAAACTGGCTGTTTTCGCCTCCCCTATGGATCACAAGAACACTATCGCCAATGGGCCCTACGTCGGTCGGGATAACTCTGTTCACTTCCATAAGGTATCTAATAGCAACATGATCAGTATGAATAGTACCCTTTGAATCAACAATATAAGGTCTAAACTTATCACATGCAAAAACTACAGCTAAGAACTCTTTTTCAATAGTAGCATAATTCTTTTGAGCAGCATCAAGAGTCTTACTAGCGTAATGAATATCATTCAATTTCTTATCTATGCGTTGTCCAAGAACATCAGCTACATCAAAATCACTAGCATCACACATAATTTCAAAAGGTAAATTCCAATCAGGTGGTTGAACAATAGGAACAGTAGTTAAATCCTTTTTTAAAGTTTCAAAAGCTTCCTTGCAATCATCATAAAAAACAAAAGGTACATCTTTTTAAAGAAGATTAGTAAGAGGTTTTGATATTTTAGAGAAATCTTTAATAAACCTCCTATAAAAACCAGCATGACCAAGAACACTACGAATACCTTTAACATCCCTAGGATAGGGCATTTTCTCTATTGCTTCCACTTTAGCTCTGTCAACTTCAATACCTCTTTCAGAAATTTTATGTCCAAGAACAATTCCTTCATTAACCATAAAGTGGCATTTCTCACAATTAAGAACCAGATTAGTTTCTTCACATCTCTGCAAATTTTATCAAGGTTGTGAAACAATTATGTAAAGAAATTCCATAGACGGAGAAATCGTCCATGAATACTTCCACAATTTCTTCACAAAAACCATAAAAAATAGCAGACATGCATCTTTGAAAAGTAGCAGGAGCATTGCATAAACCAAAAGGCATACGTCTATAAGCATAAGTACCATAAGGACAAGTAAAGGTTGTTTTCTCTTGATCTTGCGCCTTAAAAACAATTTGAGAAAACCCAGAATAACCATCAAAAAAGCAAAAATGAGTTTTCTTAGACAACCTCTCTAACATTTGATCAATAAAAGGCAAAGGATAATGATCTTTCTTAGTAACCTTATTAACCTTCCTAAAATCAATGCACATTCTATACCCAACTACTACTCTTTGTGGAACAAGCTCATTATTTTTGTTAGGCACAACAGTCATTCCACCTCTCTTAGGGACACAATGCACATGGCTTACCCATCTACTAACAGCAATAGGAAAAATAATACCAACATCAAGGAGTTTTAATACCTCATTTCTTACCACTTCCTTCATCTTAGGAATTAAGCGGTGTTTATGTTCAACAACTGGCTTTGCATCAGGTTCAATATTAATAGCATGTTGACATATAGTAGGAGAAATCCCCTTCAAATCATCCAGAGTATAACCAATAGCTCCACGGTGTTTCTTTAAAATTTTCAATAATCTTTCCTCTTCTTCACCTGAAAGTTTAACACTAATAATAACATGATATATTTTCTTATCATCAATATAAGCATATTTAAGATCATCAGGCAAAGGTTTTAAATCAAAGACATGATCCTCCTTGGGTGGCAATGTGGTACCCAAATCTTCCACAGGTAAATTATGTTTTAGTATCACCGGTTGACGAAGAAGAATATCGTCAATCTCATTTCTCTCTTTCATAAAGACTTCACTTTCATGATCCTCCATATATTGCTGCAAAACATTGTTAGGATCAAGAGAAATAGAAGCAAGTTGTTCAATTTTAAAATTCTCATCAGAAAATTTAGATTCATAAGGTGCTCCAGCAAATTTGGAGAAATTGAACTCATAAGATTTTCCATAAAATTTAGTCAACATCTTCTCTCTCTTACAATCTATAATAGCACCACAAGTGTTCAAGAAAGGTCTACCAAAAATAATAGGACAAGTTTTACTAGCAGCCTTACCAAGTACTAGAAAATCAGTGGGATATTTAGTTTTACCAAATAAAACTTCCACATCCCTAACAATACCAATCTGAAAGACGTTTATCTATTAGCAAGATGAATAGCCACATTAATATCCTCCAGCTCACAAAAAACCAATTTCATGCATAATTTCTTTATAAAGGTCATAAGGTATAGCACTAGAACTAGCACCAATATCACATAAATCATAATAGAAATGATCACCAATCATAACAGAAAGCACAGGAACACTAGTTTTCTTAGATCTATGAGGATGGGAAACAATATTTGAGGCATCCTGACAAAAGACAATGCTTTCATCCTCTACATTCCCAAACAAGATCTTTTACCATTGCTATTTCAAGTTCAACAGTTATTTGTTCATCAGGTTTAATAGATTTCTTAATGCTCTTATTAACCACACTAACTACAACAGAGTGTTCTTTCACTTTAGCTGGGAAAGGCATTTTTCCAATATAAGGCTCGGGAACAGCAGGATAACAACATGCACTTCTATATTACTAGCAGGAACAATATCTTTATAAGTGCATGATATTTATGATAATCTTTCTTAGGAATATCAAGATAGGAGGCAAAAGCTTTAAGACAGTTTGCAAAGATTTGAGAATCAAGAACACAAACAACACTAACATTATATAAATCATCGGTTCCCATAAAAGTTTTAACGCATTCATAATCATAATTTATATCTCACTTTCTACCTTTGTCATTCTCCCGTCCTTCAGTGTTTTCTTGAATACGATTAAGACGATCCCCTTTAGCTTCTTCCTTCATACGTGTGAATGATCCAGAACAAGAAGCATCCAATAAATCCTTGTCATGAAGAGACAACCTTGCATAAAAATTATTGATAACAACATTACGCGAGAGCTCATGAACGGGACATTTGAGCATTAATAACTTCATTCTTACCCAAGCTTGGGAAATACTCTCTCCATCATGAGGCCAGAAATTATATATTTGATTCCGGTCTTTATGAATCTCACTAGGAGGATAGAATTTAGAATAAAAGAGAGGAGCAATTTCCTCCCATCCAATAGATTCACCATTCTTCGGTAATTTGAACCATTCAGCGACTCTTCCTTTTAGCGATAATGAGAATAATTTCCTTTTTAACTTGATCCATAGTAATACCTGCACATCTAAATAACTCGCATAATTCATGTATAAAGAGCAAATGGTCTCCGGGATGGACAGTTCCATCTCCATAATAGCAGTTATACATAACACGTCCAACAATTTTCATAGATATTTTATAAGGATCTAATTCAGCAGATAACGGGTCACCTACTACCCTAGCAGTGATAGTAGTAGTACCTCTAGTAGTACCTCTAAACAGAGAATCAAAAGTATTATCCATCATGAAATAAAACAGTAGACAGAAATAAAAACATCACTCACAGTAAAAGTTTCTCTTACAAATAGAGCTTCACTCCCCGACAACGGCGCCATAAGATAGTCTTGATGACCCACAAGTATAGGGGTTGTATCGTAGTACTTTCGATAAATAAGAGTGTCGAACCCAACGAGGAGCAGAAGGTGTTGCCAAGAAGGTTGGATAGAGGATTCACTATAAACACTAGCAAACGATTTTTTGGTGGTTTTTCATATAGCAGATAAATAAAGTGTGAGTAAATAAAAGACAGTAAATAATATTGTAGCGAGTGTCCCAATCCTTTTGAGAGCAAAGGATAAGCCGGTTGTTCTACTTATAATTACCAAACGTTCTCGAGGACACATGGGAATTTCGTCAAGTGATTTCGCTTCATATAGTTGATTAATATTTATACCCCTCGCAAGCATCCGCAAATACAAGAAAGTAATTAAGATAAATCTAACCACAGCCTTAAAACTCCAGGACCCAACACTCCCTCGTGCATTGGTTCCCTAACATGGGTTTAGGTTTCTATCACTCCGACAACTCCACAATTAGTATCTAAATACACAATGCATCCTCCTAGGCCCATAAAGGTGAAGTATCATGTAGTCGGCATTCACATGACACCACTAGAAGAACAACACCACAACTTAAATACTGAACCGAGAGATATTACTTCAACATAACTTCAGTACTAACATCATGACTTCTCCCATGTCCTCAAGAACTAAATGAACTACTCACGAGACATCATATGGATCATAATCGGAGGTGATATAATGGATAATAACAATATGGTCATAAAGTGTAAACACCGATAAATCTCACAAGCATCGACTACTAACAAGTAATCCACACCGGGGGAGATCTAATTAATAGCAACGATAAATACTCCTAATTGTTATATCAGGATGAATGTGGACGGTGGCGGTGATGGTGCTGGTGATGAGGATGATGATGATCTCGATGAAGCCCGAAGTGATGACGGTGACGATGGTGACGATTTCCCCTCTCCGGGGAGGAATTTTCCTGGCAGATTTCTCCCTGCGGGAGAGATTTTCTCTCTCTGTTGTTTTACGCCCCGAGGCGGCGGCGGAATAATTCTTCGACGATGTTCTGGGACTTAGGGTTCCCTCGGGGTCAAGTACGCGAAAGGGGCGCCCAGGAGTGGGCAGGGGGGCCAGACCACCCCCAGGCGCGACCAAGGAGGGGCACACCGCCTGGTGGTGTGGGCCCCAGGTGGACCCCTCCGGGTGCCCTTCTGTCTCACTTCCTCCTCGAAACTTCTAAGACTCCTCCGGTATACCCCCCCTATTCTTCTGATCTTCTGAAATAGGGTATCTCGACGGTGCTTTTTCCATCAGATTTCTGGTTCGGGTGTTTTTTCTCCCATAATTATTAAACATGAAAAATAAGATGAAATAACATAAGTAATGTATCATAACATGAAATATATCAATGAATAACAGAAAATAACGATATAACGTAGTGATGCAAAATGGGCGTATCACTTATAGGAAATCGCTATGTAGCTCGTTGCTGGGCTCTCTCTAGACGCCTCCCTCTGTTTATCTTACAAACTGTAGAACCATCATCATCCTCTTTGACCATTTAGAGGAGCTTAGGTTGCTCTCCATCTTGGAAATACGTCTCTGCTTCCTGGCCAATGCTTCTCTCAGTCGACAAAATTCCGATCGAGCCACCTATTGGCGCCAAAGATCCAAGATTCGCCACTGTCAGCTTGGCGACAAAACTCAAAATACTTCCATCTCTGTGCTTCTGCCCTTCTGCGGAAAAACCAGATCAAAGTCATCGACGATGATGACGGGTACCCCCTTTTCTGCACCATGCCAAAGCGCACACGTTGCATGCCTTTTTCTCCAGCTTTTGGGTCTTTCATGCGCCTCTTCCACTCTCCCCAACCTGCATTCTTTAGTCTCCTCCACCTCCCTTGACGCCCACCAGGCTGCGTCCCTTGTGCGACCTTTTTCCATGGAGGAGATCAGAGTTGCGGTATTCTCGAAGAACGATAACTCCATCCCTGGACCAGATGTGTTCGGGCCTGTCTTCTTTAAACGGCATTGGGACCTCACCAAAGGCCCTCTTTTGGAGACCCTTCAGGACTTCCACTCTCTCCAAGCTGACCTTCGCCACAATAACAAGTCCCATATCGTCCTTCTTCCCAAAAAGGTGGGGGCTAATCGTCCTGAAAACTCTAGGCTCATTTCCCTTAAAAACTCCTGCCTCAAATTCATCATCAAATGCCTCACCCTTAGGCTCAAACCCCTTCTCCCCCTCCTTGTCCACCCAGACCAGACCGGCTTCATCTCGGGATGGTCCATCGCTGATAATTTCATCTACGCCACTGACATTAGCGCTCCTCTCCTGCTGCGGTCTTTAAGTTAGACTTTATAAAAGCTTTCGATTCGATCAGCTGGGATGCCCTTGATTGTATCCTCCTTGCCAAAGGTTTCCCTGCTCGCTAGAGGGATTGGATCAAGGCTATTAACCTGTGCAGCCAGACAACTATTCTCCTCAATAACATCCCCGACTGATGGATCCAATGTTGTCGTGGTCTCCGACAGGGTCACCCTCTTTCTCCATTCTTTTTCAATATTGTCGCCATGCTTCAATAGGTTCTCCTTCAAGCATCTAGGGATGGCTTGCTCCTTCACCCTATTGTCGAAGACCTCCCCTGCCCCAAGTACGCCGACGACACCCTCATCATCATTCGAGCTATTCCTGAACATGTCTCCAACCTCAAAAAATATCTCGATGACTTCTCCAATGCCACTGGTCTGGCTATTAACTTTCCCAAAAGTACTTTCATTCCTATCAAAACCGATCCTTCCTCTGCCTCTCTGATGGCGTACTCTGATATCCCACAAGTATAGGGGATCGTGTGTAGCCTTTTCGATAAGTAAGAGTGTCGAAACCAACGAGGAGCTGAAGGTAGGATAAATATTCTCTCAAGTTCAATCAACCACTGATACAACTCTACACACACTAAACGTTTGCATTATCTAGGAAATAAAACTAGAGCAATAACACGGGTATGAGAGATAGCTTTGCAAGATAATAAATACAAGAAAGTAAATTTAGTGCTGCAGCAATAAAATATACTAAGTAACCATAAACTAACAGTACCATGAGTGTGGAAAAGTGGTCGTAATTGTGGTGGATTTGTCCAAGATTAATTAGTGAAGATATCGGGTTCATTGTCTTCGATGTAGTTTTCTATGTGGGAGAGGCAAAGCTAACAAGATCTCACTATCCAATGATTGCAACTACTTATGATTGAAACTCTAGCAAACATCCGTAACTACTAGAAGATAAATTAAGGTAAAAACACCCTACCATAGCCTTAAGTTAATGGTCCTCTTACTTCCATACGTGCAACTAACTGGTTTGAGTCCTTAGGTTTCTGTCACTCCGGTAGAACTACGCCCCTTACTTTGCACATAATACTAACCCTATGGTGTTGATCCAAGCACGCACAAATATAATGGACACCAAAGGACAGTACCATATCAACATACAACTCTAATGAACCAAAGACATTCAACCAAGCAATCAAAAGACAAATAAACTACACAAAAATGACATAGATCATAGGATAAATATTTTAGCATCAAACATCATGTTTACATAGGGCGGTACAGAAGTTTGTGGGAGGATGAACCACTGCATACAAGGAGGAGATGATGATGGAGGTGTTGGTGAAGACGGCATCATGGCGGAGAGGATAGAGAAGGGGCGGCACGTGAGGTGCAGAGCGGCGCCGGCGGCGGCGCAGAGGGCTCCTTCTGCGCCGGCCGGACATCATGGGGGAGCGCCGCCTATTAGCCCCCTTCCTCCATGGATTCTTGGTGTTTTAGATGAGCCCTCCTCCATGGAGATGAGACCATGGGGGAGGCAAAATTCGTGGCTTTTGGTGGCTGCCCAAGAATTAGGGTTTTTCTCTCCTTATATGTGATGGGACAATGCTCCCTGGCCCTCTGATGGATGGACCCTTGATCCAAAGCCTCTTGGGAACCTCTAGAACCTTACTATGGACCCCTCTCAGCCCCAAAGTCGTGGCTTGGACGAATCCACCAAATATGGTAAGAGTTGGACTCAATCCCGTCACCGATTCCCGTAATCCCGTAATCAGATATATCCTCCAGTAAAATGGGTCCACAGGTCGCATACGAACTCGGATTGGGATGTTCTCTGGCTAAAATGAAAGGTATGGAAATGGCCAACAACTTTGTAGGCAATTTGATCTGCAGTTGACGTGCTGATGATCTCTAAAAAATGTTGGTGGAGAGATTTCAGAAAAGTCAGAGTTCTTTTCCAACAAGTCTCCTTTTGTGTTTTCTTGTTAATTCCTACGCATCAAAGAGTAAAACAAGAACATTGTGCACTCTTGAAACTCTTAATAGGTTAGTCCAAATAAATCATAAAATTTATATAAAAACAAGGGTCAAAAGCATAATATTAGCATGAAACAATAAAAAATTATAGATACGTTATGGACGTATCAACATCCCCAAGCTTAATTCCTGCTCGTCCTCGAGTAGGTAAATGATAATAAAGTAATTTTTGATGTCAATGCTATGATCAGGTCCTTAACAATTGCATGATATATGGATAGTAAAACTTAGCAATCATGTTACCTAATGAAAAGTATCAATGAACTAAGAGCTCATAACATGAAATTTATAAACATCAACAAGATTGTAATGATCATAATAAAGCATGGTAGAGTGGTATCTCACTTTCCCTCTATTGTGGAGCAAAACATAAATGCCAGGACACCTCTGAAGTTCAAGGGAAGACTAGAGGTAAAGATATCAAAGATACAAGTATCAAAATTATACCACAATCAACCGTGCTTTGGGACAAACACATCACACAAAGAATGAAAATTATGCTCTCAAGAAGGTGCTCAAAGAATATGATGGAGACTCAACATAAAAATAAAAGAAAGGCCCTTCACGGAGGGAAGCAGGGATCACTCATGTGCTAGAGATTTTATTTTATTAAACAGAGGTATTAAAAGTTTGACACTTCTCCCATCCATCTTACACAAACCATGGCTAACTGAATCCTCGGGTGCCTTCCAACAATCACATACCATGGAGGAGTGTCTATATTTTAAGAGAGGTGTATGCTAGTGTCAACGAATGGTAAACAGAAAATACAGTATGTCACAAGCCAACTAGATTTCACAAGAGCGGCTCCCATATGAAGGACGCATCTGGGTAGAAGGTCATCCCTCTTTCTCTTTTGTTTACACAATTATGCTTTGACTGATAAATCAGGGGCAAAAATAGTGAAGAGAATTTTTTTGCATTAACTTGGGCTGGGAACCCCGCTGCAAACTCTTCTATCAATTGGATAAGCGGATGAAGCCACTAGTCCAGGGTGTGAAATCCAATTAACAAGTGAGATAAAGATTCTCTATTTACGTCCTCATGAGCAAAAACAAAAACACAAAACATGAGTAATTTTGAAAGTCTTAAAGCTAGCACATGAGCAATTTACTTTGGAGTGGCAGTTAAATACCACATGGGAGTTTATAGTGGACTCTGTGGAATAACTTGATTTTCAGAGATTTGGTGGCACGAGTAGAGGCTCATACTCAGTGCAAGTGAAGGTTAGCAATAGACTGGGAAGCGACAATCAAGAGAGCAATAATTACCATAATCATGTTTGCGACAAAGTAAAATTAACTGAGGCATAAAATTGATACTAGAACTCTGAGGCAAAATAAATCATTGAGTCTTATTGACTTTTTGTTTTCAGTCTTAGCATGCGTGAGCATGTGCCAAGTCGATTCAAATGAAACAAACAGAGGAGGATACAACAATGTCATACCCTACTATGAATAGGACAATGCATGTTATGATCAAAATGACATAATATACACTATTAGCAAGTTGAAACTAACCATAAGAAAACATAAACTACTAAACAATATCATTTGCACATCATTTTTAAGTTTACTAAACTTTGAACCACCTCTCTGTACAGGAGATAAATAAAAGATATGACGATCAATTTATTAATATAACTGGTATTTTATGCTAAGACAAATAAATAGTAAGATACAGACGCTCCAAGTTTATTCAAGTTTCTATGTTGCTCGAAAAACAAAGTTTAAAGGTTTGCAAACCGGGGGGGTTGTTGATGAAGAGGGATGCAGAGACATCCCCAAGCTTATGACTTTGGCCATTCTTCAACATTTCTCTGTTTGGCGTTCCTTCATTCTCTGTGAAAAAACTTCAACACAAAAACTTTCCCCTTCTTTTCTGCGGTTAGACATTAGTGCAATAGATAATATTTCCAAAGTGCTGCTATTAAAACAAATCAAATTTTGTTTTAGAGTTACAGAAAGGTTTCTTAAGTGTACAATTTCTAAATAAAAGGTAAGACCCAAAAGGACTCAAATGAAAACGTAAAAGAGGCCACTCTTGCAACAAAAGTCAGAATCTATTCAGAAAACAACAGCTGGAAAACGTAATTTTTAGGTGCACTTAAAAATGTCAGATATTTTTGCCAATTTTTTTGCATGCATAGGATTAGGTGATACATAATCTTTAAAAAATTTGTGACTTTTAGAGTTTCTAGTAAAATATGAAAAATCGTGCAGTGGGCAGTAGATGTTGAAAACAGAAAAGCCATTTTTTTACATATGTATCAACTAAGCCAAATGGGTAAAACTTGGTACTTTATTTTCGATAAACTAAGAGACAGAGGCTAAACAAGATCTAAACATTCTAGCCACATCAAGGGAACCAAAACAAAACTGAAAGCAAAAATAAATGACGCTCCAAGAATAACACATAATATATGAAGCAATAAAAATATAGTGTCTTGAAAAAGGACCTGATATTTTTGTTGATGAAGAAGGGGATGCCATGGGCATCCCCAAGCTTTGATGCTTGTACTTCTTGGATATATCCTAGGGTGACATGGGCATACCCAAGCTTGAGATTTTTTCCATTCTTCATCTTCTCGTATCATTCTTCTCTCCCTACACTTGAAAACTCACTCCATACAAAACTTCACACAATCTTCATTAGCAACGTTAGTGTAACCAAAATAGTAAATCCACTTTGGTTAAGTGTCAACACAAGTATAACACCCATTAAAACATTATATACTGTCACAAATTCTTTTAAATCTCTTCCCCTCAAAGGAACATCAAAACAAAAAGATTAAGATGCAAATGCAAATATTAGCAGAAATCAGTCAAAACAGAACAGCAGGTAAAGATCGATTTTTTTAGAAAATCTTATGTTCATCAAATAAAAAAGTGCAAAATTAATGAAAGTTGTATAACAACCTGGGGTATATGCACAAAAAGTTTCATATCAATTCGATGTTCTGCCTGAGAGAAATATGTTTTTTGGTGGCAGCACAAAATCTGTTTTAGGACACCAACTTCCCCAAATCTTACTTCCTCCCTATTAGAGTCTATTCTTGGAACAAAAACAAAATACAAAGGATAATAAGAGGTTGCTAAAGAGGTAACAACTTCCAAGACTCAAATAAAACAAAATAAACTGAAAGAAAACAACACGAAAACGGAATAAAACATGGGTTATCTCCCAAGAAGTGCTTTTCTTTAACGTATTTTAGCTAGGCATGGAAAAAGGAGGGATGATGATTGAATATTCTTGAATATTTAATTGAGATTCACTCGGGAGTTCCCAAGATTGGTCTTTTTATCTTCTCATTTATCTTGTATCACCATCTCTATTGGATCTTAAATACTACATTCACATAAAACTTCACAAAAACTCATTAGTAGGGTTAGTACTCATTAAATAAAATCCACTCATGTTCAAGTTTTGACAAGTTTAAATTAAGATTACCTATTGTATACTAACCAATTTATAATATTTATCGATCAAATAAAGATTATAAACATTGAGTATAAGCACAATACAAAATAAGCATGACAATCTGCCAAAACTGAACAACCTGTAAAGATGACAGTTAACGAGATATCTACGTAGCTCAAATGAAGAAACTCAAAACTAATGAAAGACAGATAATGATCTCAAGTTTATGCACAATTTTTTTCAAGTAAAAATAATATTCTGAGATTTATCATGATTTTTTAAGTGAAGCACACGAAATCGGTCTAAACAGAATCAGTCAGTAAAGATCGAATTATTAGACCTATCTACGTACCTCAAATCAGAAAAAGTACTTCTAATGATAAGATGATAATCATTACTTTGCACTCAAGAAATTTCAAATCAATATCACTTTCTACTGATTTTTAAAATTTTCTACGTTGGAGCCCAGAAATTTGTTTCTACGCAGAAAAGTGTCAAACTTGCATCATAAACAAACTACAAGTTATCTCTACATTTTATTTTTATGGTACAAAGAAATATCTACAATATATACACAATATATACAAGTTTTTAACTGAAAATCTTCCATGGAAAGAATTGTTTTGGTTTGCATAGGCATGAACACAACTGTTCAAGGTCGAGCCCCACTTAACCATTACTCATCTTTCCAACCACTTTCTTTTTTGAAAACATTTTTAGATACCAAGTACACCTTTTTTTTGTAATTCGTGTTCCCTATCCATAACTAAAGATAGCAAACAACTTAAAACTGAAAAATAAAACTACTTACAACTGAAAGCAAAATTACTTAGAGACAAAGCAAACAAGTGCACACAAGAACATTCACCCCACGCTATTGCTCCCCGGCAACGGCGCCAGAAAAGGTCTTGATATCCCACAAGTATAGGGGATCATGTGTAGCCTTTTCGATAAGTAAGAGTGTCGAAACCAACGAGGAGCTAAAGGTAGGATAAATATTCTCTCAAGTTCAATCAACCACTAATACAACTCTACGCACACTAAACGTTTGCATTATCTAGCAAATAAAATTAGAGCAATAATACGGGTATGAGAGATAGCTTTGCAAGATAATAAATACAAGAAAGTAAATGTTAGTGCTGCAGCAATAAAATATACTAAGTAACCATAAACTAACAGTACCATGAGTGTGAAAAAATGGTCGTAATTGCATACGTGGCCTTCCTCTCCGCCCATTTCCCCCACGTGTACCGCATCCCGACCCGCCAGTAGCAAGCTCCTCCACCTCCGCCGCCCACTGCCCGCCCTTCCCCTCCTCCGAGCTCACCGGCCGGTCACTCACCGCCCTCTTCCTCCACCTCCACATCCTAGTCCTCCGCCGTCCCTCTGTCCCGCCCTTCCTCGGCGTCGTTTCCCCGATGCGCCCCCCCCCCGCCGGCGGCGAAGTCGGCAAGTGAGTGGCGCCCACGCGTGTTATTCCCTCCTCGTGCCCGCGCCCTCCCCATCGAGCTTCTCGGGAGAGAGACAGTGCGTGTGAGGTGATTTTTTTTAGATTTGTTATCTATTGTTAGATAAATTAGTTATCGGTAGTTATGTTAGTTAGAAAATCTTAGGTTAGGCAAATTTTAGTTTAGGAAAATTTTAGGTTCGACAAATTTTAGTAGCTATTTTTTATTTAGTTGTTGTTAGTTTGAAGTTAATTTAGTTGCTAGTACTAGGTTAGTATTAGGGTTAGAATTATTTTAGTTGATAGTATTAGGTTAGTATTAGAGTTAGAATTATTTTAGTTGATAGTACTAGGTTAGATTAGGGATGTTAATTTAGTTAGCGCTGTTAATTTATGTGTTGCTATTTGTTGAGATTGGAGCCTCCACGCCGTCGACCACCTACACCGCCACGCCACGCTCTCGACCCCGCCAACATTGTGTGGAGCCGCCACGCCGTGCTCTCGACCCCGCCGCCGTTGTCTGGAGCCGCCACGCCACGCCTCCGGATCGGTCGTCACGCCGTCGTTCGACTACTTCCTCTACCACCAAGGGTGAGCTAGAACTTCATCTCCTCCCTCACATTTATTTATGTCGCGTAACCTAGGTGTCATTTTCCATCCGCGAGCGATACACGGATAAATACGCATTAGAGATAGGCATATTTTGAACCGTAACGCTTGCGGCATTTACGGGACAGTCGGCGGATGCGTAGTTGGGTACGTTCTCCATGTTCTCCTCCGGTATGGGTCAGGATTTGGGTAGCGCATCCCCGTTGTTCTCCTTATGCACATTCTCTCGGCTTTTTGCCGAGGAGAGCAGCGGGGAGGTGCTACCAAAATTATGTCTCAGATCGGGGTAGAGCATGGAGAACGTACTCAATCTACGGATCCGGCGGCTGCTAGGCTCCTTACCTATTAGAGATGTAGGTTGATGCTTCATTTTGCACGGTAGAAAAAAAATACCATGATGCAATTAATTTCATGCTATGTATGTTGTTTGGCTCCGAAATAAAACAGAGGATGGCTGATAATAGGTGGATATGCAGTGGCCGAATTAGTGCGATTGAAAGGTCAGATGAGTGGGTATGGAAGGCAGTTTCTTAGTGAAGGAGTTAGCGTGCAGTTCAAAGGCAGTCCTTCGTCCATTTTTCCCTTGCAGTCATTGCAGGAGGCGTCAGCGTAAGGGAAAAGACGATATGAGAAAACACCTTTGGTCTTATAGGTATATGCGGGGCTTCTTCACGATGGCCGACTTTGGTGAATACGAACGTGACAGTGGCAGGGTGATGCGGCAGCGGATCAATGGAAAGGAGGACGATGGGATTAGAAAATTTCTGAATGATCTCCGTGATGCCTACATTCCATATTCGTCACCTTCACACGAGGAACAAGAGGAACCGTGTGAACAAGAGGAACCGTGTGAACCTGAGGAACCGGAGCCTACCACGAAGGCCTACTTTCATATGATGAAAACGACGGAGAGACCTCTGTACGAGGGTACAAGTATTTCTCAGCTCGATGCCATCTCGCAAGTACTAGCCAAAAAGCTCGAGTACGGAAACACCCTCATGCTTTGAAGATCATCTGCAAACATATGATAACATGTTGCCCGAACGACATTGTGTGCCTAAAAGAATGTACGAGACGAAGAAAATCTTGCGAGAGCTCAATATTGATTATGAAAAGATAGATTGTTGTCCCAAAGGTTGCATCTTGTTTCGGAAACAGTTTGCGGATGACAAGTACTGTACCCTGTGTGGAGCCTCTAGGTATCATGAGATAAAGAGAGCGGATGGTCTAGAAAAAGCATACAAAATTCGCCGTGAAAATTCTTCGTTACCTCCCATTCATAAAAAGAATCCATCAGATTTACATGAACAAGGAGTCTGCCACATAGATGTCGTGGCACAAGATGGGGAAGAGATACGAGGACGAGCACGGACGGATAAAGATGGGACATCCATCTGATGGTCAGGCATGGAAGAATTTCGATGCAAAATACCCTAAGGAGGCAAAAGAGGCTCGAAACGTCAGAATTGCGATAGCAACCAATGGATTCAATCCGTATGGTATGTCAACTGCCTCATACAGCTGCTGGCCCGCATTTGGTATTCCGCTCAATCTCCCTCCCGGAGTCCTAACGCAAAGGAAGATCATATTCCTTTCGCTGAGCATTCCAGGGCCTGAATACCCGGGGAAGAATTTGAGTGTCTATATGCAGCCACTTGTGGATGATCTGTATCACTCTTGGCACCATGGGACTATGACATAGGACCGTGCATCGAAGAGAAACTTTTTGATGAAAGTTTGGTTCCACTCTTCCATGCACAACATGCCCGGGTACGCCCTATTATGCGGATAATGTACAACTTGTAAGTGTCAATGCCTAGTGTGCAGGAACCGACTTGAGCTCCTTTGGCTAAACGGGGGTAAGAAGTATTCCGCATTTGACACGCATCGAAAGTTTCTCAAAAGAAGGCATCGGTTTAGCGAAGACAAAAAGAACTTAAAAAAGGTAAGAGTTGAGCGTGAAGAGAAAGAGATACCGACTTTCGATGGTGCAGCTATTGATGCCGAGCTACGTGCTCTCGTTCCTGCTCCGAGAAATAGCCCACGATATGAGGGATATGGTGTGACACACAACTGGACTCATGTGGCAGGCTTGACGCAACTCGAATATTACAAGGACCTCGAACTACCCCATAACATCGATGTGATGCACACCGAAAAGAATGTTGGGAGTCTCTATTTCACACATTGCTCAACATTCCTGAGAAGTCAAAGGATAATGTCAAGGCTAGAGTCGATGTTAAGAAGCTTTGTGATAGGGAGAGATTACACATGCAGCCTCCTAACAGCCGTCAAAAAAATTGGTTCAAGCCGCATGCCGAATTCTTCCTTAATAGTCTCCAAAAGAAGGAGGCATCCGTGTGGCTCAAATACGTCGTGATGTTCCCTGACAGTTATTGTTCAAACATAAGTAAGGGAGTCATTCTTGCAACAGGAAAAGTCACCGTGCTCAAGAGTCACGATTATCATATTTGGATTGAGCGGCTGATGCCGGTGATGGTTCGAGGCTATCTCCCCGACCGTGTGTAGCGAGTGCTCGCGGAGTTGAGCCATTTCTTCCGCACACTCTGTGCTAAGCAGATATGTCCCCTGATTATTCAGGAGCCGCATGATCTAGTGCTGGAGTTGCTATGCAACTTAGAGACGATATTTCCGCCAGGCTTGTTTACTCCGATGACACATCTTGTTGTGCATCTCGCGAACGAGGCACTCTTGGGTGGACCAGTGCACTTCTGTTGGCAGTTCGTGACGAGGGGGAAGCGGGCAGTTTCCTCAGGTAAAATGGTGAACCGAATTAATTTGCAACTAGTAACTCGGTTTCGCTCTAATACACATTTATCTTATTTTAGCCAATTCAAGGATGAAATGTGGTCGGGAACGGTGGATCCCGATGAAGCCGAGCTGGACATTCTTCTGAAAGAGGGTGCCCCCGAAAACAAAAAAAATTCACGGCTTGATTCAGGGAAAAGGTAATTTCTAGCATGTCCCCCTACCTTGCAATCCGTGTCTTGTCGTTTTTATTACACATCACTAATGCACAAAACAATTTGTACTGAACTTGTAGGGAGCTGATCCCAATGTTGTGATGTACGATGAGTTGAGATGTGTCTCCCAAGGCTGTAACCGTAGAGTCAAGGCGTATGAGAAGTATGATGTGAATGGGTACCGCTTCCATATAGAGTTTCACCAGAACAGTCGGCCTAATGCAAAAACTATAAGTACCGGGGTTTTCACAAAAAGAGCCGGTGAGTTTGATTACTACGGAAGGTTACAAAACGTATACGAGCTGACGTGCAATTGTACAAACATAGAACTCAAGCTCATTGTGTTCAAATGCCACTGGTTCGACCCAAAGCATGGACAGAAAAGTACCCCTCCATTGGGTTAGTTGAATTCAAGGCTTCAACCACCTACAGCGAATCCGATGTCTTCATTGTGGCCCACCAAGCCAAGCAAGTTTATTATTTACCCTACCCATGTCAGAAAGAGGGACTCAAGGGCTGGGAAGTCGTGTTCCAGGTGTCGCCACATGGGAAGTTACCCATGCCCTCTGACGATGATTATAACAACATTAACCCTAAAACATACGAGGGAATTTTCTATCAAGAGCAAGAGAACTTTGGGGACTTTGGCACACAAGGTCTCGAGGACCTCGAGGACGATGCACCAACAGGGGGTGAGGTAGTGGTGAATATAAAGGACATAGACATGCTCAACAAGTTGCAGGAGGAAAATGACAGCAATGATGAGCCTCCACCGTGCGAGGAGCCTCCAACTTACTACACCCGTGATAGGGATGTTGATAGTGACGATGAGAACCTAAGAACTAATTATGAGAGTGATGATTCGTGGTGAGGGTCTTTTTATGTCTTTGTTATGCTTAGTATTTATCTTTATGCTTAGTATTTATTTATGTCTTTATTATCATTTGTATTTATTTTCTAACATGCTTCTTAATTGCATTACATCTTTATGCTTACTCTTTACCCTTTCTCAATGCAGGTGATCCACCAATATGAGCCAAGGCAAAGAATCATTGGCCACTTTGCTGAACTCGATGCGCTAGAGGAAGCCTACCAAAAGTGGAAGGGAGCCTGTTCCGAACCCGAGATACATTACCGACGACGGTGGGAGCAGAGGTGGAGGACGAGGGGGAGCTGTTGTTCCAGTCCCTCCAAGGGGAAAACAAGGGCGAGGTGGCGGACGAGCACTACTAGAGGGTGGTGACATACCCTCGCTTCTGGCGACGTGGCTTCACAGTCCCGTGAGTTGGCATCTCGAGATGAGGAGACGCAGTCTCGCGATGAGGGGACGGTGTCTGGAGGCGAGGTGACGATGTCTCATGGCCAGGGGTCCACAAAGATGCCACAGATTCGTGGGGAATCGACTGTCCCTGATGAGTCCAATATGCCTAAAACCGAGGAGAAGAACGTCCTCATTGTGCATAAGGACATTGAGTAAGTTACTATACTAATTTTGAACACGCCATTTCATTTCTATCGAAACAATTTGACATGTACTAATGTTTAATTATTCTATAGCAACTGGACATTTCCACTAGGGAGCCGTGTTCCTAACACTTTGCTTGGAGCTCTGATTAGGAAGTACTGGCCGGGCTTGTACACTGTGGTCCCCAACGAAGAGAAGAAGCTAGCTCGCCATTGGGTAGACTATGAGACCGCCGATTGCCTAGGCTTCAAGACAGCTTCTGACGCCGTGATCAGCATGTTCTGGGTAAGGCGAGTTTTTCCAATTGCATTCATAGTTGATGCCCCCACCATGCTAACTCATTACTCTCACAATCTTTTTATGCATGTTTACAGAGATTCTTTAGGGTGCTTTTGGAGTATCAAGCCTCGGCGAACAAGACTGTGCGGGGGCTTGTAAGAAGCTGACATGACAACAGTTGTACAATATAAAGCATACCTGCATCAATCAATTCAGTTCTGAGAAGTTCGGCAAGACGGCGCCGAAGCATGAGAATGTGATTGAGAGCCTCCGATGACTTTGGAAGATTACATCGCGGTAAGTAAAAATTGTCAATGGTATCATATGTTGCTGCTAAACTGCAATTGTATTATCTGTTCTTCAAAATGAGTCTTGAATTTTTCAGGTTATGCCCCAGTGGGACGATGGTAAAGAGGACGCATGGGAGGCGATGGTGACAATATGGCTCGGGCAGAACGAGGAGTTCAAAGCCATAAGCGAGCGGAACAAGACAAACCGCGGCCACGAGGGGACACACTGTGCAGTAGCCCGCAACCATGCCCGCTTCAAGGAAAAGATGGTATGTACATACATCGAACAACATACATTTATTCCCTTCATGTTTCTACCTGGTATGCATAACATTTCTTTGGTGATGCAGGAGTCCATCACGGGGAATGCCCCTCTTACGGACATGGAAGCATGGGAGAAGATGAGGATCAAGAGGCCCGATCCATCCAAGCCTCAGCCCTCGCTTCCAGAGTACTTTGGCAGCGCGGTTTCGGGGTTTTCATCCGTGGGTGGATAACCCTATTTAGCAGGAGACCGACGTGAGGGCTTTGGTCGTGGGCGGGCACGGCAGGGAGCATGGCCGTTTTCGCTACCTTGATCAAGTGACCCCGCGTACTCCCAAGTTGAGCCTCACGTGTATCAAGGCCACCGTCACCGCCGACGGCCCCGCTGTCCCTCCTTGTCGACAAACTTCTCGAGCTCGCGCCGAAGTAAGTTTTTCGCAATTTCATCCTCTTTTCGACATTCCTTACTGAGTGGCCTACGATGCAGTTATGGCGGAGTACGCAGTTGCGTATCAGGAGTGGGCACAGAAGAGAAGGGCCTATGACGCCCGAGAAGAACGCGCGATGCTGTAAGTTTCACCATTTTCTTTCTGCAAATGATGACAAGTCCTGTTCTCCACTACTTTGAACCTTTATTTCTGCAAAGCCTAACATCAAAAATATCTTGTAGGTGGACGAGAGGTATTATGCCACTGGAGAGCGGGTTCCATTACCAATTGCACGACCACCTAAGCCCGACCTGCCGCCACCGCTTCCATCGAAGGAGGACTTCACTCGCGCAGCCTATGCGAGTACACGGTAAGTTATATGCCAAACTAGTTATTACCGTTGTCATGTGTCCTCAAAGTTGCCAACTTATGCTAAAAAATGCATGTAGAGATCGGGACACTCCGGGGCTACTCCCTTTGTCCGTGCTGATGGCTCGCCAAATCGTACGATCACACCGTTTCATCCCGCTCCTGGTGCACCGCCGAGTTCCGGGCATGGTTCGACGGCGGGTACCCAGCGTAGAGCGTCGCCTATTCTCACTCGGTCCGAGATGGGCACATCGAGCTCCCGTGAGATCTAGTTAGGATGATTATGCATTATCGATATTGTTCCGATGATGTTTAGATGATTTTGTGTTTTGTACGATGTTTGGATGATATGGATATGATGTTTGGCATGTTGTTTGTGTTATTTCTATCATGTTTTTAATTTTTCTGCAATTTAAATCGTATTAAAACCTGCCCGAAACAAAACAACGCAGCACAACGGGAAAAAAACTGGCAGTTTATACGCCGACGGCATCACCGTCGGCCTATTCTCGTTAAAAGCCTAGGTGCGGCCCATAAGCCGACGGTCTCGCACGCAAGCTCGGCCCAGCAAAAGCCACGTGGCCTGATAGACCGACGACCCGGCCGTCGGTGTCTCGCGCGCGAGCGGGCAGCCCGTAACGGGCTCTGTGGGGCCCACGTGCACCTCTACGCCGACGGGATGGGCATACGCCGACGAGGCTGGACGCGGACGGCACTATGCCGACAGCCACCGTCGGGCCACCTCTACGCCGACGGTGGCCAGCCGTCGGCATCTGGACTGCGTGCTGTAGTGACGGCTATTACTTGGAATATTTGGAAGCGTCCTAATAACCTGACCTTCAACAATGTTGACGAATCCCTGTCTGTTGTGATCAATTGTTGTACCGAAGACATTCGTCTTTGGGCTCGCCGGTGTAAAACTCCTCCTGTTGCTGTACCGCTTGCTTGCTTGGTGTATTGGCGTTTGCCCGCCGTAGTGACGGTAAAAAAAAAACCATAAAACATGTACGCAGTCCGGGGCGAACAAAAGCAGAGGGAAGACGTCGCAGTCCTTGGTCTAGGTGGCCAGGCCGTGGAGCAAGTAAAGTAGCAGTCTTCTCCCGATTACTATCCTAAGCCATATATAGCTTTCCTCTGGCGAGCAAGGGAGCTAGGGCGAAGAAAAGCAGAGCGAAGACGTCGCAGTCCTTGGTCTGGGCGGCCGGCCGTGGTGGGGCGCTCCGAGCAAACATGCTGCGCCGCGTCCTTGCCAGCCTCCACGCGCTGCACCCGCGCCGGCACGGTGGGAGCGGCGCTGCTGAAGGGGCGTCGGCGTCCATGGCACGCGTCACCGTGCTAGTCCGCCGGCTGGCCAGGGCCAGCAGCAAGACCACCACCACCACCACCCCGTGCATCGGCGGCGACAGCTCGACGTCCGGCTACAGGTACATATCTTTCCTCGAGTGTAGCGGACAAATCCTCCTAGCTAGTCTTGCTATCTTCCTCCAGTCCTCCTGCTTTAGCCTGTTCGTCGCCAACCACGGTGAGCTCCCGTACGTTATCGCCGTGCCGCACGAGCGCCCGCCGCGGTGGTACGAGTCCGGCCTTCTTCTCTTGCAAGTCGGCCGCGGCTTCGGTCCAGTTTACCAACTAGTACAGCGTTATAGTGCTCCGTTGCAACACATTATGGGTTCCTCGAGTTTGCCGAGTTCACCGGCGCCACCGAGTGTGGGCTGTGCGCCTGTACCTGGTGGTACTTTCCGGCGTAGCGGCGGCGAAAGCTCAACGCCCGGCTACAGGTACATAGTATAGCACACACATAAGCATTCGTTTCTATTTTAGGTTTGTGGGAAAAGGAACATGCAGGTAGGGGACGAACCGATCTAGTGTGGCTCTCTGAGAGTCTGACCTTGACACGAACAATGGCACCGCGGCAAGCTCGTGGCACCACGCAGCTTGGCTGCTGATGGCGACCTCCGTGAGCCAGGACGCCCATCAAGCTGTGCCATGAACATCCCATATGTGTAGTAGTACAGCCTCGCCGGTAGCTAGCCAGGGCAGCCATTTCTCTCCTCTCGCTTTATTATTTTTATTGTGTACGAGTTCTAAAAATCAGGAAATAATTCATGAATGTAAATCAACGCTTTTTTTAGGTGGTCATGCTACGTAATGTGTTCAACTGCCAAAAACTATTAATACAGTACGATTTTTTTTAGGGAATAAATACGATTTACTGTGACCTGTAGTAGCCCATCAGCACCACAGAACGGGTCCAGCCCAGTCGTAGCTCATCAGCACCTCTGTTTTTCTTCGCCTCGTTAAAGCCCAAACACCGCACGAGGCCACGACCCACGAGCACGCAGCGAGCGAGCGAACCCCCACTGGATAGGAGTTGTGGATCTTCTCCCGAAAAAAAAAAGATACTAGTAGTTGTGGATTCCACTAAAAAAAGAGAGGAGCTGTGGACTTGCGGCTTCTTCTTCTTCCTCCGGTCTCGATCCCGTCTTCCTCTGCTCCGGTGCTACCACAAGCACGTCACGGTCATCGCCGGTGTCAACGGGCTCGTGACAATTTTGTATCGGAGCCAAAAATTCCCCCAAAAAAGAAATTCCACCCCAAAAATCCCCCAATTCCCCCCCCCCCCCCCCCCCCCCCCCCCATTCGATTTGGTTTTGCGGAGGCGATGGGGGGCGGCGAGACTGGAGGAAGTCTGGTGATGGGGGCCGGTGGCAAGGAGCATCCAAATTACAGTTTGCGCAACTGAAGTTGACACTGGCCAGCGAGTACGAGAAAAGGAAGACTTGCGGATGGCAGAGCCAATTGCAGCTTCTTCTGAAGAAGTGTTGACACATGGTCGTGGTGTATCTCTGTTCCGTAAGCTTCAGGTGGAACCTGCAGAGGCGGGATTCATGGAAACAACTTTGATGGAGCTTGCTGGCGATGTGTCCACTTGCGTTGGAGGCTCGTCACTTTTCCGGGAGCTTGATCTGGAAATGTCTTGCAGAGCAGGATATGACACAGTTGCGCGGCAATGCCTGAATCTACTCCCGGGGTCTAGCAAGGTGTTGTTCGTGAGGGGTCATGCAGTGACACCACACTACAATTGCCTCTACAAGAGAATTACAAGATGTGTCAGCTGTTTGGTAAAATGCCGCAATGGAGGCGAAGTGGATTTAGTCCAGGACAAGACGGAACTTATGGTACTCATCGTGTGCTTGGAAAATGGTCACCATTGATTCGAAATTCTTTCAGCCCTAGACACCGCGAGTAGCCAAACATGGGAATAATGCCGTCATCGAGGTGTCGCGGCTTCAGTCCTGGTGTTCACGTGTTTTCCCACAATTTATTCCTGACTCGCAAGGAAAGTTGGTTGTCTGTGCGAGGCAAGAAGTTGATGGCTGCTTTTGGTTTGAAAGGTAAGAGGTTTTTGTGCCCAAACATTTAGTTGTCGTCCTGATCCACGTTAGCATCATAAGGTAATGTATACGCTGCTGCACAACAGTGGCATCCAGGCATTTTGCAGATTCTTCCATGGTAGGATGGGTGTTACATAGTAAACAAGAAAATATGGAAATTCCCAGGTGTCGTGAATATTACTTCCAGTAGCCTGCCATATGCCATTTGGGTATTTTATGGCTGAAATGCAAACTATTTTGAACCTTGATAGACAAGAGCCTCTGCTCTATGGTTTTCTCAACCTGGGATGTCTGCACCTTTCAGAACATTCACATCAACGGTCTCATGCCAGATGTCCTCATGGAGTTTTTCATCAGTATTTCAGTTCAGATTGTTGACAGAACAAGCAAATTTCAGAAATTCTTATTTTCAGCAGTCTTCCCATGGTTGCTTTTGCTGACCAACTGAGGAAAATTAATTTGTGAACAGCCGAGATCTTAGCAGCATTTGTTATATTTCGTGACGACCTTATCAATGTTTCAACCGAGTAGTGGTCCGCCTGAAACATATGTTTTGTTCTTAGTTTCATATTTTAGAAATCGAAGATGAAGATTTCCATCAATGATGAGCTATTCAACTTTTATGTCTGTGCCTTTCCTTATGATATTCTATTATTTATTTCATGAAGGTGTTGGTTCTTGTACTATTGTTGGTGTGGTCATGGGAGATTCAGATCAACCAAACCATTGATAGATGATTGTTACTACCTTTTGTAGCTTTGCACTATGGTCATGCTTTATCAACTTTGTTTGATCATCAAAAGTTGAGCTCGAATTCTACATTTGTTGGGCAAACAGCCATATTTTTCTATGCTTTGGCATGTTTTCTAAAAAGCAAATGTTTGACATGTGCATCCTATTTCCTTGCAGTTTGCTCGTGCTTCTTCTGCTTCTACTGTGCGTCCAGGCGAGCGCCTATGACCCGCTCGATCCGAGCGGGAATATCACTATCAGCTGGGACTTCCTCAACATCAAGGACACTTACTCGGTAATATATTTCTTTCTAGCTCAGTAAGGTGCCCGTGCTTTGCGACGCTTAACCTTGTTCTATGCTAAAATCAAGGCAATGCGTTGTGTTGCAGGCTTAACTTGTTCTGCATTTGATGCTGACGTATACAGTACCGTAGTAGTTTGTTTAGAAAGCCTGGCATGTCCAGTATTCTGTTCCGGAATACTAGTATATAACCGATTGTTGTTTACCAAGCTTAGTGAATTTGTTCTGTATTATTTCCTTCGATGTTTGTTGGGCTATTTCATGATGCGAATAGTATGTCTGTTCAACTAAAGTTCCTACTTGTCAAAAAAATAAATAAATCTGAAGTTACTATGGTTGATGTGATTGTTTTTTGTCTTGCTATGTATTCTTGTACCCATTTTCAAGTATTCATCCGGTCTATATAAATCTTGTACATGCTCCAGAATATTCTTGGAGAGAAATTAAAGTACCAGTATAAATTCGTTACATTTATTGTGCTATTTTATTGTACATATCTAGCTCGGTGTTCCATAATATTTTGGTCCGTGCATAGTGTTCTTTAGCCTTGAGTTCTTTGTACTTGTGTTGGAGAGTTCTCAATGTTCCTCGATGATACTGGTTGACAGGTTAATTCGTAGTTTTGTGGTCAACGATTTGCCGTTTGTCCCACTACACCTGCCTTAAAAGCTCTGACCTCTTAAAGGTAGTTGCCTATTTTGAGGGTGACAACTCAAAGTATCTCTTGGCTCATAAATTACAAGTGTAGGAAAGATTCAATGTGGGTGAGGTTACAAATTTTTGTAAATTGCTAATGCTATTATTATGATAATATTAAGAGTAATATTTTCACACGATGGGCTTATCAGTCCTGCATTATTAGTGGGCTTCATTGCATTGTGATACTGGTCAACTGTTTAAGACATGATGGTTGGGCATCTCTAAAAAGGAAAATAATGTAAGATATCAGGATTGGGTGGTGTTGATCCTGTTAAAGCTAGACTTAGCATTTTCTGATCTAATTTATCTGTATGTGTTCGTATTAAAAATAATATTACTATGATCACCCTTCCTTCAGTTAAAATTTTGAAGCGTTCTTGCACAATCACACATGCAAGCTGCTTCTCTTAGAATGTGTGAACGAATGTAGCTGATTTGCTACAGTTCATATATATGAGGTTTGTAGCTAGGGAATTGATACGCATGATTCAGGCAACTATGATGAAATTGAAGCAACCAGAAGAACATTAAACTGCTCTGCTTTGCAACTGTAGCTGATTTTATTGCATAAAGAATGCATTCATGCTAGTTCTGACTGTCCTGCTGTCTTTTAATTGGTTTGGAAAAGACCAATAATTTCCTCTCGGAAACTTAATAGCAATCTGATAAGAGTTATTGATGGCGAAATCATTGTCATGGAATTCTATATGGCCCGTTTCCACATGACTGGCATATAGGAGTATCTATTGCGAGTATTGCCTTGTGTGGGTCAGTCTTCACTGTTGATATCTTGAACAGATCCTGTCTTGAGTACATTAAGATTGCGGGAACCATTCTTTCAGAGTCAGCTGGATCTAATCCAGTGAGTGATATATTCTACGGTAACCATTTAGTGTCGTTCTTGCCTAGAAAGAAAGTAAAGAACCTTGACAGCCTGAACTCTGTAGCACTATAATCTTTAGCACACGGACCTCAATCTCAAACCGGTGTTGAATCCCGAATCATGAAACTAAGGTGGCCTCCTATTTGCTCAGTAATTCTGGCAGTCATAAAGATGAACTGCATCCATGTTCTCTTCGGTGTATTTTCTCAATAGCTCATTAGCGTATTCTAATATAGAAATCAGTGAGCTAACCATAATATATATTTTCTTTACGCAGGTCTCAGTTAGCCTCCAGAACTACCAGCTGTACCGCCACCTCGAGGATCCAGGGTGGCGTCTGAGCTGGTTTTGGGCTGGCGATGAGGTGATCCTGGAAGCGAAGGGCGCGGAGGCGACCGAGCAGGGAAATTGCAGTCGTTTTGTGGATGCCCACAGCTGCGAGAAGCGGCCTGTACTGATGGACCTGGGTCCCGGCACACCGTACAACCGTCAGGTCGCCAACTGCTGCCGGGGCGGTGTCCTGTCTTCACTCGGGCAGAACAGCATGTCGTCGACGTCGGCATTCATGATGATCGTGGGAAATTATGCTTCTTCCAGCGACGGCAGCCCCCAGATGCCATTCAACTTCAGCATTGGGGTGCCAGGTTACACATGCAGCAACGCCACAGTGGTGCCCCCATCCAGGACCCAGATCGACAGGCAGCGACACATCCAGGCCTTGAGTATGTATTTTACTTGCGAGCGTACTTTTTGTAGTAGAGGTCTTGCAATACATAGCATTTATCTGATTATTCTTCTTGTGCAAGGTATACAGGAATTAACAAATATCACAAACACCAGGCACTGGAAATATATGAGTGTTGGTCAAATACAGCAGTTGCTTGATCCACCCAAATCAACCAAAACCAAATCAATTTTAAATTCATTTAAACCGAATGATGAACTAATAGAGTATTTTGCTTTGACAATCGTTCTGGCTGTGGGGACAGCATGGTTTTTGAGACGCCGAGTCAAGTCAAGTCGCCGAGGCTGCGACTCGCTGTATAGTCGACCAAAGTCGCTGTATAGTCACGAGTCGCCGTGATTACTTAAGACGGAACTTTGTAACCAAACCAATAGATGCTATATTGGAATAACTAACAACTGCACAGATAGTGGTGGCTGCAACTACCTGATGCCGACAGGACAGAGAAAATACACTGCCTCCTGCATGTGAGAACTATAATTCTAAAGCTCATTGATTTCTTCAAACACGGGTGTAGCTAGCAGATCAACTAAGCACACCTCAAATCCACTGTAATGAGGCCTTAGTAACATGGAATCTGGAAGTATCATACTTATATTTTTATTTGGGTAAAAGATAGCATACTTATGTAAATGCGCAAGAAACAGTACAAGTTCAGTAAAGAGAAGCTAAAAACACCATTCATTTACCATACAGCTGAACTATTTCTTCTCAAGCATGCAGCCATTAATTTACTATACAGCAGGGCTAAATCTAACTATCATAATTCCTTTTGTTCCTGTGCAGTGACTTGGCAGGTCTCGTGCTCCTACTCACAGACAGTGGCTGGCCCACGGAAGTCTTGCTGCGTGTCACTCTCCTCGTTCTACAGTGACGTGATCGTGGAGTGCCCGCGTTGCATCTGCGGCGCCTGCCCAGTGACTTCCTTGGCGCCGCAGTGCAAGGGACCCAAGGCCGAACCTTCTGTCCGGTGCACTGGGCACATGTGCCCGATCCGGGTGCACTGGCACGTGAAAAAGAGCTACCGGGAGTACTGGCGTGTTAAGATGACTGTTAACAACTTCAACACTCTGAACTACAGTGACTGGAATCTGGTAGTGCAGCACCCCGGTATGCAGAACCTGACACAAGTCTTCAGCTTCAACCACCACCCGCTAGTCCAGTATGGCGCCATAAGTAAGTTCCACCACACTTAGCAATAAATTTAATGCCTTTCTTACGGAATTCCTTCCTATATATTGCTTCCCTAAAATTTATTGAGACACCTACCTACTATTGTTTCTCAAAATTTCCCATTCAAACCGGAAAATTGATTTTTTTTATTAAGTTTACTTCCTGAGCGCAAAATAAAAAGGAGTTCAAATGTCATTCACATCGAGCAGCGCAAAAAATTCTAAAAAGAAACGATTAAGCGGTTGTCAGGAACCAAGTGTGGAGAAATACAGCTACTGTCGCTGTTCAGCGTTGTCGAAGACATGGTCATCTGTTGATTGCGCATCCAACGGCTCAGCTAGCTCCTTACGGCTTCCCGCCAAGTCGATGAAGCGTTCGATGTCGATTGCCCATCCAACCTGGGGTGTCATAAAATCTCTCTTTCGTTCTTGATTCCGGCGACGGTGTAGATCTCATTCGTCAAGGATCTGTTGCCTGCGGCTTGGAGGTGGTGGCACCGATTGGTTGCAGATCAAGGAAGTGAGCCTGCAAGTAATACCATAATTCTTTATAAACCTCCTGTAGTAACCTGCTAGGCCCAGAAAGCTCCTTAACTCAGTCACATTAGTGGGTGTTGGCCATTTGTTCACATTAGTGGGTGTTGGCCATTTGTTAACTACTTCCATTTTTGAAAGATCTGTAACCACTCCATCTCCAGAGATAACATGACCCGAATATTCCACTTGTTTCTGAGCAAAACTGCATTTGGACTTTTTTTGGCAAATAGCTTGTTCTGTCAGAGTGCAGAGAAGAGCTGCAGACTAAAAATGGGGGTCGGTTCCCATTTAACCAATGGTTAGGATAACCTAACCTAAAAAACAGCCCAATGGGCCGAACGGTTAACCCAAAAAACGATTAGGTTCTTTAGGTTAGGTCCACTTTGACCAATGGTTATCCGGACATCTCACACACATTCTTCCATCGCTATCATTCCGGCCGGCCACGGCGGCGCTTCCCCGCCATATTCTCCGAGCCGCCTAGCAAGAAGAACGAGCGCCTTGCTGCCCAATGGATAGAGACGCCCAAGACACCGTGATCAAAATCCCTCGCCTCGCTGCTCCGTGGTCCATCTACTCCTCTGGATCGATTGCCAGGTCGCCGCCGAGCACCTTCGCTCCGCCACCCATGCCGCTGCCGACCAACTCTGCTCCCCGCCCCAAGATCACCGCACACCAGCTCCGCTCCAACGCCCAGGCTGAGGCCGACCTGCTCCGTTTCATCGGCCAGGTCGCGGCCGGGCCTGGTATCTATGGACGCTCTTCACGTGCTGCAACTAAAGAGTTCAGTAGACCGTGCAGTTAATGTGGACCTTTTTTTGTGATTACATCCTTTATTTCAGTTGTATTAGATTATGATAAAGGAACATTGTGATTTTATTTCTGTTCCTCAAGAGGTTTGGAATACTTCAGTTTTTCTAGTTAGACAGTCTCAAGATCTCTGCACGCATGAAAAATACTTTGCTATTGCAAAACTGAAATGCAGGAGCAAAATAGTCAAGTTACACACATTGACACATATCATTGGTGTTGCAAACTGAAATGGCAGAGCAATTATTTTGGTAATATAGATGCTGCTAGCTCATTTTCAAAAGGTAGGAGTAGGACAGTAGATTATGGCTGTAAGAAAACTTCGGTTTCTGTTAGGAGCCAGTTTTTAGCAAATGATGGTATCAGTTTTTACACCTAGCGCTCGAGTCAGCTTGCCGAGCTTTGTGAGTATTTACAATATTTAAATCTTTATATAATGTTGATTCTTGAATATTTGATCTCAATATCCAAAGAAGTCATCCAGAAACTCTGTAATTTTGTTGGTCTTGTTCCCAATGCACTAACCTATCGAGTTCGGACCGTAGCCTTGAACAAGCAGTCATGTCGTGTCATCTGATTACAACTGTGGATGAACCCGATTTGTAATTTTTCACTACTACTTCATTTCTTGAATTAAAATAGGTTCTAAATTTTTCTTACTAGTATTGCATAATGGTTCGAACCTAAATAACCAACGGTTAACCTTTTCTAACCTAATGGTTAACTATTATATCCTTTTACATCAAATGGATATTTAGGTTCGAATCCAAAAAATAAATGGTTAACCAAATCCCACCAAGACTGCAGACCATTGTTGAAATACCAAGGTGAGCATGTTGTTGAAATAACATAACCTGTCTTACGTGTTGAGCATGTTGTGTCAGAGAAGAGCTGTAGACCAATATATCATCAAAGAATACCAAGGTGAATTTCCTTAGAAATGGCTCTAACACTGTGTTCATCCATTGTTGAAATGTAGCTGGGGCATTAATTAAGCCAAAAGGCATAACTATGTACTCATTGTGCCCTTGGTGAGTGCTAAAAGCTGCTTTATCAATGTCCTTCTCGCACATTCTAATTTGGTGATAGCCACTCCCGAGCTCTATCTTGGAAAATATACTTGCTCCCTGCAATTCATCCAACAAATCCTCAATGACTGGTATTAGAAATTTATTCTTAATTGTCTGTGCATTCATTTCTCTGAAATCTGTGCATAATCTCCAATCAAAATCCTTCTTTTTGACCACCAAGGCAGGCAGGGAGTGTGGACTTGATCTATGTCTTATGAAATTATTTTTCAGCAGATCTGAGATTAATTTTTCCAGAATATTTTTCTGATGATATGGCACTCTGTATGGTCTCTGGTTGATAATTTTAGCATCCTTGTCCAGAGAAATCACATGGTCACTATCCCTCTTTGGTGGTATTTCTTGTGGTTCCTCAAAGATGTCCTTGTATTCCACTAAAACTTGCTATATTTCTGGTGTTAGCGCAGTGTCTTTCGCTGTTTTGTTGTTTCTTGGCAGGCTGTATTCATAGCATTGCCCCACAAACTGAATTTTTCATCAATCTGTGTAGATTTATTGTCTCTGAAATATCTGTAGTTGCAGGAAGACTTGCGTCATAGAATTTTATTACTTCTCCACTATTGTGCACCTGCAAGGTAAGGGCTTGCAAATTCATCTCCACTAGGCTGTGTTCATACTGTCCTCTCCCAAAATTATATTATAGCCTTTGAGCTGTAGTATTCTGAAGTCAGAACGAAAGTTTTTATACCTTGAATTTCATATGATGCTTGCTTACGGATCACTGTCCAAAGTGTGTCTCCATTTGCCACTTGCACCTTTTCGTGTTTGGTTGGTTGCAAGACACAGTTTGCTTTAGTTGCTAGTTGAGGAGTCATGGAACCAAAGCTAATTCCTCGAGTACAGGGTGACATTAGCATTCCTGTTGTGTGTTGGTTGATCAAGTGGTTTAATCTTCCAGTGGAAGCAGCAGCGTGAGAAGGTTCCAGCTTCATCCAAAAGGTTTTTCCTTCATGCCTTGAGGTCAAGTCGTTTCTTCAGCACCAGGAACCAAGTCTGAAGAAACACAGTTATTGTCGCTGTTCAGCGTTGTGGAAGACATGGTCATCCGTTGATTGTGCATCTGACGGCTCAGCTAGCTCCTTACCACTTCGCGCCAAGTGGATCAAGCGTTCGATGGTGCTTACCCATCCAAAGGCTGTGGTCGCTCTAACAGTCGCTGTTTGAATTTAACTGCACTATAGCTTTGCTTTTCACAGAACCACTCAGTTCTTTGTCTTCTTTCTTTCTCCTGCTTTATAACCTCGATCCTTCTAGGGCTTGGACAGCATTATTGTACTCAGGGTTCAACCCTAGCCGCCTCTTAGGAGGGGCATGCCTATCTTCCTCTGCAATAGACATCTAAACCAGTAGACCGATCTCTGAATTTCAGCTTATTTCCTTGTGTTCATGTTCTGAATTTGCTCGACAGTCCATAGTTGTAAACTTGGTCCTGTCAGTGATTAAGTTTTGCAAGGCTGACACGAGGCTACTCTTTTTTTCTTGTAGAAATCTATATGCATATAACACAAGTATTATTAATTCTCAATTGGTACGAGACTAACAGATGGATTTTACAGATGACACAGAGCTGTTCTGGGGGCTCCCGAACTTCAACAAGATGTTGCTGCAGGACGGCAACGTGCAGACGGAGATCCTACTGAGGAAGAACGAGGACTTCACCTTCGATGCAGGTTGGGCGTTCCCGAGGAAGATCTACTTTGACGGTGGCGAGTGCGCGATGCCACCGCCTGACGACTACCCGCAGCTGCCCAGCACCAGCTGCGATCAGCGCCCCTCGGCAGTGACGAGGTCACTGCTCGCGGGCCTCGTCTTGCTGTTTCTCCTGTTCTAGGGGAGAAGGAGGTCGGTTAGTCCCCTCTGTCCCTTCCTTTTACATTGCTTTATGAATTTAGTTTGCTAGTCCAGCTTTTGAGTTTGAGTAGACAGAAGAACCCCGAGCCACTTATTCCTGCAGCTGGCTTTAACTAATCAACCTTTAAGTTTGATTTTTGAGAAGAACCTGTAAGTTTTCTGGGGACGCACGCATGCAGCTACTGCACACAAGCATCTCCGTTGTCGTTGGTACATGTGTCATTACAGTGCTGATAACCTGCAGCACTACAGTTATCGCAGCTCACGTTATTGGTTACTGGATGTTCCAACATGTAGCTGGTTGTTGCTCTTTTCATCTGAGCATATCTGTATGGGTGTAGCAGATTAACTACTCTGCAGTACTTAAATAACCTCACACTTTCTTATAGTCTCTCATCTTAGTTGCAGGAGAACAAAGAAGTTATCAAGCCGTAGGACTCGGTCAGCCTTGTACAAAGGACCATGCTACTGGAGTTGTCAAGTATTGATGAATGCTTAGACAGAACTGCTCTGAGGGGATGGATAGCTGCTTTGCAGTGTTTCTAGCTTGGTGTTATGGTTATCCAGCGCTGTTCGTGTTTCCTTTTCCAAATGTACTTATTAGTTTACTATTCCTCCAAAGTTGGTGCCGCTCCTTCTGAGTGTTGCTGTAGACCAACAAACCCTGTTTAGACATCTTTGCGCTGCGTTTGCGTGTGTTGTTTGTGACACCAAGCTGTCATATAACCTCCTGTCAGTTCTGTACTTCTGTTTTATTTGTTGTACTTGTGCATTTGCATCTATTTGCTCATCTGCATCTCATGTTTCCTCCCATCCTTGCCGTATGAGAGTAATGTACTGGAATGTGAGAGTGTACGGGGACGAGGAGAAAAACATAACCATTTTCAAACCAATACAAGAGGCAAAATCCAGGTCGCTTCTGCTTACAGGAAACCAAGCAAGTTACAGGTCATCTCTCAGCTCAAAAAACACGAGTTCCTCCCGAACTACCTCAGGGTCAGGGGGCTACCCGTCGTTTATTTAACTCCATATTTTAATTACCTAAAAAAACTCTATATTTTAATGATATACTACTTAAACCAAGAAAAGAAGAAGAAGAAAAAAATGTAAACAAAATAATATTTTTTCGTACGAAATCCAACCAAGATTATGTAAGTTACAACAAATCATATTTTAGTGCTACCTCTACTAATATGGTTTGGAAAATTTGGGCACCTCCAAGGTCAAGTTCTTCCCTTGGATCGCCACCCAAGATAGCCTCTACTAATATGGTTTGGAAAATTTGGGCACCTCCAAGGTCAAGTTCTTCGCTTGGATCGCCACCCAAGATAGCCTTTGGATGACGGATAGGCTACGAAAAAGGGACCGGCCTCCTTGCGGAAAAAAAGAGGGACTCGCCTAATTGTGGTCTTTGTCCATTTTGCAAGAGAACAACGGAGAGAGTGCCCTAGCTTTTCGTCCATTACCACTATACCGTGCACATTTGTGGCCTCGTCAAGGAGTAGCTTGTCCTCTTCTCCGTCGATCCTCATCATGAGGAGTCACCACGTAGCAAGAAAATTTGGGCGTCTCACTAGGTGGTGACTCCTCGTGACCGGTCCGTCGACTAAAAAACGGAAAGCGATAACTTCTTTCACCCTTCTTACCTCTTAGGAATTTTGGAATAAGAGAAACACTAGGCTCTTCCGCAACAAACACCTTCCCACCGTGATTCTTTTAGAGAAAATCAAGAGGGGGGCAAGAATTTGGGTAACCAAGGGAACGAAATGTTTGGGTAAAATAATGCCAGGAGAGTAGTCCATTTTACAATATTTCATTTACTTTTTCTATAAAAATCCTTAATTAATAGACTGGGGAAAATACTTTGCCCATTTCAATTTTTTTTTGCTCCAAGTAAAAATCTCCACATCAAATCGCATCCTTTTGGTTAATAATGGGTGGATCACTAATTAGATATATTTGCTATTTGAGTACCAGCTAATGTGCGTGAGATCCTACTTTTCCTTTCATTTACCTTCTCTCATTAATTACCTTTCTATATATCAATTCTAGTCCACGATTTGTTAACCAATATAGGAAAACATTGATACCACACGATTTCTTTATGCCTCTATATAAGCACCATGTATCGAAGGGGAATAGCGTTATAATCACAGATTAAGCCTAAGAACACCCTCCGGACGAAGGAAAAAAGGTAGATCGCGCTCATGGGGATTATCATGAACAGCAACACAAAGGCGTTATGCTATAAACCAGAAGATGGATCGGTGTTGTGATGGCTAGCATAGAAAAAAAAGTGTATTGGCTTTTCTAAAAATTTCCTATTTACTTTGCGTCCTGTTGTTTTTCTTTTTCGCGCTCATAGGAAATTTTGGAAAGATTTATACGGACGGAATACTAGCATAGAAAAAAAAGTGTATTGGCTTTTCTAAAAATTTCCTATTTACTTTGCGTCCTGTTGTTTTCTTTTTTATGCTCTCACGGGTCTTCCATGCATTAAAGAATCTCCACAAATCTCTGGGCTTTCTTCATGCTTCCTCGTCTCTCCCCCGCGTAGACCAATCGTTTGAGGGCCGCGATCCCACAAATACTTGGATATCCAAGACTTATCTAGACCGTTCATCCTATACTTGGGATTAGAGCCACACACCTAACCAACATTCCCAGACATGGTCTAACCCACCGTAAATCATATTCTCCCCGCGACACTCCATGTCGTATGACAGGAGGTGCCTAAAATACCCTTTGATACTTTTCATAGGTGGTAGCTGCTTTTTACCGTATCCCTTCGCCGCACGCCAAATTTAACTTTGTCTTCATCTTCAACCTCCGGCCAACACACCAAGCCATGATAAACAAAAATCCCCCAAAAAATTAGGCATTTAACAATATTTTTCTTGTTAATGCAATAAACTGAAAATTGATGCATTAAAAAAAATTAGGCATCCACATTTAACAATATTTTTGGATCAAAATGAAATTATACATCTAGAAGAAATTCATGCACATTAACCATTTTTTTTGGACCAGTGCATGATCAAGAATTTCTTGTTATATGTATTTACAAAATATGAATTAATGCATTAGCATGAATATATGGTCCTTTTTTTTATCAATGCATTACCAAGAATTTAAGGATTTATTTACTAACAAGAAAAATCCGGATTCGTGTAGTAGCAACATTTTTTTAATCATGCATTAGCAAAAAAATAAATTATCCATGGGTTATCAAGAATTTTGGATTTTATATATGAACAAAAAAGTATCCCATGCATTAACATGCAACATTCATGACCAACAAGTGTAGGTGATCGCAATAGTCTTCGAAGGTAAGTGTAATCCAATTTATTGAATCGACATAAGGGGAGCCACATAATAGCTAAGTCTTAGCAGCTGAGTTGTCAATTCAGCCACACCCGAGAAGCACTTAGCAAATGATATTAGTAACACAAGGTGCAATAAAACAATAGATGAATCGGTGTTGTGATGTTTCTCTTGCGTCCTCACCACACCTAATACAATGTAAATTGTATAGATGCACTGGTTCAGCGAAGAGATAGTGAAAGTGGTGAAATATGGAGTGAAACAAGTAATATTTGTAATCTGTAATAAACGGAGCAGTAAGAAAACAAGTAGTAAAAGTATGTAAAAACAGTAGAAATAATAGTAAAAGATGGACCTGCGTTCATAGGTTCACTAGTGATAACTCTCCAAACAATAGAACAAGTGTTGGGTAAACACATTATAGCTAAGAAATTGACAAATCATGGGGGCATAACAATGCTATTATGACGACATATAGTTCAAGGGTTCTAACATGGTAGACATTACGTCAAGGCATATAGACCGCTATCTAGCATACATCTATCTAATAGTCCACCTCAAGAAAGCTATCCAGCAAATATCTCTAGTATTAAGTTGCATCAACGAAGTGATTGCTTTGTGTGCAACAGACAATTGTATTAAGAACAATACGTAATGTAAGCAATGGTTAACGTCCGTAGACAAGAGCACCACCATTTTCTCCCTAGTGGCAACAACACATCGTCCCCCACATGTTTCTGCTACTCAAGCGCAGGAACCAAGGAGGCATGAACCCTCTTGGAGATGCATACAACTATGTGATCAAGATAATCAACTAAGGATATAAATGAAGATTCTCATATAATGTCATGAACAAAATAATCATAATTCCATGGTTCATCGGATCCCAACAAACACAACACATGTCATTACATCAGATGATTCTCTATCAAGTGAGGTAGCTCAAGAGACCGTGATATTGATCAACAAGGGGGACAAAGTACCAACTAGATACTTGTATGAACCCATAGTCCACGCGAGAACTACTCACGAAGCATCACGGTGGAAGAATGATCGATGGAGATGGCACCAGGGGCACTTCCCCGTCCTGACAGGGTGCTGGAACAGAGACTTCTGATCCCCGAATTAGAGTTTTCGATGGCGGCAAAGCTTAGATGCGTTGCTGGGAAAAATCGTCGATTGTTTCTCTGTTTTTAGGCCACAGTGACTTTATAGTCGGCCATGCACGACGCCTCCAGGAGCCTCCCAGGCGCGGGCAAGGGCTTGGCCATGGCCAGTGCCCTCCTGGGGTGCCGTGGGCCCCATCTTGGGCTGCTCTTCTGGCTCCTGGAATTTTCCGGGGAGTAAAAAATCCAAAAAAAATCCAGCTCATTCTGAGCAATTTGATTTTTGACCCATTCCTGCAATGCACAAACAAATAAACATGAACTGGTACTGGGCATCTTGTTAATAGGTTAGACCATTAAATGATAGAAAACAAAGGAAAACATAGGGAAAACATGTAAAAAACGAGCATGGGGCATAAAAAATTATAGATAACTTTGAGACGTATGAGCATCCCAAACTTAACTCCTGCTCGTTCTTCAGTAGGTAAGTGGTGACAAAATAATCTTTTAAGTAGCATGCTACCAACACAATCTTGATCAAATAATAATGTAAAGAATGTAAAATAGAATCAAATGAATAAGAGTGGAGGTTTATAGTTGATATCAAATGAGTAATGTATAATCCATTAGGAAAAAACAAAGTAAAAAAACTTTCAATGAATCGATACTAAAAGACAATCAACAGTGCAAGGTATATTAAAGATGATTTAAGCTTCAAGAACGACAATATAATCATCCAATGCAGAAAAAACTCACAACAATTTATGTTAGGATCAAGTCAAGTGATAACAATATGCACGTAGAAAATCAACTTGCTATTTATGCACTAAAAAAGTAAGAGTTCTACATTGGTTACTGGCACCAGGATGTTATGGCTACGAGAACATTATGAGGGTTTTGGACGGTCAACGGAAGAAAGTCTCACACAACTGAAAGTGATCATTTGACAAGTGGAAGTCTTATAATCGAAGTTATGCAAGGAGTAGTGATTGCCACACAACGGATGCACATAGAGCTATAAGTGTATGAAAGCTCTCCAATGGAACTAGTAGGGGTGCATTCAACTTGCTTGCTCACGAAGACCTAGAGCACTTTTGCGGAGGCTCATCATTGGAATATACAAGCCAAGTTCTATAATGTAAAGTTCCCCACATAGTTATGAAATTCATAATATGGAAACTCTCTCCAAACTGAAGTATCGGTGCTAAACATAAGCACAAGTGTGAAATAAAGGATAGTAGAGCTGCCCTCTTTTGTTTTCTTATTATCTCTCATTGGCCTTTTCTTTTTTACTTTTATTTTTGGGATATTTTTTAATCCTCACCGGTAGGGTCCAACACTCTATATTACAATGAATCATCACACTTTTAGTACTAATAAGTCATAATAAAATATCTCTGATGTATCAAACTGAATGCTCCAGCCAATGTAGCAGTATGCAATATAACTATAAAGCACATATCTGATGTATCAAACTGAATGTTCCTGCCAGTGTAGTGGTATGCAATATGACAATAAAGCACGTCATCAAGTAACATAGTGTAGATGTATGTTGTATGGCAACATATCTCAAAACGGCTTTGGAAATCTCGTGGTAGGTAGGTATGGTGGTTGTTTTAAGGAAGATATTTGGGCTTATGTGTAGGAGACCATGATGAACTCCTCCCATGGGGTTTGGATGTACCGGCGAAGTTTGCAAAAACTCTCAATATGAGAATGGGCAATGCACAATACCGTAGAGGCTAGCAAATATGGATGGTGAAAGTGCCATAAAACCGCAACTTAGGACCCACAAGTTAAAAGATTCCAAATAGCAATATGATCTTAGAAGACATAATGAAAATCACTCCAAGAGGGTCCGTGGAAATGACAAGGCACTTTTGGCTACCCTGACTGTAGCGCGTAACAAAAATCATCATGGTTGCTATATACATTAGAAGTCATATACCATCGTACTTTCAACTAATTATTCGAGTGTGACACGGTTTCAACCTTTTAGAACAACCATTAATTGTTTTTTACTTTACTAAACCAGCAAGTTTACACATTAATCATGTTAATATCTCAAAACTACATCAATGATTCAAGTGAAACAATTTAATGATCTACAAGATTATGCAATTTTCTAGCACCAACCAACATCAATTAACTTGTTTTAAACAACTCTCATAGAAAATAATCATTAAAGACCATAGAGATAATTATATATATTAGGCAAACCAAAGATCTCTGAACAAAATAAGAATGCAAAACAAGAGCGATACGCAGTAGTAGCAAAAACTGAACACCCACAGAACAATAAGAGTGAAAAATAGAGTGTTCTAGACAATGAAGAGGAGCATGTCTCTCTCCAAACTAAAAACTCTAGGATCCAACCAATTACTACAGCAAGAAAACAAAACAAAACTGAAATAAAAATAAAATGACACTCCAAGAATAACACGTATCATGTGAAGTAATGAAAATATATTGTTTTGAAAGGAACTTGATATTTTTGTTGACGAAGAAGAGGATGCCTTGGGAAACCCCAAGCTTTGACGCTTGTACTTCTTGGATATGTCTTGGGGTTACATGGGAATCCCCAAGATTGAGCTTTTGTCCATCCTTCATCTCTTCATATCATACTTCTATCCCTACACTTGAAAACTTTCTCCACCTAAAACCTCTCACAATCTTCATTAGCAACGTTAGTGCATCAAAATAATAAATACACTTGGTTCAGTTTCAACACAATTATAAAACTCCATTAAAAAGATCTACTGTCACAACTTCTTTTAAGGCTCTTTCCCCCCGAAAGAACACAAAAAAAAATTAAGAGGCAAATGCAAATATTGGAAAAATCTGCCAAAACAGAACAATCGGTAAAGATGAGTTTTTTCGAAAATCTTCTGTTGGTCAAATAAAAAAGTGAGAATAGTTAGATAAAACCTGGGGCATGTGAATATTATTTTTCAAAGCAATCTGACGTTCTGGCTGAGAGAAATAATGTTTTTGGTAGCAGCACATAAATCTGTTTCAGGGCAACAACTTCCCCAAATCACACTATTAGAGGTTACTCTTGGCAAAAAAAATGAAATAAAAAGGATAAGGAGCGTTTTTTACAGAGGAAAAAACTTCCAAGACATAAATAAAACAAAAGGAAAACAAAGTGGTCTATCTCCCATAAGCTCTTTTCTTTAATTCCTTTTAGCTAGGCATTTATTTTAAGGGACTTTATTTCTATGATACAATGGAAGAAACCACATCAGACACATATTTTTAGCTGAGAAGCTTCCATGAGAAGACTTACATTGTTTCCATAGGCATGAACACAAGTTTTCAAGGTCGACCCCTATTTCATCAATGCTCACCTTCTTAATCACTTCACTTTTTGAAAGGTTTTAGATAACATGTACAACTTTTTTTTATAATTCGTGTTCCCTACCAATAAAGGACATAGAAAACAAATCAAAACTTAAAGCAAAAGAAACTTAAAAATGAAATAAAAAATAACAAGGATTGTCTCCCAAGAGCTCTTTCTTTATAGCCATTAAAATAGGATTAGTAATTCTCAAAGATGCTCACGTAAGAAATAGTAGTTGAGCCAAAAGAGAGCATCGGGTAGAAAATATGAAACACATTGAAGTCTAACCCACTTCCTATGGTTGGAAACTTGTAAATAAATAAATTGAATAAGCACAAACTAGCAAGCATAGGAAGGTAAAACAAAGACAATTTCAAAAGTTTCCACATAAAGAGAGGTATATTGGTAACATGAAAATTTCTACAACCATATTTTCTCTTTCATATTAATTTTAAGTAGCATCACGGACAAACTAACCAATATAACTATCACACAAAGCATGTTTGTCATGATCTAAGAGCACAGAATTCATATCAAGCTCCAAAATAGTGGGATCAAAATTTAAAATCAACACCTCTTCTATCCCACTTTTAACAATATAATAACAAGATGATTGGTCACTCTAAAAAGGTATGGGACATCTTACATCAATCCCATTTTCAGTAGCATTATAATTTACAACATCAAGTAACATAGGACCATCATCTAGAGCATTATCATATAAATTTTTCAAACAAACTTCCTCATTATCATGCATATCAATAGTAGGAATAAATACAGGATTATCATAGGATTTATCAAAGTTCCAAGGATTATTATAAATAACAGTAGCAACGTCATCCTCACAAGTTTCATTCATAGAAGCATCAAGGTCACAAGTATAGAAAGTATCAATTTCATCAAAAAGATATTTCAAAAGAATCAATAGGATCATCACATTCATCAATGTAGCACTCATTCTACTTTGGCAAGCATGGAGGGCAATCAAATAAATTATTAGTTAAATAATTACTCTCATTAGAAAGTAGATATGGGTAGCTACTCCATTCTTCCTCCTTTTGTTCGTCACTCTCCTCCTCTTTTTCATCCAATGGGCTTCCAGTTTCAGCAATTTCTTATTTCATAGGCTGCAAGGAATTAGTCTCTTTTTTTGGGGAGAGCATCTATTAAGATATTTCATTATATAGACATTAACATCCTTGTAATTATCAAAGAAATATTCAAGTATATCATTAATCTCATATTTATAAGGAGCATCATCAATATTTTCAAGAAAATAAGAAATTTCGAAAGCACCTTTCCAAGAAATAAATTCTTCAATTTGTTCCACATCATAAAAGTCATAACTTTCAGGTGCGGTGACGCGGCCATCAGTTTCTCTCGTTGGCATGAAGCCTATGGAGGCACGCCGTCGGAGCTTGGCTATCTATATACTCTAAGCTTCGATGGAATCCCTTTCCACGCCTGGGAGCCGGAGGCGGTGAACCTGCTGATACGTCCATAACGTATCTATAATTTTGATGGTTTTATGCTAATATTATGATTTTGACACTTGTTTTTATATAAAGTTTATGATTTATTTGGACTAACATATTAATAGTTGCAAAAGTGCAAAATGTTCTTGTTTTACTCTTTGATGTGTAGGAATTATCAAAAATACAAAAGGAAACCTTGTTGGAGTCGAATTGGGACTTTCCAGAAATCTGTCCTAGAACTTCATTTTGAAGATTGTCACATTACGGTTCGAAGACGGAGTCAGACGGAAATCTCCCCAAAGACAAAACTGTCGGTAATTTCGCGAGGAACATTATAGATTTAAAATTCGCCGATTCCGAGTCCATACGGCCGAGATACGCCCGATTTACTTCTGCCCTAGATGGGTGACGAGATTCTGGAAGGATATATCGAGGGAGGAAACCTAGCTCATAGAGAACTCCTCCACCCACGAATTGCAGCGGCCAAAAGACACGTTTTTGCTCCCCATGGATCCCATCTCCATGGGGAGGGGGGGTGGCTCCAAAGAAGCCATGAATAAAGGGGGCTAAAAGGCGGCGCTCCCCATAAGATGCCGGTGGCAGGGAAGGAACTCCCCACACCACCGCCGCCATGCGCTCCTCGCTGCCCCCTCCACCGCCTTCACCAACACCTCCATCATCATCTTCTCCATAGCTACAACGGTCTACTCTCCCACAAACCTCTGTAGTCCCTATGTAAACATGGTGTTTGACGTTATAAATTATTTGCAGATGATCTATTGCATCCATGTCATGTTTGTGTAGTTCCCTTTTGTCATATGATTGATTGTTGAATCTCTATGGATGGTTTGAGTTATATATTGAATTTTTTACAGTCCTATGGTTCCCATCATATGTTTATGCGTGCATGTATCACATCATAGAGTTTTTAGTATGTGGAGAAAGATAGAGGGAGGGCTGCTTGAGTGGCAAAAACATGAGCCCCAATCTAGTGATTGAAGCATATGGGATAAAGAGGACCTTTTGATCTTAACGCTATGGTTGGGTATTTTTACGTAAATGTATCTTCTAGTAATTACGGATGATTTCTAGAGTTTCAATCATAAGTACTTGCAATAATTGGATAGTGAGAGCTTGTTAGCTTTGCCTCTCCCACATAAAAGAGGAATATCAACCTTGTATTTGACTATTTGATCATGGAAAAATCCATCACAATTACCACCACTTTTCCCCACTCATGGTACTGTTAGTTTATGGTTACTTAGTATACTTTATTGCTGCAGCACTAACATTTACTTTCTTGTATTTATTATCTTGCAAAGTTATCTCTCATACCCGTATTATTGCTCTAGTATTATTTCCTAGATAAAGTAAACGTTTAGTGTGCGTAAACTTGTATCAGTGGTTAATAGAACTTGAGGGAGCATTTATCCTACCTTTAGCTGCTCGTTGGGTTCGACACTCTTACTTATCAAAAATGCTACACACGATCCCCTATACTTGTGGGATATCACCTGCTCACCAACGACCTCGACGGCGAGGTTGTGGAGATGTTGTCGGCCTCAGACATGTGGTCTATGGAGGTCAAGCCGTGGATGAAGGACCCGTGTAGTGTCCCAAAGGTGTACCACATAGAGATCCCATTAACGATGACCGGCGACCCTATATCTGCGTCGCCTCGATCCTCGCCAGAGAGAATGCGCTCGTACACCCACACGATCTTCATCCATATAGTCGACGTTGCCGACGGTGGGCCGATCATCAACGACAATCCGCGTTGTCGCTCAAGCGACAGTGGCAGACACGCCTTTAGAGGAAGATCAGGCAGAGCAACATTGTGATCGACGTTGGTTTCATGTAATAAAGAATCCGTGTATTGCAATTTGCACCCGATTTATCAATAAATATATGAAGCCAACACGCCGTTGCAGTACTTGGCAAATGGTCTTCAGTCAACACACTTACAATATCCTGGTCAATGCGACCGCCATAGTCTACAAAATATCTGGAACTCACACATATATTTGCACGGCACGGCGTTTTCGTTTTTGCGCCGATTTTTCCATCACGGCAGTCCCCCCCTCGATCTAACTTGAATTTGAGAGCCAACTGTAGTCAGACACATTTCAATTTTTTGTCCCTTCCCCTGTACAACTCCCCGACGGACTACCTTTCCCCGCTCACTACGCCGCCCCTTCCCTTCCAACCGAGCAGCGCCGTCGCCAACCCCACCCGACCACACCCCTCTCCTCCTGCTCTCCACCGTCTCATTGGACCTAGCGTCCTCTCTTCCCAGTTAATGGAATGTGATTTCTTCGGATCTATGAAGTACAATACGGTGGATCTAATTTGATCTATGATTCATTTCGTATATCTTCTTTTTAGGAGGATCACTGCCGATTTTGCCACAACCCTGAAGGCCTGTGCGACTTGAAGAGCGAAGGAAAAAGTTCCAGTTTTTTCATACATATTCCCGAGGACAAAAACTACATGGTACGTACCGGTTCACCAGTTTCTCACATATCATCGCTTTCTTAACTACCATCCAAATAGCAGTTCAACACACATGGATTATGTGTCTTGTAATTTTGGTTTTGTAAAAACGATATTTGATTGGTGTTTGCTGTAGTTCGTTCCTTGCTGTGTTAGGAAACATATAAATAACACAACTAGGGACCAAATGAAAATTGTAACTCTAGATGGATTTCTGTATAAATTTATTCTCCAGAAAGAAGAGGACACCACAGAGATAACTGGTGCAGACTAGTACTACCTTGTCAAGCATTACTGATTATACTACTTTGATAAGATAGTGGTGGATTTGGATCACCATGAATTCTTCAAAGCTACTATACTTGACCACCCCAATGACGAGAAGGACCTGCTCGTTGTGCCAGGTTATATATATATAATATTCTCTATCTACATAGGCAAGTATAGATCTAAAGACATGTGTGCAGATGTATATTCTACTAACATTAATTGTAATGTATGATATGCAGATCAACAAGTTAACGTGTTTCAGTATCCATTAGCTATGCAAGATAATGCAATTAACAATCAATAGCTAATGCGTAATCCATGTGTGTTGTTATTAGGTTCTTCAAAATTACAACCTCATACTACATAGCTAGCTATTAATTTAAGATGTTGCGGTTTCTTTCTTATTTTGTAGAATATGCAGAAGTACTTGATTTCTTCGAATACAATGAGACATTGTCGTCACTTATCTCTAAACATCTATACAAAACTATTGATTTTGCTAGAAATCACTATCAACGCTTGGATTTTCTTATTGTCCATAAGGTTACAGATAGAAACATTGGGGGTGCTACACTAGTAAGTAACAACGTAATTAGTCAAACTCAAATGCCCATTCACATATCTGAATTCTACATGCAACATCATTGATATGTCTGGTCTAACTTGCAGAAGATTGGAAATGGATTTCATCAACAATTCCGCATCCCCTCGTCAGGTGTACTATCCTTGTCAATAGAACGATCAAGCCATAAAGTCAATGTACGGTGGTTTGTAAATAAAAGAGGAGAATTTAAGCAAGAGAAGATACCGTGGAATGAATTTGCTAGCAACGCTGGAATTAAAATTGGATTGGTCATCGCTCTCTGCGCTGAAAGGACCAACGGTGCTATCCATATGTGTCTTCATCAAGTAATGTGATAGCTAGTATTCTGTACAATAGGGTACTTCGAACATATGACCTAGCTCTTATAGGATTTAGATCGAGGTATGTGATGATTCTATGGATTAAGTACTACTCCTATATTTGGTCATCATGTACTTTAATGGCAATGCTCAATTATCAAAATATGTACTCATTTGCACCAATATCTGGTAAAATCCGGCCCATCCAATTATAGTACGAAATTTCCGAATTAGGTAACCCTGATACGCACAGATGTACGCTCGTTGGGAGACCCCAAGAGGAAGGTATGAAGAGCATATCAGCAAGTTTTCCTCCAGAAAGAAACCAAGGTTTACTCGACCAGTAGGAGAAATAAATCACTTCTGAAGGTTGTTGGCAGCTGATGTTGGCACGACGCACTACCAGGCTCAGCAGCAACGTGGAATCTGCACACAACACAACCAAGATACTTTGCCCCAACGAAACAGTGAGGTTATAAATCTCACTAGTTTTGCTAACACAAAGGATTACATGTATAATGTGGAAAACAATACTTGTTTGCATTAAATGAAAAGAGAACAATGATGGCAGTGAATGAAAGGAAAATAGTGTTTGAAGTGGTTGTATTATCAGTGTAAAAGAATGGACCCGGGTCCACAGTTCACTAGTGGTGTCTCTCTATAAAAGATAGATAACATGCTGGGTAAAAAATATAGCTAGGCAATTGACACATATAAAGGCTGCACTGTAGTGCATATGCATGACATGATGATTACTATGTGATTCATGCGAGCATTAAAACATACTTTATAGACCGTTATGCAACTGTATCTATGACTAATAATCCACCCTCGGAGCGTCATCCAATCAAACCTCGGGTATTAAGTTGCAAGAAACAAATTATGGCCTTAAGTAAAGCGTGTAATGTAAACAATTAAAACATTGTTGTTTTCTCCCTAATGGAAACAACACATCCCCCATCTGTCATGTTTCTGTCACTCGAGCATAGATGAAAAGGACGCATGAACCCACTATCGATCACAAATACTCCATCTTGGAGTTACAAGCATCAACTTGGACAGAGCATCTACTAGTAACGGAGAACATACAAGATCATAAATAACATAAACATGATAGATTGATAATCACTTGACATATCATTTAGTATTCATCGGATCCCAGCAAACACAACATGTAGCATTACAAATAAATGATCTTGATCATGTTAGTCATCTCACAAGATCTAAACATGGTGGCATAAAGAGAAGAAGACAACCATCTAGCTACTGCTATGGAACCGTAGTCCAAGGATGAACTACTCACACAACATGCCAGAGTCAGACATGGTGATGTAGAGCCCTTGGGTGATGATTCCCTCTCCCAACAGGGTGCCAGGGAGAGATTTAGAACCCTCCCGAACTAGGGTTGACGATGACGGAGGATACAGAACTTTTCGTGGATGGAGGATCGGGTCTTTAGGGTTAACCCGAGGAGGAGCTTAAATAGGAAAAAGGGCGATGTCGGTGGGTGGCCAAGGGGCCATACCACCTTGTGGCGCGGCTAAGGGGGGTCCATGCCACCCTCCCGGTCCCCTACGGACTCCGTGTACGTGACAGATTTCTAAGACCCTGGGATTTTGTTTCGACCAATTCCAAGAATATTTCTAAAACAATTTTTCTGAAACCAAAAATAGCAGAAAACAGGAACTGGCTCTGTGACATCTTGTTAATAGGTTATTCCTAGGAAATCCATAAAAATGATGTAAAGTGTATAGGAAACATTTAGCAAATGTCATGAAAATAACATGGAACATCAGAAATTATAGATACGTTTGAGACGTATCAAGCATCCCCAAGCTTAGATCTACTCGTCCTCGAGTAGGTAAAACGATAAATTTTTTTTTTCTGAGGTGACATGCTACCAACATAATCTTGATCATCAAATTTGTAAAAGCATTTGTAAGCTGAGATCATAGTACTCTAAACGTAGGCATGATAGATATAATTCTAATAACAAAACTTAGCAACCATGCTGCAACATGGAAAGTAACACAAATAAAAGATCATGAATAATAATGCACTTGAAAGTTATATTTTTATTTTGAGCATAAAGAAAACATAGAAAAGTGGTATTCCGCTTGTTCTTAAAAGTGAGAGCAAAACATAAATGCCAGGAAATCTTCAAAGTCCAAGTGGTGACTAGAAAAAAATAATTTGAGAGCAAGTAATAACATATCATGAATCAATCAATAATAATCTTTGGAATTAATGCACATTATACTCAGGATGACAACTATGCTCTCTTAATTGTGCATAAAGTTAGAAGATGAAGACTCAACATAAAAGTAAAATAAAGACCCTTCGCAGAGGGAAGCAAAGATTACATTCATGTGCTAGAGCCTTTTATTTTATTAAAACAGAGGTATTGAAAACAGTTTTTTAGAGAGGTGTATACTTATGTCAACGAATGGTAAACCGAGAATACAGTACGTCACAAGCCAACTAGACTTTACAAGAGAGGCTCCCATTGAAGGACGCTACTGGGGTCAGTAGATCATTCCTCTTCTCTTTTGTTTACATAGTTATGCTTTAACTGATAAATAAGGGGCAAGAGAGTGAAGAGAATTTATAGTAACCAAGTTTGGGGCTGGGCACCCCGTTACCAGCTCTTCTATCAATTTGGATAATTGGATGTGCCACTAGTCTAGGTATGTAAAGTCCAATCAACAAGTGAGATAAAGATTCTTTATTTACGTCCTCATGAGCTAAAACAGGGGCACAAAACAGGTATAATTTTGAAGGTTTTAAAGGTAGCACATGAGAAATTTACTTTGGAGTGGCGGTCAAATACCACATATAGGTAGGTATGGTGGACACATTTGGAAAAATTTGGTTTTTGGGAGTTCGATGCACAAGTAGAGCTCATACTCAGTACAGGTGGAGGCTAGCAAAGACTGGGAGCGACAAATTAAGAGAGCAATAATGGCCATAATCATGCATAGCAACAAAAACATTATTAATCAAAGCATAAACGGTATTACAAACCAAAAACTAAATGATCATAGAGGCTAGAGGGGACGTGTTTGTAGTCATAACATGGTCTAAGCATGCGCCAAGTCAACCAAATAAAGCATTCGAAGGAGAATACCACAATATTATGCTTCGATGTGATAAAAAGAACTCATGATTCTTTCAATGGCACATTAAGCACTCTAAGGTATTTGAGACAAGTCATGCTACAATAATAACTACTAAGCATAAAATTAAAATAATATACAACATGATATGATAAAGTCTAGCCAGAGTCTGAACAAGCTTCTTTTTGCACCGTTATAAGCATGAATGATTTTATTGCTTTCCAACACCAATCACTCTATTTAAACAAAAACTCTCCAAATAATATATCAATGAAACAAGAGAGTACAACTAATAATCTACTAGAACTAACAACTCTGAATAAGAGATGCATGAAAAACAAGAGGTAAAAGGATTTGCGTCATCCAGAAGAAAAACGAGAATACAAGTATGATGAAGAATACACGTATTCAGATGAAAAAGCAGAGCGTGTCTCTCTCCCACACAAGAATCCTGGGTTCCACCTAAGTTTATTGAAGCAAGTAAAATAAAAGAAAACAAAATAAAAACAAACAAATGGTCCAAGTAAAGTGCATATGATGTGACCAAATAAAAATATAGTTTCACTAGAATTGACCTGATAAGTTGATGATGAAAAAGGGGATGCCTTGGGTATCCACAAGATTAGACGCTTGAATCTTCTTGGAATTTGCTGGGATGAACCACAAGGGCATCCCCAAGCCTAGGCTTTTCACTCTTCTTGATCACATTATATCATCCTCTTCTCTTGACCCTCGCAAACTTCCTTCACACCAAACTTAACGTAATTCTCATTAGAGGATTAGTGCATAATCAAAAACTCACATGTTATCCATGGACACAAGAATTATTAATAATTTTTAAATATTAGCTACAACCACTGATGTTTTTTGGAGCAAAGAAATCCACTCAACATAGTAAAAGAGAGAATGCAAAGTAAAAAGGAAGAATCTGTCAAAACCAGAACAGTCTGTAAAGACGAATTTTTTCGAGGAACTTACGTTGCTCAAATGGAAAAACTTAAACTAGAAAAATTTCAAAAATAGCTGAGGATTAAGCACAAATTTTTTCAGGTCATTTTTATCTTTCTGAAATTTTATACGAATTAAACAGTGGACAGAAAAAATCTGTTCCTGCGCATACAAAGGAGTTGCTACAGAAGTAAGCGACACCTTGGCTCAAAGATAACAGAAGAAAACATTGCAAAAATAAAAACATTGATTATCTCCCAAGATGAGCTTTTCTTAAACGCCTTTTAGCTTGGCCTAGAAAACAAGAATCAATAATTTTCAAGTGAAGAAGCATCCAAATTGTAACTTGTTATAATAACGGAATCAAAAGGCAACTTCATTCTCTTCCTAGGGAAGTGTTCCATACCTTTCTTTAGTGGGAATTTATATTTAATATTCCCCTCTTTCATATCAATAACAACACCAACAGTTCTAAGAAAAAGTCATCCCAAAACAATAGGACAAGAAGCATTGTATTCAATATTCATAACAATAAAATCAACATGGACAAGGTTATTTTTAACCATAATAAAAACATCATCAACTCTCCCCAAAGGTTTCTTTCTAGCATTATCAACAAGACGAACATCCAAGTAATAGTGTTCCAAAGGTGGCAAATCAAGCACATCATAGAGTTTCTTAGGCATAACAAAGATACTAGCACCAAGATCACATAAAGCCTTACGATAAAATCATTCATCTTCATTTTAATGATGGGTTCCCAACCATGATCTAACTTCATAGGGATAGAGGCTTCACATTTTAATTCTTCTTCTGTAATTTGCATGAGAGAATTTGTAATATGTTTTGTGAAACCCATATTCATAGCACTAGCATTAGTACTACTAGCAAGTTTTTGTAGGAAAATAATTATTTCAGAAATACTGCAATCATAAAAATCAAGATCATTTTTCTCAAAGCTAATGGGACCATTGTCTCCCATATTTCAAAAAATTTCAGCATTTTTATCACGAAAAGTTTCAGCGGTTTCAGGCAATTTGAAATGTTTAACATAAGAAGTGGAGACATTGTCAACACCAATTACTTTAACATTAATAGTAGGAGGTTAACTAGCATTAGAAACTTCAGTTTTACTAGTGGTGGTAATAGTACAAACTTTAGCTATATTATTCTTTCTAGCAATTTCGTCTTCTGTTTCCCACCTAGCATGCAATTCAGCTAACATCCTAACATTTTCATAAATTATAAATTGAATGGCATTCAATGTTTTGCTTTATTTAACATCATGCGTCAAAACCTTTATTTTAAGAAGGTCAACATCAAGAGCAAGGCTATCAACTTTAGAAACAAGAACATCAAGTTTTCCAAACTTTTCCTCAATAGATTTATTAAAGGTAGTTCGTGTACTAATAAAGTTCTTAAGCATGTTTTCAAGATCACATGGTACACTTCTATTGTTGTTGTAGGAATTACCATAAGATTTGGCATAAGCATTACCATTATTAGAAGGATATGGCCTATAATGGTTGCTACCAAAATTATTTCTATAAGCATTTTTGTTGAAATTTTTGTTTTTAATGAAGTTTCACATCAACATGCTCTTCTTGAGCAACCAAAGAGGCTAAAGGAACATTATTTGGATCAACATATGTTTTACCATTCACAAACATAGACATAATAGAATCAAGCCTATCACCCAAGGAAGAGGTTTCTTCAACAGAATTTACCTTCTTACCTAGTGGAGCTCTCTCAATGTGCCAATCAGAATAATTTATCATCATATCATCAAGAAGCTTTGTTGCAACACCCAAAGTGATGGACATAAAGGTTTCCCCAGCAGCTGAATCCAGAAGGTGTCTTGAAGAAAAATTTAGTCCTGCACAAAAGGTTCGGATGATCATCCAAGTAGTCAGTTCATGAGTGGGACAATTCTTTACCAAAGATTTCATTCTTTCCCAATCTTTAGCAACATGCTCATTATCAAGTTGCTTAAAATTCATAATGCTACTTATTAAAGATATAATATTAGTAGGGGGATAACATTTTCCAATGAAATCATCTTTACATGTAGTCCAAGAATCAATACTATTTTTAGGCAAATATATCAACCATTCTTTAGCTCTTCCTCTCAAAGAGAAAGGAAACCATTTCAGTTTAATAATATCTCCATCTACATCCTTATATTTTTGCACCTCACAAAGTTCAACAAAATTATTAAGGTGAGCAGGAGCATCATCAGAACTAACACCAGAAAATTTCTCTCTCATAACAAGATTTAAGAATGCATGCTTAATTTCATAAAAAACAGCAGTAGGAGCAGGTGGAGAAATAGGTGTACTAATAAAATCATTGTTGTTTGTGGTAGTAAAGTCACACAACTTAGTGTTCTAAGGAGTACTCATTTTAGCATGTTTAGAAACAAGATAAACATAGCAACTAGAATAAGAACTAATTTTTTGTGTTTTTGATATAGAGAAGAAAACAAGACAAAATAAAATGAACTAACAAAACAATAACAAAGTAAAGATATTGGAGACGAGAGACTACCCCTGCAGAAATCCTCTTCCTCCCCGGCAACAGCGCCAGAAAAAGTGTTGTTGACGAGAGGCTTCTTGCTTGTGATGAATTTGAAATCCCCAGCAACGGCGCTAGAAAAAGTGCTTGATGCGCGTAGATGTACGCTCGTTGGGAGACACCAAGAGGAAGTTATGAAGAGCACAACAAAAAGTTTTGCCTCAGAAAGAAACCAAGATTTAATCAACCAGTAGGAGAAAGAAATCACTTCTGAAGATTTTTGGCAGCTGATGTTGGCAGGGCGCACTACCAGGCTCAGCAGCAACGTGGAATATGCACACACACACAACCAAGATACTTTTCCCCAACAAAACAGTGAGGTTGTCAGTCTCACCGGTTTTTCTAACACAAAGGATTATATGTATAATAGGGAAAACAATACTTGTTTGCAGTAAATGAAAAGAGAACAACAATGACAATGAATGAAAGAAAAATAGTGTTTGTAGTGGTTGTATTATAATTGTAAAAGAATGGACCGGGTTCACAGTTTACTAGTGGTGCCTCTCCATAAAAGATAGATAACATGCTGGGTAAACAAATTACAGCTGGGCAATTGACAGATATAAAGGCTGCACCGTGTAGTGCATATGCATGACATGATGATTACTATGTGATTCATGTGGGCATTAGAACATAATTCATAGACCGTTATCCAACTGCATTATGACTAATAATCCACCCTCAGAGCGTCATCCAATCAAACCTCGGGTATTAAGTTGCAAGCAACAGATTATGGCCTTAAGTAAAGTGTGTAATGTAAACAATGAAAACATTGTTGTTTTCTCCCTAATGGCAACAGAAGATCCCCCATCCTTCACGTTTCTGTCACTCAAGCATGGATGAAAATGAGGCATGGACCAACTATCGAGCATAAATAATCCCTCTTAGAGTTACAAGCATAAACTTGGCCAGAGCATCTACTAGTAACTGAGAGCATGCAAGATCATAAATAACATAAACATGACATATTGATAATCACTTGACACATCATTCAATATTCATTGGATCCCAGAAAACGCAACATAGCATTACAGATATATGATCATGATCATGTTAGGAAGCTCACAATATCTAAGGCATAAGGACGGCATGAAAAGCATCTAGCTACTGCTATGGACCCGTAGTCCAAGGATGAACTACTCACGCATCACTCCGGAGGCAGGCATGATGTAGAGCCCTCCGGTGATGATTCCCCGTCCCAGCAGGGTGCCGGGAAGAGCTTCAGAACTCTCCCTAACTAGGGTTGATGATGACGACGGCCACAGAACTTTTCGTGGATGGAGGTTGGGGTCTTTAGGGTTAACCCGAGCAAGAGCTTAAATAGGCGAACGACGATGTCGGTGGGCGGCTAGGGGGGCACACCACCTGGTGGCGCGGACAGGGGGTGCCACCCTATGGTGTGGTCGCTCTAGGGACCCCCTCCGGGCCCCCTCCGGACTCCGTGTACGTGAAAAATTTCTAAGACCCTAGAATTTTTTTCGTCGAATTTCAAGAATATTTCCAGAACTACTTTTATGAAACCAAAAACAACAGAAAATAGAACTGGCTCTATGGCATCTTGTTAATAGGTTAGTCCCATGAAATCCATAAAAATGATGTAAAGGTATAGGAAACATGTAGCAAATGTCATGAAAACAACATGTAACATCAGAATTTATAGATACATTTGAGTGTCATCCAATCAAACCTCGGGTATTAAGTTGCAAGCAACAGATAAATTGCATTTTGAAAAGTGTGTAATGTAAACATCGTTGTTTTCGCCCTGATGGCAACAACACATCCCCCACCAGTCATGTTTCTGTCACTCGAGCGTGAGTGAAAGGGAGGCATGAACCCACTATCAAGCAGAAATACCCTCTTGGATTTACATGCATCAACTTGGCCAGAGCATCTACTAGTAACGGAGAGCATGCAAGATCATAAATAACAGAAACATGAAAGAACACGATAGATTGATAATCATTGGACATAGCATTCAATATTCATCGGATCCTAGCAAACACAACATGTAGCATTACAATAAGATGATCTTGATCTTGTTAGGCAGCTCACAAGATCTAAACATGAGGCATAAAGAGGAGAGAACAAGCATCTAGCTACTACTATGGACCCGTAGTCCAAGGATGAACTACTCATGCATCACTCCAGAGGCAGGCATGTTGATGAAGAGCCCTCCGATGTTGATTCCCCCTCCCGACAGGGTGCCGGGGAGAGCTTGAGAACCCTCCCGAACTAGGGTTGACGATGATGGCGGCTATGGAAATTTTGGTGGAAAAAGTCTCGGGTATTTAGGATTAACCCGTGGAGGAGCTTAAATAGGCGAGAGGGCAACGTCGGTTGGTGGCCATGGGCCAAACCACATGGTGGCGTGGCCAAGGGGGGTCGCCCCGCCCTATGGTGTGGGGCCCCTGTGGACTCCCTTCGGGTCCCCTCCGGACTCCGTGTACGTGACAAATTTCTAAGACCCTGGGATTTTGTTTCGTCCAATTCCGAGAATATTTCCAGAACAACTTTTCTGAAACAAAAAAAAAACAGAAAACAGGAACTGGCTCTATGGTTCTTATCAATAGGTTAGTCCCAGGAAATCAATAAAAATGACATAAAGTGTATAGGAAACATGTAGCATGTGGCATGAAAACAACATGGAACATCAGAAATTATAGATACGTTTGAGACGTATGACAGACTTGTTGTCAAGGACTTCCGATATGGCTTCTACTGACCCACGACCCTCAAGGACGCCACCGAGCTAGTCAAGACCTAAGAGGCGTGCCAATTCCACGCCAAGCAAATGCACCAGCCCACACAAGGACTACAAAAAATCCCCCTCTCATGGCTGTTCGTGTTCTGGGGGTTGGATATCCTAGGACCGTTCCCACGAGCGCTCGGGGGCTACCGCTAGCTCTACGTCGCCATCGTCAAATTCACCAAGGGGGCGGAGGTGGAACCAGTCCGGGACATCACGGCAAGGACGACAGTGAAGTCCATCAAGGGGTTGGTCTGCCGCTTCGGCGTGCCCAACCGCATCATAGCCGACAATAGCGCGCATTTCACAAGCGCATTCTTCAAGTCTTATTGTGGCAACCTAGGCATCAAGATCTGCTATGCCTCTGTCATGCACCCGCGCAGCAACGGTCAAGTAGAGCGCACGAGCGCCGAGATCCTCAAGACAAGAAGCTTCAACAAGCTCAAGGCATATAGGAAGAAGTGGATCGACGAACTCCCATCTGTCCCGTGGTCCATAGGCACCACCGCAACCAAGTCACGGGGGAAACACCTTTCTCCCTCTTCTATGGGGTCGAGGCCATTCTCCCTGCTGAACTCAAGCATGGATCTCCCCGAGCCCTCGTCTTTGACAAGGATAAGCAAGGGGGAACTCCACGCCGAAGACATGCTGCTCCTCGAGGAGGCAAGAACTTGAGCTGCCGGCCGCGCGGCTCAATACCAGTAAGGCCTCCGGCGCTACCACAACAACAACAGCAAGCCACACACACATTGGAGGTGGGTGACCTGGTCCCAAGGAGGATTCTCTCCAGGGAAGGCTTGCACAAGCTCTCTCCCATGTCGGAGGGGCCGTACCGGGTAGTGCACATCGTGCTCCCATTAGCGGCAAGCCTGGAGACTGAAGATGGTACCCCCGTGCCAACCCCGTGGAACACCCAACACCTATGCAAGTTCTACCCATGACAACTGCTTGCTCCATGTGCCTCTCCTAGGCCGTGGTGATGCACCCTCAAGGGGACCTCATGACGCCACAGGAAAACAACATCAGTACCTCTCTCTGTGAGGGTCTCAGGGAGCTCTAAGCAGGCGTGCCGCTTGGCCGCGAGATATTCTACGAACACAAGTGGGAGCCCTGTTCCGATGGGGCAAACTATTTTCCTCGGGGGCACCATAAGGCCACTACATCCTCAAGCAATGCACCTGAACTCGCGCGAGTATCAGCCCCATGACGATGGGAGTCCCGTGTCCGCACGGTGACATCAAGTGCCTCTTTGGGGACCACAAGGTCACGACATCCCCAAGCGTTGTAATGAAAAGTTTCACCTTAGAAGTAAAGCCCCTTTTTGCTAACTGTCCTTGTCACCTCGACAAGCCTCTTCTCCTCGGGAGCACACATGTGTTACTTCCTCTCGAGGACACCTTGCAAGCGGGGGCTAGGATCGCTACCAGTGCATGGGTGAGACCTAGTCAGATTAAACCCAAGTGGCAGAGCCTTGTTTAAACGGGTCACTACCGTACACGACACCTCAACTAAGTCCTTGGTGCTGACTTCCTCTCAAGGTATCCACGAGAAGAGCATTAGACGCACACTCTTGCTCACTGCAGAAACAACCGCCTGCCTCACGAACCAACCAGGCAGGGACTCCCACAAGGGAGACATGGAGAATCTCAGGAAGGAATCGCCACAAGAATCTCTACAGACGCGACTCACCATCGAGCATCCACACAGAGCTAAGTCGATCTGCCCTTGTTACACCCCTGGAGATTTACTACTCTAAGGAAACACCTTAATGAAATTCATCGAAAAATTCATGGAGAGAAAAGAGCACACTTGGTATATTTCATTCTCGAAGCACATTTCAATACATAAGCATGCTGCATGTCCACTATAGAGACTAAAAGGAGCAAGGTAAGCGGGAGAGCTACTCTCCCTCCGCGACTACAGATGAAGAAAGAGCGGCTCCCGACCGCGGCTAAACCTGTCTCACCACAATTACTAGATAAGGTCGGCCTAGGAAGGAGCTTCTAAGGCGAAGAAGGAGGAAGAAGAGGAGACTAGACAAAGGCCGAAGACCCAGGGAAAAAGGAAGGCCGACTGATTAGGATTGTCAAGCTTTCCCGTTGGGTGAAGGAACTCAAGCCTCGGCCGCGTTAGACTCCTACCCCTCCACCTTGATGGCAGACGGGTCTTCCTCGTCCTCCTCATCATTAGTATCATTTTTGTCGTCATCGCTGCTACCGTTGCTACTTCCACTCTCTACACAGCACTCCTCGCGCTCGCCACGATGCCCGAAGATCTTCACGAAGAGCATGTCCCCGCCATCAAAGAGGAAGTGGAGAACTTGGCTCTCCTCTAGTTTCTGGGTGTGGGCGAAGGTCTTCCAGCCCCTCGTCAACGACAAGTGACCAGCGGATCAAAACTCCATGGACGCCCACCAAGGTCCATTGATGCAACCCACCACTTGGAGCCAAAATCCACGGGGCGGGTTGTGGTCGATGGACCTTGCAAAGGAGTCCGGAAGCCTCAGGCGGCGGAGGCGGCCGCAGAGGGCCACCAGGAACTCGTGTGCCAGCACACGAGTGTCCTCCGCCTAAAGGGGAAGAGAGTTACCCATCACGCCACGACCGCGAGAAGCCCGTGCACTTCGACCGCGTTGGCCCCGAGCGCTCGCCCCCGCTCGACCTGAAGGTCCCTCCGACCCGTCAGCTGCCACCAAGGCTCACGGCGTCCAGGTAAGGAAGGTCGAAGTGTAAGGAAGTGAAGACGATGCTGGGGAAGAGGGATCACCACCTAATTATGCCCGGGCTGGTGGACGGCTCCGCACCCGTTCCGTCTTCTCGCTGGCCCGTGCATCGAAGCAAAGGAGCACGTCTCGAGGGTTGACGTGACCAGACGCCAAGGCAATAACTGCTGTACAGCGCCCCACTAGAGCAGTCATTACGATGAGACCTTTCTGCCACGTGTGGGAGATCGTGGGACTTTCCAACGAACTGTCGTGCCACCTGTCGCGGCTGGGCTCACATCTTAAGGGACCAAGCCACTTTGCCTCCTCGAGACGCGCACAAGTCATGGGCCCGGGGGCTACTGTCGGACCCACAGATACTAGGGTATTCTGGGCTGTCTGCTGCGGGCCCAGCCCATCCAGCGCGGTAGAAGCCCATACCGAGTCGCCCCAAGAGACGGGCGTGCCAGCCCCTCTTTTGCCTAGGAGAAACCCATGATGAGGGGTCACCTTTGGAGAGTTCATCGCATACTGTCGGATAGGAGCTCTACCTCGCTCCCTCTCCTCTCGAGAGAAACCCTCACCCGCTGGGAGACAACCCATGTGAGGGTGACGCCGGTATCTATGCGCGGTGACAAAGGCACATCAAGGCTACAGAGTGGCTTTGGCCGTAGTTTCCATTCTCGTGTATAAAGCATGGAGCACCGCTGCGCGCGCCAAAGCCCTGACCGAGGCTTTCCCCTTCGGTGCAAGAAGACCGGTCTACCACTACAAGATGGAAGGAACGTCACTAGAGCCCCCACCTCCCTCCCATGGACGCTGGCACTGTCCTCGGTAACCGACGATAGCTGGTGGTGGAGAGTCTTGCAGCGTACCCTTTTGGCACCTTGTGGTAGACCTTTCGCTCCCAATAAGCGGGAAACAAGACCGACTGTCGTTATAAGAAGGGACCTTTGACCCTCATAGAAGGGGATCAAAGACTGAACTCCACCGTGAATCCCTATAGTTTGTTCCGAGCATGAGCTCACATTTGTACTGTGGACACCGCAGAGCAATCCATCAGACAAGCAAGAGTAGGGTTTTACACCATCATGGTGGCATGAACCTAGGTAAACTCCCTATGCCCCCATTGGCTGTCTTCATGAGATTTCCTCTCGAGGCCTCTTGAGGTGCATTTGAATGCGGTTACCCCTAGTGTTCGAACCTCTAGAAGCGATCATGTCTTGGACATATCCGCTTCTCCGACACAAACCGGCGAAATTGGGTTCCTAGAAGCGCGGTTGGGAATTTTTTTTTGCGCCAGTTAAAAAAAGTTGGCATGGGGACTCTCGGGGACGACTATAGATTCTCTCAGACAGAACATATCTGAGGGGATGGATAGCTTCTTCGCGGTGTTTCTAGCTTGGTGTTATGGTTGCCCAGCATTGCTCGTGTTTACTTTTCCAATGAACATATTAGTTTAATATTCCTCGAAAAGTTGATGCCGCTCTTTTTGTGTGTTGCTGTAGACATGTTTGTGCCGCATTTGCGTGTGTTACAGAGTTTCAACCTCCTGTCAGTTTTGTTTTACTTTTGTTATACTTGTACACTTGCATCTATTTGTTCATATCATGTTTCTGTGGATTGAGAGAGTGTGGTTTCGCATTCTTTTCATGGAATTACAGAATTACCCTTGCTTAGTTTTCGCTCTGCTCGTGCCTGGCACTCCTTTTTAGTGGAGCGGCATATCGGAAAAATAAGGATTTACTGCCTATATGGCACGTCTACTCTTACAACTAACTAACAATGATGATGTTCTTGCCTTTGTTTAATTTTATCTTTCCAAAATGTGCTACTAATTTTTACGGCCTCCTTAGTCACTGTGTCCACTCTCGTCCTGTTTTGTTTTCGATATTCTCTTTCAGTAAAGGAGGATATTTCGATAATTTCTTCCTGGTAGGTGGAAAACGAGTGGGTGAATAGAGTTTTTTCTTTGCTTTTGCGGGCACCGGCAAGAAGCTTCTCGGCCACACTACTCTGACTTGATTAGCTACTAGTAACTATAATTGTTTGGAGGAGGAGAAAAAACACAACCATCTTCTAACCAAAAGATACTAGAATAAAATTACCAGTTTCTTGACAAAATTTTGATAAACTACCAGTTTATGGGCCAATATCATTTTGCTACCACATTTGGACAAACTATTCGCAAATAACACAAAACTGACTCTAATCACAAATTGACACTGAAACTGATAGTGGGCCCCACTTTCTAGAGCAGTTAAAACAATTAATTTTATTTAAAAAATAAAAATGTTTTCCCCTCTCCTTCCTCTGTTGACTCAACCAGCAAGAAATGCACACAGGTGGACGCACCACACCCAAGCTCGACCCTGATATCCTAGGCGCCGAGAGCCTCACCCTCCTACTAGTCTATGCTAGAGAATTTAAAATTTTGGCCCTATAGTCCGCCAATATCACTATGGAGATAACAAGGCATGCCCGTACATGCGAGGATCAGGATCACGACTCACCGGGCAGCGGATTCGATATAGTCGTATAATAGTTCTGAAGAATTATAGATGCTCACAACTATGCCTAGTTGCAAGGGTGTCGCTAAGTCTTCCCTTGTCAAGAATCACACGTGTAATCCCTCTTATGTTGTGCATGCGTACGCTCGTGTCAACCCGTCAGCGCTGCGCCGTCCAGGATTCGGCACCGATGAAGAGAGACATCCATCCGGCATTGCTAATTTGTAGCTCTAATCAACCGTGATTAGAGCTATTATGAATCTGGATGTTCTCAACACTTGAGATAGAAAAATAATTAGAGCTAGATTTAATCGGGAGAGTATAACTCAAAACCCCTATTAGAAGAGGCTCTAATTCAATTAGAGATGTTTCTAATTATAGGCTCTAATTCCATTAGAGGTTCTCTAATTAGAGGCTCTGTAATTAGATCTGCCATCATGAGAGATAGATAGATAGATAGATAGATAGATAGATAGATAGATAGAGAGAGAGAGAGAGAGAGAGAGAGAGAGACAGCCAAAGGCTTAATTGTTGTGTTCTCCAAAGTGGAGGAGGGTGTGGATTATATACACTAGTAGAAATAGGTCCTTTAGTTCGGAGCATTAGTTTCGGTTGCATTACCAACCGGGACTAGTGCTCTGGTTCCATCGCCCTCGCTCGCACGAAAAGGCTCGGGCAAGCTAGTACCCGTCCGAACACGACCCGGGAGTAGAGGTTTCGCCCCAGTTGTGACAGCGGCGAGGACTTCTAGTCCCGGTCCGTCTTACGACCCGGGACTAGAGGTCCTCTTTTTCCTACATAACCAGCCCTGCCTCTTCACTGTACTATGTTTTTTCATTTTGTTGTTGGGTGGTGTGTGCTACTTAGGTTTTCATTTTGCACTAAAGGTGTTCGATGAAATTCCCGAGCTAGCTAGCTTCTTTGATCTCCTTTGTTTTTCACCACCGAGCTCGATTCTATCATTATTTTCTCCACGATTGGTGGTGTCGCCTCTTCTATTGGAGTGTTCCAAGAGGTTAGCACCTAAAGATAAGTACTAATTTTGGCATCATGATTGAGTTTAATATACTTATATAATAACGCAGATGCCACGACAATGGATGTACTGTTCTGACCGATGCTCTGGCGAGTTTATTAATGGCGTGAAAGATTTCCTCCACGTGGCTAATGCGAACAAGCATAATGGTTTTGTATTATGTCCATGTAGTGTCTGTAAGAATCAGAATGATTACTCTGACTCAAAGATCCTTCACATCCACCTGTTTCAGTTCGGTTTCATGTCCAACTATAATTGTTGGACAAAACACGGTGAGAGAGGGGTTATAATGGAAGAGAATGAAGAAGAAGAGGATGATGGAAATTACCCCCTGAAAACGGTGATACTTTCATGTGGGAAGCTGAAGAACAGGCACATGATGAGCCCGTTGATTTTGGTCGGACCATTGCTGATGCACGGAGAGACCGTGTTTCAGTTAACTTATATATCTTATTGAACTCTTTAATTATGTTACAGATCATGGATGTACGGCGGAACCTCCTACCTAACGAGCGCCTACGAGCAATTCAAGAGGAACTGGCGGGATTTCTGATGAGGGAGGTCATTGATCCAAAAGTAGAACATTATCAGCAAGACCATTAACTCCTTTTAGGTGGAACACGATAGTGAATTTCCATGTTCAACTCAATGTGATACATGTTTGAACTTTTGTATATGTACGCATGCTCGCAAGAAATCGAACGTTACATATATATATATGTATATGCATCTACATTTACTTTGTGTATGTCATAGTACCTTAGAATATGTGTATGGAAACATGTTTGAAATTAGAAATTAAACACAATTTGAAATAGAAATAAAATATATTAAAATACGAAGAAACAACACAAATCCTGCCGCGGCAGAGAAATTGCTAAAAACTCTGCCGGGACAGGAAACCTTTAGTCCTGGCTTGTGTTACGGCCCGGGACTAATAGTCCTCCAGCCCGCAGAGACTGGGACAGCCGCGTGGATGCCCTTTAGTCCCGGTTCGTGAGCCACTGCGACTAAAGGTGGGCCTCTAGTCCCGATTGTGTAGTATCGGATTGCAATCCGGGACTAGAGCCCCTTACGACCCGGGACTATAGGCCCGTTTTCTACTAGTGATAGTGGGAGTAAGGAGTGCACCTTCCATGGGAGGAGGGTCGGTTTCCCTCTCCTCGCTTGGCCTCACCAAGCCTCCTAGGAGGACTTGGATTGGACTCCCAAGTGGAGTCGAATCCCCCCTCTTTTTTTCTTTCCTTTTTCCCACTCATTTATTTCTCAAATAAATTTAGCAAATTCCTATGGAAAGCCAATGCACATTGTGAGACCATGGATCCCATCTGGCATCCCCTAAAATCAGGTTTTGCCGATAAGGGGAAATCAACCACCCCTCCTGCACTGCTTCCATATATGGAAAGTTCCCGGGAACTCTTCCGGAACCCCGTGACCCCTATAGATAAAATCAACGATATTATCTAACAATGTTAGAAAAACATTTCTAACACCACGGGACATCTCATGTCCTCCATAATTTCTCATATAAACTCTTCCTAACACCGACATAATTTCTCTCTTATAGCAACTTCTCTGAAACCACTCTGATTGACACCAGACTTGTTTCTGTGATATCGTAATTACATCGAACATTTATAAAACCAATAACAACATATTATTTCTCTCAAAAAGGTTGGCATGTCTTAAGCGTGTGACCCGTAAAGGCTCGATAACACACGGTCATATTCGGGTACTTACCAAACAATAACAAGTAGCGGGACCATGGACGTTCATGATGGCTCCCGTGTGTTCCCGAAGAATGAGGAAACTCTTTGATCATAACGCATAAAACTTGTTTACCGATATCGTTCTCTTTTCTCATCCATATCCCCGATGACCCTGTGATAAATCACACTGTGTCTGGCCAGACGATATGTCATCGGTGATACTGAGAGGCCCCAGAGATTGTGTCTCCCTACCGTCTATAGGAGTTAAGTACTAGTCTTGAACGATCTCAGTTCCATTAAACTTTGTATGTCATACCCAAATATCACCATTATAATCCCTAGCTATGGCAAGACGGTTGATGATATCTAATGTATAACTTGCAATCATGCGGTCACTAGATATTCTCATAGTATATAAATTATACTGAATGTTAACTTCATATTGATTTGCTAAAATACATAATGATTGTTTAGCATCTTGTAGCAACAACATACACTTGGGTCGATTCAGTACTATACCCTAACAATAAACTCTTATGTTTTTCCATACTTTTTCCAAGTCCATGATCAGGAAAATGTGATCATCTAAAAAATCATAAGATAATCTTAGAGACAAGATTATCAACTCTTGTTTGTTTATGTCTTCACACCCGCACAAAGATTTTCCTTTGAAAACTCACTTTTCAAGTGTCATAGCGGTTGTAGCATGATGACATAAACTTAATTATGAATTTAGAGATAGAATAATAACTGAATATTATTGTCTCTAGGACATACCTCCAACTCCGCCGACTCCTGGTCTGGAGCGAGATCAGGATGCAAAGCCCACGACCGGCCGCTCCTCCACCGGCGAGGGGAGCCCTCCTAGTTGCCGGTTTGACCCGAGGCGGAGACGACCAAGGATGGGGGCACCGACGAGCAGGGTGAGGGCGTCGTCAGCAAGGCCAGAGGTCACGAAGGAGCACAATGCCTCTCCGAGCGACGGTGATGCTTGCGTTGATGGTGCCTTGATGTTGGCAATGCGTGTTGGGAATCCCAAGAGGAGGGTGTGATGAGCACAACGGTATGAATTTACCTCAGTTAAGAACCAATGTTATCAATCCAGTAGGAGAAATAGGATCTTCGGAAGGTTGATGCCTCTTACGGTGGTGATAGCGCCTCACCAGTGTCAGCAACAACGCGGAACCTGCACACAACACAACCGAAATACTTTGTCCCAACGGTACAGTGAGGTTGCCAATCACACCGGTCTTGCTGAAAATAAAGATTAGACGTATAGTGTGGAAAACGATTATATGGGATCGGACTTTGAGGAGGGCGAAGGCGGCCGACGGCCACCCCGTGTCGGCGAAAAGACAGTCGATGGGATCCCCTCCATCGACTCTTGCTAATGTCATGCTGACTCCGACACACATTTTTTTCCCTTTTTTGTTGTTAATTATTTGTCTCTATGACATGTGGGCTCCACTCACCATATTGGTGTCAATTTGCCACTAAGGCCAAATTTGTGTTATTTGCGAGCGTCACGGCAAAATAAGATTGGGCTATAAACTGGTAGCTTTTCAAAATTTTGTCAAGAAATCTGTAGTTTTATGCTATTATCTCCCAAACCAATACAAGACGCAAAATCCATGCATCCTCTGCTTACAGGAAGCCAACCAAGTTACAGGTCATCTCCCGGTTCGAAAAACATGAGTTCCTCCCGAACTACCTCAACAGGCTACCCAGTTTATTTAACTCTATATTTAATAATATTAATTAAACCAAGAAAAAAGAAATAAAATATGTAAACCAAACCATATTTTTTCGTATGGAACAGACTACCAACCAAGAGTACGTAAGTTACAAGAAATCATGTATTTTACCCTGAACATAACTTGCCCCCGCTCCCCAACCCTAGCCTGCTCACCGGCGGCGCCGCGACCCGTCGGGCTCCCATCACTTCCCTCCCCTCGACTTTCCTGACACGACCCTCTTCCCGCCCACCGCCACCCGAGGCGTTGCCGGGAAAAACCGTGAGACGTGGCAGCGGCGGTTCTCCTCCAATGCCAAGGGAGGGGGTACGGCTGCGACCGACAACCCTTCTCCAATCGACGGTGAGGCAGCATGGCGACGACCGGGGCGGGTCTGCCCCATGGCTACAACGTTGGCAGCCGTGTGTGGCGCCCGTGTCAGCCCTGATCTGGGCCCGTTTGAGTCTGGTAGTGCGGCGAGCTTGCCGACTATCCCGCGGCTTCTCCGCTAGCGATGAGCGGAGTCTTCCCTAGGCCATGTCTGCATCACGGAGGTTGCTCGGGATCTGCTCCGGGCATGGCGGTGGCGCTCTTCTGTTTCGCTGGAGGAGGTTAACCTCTGGCTAGATTGTCGGATCACAAGATCCATGATCTAGTCTCGGCTGCGAATCGGAGAGACATAGTTGCCGCTGAAAACCATGCTGACTTATGTCTTGGCGGGCGAAGGCAGCGTTTTGCGTCGTTACCTTGCTGAAGGCATCGTCGTGCAATGACCGTTGACCAGCTCGTGCCGGTGGTCTGGCTGGGCGGTGGAGGGGACTGGCGACCGAGCGAAAGCTCGCCTCTGTTTTTGGCTGGAGCCGGCAGCGACGGTGCTCACGTGTGTTGATTCTTTCTTGAAGGCGTTGTCGTGGTATCATGTTTGTCTTCACCTTTTCCAGGATGTAGGGGGAAACCCTAGATCCGGCCTTCTCGGATCGGATGTTGTTGGCATCTCTTTGTCATGTCCATGTTGTGGGCATCGTTCTTGGAGCCGGACTCAACTGTAGGGGTCAGTGGTGGAGCGGTGTACGTCAGACTGCGTAGACAACGACGAGACTCGGCGACATTGTGTTGCGGGGTCTCAAGGACGGACGTGCCATGATGGAATCACGCAGAGTGGAAGCTATGCTCGGCTCTGTGGCGGCATCGATGGCATGCATGGCAAGTTGGCAACGTCTTTGCAGTGATTACTCGGGAAGATGGTTTGATTGAAGACGGCGGCAGCGTAGTATCGGCGTGCGTGTCAGCGCGCTCTTGGTGTCTGCTCGACGTGATTGTGTTCCCGACTCGCTATCGGGCGGCTTGGGTGAGGCCTCCGGTTTAGATGATGCGGGTTGGTGTGTTAGGTTTGTAGGTGTGAAGAATTTGTTGTCAAGCAGGTGGTTTCCGGTTGACCGTTGTAACTTTTTGTAAGGTGTCTGGGTTGTGTGCATTATTTTGATGCAGATGTAGAACCTTCATTTCTAGAAAAAAAAAGTCTTTTACTCCAAGTAAAAATATCCACATCAAATCGTATATTTTTGGTTAATAATGGGTGGATCACCAATTTTCTATCTAATATACTGTGCCGGCTAATGTGCGTGAGATCCTACTTTTCCTTACATTTACCTTCTCATTATTTACCTTTCTGTATATCAACTCCAGCCCACGATTTGTGTACTATATACTTCTATATATATGCAACAGAACATCAATGCACGAGGAATCAAAATAGGAAAACATTTGATACTACACGATTTGTTTATGCCTCTATATAAGGACACGCATCAAAGGGAAATAGGGACCATCACGCATTAGCCATAGAAACACCACCAGACGAAGGAAAAGACTTAGCTTGTGTTCATGGCGATTATCATGAAGAACAACACAAAGGCTTTATGCTTTGTTGTTCTAATTGCTTTGTCTTGCTTGCAGTACTGGCCTTGTCATGCATCCGAGGGCCATATAGGTAATACATCTGTTTTCAGTCTACTGTTCTTCACTTTTTTTTTCTATCTCGGCGTTCATCGGTCAAATCGATCAACACTTCCGTACATGGATGCACAAGTAACTCATGTTTCGATCTGCGCAGGTGTTAAAGAAGGTGAGCTTAGGCATATGTGTAGGTACATGCTTGGCGGTAACACTACCACGGAGAGGTGCAGAGGGATTTGCGATGCATTAGGCAGTATCTACAACCCCGACGCAAGTTACATTCAATTTTGTGACAAAAAGTACTCATGCGAGTGTTGTTGCGTCCTGTACTGATGGGCTAGCAAAGCTGTTCGATGAGGAAATGTGTCACGAACTATGCACAATTCATCTTATTTATGATTTAATAAAGAGTAAACTTTTCATCAGAGAGCAAATTAGTGCTTTGGGAGTAGGCACGATGGATGAATTTCTATTGTTCAATTTGTCCCAAATATTTAATTTATTATTATACAGGTCGTTTTTTTTGGTGTACGATCGGTTTTTCCGGGCTTAATTAATTTGTTGCGTTTTTGGCCCGATTCCTTTCTCCTCGCTCCTTCGACCCCGTCATAGCCGTCATAGCGGCCAGCGGAGATGCCCTCCTGGGAGCAAGACGACACGTCCGCGTGCGGCACACTGACAATCATGCAGACGCAAGAGAATTTTGTTTACGGTTTTGCTAAATATCAGTCGCAGTCATTTTGAGAAAAGTGCAACCGTAGTTCAAGAAAAGTGCAATTGCACTTTTGTTTAAACTATAGTTGCATTTTTTTGACTTAAGAAAATCTCAATCGACTGAGACGTAGGCCGTCCCTTTTGTTTAATTTGATTTTGCTTCGTTACGGCAATTAGGATGAGATTACTCACCTATGTCTCATCTTTCATCAGGGGTGAACGAACCATTATGCGTTAGCTAATTCTTAACGGTCGATCGTATCAAACAGGCTTGTGCATATTAAATGCATCTATCGTCAATCCATCGTGCGTTCGTGAGGCGAGGCACCGAGAAATACCAGAAGTGTAGCTTGGCCGGTGTCTAATCTAAATTCAGTTTTTATTGGTTCTCCATAACACTGAAAGTTTGCCAGCCGTAAATACAATGGTCGAAACTGAATAAGTAAGGTTCACACAAAATTCTCACAAGATACAGCTGTCCCATCTGACCTGCCCGATGCCCCAGACCTAGAGCAGATCACGGATAATTGCGCAAACCACCATCAATTGGGGTGGCTGTTGCAGAGAACTACAGCTATTGAGTCAAGTTGCAAAGAACTACAACTTTTGGGTACATCCGTTGCACAAAACACAAACTACACGGTTAGCCCTTTTAACATCGCATCTGATGTATGGGCCCCACGCTGCCAGTGCCAACTTGGACTCCGACGTGGCAGATCGTGTCTACAAGCCTGAGGGAGTCGTCCGCACGTTTCGGCCCTGAGATGGCCCTGACCATGATCATGTCATGGTTCAAACGGGGCTTCGACAAGACGGGCCTTGAGCGTATGTCCCGCGGCTTCCGACAAGGGACGAGCTTCGCCGAGCTTAAGGCTCGCCCGGGCGTTCGTGAGGCCGTGAACCGGATGGATGGCTACGCGGACATCGGCGTCTTCTTCCCGAAGGAGCCGAAAGCTGAAGCAGGCGGCGCGGAGGAGCAGGCGGCTAAGAATGTCAAGGAGCCGGTTGTCGTGGTCCCCGCGCCTGTGACTTTTGCGGCAACCGAATAGGTGGTTGGAGTGGACGCGCCTGGCGTGGAGTGAATCCCCAGGATGCCCGGCGTATTTGTTTGTTGTTGGTGAAGACCTTGACTCTTAGCGTTGAACCCATGGATGCTCCGTCTCGTCGTACAAGGCCAGTCTGGACAAGGCCAGAGCGCGCGCTTCTTCGAGCAGGTGCACACCGTCCTGGTCTGCCTGTTGTGCGTTTTTCTCCGTGTATAGGACGACTCGACGTGAGTCGAACTGAATATCAGCCGGCAAGATGGCTTCCGCGTCGTGGACGAGGAAGAAAGGAGTGTAGCCGGTTGATCGGTTGGGCGTTGTCCTGAGCCTCCATGGGACGGATGGAAGCTCCTCTATCCAGCAGCCGGGTGCCCGCTCGAGTGGGTCCACCAGCCGGGGCTTGGTGTCGGCTAGGATCAGGCCGTTTGCTCTTTCCACTTGGCCGTTTGACTGGAGGTGGGCTACAGACGCCATGTCCAGTCGGATCCCCTTATCCTCGTAGAATCGCGGGAAGCCTCCCTTGGCGAAGTTCGTGCCGTTGTCGGTGATGATGTTATGCGGGTAGCCGTAGCCAGACCAAGGCCTAATGCTTAAGGCTTGTAGACACGATCTGCCACGTAGGAGTCCAAGTTGGCACCGACAGTGTGGGGCCCAGACGTCAGATGCCCTGTTAAACGGGCTAAACGTGTAGTTTGAGTTTTGTGCAATGGATGTACCCAAAAGTTGTAGTTCTGTGCAACTTGGCTGAATAGTTGCAGTTCTCTGCAACAACCACCCCAATTGTTGGAGTTTTGCGCAATTTTCTCCGGAATAAACAGACAAGAAAATACGTAGTGTTACGTGTGTGTGATTCTTCAGTAATCTCCTTTCTGACAGTTCAAACCTTGATAGCAACAAGCTATTATGTGCTCAATGTAAAAATAATAACTCTGCATGTTAGGTTTTCAGCATAGTATATGCTAGTAGTCTAGTATCCAAGCAAGATAACCCACATAGAAAATTGCAAGGTTGTAGGATTTCAAATGCGATGGCACTGTGACAAACTCCTCAGCTCGACCAGCAGACGTGAACTCCATCGTCGCTCGAACTTCTCGCGACCCTTGTGCGGGCTACCTTCCCGGACCCCAGGAAAACGGTGACCGGAGTAGCTACGGATTTTGCGGATAGTGAGCTCGCGGAAGGAAAAAAAACAGAGTTGGTGACAAGAGATAGGGGTCAAGATAGAAATACAGAAATACTTGGAAAAAACTGCACAAGAAACTGCACAACAAATTTGTGCAGGTGGATTTAAATTTGACAGGTTTTTTTTTCACCATTCTTTTTTTTTTTTGGAAACGAGGCAAAAGCTTTGCCTTTTATCTGGGCCAATAGCTCCTGTGCGACGGGTTTCAGTTGAATTGGAAGGAATGCGACGTTTTTCGATGAAATAGCCTACGTGCGGCGGATTGGAGGAAGAAAATAGCTCACGGCCAACATGGTTCTTAAGCGGAGCTGATCGGTTAGCTGTTAGGGTTATGCGACGCTTGGACCCACAACTTATCCACCTCAGCAGCGTGGGACCCACCTCGCGGATTCTAAAACAGAGATGCGCCTGTGCCCCACAACTTATCCACCTCAGCAGCGCGGGACCCACCACAGTGAATCTAAAACAGGGCTGCGCCCGTGCCCGAGCTGGTGTCTGTGCCATTTCTTCCCCTTTCCCCATTATTCCTCGTCTCCGGCGACGGCGCACGGGATGTCCAGCTCCTCCGCCACGCAGTCAAGATGGCCAGAGTACGGTGCAGTTCCGATGACAAGGTGCCCGGAATGCCCACGGCCAGAGGCTCTGAAGCGGAGGGTCAGTAAAACTGACGAGAATGGGAATCTGGGGCGCCATTTTGTGTCCTGTTTGAGCATTCCCATGATGGGACGGGATGGCAAGGTAAGATCTTAAAACTGAGATGAGGAGGAGAGAGATGATAGGAGTATTTGGCATTCCAATTCGCGTTTTTTTCTCCTCGGTTTTGGGATCTAGATTCATGTCTACTGTTACAGATGCTGAAGAAATGTTCGCACTTTGAGTGGATCGATCAGTACGTTGCTAGGCTTGAATTTGAGGGCCACATTGAAGATCCAAATCTAGGTGGGTTTGCTCCCGATGTCAGCTCGGGCAGAGGAGGGCCGGCGGCGAGGATCACGCGCCCTATTGCTGGACTGCCCGTGGAGGCCGAAGTAAACGAGGAATTGAAGAAGATCAAGAAGTTTTTAAAGCAAATGGTGGATTTGCAGAAGCAAGCGAATCTCATGTCAGGAGCATTCTATTCTTGTATCATTGCTCTGTTTTTTGTTTACCTCTTGTTCATCCGTCGTTAGAATGGACTAGATTTATCTAGATTTTACTTGAGTTAGCTATGCAGAGGTAGCAATCTGTGCGCCGTGCTAGTTTCAGTGAAGTGTCTGATGTTAAATTTGAATATGCCCTTCGACGTTCAGTTGAAGTTCAGTTTCAGTGCAGTCACCAAAGTTCAGTTTCAGTAGAAAAAAACTTATTCGTTCTCATGCCGTAAGAGTAGTTGAAGAAAGGCCGAAAGAGTGTAGTTGGGCCAACAATTAGGCCCAAAGAGAAAACAAACCCACCTGCCTAGATTTGACTTATTTTAATTTGTAAAAACAATTGTTTTGCATGTCTTGGGTTAGTTTTCATTTTTGTAGGCCCAAATAATTGGATTTGTTTTCATTTTTGTATTATGTACTTCATAAATATTTTGTTAAGAGTTGCATGCATTGTTCACCGAAATACTCCCTCCGTTCCAAAATGTAAGTCTTTTTAGCAAACTAGTTCAGCTTTCTAAAAAGGCTTACATTTTGGAACGGAGGTAATATTTTGTAAAAACAATTGTTTTACTTGTTTTGCATGTCTTGGGTTCGTTTTCATTTTTGTAGGCCCGAATAATTGGATTCGTTTTCATTCTTGTAGTATTTTGCAAACATAATTAAACATGGATATTATATATATGGATAATATTGGCCCCACTTTACATATATTCAGTGGGGCCCGTCGGACATTACATCTACTAAAAAAAAAGGGGGGGCCTAGCTAGCCCTAAACCCTAACCGCCCGCTGCATGCATGCGGGCGCCCTTCCGGCCATCCGGCCAACCGCCGGCGGTTGGCCTACTTCTTCCACTCCGCCGCCCTGATCTTGATCTCGTCGTCGATCCGGGCGCGGTGGTTCGCCTGCCGCCACCTATCCATGTCGTTCTCACGGGCCCTCTTGACGCGGGCCCGGAGAGCCTTCTCCTCCCTCTCCTCCTCCTTCTTCTCCTCCTTCTCGATCTCCTTCTTCTCCAGCCGCTCATCTTTCTTGAGGAGGCGCTTCTTCGTCTTGGGGAAGAGGTTGTTGGCGTCGGCGGCGGGCTCGTCGCTGTCGGGGACGTCGGTCGACGGCGATCTCTCCCTTTTGGGAGATTCGACGGGCACGAGGCCCGTCTCCTCCGGCGTCCACTCGGGCTCGTACCAAGGCCGAGCCTTGGGGTGGTTGTCCTCGTCGGAGACGGACTCGGGGCTTGAGGGGAGAGAGTAGGAAGACATGGTGTTCGGGGCTTGAAGGGAGATGAGAAGGCTGGAGAGTGATGAGAAGATGGTGGAGGAGAAACGGGCTATTTAAAGTCACGATGAGACGTGAGTTTATTGGGGTAGATGAAGCAAACTGTGTGAAACGTAGGATGCAGTGTGGAAAGTACAGTCGATGCATGGTCAATGCGGTGGTAGAACAGGCCTAGGTATAGGACTGAGCGCCAAATCCTGCCTCTGCATATGCATTGATGCGTATCTTAGGCGTGGAGGGCTGCGTCGCTGCAAATGCGACGCGACGTTCACCCGATCTTTTCTTGTTTTAATTGTTTTACTTGTAAAGACATTAATGGCTGCGTCCCTTCGTTCGCGTGCCCGCGTTTCCCTACTGGGTCAAGAGGTGCGTCTCGTCGATCACTGGAGCACGCTAGTCAGACTGCGTGGATCACCGCGTTCAGTCTGTTAATGGCTTAGATACGACGCGTGCATGCATGCATGCAACGGGCGGGCGGGTGCTGGGCTCGGCCCCGATCACACACGCAACGTACAAACACACTAGGGCAGACGTTCGTACGCCAGTTCCATGCACCGAACCAACGTCAGGCGCCGGATATTTTTGAACGGTCTAGATCGAATAGACGAACCCCAGCTCCCCAGCCACTCAGCGCGCACGAATCCATCCATGCACAACGAGCCAATCAGCATCTAGAACAAGCGCACACGCGGATCGGGGGCGTGCGTCACGTGCACACGGTGGCGTCAGTGAGCTAGGGTTTAGCTGGGGTTTCCGGGGTTTTGGGGTTTCCGGGGTTATGGGGTTTCCGGGGTTTAGGGTTTCAGTGAGTTAGGGTTTGACATAACTAATTTAAAAAAAATCAAAAAAATAAACGGCTTTCGCTCACTGTCTATTTATGTAACTATGTTGCTATAAAAAATTGTATTCTTGTTAGATCCACGATGCAATGAAAAATATTCATACAATTCATGCTATTGATGGAATGAGCTAGGGTTGAGCATAACTAATTCAAAAAAAAATCAAAACTATGTACAGCCAGCGCACATGGTCTACTTATGCAACTAGGTTGCTATAAAAAATGGCGAAATTGTTACATCCAAATGTTAAAACCAAAAATCACACGTTGACGATATTGACAAAATGAGCTAGGGTTGAACATAAGTAATTCAAAAAAATTCAAAACAAGAAATGCTTTTGGCCCTTAGTCTTATTATGTTGCATACAAATCAAAAAAAATTAAAAACTTTGATTTTGAGTCGGTCAACGTTTTTGTGAAAACGTTGACTTTTTTTAAAATGAGCACAAAAAATTTAAAAAAAATCAAAAAAAGAAATGCTTTTGGCCCATAGTCTTATTATGTTGCATACAAACCAAAAAAAAATATAACCATGGTTCATATAGAATTGCATGAAAATGTCTTCAAGAATATGGGAAACTTGTACAGAGTAGTATGGAATTCGAAGATCGAAGTTGGTGTGTTCTAGATCATAACTAATTCAAAAAAAATCAAAAAAAGAAATGCTTTCGCCCATAGTCGTATGATGTTGTATAGAAACCAAAAAAATTATAAACATGGTTTATGTACAATTACATGAAAATGCCTTTGAGAATATGAGATTCTTGTACATGTACTATGGATTTCAAAGAGCAAATGTTGTGTGTTTTAGATCATAAGTAAATATGTATATGTTTTATTATGGATTTCAAGGGAACTTGAGCACATAGTATTATTATGTCGTGTAGGAACCAAAAATAAATACAAATAAGATTCAAAATATGTGTTTTTTAATTAAATAATGATTTCGGAAAAAATAAAAGAATAAAATACAAAATTAATTCAAAAAATAATGAGACTTCATATTTACACTATATAGGTACGAGAGAGGTGTGGGAATTTTATTTGGATGATTTAGAGAAGATGCAAAAAACAACCCTCTTAGAAAGGGGGCGTTTACCCTACCTTATGAGGCCGTTTGAAACACATTTTTCATGACTACGAGTCTAACTTAACAAAAGAGCTCAGAATGATCAGATACAAATCACATTTGAGTTGAGGTAGCATTGAAACATCAAAATATTATTACATGCCAAATAAGTTCAACTTGAGTCGAAATTTGAATTTGAACGTAAATTTGAATTTGAACCTAAATTTGAATTTGTCATCAAATATTATTACATGCCAAATAAGTTCTCGGTGCCCAACAAATGTTATTACATGCCATAAATTTCAAATGATCAACAGTTCTATCTCTTCCGACCACGACGTGTACCCTTCTTCGCCTTACCATTTCGATTTTTTGGTTCTACTACGCACGGCCCCACAAGTTCACTCATCATCTTGGTTCTTTTCACTGGACTCGGGGACCACGATGATACCACCTCATGAAACTCGGGGATAGCAGATTCAGTGACAACAGCAGCTTCAGCTTCAGTTTCGACAGTGACAACAGCAGCTTCAGCTTCAGTTTCGACAGTGACAACAGCAGCTTCAGCTTCAGTTTGTGGTTCAGTTTCGACAGCAGCTTCAGCTTCAGTTTCGACAGTGACAACAGTTTCAGAAACAGCAGTTTCGACATTCTCGACTGCCATTTCTTCAGTTCCAGTGACACCAGCAGTTTCAAATTCAGTTTGAGCACCAAACTGTTCTAGCCACTGACTTGATTTCCTTCTGCTTCTATTGACTCTTGCTCTTTTTGTTGGCCAACACTGTTCAACAACAATAGGCTGACTTGGAAACTTCCTCCTGAAAACAAAGAATGCCACATTTTTATAATTGAAAAAAAAACTAAAATATGAACAAACACAAATAAACAAGCACATACTTTCTGGGTTTAGGAGGAGAGAAAATGCATAGCCTAGATCCCTCTCTGTGCCCCAGTGTTTGGCACCTCTTGCATCTGTTTTTGTTACCCTTTTGAGCCCTTTTTGGCTTTTCATCTTTCTTGTCCTTTTTGCCCTTCTTACTACTCCCACCTTTTTCGAACCATGCTTTGAATCTACTCTGTTTAGGTCTGCCTGCCTTTCTTTTTACTAGAGGAGGACACATGGAAAATTCAAGAGGCACTTCTGGCCACTGCTTCTGATCTGTAAGAGGTGGAATTGGAGTTGCATATGCAACTTTGAATTTTGCTACTGAATAATAGTCATGCAGATATGGATGCATATTTATCTTCGGCTGGCCAGATAAGAAAAGAATTGCATGATCACATGGTTTACCAGTGGCCTGCCACTCTAGGCAACTGCAATCATGCAATTCTGTGTTAACAACATGCCTTCTTCCAGTCTTGTTATCTCTAACTTCAGCACCCCACAGCGATGATTTTTCAACAGACAAATGTGTAAGACCTCTGCTTCTGTTGACCACCTGTTGCACCACTGCTGGAAGTTTATCACCTTGCAAACAATCACCAATCTTTTTTCTCAATTCCCACAGCCGCATGAGCATGATCCTGATTTGATCAACCATGTCATGCACAGGCAAATCTTTTAGTTGCTTCACCTTGTTGTTGAAACTTTCTGCCAAATTGTTGTTGATATGATCACACTTGATGGCAGTGTTGAATCCAGACCTGTACCATAATAAAGAATGGTAGGTGTTCAACCATGTACCAAACTCCTCACATGTTGCCATAACCTTATTAAGATGATATGAATGTGTCTGTTTAGTGTAAGATCTTGCTGCTGGCCACATCCTCCCAAATTCATCTCCTCTAAATTTTTTAATCAAATTCATCCACAAATGGCCGAAGCACTCCCTTTGCTCAGCATGTGGGAACACATTTTTAACTGCATTTTCCAAACCTTTGCATGCATCTGTGTGTACTGCCAAAGGTGACACTGGCCCTAAGCATCTTTTCAACTGCATCATGAACCATGTCCATGAAGCTTCTGTCTCTGACTGAAACAAGCCAACAGCAACTGGAAACATCCAGTTATGTCCATCTAGAGCATTACATGCTGCTAACTGACCATTCCACTTGCCTGTCAAAAATGATGAGTCTATGCTCAAATATGGACGACATCCTGCTTTGAAGCCATCGATACAAGGCTTTAAAGCCATAAAGAATTTGGAGAAATAAACCTTGCCATCCTCTGATATCTCGGTATCTATCTCGACAACACTGCCAGGTGACCTTTTCTCCACCTCTGCTTTGAAATTGTAAAGCAGCCTAAATGTGTTTGCCCAATCACCATACAAATGCTTCATTGCTCTTTGTTTAGCCTTCCACACTGTGGTATAAGCCAGTTTAATGGGGTATAACTTTTCCAAGTCTACTTGGAGTCTTTTGGCAGTAGTGTTGGGTGTTCTGGCCAAAATTGGAGTTATCTTTTCTGCAACCCAAATCTGTGATGTCATGCTTGATTTTTTCTGTGAACTTGTCAGACAAGTATGCTTATAAGGGATTTGGTTAACTCTAACAGTACTTCCATCAGGCTGCAGTCTAGCAGATATGTACCACTTGCAAGCCTTCTTACCACTACCATCAAAACCTCTGCACTTAGCATAAAACTTCTTTCGATCAGTCCAAACTGTCTTGGCATCAAACTGATGTCTGACTGCATAAGTCTTGAAAGACAACCTGAACTCTTCCATGTTTGGCCACAACTTTCCCACTTGAATGACAGGGTTCTCCTTGTCATACACATGCACCAGCTCTTCATCATTTGCATCATCTACATCATCTGCAGCATCTTCCATCAACTGTTCATCTACATCACTCAACTCTCTGTCATCGTTATCACTTGTATTAGCTTCATCCCTCTCCTCCTCATCTCTGTCATCGACTGGAATGCCAAATAGTTTGGCCATCTCAGTGTCAGCAATTGGTGCAATGACCAAATCAGTAGGCTCCTCCAACTCAACTGCATTCCAATCAACAACAGCAACATTTCCCTCTTCTGCATCTACATTAGCCCCATCGTTTATTACTGTTAGATCAGTAACAATGGGAACGATATGCCTCTGTGAAGCCCAATCAGCATCTGCATCCTGCATAGCCAACTGTGACGGCACATAACCCACCTTCGAGTCAACATTCAGATCAACGAGCTCAGCAAAAAATTCAGCCCTGAGGTTTGCCCAGCCCTCTTGCCTATCGATTTCATCAACAATATCTTCACCATCTTCAATTCTGACATACTCTTCTTTGAAATCATCGTACCGCAATACTGAAACCTCTTGATCTGGACCCCAAATCACTGTTTCCCCAATTTTTTCCACTAATTTCCTAACTGCATTCTCTTCCATCTCACGTAGCTCATTGGGATCAATCTCTGCACAATCAACCTCCCATTTCACAGTTGTGTCTCTCTGGATACTCTGAATGCTACCATCAACTAATTTTGCCGTCGATGGAAAGAAAATGATTACAAATTCGAAGGTTTCAGCAGCATCCCCTCTATTATATGCGGCAGTGTCAGACAGAGCAAGGATCGCATGAACAAAAGGGCGGGAGGGGCCGCATTACCTGTTCGAAGCTGAATCTGGCAGCTCCTTCTCGACCTGACCACGGGCTCCTCTCACCGCGCCGCCACCTCTCACCTTCTATCGGTTTGAACAAGCAAAACAGAGCTCAGATCTACATACAGGCACAGGAAATTGGGACTAGATGCTTGCCTATACTATTCACTCACCACCATGGCCGCCGCCGCCGAAAGGGGAGCAGATCACCTGCCGCCGAGAAGGGGGCTCCGCCGCCGCCGCCGCCGCCGCCGCCGCCAGAGCTGTAGAAAAGAGCGCGGGCAGGACAGTTCAGTTCGAGCGCGGGCAGTTTGAGGGGATGCGGTGCTAATTAATTTGGGGGCAAATTAGTTATGACATGTCTTAACGCAAATGGAACTAATTGACTAAGGTTTTAATGTCTGTTCGCCCGTGAGCTATTTTCTCCCTCCAATCCGTCGCACGTAGGCTATTTCCTCGAAAAACGTCGCATTCCTTCCAATACAACTGAAACCCGTCGCACAGGAGCTATTGGCCCCTTTTATCTCTACTATATAATTTGTCTTACCGACAGGTAAGTCCTACGTGGTAGGTCCGCTCGATGCCTTGTGGGTCCGCTCGATCGATTGCTAGGTCCGCTCGATGGCCTGTGCATCAGCTAGATCGATTCCTTATCGTGCATGGGTCAGCAAGCCTCGTGGGCTGGGTATGGTACGCCGAGGTTGACCTAGTGCATAAACGTCTCCTGGGCTGGGTGGGCCGGGTCGTGACTTCTATGGGAAAGTGCCGACGGTAAAACTCCTTTTTTTTGAGTAAAACATCACTATATATAAATAAAGCGAACAAGTTGCCTCATTAAAAACCTTCCAGCCCCCGTAGGTACCCTGGTAAGGAAAAGAGTACAACTTGCCGCCACAATACAATCATTCGGAATTACAATCTCTCTTGATACATGCATCAAGAAAACTCGGGATGTAATTGATCCAAAGGCATCTCTTTCTAGTAGGACTACAATTCCTAGCACATAAGTGAGCCATCTCATTAGCCTCTCTAGCTATATAAGATAATGTAAAGGAGAGGAAGTTCCCTGACAGCTCATATACTTCCATAAGGATCGCCGAAACCTCCGATCTTTCATAACCTTTGCCTTCCCACAAATGGACTAGTTGCTTCGAATCTGTTTCAATAAGAATTTTCCGAATACCCCTATCCATAGCCAGACGCACCCCGTCCCTAATAGCATAAGCTTCCATAACTAGAGCACTAGCAGCAGAATCATACCATATGGCCTGAGCACATAGAAGCTTACCAGAATTATCTCTAATTCCCACACCCGTGCTTCCTTGGTAAGTTTCCAAGAAGAAAGAGCCATCAACATTAATCTTAAGATCATCAACATTTGGGGCAGTCCACTTCGCCTTCTCCTTGCTTACTCGGCTGACCAATTCTTTGCTCATAATCTTAAGATCATCAACCACATCACAAGTCCATTGCACCGACTGTGTGATCGAACGTCTCACGCCATCATGTTTCCTAGCGTTTCTCTCATTCCACACAGCCCACGAACCACATAAAATAACAGCCTTGTCCGCTTCTCTCACTCTATCACCATCAACTATGTCTCGGGCCCAGGAACTCGGGTGGAGTTCTGGGATTTTGATATCCATTGTCCTGTGAATCTCCGTCCAAAACAATTTTGCCCAAGTACATTTGAATAATGCATGGAATATAGATTCAAAACAGCCACAACTATCACAGTAACCTGTTTTTTCAATATGTCGGCCAAGAAGCACTCCTTTGGTTGGGATGAAATTATTGATCACTCTCCACCAGAAATTTTTAACCTTAGGTGGCACTGAAATTTTCCATAGCCTCTTCCATAAATGTGTATCTGTACCACTAGATGAAACAACATTATGTGCTAAATCATGATTCATCAGTGTTTTATAGGCTGACCTGACGGAAAAGAAACCGAGCCTCTCAGGTTGCCATGCCCACGTGTCCTCCATCATCATCCCCACTGGAATTCGAAGTATAGCCTCGGCATCCGAGTGAATAAAGTTTGTGCGAACTGAATCTTCAATCCACTCACCTCGGTCCGAATTTAGTAGCTCTTCAACCTTTGAAACAGTGCTACCCGACAACCTACACATCGGTTTAAATTTGGGATTTTCCGGCATCCATGGATCCTCCCATACATCAATTGAAGAGCCATCCCCAACTCTTTTAATGAGGCCTAATCTCAGAACTTCTCTACCATGAAGAATAGCACGCCAGGTATGTGAAGAACCCCTTTTCCTTGTAGCCGTCATGAACTCCCCATTGGGAAAGTATTTACCCTTAAGAACTCTAGCACATAAAGAATTCTGGTTTGTAATCAACCTCCACCCCTGCTTAGCAAGCATTGCTTGGTTAAATTGCTCAAGATCGCGGAATCCCATTCCCCCTTCATTTTTTGGAAATGCCATATTCTTCCACTTACACCAATGCATCCGACGATTGTTCTCATCACCTCCCCACCAGAACCTCGCTATAACACTACAAATTTTCTTGCATAATTTTTTAGATAATCGAAAGCAGCTCATAGAATAAGTTGGAATAGCCTGACACACTGCTTTAATAAGCACTTCTCTACCAGCACTACTCAGATATTGGGAAGTCCAGCCATTAACCAACCTTTTGATCTTTGTAAGAATACTCTCGAATTGATCATCAGAAGATCTCCCTAATGCCGTTGGGAGTCCCAAATACTTTTCACCAAGGGCCTCGGTTTGGATATTCATTGTTGTTAATACCTCCTGTTTGTCCTCATCTGAACAGTTGCTACTGAAGAATATTGCCGACTTTGATTTGTTTACCATTTGTCCTGATCCTTGAAGATAATTATCCAATATTTCATTGATTCTCCTAGCACCCGCACCATTTGCTTGAGTGAAAACAATACAATCATCAGCAAATAGGAGGTGGGAGATCCATGGTGCATGGACTCCCACCCGAATACCCCTTGCCAAAAACCTTGTACCAGTAGTCTTAAAAAGAAAGCTTAAACCTTCAGAACATAATAGGAATAAATATGGACTTAACGGATCACCTTGTCGTATTCCCCTCGATGGTTTAAAGATATCCGAAAAAACCCCATTGACTCGAACTGAAAAGGAAGCTGTCTCCACACAAGCCATAATCCTCTTCACCCACCACTCAGCGAAGCCCAATTGTTCCATAATATTCTTCAGATATAACCACTCCACTCTATCATAAGCCTTTGCCATATCCAATTTGATCGCACATGCTCCTGTTTTCCCTTTTTTCCTCTTCAAATAATGTATGCATTCATAGGCCGTTAAAACATTATCGGTGATCAACCTCCCTGGAACGAATGCACTTTGCTCCTCCGATATGATTTCCTCCAAAAAAGGTCTCAACCGTAAAGCAAGAATCTTTGATACGATTTTATATAAGACATTGCATAAGGAAATAGGTCTATATTGAGCTAATTTGATAGGATCCTTTACCTTCGGAATTAACACAAGAACCGTTTCATTTACCTCTTCTGGCATACACCCTGTCTCGAAAAAAGCCCTCACACCACAACAAACTGAAGTTTTCAATAAGCTCCAGTGTCTGATATAGAAACCCGCCGTAAAACCATCGGGGCCTGGAGATTTATTTGGATGCATCATAAATAGGGCTTGTTCGATTTCAGTATCCGAGACTGGCCTACATAGCTTCTCATTCATTTGCTCGTCAACTTTCTGCTCCAACCCCTCTATGACAAGTGCCGGATTGACACCCAAGTCCCCCGTGAATAGGCCTTGATAGAACTCAATTGCTGTACTCTCAATCTCCTGTTGTGTTTGCACATAAGAGCCATCGTCAAGTTGAAGACGTTTAATTTTATTTAGCCGGGACCTCTCCTTCGCCTTAGCATGGAAGAAACCAGTATTCCGGTCTCCTTCTTTCAACCATTGAACACGTGATCTCTGCTTCGCAATAATCTCCTCCCTAGCTAGCAGTTCCGAAATCCTCCTTGTTAGGATTCTTTCATCGTGTGAAGGTCCAGTCCCCAACGACATTGCTCTCAGTCTTTCTAGCCTCTCTCTCATCTCTTTTAATTGCCTCCGAACGTTTCCAAATTCTCTTTTACTCCATGTTCGCAGTCTCTGTCTGACACCGTGCAAAGCACCTGCCACGGAGGCCAGGTCACCCGACGACGGCTTCCATGCCTCGACAATCGTAGGCGCATAAGAATCATGCCTACACCATGCATTTTCGTATCGAAAAATAGCAGCAGCCCTATTAGTCGGAACCTCCTCACTTCCAATACGAATAAGGAGCCCACAATGGTCGGAAGCTGTAGTCTGCACATGGGTAACACCAGTATTACCGAATATATCCATGAAATTATTATCCGCAAAAGCACGGTCCAACCTGACTTTGATGTTTCTATTCCCGCGTTGTCTGTTGTCCCATGTGTATGGTAGACCCATATAGCCCAAATCATGTAAACGACATTTATCAACAGTTTCACGAAAACCATCCATCATCCACTCATCTCTTCTGTTACCTCCAATTTGTTCCTTAGCCTCAAGAATTTCATTGAAGTCTCCAGCACACAGCCACGGGCTATCCGTTTCCGATCGGAGATACTCAAGGAGCTCCCAGCTCCTCTTCCTCCTAGCTCTAACCGGATCCCCATAGAACCCTGTGAATCTCCACTCTCTCTGTCCCAAATCCTCCTTTTGAATCATGACATCAATGTGTGTTCTACTATAGGAATTCAAACTCACCACTGTATCATTGTTCCAAAACAAGGCCAAACCACCACTCTGTCCTTCACTTTTGACTGCGAAAGAGTTTCGAAAGCCAAACCTGAATCTCAAATCTTTTGCTCTCGTATCAGACAATTTGGTTTCCGAGAGAAAAACCAAAAAGGGGCGATGCAACTGAATCAAGTTGCTGATTTCTTGAACTGTCTCGGGCCGCCCGCAGCCCCGACAGTTCAAACTTAGGATACTCATTGCTCCCGGCGGTCTCCGTCGCACGGAGCCGCCGATGTGCTATCATTTGATGTTGTATTCTTTCCTTCTCCACTCTTCTTTGATCTTTTCTTCTCCCTTGGATTTATATACCCTTGGGGAGGAGGGGGTATAGGGTCTACTCTATCGCTATTAGTGCTGTTTTCCTTCGCCGAGGCCGACCCCCCATCACTTCCAGCTTCCGAATCAAACATCAGTTTCTTTGAAGTACCACCCCTACCCGTAGTCTTCCCCTCAACATCCTCGTCCATCATATCTGTAAGTTTTTTCAGAGGACTGGACGCTGTATCGCTAATGTCATCATCTGTTGCAAGGTCCTCCGACCCCCTCTTACGAGCATATGGATTGGTCGTCGTCCTTCCCCTTCCTCTTCCTGCGGTTCTTCCCGCCATGCCTCCTCTCAAGTTGAATTGTCCCGTCATAACCCTCCTAGTTGCCAACAACCATTTACCATATTGAATAGCACTCTGCTCGTGGACTCCATCTCCGCACTCCTCTAAATCATGTCCCATGATACCACACACATCGCAGAAAAATCCGATTTTCTCGTATTTCACCTTGAGGAGTATTCTTTCCTGTCCACTAATATTGAGAGGCACTACCCGGATCAGAGGGCTATTCACATCGATACTTGCCCTAACTCGAACGTAGTCCCCCTCAAAATATCTAGTAGGTTTCATCTCCACACTTAGTACTTTTCCGATTCTTCTGGCCAGTTGATCAACCACTCTTTCTACCCGGTATAGCTCCGGAATTGCATGTATTTGCGCCCACACCAGTGTCCTTTCCAGCTTAACCTCTCTCGGATCACATAAGCCATCATACTCGCTTATAACAACCACTAGTTTTTTGAATAACCACGGTCCCTGAGTCATAACTTTGTTCCAATCACCTAGGCAGAAAAATTTCAGTGTAAAGAGGTTATCATCAACCTCCCGTAACTCTGGCTCATAGGCTAAACCCCAAACTCCTCTAAGTGTCTCAAACAGGGACGAGGCGCTGATCGCCTTCCTCGTATGAACTCTTGCCACGGCCAGCCACCGTGCTTGCTTCTTCAACGATTGTAGTTCCTCCACCCCAATGAGCACATCATCCAGTTCACCTTCCCGAAGATCTAAATTTTCCATAGCCCTAGACAAAGCCTCGTCACCCTCCTTCTGTTTGCTGCCGCTGCCTTCCCTGGGATCCGCCATGATCAGTAATCAATCGAGATCGCACTCGATCCCCTGGTGCCTTACTTCCTTCGTGATCGAAATCCTTCCGACCCCTAGATGCTGCGCTTCCCTGTTTCTCCCCCGGCCAAGGTCCTCCGCGAGGGTTAAAAAGCTTCTCCTCCCGCACAGGTTACCCTGTATGGATCGGAGTCGGAATCTTCCCGTGGTCCTCACGCCGGAGACGAGTCCGCGGCGGAGCCGAAACCCTAATCGCCCGAGGCGGTTAGGTCGTATTTTCCTCTACGTCGTGGGGGTTTAATTGGTTGGCGTTCTGTGAACGGTAAAACTCCTTAATAGCCATGGATTCCTACCGTGCACGATTCCAGCAAAATAACGAGCGCCCCACGTATATATTTAGTATCCAGGTATATAAACATATGTACACACGATTCTTTTATTTATTAAAGATAGTCTTTGTCTTGTACTCCCTCTGTATCGAAATATGTTGAATATCCAGATATATAAATGCATGTACATATGATTCTACCACATCGTGAATTATTAAATATAGTTTTTGTGATGTAGTCTTTTTTTTTTCTGTGTGGTTTTCCTGTGTGTTAGCACAGACAACGTCCTCACGACATTTTTTTTTCCTTTTCCTTCTGTGTCCTTAACACAGACGACTCCGCGACAATTAACCTGGTGGAACAAAAATAGGTAAGTTGACTCACTTTTTAAATTTAAAATTATACTATTTTATAACTTAATTGCAAGTTACGGTTCAAAGAATAAAATCTTGTTGTTCCAAGTCTGCTCGACATGGCCCGCATCAATAATCCAAATATTAGATGTTTAACTTCTATTTTTTGTTGTTAGGGTTGCTGCAAATGGTATATCAATGCCAAACGGTCATAAATATTTTAGAACAAAATAAGATCAAATAAGCAGTGAACGTGATAAAGCTCGGAGAAATAGTTCGTCGGTCGTGTTTACGAAGGAGATTAATACTTCTCGGAGAGCAGTCACAAATTCACGATAGGCACCTCCTACTTGGTCTCCGGTAGGAAAGGAATAGAGTCCATAATCTTCTAGATGGGCTACGGAAGGAGGTGGCTCATCACGAGGTTGCCACAATCTATGAAGCTTTTAGGTGTGAAGGTGGTAGCCTGGTGGTGGTGGGGTGGTAGAAGAAGTATCTTAACAGTGATCTAATTTAATTCCAATATGAGCTGAAACCACATGTCACAAAGAAAGAACGAATATGATTATGGTGTTTATATCTTTGTGTTTTCGTTGCAACACGACCCGTTGCAACGCACGGGCATTCAGCTAGTGTTGATAAAGTAGAAACAAACACGTAGGACACGGCCTAAGAAGAAAAAAAAATACAACTCGATCCATGCCGACCCCGAGGCCGCGCCCCACACGGGTTGACGACCAAGTTGCCCAAGCAACCAAGGCCGGAACCAATACCCCTCAACGCAACACGACGGAGGTGAGAGACAGCAGCTGTCGCTCCGACATCCACGCCAGCTCCGAAGCCGCGCCCCACACGGGGTCGACGACCATGACACCCAAACGACCAAAGCCGACACCAAAGGTCTCGACGCCCCATGGCGGAGGTGAGAGACGAGAGCCGCCGCTCCGACATCCCCGTCAGCCCTAAGGCTGCGACACAAAACAAGCCGACGACCAAGACGCCCAGACGACCAAAGTCGACGCTCCATCACCTCAACGTAGCTGGACGGAGGTGAAACCCGCAGCCGCCACTCCGGCATCTACGCCGGCCCCAGGGCCGCACACCCCCAAGCCGAAGACTCGCGGCCGCTAGCCACCATCGCTCTACGAGTGTTGCTGATCAATGGAACATCCAAAGCGAGACCCCAAGAGGCAAGCGACACAGGAGCGTCGCCCTCGCCCGATCCCGCGAGGATCTAGGGTTTCCCACGGAGAATCGGCATGGAGAAACGAGAACACCACCACGACGACGACTACAAGAAAGAACGCGGCGCCCAAGGGCGTGGCCGTTTTCGGCCCTGGCCAACAGCCCCGGCTAGGCTCTTGCCATGTGTGGTGTGTCGCAAACCCCACCAACCGCCCGTCAGGGACCGACCTTACCACCATCTCTACGTGCCGCAACCTCAGCGCCACCACAAGCCACAACAGCAGCACGTCGACCACGGTCCACCCGCATCCGCCAAAACTCTAGGGCCGCCGCCCCGGCTTCCTCCAGTCCGACCATGCCCTTGCCACAACAGGAGGCGCCGAACATCCCCGACCTCGCTCCTGCAGCTGTAACCACCCTGCAGCAACCACACCCGGGCATGGACCCGCTCCCTGGCAATCGCCTCCTTGGCCAAGCACTCCGTGCCCGAGCAAACATGCCGCAGCACCCCACCACTGCCGCCCCTGCCATCCCCGCGCGGCGCAGCCGCGCCCAGCACCGGCCGCGCGCCGAGGACGGCCACCGCAGTTGGGGGCCGGCGGGCCCATATTGGGCCCGTCGTGCCCAGATCCTCCCTGCTCCTGCAGGCGCCGAACTCCTCCTGACCCCGCACCACCTACCACGAGTCCTCCCTGATCGACGCCGGCCGCCGATGCCGCCGATGCCACCCGAGCCAGGCGAATCGGCTTCCACTGCCTCGACCGCCGGAGCCCCCCGGACCGGTCCTCCACCACGCAAGAAGCCTCCCCCAACCACGGTTTGGCAGCGACGGGGGGGTGCCGCCACCGCTGCGGAGGAGGCCGGCGACGGCAGAGGCAGAGCTGGGCACCTCTTGACTGAATTTGTGCCCGTTCACCAAAAGTAACTCAAAATTAAACTACATGGGCCTGATAGGATGTTTAGAAAATCACCGACTATCATATTCATATACCGGAGTAAATGTATAGAACATACATAACGGTCTTCAAAACATATTGATCTTTCTATGAAAAGGTGCAGACTGTTTGCGCCTCTTTTTGAAATAATTCAAGACATGCTCACAAAAATGTCTTTCCGCATACAACTTTCATGGTTTCTAACTAAAATTGGTAGTTCATGGCTATTTTTAGACAACTTTCCATGATAAATGGATTTATTTTTAGCACAAACATGCCTTATAGCATGACAATCATCAACGTGAAATTCTCCATTTTTTGTGAAAGTTTTTCTATTTTTAACGACTAATAAAAAGGGCAGCCTATGAAGCATGTATAAGAAAAAAATCATGTGAATGACTCTTGCTACATTTTCGCACACACTAGACCATATTGCCGGCATGTGTCGATGGATTTGCAATTTTCTATACCTTTTCTACTTTATATTGGATAAATGAATTTCCACATGTTTCCCAAGTAAGACTTGGACGCCACTGGCATGGAGGCGATCGAGCAGGGCAACTGCACTCACTTCGTCGTCTCCCACAGCTGTGAGAAGCTGCATGTGCTAGTGGACCTAGGCCCTCGCACACCATACAAACGGAATGCCACCAATTGGTGCTGGGGCGGTATCCTGTTTTCGCTCACACAGAACAACGAGGTGGCCACATCGACGTTCATGATGAACTTCAGAAACTTTTGTCCCTCCAGCAACGACAGCCCCCGGACAAAGGGGAATAACGACCATCAGACATTATCCATAAGAAGTAAAATACTAGCTTGTTCTCATGGTGATTATCATGAAACAACAATACAACGGCTCTATTCTTTGCAATTCTGATTGCCTTTTTCTAGTTTCATGGGGGGCCATTGCCCCCCCCCCCCCCTCCCAAGTATAGATGTAAGATTTGTTTAACATAGATTTGTACTAACACAAATGTACAAAATTGAAGATAATAGTCAAGAAGCCAAATTAATCAATATGGAATAATTATGTACTTAACCAATGGAAATACGATAGAGTTTTAGATATATACATGATTGATTCTACATGCATGAAGGAATAAAATATCATAATTACAATTCGTGTTTTTTTATAAGAAGTATAAATATATCGATAAATTGCGATATGAGAAAATATGAATGAAAATGCACGATATTCACAATATATAAAACTGCAAACAAAACATCATATTGTGTTGCTTATCAATTGCTTAGCATAATTCCTAAACAAGCTTGATGATACAAGAAAGATACTATGATATTATTTAGTGTGTTCACCAAATCAAAAATAAAAGCATACTATGAGATTAATTACTATCTGCACCAAATTAAAATAAGTTAATGCAAAAGAGTGCAATTTAAGTGGGTACAATAACCTAAGAAGCCTTATATGTTGTAGACGTGTCGAATGGACTGTCAAGGGCATACAATAGGGGTTAGCAAGGGAGGTTCTGTGTCCTCTAGAACCAAAGCCTCCAATTGTTGAACGTAATGCACCACGGTGCAAATTATCAATAGCCATTGAAACGTCAATGTGAGCCGGATTCGACGGTTGTGTTCTTTAAGCTAGGTGATCTAACGGTTCACGATATTAAATCACTGTGAGAGCTCCTAACTCATTCCACCGTCCACACCGCCATCCAACTCATCGTACGAGCCAAGCAGGACACTGTCGAGATCAACAGTGTTCTCGTCGAGGGCCTTCTCGTAGGAGCTATGAATTTGAAACTAAATTATCCGCGGTGCTATAGAACAACAAAGTTGGCACTAGAAGATGGACGACATACCTCACACCCATTCCGTCGCACACTTGATGGGCTGCGGGGGTAGGGGAGAGAACATCCGTCGCTGGTGCTGTCGAGGTCGAGGCATGTGGTGCCATCTTGGCCCGATTCGCCTTGGATGCCAATACCTTCTTCCGTGTTGCTTGTCGCCGTTTCTTCGGTGCGGACGGGTCCGCATCGACGGGAGTGAAAGAGAGATCGGAGGCGGCGGCGGTAGGGCCCGCCGCCGACGCAGTTGCGGCTGCAGGACGGCCGCTTTGCACAACCACGTTCCCTTGCCTCTTCTGGGGAACCACCAAGGCGACGGCGTCAACCGTGTTGGCCGTGCGGGTTGGGTCACTAGTAGGAAAAGGCTTACCAGTGACGAACAAAATAGAGCTACCGATGGCAAACAGGTGTTCGCCAGCGCTAAGCCGCTAGTGGTAAGAGGTTACCGCTGGCGAACCAGTCCTGTTCGCCAGCGTTATGTAGTTACCGCCGACGAACACCAGTCTTGTTCGCCGGCGCTAAGTTTGAAATATTGAAAATTCAAAAAAAAAAATCAAAATTTCAAAACAGTTAAAGGGGAACCTTTAATCATGGTGTATATTTTTTCCTTTTTATCTGCTTTATTTCAAGTTTAATTGTCCACTTCCCGTTCGATCACCCATCCTTTCACTACTCTAGCCACAGCACGCTTAACTTCTTAGTTACATCCCTATGAGCATTGGCGGACCCAGAGGGTGGGCCGGGTGGGCCGTGGCCCACCCAGAATTTTTGCAATTTTTTTGATACCCACGAATCTGAACGAGTTAGGGCTTTGCCCTAGCCTATTTTTGCTCTGTAGAAGAAAAGCAACTCGATCGATCCTCACCTTTATCTTCTCTGTATCAGGAAAAAAGCAACCGAACGGACGAACCTCTGTGAAGCTCCTCCACACGACCGGAATCTCGGAGACTCGGAGGGATCCCTCGCCGCGCCGGCCCGCCCCCGCGCCTGCTCTGCGGTTCTCCCGCCAGCCGCCACCCGTCCGGCTAGAGGCTGGCCAGGCCTGCCGTCGCGGCTGCTTGCTGGGCGCTGGGCCGCTGGCTGCTGCCAAACTCACGGCGGCCGCCGCCGCCGGCCTCCTGAGATGCCGCCCGCCGGCCTCCTGAGCAGGTACATCCCTTGGCCCCCTTGCTTAGCCCCTGTATTTTCTAGGTCCATTTGATGCCTTGATGGATTTAGACATTTTTTTGCTAATGAAATTTCTAACATGGACACAAACGAATGACCCCATTTTGCTCTTTGCTGTCTAGAATTGATAATTTATGTCCCTAAATAGGAACCAATTGGTTATATATGTTGTTTATAGGTTTCTCTTGTAATTGTAGGATCCATTATGAAGAGGGACAATACTATTGCGTCTTTTTTTCGGAACCATGAAGCGAAGAAGAGGGTGATAGAACATGAACACATTGAAGATAGTGGGCTTTTATTGGCGTGTCTTGATCTCGCACCTCCAATGGAATCTGATTTTGAGATTGAGAGAGAGTGAGACTCAAATGGAGGATACAACACCAAATCCAACATCATCCCAACAACCATCTACAAGGTCATATGATTCTCACTTCCTTCCACATGATCCGGGGGAAAGGGTTCCTATTTCAAGTTATGATGTGAATGATCAAGATGATGTTCGAAGAGGATATATCTTAAAAGGTCCATGCCACCCATATGAGCATAAATTCCCAACAAGAAAAATATGTGGTAAAAACCGACACTTCACTTGTGTTTGGTTTATGAATTACAATTGGCCAGAATATAGTATAAAAAAGGATTGGAAAAGATCCTTCACAAAAGAGTGAGTGGACAAGAATACGTGGAGTTGCTGCGGCCTTTGAATCATTTGACTTTGTTTTCAATCTTCACTTGATGCTTGTTATTCTTGGTTACACAAATGACTTGTCTATATCCTTACAAAAGGAGGATCAAGATATTATTACTGCAATGGGGCTTGTTGGATTGGCAAAGGATCAAATGAAACGTACGAGGTCTCATGGGTGGGAGGGATTTCTTGCAAAGGTCACATTGTTTTGCAACAAACATGGCATTGAAGTTCCTTCACCGGGTGATCAATATGTGGCACATGGAAGATCACATCGGTATTACGAAATACAAACAAATGATGACCGTTATAGAAGAGAAGTATATCTCGGTGTGGTTGATCAAATTATTCAAGAGCTTGACAATCGGTTTGATGAGGTTAATATGGAGTTTCTTATTTGCATGGTGGCTTTGAATCAATTGAATTCATTTGCTTCTTATGACGCACAAAAGGTAATGCAACTTGTCAAATTCCACCCCAATGACATATCAAGTGTGGAGTTGATAAGACTTGAGTTTCAACTTGAAACCTTCATTGATGACATGAGAAAAGATGATAGGTTCAAATGTGTAAATCATCTTGGTGAGCTCTCTATTATGCTTGTTGAAACAAAAAAGCATCTTGTTTATGATTTGGTCTACTTACTTCTCAAATTGGTATTGCTCTTACCGGTGGCTACGGCAAATGTTGAAAGAGTATTTTCTGCAATGACTCTAGTCAAAAACAAGTTGAGAAATAGTATGGGTGATAAGCTCTTGAACCATTGCTTAGTGAATTTTATTGAGCGAGACATGTTCTTGAAAGTAAGAGAAGATGACATAGTAGAAACTTTCATGGGAATGCGAGAGCGTAGAGTTCCCAAATGATTGTGATGTAATTTTATTTATGTTATATTTCATCATGTAAGACTTTGTTCATGTGCTTGAAATTTTTTTTATTGGGTCACGAACATTGAAACATATGTATTGTATGAATCTATTTGGTATTTGTATTGATAGATGACAACTTTATTCGCTGTGCGAAAAAAAATTTGGGGTGTGCCCACCCTCCAATCTTTTCCTTGGTCCACCACTGCCTATGAGCTACATAGGAACAACTCATTCTTTCTTCTATGTATAGTACTATCAATACTCTTAACTATTGGACCATATCTACAAATCAGTAATTACAAATTCGACATATGATATGTCTAAATTAAACAGAAAAATACAAGGAATCCAAATATGACATCACTATTATCTTTTCTTAGAAACATATTTTGATTTTTTTTTATTAATTTGATTTTGTAGGAAATTTTTTTATATCTCAAATAACTTTTTTTTCTTTTGGAACTTGCCGATTCTAAAAAAACCTCACAGGCCGAAACATTGCTGAAATGTATATACCATGCATACATATTCGCGATAAAAAAAAACAGATTTTTTTGGAAACGCTAAAGCACTATTGTCAAAAAAGAAATCAAAATCAGGATGGAGCCTAGGTGGACCATATATCTAAAAACGTTCAATTTTACATTTTGTAAAAGTAAAACTATGTTAATAAAGAAGTGAAAATCCAGCCCACATACACAATACACACAAGCCATAAAATAAAAATGGCCTGCAAAGGCTCCTCACGGCCCAATTAGTGTCCACGCTCGCGCTTAATATAGCACCTTGTAAGGTGAAAGGCTGAACATGAACGAGTATAGGAATCACCGTACAACGGACGGCAGCTGTTTATGCGAAAAATCCGTCCTGTCCCACTCCTCCGCCGCCGACGGCAGCTGTCTATGCGACTGTACCTCTGCCAGTCAGCTGGCTTCGCTCCCATTTTTAGCAGGTAGTTGACTGAGCGAGGATAGCCTGCTCAAGACTGAACTAGAAGTGTTAGCGCGCGCTTTGCTGCGCATCAAGTGGTCGATCAATCACCAAAGACTCTACTGTACGTGCGGAGGCACTGAAACCACTCTTCAAACAAAATGCACGCACGCGAGGACCTCAAGGAGCAGAGCAAAGTACAACCCTACTGACCAGACAACTTATTAGCACCTAGACATTATCAGTAAGGTTAACATGCATAGAAGTGTTGACCTACCGAGCACATGACCACCAACAAGTGTTGTCTCCTGAATTCTGAGCTACTTCCTGATGTCCTGATATATGTACAGTTTGGCACATGTAAGATATTAGCCGAAGTTGACGGCGACCATCGTGGTGAGCAGCCAGTAGAGGTTATCAAAGTTGTAGGCGTTCATGTTGTCCGGCCGTCACGTTGTTGCGTGCATCACAATATTGATGAGGGCGATGCTGAGATAGAACCCGAGCGCGACGATGATGGCCATCATGCCCGTGCAGGTGTTCTTGAGCGATGAAGGGAATTCCCTGGTAGTAGAGTGTCAGATGTGCAACGAAGTGAAGCGCCTCGCCCGTCCCGGACACGGCGAACGGTGAGAGCAGCCACATTGCCGACAGCGGCGACACCCAAGTTGGGTTGCCTTCCGCACCGTGCGGCGCGTGCGCATGGTGTCGTGTAGTGGCGTTCGACGATGGCAGATGCGGCGGTGCTCAGCACGGTCAGCACGTGGCGCACGCTCACGCACTGCAACGGCGTTGGCGTGTGCCTGTTGAGCCGCTTCCAGAGTGTGAGGAGGATGCGACCGAGGAGCCCGAAGAATATGACGACGAGGAGTAGGCTTCCGACGAACATGCTGCCTGCCGGCACGGAGAAACGGGTGACAACGCGGTCCATGGCGAGTGCCTAAAGGACGAAAAAGGTGATCTGCACGCCGATGGAGATAATCAGCACAAGCGGCAGGATGCGCAGTTTGAAGTCCTCCACCTGCTGCACCCTGAGGCGTTACAGCTCCACCACTGAGTAGTCTGCTGCGTCGGTGATCAACGCAGCACAGTTCAGGAAGTTGCACGCCAAGGGCTCACACGCGGGCCATAGCTGAAGACGAACCACACCGTAACAATTCATGCTTGGTTAGATATTAGCAGAAAAATTTAGTATGGCCGGCACGAGGCAAGGCTCTCCGGCAATGCAGACTGTAACATCCCAAGTATGAAAAATAGCCATTAGAATGTTTGCTCTCTTTTATTTTATGTTTTGCATCATGGCATCATGTTCATTGCATTTGTTTTGCCTTGTTTTCCAACTGTTTTCCTCTGTTTTCCTTTGTTTTCCTTTGTTTTCTATCTGAATTTCAAACCAAAATTCAAACCTTTTGTTTCATCCTTGTGATGTTACAATTTCCAAAAGAGTATTCAAAATAAAACAATTGTTTGTTTCCATTAAAGTTGTGATTTCAAAACTGTTGATTTGTTTCTAATCAATAATTCATCTAATATCAAAAACATTTGAAATTCCAAACCAACATCCAAATAATTGTTCATACTTGTTATGTTACATTTTCCAAATAAAAGTTTCAATTAAAACAACTAATTGTTTCTATTTAAATAGAACCATTAACTTGTTATCTCTATTTAATAACTCATTTGAATCAATTCACATTCAAATTCAAATCACATTGTCCAAAACAGCAAACATGTTGATCTTATAAAAATTGCAACACAATTATTAATCATTTGTTTCCAATTAAAATCATATGTCCACCCTAATTAAATTATTGTTTTCAATAACCACTTAATATAAAGATGATTCAAATTTGAATTAATTTGCAAACAACAAAAGAATTTGAACTTTTAAAATTCCAAGCTTGGCAAGTGGTTGCTTTTGACTTAATAAACTCACCCAAAATTTCTCAAATTTTCCTAACTCCCAAAACCATCCTTCTCTTCCTATTCCAAATCAGCAAAAAAAAAAGAAACAAAGAAAAATAATAAACCTAACAACTAACAAGAGGGAGAGAGAGAGCAACCATCAGCCAGCCCATCTTTTTTTCCCCAGCCCACCTTACCTTCTGGCCCGATACCCCCTCCACTTCTTCTTCCTCGTACGGACTCCATCTGGAGCTTCCACGTTGCAGAGAACAGGGAGCAGACGGTGATCACCTCCTCTCCCCCCTCCTTAAGACCTAAGCCCTGCCCTAGGGTTCCCTATGCCCTTCCTCTTTCCCCTCCTTCTTCCTCTTCGCCTCCAATCTCTCCCTCCTCCCTCTGCTCTCCCTTCTCTCTGATATTTTCTCTGTAACCATCACCCCACCGAAATACCTCCTCCTGCCGCCGGTGATCGCCGCCGTCTAGGGCCCCTCCGGCCGCGGCGAGGGCGGGAATGGAAAGCCCTCACCGCGGGCTCCCTTCTCCCCCCTCGGTTTGGACGGGGATGGCCGGAGCCGCCGCCGCCATGCTCCCCACGCCGCCGGCCTTCCCTTCTCTGCACCGACCCGTCCTCCCCTTCGATGCCTCGAGGTGAGCCTCGCTCCGCCCCGCTCCCCTCACCTTCCTCCCTCCCGCATGCACCGCACCACCCACCGCACGCCACGCCCACGGCGCCCTCAGGCGCGAGCGCAGCAGCAGCAGCCGAGCGCTGCCATCGCTGCCTGCTCTTCCCCTGTTGCGTGCGCTGACTGAAGAAATTCAGTTACAGTTAAAATCACGCACAGCCACAGCACATACCCCCCACTGCTCCTATTCTGTCACAAACCCGAAGCCCACCCCACTGGTTCTGTCCCAGCGCGCGCAGGCAGAGGTGCAGGGTTCGATCCCCCCTGCACACCAAAAAAACCCAATCTTTTTTCCCCATTTGTTTTGACCCAGCAATTCACCAGAAATCACCAGTAGGTCCCTGTTGATTACTTCTAGACCCCTGAAATAGTTTTCCTAAGTCCCTAGAGGTGATAAAAATGGCAGATTTGCACCAAATCTTCTAAAATGCATAACTAATTCATCTTAACTCCAATTTTAACTTTTTAAATATCTTTTCTGTCCCAAATTAAATGTTCTATCCAAATATAAATTTTGTTTTCTGTTTTGAATAATTTAAATTGCTGAAAACAATTGTTTCCTATTTATTGCATTTAAAATTGCCAAAATAATAACTTGCTCATTTTAAATCCAATTTCAACAAATGAAATATGTTTTCCATGCAAAATTAAACCACCTTTTCAAATATAAAATTTGTTTCATATTTTGAATAATTAAAATTGGTTAAATGATTTAAACCTTGTTTAAATCATTTAATATTGCTAAATTTATAACTTGATCAAAACAAATTCTTTTGGGACATATAAAATATGTTTTCAAACCATAAAAGCATAACATTTTCAAATATGAACTTCACTCAATGTTTTGCACAAATAAAAAATTCAAATAAGTTCATGTTTGAATTAAATTCATTTAATTCCTGCTTAAACTTGTTTAATTCATAAATAATTTATTTGAAATCCTTTTTCAACGAGTGAAACTTGTAATCCACCTAAAATTGTGTGTTCTTTTCAAATATGAACTTTGTAATCTGTTTTGAACAATTTAACTTGATGAAAACAACAAATGCTTGTGTGACACCTTTAAGAAACCAAAATTTCTTAACTTAATAAATGAATTTCCAAACTTGGTAAACCTTATTTCTATTTGATTCTATTGTTGTTATTTTGCTGTTTTCCTCATCCATGCATCATGCTAATTCACTTACACAATTTGATTAGTTGTAAAACAATTAATTCAACCATAATTCATGGGCTTTCCATATGCAATCCCAATTTGCATGTGGGACCATTTAATCCTGTTTCTATCTTGTCAACTAGTTTATTTCTATGCATCAATTAAATGGTCATGCATCATCCCATGTTTGTGCACTATGCCATGATATTGATTGTTTGTTCTCTGCGTTGTTTGTTTTCTTCTTCTCGGATATACGACGACGTTGAGACCGACGATACTTACGACACCCCTTCTAAGGATCTAGCTCAGTACCAGGCTACTGGGTTTGCAGGCAAGTTATCACTCACATGAACCACTGTGTTCCTTTCAATATTGGTTACCGATACTTTTCCGTTGTCTATTCTGCTAGCCCTATGAATAGTTGTTTCTGTTACGAACCTATCACATGATACCCCGAACCCTGATATTGCCTCACCTCCATACCCATAACCTTTTGCTTGTTGCCCGTGTCTTACTAGCATGCTTAGAGTTGTTTTGCTCGAGTCTGTTACCCGTTACTTTCTGTTACTATTTCTATTATGTTCTGGGGGCTCAATGTTAAACAATGAATCATGCTAATGTTATTGTTAAATAATAATTTGATGATAAGGCACCGGCAGGAGGCCCTGTGTGGTTTTGAGGCCTGCTAGTGTCGACCCTAATAGGAAAAGGGTCTTGTCTACTGATCCACGATGAGCGCACTAACCGCATGTGGGAAGCGAGTATGGGCGCCCCCCTCAATTTGATTCGATTCGCATCTCGTCCAAATTGCCTCATTTAGTTTGTGTTTTCCATTTGCCGCATGCATGTTTTTGCGAGCCCAGGCCAGGGTGGAACTTTTGTAGTCGGCATATAGGGGGACACGTTCTTAGAGTGCTATGAGGGTCCCCTTTCTTCGGGGCTCGATTAGCCGTGCGCCCAAGGTTCTTTGGGCTTGATGCGAAGAAGAGTTGAGTTGTGTAGAGTGCCCCGCTTGGTGGGAGGCATCCCATCTGGCGGGTTATTCTTGCGTGTACGGCCAAATTGGTGCAACCCTGCAGGGATAAATCTTCTCGAGAAGCCGTGTTTTCCGCGGTTATGGACTACTTGGTGAAAGTACTGGCTAACAAGTACTCAGGACAACTTAAACCTAATGATTAACAACCTTACACCCAATGATTAACAACTTGAATAGTAATAAGGCTCATTGACACAATAATCTGAACCATCATTAATCCAACTGTGTGAGTTATCCTCGGATTGCTTCTTTGGATAAGGGGCGAGATCCAGGATGGGTTTGTTTGGTGGTTAGCTATAGTTGGTTACGATACGCGATCTTATCTCCTTTCTGTTAGCCGGAAGTGGTAGTAACTCTGTAGTTGGTCAGAGCAGCCAGTTGCAGCATCTTTTATACCCCCTTCCTTCCGTTGAACCCAAAGCATCTGTGCTTGGTGTTGACGGGTTACACTTTGGTGAACTGTGAGTCTTGCTTGCCAGTACGTTTATGTACTGACCCCTTTGGGGCTGTGGTTTCCGCAGACTACGATTCCGAGGATCCCCATGGTGGCTACTACGTGGAGTATGACGAGACTGCTGACGAGTAGATAGTGGACCCGGGCAGGATCCGAGACTTCGTGGATGGGCTCCGTCCGTTCGTTTCCGGCCTCTTAGGCCTATTTGGTTCTTGTCTGTACTCAGACATGTTGAATGCTTCCGCTGTGTTGTAATGATGATATGTTGGGACATGTGTCCTCTGGATGATTGTATTTGCTATCTCTGCTCTAATGAGGGCTATTTGCAACTTATTTCAATCTTTTGTGTCGTAGAGATCTGTTGTGATATCACTTGTTCAAACGCCGTTGACGTACAATGTGTGTATGTTTGAAGTACGTCAATGGAAGTATCCTGATTTCTATGGGATAGTTTACGTCGACGCTGAACAGATAGGGGTTGGTTGTCACACATACGTGTGTTGGCCTACTCGTAAGAGGACGCGGGTGCCGGTAAGCCCCGTAATCCAATCTACTACTGTTCAACGGAACGGCGAGTATCCTTTAGAAGTCCGGGTGCGACAAATGGTATCAGAGCCTGTCTGCCTGTAGGATCCCTTTTTACTGGTCGCAGTTGAGTCTAGAAACTATTTTGTAGCTATATAGGAAAAATGAAACGTGAGAGTAGGAATTCTGTTCTTTTTCTTCTTTCCCCACCCACCTTCCCTTTTCTGGTAAGGAAGTGCAACGTTGTTTTCCCTTCTCATCTAAACTTTCAAGTTAGGATTTCACGAATCCTGGTTTCTCTAGGATGGTTATATCTACTAGACCATAGGAATGGAGGTGGTTGTGACATGATTTATCATGTTGCCTACTCAAGATTGAGAACGGAGGCGTGTAAGCCCCGGAAGCAGATCCTCTATTCCTTAAGCAGTAGATATTGATCCTTTAGAAGCCCGGATGGGTTTTTCCGTAGTACCTCAGGAGTTTTGTTCTCGTTTTCCCGGTGTTGCTTCAATATCCTGTTCTTCTCAACATCCTTTTCGTCCGATGAAATCTTGTTGTTGCTTTCCACTTCAGTTCTGCTACCGGCGTCTAATCAATAACCCTGTTCCACCCTTCTGACAGATAGTCTATTCTACGAATGAATCAAATTCATTTCAGCTATACACCCTTGATACAAAACCTCTACCTTTACTTGAAAATGTTCTGGTGGTTTCCAAATTCCCTGACATCTTTCCAGAAGAGTTGCCAGGAATGCCTATCATTTTGAACTTCCAGAAAAAACTATCCAATGTGCACGATGTGTTTCACGTGTCACAGTTCAAGAGGATCTTCCCAAGAAGTATCCGGACCTTTTCTTTTCTCAGCAGGAATCTCGGGGCGTGATTCCTTCAAGGGGGGCGTTTTGTAACATCCCAAGTATGAAAAAAAGCCATTAGAATGTTTTCTCTCTGTTATTTTATGTTTTGCATCATGGCATCATGTTCATTGCATTTGTTTTGCCTTGTTTTCCAACTGTTTTCCTCTGTTTTCCTTTGTTTTCTATCTGAATTTCAAACCAAAATTCAAACCTTTTGTTTCATCCTTGTGATGTTACAATTTCCAAAAGAGTATTCAAAATAAAACAATTGTTTGTTTCCATTAAAGTTGTGATTTCAAAACTGTTGATTTGTTTCTAATCAATAATTCATCTAATATAAAAAAACATTTGAAATTCCAAACCAACATCCAAATAATTGTTCATACTTGTTATGTTACATTTTCCAAATAAAAGTTTCAATTAAAAAAACTAATTGTTTCTATTTAAATAGAACCATTAACTTGTTATTTCTATTTAATAACTCATTTGAATCAATTCACATTCAAATTCAAATCACATTGTCCAAAACAGCAAACATGTTGATCTTATAAAAATTGCAACACAATTATTAGTCATTTGTTTCCAATTAAAATCATATGTCCACCCTAATTAAATTATTGTTTTCATTAACCACTTAATATAAAGATGATTCAAATTTGAATTAATTTGCAAACAACAAAAGAATTTGAACTTTTAAAATTCCAAGCTTGGCAAGTGGTTGCTTTTGACTTAATAAACTCACCCAAAATTTCTCAAATTTTCCTAACTCCCAAAACCATCCTTCTCTTCCTATTCCAAATCAGCAAAAAAAAAGAAACAAAGAAAAATAATAAACCTAACAGCTAACAAGAGGGAGAGAGAGAGCAACCAGCAGCCAGCCCATCTTTTTTCCCCCAGCCCACCTTACCTTCTGGCCCGATACCCCCCGCCACTTCTTCTTCCTCGTACGGACTCCATCTGGAGCTTCCCCGTTGCAGAGAACAGTGAGCAGACGGTGATCACCTCCTCTCCCCCCTCCTTAAGACCTAAGCCCTGCCCTAGGGTTCCCTATGCCCTTCCTCTTTCCCCTCCTTCTTCCTCTCCGCCTCCAATCTCTCCCTCCTCCCTCTGCTCTCCCTTCTCTCTGATATTTTCTCTGTAACCATCACCCCACCGAAATACCTCCTCCTGCCGCCGGTGATCGCCGCCGTCTAGGGCCCTTCCGGCCGCGGCGAGGGCGGGAATGGAAAGCCCTCACCGCGGGCTCCCTTCTCCCCCCCTCGGTTTGGACGGGGATGGCCGGAGCCGCCGCTGCCATGCTCCCCACGCCTCCGGCCTTCCCTGCTCTGCACCGACCCGTCCTCCCCTTCGATGCCTCGAGGTGAGCCTCGCTCCGCCCCGCTTCCCTCACCTTCCTCCCTCCCGCATGCACCGCACCACCCACCGCACGCCACGCCCACGGCGCCCTCAGGCGCGAGCGCAGCAGCAGCAGCAGCCGAGCGCTGCCATCGCTGCCTGCTCTTCCCCTGTTGCGTGCGCTGACTGAATAAATTCAGTTACAGTTAAAATCGCGCACAGCCACAACACATACCCCCCAGTGCTCCTATTCTGTCACAAACCCGAAGCCCACCCCACTGGTTCTGTCCCAGCGCGCGCAGGCAGAGGTGCAGGGTTCGATCCCCCCTGCACACCAAAAAAACCCAATCTTTTTTCCCCATTTGTTTTGACCCAGCAATTCACCAGAAATCACCAGTAGGTCCCTGTTGATTACTTCTAGACCCCTGAAATATTTTTCCTAAGTCCCTAGAGGTGATAAAAATGGCAGATTTGCACCAAATCTTCTAAAATGCATAACTAATTCATCTTAACTCCAATTTTAACTTTTTAAATATGTTTTCTGTCCCAAATTAAATGTTCTATCCAAATATAAATTTTGTTTGCTGTTTTGAATAATTTAAATTGCTGAAAACAACTGTTTCCTATTTATTGCATTTAAAATTAACAAAATAATAACTTGCTCATTTTAAATCCAATTTCAACAAATGAAATATGTTTTCCATGCAAAATTAAACCACCTTTTCAAATATAAAATTTGTTTCATGTTTTGAATAATTAAAATTGGTTAAATGATTTAAACCTTGTAATCCACCTAAAATTGTGTGTTCTTTTCAAATATGAACTTTGTAATCTGTTTTGAACAATTTAACTTGATGAAAACAACAAATGCTTGTGTGACACCTTTAAGAAACCAAAATTTCTTAACTTAATAAATGAATTTCCAAACTTGGTAAACCTTATTTCTATTTGATTCTATTGTTGTTATTTTGCTGTTTTCCTCATCCATGCATCATGCTAATTCACTTACATAATTTGATTAGTTGTAAAACAATTAATTCAACCATAATTCATGGGCTTTCCATATGCAATCCCAATTTGCATGTGGGACCATTTAATCCTGTTTCTATCTTGTCAACTAGTTTATTTCTATGCATCAATTAAATGGTCATGCATCATCCCATGTTTGTGCACTATGCCATGATATTGATTGTTTGTTCTCTGCGTTGTTTGTTTGCTTCTTCTCGGATATACGACGACGTTGAGACCGACGATACTTACGACACCCCTTCTAAGGATCTAGCTCAGTACCAGGCTACTGGGTATGCAGGCAAGTTATCACTCACATGAACCACTGTGTTCCTTTCAACATTGGTTACCGATACTTTTCCATTGTCTATTCTGCTAGCCCTATGAATAGTTGTTTCTGTTACGAACCTATCACATGATACCCCGAACCCTGATATTGCCTCACCTCCATACCCATAACCTTTTGCTTGTTGCCCGTGTCTTACTAGCATGCTTAGAGTTGTTTTGCTCGAGTCTGTTACCCGTTACTTTCTGTTACTATTTCTATTATGTTCTGGGGGCTCGATGTTAAACAATGAATCATGCTAATGTTATTGTTAAATAATAATTTGATGATAAGGCACCGGCAGGAGGCCCTGTGTGGTTTTGAGGCCTGCTAGTGTCGACCCTAATAGGAAAAGGGTCTTGTCTACTGATCCACGATGAGCGCACTAACCGCATGTGGGAAGCGAGTATGGGCGCCCCCCTCAATTTGATTCGATTCGCATCTCGTCCAAATCGCCTCATTTAGTTCGTGTTTTCCATTTGCCGCATGCATGTTTTTGCGAGCCCAGGCCAGGGTGGAACTTTTGTAGTCGGCATATAGGGGGACACGTTCTTAGAGTGCTATGAGGGTCCCCTTTCTTCGGGGCTCGATTAGCCGTGCGCCCAAGGTTCTTTGGGCTTGATGCGAAGAAGAGTTGAGTTGTGTAGAGTGCCCCGCTTGGTGGGAGGCATCCCATCTGGCGGGTTATTCTTGCGTGTACGGCCAAATTGGTGCAACCCTGCAGGGATAAATCTTCTCGAGAAGCCGTGTTTTCCGCGGTTATGGACTACTTGGTGAAAGTACTGGCTAACAAGTACTCAGGACAACTTAAACCTAATGATTAACAACCTTACACCCAATGATTAACAACTTGACTAGTAATAGACTTATTGACACAATAATCTGAACCATCATTAATCCAACTGTGTGAGTTATCCTCGGATTGCTTCTTTCGATAAGGGCGAGATCCAGGATGGGTTTGTTTGGTGGTTAGCTATAGTTGGTTACGATACGCGGTCTTATCTCCTTTCTGTTAGCCGGAAGTGGTAGTAACTCTGTAGTTGGTCAGAGCAGGCAGTTGCAGCATCTTTTATACCCCTTCCTTCCGTTGAACCCAAAGCATCTGTGCTTGGTGTTGACGGGTTACACTTTGGTGAACTGTGAGTCTTGCTTGCCAGTATGTTTATGTACTGACCCCTTTGGGGCTGTTGTTTCCGCAGACTACGATTCCGAGGATCCCCATGGTGGCTACTACGTGGAGTATGACGAGACTGCTGACGAGTAGATAGCGGACCCGGGCAGGATCCGAGACTTCGTGGATGGGCTCCGTCTGTTCGTTTCCGGCCTCTTAGGCCTATTTGGTTCTTGTCTGTACTCAGACATGTTGAATGCTTCCGCTGTGTTGTAATGATGATATGTTGGGACATGTGTCCTCTGGATGATTGTATTTGCTATCTCTGCTCTAATGAGAGCTATTTGCAACTTATTTCAATCTTTTGTGTCGTAGAGATCTGTTGTGATATCACTTGTTCAAACGCCATTGACGTACAATGTGTGTATGTTTGAAGTACGTCAATGGAAGTATCCTAATTTCTATGGGATAGTTTACGTCGACGCTGAACAGATAGGGGTTGGTTGTCACACATACGTGTGTTGGCCTACTCGTAAGAGGACGTGGGTGCCGGTAAGCCCCGTAATCCAATCTACTACTGTTCAACGGAACGGCGAGTATCCTTTAGAAGTCCGGGTGCGACACAGACCTACGAAAGGACGTGGCTCGATAGCACATTTGTATACCTTGGCGCGAGGTGAGACCAGTTCAAGAGAGGCCTTCGACGCCGACATGACGCACGGAGGCACCCGAAACCGCGGCTCCGAGCGGCGTTGCGCCTGTTTGGCGCCCAACTCATACTGGCAGCGAACGAGGCACATGACCTCATAGCCGATACGTGTGGCGCGGCCTACGTTCATACCGATATCAGCGCGCTCGCGCGTTGCTCGAGATACAGACCTAGTTTCTTTGTGTGTTTCTGTGACGCCCCGAGATCGGGCATTATGCAGATTTCAGCATTCCCGCCAAATCCGCATAATAACCGATTCCAGGTTGCCATTTATGATAACATTACAATAGTTCACGAATAATCCACAATTACAACAGCAACAGATAGATACAAGATGACTCAGAAGAGCCAGGGATACAACTGATACAATACAAAGATCCAGATAACAGCGGAAGAAACAACATATCGTCCGTCTACGGACAAGACCCAAATTGGACTAAGAGTCCTGAAGATAACCGAGAGCGTCCAATCCCTGCCCAGGCCAAGCCGGAGGGATTCCCAAGCTAACGTCGTCAGACTTCAAACCTGTTGACTGCAAGTTGGAATTTGCAGCCACGAAAGAGATTCGTGGGTCAGTACGGTTAAGTACTGGCAAGGGGGACAAAGCCCATACTCACAAGTTACCGGCGTAGCCAGTCATCACAAGATACAAATACTTTAGGATCAACGGAGAGGAAGGGGTTATTGCAAATAAGCGACAGCAGGCTGCACTAACCAACTACAGAGATTCTATCACTTCCAACTATCAGAAAGGGGATAAGATCGAGTGATAGTAACCAACTGAAAGATAACTTCAAACAAACCCATCCTGGATCTCGCCCCTTATCCGAAGAAGCAATCCGAGGATAACTCACACCGTTATAATAAGGTGAATCAAGTTATTGTGTGAATAACCTATTACTAGTCAAGTTATTATTCATTGGGTGAAACATGATTGATCATTATGTTTAAGTTGTCCTGAGTACTTGTTAGCCAGTACTTTCACCAAGTAATCCATAACCGCGGAAAACACGGCTTCTCGAGAAGATTTACCCTGCAGGGGTGCACCAAAGTAACCGACACTCATGAATATCCCGCCAGATGGAGCGGCCACTCCACCAAGCGGGGCACTCAACACAATCCAACCCTTCTTCGCATCAAGCCCAAAGCACCGCGTGCTGTGCGTGCGCGGCTAATCGAGCCCCACGAAGAAAAGGGGACCCTCATAGCACTGGAAGACCACGCCGCCCTAAATGCCGACTACGAAAGTTCCACCCGGGCGCCAAGGGCTCGCAAGATCATGCATGCAGCAAATGGAAAGCCCGAACTAGTACAGCGATTTGGACGAGATGCGAATCGAGTCAAACTGAGGGGGAGCCCATACTCCCCAAATGCGGGTAGTGCGCTCATCATGGATCAGTAGACAAGACCCTTTTCCTAATTAGGGGGTCGACACTAGCGGGCCTCAAAACCACCCTGGGCCTCCCGCCGGTGCCTTATCATCAAGTTTATTATTACCATTAGCATTAACAGGATTGATTGATTAACATTCGAGCCCCCGGTACGATAATAAAAGAGCACGATAGTAAAAGAAGTAACCGACAACGAGCTCGAGCAAAAGCAACCCTAAGCAAGATAGTAAGACACAGGCTCAAGCAAAGGTTATAGGAGTGGAGGTGTGGCAATATCAGGGTTAAAGGATTCATGTGATAGGTTCACAACAGAAACAACTACTACTAAGGCTAGCAGAAAAGTATCAACGGAAAGAATCGGTAACAAGTGATGAAAGGCAGCCATATGGCATGCAAGTGAGTATACTTGCCTGAGATCCCGCAAGGTAGCAGAACTTGTCGTTGCTCACATCATCTCAACGTCCTATCCGGGAAGAAGCAACGAACTAAAAGAAACACCGGATGCAACAATTACTACTACGGCAAAAGATCCAGCATGATCAAGATAGGGATGCATGGCATGTTTAATAGATGCACCAAAGTAAACTAGTGGGTATGATACACAAGTTTAAATGGATTCCATATGCAAAGATTGCATATGGCAAACCCATGCCTTATAGTTGAATTAATTGTTCTAACACTAAGCATCATGTGTAAGTGAGTTAGAATGATGCATGCATGATGAAGAACAAGAAAGTAACAATATTAGATGCAATTGGAAGGATGGTTAACAAGTTTAGAAAACATTAATAAGTTTGGAAGTTATTGTTACTTAATGGTGTTAAGCAAGTAGTGGTTGTTATCATCAAGTTAAAGTGATCAAACAAACAACAAAGTTGATATTTGAAAAGGTTATCAAATTTTAGTTGGATTACATGTTTCACAATTTGAAATTGGACTTAGGATTATTTAATTATGAATTAAACAATATTAAACAATTTTTAATTGAATTAAACAAGATTCAATTTGTTTAAGCAATTTTAATTATTCAACACAGAAAACAAAAATTATATTTGAATAGCTTAGTTAAAATGGTATTGAAAACATATTTTATTTGCATGATTTGGTCTTATGAATAATTAATTATTGAATTTAGCAAAATACAATTGAAATGATTTAAATTTGAATTTGAAATGTAATTTGAAAGTTCAAAACAGAACACAAGTTGGATATTTGGAAAGATTAGAAGATTTGGATCAGAATTCATATAAAGTTTGTATTTATTGGATTTATAAAACAAAAGATATTCAATTTTAAAGTTTTGTTTCAATTCTGCTAATTAAAAGGAAATAGAAATTAAACAGAGGTGGGTTAATCTTTTTGTTACCGTGCAGTGGCCTAGCCACAGCCACTGCACGTGGGCCTGGGGGGCCAGCGTGGATGCAGCTGCTGGCGTGGCAGGGGGAGCCACTGCCAGGTGGGCCTGCTCGTTGCGAGGTGGAAAAACAAGGGAAAAGGGGTGGTGTGCTCCCTGGGAATCGAACCCAGGAGCTGGCGCTGCGCGGAACAAAACGCAACCAGTTGCGCTGCGCTGCTGTCTTTGACAGATAAGGGGAGGCGGACAAGCTAATCTTCAGAAGAAACGTTAACTGAATTTTAACATTACAGCACAGACGAACAGGTTCAGGGAAGGACCGATGTGGCTGCTGGAATCGGTAGCGATGGGTGCGTGCTCGAGGTTAGCAAGGGCACCGGGGACGTGGTCGACAGGGGCATGTGTGCGTGCAGCAACGTAGAGAGAGAGGGACAGAGGATCGAGGCGGAAGGGGCCTCACCAGGTTCAGGTCGCGGTGGCGCATCAGCTCGGCGGCGGAGGAAGAACCTGGACGGCGTCGCCGCCGCGGGCCTCCTCTCGCCTCTGCACCTTCAGGGAAAATGGAGGTGGAACATCGACGGTTCCATTCCCGGGATTGGAGGAACCTCGAGGTACCCAGGTCGTCCTCGCGACATGGAGGAAGAGGTGGCTCACGGTGGCTTTTTCGGTGTCAGGTTCAGGCAACGATAAGAAACAGAGAGGAGGTAGCTAGGGAGGACGGCGGCGATGGTGGATGGGACTAGCTAGGGTTAGGGTTGGTGGTGGTTATAAGGGAGAGGAGCAAGGGTACGGCAAGCATCCAGGGGGTGGGGATCGATCATCGATGGTTCTCCTTCTGTTCGTACAGACATGACAGTGACAGGAAGAAGAAAAGGACGACAGGGAAAGGGAGGTGGGCCAGAAAAGAAAAGATGGGCTGGGGGGAGGAAGAAAGAAAGGAATGGGCTGGGCTTAGGGTTAGATAGGTTAGTTGCTGTTAGCCTTTTCTTTTAGTTATTCTTCTGTTTTTTTTTTTTTGCTGAAACCAAATGGAAGAAAAGAAGCTTTTTGGTTAGTAAAAAGAATGATGAAAATTATGGTTAGGTTAGTGTTTTAAATAGCAACTAGAAACCAATTTTTGTTTTCTAAAAGTTTTTCAAAATTATTCTGTTTAGGATTTAAACCAAGTTTGAAGGAATTGAATACTCATTAAACATTATGAAAACAATTATCTCCCATAGGGTGGACCCTAAGGTTAAGTTTATAAGAATCAGTTGATTGGCTTGTTAGAGTTATGAATTCAAGAGTGGTTATGTTGGAGGCATTTTGATTAGAAGATGAAGGTGATTTAATTAATGGATTGAAAATGGTTGTTTGATTTAACCCAACAAGTTAATGAATTATTTGATTTAAATTTTTGAGTTAGCCAATAGGGTTTTAACAAGAGGGTAACAATTAGTAAGAAGCAATTGGATTAAACAATTTCAAATTATTGGAAAACAATTGAGTGATTTAGTTTGCAAGTTTGAAATTGGGAATTTTGAGCAAGGGTGAAAGTTTAAATTGTGTTGAAATTTTCAGTTATGATGCAAACATGGTGCAATGCAATGTGATGCATATGATGCAAACAAAACAAACAGGTAACACCACAGGTGTTACAGTTTCTATTTATTGGACCGATACGGCAGGGAATGAGGAGGAGAAATTTTTTGAGAGATTTTTTTTTCGGTAGAGGGAAAGGAGAAGTTTGAGGAGACGTGAGTCAAAAATTTTTTTGCACATGGTGACCTCACTAGTGGAAACAACCCCTATCGTCCAGGGCGCAAAATTCCATTAATCCCGGTTGCACAAAAATCCGGGACAAATGCTATGCATTGGTCTCGGTTTGTGTGCCCGAGGCGGCAGAAATCACCTGAGGGCATCTGTCCCGGTTCGTGGGGAGTCATTGGTCCCGGTTTGTGGCATGAACCGGGACCAATGCCTAGCCACAGGCCACGTGGCACGCGCATGGGCATTGGTCCCGGTTTATTCCACAAACCGGGACCAATGCCCCTCTTCCCCTACATATACTGCCTCACAGCCCCTTCCCTCTTTTTTTTGCTTGGAGGAGTGAGAGAGGTGGGTGTTAGTGTGTGTTATTTTACTATGCACATGAGGTGTTTGACGAAATTCCCGAGCCACACATAAACTCACTGAAAATGGTATCTTCGACCGAGGTTAACAAACTTATCTTTTTCATCAGTAATTGATACATAAAAAAGTAATATTTGTCGATGTACTGTGGTCATTTCTCTATTGAATATGTTATTGTAACATTTTTTGATAAACTTAATTATACGATGCAGATGGATGCACGGCAGCGATGGATGTACGGTGATCGACGCACTTCCGAGTATATGGCAGGCCTGAATGCATTTCTCGCTGTAGCTCAGGCGAACAAAGATAATGGCTTTATGTGTTGCCCATGTGTTGATTGTCGGAACGTCAGGGAGCACTCTTCCTCGAGAATCCTTCACGACCACCTACTTCGGAGAGGTTTCATGCCCAGCTATAATTGTTGGACCAAGCATGGAGAAAGAGGGGTTGTGATGGAAGACAATGAAGAAGAAGAAGAAGATCCTTTGTTCCCTGAATACGGTGATACTGCAATGGAAGACAATGCAGAAGAAGGAGGTGATCAAGAACAGGCATCAGAAGAGCCCGATGATGATCTTGGTCGAGTTATTGCTGATGCAAGGGAAGACTGTGAAAGTGAATTGGAGAGGTTGAAGCTGGACAACATGTTACAGGATCACAAAAAGTTGTTGTACCCAAATTTCGAAGATGGTAGCACAAAGCTCGGTACCACACTGGAGTTGCTGAAATGGAAGGCACAGAACGGTGTGACTGACAAGGCATTTGAGAGTTTACTTCAACTAATGAAGCCAAAGCTTACAAAGGATAACGAATTGCCTGAGAGTACGTACGAAGCAAAGAAAGCTCTCTGCCCTCTAGGATTAGATGTGCAGAAGATACATGCATGCATTAATGACTGCATCCTCTACCGCGGTGAGAAGTACGAGAATTTGGATGAATGTCCGGTATGCATGCACTGCGGTATAAGATCAGAGCAGATGACCCTAGTGATGTTGACGGCGAGCCCCCCCTCCCCCCCCCCCCGTAAGAGGGTTCCTGCTGAGGTGATGTGGTATGCTCCTATAATACCACAGTTGAAACGTCTGTTTAGAAACAAAGAGCATGCTAGGTTGTTGCGATGGCACAAAGAAGACCGTAAGAAAGACGGAAAGTTGAGACACCCGGCCGATGGATCGCAGTGGAGAAACATTGAGAGAGACTTCCCGGACTTTACAGGAGAGGCGAGAAACTTATTGTTTGGTCTAAGTACAGATGGCTTTAATCCTTTTGGGGAGCAGAGCTCCAGTCATAGCACCTGGCCCGGTAACTCTATGTATGTACAACCTTCCTCCTTGGTTGTGCACGAAGCGCAAGTTCATTATGATGCCAGTTCTCATCCAAGGCCCGAGGCAACCTGGAAACGACATTGATGTGTATCTAAGGCCATTAGTGGAAGAACTCTTACAATTGTGGGGCAAACCAGGTGTACGTGTGTGGGATGAGAACGAACAAAAGCCATTTGACCTACGGGCGTTGCTTTTCGTAACCATCAATGATTGGCCTGCTCTTAGTAACATTTCTGGACATACAAACAAGGGATACAATGCATGCACACACTGTTTAGATAAGACTGACAGTGTTTATTTGGATAAATGTAAAAAGGTTGTATACCTGGGGCATCGTAGATTTCTTCCGATCAAGCATCCCGTAAGAAAGAAAGGAGGGAAGAATTTCAGAGGTGAGGCAGATAACCGGCAGAAGCCTGACCTCCGTAGTGGTAATGATTTATTCGATATGGTCAAGGACCTAAAAGTTATCTTTGGGAAGGGTGATGGCAGCCAACCTGTTCCGAACGGCCCTGATAAGAGCGCACCTATGTGGAAGAAGAAATCTATATTTTGGAAGCTATCCTATTGGAAAGTTTTAGAGGTCCGGTCTTCAATCGACGTGATGCACATGCACGTGACAAAGAATCTCTGCGTCAACCTGCTATGCTTCCTGGGCGTGTATGAGAAGTCAAAAGATACGCCAGAAGCACGGGATGACCAGCAACGTATGAAAGATCCAAGCAACAAGCACACGGATATAGGGCACCATTACTTAAGCAGCTACGCTCTTACTAAAGCAGAGAAGGAAATATTTTTTGAAGTCCTTTACAGTACCAAGGTTCCGTCTGGCTTCTCGTCGAATATAAAGGGGATAATAAACATGGCAGAGAAAAAATTCCAAAACCTGAAGTCTCATGACTGCCACGTGATTATGACGCAGTTGCTTCCGATTATATTGAGGGGTCTTCTACCGTAAAATGTTCGAGTACCCATTGTGAAGCTATGTGCATTCCTCAACGCAATATCTCAGAAGGTAATCAATCCAGAAATTCAGGCAAGATTACAGAGGGATGTGGTCCAGTGTCTTGTTAGTTTTGAGTTGGTGTTCCCACCATCCTTCTTCAACATTATGACTCATCTCCTAGTTCACCTATGTGAAGAGATTCATATTCTCGGTCCGGTATTTCTACACAATATGTTCCCCTTTGAGAGGTTCATGGGAGTCTTGAAGAAATATGTTCATAACCGTGCTAGGACAGAAGGAAGCATCTCGAAGGGCTATGGAACAGAGGAGGTCATTGGGTTCTATGTTGACTTTATTCCTGACCTTAAGACGGTTGGTGTTCCTGAATCGCGGCATGAGGGGAGACTGAGGGGAAAAAGAACGCTGGGAAAGAAAACAATGATACCCAGGGACGAGCATTCTTTCACTCAAGCACACTACACAGTTCTACAAAATTCTATCTTCGTGGCTCCGTATCTCAAGGAACACAAGAATATTGTACGCTCCACAAACCCGGGGAAGGATGACTCATGGATTAAACGCAAACACATGGAGACTTTTGGAAGTTGGTTGCAAACACATCTTATAAATGACACCACTGTTGAAGATCAGCTCTACATGTTGGCCGGGTCACCATCTTCGACTATTGGGAGTTTTCAAGGGTACGAGATAAATGGGAATACATTTTACACGATCGCCCAAGATAAGAAGAGCACCAACCAAAACAGTGGTGTCCGCTTTGATACAACAAACGAGAATGGAAAAAATGACACATACTATGGTTACATAGAGGAGATATGGGAATTTGACTACGGACCTTCTTGTAAGGTCCCTATGTTCAAGTGCAAATGGGTCAACCTGAATGGAGAAGGCGTAAAGGTAGACCCGCTTTACGGAATGACGACAGTGGATCTCAACAATATTGGTTACAATGACGAACCATTCGTCCTAGTCAATGATGTGGCTCAGGTCTTCTATGTGAAGGACATGTCCTCCAGACCGAAAAAAATAAGCAAACAAATACATCATACGATGAGCCGAAGCGTCACATAGTTCTTTCAGGGAAAAGAAACATCGTGGGAATCGAGGAAACGAAAGTCATGTCAGAAGATTATAATAAGTTTGTTGAAATTCCACCTTTCACAGTGAAAGCTGACCCAACCATCCCGTTAAATAATGAAGATGCTCCATGGTTACGGCCGAAGCGATCATAAGCAAGGGACAAGGGTTCATGGACCATCTCTACATGAAGAAAATTCAGAAGACTAGATAGGGATGTTGTTGGTGATGTGTAATAATAAACATGGAATACATGATCATAGTTCTGTTGAAAAAGTGTTCACAAAAATTGTTGCACCGGCTCGCGCCCATATTTCACACAAACATGCATCTTGGATAGATAAAAAAAGGCAGTACATAATGGAAAGAGTGGATCTAAACCTAAACGGAGAGCATAAGTCTACATAATGGCAAGACTGGATCTGATATCTGCTAGTCATACTCCTGCCTAGGCCTATATTGCACCCGGACTTCTATAGGATACTCACAGCCCGCTAAACAGTAGATGATTGGATTACGGGGCCTACCTGCACCCGCACCTCTTACGAGTAGGCCAACACGTATACGTGTGACAACCAACCTCTACTATTCATCGTCTGCGCAAACTATCCCATAGAAATCCGAATACTTCCATTGACGTACTTCATAACATACACACATGGTACGTCAACGGCGTTTGAACAAGTGATATCACAACAAATCTCTAAGACACAAAAAATAGAAATAAGCGGCAAATAGCTCTCACTAGAGCAGAGATAGCAAATACAATCATGCTGAGGACACATGTCCCAACAAGTCATCATTACAACACAGCGGAAGCATCCAAAGTGTCTGAGTACAGACAAGATCCAAATAGGCCTAAAAGGCCGGAAACGAAAAGGAAACGGAGCCCATCCATGAAGTCTCGGATCCTGCCCGGGTCCGCTATCTAATCGTCAACAGCCTCGTCATACTCCACGTAGTAGCCACCATGGGGATCCTCGGAAACGTAGTCTGCAGAACACGCAGCCCCAAAGGGGTCAGTACAGACGAGTACTGGCAAGCAAGACGCACAAGATACCAAAGTGTACCCGGCAACACCAAGTACAGATGCTTTGGGTTCAACGGAAGAATAGGTGATACAAAAGTGCGGCAACGGGCTGCAGTAACCAACTACAGAGACACGCTACAACTTCCGGCTAATAGAAAGGAGATAAGTTAGCGTATCGGAACCAACTACCAACAACCTCAAACAAACCCATCCTGGATCTCGCCCCTTATCCAAAGAAGCAATCCGAGGATAACCCACACAGTTGGATTAATGAAGGTTCAAGTTATTGTGTCAATAAGCCTATTACTAGTCAAATTAGTATTAATTAGGTGTAAGTTGTCTAATCCTTGTTAGCCAGCCCTATCACCAAGTCATCCATAACCGCGGACAACACGGCTTCTCGAGAAGATTTAACCCTGCAGGGGTGCACCAATTTGGCCGTACACGTAAGAATACCCCGCCAGACGGGGATCAAACCCACCAAGCGAGGCACTCAACACAACCCAACTCTTCTTCGCATCAAGCCCAAAGAACCACGTGCTGTGCGTGCGCGGCTAATCGAGCCCCCACGAAGAAAGGGGGACCCTCATAGCACTGGAAGACCACGCCGCCCTAAATGCCGACTACAAAAGTTCCACCCTAGCGCCAAGGGTTCATACCTGCATATGCGTGCATCAAATGGAAAGCCCGAACTAAGTGTGGCGATTTGGAGGAGATGCGAATTGAATCAGAGTTGCGGGGGGTGCCCATACACGCTTCCCACATGCGGTTAGCGCGCTCAACATGGATCCAGAGGACAAGAACCTTTTCCTAATTAAGGCCGACACTAGCAGGCCTCAAAACCATACTCGGCCTCCTGCCGGTGCCTTATCATCAAATTAGCATTACCTCAAACATTAACAGGTTGTTGTTTAAACATCGAGCCCCCAAAACATAATAAATAAGGTAACAGAAATAACGGACATCAGACTCGAGCATAAACAACCCTAAGCATGCTAGTAAGACACAGGCAACAAGAAACAGGGTTATAGGTGTGGAGGATAGGCTATATCAGGGTTACAGGATAACATGTGATAGGAGCGGAACACAAGCAACGAATCTTAAGGCTAGCAGAAAAGACAACGGAAAGTATCGGTATCCAGTGTGGAAAGGACACAATGGTTCATGTGAGTGAATACTTGCCTGCAAACTCAGTAGCCTGGTACTGGGCTAACTCCTCTGAAGTAGTGTCGTAAACCTCGTCTGCCTCAACGTCGTCGTCTATTCGAGAAGAAGCAAACAAACAACGCAGAGAGACAAACAATCAATAACATGGCATAATGCACAAACATGGGATGATGCATGACAATTTAATTGATGCATCAGAGATAAGCTAGTTGACATGGTAACATATTTAATTGGGCCCATATGCAATTTGCGGTTGCATATAGAAAGGCCCAAGAATTAAAGTTGAATTCAGTGATCTACAAATAAACATCATGTGAAAGTTGATTAGAATGATGCATGGATGATGAAAACAATAAGAAAACAACAATAGCTTCAATTTGATATGTTGTTCACCAAGTTTGGAATTTTATTTATTAAGTTATGAAATTTGGCTTCTTAAATGAGTTACACAAGCATTTGTTGTTTTCACCCATTTTAATTGTTCTAAATAGATAACAAAATTCATATTTGGAAAGAACACAAAATTTTAGATGGAATACATATTTCATTTGTTGAAAAAGGATTTAAATTGAGCAAGTTATTAATTTGACAAATTTAAATGCATTAATTAAGAAGCAGTTGTTTTCAGCAATTTAATTTATTTAAAACAGAACACAAAGTTTATATTTGCAAAGTTCATGAAAAATGGAATGGAAAACATATTTTACATGTGCCATTTGAATTAAATTTGAATTAGTTATGAAGTTGACCAAATTTGAAAGAGTTGTTTGAATTTGAATTTTTGAAACCATTTGAAAGGTTAAAAACAGTATACAAATGGTTTTAACATGTAGAGAATTTAATTTGGTATGGAAAACATATTTAGTTTGTTGAATTTGGAATTTTTATGCCCAAGTTATGAATTTTGCAATATTTAAGGCATTTAACAAGTAATAAATGTTTTCAGCATTTTAATTATTAAAAACCAAAAACAAAGTTGATAATGTGGTAGAGCATTTAAAATGGAGTGGTTTTCATGTTGAAAGTTTTGCAATTTGAGTTTCCAAGCAAAAGTTATTAAATTACAAAGTTTATTTGATAATCTGCCAATTTTATTAAATTACAGGGACTAGGAAAATATTAACAGGGACTTGGATGCGAAAACGTATTGAATCTGGATCTGGAAAAATAAAATAAAAAAGGTGTGTTTTATTTCCGCGCGGGGGGATCGCACCCAGGATCTCCTGGTTGCGGTACAGAGGCGCAAGCCACTGTGCTACTGCTGCGGCTGGTGATGGACTTGGTTCGCGTTGGGTTTTGAGGGTAAAGGCTTCAGACTTAAGTCTGACGAACTGAACCTCGTTCAGTTAACTGAACGTGACGAGGAACAGATCGACGAACGGCGATCGCTGTGTGCCCGCTGCTGCCGTGCGTGTGCAAGAGGGATGCGGGGCTTGCAGGCGCTGCGTGGCCGCGTGCAACCAGGCGTAGGAGAGAGGAGGGGAGACGGAGGAGTTCTCACCGGGGGAGGCGCGATGTCGCTGTGAGGTGGCATCGAGCGTGTAGGAGACGTCGGGGTGGCCGGCGGGAAGAAAGGGGAGCGCGGCCTCCCTAGTCCATCTCCGGCCCTGGTTCCCGGCGAACAGGAACGCCGTGGCGAGGGGTTTCCGTTCCCGCCGTCAGCTCGTCGTGAGGAGGGCCATGGAGGCGACGAAAGGCGGGGTTCTGACGGTGGTTTTTGCTGTTCGGGTTTCAGGGAACAGAGGAGAAAGGGGAAGGGAGAGGAAGAGAGAAACGACGGCGGCGGCAGAGAGATGGAGGAGGGAGAACTAGGGCAGCGGGGAGGCGCTCGTGGATGTGGTTTTAAGGAGGAGGAGGCACTCTCCCGGCCGTCCCATCCTCTGCCTTTTGACGTGGACATCATCGATGTCCTGCCGTACAGAGGTAGGGGATGGCGCAGGGGGTAGGTGGGCTGCCAGCTTGGGCCTCCAGGGGTTGTAGGTGGGCTGGCCTGCCTCCCCCTCTCTCTCTTTTCTGTTTTTATTTCCTTTTCTCTCTTTTTTTTGTTTGCAGAAAAGGAAAAGAGAAGAAAAGAAGGGGTTTTGGGATTTCAAAAATTTTGGGGATAAATTTTTATAAGCTCTTTATTGCAAAAGCCCAGTTGTGCAAACTTTTGTTTTTCAAAAAATTTAAATTTTGTTGCTGTTTGTAATCTAAATGGATTTGAGTGTAATTTGCAATAATTGAATTATTGAAATATTTAACCAAGTTAATTATTTGGAAATTCAAGTTTATTGGAAACATTTGAATTGTTGTTGTTTGTAAACTATTTTGAAACATTGGAACATACCAAGTATGAACCAAATTCTGAAATTTGATCTGAATTTCAAATGGAAAACAAGTGAAATCAATTGAGAACAAATGCAATGCTCATGATGGAATGATGCAAACTAAAATTAAACAAGGAGCAAGCATTCTAAGGGTGTTTTTCATACTTGGGATGTTACAAAACGCCCCCCCTTGAAGGAATCGCGCCCCGAGATTCCTACTGAGAAGAGAAAAGGTCCGGATACTTCTTGCGAAGATCCTCTTCGGTCTCCCACGTTGCCTCTTTATCGGAATGATGAGACCACTGCACTTTTAAGAACTTGGTGCTCTTGTTGCGAGTTTTGCGCTCGGTCTCATCGAGAATGCGAATAGGGTGCTCCTCATAAGAGAGATCTTCTTGCAGTTCAATGGAATCATGATCAACTGCACGACCTGGATCTTTGAAGCACCTCTTGAGCTGTGACACGTGAAACACATCGTGCACCTTGGATAGGTTTTCTGGAAGTTCAAGACGATAGGCATTTTCTGCACGCCTTGAGAGAATGTTGAAAGGACCAATATATGTTGGTGCAAGCTTTCCTTTGACACCAAAACGATGAGTGCCTCTGAGGGGAGTTACACGGAGATATGCTTTGTCTCCAGCTGCATATACCATGTCCCTGTGTTTGCTGTCATAGTAGCTTTTCTGACGAGACTGAGCAATCTTGAGATTGTCACGAATGATGCGAACTTTCTCTTCGGCCTCCTTAACAATGTCAGGGCCTAAGAGTGAACGTTCACCAGCTCCAGACCAATTGATTGGACTCCTGCATCTGCGGCCATAGAGAGCCTCAAATGGTGCCATGCCTAGGCTTGCCTCGAAGCTGTTGTTGTAGGAGAATTCAGCATATGGAAGACATTCCTCCCATTTCATGCCAAAAGAGAGACCACATGCTCTGAGCATATCCTCGAGAATCTGATTGACTCTTTTGACTTGCCCTTGAGACCGAGGATGGTAAGCTGTGCTGAACAGAAGCTTGGTGCCCAAGGCTTCTTGAAAGATTTTCCAGAAATGAGAAGTGAAGATGCTTCCACGGTCTGAGCTTATTTCCAATGGAACACCATGAAGAGGAACAATCTTTGCTGTGTAGAGCTCTGCTAACTGACTAGCTGAGATTTTCTCTTTGACAGGAAAGAAGTGAGCTACTTTAGTGAGTCGATCAATGACAACGAAGATTGCATCGTTGCCCCTCTTGGACTTTGGAAAACCAGTGACGAAGTCCATTTCAATCCTGTCCCACTTCCACTCAGGGATTTTCAGAGGTTGGAGAAGACCGGCTGTTTTCTGATGAACTGCCTTAACACGTTGACAAATGTCGCATTCAAAAACGTATTGAGCAATTTCACGTTTCATGCTAGGCCACCAATACAATGTCTTGAGATCCTGGTACATCTTTGTACTTCCAGGGTGTATGGAGAGAGGAGTTTCATGAGCCTCCTTGAGAATGACATCTTTGAGACTTTGAATTTGAGGAACTGCAATGCGTCCTTCGAAGAACACAGTTCCCTTGTCATGAATTGAGAAGGACTTAAATTTCTCCTTGCCTTCTTTGATGCGCTCTACCATCTTCTTGATTTCAGCATCACGAAGTTGTTCAAAACGAATCTTGTCCTCGAGAGTTGGACTGGCTGTCAAGTTTGCAAGATAGCCTTGAGGAACAAGACCAAGGTTGAGCTTCTGGAATTCTTCATGAAGAGGAGGTTGGCTTTCCATGATCATGAGATTATTGCAATACGACTTGCGACTGAGAGCATCGGCCATAACATTAGCCTTGCCTGGAGTGTAAGAAATGGTAAGATCAAAGTCTTTAATCTTTTCAATCCACCTCCTTTGCCTGAGGTTTAGATCTGGTTGAGTGAAGATGTATTTCAGACTTTTATGATCGGAAAAGATTTCAGTGCGATTACCCAACAAGTATTGTCTCCATTTCTTGAGGGCAAACACAACTGCTGCAAGTTCAAGGTCATGAGTGGGATAACTGAGCTCATGTGTGTTCAACTGACGTGAAGCAAAAGCCACAACTTGACGTTCTTGCATAAGAACTGCACCTAGACCTTGGAGAGAAGCATCACAGAATATTTGGAAAGGTTTGGAAGGATCTGGGCCAACCAGAACTGGTGTAGAAGTGAGTTTAGTCTTCAGGAGATTGAAACTTTCATCACATTGTGGAGACCAGACGAACTTCTTGTCCTTCTTTGTGAGGTTAGTGAGAGGTTTGGCAATCTTGGAGAAGTTTTGGACGAAGCGACGACAATAGCTAGCCAAGCCAAGAAAACTTCTTACTTGCTTCACCGTCTTTGGAGGTTTCCAATCAACAATTGCTTTAACCTTTTCTGGATCAATGGCTATGCCCTTGGAAGAGATGACATGACCAAGATAAACGACTTCGGAAATCCAGAACTCACATTTGGAGAACTTGGCATAGAGACGATGCTCGCGAAGCTTCATGAGAGTGAGATGAAGATGTTCTTCATGCTCTTCCTCGGATTTGGAGTAGACAAGAATGTCATCAAGATATACCACAACGAACTTGTCGAGGTATTCATGGAAGACAGAATTCATGAGTCGAGAGAAGGTCGCTGGTGCATTGGTGAGACCAAAGGACATGACGGTGAATTCATATAGACCGTAGCGAGTGGTGAAGCCTGTCTTTGGAATATCCTCTTTTCTGATCTTTATTTGATGGTAACCCATTCTCAAGTCCAACTTGGAGAATATTGAGGCTCCAGCAAGTTGATCAAAAAGATCATCGATACGAGGAATTGGATACTTGTTTTTGATGGTCTTGTCGTTAAGAGGACGATAGTCAACAACGAGTCTCTTTGTGTGATCCTTCTTCGCAACGAACAGAGTTGGGCAACCCCAAGCCGAGGAACTAGGTTGAATGTAACCTTTTTCCATGTACATATCAATTTGTTCCTTCAACAACTTCAGCTCGGGAGTTCCTATCTTGTAGGGATGCTTAGAGATTGGAGCAGTACCTGGTTCAAGTTGGATCACGAACTCAACAGCTCTGTCCGGAGGCATTCCTGGCAACTCTTCTGGAAAGACGTCAGGGAAGTCGCAAACCACCGGAACATTTACAAGTGAAGGTAGAGGTTTTGCATTGAGGGTGCATAGTTGAATGGAACTTGATTCATGTGGAGAATAGATTATCTAGCCAGACGGGTGGGACAGAGTTATTGACTTTTGAGCACAGTCAATTCTTGCTTTATTGGCCTTCAGCCAATCCATACCAAGAATGACATCAATGTCAGAATTGCCAAGCAGTATGAGAGAAGCAAGGAATATGTGGCCTCCAATTAGAATTTGATTTTTGTGACTGATCTTGGACGTTTGCATAGTTGCTCCAGGGGAGTTGACCACTAGCGGGGAACCCAAACCAACAAAAGGGAGTTTAATTGCTGTCGCAAAGATCTTTGACACGAAAGAATGTGATGCTCCGGTATCAAACAAGACTTTAGCTGGATTAGAGTTTACGGGAAATGTACCGAGAACGACGTCAGGAGCTTCCTCAGCTTTGTCGATCTTGACATGATTCACCCTTGCGGTCCTCCCGACAGGCCTGTTGTTGGAGTTGAAGGCCTTAGGCGGGGGAGCGCGCACCATTGCCTGGTTTGTGTTAGGACGAGGTGGTGGTGGAGGTAGCCGCCTCTGCGTGCACTTGTCGGCGTAGTGCCCCGTCTGCTTGCACTTGTAGCATGTGACGACACGAGGGGGCCCTGGCCTTGGCTGCCCCATCGAAGCCCTTTGATCATGCACCTGAGCAGGGTTGGGTGGGCGGGGAGCGAAGCCTGGAGAAGTTTGGGCATATGGAGCCCGAGTGACAGCACCATTTGGTACCCAGATGCGGCGCTTATGCGGAGGGGTGGTCATGTTGGAGGAGGAACCACCCTCACGCGAGTGCTTGCGAGACTCCTCGAACGCCTTGCGCCCATTTTCTTCATTGAGCGCGGTGTTAACGAGATCCTCGAAGCTGTTGGCCTTGACATTGGTGAGGGCATACTTGAGTTCCGGGTTAAAACCTCTGCGGAACCTTGCCATCTTCTTAGCTTTAGTGGACACCTCATCTCCCGCGTACCGAGCGAGGCGATTGAACTCATTCTGATACCCGATGACGTCCAACTTGCCCTGCTTGAGAGAGCAAAACTCTTCACGCATCCTTTCCATGAGACCATCTGGAATGTGGTGCTTCAGGAAGGCTTCCTTGAAACAGTCCCACGTGACTGGCATGCCAGTTCTCATGGCCTGGAAGTTCTCCCACCAAGAAGCTGCTTGACCCTTCAGCAGATAGGAGGCATACTTGACCTTGTCTTCTTCAGCTACGTGTGCAATCTCCAGAGCCTTGGCTACTCACGGATCCAGTCATCAGCGTCCAGAGGCTCGCGTGTGGCCACGAAAGCTCTTGGGCCCAGACTGAGAAAGTCCTTGATGCTGACTCGTGGAGCTGTCTGGTTGATGTGCTGATTAGCCTGAAACTGGGCCATCTGCGTCATGACTTGGGTCATCTGACTCAACAGCTCCGTGATTGGCGGTGGCTCAGGCGTCTTGTTCCTAGTTGGCGGCATCCTGAATGGAAATGCATTTTAGCACAACAATAGAAAAGGATAGACTTGGCAACCGAAAGAGAGATTATTCCGACGCATGAATAGACAACCACAAGGTTCACCATCACATGTCCAAATACATCAGAATATCCAATACATCATAAATGGTTCGAATGCCAAAGGATAACTGAACATATCTAAGAATGGATACATCGGTACTCCCATGCTCATCACGCAGGACGGCGGCTAGGAGTATGGCGAGAGGTACGGTGAGGAGCACGCCCACGAAAGTATGTGGAACGACGATCCACGTAGATCTGACGTGGTCTGAGGCCGACTCTAGGTGTGGTGAAGTACATAGCGTCGACTCCCTGTGCTCCAAAGCGGGGAATCCCAGTGTAACCAGCACCAAGGTTAAGGAGTGGACCTCTGATCGGCTCGTAACCTCCAGCATCTGGCAGACGACGCCCAACTGGCTGATCGAAACGTGCAAAGCGCTCGTCTCCGACAAAGTCTATGGTGTAAGTCGCCAGACGAGTCAAAGCAAGGTAAAGCTGCTCTCTGACTGAAGCCAACTCCTGAGATAGTGTGCAGGCAACTGCGTCACTGTGTCTCACAAACTGAGCGGTGGTGTGCAGCCTGGAGTTATCATGCTCGTACACATCCAAGTTGTCGTGGAGAGTGAAGTGAGCTCCCTCCGAAGTGATGTAACCACGGGGGATGTGGCGATAAATGGAATCGTCAAATCCCCAGTAGTCAGCACGAAGGACGGTGAGGCTCACATAAGCTGCCTGCTGCACAGCCATATCCACTGTGGAACCCACTGCCTCGTAGCGGTGGACTACGCCCATGCCATCATCTGACAGAATGTAGACGATAGCCTGGTAGTAGGTCTGCTCAAACTCTCGCTGCTGCTCGTAGACCTGGTACTCTGGTGCCCAACGGAATCCCAGAAAAGTGACCATGTCTCTCAGCATCTCCGGATAACCGGCAGTGCTCTCGCAACGAGTCATACGAACCACCTGCGGGTAGAACCTGAGATCCATCTGCAGATGATCGGGGAAGCTTTGATTAGACGTCGGTAGAAAAACTGAAGTGGCAAGCAACAACAAGGTTCCAACGAACGAAAAGGATCTTGAGAAGAACAGGATATCGAAGCAACATTTGGGAAACACGAGACCAAACACTCCTGAGGTACTACGGAAAACCCATCCGGGCTTCTAAATGATCAATATCTACTGCTTAAGGAATAGAGGATCTACTTCCGGGGCTTATGTGCCTCCGTTCTCAATCGTGAGTAGGCAACATGATAAATCATGTCACAACCACCTCCATTCCTATGGTCTAGTAGATATAACCATCCTAGAGAAACCAGGATACGTGAAATCCTAACTTGAAAGTTTAGATGAGAAGAGAAAAACAACGTTGCACTTCCTTACCAGAAAAAGGAAGGGTGGGTGGGGAAAGAAATAAAAGAACAGAATTCCTACTCTCACGTTTCATTTTTCCTATATAGCTACAAAATAGTTTCTAGACTCAACTGCGACCAGTAAAAGGGATCCTACAGGCAGACAGGCTCTGATACCATTTGTTGCACCCGGACTTCTATAGGATACTCACAGCCCGCTAAACAGTAGATGATTGGATTACGGGGCCTACCTGCACCCGCACCTCTTACGAGTAGGCCAACACGTATACGTGTGACAACCAACCTCTACTATTCATCGTCTGCGCAAACCATCCCATAGAAATCCGAATACTTCCATTGACATACTTCATAATATACACACATGGTACGTCAACAGCGTTTGAACAAGTGATATCACAACAAATCTCTAAGACACAAAAAATAGAAATAAACGGCAAATAGCTCTCACTAGAGCAGAGATAGCAAATACAATCATGTTGAGGACACATGTCCCAACAAGTCATCATTACAACACAGCGGAAGCATCCAAAGTGTCTGAGTACAGACAAGATCCAAATAGGCCTAAGAGGCCGGAAACAAAAAGGAAACGGAGCCCATCCACGAAGTCTCGGATCCTGCCCGGGTCCGCTATCTACTCGTCAACAGCCTCGTCATACTCCACGTAGTAGCCACCATGGGGATCCTCGGAAACGTAGTCTGCAGAACACGCAGCCCCAAAGGGGTCAGTACAGACGAGTACTGGCAAGCAAGACGCACAAGATACCAAAGTGTACCCGGCAACACCAAGTACAGATGCTTTGAGTTCAACGGAAGAATAGGTGATACAAAAGTGCGGCAGCGGGCTGCAGTAACCAACTACAGAGACACGCTACAAGTTCCAGCTAATAGAAAGGAGATAAGTTAGCGTATCGGAACCAACTACCAACAACCTCAAACAAACCCATCTTGGATCTCGCCCCTTATCCAAAGAAGCAATCCGAGGATAACCCACACAGTTGGATTAATGAAGGTTCAAGTTATTGTGTCAATAAGCCTATTACTAGTCAAATTAGTATTAATTAGGTGTAAGTTGTCTAATCCTTGTTAGCCAGCCCTATCACCAAGTCATCCATAACCGCGGACAACACGGCTTCTCGAGAAGATTTAACCCTGCAGGGGTGCACCAATTTGGCCGTACACGTAAGAATACCCCGCCAGACGGGGATCAAACCCACCAAGCGAGGCACTCAACACAACCCAACTCTTCTTCGCATCAAGCCCAAAGAACCACGTGCTGTGCGTGCGCGGCTAATCGAGCCCCCACGAAGAAAGGGGGACCCTCATAGCACTGGAAGACCACGCCGCCCTAAATGCCGACTACAAAAGTTCCACCCTGGCGCCAAGGGTTCGTACCTGCATATGCGTGCATCAAATGGAAAGCCCGAACTAAGTGTGGCGATTTGGACGAGATGTGAATCGAATCAGAGTTGCGGGGGGCGCCCATATACGCTTCCCACATGCGGTTAGCGCGCTCAACATGGATCCAGAGGACAAGAACCTTTTCCTAATTAAGGTCGACACTAGCAGGCCTCAAAACCATACCCGGCCTCCTGCCGGTGCCTTATCATCAAATTAGCATTACCTCAAACATTAACAGGTTGTTGTTTAAACATCGAGCCCCCAAAACATAATAAATAAGGTAACAGAAATAACGGACATCAGACTAGAGCATAAACAACCCTAAGCATGCTAGTAAGATACAGGCAACAAGCAACAGGGTTATAGGTGTGGAGGATAGGCTATATCAGGGTTACAGGATAACATGTGATAGGAGCGGAACACAAGCAACGAATCTGAAGGCTAGCAGAAAAGACAACAGAAAGTATCGGTATCCAGTGTGGAAAGGACACAATGGTTCATGTGAGTGAATACTTGCCTGCAAACTCAGTAGCCTGGTACTGGGCTAACTCCTCTGAAGTAGTGTCGTAAACCTCGTCTGTCTCAAAGTCGTCGTCTATTCGAGAAGAAGCAAACAAACAACGCAGAGAGACAAACAATCAATAACATGGCATAATGCACAAACATGGGATGATGCATGACAATTTAATTGATGCATCAGATATAAGCTAGTTGACATGGTAACATATTTAATTGGGCCCATATGCAATTTGGGGTTGCATATAGAAAGGCCCAAGAATTAAAGTTGAATTCAGTGATCTACAAATAAACATCATGTGAAAGTTGATTAGAATGATGCATGGATGATGAAAACAATAAGAAAACAACAATAGCTTCAATTTGATATGTTGTTTACCAAGTTTGGAATTTTATTTATTAAGTTATGAAATTTGGCTTCTTAAATGAGTTACACAAGCATTTGTTGTTTTCACCTATTTTAATTGTTCTAAATGGATAACAAAATTCATATTTGGAAAGAACACAAAATTTTAGATGGAATACATATTTCATTTGTTGAAAAAGGATTTAAATTGAGCAAGTTATTAATTTGACAAATTTAAATGCATTAATTAAGAAGCAGTTGTTTTCAGCAATTTAATTTATTTCAAACAGAACACAAAGTTGATATTTGCAAAGTTCATGAAAAATGGAATGGAAAACATATTTTACATGTGCCATTTGAATTAAATTTGAATTAGTTATGAAGTTGACCAAATTTGAAAAGAGTTGTTTGAATTTGAATTTTTGAAACCATTTGAAAGGTTCAAAACAGTATACAAATGGTTTTAACATGTAGAGAATTTAATTTGGTATGGAAAACATATTTAGTTTGTTGAATTTGGAATTTTTATGCCCAAGTTATGAATTTTGCAATATTTAAGGCATTTAACAAGTAATAAATGTTTTCAGCATTTTAATTATTAAAAACCAAAAACAAAGTTGATAATGTGGTAGAGCATTTAAAATGGAGTGGTTTTCATGTTGAAAGTTTTGCAATTTGAGTTTCCAAGCAAAAGTTATTAAATTACAAAGTTTATTTGATAATCTGCCAATTTTATTAAATTACAGGGACTAGGAAAATATTAACAGGGACTTGGATGCGAAAACGAATTGAATCTGGATCTGGAAAAATAAAATAAAAAAGGTGTGTTTTATTTCCGCGCGGGGGGATCGAACCCAGGATCTCCTGGTTGCGGTACAGAGGCGCAAGCCACTGTGCTACTGCTGCGGCTGGTGATGGACTTGGTTCGCGCTTGGTTTTGAGGGTAAAGGCTTCAGACTTAAGTCTGACGAACTGAACCTCGTTCAGTTAACTGAACGTGACGAGGAACAGATCGACGAACGGCGATCGCTGTGTGCCCGCTGCTGCCGTGCGTGTGCAAGAGGGATGCGGGGCTTGCGGGCGCTGCGTGGCCGCGTGCAACCAGGCGAAGGAGAGAGGAGGGGAGACGGAGGAGTTCTCACCGGGGGAGGCGCGATGTCGCTGTGAGGTGGTGTCGAGCGTGTAGGAGACGTCGGGGTGGCCGGCGGGAAGAAAGGGGAGCGCGGCCTCCCTAGTCCATCTCCGGCCCTGGTTCCCGGCGACGAGGAACGTCGTGGCGAGGGGTTTCCGTTCCCGCCGTCAGCTCGTCGTGAGGAGGGCCATGGAGGCGACGAAAGGCGGGGTTCTGACGGTGGTTTTTGCTGTTCGGGTTTCAGGGAACAGAGGAGAAAGGGGATGGGAGAGGAAGAGAGAAACGGCGGCGGCGGCAGAGAGATGGAGGAGGGAGAACTAGGGCAGCAGGGAGGCGCTCGTGGACGTGGTTTTAAGGAGGAGGAGGCACTCTCCCGTCCGTCCCATCCTCTGCCTTTTGACGTGGACATCGTCGATGTCCTGCCGTACAGAGGTAGGGGATGGCGCAGGGGGGTAGGTGGGCTGCCAGCTTGGGCCTCCAGGGGTTGTAGGTGGGCTCAGCCCACTTGGGCTGGCCTGCCTCCCCCTCTCTCTCTTCTGTTTTTATTTCCTTTTCTCTCTTTTTTTTTGCAGAAAAGGAAAAGAGAAGAAAAGAAGGGGGTTTTGGGATTTCAAAAATTTTGGGGATAAATTTTTATAAGCTCTTTATTGCAAAAGCCCAGTTGTGCAAACTTTTGTTTTTCAAAAATTTTAAATTTTGTTGCTGTTTGTAATCTAAATGGATTTGAGTGTAATTTGTAATAATTGAATTATTGAAATATTTCACCAAGTTAATTATTTGGAAATTCAAGTTTATTGGAAACATTTGAATTGTTGCTGTTTGTAAACTATTTTGAAACATTGGAACATACCAAGTATGAACCAAATTTTGAAATTTGATCTGAATTTCAAATGGAAAACAAGTGAAATCAATTGAGAACAAATGCAATGCTCATGATGGAATGATGCAAACAAAAATTAAACAAGGAGCAAGCATTCTAAGGGTGTTTTCATACTTGGGATGTTACAGCCTATAGTACTCCGACTCGTAGTCATCGTAGTCGCCGCCGTCGTCGTCACTATCGTCGGACGGTGCTCTGGACTCCCTTGGAGGATCACGACTGCAGGACTGGGCGTGAGGGTAGCGCAGGTGGGGGTTATCGCCAGCCCTGATGTAATTCATGACGCTCTGAAGAGTTCGTCTGCCGCCCCACCACAGCCGACGACCGGCCTCGTTGAAGTTCGAAGGAGGTGGGCCGTTCTCCTCGTACCTGGCGAGCGCACTCTCACGCCGATTAATGAAGAAGGCGTCCCAAGTAGGGAGGTAGTCAGGATTCCAAATGGGATTCCTCCGCTGCTCCGGCTTGAGCTCGTGGTAGTAGTGGTTCGTGCTGGCCGCCCGACGCGCCACACCTTGAGGAAGAGGAGGGACCGGCACTCCTCCGGCGCTCAGCATCCAACCGTCGGGAACGATGTAGCCGGGCGGGCAGGGGTAGTTCGAGGCGGAAAGTGCCTCCTCCTGGATGAAGGTTAGAGTGGGTACGATAGAAGCCATGAGAGAGTGGTGAGTTTATATGTGTTTATGCCAATGGTGTGGCAATGCATACATATATATATAGTGAGAAGAAAACAGATCCCTTTAGTCCCGGCCTGTTTTACCAACCGGGACGAAATGGTTCGGGTTTCGTTGGGAAACGGATTGTCCCATTAGTCCCGGCCTGTTTTACCAACCGGGAAGAAATGGTTAAGGTTTTGTTCGGACCAATCAGAAAGAATCACATGGATCGTGTGTTTCTTTCAAGCGCTTGTGAGTCGTTGGATCATGGGTGTGTTTCTTTGGAGCGTTTGTGAGCCGTTGGATCATGGGTGTTTCTTAACCGTTGGATCAAAACCCTAGCACAACACTTTGTGAGCCAGAGGACCCTATATATAGCCCACCTTCATACACCAGTGAGTTCATCGACCAAATACAAAACATCCGGATTGTTTTGTTCTACATCCCCCTTTAAGGTTTGATACATCATTCAGTTCATCGACCAAATACAAATCATCCGGATTCGCCATCATACGTCATGCCGTGCATTTGGTATGCATATATGCACTCAGTAGCCACGGTAGGGCTGTATGATGGCGAAACCGATTGTTTTGTTCTACATCCCCCTTTAAGGTTTGATACATCATTCAGTTCAACAACCAAATACAAATCATCCGGATTCGCCATCATACGTCCTGCCGTGCATTTGGTATGCATATATGCACTCAGTAGCCACGGCAGGGCTGTATGATGGCGATACCGGTTGTTTTGTTCTACATCCTCGATCCCTTGAAGGTTTGACAAAAGGTTTGATACATCATTCAATTCATCGATCAAATACAAATCATCCGGATTCACCATCATACGTCGTGTCGTGTATTTGGTATGCATATATGCACTCAGTAGCCACGGCAGGGCTGTATGATGGCGATACCAATTGTTTTGTTCTACATCCTCGATCCCTTGAAGGTTTGACAAAAGGTTTGATACATCATTCAGTTCATCGACCAAATACAAATCACCCGGATTCGCCATCATACGTCCGACCGTTCTTTTGATATGCATATATACACTCAATAGCCACGGTCGGGCTGTATAATGGCGATACCGATCGTTGTTCTCCATCCCCCTTGAAGGTTCATCGAACGAATACAAATCACCCGGATGCCTTGTATGCGACGAAACTATGTAAATGCATGGATCAACTGGTCTGAAGTGCACTTATTATAAATTTAACGTACCTTGTTCTGTATTTTAAACGTGTGGAGTTATTATTTGAAACATAAAGGATATATGGAAAACAAAATAAAACAATAGAAAACATAAAGGAAATAATGGAAAACATAAAGGAAACAATAGAAAACAAAAAAGGTAACAACAGAAGACAATATAAAACATAAATGAAAACAATAGAAAACATAAAGGAAACAGTAGAAAACAAAATAAAACAAGAGAAAACAAAATAAAACAATAGAACACATAAAGGAAAACAATAGAACATAAAGGAAACAATAGAAAACAAAATAAAACAAGATAAAACAAAATAAAATAATAGAAAACATAAAGGAAAACAATATAAAACATAAAGGAAAACAATATAAAACAAAAAATAATTAAAAATGGGGCATTCGTCCCGGTTTTTGCAAACAACCGGGATGGATGCCCCCCCCCCAACGAGCGCCTTCAAAGTACCCCAGCGAAAAAAAATTAGGCATCCGTTCCGGTTCGTAGGAACAACCAGGACGGAAGACCCTTTCATCCCGGTTGTTCCTACGAACCGGGACGGATGCCCCTCCCTATATAAGCTGACCGTCTTCCTCCCCAAAATCATAACCGCGCGCAGGGATTTGGATCGCGAGACGCCGCCAGGATGCTGCTCTTCCGCGCCCATGCCGTACGTCTGTGGAGGAGAACTCGCCGCTCCCGCGCCGCGCACGTGCCGTCGCCCGCGCCGTCGCCGTACGTGGACGTGGAGGACCTCGCCGCGCCCCCGCGCCGTCGCTCAGGAGAGGAGGACGAGAGCTCTCTCCGCGCCGTGGACGAGCTCGCCGCGCGCCATCTCCCCTCGCAGTCCCTCTCCCCCTCGCCGTCCATCGTCGCGCGCCCGTGTGGAGGTAGACAGAGAACTTTTTTTTATTTACTGTTTTTGCTTTTACAATTTTGTTTAGTGTTAGAAAATTTAGTTACAAATTTAGTGTTAGAAAAATTTTAGTTAGAATTTTAGTGTTAGAAAAATTTTAGTTAGAATTTAGTTAGAAATTTTAGTGTTAGAGAAATTTTAGTGTTAGAATTTTAGTGTTAGAAAAATTTTAGTTAGAATTTTAGTTAGAATTTAGTGTTAGAATTTGGTTAGAAATTTTAGTGTTAGAAATTTTTACTTAGGAATTTTTAGTGTTAGGAATTTTTACTTAGGAATTTTTTGTGTTAGGAATTTCACTTAAGAATTTTAAGAAAAATTCACTAAGCTAGTGTTAGAAAATTTCACTAAGTTAGAAATTTCCACTAAGTTAGAAATTTCATGAAGTTAGAAAATTTCGCTAAGTTAGTGTGTTAGAAAATTTCACTAAGTTAGATTTTTTTTTCTTTTGTGTTATATATTTCGAGCTGTTATTGCATTTTTACTTGTAATGTTTGTTCGATCTTTTGAACAAATGCCGATGATTGAAAGAGTTGGTTCACACTCAGATGGCCTTGGTGGTTCGGTGCGTCTTCTGATTTTCACAAAGCTAGGATCTTGTGCATCCCACTTGGCGCGCCGGGTCCGCCAAAGGCTGCTTGTATGTGTCCATCCTAAATAAGAGGCACACAGACTGATGACCATCTTGTTCCTGTTAAGAGGTACTACGTGCGGTGGTGATCCGGGGAAAGAAACGAATGCGAGGGTTTCTGGATTTCTTTCGAACTAAATAATGTCACATATGTAATATGGTTCGTGAGATCCGGATGAAGCTGAACCCTTTAGCGCACATGCGTAATGGTGACATTCCTCAAAAATCTCTTCCGGGGTTATGAAGAATGTCCCCGTTATGTATGTGTACAAAAGGGTCCAACCTTGTCCGGATCTCACTATTACATATATGATTTTGTTTAGTTTCAAAGATTTCCAGAAACCCTTCGTTCCCCCCGCATCGCTATCACGTGTAATTACCTCGTAACAACCACAAAATGTGAAGGTCCAACTTCACATCAAGTCCCGATGACCATCTTGTTCTTGTTAAGAGATACTACAGGCGGTGGTGATCCGGGGAAAGGAGAAAGATGGGGGTTTCTGGATTTCTTTGGAACTAAATAACGTCACATATGTAATATCGTGAGATTCGAACGAAGTTAAACCCTTTTGTCGACATACGTAATGGTTACATTCCTCAGAAATCTCTTCCGGGGTTATGAAGAATGTCCAGATTATGTACGTGGACAAAAGGGTTTAACCTTGTTCGGATCTCACGATATTACATATATGATTTTGTTTACTTTCAAAGATTTCCAAAAATCCTTGTTTTCATCCTTCTCCGGATCGCCATCGCGTGTACTTACCTCGTAACAAGCACACAATGTGAAGGCCCGATAACCATGTAGGGCCGATGACCATCTTGTTCCTGTTAAGAGGTACTACAGGCGGTGGTGATCCGGGGAAAGGAGGAAGATGGGAGTTTCTGGATTTCTTTGGAACTAAATAACGTCACATATGTAATATCGTGAGATCTGAACGAAGTTAAACCCTTTAGTGCACATGCGTAATGGTGACATTCCTCAGAAATCCCTTCCGGGGTTATGAAGAATGTCCCCATTATGTATGTGCACAAAAGGGTCTAACCTTGTTCGAATCTCACGATATTACATATGATTTTGTTTAGTTTCAAAGATTTCAAAAAATCCTTGTCTTCATCCTTCTTCGGCTCGCCATCACGTGTACTTTACCTCGTAACAGGCACAAAATGTGAAGGCCCGATGACCATCTTGTTCCTGTTAAGAGGTACTAAAGGCGGTGGTGATCCGGAGAAAGGAGGAAGATGGGGGTTTCTGGATTTCTTTGGAACTAAATAACGCCACATATGTAATATCGTGATATCCGAACGAAGTTAAACCCTTTAGTGCTCATGCGTAATGGTGACATTCCTCACAAATCCCTTCCGGGGTTATGAAGAATGTCCCCATTATGTATGTGCACAAAAGGGTCTAACCTTGTTCGGATCTCACGATATTACATATGATTTTGTTTAGTTTCAAAGATTTCCAAAAATCCTTGTCTTCATCCTTCTCCGGCTCGCCATCACGTGTACTTACCTCGTAACAAGCACAAAATGTGAAGGCCCGATGACCATCTTGTTCCCGTTAAGAGGTACTACAGGCGGTAGTGATCCGGGGAAAGGAGAAAGATGGGGGTTTCTGGATTTCTTTGAAACTAAATAACGTCACATATGTAATATCGTGAGATCCGAACGAAGTTAAACCCTTTTGTCGACATACGTAATGGTGATATTCCTTAGAAATCCCTTCCGGGGTTATGAATAATGTCCCCATTATGTGCGTGGACAAAAGGGTCTAACCTTGTTCGGATCTCACGATCTTACATATATGATTTTGTTTAGTTTCAAAGATTTCCAAAAATTCTTGTCTTCGTACTTCTCCGGATCGCCAACGCGTGTACTTACCTCGTAACAAGCACAAAATGTGAAGGCTTAGGCAGGAGTATGACTAGCAGAACAGATCAACTCTTTCCTAATAAACTTGCGACTCGAACGGGGCATAACATCATTCCAGATTATCCTGTCGTGTGTGAAAACGTTGTAGATAAGAGGAAGTTATTTGCAATGTTTTCACACATGATATGGATAATCTGGGCTGCTACATCTGTTATGTCCCGTTCGAGTCGCAACTTTATTCAGCAAGACTCGATCTGATCTGCTAGTCTAACTTTGTTCGGATCTCACAAACACTTACGTCTTTGATTTTCTTTAGTTTCTCAGAAACCCTTGTCTTCATGATTTGTGTTTAACTTTCATCACTAGTAGAAAATAGGCCTTCCATACGCCCCCATTAGTCCCCAAAATAATCGACCCGCGACCATAGGGGTATTTAGTCTCGGTTCGGGAGGAGACCCGCGACCAACAGTCTGGGCCCAACGCGCTCGGTCCACAACTGGCGGACGGGAAGGGCTTTAGTCCCGGTTGGCCAGGCCAACCGGGACTAATAGGTCCTCAGGCTGCCCCGAAGGCTATTAGTCGTGGTTGTCCAGGCCAACCGGGACTAAAAGCCCATCCCTATATATAGGGCTCAGCTGGCTGCACTTTGCCACATTTGGTGTCACTTCTACTCACAATATTCACAAGGGGTGGTGGGTTTACTTTTGGTTCCTACTATGCACACAAGATGTTTGATGAAATGCCCGATAGCATGAAACACACATGATATGAACTGTCCGAGCCGCACTTGAGCATTTTCATTTATTTTACCTCCGCGATCACGGTTAGCAACTTGAACCTTTCATGGTTTGTATTATTACCAGCTAGTTAGTTTAACAAATGCATGATGGTTAATTATATACTTTATATAATAATAATGCAGATGAATCGGCAATGGATGTACGGTAACCGACTCTCCGGCGAGTTCACTACGGGTTTGAAAGATTTCCTCGTAGTGGCAAATGCGAACAAGCAGCGAGGTTTTATTATCTGTCCATGTGCTGAATGTAATAATGAGAAGGGTCACTCCTCCTCAAAAGTTGTTCAAATGCACCTGCTTCGGCACGGTTTCATGCCAAGCTATAATTGTTGGACCAAGCATGGAGAAAAAGGGGTTAGAATGAAGAAGATTAAGAAGAGGATGATATCGATTTCAACTATCATGACGCTTTCGGTGATACTTTCATGGAGGATGATGCTGAAGGTGGGGAAGGGTTTGGTGAAGGTGAAGAAGAGGCACATGATGAGCCCGCTGATGATCTTGGTCGGACCATTGCTGATGCACGGAGACGCTGCGAAACTGACAAGGAGAGGGAGAATTTGGATCGCATGTTAGAGGATCACACGAAGTCGCTGTACCCAGGATGCGACAATAGTCTGAAAAAACTGGGCTGCACACTGGATTTGCTGAAATGGAAGGCACGGGAAGGTGTAGCTGACTCATCATTTGAAAATTTGCTGAAAATGTTGAAGAATATGTTTCCGAAGAATAACGAGTTGCCCGCCAGTACGTACGAAGCAAAGAAGGTTGTCTGCCCTCTAGGTTTAGAGGTTCTGAAGATACATGCATGCATTAACGACTGCATCCTCTACCGCGGTGCATACGAGAATTTGAATGGATGCCCTGTATGCACTGCATTGCGTTATAAGATCAGAGGCGATGACCCTGGTGACGATGTTGAGGGCGAGAAACCCAGGAAGAGGGTTCCCGCCAAGGTGATGTGGTATGCTCCTATAATACCTCAGTTGAAACGCCTGTTTAGGAACAAAGAGCATGCCAAGTTGTTGCGATGGCACAAAGAGGACCGTAAGTCCGACGGGGAGTTGAGACACCCCGCTGATGGAACGCAATGGAGAAAGATCGACAGAGAGTTCAAAGATTTTGCAGCTGACGCAAGGAACATAAGATTTGGTCTAAGTACTGATGGCATGAATCCTTTTTGCGAGCAGAGCTCCAGCCATAGCACCTGGCCCGTGACTCTATGCATCTACAACCTTCCTCCTTGGTTGTGCATGAAGCGGAAGTTCATTATGATGCCAGTGCTCATCCAAGGTCCGAAGCAACCCGGCAACGACATCGATGTGTACCTAAGGCCATTAGTTGATGAACTTTTACAGTTGTGGGGCAGACCTGGTGTACCTGTGTGGGATGAGCACAAAGAAGAGGAATTTGACCTACGAGCGTTGCTTTTTGTAACCATCAACGATTGGCCTGCTCTCAGTAACCTTTCAGGACAGTCAAATAAGGGATACAAAGCATGCACGCACTGCTTACATGAGACTGAAAGTGTATTTTTGGATAATTGTAGGAAGAACGTGTACCTGGGTCATCGTCGATTTCTTCCCCGAAATCATAACGTAAGAAAGAAAGGCAAGCATTTCAACGGCAAGGCAGATCACCGACCGAAGCCTGCGGAACGTACTGGAGCTGAGATATTTGATATGGTCAAGGATTTGAAAGTCATCTTTGGAAAGGGTCCTGGCGGACAATCAGTTCCGCTGGGAGTTGACGGGCACGTACCCATGTGGAAAAAAAATCGATATTTTGGGAGCTACAGTATTGGAAAGTCCTAGATGTCCGCTCTGCAATCGACGTGATGCATGTTACGAAGAATATTTGCGTGAACCTGCTAAGCTTCTTGGGCGTGTATGGGAAGACAAATGATACAAAGGAAGCACGGCAGGACCAGCAACTTTTGAAAGACCCAGATGACCGGCATCCGGAATGGTTTCAAGGTCGTGCCAGCTACGCTCTTACCAAAGAAGAGAAGGTCATTTTTTTGAATGCCTGAGCAGTATGAAGGTCCCGTCTGGCTTCTCGTCGAATATAAAGGGAATAATAAACATGGCGGACAAAAAGTTCCAAAACCTGAAGTCTCACGACTGCCACGTGATTATGACGCAGTTGCTTCCGATTGTTTTGAGGGGGCTCCTACCGGAAAATGTTCGAGTAGCCATTGTGAAGCTATGTGCATTCCTCAATGCAATCTCTCAGAAGGTAATCAGTCCAGAAGATCTACCACGGTTACAGAACGATGTGGTCCAATGTCTTGTCAGTTTCGAGTTGGTGTTTCCACCATCCTTCTTCAATATTATGACGCACCTCCTGGTCCACCTAGTCGAAGAGATTTCCATTCTCGGTCCTGTATTTCTACACAATATGTTCCCCTTTGAGAGGTTTATGGGAGTATTAAAGAAATATGTTCGTAACCGTGCTAGGCCAGAAGGAAGCATCATAAAGGGCTATGGAAATGAGGAGGTAATTGAGTTCTGTATTGACTATGTTCCTGACCTTAAGCCGATTGGTATTCGTCAATCGCGGCACGAGGGGAGACTAAGTGGAAAAGGCACGATCGGAAGGAAATCAACGATATGTATGGACGGTCATTCTATGACTGAAGCACACCACACAGTTCTGCAAAATTCGAGCTTGGTGGCTCTGTACTTCGAGCAACACAAGAATATTTTACGCTCGGACAACCCGGGGAAGCCTGAATCATGGATTAGAAAGGCCCACATGGAGACTTTCGGCAGTTGGTTGCGAAAACATTTAATGAACGACAATGATGTTGGAGATCAGCTGTACATGTTGGCCAAGACACCATCTTCGACTATAACGACTTTCCAAGGGTACGAGATTAATGGGAATACATTTTACACGATCTCCCAAGATAAAAAGAGCACCAACTAAAACAGTGGTGTCCGCTTTGATGCAGCAACCGAGATTGGGCAAAAGGTCACATATTATGGTTACATAGAGGAGATATGGGAACTTGACTATGGACCCTCCTTTAAGGTCCCTTTGTTCCGGTGCAAATGGTTCAAGCTAACAGGAGGTGGGGTAAAGGTGGACGAGCAATACGGAATGACAATGGTGGATTTCGACAATCTTGGTTACCTTGACGAACCATTCGTCCTAGCCAAAGATGTCGCTCGGGTTTTCTGTTTGAAGGACATGAGTAGCAAACCGAGGAAACGGAAAGATAAGAAAACGATCAGTACATCATGCGATGATCCAAAGCGCCACATTGTTCTTTCACCCCCCGTTTGGATGTATGAAAAACGTCGTGGAATTGGCAATTTAGAATTGGCCACCCGCTTTCCGTTGTTTGGAGTGTCCTAAGAATTCAACCGTGGAAACGGAAAAAATTTCCGCGCAATGCCGAACTGAGCATCCCGACCTCCTAGCGAGTTTCCGAGCTCTCCACCTCGGAATCGCATGGAAAACTTTCTCCCGCACCCCCGAGCGTACCTGTTCGCTCCCCAGAAATAGAGGACCTAGTTCATCGTCTCTCCCGCACGAAACAAGAGGATAGGGCTCGACCTCCAGCCTCGTCTTCCTCCTCCCTGCCGCCGGTAGGGGAGTCCTCTCTCCAATCCTCGTTCAGCCTCTCTTCAACCTCCTGTCTCCCTCTTCGTTTCTTGGGCCCAAACCATAGATCTCGAGCAGAGAGGGGCCATGGCGACGGCCATAGGTCAAGGACAGCGGGGATTGGTCCTGGCGGCGGCCCAAACCCTCTCCCCTCCCCTCTCTTCGTCCCCCATGAGCAGCCACCTTCTCCCTCTGCCCGCTCTCCACTCAAACCCTAGATGGGTTGGCCCATGCCTCCATGGTGGCGGCCACAGGTGAAGCAAGACCTGGATTCTGACGAATCTGAACCTGCGGTTGATGCCATGGTGTTGTTCCTGACAGACAAGGATTTCTTGTTTTTTTAATGGATCTGAAGCTTTGTGTTGTCCATGTCCATCATTTTCCAGTCAATCTGGTGCTGCTATGCGTGGTACATGCCGCTGAGAATGTTTGATATATTCCTCTGTTAAAAAAATTCCACTAGACTCCATGTTAGAGAAACGAGAAGACATTTTGAGCTATATTAATGTTGATAATGGAGATGAATTGTAGCGTCGTGTCCATGTTTATTCACTAAATTATACTCTGTAGACACCGAAGTTTGTCTGAAATTTGATCATTCACAACCTATATGTGTCTGCATATTTTCTGAATTTTGACCATTTAATGTTATTACATGTGCAAAATAATAGATAAATGTTGAAATATACACATGCTAGTTTTCATACGTGTGCACAAATTAATATTGTTTAAACTCAACAAAACATTCAATTCCACGATTTATACATCCAAACAGGAATTGGAATTGGGGCCTACACTTTGATTCCAACCGTAAATTTCATACACAACCAAACGAGAGAATTTGAATTGGAGTCCATTTCCTTTCCATCTTGGATTTGGAATTCCCAATCCAATTCAATTCTGAGTAGTTTTTCCTACGTCCAAACGGAGCATCAGGGAAAAGAACCATCGTGGGAGTGGAGGACAAGACAGACATGTCAGAAGATTATAATATGTTTGGTGAAATTCCGCCCTTCAAAGTCAACACTGACCCAAGCATTAAGTTAAATGATGAGGATGCTCCATGGATACGGCCAAATCGTAAGAAATCGGGGACACAAGGGAAGAATTGATGTATAATAATTTATTGTACCAAACTTTTTTGAATGGATCATGTGAATTATATTATCTCTGATGTGTTTAAGACTAACTCCTTTGCAAAATATTTGAGAAAACGAGTGGAAAACATGGAAAAGAGAAGGTTACTTAAATGTCTGAAAACCTTGTGAGATAAAATATCTGATTTCATAACTTTTATTAAAAACAGAAAACAGACGTGCTAGCGCGCCTCAGTGTCGCTGGAATACAAATTCTTTTATTAAAAAGAGAGAACAGACGAACACTACTCCTCGTCGTCGTCGTCGGGGAACTCGTCGGTGACCTCCTCCGGGTCATCGTCGTCGTCGAACTCGTCGGTGACCTCCTCGTCGTCGTCGGAGGTGCATGATGGTATGTCCGAGATAGGCCCCCACCTCGGATCGTCGGAGGCCGAGACTTTGCCGGCGTGGTCGGCCCGACGAAGCTATTGCAGCGCCTTCGTCCTCGCCTCCCGAGCGGCATCTAACGCGAGGTGGCGTTCGAGGCGGCGCTCCGCCCGCTCAGCCGCGCGGGTCTGCCGGAGCTCCTCGTCGGCGCTCTCCTCCCCCGGGTTGTTCCGGTAATACTCGCGGACGACGCGGTCTTCCCTGGCGTCGACTAGGCCCTGAAACGCGCGGTGGCGGAGGTGGAGGTGGTCGGCGGCAGTGATGATCTGCGGCTTCGGCGCCCTGGCCTCCGCTTCCCAGACGGTGTGGCAGTCGTTAAAGTTCATCAGCGACCGCGGGCGGTTGAGGCGCTTGACCGCCGTGTCCCAGGCGCGGGCGGCCTCCGCCGCCGTCGCAAAGGAGCCGAGGGGGATGCGGTCGTCCCCCCAGCGGATATCTGTGCTGAACATTCCGTTCTGCCGTGCTCGGACGCCACAGAAGCCGGTAGTGTTGTTCCTCCTCGGAGGCATGGTGGAAGAGCGACGGTGCAGAGGGATGGAGAAGACGCGCTCGAGGCGCGACAGTTTATACCGCGCCCTCCAGGCCACGCGTCACAACCCCCGCGCCACGCGTCACAACTCCCGTGCCACGCGCCACCATAACACAACCCAAGCATGGATGGATGTGTTAAAGGGGGGGTGTAGAACAAAACAATCGGTATCGCCATCATACAGCCACACCGTGGCTACTGGGTGCAATATGCATACCAAATGCACGGCAGGACGTATGATGGCGAATCCGGATGTTTTGTATTTGCTTGATGAACTGACCGGTGTATGAAGGTGGGCTATATATAGGGTCCTCTGGCTCACAAAGTGTTGTGCTAGGGTTTTGATCCAACGGTTAAGAAACCACCTCATCCAACGGCTCACAATAGCTCGAAAGAAACACACCGTAGCCCTGATCGAACGGCTCACAACAGCTCGAAAGAAACACACCCCGGATCCAACGACTCACAAGCGTTTTAAAGAAACACACGATCCGTGTGATTCTATCTGATTGGTCCAAACGAAACCCTAACCCATTTAGTCCCGGTTGGTGTCCCCAACCGGGACTAAAGGGATGATCCGTCTTCTCGCTATATATATGTATGCATTGCCACACCATTGGCATAAACACATACAAACTCACCACTCTCTGATGGCTTCTACCGTACCCACTCTAACATTCATCCAGGCGGAGGAACTTTCCGCCTCGAACTACCCCTGCCCGTGCGGCTACAACGTTCCCGCCGGTTGGATGCTGAGCGCCGGAGGAGTGCCGGTCCCGCCTCTTCCTCAAGGTGTGGCGCGTCGGGCGGCCATCACGAACCACTACTATCACGAGCTCACGCCGGAGCAGCGGAGGAATCCCAGTTGGCATCCCGATAATCAGCATACTTGGGATGCCTTCTTCATCAATCGGCGTGAGAGGGCGCTTGCCAGGTATGAGGAGGACGGCCTGCCTCCTGGGAACTTTCACGAGGCCGGTCGTCGGCTATGGTGGTCCGGCCGGACTCTACAGAGCGTCATGGACTACATCAGGGCCGGCGATATCCCCCGCCTGCTCTACCCTCAGGCCCAGTCCTGGAGTCGTGATCCTCCGAGGGAGTGCAGAGCACCGTCAGACGATAGTGACGACGACGGCGGCGACTACGACGACTACGAGTCAGAGTACTATAGGCCTAGGCAGGAGTATGACTAGCAGATATCATATCATGCATCTATGCTCTCCGTTTAGGTTTAGATCCACTCTAGCCATTATGTACTGCCTTTTTTATCTATATATATATTCAAGATGTGTGTGCATCTTTCTGATTGGATGGAACAAAACCATAACCATTTCGTCTCGGTTGGTAAAACATGCCGGAACTAAAGGGGTTTTATTTTTCTGAATTTTCTGATATATTATTTGTATTTTTAAGATTTTAAAAAGAATTAGTTTTATTTTTCTGAATTTTCTGATATATTATTTGTATTTTTAAGATTTTAAAAAGAATTAGTTTTATTTTTCTAAATTTTCTGATATATTATTTGTATTTTTAAGATTTTAAAAAGAATTAGTTTTATTTTTCTGAATTTTCTGATATATTATTTGTATTTTTAAGATTGGAAAAAGAATTAGTTTTTTTTCTGATTTTTTGAAATATTATTTATATTTTTTAGATTTTAAAAAGAATTAGTTTTATTTTTCTGAATTTTCTGATATATTATTTGTATTTTTAAGATTGGGAAAAGGAAAAGTATTTGAGTAACCACCTTTAGTCGCGGTTCGTGTCACGAACCGGGACTAAAAGCTCGTTCTGCGCGGGAACAAAAACGCCGTGAAAAATTGCACATTTAGTCCCGGTTCGTGACACCAACCGAGACTAAAGGCCCGCGGAGGGTACCCCGGGGGACCTTTAGTCCCGGTTGGTGTCACCAACCGGGACTAAAGGCTGGACCTATATGTGCGCGATGTCTTCCTGCCCCAAAATTTTCTAAGTCCCAAACCCTCGTCTTCCTCGCGCCGGCGCCCGCTCGTCTTCTGCCCCGTCGCCGTCGCCCGCACAGAGACTCTGCGAGAGGACCGCGCCGTCGTCGTCGCCGTGCCCTTCTCTCCACCGCCTCCACCCTGCTCCGCCCCCGCCCCGTCGCCGTCCGGTAGGTTCCCCGCGGGCCTCGCGCCGCCCTCGAACCAACGCCCTCGAACGGCGACCCCTCGAACGCGCCGCCCTTGAACGGCGACCCCTCGCTCGCTCCCGCGGCCAGATTCGCCGCCAGATTCGCCGCCAGCGAGACCACAGTGGCCGTGGCCTCCTCCCCATCTCCGTTCCCTCCCCCGTGGCGAGCACAAAAGTGGCCGTGGCCTCCTCCCCATCTCCGTTCCCTCCCCCGTGGCCGGAATCGCCGGAATTGCCGGAGACCGAGAGCCTAAACTGCCACCGCCGGCCATCGTGTGACGCCAGGGGTGACGTCATCATGACGTCACCTGGCCACGTGTTGGCGAGATTTTTTTTAATGACGTCATCGTGACACGTGGGGCCCACTGTATATGGAATTACAGAACATAATTAAATCTTCTAAATTAAATAACTTTTAATTTATAATTCCAAAAATTATGGAAAAATATGCAAAATGTTCACAAAAATGTAAGCTATCTGTTTATATCATTTTCAATCACGTTTGACAAAGTTCAAAATGAGACCATATTTGAATTTGAATTAAATTCATTAAAATAATGAAAATAAGTTTTAATTCAATAAATTCAGAATATTAAGTGTAATATACCAAAATGACCAGGAAAGCAAATGCAACCTAGCTATGGGGTTCTCCAAGTCATTTGAGCAACTAATCTTGGACACACCTCTAAAGTATGGTTTTCCCCCTCCGGTGGTCATCGTTCTTCCACCCAAAACCCTAGCAATCTGTTTCCCTCCTTCTACGATAATATTTGCTAAGTCTGCTATATACTTCATTAATTTTTACTACATGCATGTCTGCAGGAGTGACATATGGCGGACAATAGAGCCTTGCCGCTTACGGATCAGGAGGCTGAAGGTTTTATATTAGAAATGATAGCCGAAGAACATGATGTAGTCTCTTCTTATCTAAACCTTGATGATCAAGAAGGAACGGACATTGTCGATGATCAAACAGGTGAAGGAACGGAAATTGTCGATGAGCAAGGAGGTGAAGGAATGGACATTGATGATGGAGGTCAACCGTCGACAAACGACGATCTCCAATTGCAAAGAATAACCACCTCCGGCGAGGTATATATATATATACATTGAGCCTCTCGTGATACAAACTTACTGAAATGTGAATACATATGCACTAACGCGCGCGACTCTCTTGCTTATTTTAGCCCTCGGCCGGATCGAGTACGACAAAGCGTGGCAAATCCAAGGCGATGAAAGAAGGAGAAACATATACCATCGAATCAGTCGGTGAAACCGGCAAGCCCCTACAGCACACCACAAAGTTTATCAACCAATGCGGAGTCATTGTTAGAGACAACGTCCCGATCACCGTCCAGGAATGGAAGGAGCCAAAGAAAGCACGTCTTTGTTTCAGTTATGTCGACAAGAGAACGAAAAATATTATGTTTAGAAAGCTTATGGTACATTTCATTCTACCTCCGTAATACAACAAAAAAGATGAATTCGATAACGAGGTTCCGGGTGGACGTCAGAGGAGGAGGCTAGTCAAAGAGTTCGCTCTTCAGAAGATGGCCGAAGCATTCCGGAACTTCAAGAAAAAATTGTTCCGTGAATATGTCAGCAAGGGCAAGACTCCGATTTTCACTGGACAACATGAGAAACTGAGAGATGATTGGCCAGAATTTGTGACGCAGAAGAAATCGGAGCATTTCAAGGAAATATCGAAAAAAAATAAGGTTAATGCGGATAAGAAACAGTACCATCATGTTATGGGGCCAGGAGGATACCGCGTTTCGGCGCCTAAATGGCAGGCGATGGAGGACGGCCTGAGGGCAAGAGGAATCCCTCTAGGTACAGAGGGATGGGACGAAAGAGCAAAAATGTGGTGGTACGGGCAAGGGGGATCGCTAGACCTGGAGACAGGGGCGTGTGTTCATCTACAGAAAACGTTTGCTCCCACCCAACACCTTATTGACGCAATGGCCAAAGCTCAACAGGGCTTGCTCACGTTCAACAGAGAGAGAGACGCACTGACCCATGCCCTCGGGAATACTGAACACGGAGGACATATACGAGGCAAAGGCAGATTGCCGTGGAAAGTAGGGTTTTCCCAGGAGGGTGACCCGTACTGTTACAGAAGCCGTAAGAGAAATACGGACCGGGCTGCAGATCAACTGTCGAAGCTTGCAATGGAAGTTAGTGAGTTGAAGCAGACCGTGGCGGGAATACTTGTGAAAGAAACACCGGCGGCTGCAGGACCGCATGAAGAACATGCAGCGGATCTCGAAAGCAACCATCAGCGGAGAAGCAGCGTGGCTTCCACGGAGGCCCCGCCTGCAAGTGCTAATGAAACGATGATCGAGAGTCGTGCACCGGAGCCTCACTACCCCGTGGATGATGTAAAGGAGATGAAAGAATGTGATCTGCATTATCCCGTGGGGAACATTTCCACGAAGGTAGCTACCGACAGTGCTTTACCCTGTACACCTGGAGCACTCCATCACAACAACCCCATTCCATATGGCTATGCTCGTGTCACGGTGGAAGACATAGTCCAAGTGTTTGAGGACCTGGTGATTGACATAGCTACACCCGAAGGGAGAGAAGACTTGGAGATGTCAAGCGCCAGTTCATTCTATGGAAAAAGAAGTACATAGTGTTTCCAGGCGAGACGCCAAGGCCAGCAAGTCCACCCCCCTCCGATGGTGCAGGTGGTGGTGGTGGTGCTGGTTCACCTACGCCTCCTTCACGCCATTCGACGCCGTCCCCCGATCCACAATCTCCGACGGGTAAGCAGGCGTCGCCCACCAATCCTCCTCCAGCGGGTAAGCAACCGTCGCCCCCCATTCCTCCTCCGGCGGATAAGCAGCAGCCGTCGCCCCCCATTCCTCCTCCAACAGATAAGCAGCCATTGCCCCCCATTCCTCCTCCGGCGGATAAGCTGCCGTCGCCCCCCATTGCTCCTCCGGCGAAGAAACAGAAGCAGGCGGACAGCAAGGAAACCTGCTCTTGGACTATTAACCCAGAGCCTTATGTACCAAAGACCACACGGGTACCGGAGCCATCATGGAAGCCTATCCCCCCAAGGCCTTGGGAACTTAGTGATGCTGAAACCAAATTGGCCGCGAAGGCTGACTATGAGAAATGGAAGGCCCATAAGAAGGCGCTAAAGGAGCCTAAGCCCAAGGAAGTATACCCTCCGGAGGTAGACAAGTGGGCTACGGGTTTTTTGTCGACACCGTCCCAAGCCGAGAAGAATTTTCCTAAAGACTATGATAATGAACTTCGTACGCAAGCAAAAGCATTGGCGGAGGAGAAAGAAAAAATGAAAAAAAGTGGGAAACAAGTTGACCAGCTCGGGATGCAGAGTAAACAATCGATCCCCCCGCTCATAGTGAAAGCCGGTCCGGAACAGGACCCCGAGGTCAGAGCAGCTGTGGCAGCAGTTGGATTGACTGTAGAGAGTGCCATGAAAAATGCGTCCGAGATGGGTTTGTCTCTTCGTGCCTCGTTAGGCCTGGACGATGCGCCAATGGGTGAGGTAGCATTACAATATGTGGAGAAAGGGCCTCTCGTCGAGCCTACGCAGGAAAAGAATCTACCACCACTAATGCAAAGTCTGCTACGTTGGTACAAACAATTCATATCATGGTCCGACAGAGAATTTGTGTATGTGGATGTTATAGAGGAGCATCACACCAAAAAGTAGTCTGTAGCAGTTGAGATGACTGAATTGTTCCAGCTGTTCAATCTGCACGAGCTCGACAAATCTATCCTGTGTTGCTACGTTCTGTAAGTGATTTATTTCTACCTCATCTCGTTCTTATATATATATATATATATATATATATATATATATATATATATTACGTAAGGTATGTAGATACCTTACGTATGTATACCCAAGTGTATATATATGTCATACAAACCCAATGTATAGGTATTCAAGGTATACACAATGTACACCTATACAAATTGAACAGTATTTCGTACAGGAGCATGGGCTCCTAGGAGCATCTGTTAATTTACCAGGAAGCCCAAATGGGGCACCTAGGAGCATGGGCACCGGTATCAAATACCGTACATTTAGGTATGTAGACATCATGAATACCTTGGGTATGTAAACCTTGGGTATGTAGTACGTTTATATTCCCCTAGGTATGCACATAGTAGGGTATACATACCTAGAAAATATATATATATACTTATACGTATATATACATACCTGACAGGTATGCGTACACTTGTGTATTTGTATTCTAGGTACGTAAGGTATGTAGATACCTTACGTATGTATACCCAAGTGTATATATATGTCATACAAACCCAATGTATAGGTATTCAAGGTATACACAATGTACACCTGTACAAATTGAACAGTATTTCGTACAGGAGCATGGGCTCCTAGGAGCATCTGTTAATTTACCTATATATATATATATATATCAACGCGGATTTGCTACCATAGGGGCTAGCTATGCACGTCCTCAGCATCGTTAGATGTGGTTTCGAGATTCGTGTTGCCGTTATCATCAGTTAGGCATCGCAGCCACCGTGCCAGTTTTTGAAAACGAAAGCTACCCGTGTAGGTTTGCTGTCCACACAAAAAGCAGTTGTGGCCTATTCGTTTTGACAAAAAAAGGTACTCCACATAACCTTGCACGGACGGCAGGTGGGACCCATACCCATTACTTTCCGCAAAAACGGTGATGCTCGCATCGATAGAAAAAACACCCAAAAAGATAGGGAAAAACTACTCGTGCCCGCAACAAACAGGCCTGGTGACTTCAATTTTACAGGAAAAAAAAGCAGCGCCGCCGAAGTTCTACTCCGCGGCCACTTCCCGTCCCATGGAGCCCGATTCCACGCGCCGTCGCCATGGGACGTAGCAGAACATAGGGGGCATGGGAGTCTTCCGCTTGGAGAACGCGAGGAGGTCGGCGGCGCCATGGAGGAGCTCCTCAAGACGCGTGGGGTAGGTTCCAGCCACCGATTTCGATCTTGTTGGGGGGGGGGGGTGACAGTGCCTGCCACTGGCCCAGCATCGGCCTGGGCCGCCGAGGCGCCGACGGAACAAACGTGAGCATAGTGCAAGAGTTTAACGGAACGGCAACGGGGACGCGCGCGTCCCACCTCCATCCAGTCGTCGGCAGCTTCACCTCGTCGCAGTGAAACGCTCTTCATCCCCGGACCGGCATCGTCAAGGACAAACTCCACTCTGCTTCCCTTTGCCGTCACGATGACGCACGGCGGAGGGGATCCTCTCTTATTGTTCGCGCGCCGTGGGCTGATACGAGACCGTACGGCGCCGCCTCCTTCCTCCGTCAAGCACCGCATCCCAGCGCCGCCTCTGCATAAAATCCCGGCCGCCCTCTCAGATCCCAGCCCCGTCGGCTCCCCGCGCCGTCCATGGAGGCAGAAGGCGCTGGATTTCGGGCGCCGCCCAGCCCCAACTCGCCAGACGGGAGGCCGGCCGTTGACTGCCCTCCCGCGCCACGACCCAGTGGCCAAGTCTACGGGGTGCGGCCACCAGTGGTGGTAGCATGGGGCGGGTGGCGGGCTCCTAGGAGGTCGGGCCGCGGTGGTAGCAATGGACGTCGGCGGGGATCCGCGTGAGCAACGCCGTGCACCGAAGATCGGAGAAGTCAACGAGCGTGGCCCCAAGGGCAGAGGGGAAAAGTGGGCGTCCGGCGGCCAGGAAAGCAGGGAGCGGCGGGCGCGGGACCAGATCCTGCGAGGGAAGCCCCATGGCCCCTCTTGCTGAATCATCTCGGGGTCGAGCACGTCCACCGCGGATCTTCTCGCACACCGAGACGCGGGGTGAGCCGTCCTCCACCGGATCCTGCGCTTGCATGGGTGGGCTAGAAACGCCATCCGCCTGCCTTCGCGTCTCCCCTCGCGGCAGCCTGGACCCCGCTCCGACCACCTGCATGCGGCCCTTCCCCATGCAGTCACCAGCCGCCGGCGCAAAAATCTGCGACCACCCCAGTCCTTGGCGCGCGGTGGGTTGGGGAGGACGAGTAGAAGGCACGGGAGAATGGGGGAGGTGGTTGCAGTGTGTGGTTGGTGTGGGGGAATGGGGGAGATGGTTGGGGAAGGTTCCACCGACTGGGTTTCCGCAGAGATCAGCGTCGACGCTGGCCGGCGGCGCCCTATTGGATCTAGGAGGCGGGGCAGGATCCATGGGAGTGGGAGGTCGGAAGGAGGAGGATGGGAGGACGGGGTCAAAGGTGCGGGGCCGGATGGGATTGAATGGTCCGATATGGGTTCTTTTATTCGATCGGGTGGGGAATTGTGGACAGAAACGCTGTTAAGTCGATCGGTGGATGAAAATGCTCTATAGGGTGATTGAATGGTCCGATATGGGTGCGCAGCTAGCACCGGTGGTAGCCCACTATTTTCGATATATATATATATATATATATATATATATATATTGTGTCCTAACTATATTGTTGCGTACGCTATTATGCAGATTGAAGATTTGGGAATGCAAAATAAAACTCATCCATGATGTTGGGTTCATTGACCCACAAATCATTAATGGAACTATGTTAGAAAATCACCCCAAAGACGTGGAGAAAGACTTGTACAATTTTCTTAGAAAGCATGAACTCAAAAGTCATATTCTATTTCCTTACCATTTTGGGTGAGTGTTTCTCTCTTGTGCTCATTCTCTTTTGTTTACTCCATGCATGGTATGTCTAATCGATAAGTTATGCCTGACTGTGCATGTATCGTGTCCGCAGGTTCCACTGGTTGCTGCTAAAAATTGAACTTCACAGCTCCACAGTTTTTATCATGGACTCTATGGATTCAGATCCAAAGCTTTGGATCGACATGAGAAAAATGATGCAAAGGTAATTATTTTCAATCATTTGCGCTCTATATCGATCGGTCTCTTTTGTTCATTTCCTAATATGCAGTAGCTAATAACTCCCTTGTTCATTTAAATTTATTTGCACTTTAGAGTTTGGAGACGGTTCTCATATGAAACTATCGGTGAATTCAAACATCAGCTAGAATTTAAAAATGTGGTTCGTGGTGTGGATAAGCAGCCACCGGGGACCAATCTATGTGGATACTATGTTTGTGAGAACATACGGAAAGAAACCACTGAGAAGAAGAAGTCGGAAACCACACGGAAGAGTCTCAATAACTTGCGGAGGCCGCTTACTCCAGAAGCTCGCTTCCGACCAATTCAAGAGGAAATAGCAGGATTTTTCCTTAGGCATGTCATCGATTCCAAAGGAGAACACTATGTGTCCTCCGACGATGCAAATTATAATCATCTCGCAGATTGAAACTTCTTTGAAGTTGTGTATGGTCATCTATCTTAATTGTATATAGAAACTTGTTCGAAGTTGTATATGGTCACCCGAGATTGAATATATATTATTTATTCCTATTGAATTCTTCTTGTTTGAAATTTCATATATATACGCATGTATATAGTAGCGTAAAATATATATATATATATGTGTACTGAAACTTCATCAAAATTAAAATAAAACACAAAATAAAATATAAAAGAAATAAAACAAAACAAATTAAAAAGAAACCAGGTTTAGGGGGCCTAAAACCCTAAACCTGCGCAGGAGGTTTTCAGTCCCGGTTAGCCACAAGAACCGGGACTAAAGGTCCTCCGCCGCGACGGACTCCTGGCGCCCACGTGGACGGGCCTTTAGTCCCGGTTCGTAAGTGTCGCGACTATAGGGGGGTCTTTAGTCGCGCATAGCTAGTCCCGGTTGCGTGGCCGGGACTACTGGCCCTGGCGAACCGGGACTATAGGCCTATTTTCTACCAGTGCATCTTATTTCTGTCATATTTCTCCATTTACTATTTTTTACTAAATTAGAAACACTAAGGTATTCTACTTAATTACGGAATATTTACTTAGTCCGGGCTTGTTTAGTTCATGTCTATGTTGGACCCGCCGGGCGATGTCCGGGACTTGGCCCCGTCGGGCTGGCACTGGGAGCTCCTTAGTACCGGGGCACGCGGCTTGGTGAGAAATCCGGGTGACGTGGTCGACCCGGATATTCTTTGGTGGCCATCACGTGGGCCATGCTCGGTGCGGAGAGAGCCGGCCCCTGAGGAGGTGGTACAACAGCGTATCAGGGAGGAGGACGAGCACGTCTGTCGCTACATGTACTTGCTCGATAGGCAGTATAGCAGCAGTTGGTCGATTATTCGAAGGGTTCCTTACCACGTGAGCTATGACCCTATGAGGGTTCCTTATCTATGGATGCGTAGCACCCGTAACTCAGCACCCCGCGGCTTAGGACCTGGTCGGAGTTAATTAGTTTGAGAGATGTCATGAGACTATGTATAAGTGATATTATTCGATCGTGATGTATTAGGGTTAAATAAAATGAACCCGAGCTATATGTAACTCTTGGTGTGTATTATCATACGTTTAAATATTTAATGAATATGTTGCTCTTTTTGTGTATTATCTATAAGCAATTTTGATGAAATTAATGGATCATTAGTTATTATCTATAAGCAATTTTGATGAAATGGATCTGGAACATATAGTTACTCTTTTTGTGTATTTTCAGAATATATAGTATGGAGCCAAGAGACGAAGATGCGGAAAACTTGCTCGAGGGTTTCATCCGCGGGGCTGACGGAGTGACCGATGTGAGCCAGTGGATGAACAACTCCGGTGAGGGAGATCCGGAGCTCACCAGGGGAGACGTCTCTGCTGAGGGAGAAGCTGACGGCTCCGGTGAGGGAGAAGCCGACGACTCCGGTGAGGGAGAAGCCGACGGCTCCCATAATTGAGCAGCCGACGGCTCCTGTGGAGTCGTACAAATTACAAACACCGGCTCCGAGGTGCATATATATAGATATGTTAATTAATGAAGCATCCGTTGTCTATATACATGTATTAACAGTCTTTATATTTTTAGCCATCCGGTTCAAGCATATCAACCGGAAAAAAGACTAAACGAGGCGCAACAAAGAAGTTGAAAGATACAGAAAGATATAGGATCGACACGATCGCAGCAGACGGCGCACCCGAGCTTCCCGCTGATGTTGCCCAAAAATTTGTGAAGCAATGCGGAGTGCTAGTTAGGGATCACATCCCGATGAATGTTCATGAGTGGAATCAGCCAAAAGATCCGCGGAGACAAGGAATTTCGTATGTCAGCAAAATAGCCTAAGATCATCTTTTCTCGAAGATCTTGTCTAATTTCAACTTACCCTTGCCGGAGGTGGACGAGAATGAGGCGGATGTGAATGAGGCCGATGTTACTAAAATGAAAATTGAGATACTGGAAAAGGTCAAGGCGTGGACCCTGAAAAAGATGGCCGAGCAATTCAAAAACTGGAAGAAAAGATTGAACCTTGACTATGTTAAGAAGGGCAAGACTCCAGATTTCACTCAAGGGTATGAGAAAATAAAACCTTTAGGGGCAGAGTTTGTGAAGTACAAGTTGTCAGAGAATGAACAGGAAAGGACAAAAACAAATGATAAAAACGCCGCCAAAAAGGTATATCACCATGTTATGGGGCAAACTGGCTACAAGGGTTCCAGTCGCAAGTGGGAGAAATGGGAGAACGACCTGCTTCAGCTGGGGATCACTCCCGAGCCGTTCTTGTGGGTCGAGCGGACAAGGTCATGGTTCTACGGGCATAGGGGCACGTTGGACGCCGAAGGAAAAGCAATCTATAACCTAAGGCATAAAGAGAATACTCTACCCATAGAAAGTCTGAGAACCGCAATAAAGGACGTTAAAAAGGGGAAGTTCGTGCTAGATAGAGAGAACGACGAACTCACACGCGCCCTCGGGAATAAGGAACACGTAGGGCGTACACGAGGCACAAAAGGAAATCCTCCGTGGAGTATTGGGTTCGACGACACCAAAAAGAAATACCCCGATAGAAGCCGTCAACGGAAAAAGGACGCGGAGGCAGCTGAAGCAGAGAGTTAGGCAAACTGGAGGCGTCAACTTGAAGATCAGATAAAGCTGACGCATGATGTAGCACAGAAGCAGCAAGACCAAATTAGCACACTTAGCCAGCCGATAGTGTCTACCGGCGTACCACACGTGGTAGAAGGTGAAGTCGAGGCTACCGACGCCGCACATTCTCATCGGAAAAGCAGCGTTGCGTCCACGCAGCTACCGGGTGATGATGCACCGCCGATGATTCACCCGGTGGATGATATCACGGAGATGACAACCTGTGAGCTCCACGCGAAGGTCGTCAATATAACCATCAAGGCGGCGGACGGCTATGTCTTACCAATTGGCAACGAACCAACTCACCATAGTCTTCCGGTTTCACGGGGCTACGCTGTTGTTGGGGTCGATGAAGTTGTCAACGGATTCGAGCGGGTAAAGCTTGATTTTCCTGAAGGTGAAGACGAAGAGTTGACTGAACTCGGAGAAGCCAAGAACTTGACCGTTCTATGGCTAAAGGAATGCATTGTGCTCCCAAATCAGACGGCAAGACCATCGAATCCTCGCCATTTTCCAGCGCAATAGTCTCCAGCGCGGTCGTTTTCGCCATGCATGCCTTCTCCAGCGCGGTCGCCTATGCCGTGCATGTCTCCACCGCGGTCTCCTACGCCGCCGCGCCAGCCTTCTCCACCGCGGTCGCCTACGCCGTCGCGTCAGCCTTCTCCACCGCGGTTGCCTACGCCGCCGCGTCAGCCTTCTCCACCCACTAAGTTTCTGCCGAAACATAAAAGATCACCCAAACGTCAACGGTCACCCCTCCCGAAGGTACCAAAGGAGGTACCCAAGTTACCTTACGATATACTCCTGAGGAAACCCAGAAAATCGCAAGGGACGAATACGAGGCATGGAAATCGAAGCGGAAGGTGCAGAAAAAGGCAGATTTCCCCGAGACCGAAGAAGATGTAGAACGAGCTTGAAAAATGGTGAAGACTCTTCATCAACCCTAGCCGAGTCTGTCATCTGACTATGACCGCTCTATTCGGAAGTCACACCAGGAAATGGGGCGGTCGGCGAAGAGTAGTAGCGCAAGCGGGAAAAGGGGGAAATCAATTGTCCAGCTCGGAGAGCAGAAAAAACAATCCATCTCCCCGCTCAAAGTGATTTCCAATACCCAGGTGGGGCCGGGCACTAATATTGCTGACGATCAAATTGATCCGGAGTTTATAACACTGTACGCAGACAGGGCAGCTGCTGCGGGTTTGTCCATTGTTGAGTATATGCGAACAATAGACTATTTCCCCGAAGCTGAATGTGCGTACAAATACCAGTACGGGAAGCCTCTCGTCATACCCGAAGAGTGCATAGTTGGTATATGGAAGCCGCTGAGAAATCTCAGGACTGGATATGTCTCCGCGGTAAAAACGAGCACTACGGGGATGGAGTTGGAATGGTTCTGATTCAATTTAACGAATTGTTTTAGTTATTCCGGCAGCAAGCCCTCGACAAATCTATCGTTAGTGCCTATTGTCTGTAAGTATTTATTTCTCTAGCTCACCTCGTTCATTGCATATTCATATATACATACTATATATATATATATATATATATATATATATATATATATATATATATATATATAGGTAAATTAACAGATGCTCCTAGGAGCCCATGCTCCTGTACGAAATACTGTTCAATTTGTACAGGTGTACATTGTGTATACCTTGAATACCTATACATTGGGTTTGTATGACATATATATACACTTAGGTATACATACGTACCTTACGTACCTAGAATACAAATACACAAGTGTACGCATACCTGTCAGGTATGTATATATACGTATAAGTATATATATATATATTTTCTAGGTATGTATACCCTACTATGTGCATACCTAGGGGAATATAAACGTACTACATACCCAAGGTTTACATACCCGAGGTATTCATAATGTCTACATACCTAAATGTACGGTATTTGATACCGGTGCCCATGCTCCTAGGTGCCCCATTTGGATATATATATATGACGCGGATTTGCAACCATGCATGGGTGATAGCTGCGCATATGGTGCAGTCCGTTGGATAGGATGCTGATGTGCTCCCTTGATGATTTGCTACGTGCTCCCTTGATGATTTGCTACCAAACATATCCACGCATGTGACGGAGATAGTTTTCCGTCCAGCACCGTTGGCCGCTAGCGTCCTTGCCCATCCGTCGCCCGATCATGATTTGCAACTTTGGCATTTTTATCAGTTTGCCCCAGTGAGCTGTCACATCTAACGGTGTGTTCGATGTAAAAATCATGCTAACGCGTAGAGCTCACCGTCTGCAACTTTATGTTCGGTCGGATGGTTTTTCCATGGACACTAATTAATTAACGTAAGACTGTGGGACCTCTCCTGTTTTCCGTGTAAGATGAATTTCCACGGCCGTCACCGTACACGGTGCCTCTCTTTTTTCCACACTTCTAACAGCCGGCCCAAGGAATAAACAAAAGGAAAATCTCTCCTATCTAAAAGAAGAGTTTCGTTCCTTCAACCGTTTAGCAAAACATCCTGTCGTCAAGCTTCGTCTGCGTCCTGCCGATTAACCGTCCACAGAATTAATTACCGAAAATCAATGACCGGATCCGGAAATCAATCCTCACGTAATCACTCCTGATTGATTTCCGTCTTCGTATCTTCTGATAGTCGTGACATGCTTTAACAGGTTACTTGAGATCGGGGCAGGCATGGGGCATACGGCGACGACCTTCGAGCCCAAGCACCACATACAGGGATCTGTACGCGCCAACAACACAGTACCACATTGTAACTGTACAGACGTATGAAGATGGAATCTTAGAGTCACTGCAGTCCTACGAGATCAAGAAACTGTCTTCTATATGGAGGGATGCCATCGACTTGTATGCCCGAGGATGAAGGCACGAGGGTGTTGCTGGCTTCCTGCTGGGCTACGAGATATCGGCGGACTCGTCTCCACGTGCGTCGCGTATGCGTTTGTTTATCTGGTGATTTATCTTTGTTTCTGATTATCAGGATTCCTGTGTTTCATGTAGGCTATAAACTATTCTTTCCACAAATTGATTCACCTGTGATATTATGGCTATGTCGCCTATTCCAATCAGATGCATTGTGGTCTCTGCCTCTAATGCAGTCTTTCTGGCACACATGGATGGGACTAGGCATTCACATCACAAACTACTTAATTCATTTAGATCAAATTGTTGGATGTAATTCAGTGACACTCATGTGAAGAATAAAAGGATTATCGCGAGGGTGAAATCAAGTTGGATAAAAACTAATCACTACAGTTGTAGAACAACCGGTCATGGTGCGCCGTTGGAAATTTCCTATTAGTGGAAAGAATTTCAGGCATAACATGGTTGTTGTACAATTGGTCATGGTCAGATAAGGAATGGCTACTATCCTGCGATTCAAGCTTTTGCTCCACTTCTTGACATTCACTAAAACAAAGGTGTATTATTTTGTTCTCAACATATAGATCTCCAATTTTATGTATGTGAATTGCTGAAAATAACAGCGGCAAGTGTGGTTACATTTATTCTTTTAATTTCTCATGACATGAACATCTGCTTAGAAAGATTGCACTCTTATTTGAGTGAACCATAATTGTTTTATAGTTTTATTGTAGGCCAGTTCAGTTATGGAGGTTTAAATTCAGTTTGTATTGTCCACAATAATTCAAACAACTTACATGAATGTATTGCAGGGAATGCTTGTGGTTTATTTTTCTCTGAAATTTGAGCTGCACCTATGTTGTTGGATTGGTCGTTGTTGGCTAGAGGCCCTCGTCCGCACTAGCATTTTTTGGGAAAATATGGACAATACTTTTGATATCAAAATTCTGAGTAATTACGGATGGTGAAATATATCAGTTGGAGATTTTGTATGATGTTTCATATGTTGTACTTAAGCTCATCACAAGAAAACTTATAATTGATATGCCATGGATAAAATTGGCGAGTTTCGTATATTTTTGGATGAATAGCACATCACATTCTTTCTTCAAAAAAATAATAGCACATCACATTTTATTAAAGCTTACCGATAATTGTTATTTGCAAGGGCTTAGATTGAGTGTTGAGGCTGCTTACTGGGTTAGAAATCTAGGATATTGGTTCCCTGCTGCACTACGCGGTCATGAAGCTTCCTGTGTTGTCCCATGCAGCCTCACATGAACCTTTGTTTGGGACAGCGGGACTAACAAAGTGGTACATTGCATGTTTTTTTCTTCATGTGGACGGGTCTAAAGGATATGAGCTGCCTAGCCAGCAATTTGGGCAAGTTGCTGCCACACAAAGGGGGCAAATGCTTTTATTTTATTTTCTTGTCTTTGAAATGCTATTTCTAGCCTTTATTAAAACCAAAAAAGATTGATGATGCTCAAGAATGGATGGATTTACTCCTCAGTTAGAACACAAGTATATGATATTTTGATTTTGGTAGTGTCAAGAAAGATTCAACAAACCATAGCTGAACATGTGGCCAATTCATTAGTGATTTTGTAGATTTTTGTATTTTCACCAAAAACTTGAGTGACTCTACACATGATAACTACTGACATTTACCATTTACCAGGAGAAGTACTATTCTCCTAGGTCAGGATGGGAACAGCTTACTGCATGCTTTTGGTGCCCTGGTTATGAGCCATTTTCCTACTTACCTATAGTCCTCAATTGACATTCTTTCAGACCATTTATATACAAGCACATAAGTCCGATAATAGAAGTTCTGGGAAGCTTCATATAGTTGTGTAGTGACAATAATGCCATGGAGTTTCCAAATCCAGACCTTGTGTTATATTCTGTCCTTGCTTTCTTGATCCTAAACTGCAGTGTATTCACTCAACTGTATGGTAGGGACGGAGGATGATCCAGTTGTTTTCTACAAGCTAGGCAGAAAGGAAGAATATAACGTACATGATCTCCATGCCTGAATCTTCTTACTCGTCTGTTTCAGAAATAACACGTATTTATGGAATCTCAGAAGTATAAGGAAATGGGTACATCAACGCATGACCACTTCCTAGAATATTAATTCATACAGCATCTTACACGAAACTTTACAGTTACACTTACCCGCTTCATGGCTTTGACGTTCATGCAAAATCTGAAATGGTGCTCTTTTCTAGCCTGTTAAGTTCATAGCATTGTTATAAGTACTTTGTCTCTTAAACTAACAAACTAGGGAACAACAATCCTAAATTATGGGGTCTTCATATGAAATAAGCATTGGATAAGAACTAACCACATTTATGTATGTTTTCTCACACAAATGTTACAATTAATACATCATCTCGGTGCAGACATTTCATCTAGGAAAATTTTCAAACAAATGTTCATAAATTGTCATAATTTGAGCAATGTTGTAACAATAGATGGGTATGCCACTATATTTACACATGTGGCAGAAAAAATTATGTTCCCGTGGCAACGCACGGGTATTCAACTATAAGAAATAAAAAAGAGAAGAGGTGCAAATAAAATATGGTAACTACACTCGGTATACCAAACCACATTATTTTACAACAATGTGATGGCGTCAACCCATCTCTATTTCTTTATTTATTGTCCCGTAGCAACGCACGGGCATTCAACTAGTGATTTCATATAGATCAGAAAAATTTGACACATATTGTGTCTTCACACAAAATATGTCTGATCCGAAGTGTAAAAAAAAAGTTCTAGATCGATCAAAAATTGCTGGCATGCTGTAGTTATCTTAAACATTACAATCTTTTTAGGAATTAGCTCCGGAAAGCAAACACAAGTATATGGATAGAGCAGTATGTAATTACCAAGACACTTTTCTAGCGGACAAAAAAGAGTAAGGCAATTTGCAACCTGAGAAATTGGGACATCCAAACTTGGAACGGTTTCTTGCATAGTATGATTTCGTATTAGTAACAAAGTGGAAAAAATAAAACAAAGATCAAAGGATCTTTGATAAATCAAACAATTCACGCCTGGTTAGACACCGCAAACCATCTGTAGATGCCGAGAGACACACACTGAACAAGAAAAAAAACCACAATCCGGTCATAGAAGCATGGGGCAGGCTTGTCAAATGCAGAATATGAAGCTGGTCGCTGGCCCTTCTGGTCAGGCGCTTGGCTCTGTCGAAAGCATAATCAATCCGAGAACCAGATAAGTCTTTGTCATAATATGAACAGATACAAAAAACCATCGAACACCAAGCATACAAACGAACCAATAGAAACAAATGTAAAATCAGGCATTCAATTGCCGCATGAATCATCTCCCTGCCACAAAGCTAGCTGCCACTGTAGGAAACAAAGGAAAAAAACACTACATTAGGGAAAAGAAATTCTAAAGCTAGGCGATGTAGAAGAAATAGTGCGCCGCATCCCTTCTATTTTCCAGGTCGCCGTACGCCCGAGAGGGATAGCTCTCTGTGGCACCAGATTGAGAGGCTGACCTCCAACCACAAACTAGGCGCTGAAACTGGCCAGATCTAGAAAAAAACTATCGAACACAAACAATAACAGAACAAAGCCAGTTTGTGGACAATAAACACCAAGCAGACAAACAAACCAACAGAAACAAAACGTACATCAGGCCAGAGAGAAAATTCCATGGCCGGATACCTGCCCTTGGTGTGCTGCCAAAGAGCTAGCTGCCACTCTATTGCCAAAGAACAAGATGCTCATCCGCAGAATTAACAAAAGGACGTTTGCCAAAAGAATGCCATGCAAATTTCAAATTAGCAGCTGCAGAGAAGGCGATGTGATGACAAGAAAATCAAGCAATATGCTTCATTAAATTCTTATCACAAACTATACAGAAGCAAAGCATTTGGTGCCTACTCGAATATGCTTTGACTCCTTGTGAAAAGTTGAGTCAATTAGAGATGAGACACGCACTAATAATCTGGATTTCACCATGAAATCCTGAAATAGATCTACAAATTCTAGCATTCTTGTAGACACAAAGGTAGCTCCTAAATTTACAGAATCATCAAAAAATAGGCTAATCCATATGGTCGAAGCAGCAAGCAAACTTAACCTCAAATCCATGTCCTAATCACACAACAACCCCACAATCTAGCAGAATAATATCAGAAACAAAGCAAGTGCAGATCAGAAAAAAAAAACAAGAACGAAAGAGGAAAAGAATAATCGGAAAATAAAGGATGCCGGGTTCCTTGCAAAAAGAAATCACCATTGCACAAAAACTAACCGCATTAAATTCAGGGAGTTCCTCAATCTGACTTAGGTTCAGTGCGAGACGAGGAACAGAGCCCATTCAGAAAAACTTTGTTGCCTATTAGAAGAATTGGAATGGAAACTGGAAGTCTGCAAACAGGAAAGAAATTCGACGCCGTTGCCTTTGCTCGCCTAACGGCTCCTCCGGCTGCTTCTGGTTCCCGTTGGAGCGAGTTCGTTCCCTAGTTCCCTGACGCCAGCACACACACAAAAAAAAAAACGGGAGGTGCTCTCCTAGCCGCATGGTTAACGTTGTGCGCAGCGGACGCGATACGCCCTCGAAGCTCCAGCTCCGGCAAGACGCATAGCCGCTACCCTTTCCATTGCCGGCGCCGTACCATCCCGGTCGCCGCTGCGCATCCGCAGCAACACCACCGGCGGAACCGACCGCGGTCCCAGATCTAGCGAGGAGAGCCCCACGGGCCACGCGCACACCGCCACTCGTCGCCCGTGCCCACCGCTTCCGGCCGGCGTTGCCCTTCTCCTGGCCCGGGTCCTGCTCGTCTGGCCACAGAGCTCCGCTGCAACTTGAAAGTTGACCGGATGGGGGACACGGCGAGATCGTTCTCCAGCACCACGGACCACCGTGCAGCTCTGCCGCGCCAGCAAGCCGCCATCCACCAGATTTTCACCCCATCCAGCCGACTAGGCCGTCTCTGTTCCGAAATCCATGAAGGCGACCGGTGTCATAGCACCGCCCATATCTCCAGCCTGCTACTCCACCGCGGCCCTCGTCCCCCGCCCCTCTAGGCCAGTGGCGGTCGCGTTGACTGTTGGTCCAGGACCGGCGCTGCACTCGCAAGGCACCCAGCCCCAAGGTACCCCTCCTCCTTCCTTGGGCAAGGCCTGATTTGTTTTGTGCCAGGCAATGGCGACGATGGTCGGGCAGGGTGGGGAACTCGCGGTGGTGGGGATTGCCGGATTGGGTTGTGTTTTTTTTTTTTCAAGGTAATACGTTCTCATTCATAAGATAAATATCCGGTTACAAGACACGTAAACACCGACATTACAGTACTGAAAGGATAGTATAATCCTATGCAAAAGACCAGCGCCTGTCCATCTCCTTCAGCACCACCAAAGTGACCACCAAGAGAGACAAGACAGATCACCTCTTTATCCGAGCTCGAAGCGGCTCCATTGCTGATCTGCAGCTTTACGGACCTCCAAAATAGTTTGCCAGAAGCAAAACCATTGTCGTTGAACGAATCAGACCGGGGCAACGTGTCCCCGGACACGCCATCGAACTCCAGAACTGACATCCCCGCACGACTACAACGTCGAAGGAAGAAACCAGAACTGCCAGCTTCCATCCACAAACCCAGCACAAGATGCACCATCTTCCAGCTATTAACTGCGCAGGCAGCCGTCTGCGCGTACTCCCGGATGACAAATCCTCCCTGCTCCACTATGACGCCGGAGACAACGCCGCAGCAACGGGGACAGAGCAGAAGGAGAGACACACCCGATGGGATCGCCGCCACCGCCTCGCCGATACCATCCATGAACCCTAACGCCACCGATCTGAAAGATCGGCGAACACACGATGCCATCAACTCCGAGACGCCGTCTTCAAGGACGCCGCCGGTGTGGGAGTGGAGTTGAGACAGATTTATTCGTCGAAGCGCCGCTCCCACCACCCCAACGACGCTCCACAGCCTACAAAACCAAACCCTAACTACAGAACGGAGGAACGAGGTCCCCCCTCCCTCCTGCCGCTGGAGCGGCAATCGGAGAGAGAGGGGACCAACGCCGTGGCCGGTGGAGATCGGGGGTAGAAGGTCCTCTCCCTAGTCGAAGCTCCTGGCGGCGGCTAGGTTAGGAAAACTTTTTAACGCACGGCCTCTCGTTTACATGCGTGAGAAACACTTGGATTTGGGACGGGATGGAACTCGGAAGTTAAGCGTGCTAGTGCTAGAGTAGTGGGAGGATGGGTGACCGAGCGGGAAGTTTGACCATGAGTAACTAATTTGACTAGAGATAATCTTAGTTAGACACTAAGCAAATAATACAAATTGTGAAAAAAAAGGAGTGAAAAAAAGGGAGTGAAAAAAAGGAGTGAAAAAAGGTGAGAAAAATAATTAGAAACCAAATGAATTAAAAAAAATACGAAATAAATCTAGTCCCGGTTCATGTGGCCAACCGGGACTAAATGTCCTCCGACCACAGGCTCCGCCACCCGCCCACGTGGACGGGCCTTTAGTCCCGGTCCGTAAGAGATGGGACTATAGGGGGGGCCTTTAGTCGCGCGTAGCTAGTCCCGGTTGCCCGGACGGGATTAATGGGTCTGGCGAACCGGAACTGTAGGCCTTTTTTCTACCAGTGTATATATATATATATATATATATATATATGTGAGAGATGATGACCGATTGAGTAATACCAACCAATCAATCTATTGCATCTTCGTGTGTTTAATTTATATCTTCACCCTTATACATATGCTTCTTGTTCTTTCGTAAGCTAGCCATACCAGAAGGCTGCGGATCCACGGGGCTAGGGATGGAAGAAAAACTCGGAACTCGCGAGTTAAACGAGTAGCTTGCAACTCGACTCGGCTCGGCTCGAACTCGTTATACAACGAGCCGAGTCGAGTTTTCATTTTTGACGATAAACAAGTTTAAGCTAAACGAGCCGAGTTTACCGATTACTCGTTTAACTTGGTCAAAATAGTTTTTAATGATATTCTTGCTTATTTGAATACTTTTTTACCGATTATTGTAGTTTGTTTACTATAAATTGTTTGATGGTGACATATTTTCGCTGATTATTGTGATGATTTTATTATACATAACCCAAATAAAAAAAATTATATATAGATTATATAATGTTGACTTTTTATAGTTTTATAAAATTAGGTAAGTTAAACGAGTAGCTCGCGAGCTACTCGCGAGTTCACCGAGCTAAGCCGAGTTTTGATTTTGAACTTGTTTGTTGAACGAGTCGAGCTCAGCTCGACTCGTTAGTTGACCGAGCTTGAGCGAGTCGAGCCGGGCCGACTCGGCTCGGCTCGAATTCCAGCCCTAGACGGGGCTCTAGGGGAGAGTGAATCGATCTGGAGCAGCCCATAGCCGCCGCGAGCCTTGATGGGGTCCCTCCCGGGTAAGCGGGATTCCGGGTCTCGAAAGCCCCGCTGGATGTCTTGCGTATGGCGCTTTTGGATGGACCTCCTTCGTCGTGAGTTGCGGTGCATCAACCCAGGCGTCGAGAATACACAATAACATGTCTGTGTAAGGCCTCAACTTTTGACTCCAACATGGCAACATTTCCTATTGTTACAACGCCCGCCCGCGCTATAGCGCAACTGGGGCCGTGAAACCAAACAGTGCTCCTGAACATGACTGCTTCTAAAGTCCGAAGACAAATATATAAATATAGTTGCTTCTTATAGGCCTTGTGGCTACCCTTAAGCTATTTTATAGTTACACTTGTATTTCCTGAAACAATTGAAATTAAACCATTGATTTTAATAGGTTTTGTTATCATGTTTTAGGAATCGAAGATGAGATTTGCATCAATGATTATATATGTAACTTTATGTTTGTGACTTTACTTATGATATTTTATTACGTTGGTTCTTGTACTATTTTTTTGGTGTGGTCATTGAATTTCAGATAACCAAAAAACTAATAAATGATTCCTACGATCTTTTGTAGCCTTTACTATTAGTTTTTATCATGTTTTAACAACTTTGTGTGATGTCTATTATGTCTGCATCATCTTCATAAGATCAAGCCCAATTTTCTTCGAGACCTTCTTAGCTCTAGGACAAGTAAAAAAAATTGTTTGACATGTGCATCTTATTTCCTTCAAATACTTCAAATTTTAATGTGCATTTGGGATTACCTTTAATAATTATATTTCCTACCTTTTATCTGCACTTTGCTCTTGTGTCTTCTGCTGCTATTGTGATGCGCTAAGGCGACCGCCTACGACCCGCTTGAAAGTCACAGTTGGCTGGGACTTCCTGGACATCAAGGACAGTTACTTTATTTTTGTGGGGGACATTAAGGACAGCTACTTGGCAATATATTTTTGTCTAGCTCATTTTCTAGTCACTGGTAAGCACCAACGGAGCTATGTACAAGTAAGGGGGCCACCGCCCCCCCACCCGTCCAAGTTATTTTAGCCTAACTATCCAACGTCATCTAGGTTTAGGTAGATATACATATTACTTTTTACATAAGTAGAAAAGAAAACATAACTGATTCTGCTGATACTCGTCCAATAATGAGCAGAAATTACATAAATTCTCTTCTTTTACACTACATGATACAATTATTTAAATGCATGTTGTATAGCGGTCTATATATGTTTGACGTAATGCCTACATAAATATTTAAATGCACTCTACTTGTCATGATTATTTGTTCTTCCGATTCTATCAATTTCCCAACAGTAATTTGTTCACCCAACGATGTTTGCTTGTTATATTTGGAAGAGACACCACTAGTGAAACTATGACCATCGGTCTATTCTTTTACATTCTTTACAAACACATTTACTTGATCTTCATCATCACTTCCTCGTCGTACCATTTTACTTTTATTGTTTTCGATCACACTATACGTTTAGCTCTCTTGTTTTCGGCATGACGGAAAGATTGACAACCTTTCTGAAAAGTTGGAGACAAAGATTTTTTTGTTTGTTTTGTGTAGGTCCAAACTCGTTAAAGCCCCAGTTGATGAACACCTTTATTGGAGACTGTGAAGTCCTAGTGGTTCTATAAACCTTCATCTATTCATCGAGCAAAATCTTCCACTCTACTACATCATACATTCCACTTGGGTTTCCCAATGGGTGTGGTGTGATTTGCACCATCAGTTTAGCCTCCAGAACTGCCAATTCGACCGTCACCTCAGGGTTCTAGGGTTGCAGCTAAGCTTTTTTTGGGTTGAGGATGAGGTGATCTTGGACGCGACCGGCATGGAGGCGACCGAGCAGGGAATCTGCACTCGCTTCGTCATCGCTCACAGCTGTGAGAAGCTGCATGCGCTAGTCGACCTAGGCCCCGGCGCGCTGTACAAACGGAATGCCACCAACTATTTCTGGGACGGTATCCTATTTTCGCTCACACAGAACGGCAAGGTGGCCACATCGACGTTCATGATGAACTTTGGAAACTTCTGTCCCTCCAGCAACGGCAGCCTCCGTATGAAGGGGAATAGCGACCATCACACTTTATTCATAAGAAGTAAAATACTAGCTTGTTCTCATGGTGATTATCATGAAACAACAATGCAAAGGCTCTATTCTTTGTAATTCTGATTGCCTTTTTCTAGTTTCATGGGGGGCCATTGCCCCCCTCCCAAGTATAGATGTAAGATTTATTTAACATAGATCTGTACTATCACACATGTACAAAATTGACGATAATAGTCAAGAAGCCAAATTAATCAACATTGAATAATTATGTACTTAACCAATGGAAATACCACACAGAGTTTTAGATATATACATGATTGATGTTGCATGCATGAAGGAATTAAATATCACAATTAAAATTAGTGGTTTCTTATAAGAAGTATAAAATATATCGATAAATTGTGATATGAGAAAATATGAATGAAAATTGCACGATATTCACAATATATAATACTGCAAACAAAACATCCTATCGTGTGGCTTACCAATTGCTTAGCATAATTCCTAAACAACCTTGATGATACAAGAAAGATAGTATGAGATTATTTAGTGTGTTCACCAAATCAAAAATAAAAGCATACTATGAGATTAATTACTATGTGCACCAAATTAGAATTAGTTAATGCAACAGAGTGCAATTTAAGTGGGTAGAATAACCTAAGAAGCCTCGTATGTTGTAGACATGTCTAATGGATTGTCAAGGGAAGACAATAGGGGTTAGCAAGGGAGTTTCTCCGTCCTCTAGAACCAAAGCCTCCAATTGTTGAACGTAATGCACCACGGTGCAAAATTATCAATAGCCGTTGAAACGTCAATGTGAGCCGGATCCGATGGTTGTGTTCTTTAATCTAGGTGGTCTACTGGTTCACAATATTAAATCGCTGTGAGAGCTCCTAACTCATTCCCTAATGGTAGATTTCCGGTTTCTTATTCGAAAAAAATAATGATGATGACGTTTGTACCTTACCTCTCTATTGGATGTGTTTTCTCTTATATATTGCTTTAGCCATATTTTTAAGTGCAGGCATGCGAGCACAATATATTTGAAAGCCCATCTACAGAAAATGCAAATAAAATTGATATACATGTTTTTCTCATTTGTAGGTGTACCGAATCTGTTGTTAGGCTTGCAGTCACGGAAACATGGAATAAAAAAATCCTAGGTAGGTGTAAACCAGGGCATAGGCAGCCCGGCCCGAAAGCACGATGCTGGCTAGGTTCGGGCTTCAGTTTTACACAACAAGCCCGGCCCAAAAGTCCAAAAAAGCTCGAGAATTGATGATATTCAACATTTCACAGAAAAAGGTATATTACGTTATTTAATATATATAGTAATATAAAATAAGCTTTTTTCGTATGTCTCAGGCCAGGTTCGGCTTTTGCAGGTCGGAATTTAACAAGGCAGGTCCGAAGCCCAGCCCGGGCTCGAGGTATGCTCATGTTCAGTTACCAGATGCATTAAGATGAACAAACAACACTTAGGCCCCGCTTGGTTCACCGTTTCATGGGCCAAACCCGGCGTGTAATACAGGCCTATGATTACTTCCGAGATGTGCAGTTGGTTCACTCGAATATTTCACGCTCTGACTTTTCCGTGGCTAGTTTTCTAGCGATTCAGCTCCGTAATTCCCACGGACCACCAGTCGAGATCTGTTTAAAATACCCCGGTTTCTGTGGGCACAAGGAAACATGGACGTAAAGTTTACGGGTCTGGAAATTAGAAAGGCATTCCAAGCGGGGCCTTACCTCAGCGAAACGTGGCGCCGCCTGGTCTCACAAGCAAGGAAATACTCTCTCCGTCTCAAATTAAGTGTCGCAAAGTTTGACAAAGGTGTATGTATCTAGACATAATTTAGTGTTAGATACATTATTTTTTGTCAAATTTGTGACACTAAATTTGAGATGGAGGGAGTAGTTAAGCAACCTGTCCCACTCTCTGTGGTCCGCTTTACCATCTGGTCATCACAGTATGTGTTAAGATAGGAACATTCTACGTGCTCCATTGTGTTCTAAATACCATGTTTAGCCTTTGGTAACCAAAAGTATGCCGTGTTTAAGACAAAGTCCAATTTGCATGCTCTATTTCTCTTCCTTCCAACCAAAAAGCTCGATAAATGATTTTTCTTCCAGAAGCTGTTATTTTATGGTGATCCAAATTCATATGAAGATAAAGGAAAGTTCGGCCTCCGCTACGCGGAGGCCCGTCGCCGGAGGCTTAGGGCCGAGTTGATACCGAGTCGGAGTTGGTTTCACAGTTACCGACCTAGTTAGGTCAGGACCGCCTTTATATAACTCTTGTAAGCCGCCGCACGGATAAGCCACATATTGTAAATCCCGGCGCGATTGTAATATCACCCCAAAATAGTGAAGTATTGCTGGCAGACGTCCGTGGTTTTTTCTCTTCCTTATTGGAAGGGTTTTTCACGTTAAAATCTCGTGTCCCCGTTGGTTCGATCTTGTTTAACTTCATCGTTGTTTTGCTATTGCGTGTAACAGAAGCTGCTGCCCAACGATCAGCGCCTTGCATCACCGATTCACGTCAAAACAACCAACAAGAATATGAGCGGCAGGGCTAGTGCGAAGCAACAACAGTCTTGTCCAGGGCCTTTGCTGCAAGTCGTTAGCTTCTCCCTTCGGAGGTCCACCAGCAGCGGCAGAGGGAGATCTCTAGTGCTGCTACCTTTCCCTCACGACATATATTTAAAAAATACAATAAATTTTTAAAAGGCTATAAAAAATTCTAGGAAAAGTGTTTGTGTTTACAAAATATGTGTATAAACTCTACATTTCTTAGTTTCACATTTAAAACTAAGATTGAGAAATATAACAGAAAAATCTCACTTAAATAGTGCCACATAGTGTCACCGAAAGATAAAGGTTAAAAAATGACAGACATGTCTTTTTCTTTTACTCAATGGAAGTTGTAGTCGCGTACTATATTAACACTCCCACTTTTCCTATATTTTTTTAATTTTTTTAAAAAAACAGGAGCACAGGGAGCAAAAGTGCTGGAAGCATGCCTTCAGTGTCATTCAAGTAACCAACCCACCATCTCTCCGGTGGCAAATAATAAAATACCCCCAACCACGCACGCCGCCTCCGATGAACCCTCTCACATTCCGGCCGCCGCCTGCGTCTTCCTCTGCTCCGCTACGACCCAGGATAGCGGAGATCTGCCTGGGCCAGGACATGTTTCTTCGGTTGGTAACCAACAATAAACTGCTTGGATTGTTCCGAGTATCTCCATTCCCTAGCCCCCTTTTCTGTGTTTTCCGTGAATACGAGCAATATGATCCAAATGAAAGCGGCCCTTGTTAGGATCGCGCTGCCTGGATCTACTATTTGTTTATGTGAACTTTACACCGATTTTTGTGTGCTTTGTATGGGAGATGTTTACGCGGATCTAGGACTAATCTCTGCTTTTGCTGATGCCAAGGCATTGAAGTTCTATAAAACGACTGAAGCTTATCATAGTCTAGCGAGTGTTAGATGTAACGTACGTCGTATAGGATACGGTGTCTGTATCCTATACGGTCTCTACCTCTGTACCGATCGCTGGGTTATCCCTGGCTTATTAAAACAAAACCGATCGGACCGAAAAGGCCACGATTGTTCCTTCCCACGAAATTCTACATGGTATCAGAGCAGGTCTTCCTCCCTTCTAAGCTGCCGCCGCCGCTGGTACCTCCGACCGCTGCCGCTCCCCCACAACTCCGGTGATTGCCGACCTTCTTTCCCTCCCAACCAAAACCCGCCCTACAACCTCTCCTCTCCAATCTATCCCCGAGCCCTTCCTCCAAAAACCCTAGCCACACCGAACTACAGTACACCGAAACACATACAACCTAAGAAGAGCTCGTCCCTCTCAATGGCGTCCTCCTCCTCGAACTCCGTCATCGGATCACCTCCTGCAACCAAGTTGACTAGTGAAAACTTTCTGTCATGGAAAGTACAGGTCCTTCCCTCTCTTCGTGGTGCTCGGGTCATGCCCCTTCTTGAGGGTGTCGACGTTGCGCCGCCGGAATTCTTGGAGACTGTTGATGAGAACCAGAAAAAGACATCCATACCGAATCCAGCGTTTGATACCTGGATAACCCGAGATCAACATGTGGTCAGCTTCTTGGTGAATTCTTTGTCTGGTGATATCTTTCCACATACATACGGCCTCGAACATGCTGCTGAGGTGTGGGCTGCTATCACCAATTTATTCTCTACCCAGTCCAAGGCCCGAGTTTCATCGCTGCGTGGTGCACTCACAAACACAAAGAAGATGGATATGACTGCTCAACAGTTTATCTCCAAGATGAAAGGCTATGCTTCTGAGCTCGCTGCAGCGGGCAAACGTGTGGATGATGATGAGCTTAAGGATTACATCCTCAATGGTCTTGATGGCACCTACAATCCGCTTGTTGCATCTATCAATGCGGTTCCCTCTACCACACTTAACGACCTTTGCTCTCAGCTCATGTCCTATGAATATCGTGAGAATATGCTCGCTGCATCAGGCCAAGGAACATCCACCTTCACCTCATCGGTCAATGGAGCTCCCCGTCGCCCCCCAAACGCATATGGTAACGCACCCCCAAAACCTCCCCTTCTTCCAACACCACCACAACACTATCCTATGCCAACACCACCGCAGCCCTACCACCCCTCCCCACCTCCTTACCTTCCACCGTACAAACCATATACAGCCCCGCCACCCTCCTACTATCCACCCCCTCCAATGCCCTACTACCCGCCGACCCCACCATCATACTACCCACCACCACGCCCCACACAACCTACTACAAACTATAACCCTCGGCCTCCCACTCGTTCCATCCAGCCACCTAAACAAGACCAGCCTCGTCGTCCTAAAGGGGGGCGTGGTAAGCGTGACCGTGTCGCCACTCCTTGGCAGGAAGGAGTGTTCTGTCAGATATGTAAAAAGGAAGGCCACTCTGCTGGTGAGTGTTGGTGGCGCTACGGTGATGATAATGATGATGATGACACACCACCTGACAACAAAGCTGCCTATGGAGTTGATACAAATCGGTATGTAGACACTGGTGCTACAAATCATGTTACTGGACAGCTCAATAAACTTCAGGTGCATGACAATTATCATGGGCGTGATCAAGTTCACAATGCTAGTGGACAAGGTATGGATATTGCACACATTGGTCATTCAGTTTTGCACACCCCTAGTAGTTCCATTCAACTTCACAATATTTTGCATGTCCCTAGTTCTTCCATGAATTTGCTCTCTGCTCATAAAATTGCACTTGACAACAATGCTTTCATGGAGATTCATCCTTTCTTTTTCTTGATAAAGGATCAGGCAACGCAGCAAGTCATGTTTAGAGGTCCTTGGCATGATGGCCTATATCCCCTTGTTCCTATGTCAACGGGGTCTTCTTCCAAGCATGCACTCATCACCGTTAAGCCTTCATCCTCCATGTGGCATCGTCGTCTAGGACATCCATATTCGTTTATTGTTCCGCAAATTCTTAGGAAAAATAATCTCCCATATACTCCAGAAATAAATTCTTACATATGTGATTCATGCCAACTAGCAAAGAGTCATCAGTTGCCCTATAGTATCTCCACTAGTGTGTCCACAGTTCCCTTGGAACATATATTTTCTTATGTATGGGGTCATGCTTCTCCTTCTGCTAGCAAACATGTCTATTATGTAAGCTTCATTGATGATTTTAGCAAGTTTACATGGATTTATTTGCCCAAAAAGCGTTCATATGTGTATTAAGTCTTTCTTAATTTTCAGCAGTACGTTGAGCGAAAATTTGATCGCAAAATCATTACTATGAAAACTGATTGGGGTGGTGAATATGAGAAACTCCATGGTTTATTTCAAAAAGTTGGCATAACTCATCATGTGTCTTGTCCTCATGCTCATCAACAAAATGGGTCTGTTGAACGTAAACACCGTCATATTGTTGAATTTGGTCTTTCACTTCTTGCTAATTCTTCCATGCCATTAAAATATTGGGATGATGTGTTTCTCACCGCCACGTTTCTTATCAATTTACTCCCTTCCAAGGTCTTAAACTTTGACACTCCTACACACAAACTTCTTGGCATTGTGTCCGGGACAGCAACAAGTCAGACACAGCAGGTGCCGCTGCTGCTGAGGACCCTGCAGCTCACGCTGCCATGGACACTGCAACTGACGCTGCCATGGATTCCGTGCGCAGTGCATGTACCTCCCCTGGATCTTCTGTGGACACAACAGATTCTTCACAAGATGTTGCTCCGAGACTACAAACTCGCTTACAGAAAGGTATAAACAATCCCAGTAAATATACTAATGGGACAGTTCCATACAGAAATAATTTTGTACTGTTTACGTCCACAGGGGAACCTCAAAATTTCAAGGAAGCTCTTACGGACAAAAATTGGATGAGTGCCATGCAAGATGAATATGATGCCCTTATTGCCAATAAAACTTGGCATCTAGTACCACCTGCATCCAACAAAAATATCATTGATTGCAAGTGGGTCTACAGGATAAAGAAACATGCTGATGGTTCCATTGACAGGTACAAAGCTCGCCTAGTTGCAAAGGGATTCAAACAGAGGTATGGTATTGATTATGAGGACACCTTTAGTCTTGTTGTCAAGGCAGATACTATCAGAATTGTGCTTTCTCTCTCGGTTTCAAATGGTTGGAGCTTAAGGCAGCTAGATATAAAGAATGCGTTCTTACATGGTGTTCTAGAGGAAGAAGTGTACATGAAACAACCGCCAGGTTTTGAGTCTTCCGCTAATCCAAATTATATATGCAGACTTGACAATGCTATATATGGGTTGAAACAGGCACCCCAAGCATGGTACTTTCGTCTCAGTTCTAAATTGCACACTCTTGGTTTTGTTCCATCCAAGGAAGATACATCATTGTTTCTTTTTACAAAATCAGGAGTCATTATGTTTCTGTTGATTTATGTTGATGATATTATTATCACCAGTTCCTCGGATACAGCAATTTCAGCTCTTCTACAGAATTTAAGTGCAGATTTTTTCTTAAAGGATCTTGGTGATCTTCATTTTCTCTTGGGACTTGAAGTACACCGAGGAGCAGATTGTTTGCTTTTAAATCAAGAAAAATATGTCAATGATCTTGCTCATGTTGGTATGACTGACTGCACATCATGTCCTACTCCTCTTTCCAGTAGTGATACTCTATCTCTTCATACTGGTTCTCCTCTTGGGCCTGAGGACAACACTAGATACATAAGTGTTGTTGGTGCTCTTCAGTATTTGACTTTAACAAGACCAGATCTGTCATTTTCTGTCAATAAGGTTTGCCAGTTTCTACATGCACCAACAACTGTTCATTGGACTGCTGTAAAAAAGGATCTTACGTTGCATGAATGGTACTCGCACGTCTGGACTTACTTTTCAGAAGTCACCTTCTACACTTCTTAGTGCTTTTTCAGAAGCAGATTGGGCTGGTGATATGGATGACAGGAGATCTATTGGAGGATTTGCCATCTTTTTTTAGGTCCAATCTAGTATCATGGAGTGCTAGAAAACAGCCTACGGTATCACGCTCCAGCACTGAAGCAGAATACAAAGCATTAGCAAATGCAACTGCTGAATTGATATGGGTAAAAGCCTTAGTACGAGAACTTGGTGTTCAGCTACGAGAGAAGCCTTGTCTATGGTGTGACAATCTTGGTGCTACGTTCCTGTCAGCAAATCCGGTGTTCCATGCTCTCACTAAACACATCGAGATTGATTTTTATTTTGTTCGTGAACGATTTGCAAATAAGCAACTTGAGGTTAGGTTCATTTCTAGTAAGGACCAAATAGCTGATGGCTTTACCAAAACTTTGTGTAATAAGAAACTAGAGGAATTCCGCCGTAATCTAAACCTTTGCAAGGTTTAGATTAAGGGAGGGTGTTAGATGTAATGTACATCGTATAGGATACGGTGTCTGTATCCTATACGATCTCTCCCTCTGTACCGATCGCTGGGTTGTCCCTGGCTTATTAACATGAAACCGATCGGACCAAAAAGGCCAGGATCGTTCCTTCCCACGAAATTCTACATCGAGTAGAACGTGGGATTATTTGCACCTACATTCCAGCTGCCTCCTTGTTTATGCATGCGTCGGAGAGAGATAATCTTCGCATGAATAGAAAGAATCTCCTCCTCAAGACCTTGGTGGGTTAGGTTGTGTAGGTTGCTAAATGTGTTTCTCCATTGCTTCTTGTCCAACCTATGCCGTCATTAACATGTGTGTCAGGGTTCTTTCCTGTAGCTTTAAACTATATTTACTTTGACATCTAATGGTGTCGGCGGCATATTGTTAATTTGTTTATTCCGCTGACTAAACTAGCCAAAATCATTTGGAAGACTTTTTTCTGCTTTTGATGTAACCATCATTATCAACTTTTTGGTATGAATACTTTATCCCCCCTCCATGAATTTTGCATGCTTTAGTGGGCTTGTCTTGCCTGTACTGACATCCTTTTGGAGGAAGCTGTAAGCATTACTTTATTACAGTAGTGCGCGTTATTCCAAAATTATGTCTGAAACCTGCGCTGCTAAATCAAAAGATTTGCTCTAATATCGCTGCTTCTGTCTGTTTTAGCTGTATTTCTGTTAGTAAGAGTGTATGACTGGGGCGACTGTGTAGTTTTACCCTGCTTAAAAATATAGCATGAATTCACTGGCCTTCTCATTGACAGATCCTCCCATATTTTTTCTAGAATTGTGGCATCTGTTTGACAATATATTTTGAGTTAGCAATGCATTATTTGATGTACGTCTATGTTAGAAAAATAGTTAGTATCATATGTTTTGTTGTTGCTGTCAACACGTGCTTTTGCATACTGGAAACATGGCAACCCTGCGAATTCGTTTTGTCACTTTTGATAGGATTTATTGTGTAATTAATGGCACAATATTTTGCAAGTATTTGTGTTGGTCCAACTTTATGTTAGCTGTATTTATGGTAGCTCTGTCTATTAGCTCACAAATAGATTACAACTCAGTTTCAACCTTAATCAGAGTTGATGCGATATTTTGGGACTTGGTAAAACTCTCTAGAAGGATTTTCTTCTAAAGTTCGTCTAAGTCTCATCTTTAGTAATCCTGTGTGCCGGGTAATTCTATTTTGTGAGTTTCTCTTATTTGTATTCTCAGCATTTGTTTTAACATTGCTTACTCTGAATAGAATAATTCTGAATCTTGTGTGCATTGTGGAAACTTGTTGATCCCTAATATTTCGTTGTTGTTTTGATTTGGCCCTCATATGGTGGTATATAAAGGAGGTACAAGGGGGGAGAGACTTGGACCAAAAGTTATCTAGGATTCCTAATCTATTCCTACTTTTATCCGTATATCTGTATCTAACATCCCCCTCAGTCGTAGCTGGAGTGAAACGAACGCTTGCGACTAGATTTTAAATCTTATGCTTCTGCCGTCATCTCCTCCTGTCCGCCATAATCAACTGCACCTCTGATGGTCTGTCTCCTCTCTTCCCTCCCGCAGTCACATCGGGAGTGGCGTAGACGCAAGTGATGACGCGGACGTTGATGACTGGAGTTTTTGCCGATGTTAAGGTAGCCGATCGTGATATAGCCGTAGTCGTGGTAGTAGTGGTCGATGTAGTATTCATCGTAGTTGTGTAGCCGCAATCGCCGGAGGCGCAAAAAATTGCGCGATATGTATGATGATGTTGCAGTTGTGTTTCTTTTATGATGTTTCACACCTTGAGAGGTACCGTCGCGGGCGTCACAGGACGCGGTCGTAGGTCATAAGTTAGGCCACCAGTTTTGCAAGGAGTGGGAGAAGCTCACCAAGCACACAACGGTTTTCCCAGAACCGTGCGCGCGGTCGTAGGGGCTTTCACAATAGTGATGCCGGGTTGTCGATGCAGTCTTAGCCGTCGGACGTGGTCGATGCTGACGCGGGTGTCATGGCATCTTGCAATTGTACTGTCAAAGGACGCGGGGTCCAGCCTTGTGGACGTCGTAGTTGTAGCGGAGGCGGCGGTGTGTTGACGAGGTTGTCGATGAAGACCATGTTGAAGTAGACCTTGGCGATGTGATGTCGGTGATGAGACCGCAGGCATGAACTAATACGTCGCTTGGAGGCGTCCCTCGTGGCGACGATGATGTATGTAGCATCCCAACTTTTAATAAAGATGGAATATCTGTGTTATTGTGCTAGTCCCTGGATCAATTGCTAGCACCACAGTACAAAGTGAAATACCATGCAAATGCATCAAATTCTATTACATCGCATGATCCAGTTTTTACAAAATAGTAATACAACTTGCATAGCGGAAGACATAGAACAACATTGAGGCCATCTTCTTCATGTGCCACAGGCAAAACATGTTGGCGATAGTCTCGAGATCCTAAACGAAAACCTCACTCGTCTTCTGAAACATCTGCAATATGGAATATGCAGCCACAAGGGAGTCAATACAATTTATTGTATTGGCAAGTAACACTATGGTGGATATAAATGGAAAGACTAATACTACATGCTTATTTGGTTGAGTGGAGTTTTTGGCTAAGTTTGCATAAAGCCAGTTTTCTCCTATCACTTTTGTAAAACAAGCTTTTCTTTTCAAAAGGGTGGCAACATTGGATTAAGATCCAAGCACCACACTACTATTCACTTGGTCAAAATTTTACTTTTTGAAATTGGTGATGAGATTCTTCCGTCAATCCTTGTCCAGCTGCTCATAGTTGTCCATAACCGGGGACACGGCTAAGATCTTAGTTTGTTGACTCTGCAGAGTTTGTGCACTTTCACCTTCAGACTCAAATCAGCCCAAACATCCTATACACTCTGAGTGCATTAAGGAAAGGAGAAGATTGAGACGAGATTTTTCATAAGAAAAATTCAACCTAATGGCAAGACCCGTTCCACCTATAATTATGCTACATCTGCTTGTCAAGCCTAGGCTGAACCCTCGCAACTTAGTTAATAAAGACAGAGCCCATATGACTAAAGGCTGCACTGGAAGCTACTAGATTTAGAGGGACATAGTAATCTCTTTTTTCCTGGGTGGCCATCCGCAAGTGACAACCTCAAGTGGAATAACCCTTTGACAAGGGCCCTAAGGCAACACTCAACATAAACCAGTATTACCACTTCCACCCAGGTGGTTCATTCATTAGTTATACTTAGAATTTTTCCTCAACATCTAGTAAAAACAATTTGTAATATTGCATCACATCTATCTAAGTTCTAAGGTTATCAAAATAACAAGGGTAAAAGAGATGGCTACACACTACTAGGATAATAGCATAGCATAATATAACTTAGTAAAATTTCCTATCATGCATGCTACTCAAAATCAACTAATGCATATAGAAAATAATGGGTAGTTGATGGTGTGTTACTTGCCTTCTTGAAGTTGGTGAAGAAATATAAGTCTATTCACAAAAGATTGTTGCTCTCCGTACAATCTATACATTGAACACACAATAACAAAATAAACAAGCATTCTAGCAAACAAACATACAAGTGTAGAAAACATACAGAGAAACTAACATATCAAAAGGGGTTTAACCAAGTTGGTTAGGACAAGGTCAAGGTTTGGTTTTGAAAAGATTTATTCTCTAATGGTTCAATACATTCTAAGGAGTTTCCAAGGTTTTACTTGGAATGGACTAGGTTGAGTTTGTAGAAGACTAACTTTATTTTAACCATACTTGTCGAGGAAATTCCAAGAGTTCACCAAGGTGATCTCACTATTTCAACTAAAGTATCACATCATAAAGTGTAACACTTAGTTGTTTTCATTCAAAATAATTGAGTACTCTAAGTTAGTAATTCCATTTTGGGTTTAGGGTAGGTCTAGTTTCAACAAACTTCTTAACAATAGAGAAACCAAGATAAAGTCTTGGGATTTTCCATTTGGGTCAATGGTTGGGTAAAAACAACTTGTTATTCTTCAACTTGTGTGGATGGATCTAAGTCTTCACATGCTTGTGTTCTTGAAGTTCATCTTCATGCTTCTATTGTAGTTTCTTCCTTGTTGTGAAGCTCCTCTTGTACTTGATAAATATTCATGATCTTCGCTTCACTACTTGGTTTAGGTATGGGATGGTCACAAATATCACTAAGTCAAATTGGGAAGAATGTAAGAAGAAAGATAGAAAGAGAGAGGGAGATGTTTTCTTCTGAATTTCTTCACACTTGTACTTCTTGAGTTTCTTGTAGGTGTGGAGTCCAAGTATTTTCTTCAAAACTTCTTCATTGATATTCCTTGTAGCTCTTCATGTTGCCACAAAGTAGAAAATGAAGTTTTCTTCTTGTGCTTGAGTCTTGATCTCCATTTTGCTAACTTGATGATTTCTTGAAGCATGAAAGGGGAGTGGAGAAGTAGATAGAAAACTAAATTTAACTACTTGGTACTATATGTGATTGACATATTCTAAGGACTTGGTCTTGGATCCAAATAGCCATAACATCAAAGAACAAATGATGGAAATAATTTCTATGACATGGTGAAAATGGATGTATCACCATGTTGGGTTTTTGGTCAAAAACACATGGCCATGGTCCAAGGATGTCCAAAATTGTTGGGCAAGGTTGTTTTTGGTTCAAGGTTATCAAATGGAGCAATTTTGCAAAAGGAACTATATTGAAATTATTTATAGAATTAAATCTATGTAAAAAATACTCAAATATACTACTTAATTCTAAATTCTAATTTAACTTGTTCAAAAATTATTTTGGGGCAGAGGTTATGAATGTGCACATCCTAAGGTTTCCAAATATATTTTATTTGCAATTTTTGGATTTGTATAATTTGAAGTATGCCAAAATTCATCAAACAAGCATATTTGAATTTGAACAAACTTTAAATGGTCAATTTTAAAATTTGCCAGTGCCAAAAGTTTCTAAATGTTGTGTGATTTCAAAAGGTCCAAGATTGTTAAAATTCGGCTTATAGATCAAAAGTTATGACAGATCTAAGATGTAGGGGCTTTTCTACGAAATTGCCATTTAATTCCAGCGGGAGAAAATTTTAATTTACAGGCTGGCCACGTGGATGGATCTGATTGGTCACTATTGCTGACTGGACGCTGACAGGGCTGTGCTGACTGGGCTAAGTCACTAGATCTGGATCGTTGGATCTAAATCCAACGACAGCGTACCCCTTCGGGGACGATCTAATCTAGGTCGTTGATCGAATCCTACGGCAGAGAGTGAGGGAGGGGGCTCATCGGACGGATCTTGCCAGAGATGGCGGTGTGGTGGCGCGGGGCGCCAAAATTTTGAAGACGGCGACGGTCCAGTGGCTCTCCGGGCTCGGAGAGTGCACGGGAAGACTCAGAGCGGCCTGGTGGAAACAATGACGACCACGGGACGTCCCCACGGGCTATGCAGCAACGACGGCGAGGTGATCCCAAGGCGGTCGTGCGGGTTCCGGCTCCGGCGACCTTGTCCTTGTCTGTACACTGCAGCAAAACGAAGGGAACGGTCATTAAGAGCTGCGACCGGATGCGGGGAGTGGATAGGGACCAACAGGGGAGGCAGAGGGCCACCCTGGAGGCCGGAATCTATAGGAGACGGCGGCGGCAGTGCGGACTCCGGCGATGAATTTCTTCGGCCTCTGGGCATGGTTCCTTGTGGAGATTGAGGGGAAAAAGGAGAGGAGGGGCTGGGCTTTAAGGGGCTACGTCTCGGCATGCATTTACTGCCTTTAATCGCATGAATCAATCAGGCGTTTTTCTTTGGCAACGGCCGCGAGAATTTCGGTCGGAGGTTGAAGACGCTCACGTCGGCGATGTCATCATCGTGGGTCCCGCTTGTCAGTCCCAGAGAGAGAGGGATGTGCTGGCGCAAGATTCTACAGATGTTGGGCCGAGGCGGAATTGCCCCTCGGGTGCGCGTGGAGAAATGGGGCCGGCTAGGGAGGGAGTGGGCTAGGCTGCTCTAGCTCTTTCTCTCTCTCTCTTTTTTGTTCTGTTTTATTTTTCTTATTTATTCAAATAATCATAACTTGTGATTGAAAGGTCCAAATGACCTCAATTTTGTTTCTAAAATCTTGTAAAAGCAAAATATTCCAAATGTAAACAATTATGTGATGTTTCAACATACTTAAATTAATTCTATTTTCAAAATATGATAAAATGGTTAATAGTAACTTAATGTGATCTTTAATTTAGAAAATTATAAAATGTAAATATTTGTCAAATAAAATTTTAGTGACATACTTATAAGTTGAAAACCTATTTTTGAAACTCATTACATATTATTATCAAAATTTATATTTTAAAAATAGGGGGTAAACCCTAATAGTAACTAATGCCCTTTTTAAATAGAAAAACTAATAATTATTAAAGTGGCTTAATAAATATTTAGAATAAAACCCCAAGTCATAATATTGTTTTCAATTCCCTCTTTTAAGTTATTTTCAAAGCAATGCATTTTATTTTCCCACCTTCATGTTTAAAACTTGGAATAACAACTAAAAGTTACTATTAAAATATTTTATTCTCACCAAATATTTTTGAGGCTTAAAACTTTACCAAGGGTTATAAATATTTGATTTTTGTTGCTATAAAACATCTTCAAAGCAATATTGGAGTTGTAAACATTTTAGGTAAAGTTTTGTTAATAAAAAGATATTCCCTTTATATAAAGAAACTTATTTTTGAATAGGGTTTTAGGGTTTAAGGAACAGAGGCATAACTGGATTGGAAATTTCAATTTCATTGAAATATGTATTGTTTTATTTTGTTTATTGCATGTCATTTGGTTTTTGGTGACTTGCATAACATGAAGTCAAAAAGTTTCAAATTTTATTGATTTTCGGACTTTCCAAAAATCAGGGATGTTACAGACTACCACCCTTAAAAGAAATCTCGTCCCGAGATTTGGGAAGCATAGAAAGAAAGATTAGGTTTGGGTAACTGGGTTCCAAGACAACTGGGTGGGCTACCACCCTTAAAAGAAACTTTTGTGGTTAGTCTAAACCTCTTGTTCATATTTTTCTATATCTTCAACTTGAGTCATACTTCATTATCCATGGTATAATTGTATAGCATGTACCAACTCCTTGTTGGTACTGGGGGTCTTAAATCCATGTTTTTAACTTTTGGGGTTCTATGGGTTAAGACTCTCTTCTAATAGGATGTGTCAATTAACATAGCTTTAAGTGTGGTTTTACTTAAGATGGTTTGAGTAGAACTTCCCTTCATGGTAGAGTTACAAACCACAGAATTCTGTTGAACTACCTTTGACACTGAGGGGTCACTCTTTGGGTCAATCAAAGTTGAGAGGATTTCACAACATCACCTCATTATAATTGGAACACATTTCTCAAACATTCGTTGTAGTTTATTACACTGGAAGAAAATCCTAAGGAAAATTTTATTTTCAACATAAAACTTTGCCTAAGACTCCTTCTTGGACAGATACTTCTTCATGCCTTATCATCCTTCCTTCAGAAATTCATGTTTCCTTCCTTCTCCTTTTGAGGGCATCTATTTTCGTAGTGTTCTTTATCTCTGCACTTGAAGCAAGTCACTTGGCTGATGTCTCTATAGACAGGATTGGGGTTCTTCTAAGGTTTCTTCTTCTTCTTTGATGGTGTTAAATTGGCCATCATATCTTCATACTGTTGTCCAGTATACTCAACTATGTTGGTTGAAGGTATGGGTTTCTTGTTGGGGCAATTTCTAGATAAATGTCCATCTTCTTCACAAGAATAACAATTTTTGGTAGAGTGTTTGGATGAATATGTATGTGGTTTAGTCTTGGCTCCAGTATTCATCTTGACATGGTCCATCTGAGTAGTATCCACCTTGCGTTTTCCCTTCACTTATGGTTTTCCAAAATTCTCTTGGAGTGCACTAAGCATTCCCACTATGGCTTGTTGTCCAACTTGTTGTACCATGGGGTGAAGTGGACATTGTGTTGGAACATGTGTTGTTCCTTCACACAGAAAGCAGGTAACTTGAGTGAAGATTCCTTCAGTTGCGTTGTTTGCATCACCATGGGGCCACTCATCAGGACATTCTTTGGAATAGTGTCCTATCTCTCCACAAGATTTGCAGGCTTTGAGTGTTGAAAACATTTCTTCTTCTGTCTCATGGTTATTTCTAGCTACCAAGGGTTGATTTTTTTCACTATTGGTCATGTTTTGGGACATCATCTTCACTATCTGTGATTGAGTATCCAACACTTGTTGCATTCCTAGTGTTAACTCCATATTGGGGTTGCTGGCTTGATTCTGGGTCATCAGCTGTATCACCCGAGTTTGAGCTTCTAGTAGCATCTGCATTGCTATTGACTCCTCATGGTTATTGGCATTCTCGCTAGGCATCTGTTTGGGGTTTTTAGGGGGAGATGAGTAGAGGTTAGAAAGATTAGGCAAAGGAGGTTCCTGTCCAAACACGACAGATCAAGGAAACTCATCTTGCAAACAACACATAACATACATATAACAACATAGTCATCACACCAAACAATATTTTTTTTTTAGAAAACTCTAATATTGTCATACCACACTCATTGGTATGATCAATACACTAACACGTTAACGTTGTTCTAACAAAGTAACTAGATTGGTGGTCTCATCTATATCTTCTTGAGTTCTTAAAATTCTCCTCTCAATGTATTGAGGTGTTCTTGATTGTTCTGAAGTCTATGTTTTTCTTCAAGTTCTTCAATAATTCTTGAGTGTAGGTCTTCATGTGGTGAAAATATTTCTTGCACTTCCTGGTGTCATCATCAATATTCATGTCTTTATGTTATTGAAGAGGTAGGTCATCTAGAAACTTTTGAAGGTGAATAATAGATGAGATGATATGAGAAGAAATAAGATGATTGTTTTGTTTCTAGAATGTTTGAACATAGAAAATCCTGGGTCTTTTCCAAACTTAGCGTCTCGAAATCTACAGGCAACACAATGCTCTGATACCATTTTGTAGCATCCCAACTTTTAATAAAGATGGAATACCTGTGTTATTGTGCTAGTCCCTGGATCAATTGCTAGCACCACAGTACAAAGTGAAATACCATGCAAATGCATCAAATTCTATTACATCGCATGATCCAGTTTTTACAAAATAGTAATACAACTTGCATAGCGGAAGACATAGAACAACATTGAGGCCATCTTCTTCATGTGCCACAGGCAAAACATGTTGGCGACAGTATCGAGATCCTAAACGAAAACCTCACTCGTCTTCTGAAACATCTGCAATATGGAATATGCAGCCACAAGGGAGTCAATACAATTTATTGTATTGGCAAGTAACACTATGGTGGATATAAATGAAAAGACTAAAGGCTGCACTAGAAGCTACTAGATTTAAAGGGACATAGTAATCTCTTTTTTCCTGGGTGGCCATCCGCAAGTGACAACCTCAAGTGGAATAACCCTTTGACAAGGGCCCTAAGGCAACACTCAACATAAACCAGTCTTACCACTTCCACCCAGGTGGTTCATTCATTAATTATACTTAGAATTTTTCCTCAACATCTAGTAAAAACAATTTGTAATATTGCATAGCATCTATCTAAGTTCTAAGGCTATCAAAATAACAAGGGTAAAATAAATGGCTACGCACTACTAGGATAATAGCATAGCATAATATAACTTAGTAAAATTTCCTATCATGCATGCTACTCAAAATCAACTAATGCATATAGAAAATAAAGGGTAGTTGATGGTGTGTTACTTGCCTTGTTGAAGTTGGTGAAGAAATAACAGTCTCTTCACAAAATATCGTTGTTCTCCTTACAATCTATACATTGAAAACACAATAACAAAATAAACAAGCATTCTAGCAAACAAACATACAAGTGTAGAAAACATACATAGCAACTAACATATCAAAATGGGTTGAAACAAGTTGGTTAGGACAAGGTCAAGGTTTGATTTTGAAAAGATTTTTTCTCTAATGGTTCAATACATTCTAAGGAGTTTCCAAGGTTTTACTTGGAATGGACTAGGTTGAGTTTGTAGAAGACTAACTTTATTTTAACCATACTTGTCGAGGAAGTTCCAAGAGTTCACCAAGGTGATCTCACTATTTCAACTAAAGTATCACATCATAAAGTGTAACACTTAGTTGTTTTCATTCAAAACATTTGAGTACTCTAAGTTAGTCTTTCCATTTTGGGTTTAGGGTAGGTATAGTTTCAACTAACTTCTTAACAATAGATAAAACAAGATAAAGTCTTGGGATTTTCCATTTGGGTCAATGGTTGGGTAAAAACAACTTGTTATTCTTCAACTTGTGTGGATGGCTCCAAGTCTTCACATGCTTGTCTTCGTGAAATTCATCTTCATGCTTCTATTGTAGTTTCCTCCTTGTTGTGAAGCTTCTCTTGTACTTGATAAATATTCATGATCTTCGCTTCACTACTTGGTTTAGGTATGGGATGGGCACAAATATCACTAAGTCAAATTGGGAAGAATGTAAGAAGAAAGATAGAAAGAGAGAGGGAGTTGTTTTCTTTTGAATTTCTTCACACTTGTACTTCTTGTGTTTCCTCTAGGTGTGGAGTCCAAGTCTTTTCTTCAAAACTTCTTCATTGATATTCCTTGTAGCTCTTCATGTTGCCACTAAGTTGAAAATGAAGTTTTCTTCTTGTGCTTGAGTATTGATCTCCATTTTGCTAACTTGATGATTTCTTGAAGCATGAAAGTGGAGTGGAGAAGTAGATAGAAAAATAAAGTTAACTACTTGGTACTATATGTGATTGACATATTCTAAGGAATCGGTCTTGGATCAAAATAGCCATAATATCAAAGAACAAATGATGGAAATAATTTCTATGACATGGTGAAAATGGATGTATCACTATGTCAGGTTTTTTGTCAAAAACACATGTCCATGGCCCAAGGGTGTCCAAAATTGTTGGGCAAGGTTGTTTCGGGTTCAAGGTTATCAAATGGAGCAACTTTGCAAAAGGAACTATAATGAAATTATTTATAGAATTAAATCTAGGTCAAAAATACTCAAATATACTACTTAATTCTGAATTCAAATTTAACTTGTTCAAAAATAATTTTGGGGCAGAGGGTATGAAAGTACACATACTAAGATTTCCAAATATATTTTATTTGCAATATTTGGATTTGTATAATTTGAATTATGCCAAGATTCATCAAACAAGCATATTTGAATTTTAATAAATTTTAAATGGTCAATTTTAAAATTTACCAGTGCCAAAATTTTCTAAATGTTGTGCTGATTTCGAAAGTTCCAAGATTGCTGAAATTGGGCTTATAGATCAAAAGTTATGACAGATCTAAGATGCATGGGCTTTTCTACGAAATTGCCATTTTATTCCAGCGGGAGAAAAATTGAATTTACAGGCTGGCCACGTGGATGGATCTGATTGGTCACTATTGCTGACTGGACGTTGACAGGGCTGTGCAGACTCGGTTAAGTCACTGGATCAGGATCGTTGGATCTAAATCTAGGCCGTTGATCGAATCCTACGGCAGAGAGTGAGGGAGGGGGCTCACCAGAGGGATCTCGCCGAAGATCGCAGTGTGGTGGCGCGGGGCACCGGAATTTTGACGACGGCAACGGTCTAGTGGCTCTCTGGGCTCGGAGAGTGCACGGGAAGACTCAGAGCGGCCCGGTGGAAACGATGACAACCACGGGACGTCCCTACGGGCTATGCAGCAACGGCGGCGAGGTGATCCCAAGGCGGCCGTGCGGGTTCCGGCTCCGGCGACCTCGTCCTTGTCAATACGCTCCAGCAAAATGAAGGGAACGGGCATTAAGAGCTGCGCCCGGATGCGGGGAGTGGATAGGGACCAACAGGGGAGGCAGAGGTTCACCGTGGAGGCCGTAATCTGCAGGAGACGGCGGCGGCAGTGCGGACTCCGGCGATGAATTTCTTCGGCCTCTGGGCATGGTTCCTTGTGGAGATTGAGGGGAAAAGGAGAGGAGGGGTTTGGCTTTAAGGGGCTATGTCTCAGCGTGCATTTACTGCCTTTAATCGCGTGAATCAATCGGGCGTTTTACTTTGGCAACGGGCGCGAGAATTTCGGCCGGAGGTTGAAGACGCTCACGTCGGTGATGACATCATCGTGGGTCCTGCTTGTCAGTCCTAGAGAGAGAGGAATGTGATAGTGCGGGCTGCTACAGATGTTGGTCCGGGGCGGAATTGGGCCTCGGGTGCGCGTGGAGAAATGGGGCAGGCCAGGGAGGGAGTGGGCTAGGCTGCTCTAGCTCTTTCTCTCTCTCTTTTTTTGTTCTGTTTTCTTTTTCTTATTTATTCATATAATCATAACTTTTGATTTAAAGGTACAAATGACCTCAGTTTTTTTTCTAAAATAAACAAACTCTTCCAAATGGAAACAATTATGTGATGTTTCAACATACTTAAATTAATTCTATTTTCAAAATATGATAAAATGGTTAATGGTAACTTAATGTGATCTTTAATTTAGAAAATTATAAAATGTAAATATTTGTCAAATAAAATTTCAGTGACATACTTATAAGTTGAAAACCAATTTTTGAAAGTCATTACATATTATTTTCAAAAATTTATATTTTAAAATAGGGGGTAAACCCTAATAGCAACTAATGCCATTTTAAACAGAAAAACTAATAACTATTAAAGTGGCTTAATAAATATTTAGAATAAAACCCCAAGTCATAATATTGTTTTCAATTCCCTCTTTTATGTTATTTTCAAAGCAATGCATTTTATTTTCCCACCTTCATGTTTAAAACTTGGAATAACAACTAAAAGTTACTATTAAAATATTTTATTCTCATCAAATATTTTTGAGGCTTAGAACTTTATTAAGGGTTATAAATCTTTGATTTTTGTTTCTATAAAACACCTTAAAAGCAATATTGGAGTTGTAAAAAATTTAGGTAGAGGTTTGTTAATAAAAAGATATTCCCTTTATATAAAGAAACTTATTTTTGAATAGGGTTTTAGGATTTAAGGAACAAAGGCATAATTGGATTGGAAATTTCAATTTCATTGAAATATGTATTGTTTTCTTTTGTTTCTCTCATCTCATTTAGTTTTTGGTGACTTGCATAACATGAAGTCAAAAAGTTTCAAATTTTAGTGATTTTTGGACTTTCCAAAAATCTGGAATGCTACAATATAGATGCCATGGTGTCGGAGAAGTCGACGAAGTTTCACACCGGCCTAGCGTGTGGTGGATGTCGCTTATTATGGATGGGCTCGATGAAGATGTGGGCTTGTAGCCTGGCGTAGTCATACTGCTGTAGATGTTCGGCTCGATGTAGTTCAGATTGATGAAGTGCAGATGGGTCGTTGTAGTCATACATGTGGCGGAGGGTTCGATGCATCTTCTAGTTGTTCCGTGAAGATGCCCAGTAGAGGTGGCGCGTTGGCATCCAGGAGGTTGCTCCCGTACGTTTCCTGGCATGAGGCCACGCATCTGGTTCCATCGTGAGCAAACACATGCATGACTTTTTTTATACCTGATGCACGTAGCTTGGCTGCTGCTGGCTATCTGTGCGCCTGCTGGTGACGCAGAGCCCTCCTGTGATGCCGTGATCAGATCTTGGTGGCGCTGCTTGCCGCGCAGAGCCCTCCCGTGATGCCGTGATCGGATCTTGGTGGCGCTGCTTGTCGACTTGGATGCATGCATGTATGGCTCCCGGCGCCATCGTCTTATCGCGTCCGGCGTCCAAGACAACGTGCCGTGGCGCAAGTCCACGCATGGGCAGCTGCTTCTCAAAACGCCGGTGTGCGGCCGCTGGTTGGCCGATGAACCGTGCACTTCTTTTCACCGAAAGGATTGGCATAGATCTAGGGATTTATTGTGTGGCTAATTGGATCTAATCTATGAACTTCGAAATTGGATCTAGAGACATCTAAACCTAAGGAACCGATCAGATCATTGGTCGAAACTTTTTTTTTGCACTTTACAATGGTCGAAACTGAACAAGTACAAAGTTTACCCAAACTTCACACAAGATATAGCTGCCACCATATCACGGAATAAACAGACAAGAGAATACGTATTGTTATGTGTGTGATTCTTCAGTAATTCATCTTCTTTCTGACAGATTAAACCTTGATAGCAACGAGCTATTCTGTGGTAAATGTAAACAAACTCTGCATGTCCGGTTTTCAGCAGAGAAGGTACTAGGATCCAATATACTGATGACACAGTTCTTTTTTAGAACATGATCTAGACAAGGCTGTGAACATGAAATTGATTTTATCTATGTTTGAGCAGATGTCTGGCCTAAAAATTAATTTTCTTAAAAGTGAGATTTTTTGCTTTGGCAAGGCTAGTGAACATTTGGATGATTACAGACATATCTTTGGGTGTGAAGTAGGTAATCTACCATTTAGATATCTGGATATACCTATTCATTATAGGCGGTTACTTAATAAAAAATGGAAGGTTGTGGAGGACAGGTTTGAGCAGAAGTTGAGCTCTTGGATAGGTAAATTATTGTCTTACGGTGATCGACTAGTTTTAGTCAATTCTGTGTTAACTAGTTTACCTATGTTCCTCTTCTCTTTCTTTGAGGTTCTCATCGGGGTACGGAAAAGAATTGATTTCTATAGGTCTCGTTTCTTCTGGCAGAGCGATAATGTTAACAAGAAATATAGGTTGACGAAATGGAATATTGTTTGCCGTCCTAAGGACCAAGGGGGTTTGGGTATCGAGGTGTCAGACATCAAGAACCGTTGTCTCTTAAGAAAATGGTTGTTTAAGCTATTAACTGAAGAGGGGATGTGTCATGAACTTTAGACTAACAAATATCTAGGTGGAAAAACTCTAGCTGAAATTGAGGCTAAACTAACAGACTCGCCTTTTTGGAAGGGCATCATGCGGGTGAAGGATGAGTTTTTCAAACGAGTGAAGTTCACTTTAGGTAATGGTGAGAGCATTAGATTTTGGGAGGATGGTTGGCTAGGGAATTCGCCCCTGGCAGCCCAATATCCTTCACTATACTCAATTGTGAGCTATAAGAATATTTTAGTTTCAGATGTTCTTGGTCATTCGCCACCTAATTTACAATTTCGACGTTCTATTACTGGGGATAAATGGGAGAGATGGTTGCATCTCATAGAAAGACTTATGGATGTGTCTTTAGTGGACAGTGAGGATAAGTGTCGTTGGACACTCACTACTTCTGGTATTTTTTCTGTTCGTTCTTACTACGCTGATCTGATGAATGAGGATGCTAGATTTTTAAAGAAGTACTTATGGAAGTTAAAGGTGCCTCTCAAGATAAAGATTTTTATGTGGTTTCTCTCTAGGAAAGAATTGCTGACGAAAGATAACTTGGCTAAGAGGAATTGTGTTGTGTGCCGAAATTGTGTTTTTTGTGGGGATCTAGAAACCGTGGATCATCTGTTTGTCTCTTGCGATTTTGTTAAAAAGATTTGGAGGCTAGTGCACTTTACATTTAGCATTTCACCTCCGGTGTCTATTACTAATTTGTTTGGTAATTGGCTATATGGGGTAGATAATTCTACAAAAGCACTTATACGCATAGGAGTATGTGCTTTACTTTGGGCTGTTTGGAATCACATGAATGGAGTTGTTTTTAACAATGACAGAGCCGGGATTTTTTTTGCAGGTGGTTCATCAAGCCAAATATTGGATACATCTCTGGTCTCACCTTCTTCCGGAGGACCAACGTGTGTGTTTGGATGGTGGATGCACTCGATTGATGGCGGTCGTTCAGGCTATCTTCAGCAAGGGTGGCTGGTTGCATAATAGCCGTATTGGTCTTTCATAGCCACATTCTGATGGAGCTGGGTGCTTGGTTTAGTAGGCTCTTGCCTTCTTATTTTTATACACCAGTAGTTTTCTGTATAGGAGCTATTGACTCTTGTGTCAGTGGTGCTGGTTGTAAACTGATGATTGGATGATTATGGTTTTAGTAAAAGCCGTGTGCATCAACCTGATGCAGAGGCTGGGTTTTCCCTTTTCACAAAAAAATGGAAATAGCAAAGGTTGCATGATTTCAATATGCCACGGCATTGTGACAAACTCCTCAGCTCGACTAGCAGTGGTGAAATCCTAGCTCGAACTTCTCGCGAACCTGTGCGGGCTACCTTCCCGGACCACAGGAAACGGTGACCGAAGTAGCTACGGATTTTGCGGAGAGTGACCTTGTGCACAATAAGCTTGTGCAGGTGGATTTAATTTTACAAGTTTTTTTTCACCTTCCACCTCTTGACTGAAGTTGTGCGCGTTCACCAAAAGTAACTCAAAATTAAACTAAATGGGCCTGATAGGATGTTTAGAAAATCACCGACAATCATATTCATATACCTGAGTACATGTATAGAACATACATAACATTGTTCAAAACATTGTGATCTTTATATGGACAGCTGCAGACTGTTTGTGCCTCTTTTTGAAATAATTCAAAACATGCTTACAAAAATGTTCTTCCGCCTACAAACTTTCATGGTTTCTAACCCAAATGACTAGTTCATGGCCATTTTTAGAGAACTTTACATGATACATGGATTTATTTTTAGCACAAATATGCCTTATAGCATGACAATCATCAATGTGAAATTCTCCTTTTTTTTGTGAAACTTCATCACTAATAAAAAGGGCAACCTATGAAGCATGTACAAGGGGGAAAAAAATGATGCGAATGACTCCCGCTACATTTTCGCACACACTAGACCATATTGCAGGCATGTGTTTGTGGATTTACAATTTTCTATACTTTTCTACTTTCTATTGGATAAATGAATTTCCACATGTTTCCCATGTAACATAAAATTGAACTACATGTGTGTGATAATAGGATGTTCGTAAAAATCACCAAATAATATATTTATATACCTAAGTAGAAATATAAGGAAGATACAAATCAATATCTTTCAATGGAAAGGCAGGCCCACTATTTGCACCACTTTTTCAATTAATACAAAGAATATGTAATACTGTCAAAAAAAAAAAGACGAGGGCTTGGCATGGTCTACTTTTATGCGTACAAGTTTCCACTAAAAAACACCACTTAGTTTTGATAATTTAAAGAACATGTTTCGTAGAAGGACCTTCCGTGTCCGAATTTTCTTGGTTTTCAATCCGAATGACGGAGTTCATGCTCCTTTTCGGACCATTTTTGTGATAATAAATTTATTTTTGGCTCAAACATGACTTCTAGCATGACAACCATCAGTGGGAAATACTACTTCACATTTTCTGGAAAAAGTTTAATTTTCCCTTTTTTTAATATGACTAACAAAAGGTGCATTCTGAAACAAGAACAAAAATATGATGCAAAATGGTTCTGATACTTTTCACATACACACACTAGATCATATTGCGTATGTGTGACTTCATGCTTGGTACCTGTTATCACTCAAGACGATAGAAGCACACCACACAAGTGCTGTTTCGTCATGTAGTAATGTGCTAGCAAGCTGTAGCGACTAGTGTTGTGACTTGAGTCAATAAGTTTGCATGTACTCATAATTCATCTCATGTGAAAAAATTAATGCGGTGTATGTATATATCAAATTTGCCATCAGAGAGCAACTTAGTGCTTTGGGGACAAATATGGTCAATGTATCGTTGGTTTAATTTTTTTTTTCTTTTACCAACCTGCTATCGGTCACGTGGGGTAGGGATGATGGAGAAATTCTTATTGCGAATTTTTTTCCAAATATTTTGTATATCGTAGCACTTTGATACATGTCAGTAGGTTTTCTTTAGCGTAGGATGTTAAAATCAGTGTTAGTTGGTTGCATTTTTGCCCCTAGGTTGGTATGTTTCTGCTCGCTTGTTCGGCCCTGTCGTAGCCAGACGAGATGCAGCCGAGGGAAGTCGACTCCCTCCTGGGAGCAATACGGTGATCTTGCAGATGTAAGAGAAATTGGGTTTGATTTAATTGCGATTCATCACAGAAATTAGGATGGTATTAGTCGTTGATGTCCCATCTTTCATCGGGGCTAATTCTAGCCGGTCGGTGCCATCCCTGCCTCACTCATATAAAAAAGCCTTGTGCTTGTTAAGTTCTAATAAGGAAAATGGAGTGATCAATTCTCAGTCACGTGATGTCATTAGTTGCAACCCATATTGCAACTCATGAGGTGCAACACATGTGGAAATAATAAAAATTCAGGTGTAATAACGCTATAAGACTAATTACTTTCATGATAACCCATGGGTATATACGATGCACGTGCTGCAAGGTTTTGTGCGATTTGGGCGTACTCGCTTCTCTCTTCATATATACATGCACATGGCGCCACCACGTCTTCGTGCGTGATGCATCATGGACGACATGCTCGAGAGATTCGTGGTGCATGCATGCGAGTCTTTCGATAATCACGGTCAGTGATGTTTCCTTCGTGAACTGGTTGTATGATACCTGATAGTATTTGTTTTCTCATGATCCATGCATGACATGACAAACCATTCTTACGCATATAATATATTTTCCTTTGTAATCGGGTAACATACACATTGTCCCACTCAGACTGTTTTTTGGCAAATAATTTGTTAGAATACGTCTGATGCAACTTGCAAACTATGTGCATGCATCGGGAATAAATAACAACCTGACTGAAGTACATCGATGGATCGATCGAAGAACTTAAATTTTTTAAGTTGGGTGAAAATAATTAATGTGTTCACTGAACTAAAGATAAGTGCATCCTATGAGATTAATTACTCTGTCCACCAAACTAAGGGACAGAATGCAAAAGAGCAGGGTTTTTGTTTTACATGGGAATGCAAAAGTGCAGTTTAAGTGTGCAGAATAATCCGAGCAACCTCAGATGTTGTAGACAAGGAACCAAATGGATTGTCAAGGGCACAAATAATAGCATTCAACAAGGGAGTTCCTCTATCCTCTACAATCGAAGCCTCCAATTGTTGAACGTAAATGTACGAGACTGCAAAATTACCAATAGTATGTAGATCTAAATTAAGAGAAATAGGAACCAAATCACTACACGCATTTACAGATTATTCACACGAAAACTTAACAAAATAAAGTGTTGAAAAGAAATAACAGTGAGCATAATAGACCTTCTTCTTGGTACACATGATCAGCAGAAATGAGGTTTCTAATACCAATTGAGCCAACTGCATGGTAAGAACTATAAATAATACAACAGTTTCTTCAAACCAAAGATAATTTTAAGATTTAAGGACATGTCTGAGCAACCATCTCATTAATCTGTTCAGAGGGAAATGTAATAATAGATTGCAATAAATAGCGATTTACAAAATAGTAAAGGAGCAAGGCTTTTTATTTCTAGAAAATCATGGCAGACAATCCTTTTACAATATAATTGAACTATTTCTTTTCAAGCATGGAGCCACCCACTTATTTTTAAACATGAATAATTCTAACTAGCTATTGATCATTCTCTTTGTTCACGTGTGCATTGATATGGAAGGTACGTGATTTTACTCACACAAACTACATGGAGAGCCCACTAAAGTGGTGTTATGACCCTATCTACCTTCTATTGTAGCACGGTCATGGAATGACAGGGTTGCATCTGGGACACCTGCTCATAGACACCCATGGCCCACAGTGCAAGTTGATGTCAAGTGGATCTCACCAATATCCCACTTCTAGTTTCTATTGTGATTTTTATTTTAGAATTAATCTTAAAATTTGTACTAGAAGTGGGATTTTGAAAGGACCCCGCTTGCATATCTAGTGCAAGTCACCAGCTGAGCCTGTGATATGATGCACCGGTCACGGTGGCGGAGCTTCATTGAAGCCAAACTAGGCCATGGACCGCTCAGCCCAGCCCAAAACGCTGAAGCATGCAAGCTAAATTGGGCAATAAAAGCAAACGATCTGTGGTCTTCTTTGAGCTGGCCCACCCAGCATTTCCTGTAGAGTTGCGCCAGTGACCGGTCACATGTACCCGATATTGGTGCACTAACACATGAAGAAAAACTACAGAGAGTACTGACGTGTCAAAGTGACAGTTTTCAACTTCAACACATTAGGGAACTATAGTGACTAGAACCTGGTAGTTCTACAAGTTTTACTAGCGTCCGCTAGCAGTGAGAACTCAAATAATAGTGGCCGGTAATTGAACCTGAAGACTTGTGTCAGGTTATGCATTAATACGGTCATGGGGCAACTGCCCCCTCTCCCACGACAACTACGTGTGAACCATTTAAAATAGATTTTTTAAAACATGGGTATAATTTGATAATAGTAGTCAAGAAGATAAATTTAATTAATATGTTGTTAACCAAATAAATATATTATAGTTTATTAAATCATATATATTTATAATTGAAGAGGAAGCACAATGAAAATTAATTAGCAGAAGACACCATATCGAACCATTTGATGGTGTGCTTAAAGATATTCTCAATACAATATATGGAATATTTACTGAAAAGTTGTTTACGTACTGAAACTTCTAGTTATTTCGTTGCAACACTGAACATACATATGCCGATACATCATCAACTCTCATATCATGCTATAGTTTTATTAGAGCTGAAGTGATTATAACACATAACCATATGATACTTTAGTTCCTTTTCTTATGAACAATTTTTTTTAGCGAAAACACTTCTTCACACCCTTTTGTCGATCGTAACTTATCATTTTCATACTTCCTTCTAAAAATAGAAGGCCGAGGTACATATCACTGAAGATCATAGACTCAACTTTCAAAATCAAGGCAACTAGCCCAGCATCGTATTCCGAGCAGTTGTGACCCAACATGAGACGAAGCTTAGCCTAGCTAAGAAATTGCCTCGTTGCTTTGTCTTCATTGTCATTGAAGAAAATGAGTTTAATGCCATTTATTTCATTGTGCAATGCAAACAATTATAAAAAGAAATAATTAAACGACTAAAGAAAAAAACATGCTAAGAGAAATTGGCGCCCTCCTATGCTATGCGTGATATAGGTGTTAACAACTTCCTATACTTCAAATAGCATTTTGAACAATAAAAAATCGAATCTAGATAAAAAACGTATTTCAACAAGAATAAAATGATATAGTCCAAAATTGTCATAACAATATATGCATAACCACATATAAATTGTTCTCCTAATGGATAGAACCCAACATCAACATCCCACGGGATAATAACATAATATAAATTATTTATTCAGAATCATCAACATTAGCGATGTCATCTTCCAATTCAAAAGAGGAACCAACATATTGGTGTTCATCACCACAAAAAATAGCAAGAAACTTATTCTTCTTACTAAGGGGAAATACTCAGGCCTTTGGGACGATATGTTTTAGCATGATATAGCATGTTATTTCGTGAATAGCGCCATAGCGAGCAAAAAATGTTAAACTTGGGTGTGAACTCTAAATATTCTACAGCCTGCTATTTGCGCCGAAATAACATGCTATTTTTTCAGTATTATTAGAGCAAAAGTGAATGTAATACACAACCATCTTATCCGTTAGTTCATCTTCTGTAGAACAAGCAAGTTATATATAGAGGAAATACTTGTTCACCAATCATTTTGTTGACTAGAAATTATTATTTTCATTCTTTCTTCTGGATTTGGAAGGCCGAGGTACATATCACTGAGGCACATAGACTCAACTTTAAAATTAGAAGCAACTAGCTCACCGTCACATTCAGAACAGTTATGAAACAATATAGACATTTAATCCCGGTTGGTGATATCAACCGGGACTAATAGGGCTCGCGCTAGGCGAACGGTTGCCATAACCCTGTTTAGTCCCGGTTGGTACCTCAAACCGGGACTAAAGGTCCATCTTTAGTCCCAGTTAGAGACACCAACCGGAACTAAAGTAGCCCACCCCCTTTAGTCTCAGTTGGTGTCTCAAACTGGGACTAAAGGTCATGTTTGAACCGGACTAGAGCTCGACGAGCCCTGATCATCTCCCTACCAATTGGAACCGGGACTAATGTCCAATTAGTCCCGGCCCAAAACACGACCGGGACTAAACTTTGTTTCTCGACCGAACGAAAGCCTCTTTCACTACTACCTCTCCTTCCTTCTTCACGGCCCTTCTTTCGCCACCCATCTTTTACTACAAACAAGCTCAATGTGTGTTGCACCATAGACCACATTGCCAGCATCGACATGCTTGATTTCTCATTCTTTGGTACATTGTGCACATGTAATTCATTTGAACAAATCGACAATTCCATACATGAAAATAATTTACAAGGCAACGAGAGTATAGCAATTTTTCCACAGTCCACATCAATAGTCAACCAAATTGTCAAGTAGGTCCTTGCATCTATTTGCTGTGGCTTACTAGTTACCATACTTTAACGGTAGAATATAGCAAACATTCACAGTAAAGTTTTTTTTTTCTAAGTTTGAATACATATAATCAAACCTCGTGAAAAGGAGATTTATGTTGAATTCTCAAGATGAAATATCGTTCCAACATGGCTGAAGCAAGATTAACCCATACCAATTGTTGGAGAAACCAAAACCTTGCGCTGCATAACTAAGACTTACGAGTATATGTTCCCTTAAAAAAACGATATACGAGTATATGGTATTTCAGTATTTGTTTCTCATCATCCAGCGCGCATGGGCAATAGGTACGGACTTGCAACTACGTGCATTTCATCAGAAAATGATTAAAGAACGGCAATATGATCAGCAGACTACTTCCATTTTGTATTCTGGCGGTGTGAATGCCAGATTTCTCAAGTGTGGCTGTCAGACTTCTTGCCAAGGAACACGTCGGTGAGAACCGTCTTGGACTGCAGTGAGGCCTTTAATATCTCCAAACCCTGAAAATAAATACTCGTAGTTAATAAGGTTATAAAACTTTGAAAAATATTAATCTTTTCTTTTGGAAAAGAGAAAACATTACAATCTTTGGAAGTGTGTCTAATACATCTAGTTCCCCGGAGGCCCGGGCTACAAATAAATGTCTCTCTTCCACGGTCTCTTCACCTTAAGATGTAATACGTGCAGAAAACAACAATATCTAGTGTTGTTGTGGCACAACTGTATATAATTTCAGATTTGATCTACATATACACTGAAAAATTATGTAGATTTGGTCTACATATACATTTGAAACCTCGTGACATGGTAGATACACATCATGTGAATCCTCAATAACATTTTAAGATTATTTAGAACATCTACTTTCTCTACACGATTGCACCACAAGCCATGCGATCGAGCCCAACACCGCTTAAACGAGTGTGACTGCGATTGTGCACTAGGCAAAAATCACCGACTGATCGACTGTGTACGAAATCCCGTGAAGTAAAGGAAGCATATTTCACTTGTTCCAGATTGTCCTAACAAAAAACACAGATTGGAGAACATGTAGATCGATCCTTCACTCACCTCCTTGTAGCCGATCTGGACGGTCTTCTCTTGGAGCGCGGCGAGATCCGTGACCGCGAAGGTGTTGAGCAGCGTGATGCTGGAGATGGCGGACATGGGCGACACCGCGAGGCTATCCATCACCGTGTACGTGACGACGCCACGCACGAAGCCCTGCGCCACCACGGTGGCCGCTTCCGGCGCACTGCCGGACCCGGCCGGAGGCGGTGCGTACTTGAATTGGGCCGTCATGCTATAAGAACATTGCGGACACTTGGTGCCGTACACGTCCGTCACGTGATCGCGGCAAGCGGTGTACTGGCCGGAGGAGCACCTGTAGAATATCTTTGACGGAGCAGGCGGCGGCGGCGTCGGCGTCGGGGCGGGCAAGCCGAGGAGGGCCGCGTTAGAGGCCACGGCTGGCGAGGGGGCCATGACGGGGCGAAGGAGCGCGTCCTTGACCGCGCCAGGCTGGACGTAGGTGTCGTCGAGTCTCTCGACGCTGGCGTACAGGTCGCCCGCGCCGCCCACCATGGAGCCCTCCCCGATGAGCTTCACGGCCGTGCCGATCGGCAGCGCGAGGAGGGAGAAGAGGAAGTCCACCACTTACTTACCGGCCTCCGCGAACAGCACGCGCCGGGACTTGGTGTCGACGAGGAGCTTCATGCTCAGCGTGGTGGTGGCGGCGGCAGCGGTGGTGGTACCCGTCATTTCGATCGATCGCGCCGGATCTACACGTCGTGCTCTGCTACTGCTAGGTTTTCTGCGTATTCGCCGTAGCGCATCTCTTCACGTAGTATATATGTAGGCGAACGCACGCCGCCACGTCGTCGTGCGTGATGGGAGAGATTCGGGGTGCATGCATGGCATGTCTTGCGTTAATCACGCTCTCAGTTGTTTCCTACCTGAGCTGATTGTGCGATCCCCGAGATTTAACAGTTGTTTATTTCCTTGCATGCAAAACTGACTGTGCTTATCCCTAATAATCATATTTATCCTCCATTTTTTCGGATAAACAAATTATACGTAGTGCCGTTTCACTGTTGGACGATGGACACGCTCACGTTGAATCTAGATCGGTCTATATATATTTCATGGGACTGTCTAACAGTCATCTAGCTGAAATTAGATTTTTTTTTTTACAATCAATACCGTATTGACATGCTATATTATCATGATATATTATTGTAGCACATCGTACATGGTAGAGATACATAGATATAAACTGACTACATTGATTACAAAATAAAGTCTAAAAGAAACTAGCAAATCTTCGAGATTTTCAAACTCTTTCTTCTTCCATGACACAATCTTGTAATTTCCTGAAGACAACCATAGAACATAGAGATCAAAACACAAACCTGCAAAAACCGACGAGGGTTCTCGCATAATATTTTTGAGCCGAAATGCCAAGACCCGAGAGCACGCAACAACCATTGAAATAATCAACCAACATCGACAGGAGTAGCAACACCAGTATTGCAGGCAAAAGTAACTGAATAGCTTTATCGATGTCGATGGGAGCCGAGAGTATGAATCACCATCGTTGAGGACATAGCAGCCGGACAAATATTGCGAGGAAAGTTCTCCTCGCGGTAACAATGAAAAAAAGATCCAAAACCGATATGGCGAAGCAAGATCTAAAGCACCATACTTATAGACAAATTGAATCTTCCAACACCACCATTAACGTCGGGAAAGAGATCTCGCCGTTCAACAGTTGGCCAAAGATCTCTTATTAGAGACGATGTCATGTCCATTGACGAAGATGACCTAACAGAACCCTAACCTAATCTATTGAAAACCCTAACTTAACTAAAAACTCAACTCATAGATCAAGTTCCCCGTCCCTTCTGAGGCCAGCGAGGCCGGCCGGAGAAGAGGGGAACCGACTATGGAGGAGGAGGAAGTGGAGGCGGAGGATTTTTTTTTCCTGGCCGACGGTGGAACGAAGACGAGAGCTGGTGAGATCTCTAACTGAAATTAGAATCGGCCCTTAGTCACTTTTCCCCCAATACCTCATTACTTTGAGCTTATGTGCTCAATTTTTTCAACTAAGTCAAACCAAAAAACCATTTCAGTCCGGTCTTTTCCTCTATCCATAGGTAAGACTTTTTTGTTTCGTTAGTCCCCATTTCTTCATTCTCGCTTCCATTTCCTCAATCACTATCAATGGTATCTAAAAATATCTTCATTCTCTCAGCAACTGGTCCTTTTCCAGGTTTTTTCCATTTGACAACAAACCAGTTTCATTAGTGTAGTCTCAACTAGTGTACACGTAGTCTGGACAGATAAAATGACACGCTCAAGGCACGGAACTGAAGATGGGATGCAGAAAAACAAGAATAAGAAATGAACACAAATCACAACTAATACTAGAACAGTGCAATACACTAATGAGACAAAAATTGACATGTTTATATCAACAGAATTGCACACGTTCTGATCCAACTATAAAAGTAGACGAACAAAATCTAACCGAGAACAACTTAACCATCTAGCTGAGTATGATACAAATTACAGAGAGGTCCGAAAATGGAACCAAAGTTCATATAAAAAACTACCTATTTGACATGCACTGGTAAGCTTCTAGGTATTATATTATAAAATAACAAAGCATGGGAATGACCCTCTAGGCGTAGAAGAAGGTGCCCTCCCCATTGGTTCAAGAATGAAAAGATTATTGAAGAAAAGGAATAAACACGTAAGATGATTAAAAGAAATAAACAAGAAGAAGACTGAATTTTTAAAATAAGAAGGACAATATGAAAATAGGCTGTGTAAACACTAAATATAAATAATAAAAACAAATTGGACGTGAATTAAGGAATACTGAAGTTTATTTTTTGTGTGCATGATTTATGGTTTTCTTTCTGTATGGCATAATCTCGTGAAGAAGACGAGTAAACTGATACGTGCGCATCACATTTTTGTCTCTTTATCCTAAAAGTTCATGGACAAAGAACGACATAAGGCCAAGGCCAAAAGGATTACTCTAACGCTGGATGGAAGGTTTGTTATGTTTGTCCACTCCAGTACCCGATGCTTGCTTACTCTGATGAGCAACACAAGCCATGAATATGTGATCGCCTAAGCGCAGGATTCAAAGTGAGCAGTTATGCAATTTGCAAAATTCATAGAGAGGCCCAACACAAATTGCTAAAGATCATATTACCTACTACCTTTGTTCTATAATGTAAGCCTTTTTAGCAAAGTCTAGCTTGCTAAAAAGGCTTACATTTTGGGATGGAGGGAGTAGAAGAATTGTACAAAAGGCAACATTTTTAGTTCACTAACCGGCGTCCCAACTTGCTACCAAATCAGGGGAATAACTGCAAAATCTGACGACCACAAACTCGACGACCCAAAACTGCAAATGCGTCACTACTAGCACTACATGTCAGGTTTGCTACCTCAATCATCTAAGCCAAAAAATATGACACAAGTAATATAAAGTGCAGTTATAAAAACAAAAAATACAACTCCACTCTAGAGTAGGAAGAAATCTCAGTAATGCCACACATTTAAGCATCATGGTAAAAACAACTGGAATTAGATTAATCATATCCATTGATATATGAAGTTTTGACTTAAAATAACATCAAATAGGAGTATTGTACCTAGAAAAATTGAGTCGAGATAAAGGCATAAGCGTGTAAGCGGACTATGCATGTTTGCACGCAGTTTGAGTACATACCATGGAATATGTGGAAAAAATGTCCATTTGTTATCATGCAGGGCCCCTCGTGACTTCAGCGAAAAATCATGTACAAAATTGAGAGTGTCAAACTTAAGACGCACAAAAATGTGACCAACTCTTAAAACATTATTTGAGCTAAACTGAGCAAATAGATAGAATAAATAAACACAAGACTGAGCGAAGACATTAAAACAATAAACGAGTGGCCGAGAAAACAAAGACTGATCAAATCCGGTGAAAATGATGACTAAGAGAATGAGAGGAGAGACTAATCAAATAAGATAATGAGCAAATGTAACTGAGAGACTAATAAAATAAGAGATCGATCAAATATCAAATGATGCAAGCAAGCAGGGTTGATAAAGACAATGAGTAAAGAAGATTAAGTAACAAGAGTAAAGAGCTAAGGAAAACGAACAAAGACACTGGGAGAAATTTCGAGAAAATGAAAAACTGAGGATTAAAAGAATGAGCAAATAGATAACACCGAGTCATTGTCGAAACTAATATAATTACCGTGAGAATATAAAAATAATGAATAAACTGAGCGACGGAGAATCTGAAATTTTAATGAGAAGGAATCAACGAATAACTCGGCGAATGAGATAAGAACTAAGAGTTGAGCAAAAACTGAGCAAATGAGAAAGAAAAATTGTGAGACTAAGTAAGGCTGAAGAATCAGACTATGTGATGACCGAGGAATACTAGAACTGACCAAATAAAGAATAAATTGAGGAATGTGCAAATGAGGAGCAAATGGTAAAGAAAAAATGAGACTAAGTAAGACTGGAGAATGAGACTAAGTGACAATCGAGGAATAATAGAAATGACTAAACAAAATACTAAACTATGTTACGTAATAAAATATTAGATAACTTTCAGCCACAGAAGACCCGCATAAATAATCAGGAGGTAAGTAAATCCTAACTAAACAGGCCCAATCATGAATTATAATTACCTTGTAGAGGTACTTATCATAACTTTGTCCCAAAACACCAGCTACTGGTTTGCCTTGCTGAAACTGCATCAACTGAAAAGGTGGAAAAAGATAAGGACAATTATCTTGTTCTACTACACCAGATTTGCAAAAGAAGAAAAATATGTCCAATGTATAAGCACTAAAAAAACACAGCAGTGATTATAGTACAGATGCCATCTTACCTATCCATATTTAAGAAGACATGATAGAAGCCATAAACCTGCAGCAATGCATCACCCCCATTGAATAGAGGAAACTATGGTACCATCAAAATGACATCCAGCTTGAAAATGACCCTCGCGTGTGTTACCTGCATGCTCTCATGATTTATTTGTATTAAATTTCTACGATCTAGATAACAAGCATCGTCACCTTATTGCGTGAATAGAATAACCATTCATGGAAGGAATACAACAACCATTTGATGCGAACATATGGCAGACAATGTTTGAATAAACACAAAAACAATGTCTGGAGCAAAGAAATTAATATGACAAGTTCTAGATAAAAATAATGCTTAAATACTTCCAGAGACAGCTAACTTGTTTCCTGCAACCATAAAACAGAAATTAGTAGCGGAAAGACTCAAGAAACTAAGAAAAATGCTACAAAGGACATTACGGTTTAACAAGTATATCCAGAATGACTATTGTACAAATAGAGGAAACATGTATTTTCTATCTTCAGGTGCACCCTGCGGCACTAACTAAACATTTAATTGCAGACTCCTTTAGTGATAAGCTTAAGAGAGAGCATATCGAAGCGTTCCTAGTATCAATCCAGTAGAACCAAACTGTCATAAACCTTATGATCGGCAGTTTCTATTTGATTCTTACAAAGACAAAATACGATTTAGTACAATTTCCTCACTACCAGTCAAAATAGGATATAATTATTCCATAACTACTTGACAGATGAAATACATATAATGGGCTGTCACTTGCAACTTCACCAGGCTATTGTGGTAAATATTGATGTTCTATACAAAGAAAAAGTGCCATTGGTCTAACATAACTAAAATAAGATTCATTTTGGATTTTTTACACCAGACTGTCACACAAAATACCAAGGAATTTGTAATTTGAACTATGAGTTGATGAAGGAAAACATTGACTTTTTTCTTACTCCGCGAGCTCAGCTCTAGTAGTGTTGTGGAAGCTATTTATCAACATCGGTAACATTTCCAATGGGATAGGTCAGCTTGTAATCAATAACCATCACCTATTAAACACCAAAACATATTAGGCAGAAAAAAGAACCTGATGATTGAACAGAAAAAAAATGAAAATGAAAAGGGAATTGAGAAATGAAAAATCGCAAGAAAACTGGCAAGGAGAAATAAATAAAGAGTTCTTCGTCCTCGCCCGCAGATGTGTGTGAGATATTACATAATTGGTAAGGATAAATATGCTCTCGAACTACAAGGCAAGTCCAATCAATAAATAAGTACCCATCTTCATTTACCAAAGATTAAAGCATTCCTCGAGGTCTAAAAAATCGCATCATGAAATTTTTCTTAAGCTATCTTTGTTTGTCAAATTAAATGTATATAAAGTCAAATTTTTCCAAGAGAACAGCAAAAAAACTCATCATGAAATTTTTTTGAAGCTATACTTTTTTTAATTTAAATGTATTTAAGGTCATATTTTGCCAAAAACCTATTTCATCACACTTAATATCTCTGGCTACAGAACAACTTAAAACCCCAGAAACAACTAGTACTATAGTAGTCATTTTCAATCTAACATAGCTATTTTTTATACTTTTCATCAACGCATAAAGAACAATTACTAGCTTACTGTAACCAAATTATGCGTGCTCAGACACACTTGAGATGATTTTTCATGTAATTACTGACACGGGAAAACAACATATAACAACAACATATTATTGATGAAAATATTTTTAGAAGAACACAACCAAAACATCCACCGTATCATGCTCAGAGCTTGTGTTTGGTTGTGTTGCGCTGAACCTTGCAATGCAAACCTCATCCTCGTGTAAGCACATTAAAATTGAATACAGAAAAGTGGTTAGCTTTACCAAAAAACGGTTGAAATTGCATCCAAATGTCTTGTCACCAATACTATTGATAAGACCGAAAGAACCAGAAAATAGATCATCTTACTATGAATACACATGTATAACGTGTCAAATCAACATGAAAAGAAAATTGATATCCCAACTCACAACTAATAAATGACACAAACGGAACTCCACCACTCCCCCCTGACTTTTACTCTTTCGGCATGCACAACCCTTCTTTTCTTTGAAAAAATTCACCTCTCTTGATACCTGGAATGGCAGAAAAGGAAGCACACATGTACTCGTACATCCGTGAGTGAATCAAACAAAAAAACACCGTGTGCGAGATCCATCAAGGGAAATAAAGGAAATCAGGCTAGCGCGGACAAATCTCTAGCACCGACACAGTCACTGCTTTGTCCCGCCCTGCTATGCCTCTCGACATGGCACTTCTCTCTTAGATGTGCCCTTTCTAGGATGCAGCATTCGATGCCAATGAAGAGGTCGACCTCGTCCGCGACAAGCTTGGGGTCGTCCAACAAAACTACTTTTTTGGAAGGCGCGGAGCGTTGGGACCAGATGGTAAAGATGAAAAAGAAGGAGCTTAGAGGGTCCTTACCCCCTTTATCCAATTAGAGCGAAAAGGACACGCGGACTTCTTACTGTCTCTAGCATACAAGATAACTTTCCACCCCTGAACATCCAAAACAAATTGATTTTGTCCCCAGGGATGTAGGAGGTAGGGAAAAAGTCCATTTAAAGAGCTCAGACGGAAGCCTTTCAAGGTGCCAAGCAGTGCAAGGGAACAACTGAGAAACTGAGATAGTTGAAGGCTTTGAGGAAAACCTTATATGTTCTCAAACAAGCACCCAGTGCATCAGTTTGCAAAATGATGACCATGGTGAATGAAGCAGCCCGACACGATCCATGTGACCGAGAGTTATATTAAGGATAGGGATAATGCTTTCCCGAAGAACCCCTTGCATAAAAAGGAGGAAAATGGGCTGAAATTGTTGGATAAGTAGATTTTCAGTATCTCAACAATCAGAACATTGAATGGATGGGGAGCAATTCGGCGGGCATCCCGAGCGCTAGAGTGGCCTGTTCGACGGCGCCCGCCTAGTGATACGTGTCTCGCATATATATAATTTTGATTGTTCCATAATTTTTTATATCATTACTACGTTTTTTTACTATGATTTTATAGAATTTGTTCAAATAATCTATTAATCCAGCGCTTAGTGTCAGTTTCTGTTTATTTGTCTGTGAATTGCAGAAAAAGGTAAAAAATAAAAGTGTTTGGAAAAATCTGAAAAAATACCAAAAATTCTAATTCACCAAAAAAACTCCGGGAGACAGAACGTCAAGTAAAGTGGAGACCCACAGCTCCCAAGCGACCTGAGGAAGGGGTGGCCACACGTCGGCGTCTCTCCTCGGGCATTGCCTCCCGACGCCCTTCAGACTATATATTGCGAGTGACCTAAAACTGACGCCCCCAGAGGATTTTTTCCAAATACGATTCCGAGTTCCACCGCCATCCAAAAACCTTGTTCAAAGGATATAATGTCATGTTCTTGCACCCTGTCATGATAGGGATTCTCCTTCGGAGCCATCTTCATCGATGTTGCTGCCTCCCATGATGATGCAGGAGTTATCCCTCTTCGGGGCTGAGGGTTTATACTAGTAACTATGTGGTTATCTCTCTCACATGGTGTGATCTTAATTGTGATCATTGGCTATGTTAATGTAGTTGAATCATATGATATTTCCTCCTCTATTTCGTTTTTGAATTGGATATGATGTACTCTAGTGGTTGATGTCTAGTATAATTTCCGGAGTCTCGCGGTGACGTTGGAGACTTTGTGGATAATAGATTAGAGGGATATTGATCATGACTTTTTTCTTCTTGTTGGATTGAATAATAGAATTATGATGTTTCTTGATGTTTGTGATTAGTATGATTATCAAGGTATCACAGTGGCAGTGTGGGTACCTTGTTACATTAGAAAGACACTATTCAAAAGATGTTTTGTGGTGTTTGTTAGTACTATATTTGGATGCTCAAACTATCAGCGTTGGGTGTCCATAGATGTGGAATACGAATTTAAGGTGTTAACCATATTTTATAATCTCCTTACTAAACTAGTGCACCTATACAATTGAAAATTGTACTAGGTGTGTTAGGGACACAAGATGTTTGGCAAGACGACACCGAAGCATGAGAATGTTAAGGACAAACCTGAGATTACTTTGGAAAATTACCTCGCGGTAAGTAAAAATTGGCAATGGTATTATATGTTGCTGCTAAACTGCAATTCTATTATCCGTTCTCCAAAACGAGTCTTGATTTTTCAGGTTATACCCCAGTGGGCCGTTGATAAGGAGGACGCATAGGAGGCGATGGTGGCAATATGGCTTGGGGATAACGACGAGTTCAAAGCCATTAAGCAGCAAAACAAGGCAAACCGCGACAACGAGGGGACACATTGCGCGGGAGCCCGCAACCATGCTCGCTTCAAGAAAAAGATGGTTTGTACATACATGGAACAACCTGCATTTATTCCCCTAATGTTTCTACTTTATACGCATAACATTTCTTTGGTGATGCAGGAGGCTGTTACGCGGGGGAGGGGGGCCTCTTACGGACATGGAAGCATGAGAGAAGATGAGGATCAAGATGTCCCTCGTTTCCCGAGTACTTCGACAGTTGAAAGTGCAAATGCGCTTAAATCATCTTGTTTTGGTGTTTTTTAACAACACATGTATCCTTAAGTGTGTTGATGTATTTTAGGGCTAAAAAACATATTCGATATGGTGGTGTGGTGTTGCAAAAAGGGGCAATACACCAGGAATTCTGGCTGCTGGAGTTTTCTCCAGGCCGGAGTCTCCGGACTCTCAGACCGGAGTCTCCGGTGTGGAGATTTTACCCAGTGCCAAGTCTCTGGATTTTCTGGTGTCGCCCACTGCATCCATACCGGAGACTGTCCGGAGTCTCCGGTGTGGGAGCTGCCTCTGAAGAAACGGCTAAGGACTTTCTGGTGTCGCCTGCGGTACTCACACCGGAGCCTTACCGGAGACTGTCCGGAGTCTCCGGTCTGACTGGGTTCTGTTGGTTCCGCTCGACCCCAGACACTCTCTAGGTCCAACCGCAACGCCAAGACCGGAGTCTCCGCACTGAAGATTCCTGGAATTTTCCCAAGTGTTGCACACTTGGTGTCGCCTGCTGCATCCAGTCCGGAGGGACACCAGAGACTGTCTGGAGTCTCCGGCCTGGTGCTTCTGCGGAAAGTTCAGGCCGGAGTCTCCGGCCTTTACACCGGAGTGTCCGGTGTGAAGTTGGCAGAAAAACTCCAACGGCTCTTAGACTTTATGAGGGGTATAAATACCCCCTACCCTCCACCTACCTTGGGTTAGCTCGTCCAGAATTAAAGTCACCATTGTTGGAGCTCCCCCACCTTGCTAGATCTCCCAATCCATCCACCCAAAAGCCTTGATCTCTGGAGGATTGAAGGAGAAGCCCCCGATCTACGTCTTCACCAACCGTATTTCATTTCCCCTCTCATTTGCTTGAGGGATCTTTTCCTAGGGTTTCCTCTTGTGGAGAACCTAGGCTTCTTGCTACTCTTGGTGATTTGTGAGTGTTGGGAGCCCCCAATTTGGTGGTGGGTGTGTGCCCCAAACTAGTTTGTAAAGGACTCTATCCCCGCCTCAAAGGGGTTCAATAGTGGAAGGTGAACTAGGCCTTTGTGGCGGAGTTCATCGAAGAATAGGGTGAGGCCTTTGTGGCGTTGAGTAGGCCTTCGTGGCGAGCTCACACCCCTCCAACGAGACGAACTCCCTTAACAAGGAGGATCTCGGGAATACATCATGTCTCCGCGTCCCCCCATCGATTATCTCGTTCCCTTATCTTTTACTCACTTGTACTAGTTGAATTAATTGTTGTACTAGTTGCATTAAGTGTTGTACTAGTTGCATTTATTGCTATCCTTGTCATATAGGTAAATTCACCTTAGTTGCACTAACTAGAGAATTTACCTTTGTGTCAAGCCTAAATCGAAAGAAAAATTAAAATTGGTCGTAGCACCTATTCACCCCCCCCCTAGGTGCCCATACTTTACTTTCAATTGGTATCAGAGCCTCGACTCTTCTATCGGGCTTAACCTTCTAAGAGTTTTAGTATGGCAGAAGAATCGGATACCGAATCATCCAAGGCAAGGGTGTCCATGGATGATATCAATGATTTGATAACTTCATTGACCTCATCCATAGACGCTAAATTTGATGGGTTGCGTCAAGTTTTGTCGCAACTCCTCAAAGCCAAAGGACCGGAGGTATCCGAGACTTCTCCTCCGGAAACTATTCCGGAGGGCGCTAAGAAAGGGGTAGATGGTGATCCACATAAAAATGCTTCCGCCGAACACTCCACTAAGACGGGTACGGAAGGTAATGTAGAATTTCATGCCGTTCCCGGAAGTTATTCTCCCGATCCTCCCGTCCCACATCCTCATATAATCCCTAGAGGAGATCCACCTAAAATTGATGCCTTTTCTTTTCGTGAATGGCAATATTTCATGGAGACTCACTTGAACTATTCTTGTATAGATCTTTGGAGGATCACTCGTGATGGATACAAGCCATTTGATCCGAAGAACCTAACAAGAAGAGAAGCCGTAGATTGCCAACTCAACTACACCGCTTTGTCCATTCTTCAACAAGCCGTGGGTCCTAATCACATGCCGCATCTTCAACAATATTCCACCGCCAAGGAAACATGGGACGCTCTTGTCATCATGTTTGTGGGCAATGAGAGCATGCAAAGGAATAGATATGATGCCTTGACCAATGAGGTCGAAGGATTCTATATGCATGATGCAGAGGACCATGTGGACATGTACCGGAGACTCAAGACTCTTGCCACCGCCTTCTCAAAAGTTGGTGCCAAGTACATTGATGATGCTTGGATCAAGAGGAAGTACATGATTGCTATAATGCCATTTGAGGGCGCGCATATGAAGAGCATTCAAGGAATACATGATTTCTCCTCAATGACCTCAACACAAGTGATGCAAGAAATGTGCTCGTATCAAGTGCAAACCAAGAATGCTCTGGAAAACCGTGCTAGGCCCATTGGAATGCACAAAGGAGCATACGTTGCTTTGAAGGCCAAGGTTTTGTCAAGAGAGGTTGAGTATGAAGAAGAAGGAGAAGAGGCATTGCCTCCTTTGAAGGAACAAGACTATGATCTCGTTCTAAAGGATCTCATTGCTCTCACCGTGCAAATTTTTTGGAACAATCCTCCCAAGGGAAAGAGATTTGTTGAGGAGAAGACCAAGTCTCGTTATGGAAATGATGGGGCTCAAAAAGTGAGGTCTTGCTTCAATTGCCAAGATAAGCAACACTTCATTGCGGATTGTCCCTATGAGAATAGAGAGCTCCATAGTGGCAAGCTCATTCGCAAGGACAAGTCCAAGGTTGAGTACAAGAAACCTCACCTCAAGAAGAAACCATTCAACAAGAAGTCTCCCACCAAGTTTGTGCTCTTGACTCAAGAGGAGTATGATTCCGGGAGTGATGAAGAAGAAGAAACCACAAGTTAAGTGGTCTCTCTATCTATTGCTTCTACTCCATCATCTTCATCCCTCTTTGAATCCCCCAATGACGATCATCCTCAACGAAATTCCAAGTGCTTCATGGCTAAGGCCACGGGGGTATCACCTTCTCCCAACTCTAAGACCCCTAGTGAACTAGAACATCTTGCTAGTCTTAGAGAAGAAGATGAAAGGGTCTCCTTGGACCGTTTTATGTCTAACATGCAAGAGGAGACCAAGAAGTACTTTGAGTATCTAATGAGGCAATTGGGAGAGGCCCAAGATGCTATTTAGAAGAAAGGTGAGGTTGAAAGAAGGGATGCGGATGAAATTGCGTCCCTCTCTATGACTCTTGAGGAAGAGCATGATGGTAGAGTTTCTCTAGAGGATGAACTTGAATCTATTGAATTAACCCATAATGAACTTGTCTCTAACATCACTAATGAACGTGATCTTGCTATTGCTAAATATAAAAAGGCTAAAAAGGATAAGGTTGAGTTTGGGGTTGGTCATGGTAAACTAACCGAGGAGTTTGAAAAGCTAACCAAGGCTCACAAAGCTTTGGAAAGCCAACACTCTTCCCTCAAAGAGTTGCATGAACAACTTCAAACTCAACTTAATCAACCTAACAATCCTAGAACCTCCACTTCTTCTTGTGATCATGCAAATATTATTGAGGAAAATTCTAGGTTGAAGGATGAGCTAGCAAGGCTCAAGGGCAAAGGCCCTCATGTTGAGAAGGTTGTGATTCCCACCCCACAAGTGGTTGCCCCTAGCTCTAATGTGGTCATTGCTAGACCACAATTGAGTGCTCCTAGGCAACAAGTGGGCAAGCAAGGTCTTGGCTATGTAGCCAAGAAGAAGAACAACAAGAAGATCAACAATGGTGCTTCGGGTGGTATTGTCATTAGGGACAACACTACTCGTAGCACACCCGCTCAAGCAAACATTGTTGCCTCGAGTAGGAGTGTCATGAGGGACAACACTACTCGTATCACCTCCGCGGGAACTAACAATCCACACAATTTCTTATATGTTGATTATTATGGTGTTGTGCAAGCTAAATATGTTGGTCATATTGAAGGTTTCATTGACTATACTATTTGGGTTCCAAAGACCCTTGTTGCTAACATGAAGGGACCCTCCTTGGGTCCTAACTCTAGTCAATGATCTCTTGCAGGACTATGCTTCCGGTGGGACTAAATGGATAATTGATAGTGGATGCACTAGCCATATGACCGGAAGCAAAGAACTTGTGAAGGAGTTGCGCCCAAATGAAATACAAGCAACCGTCACTTATGGAGACTCGTCCTCGTCTAAGGTATACGGATTCGGCAAGGTTGTGGTCGCTCCCGATATCACTATCGTGAACGTCATGCTTGCCGAATCCCTTGGTTACAATTTACTTCCCGTCCGCTCTCTTGGAAATATGGGTTTCTCCGTCTTTTTTGATGTTGATATTGTGGTCCTTTTGAGGATCAAGACTCTTGACGTCGCTTACGTGGGACATGTTGAAAATGAGTTGTTTGTGGTGGATTTTTCGAACTCTACTAACTCTCAAACAATGTGTCTTTTCGGAAAGGCAGACGTGGGATGGTTGTGGCATTGCCGCTTGTCCCATGTCAACATGATAACTTTGCAAAGTCTTCACGAAGGTGGCCTTATTGTCGGACTAAAAGAAAATGTTTCGTTTTCAAAGGATCGCGTTTGTAGGTCGTGTGTTGAAGGTAAGATGCGTGACAAGGTGCACAAGGCCAAGACTATTATTTCATCAAAGAGGATCTTGGAGCTTCTCCATGTTGATCTCTTTGGTTCCGTGCCCGAGGCAAGTCTTGGTGGCAAGAATTATTGCTTGGTGATTGTCGACGATTATTCAAGATACACTTTGGTTTATTTCTTCAAGTTCAAGAGTGAAACTCAACAAACCATCATCGACTTCTCCAACGAAGTGCAACGTCAACACAATTTGCAAATCATGGCTATTAGGAGTGATAATGGTCCGGAGTTCAAGAACTATACATTGAATGAATTCCTTAGTGAAGAAGGCATTTGTCATCAATACTCCGCCACTTACACTCCTCAACAAAATGGTGTTGCCAAAAGGAAGAATCGCACTCTCTTGGATATGGCAAGGACCATGTTGGCGGAGTACACTTCTCCCCAATATTTATGGGCCGAGGCCATATCCACCGTATGCCACTCCTCCAACCGCCTCTATATCCGCAAAGGCTTGGACAATACTCCATATGAGATCCTCACCGGCAACAAGCCCAACGTCTCCTACTTCCGTGTATTCAGTTGTAAGTGCTTTTATTTGATCAAGGGTGTTAGGTTATCTAAATTTCAATCCAAAACTATTGAGGGTATATTTATTGGTTACGGTGCCGAATCCCACACTTATAGAGTCTTTGACAAAGCCTCACGGATTGTCATAGAATCTTGTAGTGTGGCTTTCGAGGAAAATGATGGCTCCCAAGTGGCACAATTTCATGTTTCTAATGTAGATGTCGAAATACCTCAAGAAGCCATAGGAAGGATGGGTGTGGCATTGACTTTGATGAAACCTATGCACCCGTGGCTCGCCTTGAGTGCATCCGTATCCTCCTTGCTTATGCATCTTCTCATAATTTCAAATTGCAACAAATGGATGTGAAAAGTGCTTTCTTGAATGGTCCACTAAAGGAGGAGGTATATGTGAAGCAACCTCTCGGGGTTCGAGAGTCTCAACTTTCCTAACCATGTCTACAAACTTGACAAAGCTCTCTATGGTCGTGGTTTCGAAGTTGGGAAGATCGACCCCACTCTCTTCACCAAGAGAGTAAATGGAGAGATTTTCATATGCCAACTCTATGTGGACGATATTATATTTGGCTCAACTAACCAAGATTTGAATGATGAGTTCTCTAAGCTTATGACTGACAGGTTCGAGATGTCTATGATGGATGAGCTTTCTTCCTTGGCTTTGAGATCAAGCAATTGGCTCGTGGGACTTTCATTTCTCAAGCCAAGTATACCCAAGACATGATCAAGAGGTTTAACTTCCAAGATTCTAAAATCAAGACATCTCCTATGCAAGTCAAGTGCCACCTATCACATAATCCGCAGGGTAAAGATGTGGATCAAAAGTTGTATCGTTCTATGATTGGTTCTTTGCTCTATCTTTGTGCATCTAGGCCCGATATCGTTTTGAGTGTAGGTGTGTGTGCAAGGTATCAAGCGGCTCCTAAGGATAGCCATTTGATGACGGTCCATAGGATCTTTCGTTATTTGGTTCATACCCCAAGATTTGGTTTGTGGTACCCAAAGGGGGCACAATTTTCTCTCAAGGGCTACACAGATTCCGATTGGGCGGGTGATCAAGATGATAGGAAGTCTACTTCCGGGGCTTGCCAATTTCTTGGTAGGTCCTTAGTGAGTTGGTCTTCCAAGAAGCAAAATTGCATATCTCTCTCCACCGCCGAAGCCGAGTATGTAGCCGCCGCAAGTGCTTGCAGTCAATTGCTATGGATGAGGCAAACTCTCAAGGAATATGGAGTTCATATGGATAAGGTGCCTCTTTTGTGTGACAATGAAAGTGCCATCAAGATTGCATACAATCACGTGCAACATACAAGAACGAAGCACATTAAGATTCGCCATCATTTCATCCGAGATCATGTGGCAAGAGGGGATATTGCACTATCTTATGTGCCCACCAAGGACAATCTTGCGGATATTTTCACGAAGCCACTTGATGATGCAAGATTCTTGTTCTCGAGGAATGAACTAAATGTCATTGATTCTAGGAGTTTGACTTGAAGATCTTGCACACACCCCTATAGATGAAACGTGTTCGAGTTTAGGTGTACGCATGGACATAGGGGGAGTGTTATCCTAACACATTGGGTTCTCCCTCCCCCCATTATGCCCAAAGCAAAAATTCATTATTATCTCTCTTTTTCTAATGTTGAATTGTGAGCTTCAATGTTGAGTAATGGCAATGCCCCAAAAATATATCTTCGCGGTTGCATACCATGAACTCTTACATGGTGGCCTAGGCCACCAACCTCTTCTTTGAAGAGTTGGTTCATATTTGAGGGTTTTGGAATTTTGGATGATATACTCAACATTTGTTATCAAATTGTTTTCTAGTCTTTCTTGAGTATATGATTCCCTCGCTGATGTTGTTTTTACCTTTCCTTGCCAAAACCTACCTTTTTAGACAAGTTTTATTGGTTCTTGCATATCATGTCCTTTTGGGGGGGTTTTCTGGCGTAGGTGCGGAGACTCCGGTCTGCCACACCGGACTCTCCGGCCGGTCCGGAGACTCCGGTGTTAAGACCGGAGACTCCGGTGTGGGTTTTGCAGTATAAAAACTTGGGGCTGAGGGAAGTTAGGGTTTCATTCCCCACTTCCCCCACGCCCCCAATACCTTGCTGCGCCACCGCCGTCGCCAGGAGCTCCTCCCCGGACGTTTCCCACCGCCGGAAACCACCTCGCCCGCCTCCCCTTGCCTCTCCCATCTGAGGGAGGCTCAATGACAAGCCAGGGTGACAAGGGTACACCATCTCCTCTCCCCATTTGTTTGTCTTTTTTCATCTAGATCTAAGGTATAGGTTTTTTTTTGGAGATATAGTACCTGCTGTTGGTTGCATCACCCTAGCTTGTTGAACCATGGTAGAAACTGATATAATCATCCTACAAACTAGTTGTGGTAGATTCATATCTGCTATTGACGCCCAGTCCGGAGACTCCGGTGTGCCAGACCGGAGACTCCGGTGTCAGTCCGGAGACTCCGGTCTGCTAGACCGGAGACTCCGGTGTGAATCTCCCAGAACTGATTCTAAATATTTCTGTTCTGTTTCTGCATTTTTATTGGACATGTATGCTCATTTGGTTTCTCTCTGTTTTTGTGTTTCTGGTTTTGTGTGTGCTTTCAGGGAAAAGGTTGAAGTCAAAGGCCTCTTACCCCAACAAGTGTTCCTACCGTGGTCATTCCCGCAACTATCTTGTCACTGATGAAGCTACTGGTAAACTTGGCCAAAAGAACACCTTTGAGACTGAGACGCGTCAGAAAAAGAAGAATGAGGCTAGGCTGAGGGCTGAAGTGGCGAAGAAGGCCAAGTATGACCGGATCACCTCTATGGTTTCCTTGAGCAAGAAGGAGTACAGGATTATGCGGGCTCGACCTTTCTTCACCATGGCCCGCACAGCTGAGACTGCTTATTATTGGAGGAGGGAGTCTGAGTTGATCATGGAGGAGATCTACTCCCGTTTCAAGCACCCTGTATGTCCCCAGAAAGTTCTAGACTTAGCGGCTCTCGGCAGTTCTGAGTACTTTGAGGAGGCTATCTGGATCACGAAGAAACTGGGTCTTGGGCATCTTGTTGGCATCCAGCAGAACTACAACGTCTCTATCATTCAGCAGTTCTTTGCCACTGTCACTTTTGGTGAAGATGAGGATGTTACCTTGAAGTGGATGTCTGGGTCTGTTGAGTGTGAGTCTTCTATGAGGTGCTTTTCTGAGATTCTTGGTTACCCTTGGAGAGAAGGGAATGTCCACCGTATGCATATTCATGGAGTTGCCTATGACAAGAGACGCATGGCACCGATGTATGAGAAGATATCTAGCACCGGCACCGCTAAGGATCTCAGGAGGGTCTACAACATCTGTCTTTGTCTCTTCTGCTACAACATTGCTCCTAAGGCCGGAAATGTGGATGCTATTCGTGGTGGTCTTGTGAACCTCCTCTACCAGGCCTTCCAGTGTCACCTTGCTGGTCCTGATGGAGAGGGTTTTGAGATTGATGTTATGCAGTTCATCAAGGAGGAGATCTACTCAGCTATGATTGAGATCAAGAAAGTGCCTGTGTATGCTCCTTATGTGATGAAGCTCATTCTTGATCAGTTTGGTGGTTTGGCTACGGAGACTGAGCATCCAGTGGGTTCTCTCCAGATTCCGTCCTCTCACCTTCCTGATGTTGACACCCCCATGGGGGAAGCTGAGGCGCCTCCTCGCTCTAGGAGGAAGAATGCTGACCCTCCCACTCGCCGCTCTAGAAGGGAGGAGACTCAGGATAAGATGAAGAAGCTCTCTTGGTTCCAGCGCAACATTTTGTGCATGACAGTTGCAGTGCACAAGGAGAACCATGTGGCCTATAAGGAGAGGCGTGAGCTGAAGAAGATGATCTCCAAGTTGCATGACCACGCTGGACTTGGAGCTACTCCTCTATGGGTACCCCTCCCACTACTCCACACACTCCTCCCACCGCTTCTGTGACTATGTCATATGAGGAGTGGAACACTGATCAGTTCCCGTGGGGTGACTTTGAGGATGTCACCTCGGCTCCTTCCTCTTCGACCCACCGTGCCAGGGCCCCTGAGATTGAGGAAGAAGAACATGTTGAGGATCAGCCTGAGGATGATGAGGAGGACCTTCCTCTGGTTCTGATGTTGAGGATGATGAGGGAGATGATGAAGGAGATGATGATGATGAGGCAACAGACCCGGTGGATGATGAAGACGATGACTATGAGGACGATGACTGAGACCTTGGAATGTGTAGTGCTCTTTGCCCTTTTTGGTGTCTCGATGCCAAAGGGGGAGAAGTAGCTTTGTCTTCTCCGAGCTTTGCATGGGTTGCTTTGCTTTGCTTTTATTTTCATCGAAACACAAGTCTTCGAGCTTGATTTGCCTTTTATGGCTTGTGTTCCCGTTATCTTAGTTGCTTTGCTTTTCTAGTAAACAATGGATGTTATGTGTGTGTAAGACCACGTGGTGAAGCTATCCTTTCATATTATTATCTACTATTGCTTTATCTATTGTCTCTATGCATGTATGTAGTATTGTTCACTAATGGTTGTTCAAGAGGGCTTTGTTTGTAACATATAGGGGGAGCTCACATTGTGAGTGCTCTATCTTTTTCAAACATAGTCTAGCTGTGATTTTATTGCAAATATGTGTGTTGTCATCAAACACCAAAAAGGGGCAGATTGAAAGTGCAAACGCGCTTAAATCATCTTGTTTTGGTGTTTGTTAAGAACACATGTATCCTTAAGTGTGTTGATGTATTTCAGGGCTAAACAACATATTTGATATGGTGGTGTGGTGCTGCAAAAAGGGGCAATACACCAGGAATTCTGGCTGCTGGAGTTTTCTCCAGGACGGAGTCTCCGGACTCTCAGACCGGAGTCTCCGGTGTGGAGATTTTACCCAGTGCCAAGTCTCTGGATTTTCTAGTGTCGCCCACTGCATCCATACCGGAGACTTACCGGAGACTGTCCGGAGTCTCCGGTGTGGGAGCTGCCTCTAAAGAAACGGCTAAGGACTTTCTGGTGTCGCCTGCGGTACTCACACCGGAGTCTTACCGGAGACTGTCTGGAGTCTCCGGTGTGACTGGGTTCTGTTGGTTCCGCTCGACTCCAGACACTCTCCAGGTCCAACCGCAATGCCAAGACCGGAGTCTCCGGTCCTCCAGACCGGAGTCTCCGCACTGAAGATTCCTCGAGTTTTCCCAAGTGTTGCACACTTGGTGGCGCCTGCTGCATCCAGTCCGGAGGGACACCGGAGACTGTCCGGAGTCTCCGGCCTGGTGCTTCTGCGGAAAGTTCTGACCGGAGTCTCCGGCCTTTATACCGAAGTCTCCGGTGTGAAGTTGGCAGAAAAGCTCCAACGGCTCTTAGACTTTATGAGGGTCATAAATACCCCCTCCCCTCCACCTACCTTGGGTTAGCTCGTCCAGAATTAAAGTCACCATTGTTGGATCTCACACACCTTGCTAGATCTCCCAATCCATCCACCCAAAAGCCTTGATCTTTGGAGGATTGAAGGAGAAGCACCCGATCTACGTCTTCACCAACCGGATTTCATTTCCCCTCTCATTTGCTTGAGGGATCTTTGCCTAGGGTTTCCTCTTGTGGAGAACCTAGGCTTCTTGCTACTCTTGGTGATTTGTGAGTGCTGGAAGCCCCCAATTTGGTTGTGGGTGTGTGCCCTAACTAGTTTGTAAAGGACTCGATCCCCGCCTCAAAGGGGTTCAATAATGGAAGGTGAACTAGGCCTTTGTGGCGGAGTTCATCAGAGAATAGGGTGAGGCCTTTGTGGCGTTGAGTAGGCCTTCGTGGCGAGCTCACACCCCTCCAACGAGACGTACTCCCTTAACAAGGAGGATCTCAGGAATACATCGTGTCTCCGCGTCCCCCCATCGGTTATCTCGTTCCCTTATCTTTTACTCACTTGTACTAGTTGCATTAATTGTTGTACTTGTTGCATTAAGTGTTGTACTAGTTGCATTTATTGCTATCCTTGTCATATAGGTAAATTCACCTTAGTTGCACTAACTAGAGAATTTACCTTTGTGTCAAGACTAAATCGAAAGAAAAATTAAAATTGGTCGTAGAACCTATTCACCCCCACCCCCCTCTAGGTGCCCATACTTTACTTTCAACAGTGTCAGGGAGGACTTCGCTAGGTACTACTCGGCGTTCTAGGGTTTTCATCCGGAGGTGGATAACCCTATTCAGCCGGAGACCGACGTGAGAGCTTTGGTCGTGGGCGGGCATGGCAGGGAGCATGGTCGTTTGCGCTTCCTTGATCAGGTGACCCCACGTACTCCTGAGTTGAACCTCACGCATATCAAGGCCACCCTCACCGACGACGGCCCCACTATCCTACCTCCTCGACGGCCTTCCCGAGCTCACGCCGACGTAAGTTTTTCTCAGTTTCATCCTGTTTTAGACATTTGTTCCAGAGTGGCTAAGTTGACGAGATTCAACTTACATCGAGATTCATTTCTTCTTGAAATTGTAGTCTTCTCTCGACACGACCTACTATTCCACTTTTGCGGTGTATGAGGCGGCGTATCAGGAGTGGGCGCAGAAGAGAGAGGCCTATGACGACTGGGAAGAGCTGCGCGATGTTGTAAGTTTGACCATTTTCTTTCTTCAAAAGATGACAAGTCCTATTTCTCCTACTTTGAACCTTTATTTCTGCAAAGCCTAACATCTTAACTATCTTGTAGGCGACCGAGAGGTTTTATGCCACTGGAGAGAGGGATCCACTACCAGTATGGCCACCTAGGCCGAGGCTGGCGCCACGATGCCCATCGAAGGACGACTTCACTCGCACATGCTACTCGAGGACGCCGGTAAGTTATTTGCCAAACTAGTTGTTACCGCTATCACGTGCCTTCCAAGTTACTAAATTCCGCTAAAAAATGCATGTAGAGATTGAGAGGCTCCGGGACTGGATCCTTTGGTCGTGCTGATGCCTCGCCGAGTCTGTCGCGCACGATCACACCAGTTCATGGCGCTGTTGGTGTATCGCCAAGTCCGTCGCGCGAGATCGATGCCCGTGATAGTCCCTCGCCGAGTTTCGCGGGTGGTTTGACGGCGGCTACCCGGCGCGGGCGGTCGCCTCTTCTGACTCGGTCCGAGATGGGCATCTCGAACTCTCGGGACATATAGCTAGCTTCAAAGATGTCGGTCACATTCCATGTTTGTATGCACCTGATATTTGGATGATTTTGATGATATATACTTGTATGATATTGATGATCTTTCTATTATATTTGGAGTTTCTGTTATTGTCTTTTAAATTTTAAATTTTATGAAATTTTAAAACCTGCCAACAGCAACACCCAGCAGCGAGAAGAAAAAAAATAACCCAGCCATACGCCGTTGGCATTGCCGTCGACCTATTGGCCTTCTACGCCGACGGGGTTGCCATTGGCGTATGGGCCTGCAGAGCCCACCATAGGGAGCCCATAGGCTGACACGTGGCACTATAGGCCGAGGGTCAGGCCGTCGGCGTATGTGTCCCCAACGAAAACCATGGAACGGGACTGGTGGGGCCCATAGGGTGTATACACCGACGTTTTTTGTTACGCGACGCCGACGGAGGTGGACGCCGACGGCCACCGAAGGCCTACACCTACGCCGACGGGGTTGATGTCTATGCCGACGGGACCAGGCCGTCGGCGTATTGAGCCGTTCCTGTAGTGACGCAGCAAGAGACAAGGAGAAACGGTATTGGAGGGGCCTGGCTGGCTGTGTCAATATCATCATTAATCCTAGCAAGGACTCATGTACAGGAGCTTGAGTTGTGATCAGAGACGACGCGGGATAGATCTTCATGTGATTGTGACGGTCGACCTGTACTATCCAACTGCAGACTTTCAACATGATCTCAAGCACGGCACGGTCTTGTCATGCAGACTCCATCACCATGTGTAAACCCTTGTCGGTTACATTGTCTTAATGTGTTTCGTACAAAAATAGCCTGACTGAACGGGATCAAGCATGTGATTTTATTTTCGAGATTGATATCAAGCATGTGATTCAGTGATAAACAAACTTGTCTGGGAAAATTGTGATTGCTCAAGCCGAGTAGAATGACGACCAGCTGGAGTTATTAGGGAAATTAAGCTGATAGTATAAGTGTCACAAAATAGGCAGTCTCCCTACGCGTAAATTAAACCGTCTCTGCAATTGGTTCCCCTGGCCGACAGCAAAGCCATTGCTCTGCAAAGATATGTCTTCTCCTTTATTTCAAAAAATAAAAGATGCCATGGACACGAGTGAGAGAATCTTTTGCCATCGGCGAGTGTGTGTGAGAGAGAGATGACATGGCCTGGTCGGCGAGGAAAGACATACTATCTCAGGGTAGAGAGTGACATGGCCACATCAACCAGCCCTCTTCTGTTGTACTCGCTCCTGTTGCAGTCACAAGATAATGCAGTCATGCACACACACACATTCTTCTGTTGTACTCACTCAACCGGGACAAACAACGTGCTACCTTTTACTCAGGGATCTCATAAATAATTCTTCTACCCCATCATCTCTTCGAACCAAAAGCAAAGACGGGAGTAAACATTTTAGGCACTTTGCCTTCAAAACTGCTGTGCCGCGAAGCACCTTGCCTGGTCCTGGCAGCCATGGAAGCAGCAGACGAGGAGAGGCCCCTGCTTCATCTCCAACCAGTCGTCAGGTATCATCTTCTCTTCTCTTGTACTCCGTCTCGATGACTGGATCATCATAGGGACAAAGGGAGCACCCGTTTATGTGGTCTGCCATTTTTCAAAAAACAAGAGCCTGACAGCCCATAGTCCTAGCTGGAATCATTGGAGATGAAGTACAATTACTGGACCTGACTTTTCGACAGGTGCTGAGTGGTTTGTGGTGCTGAGTGAGAAGTTTGAGCTCGCTATGAGCTGAGTCTTACTTGTATCCTCTAAAGTGTTTTATGTCTCACTTCTATGTAGAAAAAGCAGAGCTCCTCCTGCTAGTGAACGTCAGAAAAAATTCAGTTAGCACATATAATTCATTTGCTGTCAATTCTCCGTGAAGATTTACAGCTTCAGATCCCCAAACTGAATATTCTGGTACTGTGCTGCAGGATGTAGGCTCAGAATACACCAGTGATGGATCAGTTGATATCAATGGACACCCTGCTCTGAAGCGCAACACAGGCAACTGGAGGGCGTGCTACATGATTCTAGGTATAATCAGACAGCAGTTCATGCCCACCTGCTCCTTTTTTTTTCCTCTCCTTCTCTCACTGGCTAACCACTCCAACAAATGCATATGCCAGGTGTTGAGTTCTGCGAAAACGTTACCTTCTTCGCAGTCGTGACGAATTTGGTAACCTATCTCACCACCGTGCTCCACGAAAGCAAAATAACAGCTGCGCGGAATGTCTCTGCCTGGGTCGGCACGTGCTTCCTCACGCCACTTATTGGAGCCTTCCTGGCTGACACATATCTGGGAAGATACTGGACAATGGTTGTTTCCCTCCCAGTATCGACCATCGTAAGTACCGCACCGCTAACCAACCTGATTTTTATAATACCTGCAACTCTGAACACTTGCATTTTGACAGGGAATGCTCGTGCTCACAGTTTCAGCATCGGTCCCACCATCTTATTACCCTGGTGATCTTCATCGTACTGTGGTCTACCTAGCAATCTATATTTCCGCACTTGGGAACGGTGGTATCAAACCCTGCGCCTCGGCCTTTGGGGCCGACCAGTTTGATAGCGGGGACCCGATCGAGCAAGAGAAGAAGGGATCCTTCTTCAATTGGTTATACTTCTTGATCAGTATCGGGAACCTCCTGTCAAGCACAGTGCTTGTTTGGTTGCAATACAACGGTGGCTGGGGAATAAGCTTTGCAATCCCAACGGTGCTCATGATCTTGTCTCTCCCAGTATTTGTTGGCGGCTCGAGGGTGTACAGGTTTAGGACACCGAGAATAAGCCCATTCACGAGTATCTGCCAGGTCGTTGTTGCGGCTGTCAGGAAGTGGCATGTGCAACTGCCCGATGATATCTCGCTTTTGTATGAGCTGACCAGTTCATCATCACCAGCTGAACCAAGTCAAAAAATTCAGCATACAAATCAATTCAGGTACATTAATTATTGCAGAATACAAGTCGATTTATAGTTTAAATTTGACATTTGAAAACAATTTACTTGCATTTAGATATGAGCCTATGCCATCTTTGGCATAAAAAATCATTTGACCTGTGATCTATGACATATTGCAAGTACAATAAATATCAGAATTTCGCTACAGAACCATACCTATGAGTAAAATGCTACAACTTACCTCTTATAACTATGTGATTGCATCCTTCAGATCCCTTGACAAGGCTGCCGTTGTGCTGCCCCCATTAGACAAGTCATGCACGATATGTCCATGGAGTCTCTGCACAGTGACCCAAGTTGAGGAGCTGAAGACACTGGTACGGATGTTTCCCATCTGGGTGTCTTTCATGATCTTCTATGCAGTCACCGGGCAGATGGCATCAACAATTATCGAGCAGGGGACGGTCATGGACAACCGTGTAGGCCCGTTTGCAATCCCGCCTGCCTCTCTCTCTATTGTTGGCGTGCTCAGCTCCCTTATCTGGGTGTACATCTACGAAACCGTGTTAGTCCGACTGGCTCGGCATTATACTGGCAAGGCAAAGGGCTTCTCACAAACGCAGCGCCTTGGAATAGGCTTTGCACTTTCCATGCTGACCATGGTCTACGCAGCAATACTCGAGATGAAGAGGCTGGCGATTGCACAAGCCAGCGGCCTGGCAGGGCAGAATGTGCCTGTACCAATGAGCATTCTATGGCAAGCACCATCATATGTACTGAATGGTGCAGGTGGGGTTTTCGCTGGAATCGGCATGTTGGAGTTCTTTTACGATCAGGCCCCATACTCCATGAAGAGCCTTTGTGCAGCATTCGCGCAGCTTGCGCTTGCATCGGGAGCTTACTTCAACACGCTCATATTTGGTGTTGTCGCGGTGGCCACGACGCAAGGTGGGGGGCCTGGGTGGATCCCGGACAACCTGAACGAAGGCCATTTGGACTATTTTTTCTGGATGATGGCTACTCTTAGCTTACTGAATCTTTTGCAGTTTTTGCACTACGCCAAGCAGTATAGCGAGAAAACAACTTCTTGACCCAAAGTAGCAGAGACTGGACATGAACTTAAACCTTTTCCATCATTATCACAATAAAAATGGCTTCTACGCAATTTCTGTGGACGGTCACAGAATTTGCGTAACTTCCATCATGATGATAGATGATATCTGTCTCCTTAGAATTTTATGTCATGTTTAAAAGTACTGAAATGTTAACTTGTCAGTATATATAATTGTATCATGTATTCCTGTTCTTCTAATTTAAAAGTAGTCATGATATTTGGTTTGTGTTGTACGCTTGTAATAAATTCGGGCTATAAGCATCAGTCGATGCAGAGGCCAGAGGTAACAAAAGCTTCCATTTTCTACAAACAACTTGTGTTGTTCTAGTAGTTGATGGTAATTGATTTTATTAAAAGTAATTGAAATACATCTTACTTCCTCAAATGCATACAGCAGTATTTGAAACAGAGGGAGTAGTTAAGTTGTTCAAAGAAAAGAAAGAGGTAAAAGGATTTCGAGGGCCACTTAAAACTGAAATTCCCAGAAGTATAAAAACTTAAATAAATAAAGCTCTCAAGTCTCAATGTACTCACATCCAAAGCAAAGCAGGAAGAGCGAAGGAGCTAATCAGGTTGCGCAAAGAAACAGAAGAAAATGATGAGATTACCATGATTCTTCTGCGAGGTGGTGAGGAAGAGATGATCAGTGAGAAACCAGAATCCATCCTTCTTTGCGCAATAGAAAAGGACTTAGATGGCGTTCCTCTCCTCCTGAATGTGGGGCTCAACGTGCTGCAGGAGAAGAACCCGAGCCAAAAAAAAAATCGTGTGGGTGGGCTCGTGAGTTTGTTACACCGTGTCTCTGTAACACCATGAAGAAAATCAGGAAACTACCAACCGATGTGGCCATTCGAAGAGAATTTTTAATAAAAGTGATCCAATTGGGAGATTCTTGTGATACAACAATCTGATGGCCCTTAATTAATTGAGGAGTAACAAAATGCATTGGAGAACAGACACGGTTGAAGTTAGAACTTAGAAGTAGTACAATGGACGTCGCACTACCACAGCTTCTTCATCAGGGTCGGGGAGGCTATTTAGGCGGGAGCCAATCAATTGTTGGTAGTATCAGTGATGCAGTACGGTCCATAATACTTCTGAAAAAATGCGATCCGACTGGTTGCAGGTGAGCACATATACTATCAATGTTAGTATGCCCGATAGTTTATTTCCTCTTCCGATCTACAGCAGCAAAATTGTTGCAATGATGCAACTGACCAAGAAGAACATCATGTGCCTAAACATCATATACAGTGGATAGGAGCATGCACGAGTTCTCCAGTTACCTGAGCGTTAGATGCAACCTCTTGTGCACATCGGAGTCCCCAATCCGTGCGTAGGCAAATCGTCGAACAGGTTACATGCGCTTAATGGAGAGGATAAACGTCACCAGCGGCCCAGAGGTGCGACGCTGGCTCCGCATCCGCAAGTGATACCAATCACGCGAGAATAGCACGCGGCGAAGACCGTCGCAACGAGCAATCCTCCACGAGACGGCGAGTCTGAGCAAGAAAATAATACGAGTGGGCGTAAGTAATGATTTTTTTTCCTGTAGATTCTGCATAAATTCCGGGGCAGCCACCTGGGCAACATACATGATTTGGTTCGGACGCGTTTGGTTGAACACGGAGTCCCGAAACTGGCCCACTGGGTACAGTTTGCGCGTGTTTGGTTCCTGAGCCGGCCCGCGCTCCTGCATCGGACGAAGCTTTTTTTTTTGCGGGAAGAAATACCAATCTATTCATCAACTGTCACGGCGGTACAAAGAAAACTAGAAATAAGGTAAATTACATATAGATTCGTGGACCACCTAGCGTAGACTACAATCACTGGAGCGAGCCGAAGGCACGCCGCTGAAGGTGTTCAGAATAGAACGAGGAAAAAAGAGGTTCTTACTTGTATGACTAGGTAAAATATTGAGTCCATCTCGGCATGTTAGCAATAATGAATGAAAGAAAATGTTGTCTGGCATCCTCTATGCCTCAGCTGTAGATTCTGTCATGTTTATCGTGTTACATGCTCGACCTGGTGTTACCTAGTTCTTGGTTGAAGAACCAGTTCTAGAACGATCCCTGGATGGATCGATGAAAAAATGTAAAGTATATCCTCAGTGTCTAGAGAGAACTAAGGATATGTTTTCTGGGATGTGATGAGAGTGAAAACTTTCCATAAGGAGTTACGATGATGCAAGACTCATACGACTAGAAATCTCATATAGTAAAGGTATGTTGTTTGAGAAAAGACATGGTTAGCTTGCGAAGCGGCATATGTATGCACTGTCATCCAATCTACATAGGTATAGGAGTATATGTCTTCTTTAGAAATGACAAGTGTGATTGAACTGAGCTGATTTTCGAAGCGTGTATGGTTCCCTCTGATAGATCTCCTAGACTTTCGAGTACCATGCTACGCAAAATGTTTCGATTCTCACCCCATTGTCGAAACATATATTTCAACCGTCATCATAAGATACAGAATGATGTCAAACTAGGTTACATAAAAGTTTTGCAAAGTATAAGGATCCAAGTGTGGTACATACATTAACAAAGCTTTTTCCGCGAGCAGCGCATAATCGAATCACCAGGAGGCTAATGGTGATTATATCAAATGCAAACCAGATTATTTGCACTCTAGTGCAAGTGAGAGACTTAAAGAGTTATGCGCTAGAGGCAAATACTAAAGTTATTTTTTATTATTATTATTATGATAACTCATATATGTTCATAATATGTTTTATGTCATGCTATAACTCTATTAAGTGCAAAAATTAATACACGTGTGATATGAAACTAAACAAGTCCCTGGTAAGACTCTATTTAACTAGTCCATTGGGCAATAGATGATCAAGGTTTTCTGATCATGGAAAAATACGTTATTGACAATGGTGGACACACATCAAACTTATAAATATCCAAAAAAAAATGTATTACCCAAACCTCTACCGTGAAATGATATTTTAATTGCTACCCTCGAGGTTTTAAAACTACATACACCGTCATTAACTTAAATGGGTGACTATAAGTTGTACATTGGATAACCGGAGGGAAATGTTGAGGCATATGCATCAAGATCGGGATTTGTCAATCCAGATAATGGACAAATACTCTGGTCCCACTCAGTGGTGTTACATTAAGTAAAGTTTGCAAGCATGTGACTAGATCACGGGGATGCAACATCGTGGTAATGAGTAGATAGGTTTGTTGGTAAAAAGATCATACTAGATATGGTGATACCGGATAGAGTCTCGGACAAATCAACGATCGTCCAACAGAAGGTGGGGGAAGTTCTGTTTAAGGTTCAACGACGAAGATAATCGTAGAGTGCACATGGACCAAAGGGGGGATTCCAAGCCCCGCTTGGGTCATTGATCGGAGAGGGATCTCGATCATGTCTATAGTGATCTCGAACCGTTAGGGTGTCACACTTAAGAGTGACCGATGACAGAGTGATTTATTACCGAAGAGAAATAAGAGAGGACAAAACTAGAACAGTTCCGGGATTTATCCAATGGAGGTCGGACTCTAGCATTACCCAGCATATCCGCCACAAGATTAAACCTATTATACTTTCTCTAAATGATGTTGCATTTAATGATTATGGCATCTTGCCTGTAATTGGTTGAGCAATGGTTTTTGCCTAGTTGCAGGAAATGTATGTTAGCTATGTCAGATAGAGTGTTGCTCTCTCTCCTCATTAATTATAGTGTCATATTATCATTTGGTCTATAATAGCATGCTACGAAACGAGCTAGCATTGGGAGAGGGCTCATATAGTATCCTAAGTTGGTGCAGATATCAGGTATAGTGAAGCTTTCATATGTCAACGATGTATACGAGAACTTTTCTGGTACATGAACTTGCTAATACCACAAAGTTAAGCTGAAATGCAAAAAAGATTGTGCGATCACGGATTTGTTGGGGGCAGCAGGTCACATCTCCGTCAATATTCTTTGTCGGTTTGCCTTTTTTTCTCTCTTTTCTGCACGCTGTATGATTGCTTGTTTTCTAGTAGAGTGGAACAATAGGGAGAATATTTGGAAGCAATTATGAAGGGATATACAAACATGTGTCTCTCTCTCGCTTATGCAGTTAATTTGCTCACTCTTTTTCGCTCTGAAAGCAGCTCACACCTCAGTACCTCACACACTTTTCTTGCGCATAAGTAGAAGGAACCCTTTTGCTTATTATAGGTAGTAGGTAGTAGCCCTTTTCTACAGTGAAGAAGGGCAGTGAACCCTTTTGCTAATTTTCCCTTTTGTTTTCAGGATTATTTAGTTCCTCAACAGTTTGCGCTGCCGACCATATTTTTGTTGCTTACAAGTAAGTTTTTATTTTTTTGAAACGGGTAATCCCAACCTCTTGCTTACAAGTAAGTAATGACATGTTTTCGTCATTTAACAACACGAAGTTGTGGCGTGGAATTGATTTCAAAGGGACACGAATCGCAAGAGCTAGAATGGTAGCAGATGCAAGAGATTCGGTCGTTCGCTAGCTGTTGAGCCTGAGTTCTAGTCTCCAAACCACCAGGCCAGTAGAGTAGACGTGTGGACTATCCCGGTGTAATCATTGCTTCTCCAGATTATTTTGTTGAAACGTTCTCCATAACTCCTATAGATTATATATATAGACACGTAAGTCTCCTGTTCCTTCCAAGTTCCAACCATATTGGTAATACAGAGGCTCGCATGGAGGCGGCACGAGATGAGGAGAGGCCACTGCTGGCCCATGGGTCCCTGACTCAACAGGTAATGATTATCCTTTACCTTTGTCTTTTTTGCACGTTGCGTATTAGCTATCAGGACGGCAGATACAAACATGTGCTGCGTCGCAACGAGCATATGCACTCCAGGAAATGACGCAGCGTGATTTCTTCCTAGCTCGTTTCATTTGTTGCACTCCACGAAATGACCACTCCCGTGCGTGTTAAACAGCGGTGTTGGCTGAATCGGACAGACGCGGATACCATCGAAATTAACTACTCATGGGGCAGTCCGTCTAAAGATGAGACGACTTTAACTACTTGTTGAGCTAATTAATTAATTAATCAATCAACTAGAGGCTGATTAGCTTCCCAATTTCCGCAGGCAGCAAATCCTCATGGGGCGATCAAACAAAGGGAACCACGTACTTACTATTACAGACAGACAGCTTCTCCTATAGGCTACTACTAGCTACTTCAAAAATGATGCATCTATGAACCACGTACTGAACATTGAAAAAAACCCGCCGATGGGGACTCAAAGCCCGGCGTAATCGCAACTATTACTACTTGAGCCAACACCGGCCGTCTGAATTCCATCACATCAATTAACTTCCAAGTAACAGAATTCTCAAGGCTAGATGATAGCCTGCCTGCCTGCAGATCATCCGCAAAATCGAGCATAAGAAAATGCCCCACTCCATCCATCACAGTCAAAGAAAACGAATATTCTGCACTTGTCAGCGTTATTCTTGTATGAGCCTCTAAACTACAACTACAAGTCCTAACTAGTGTAACTCAACACCTCAATCCACCACAAGTTGATCATGTCCCAAACCAGATCGTGTGCTTAATAGGAGGAGAAAACAAAAACATGGAATCCATCAACCTCAACATCATACTATGCTTTATCTTCCCAATCACTGGTACGCTGCTGCTGCAGCATCGGGAAAATGAACACTTTCTACACACAAACACCTGAATTAATTTCATGATATGCAGGGACAAGCAAATTATAAACCTAGTAACTGAACAGTAGACTACTATGGGCGACATACTTACACGGAACCTCAAGCAGGTTTAATTACAAAACACCAAACAGGTTTGTCTAACTAAACTGCAGCTGCTAATTTCACTTGTGCATCCAAATTGACAGGAAATAAACTGACCTTTCGATGCCGACAGGGTCCTCACAAGCGGCGTCGAGGTCGCAGCGGTGCCTCTTGGCAGCAAAGGAGTCCAGAGACCGCCCAACACCACCGTCCCCTCCACCGAGGAGGCACGTGGCAGACAACAGACCTCCGCGTCTCGAGTCCCCGCCAGCAGCGCGTGCGGATATCGCCGACATGCAGCAGCCGAAACAAACCCATCGTCAGTGTGTGACACGGCCGGCGAGCTCGGCGGAGCGCCGCGCTTCGAGCTACCGATGCATGCGCGCCAGCGAGCAGGCCCGCCGTGACGCCATGGTTGCTGTGCAGCATGACCTCTCCCATCTGGTGCTGCTCATTAAAAAATCGTTTTTGAATCCAGCTCGTCTTGGGGAACATCCTTCTCCAAGCAGATCAGCACTTCAGACCTCCAACACAGCCGCAGAGTAGTCTGGAGACCACCATCCCCTCCACCGAGGAGACGCCCCCTACTTGCAGCGCGTGGCAGACGACGGCCCTCCTTGTTAGAGTCGCCACCACCAAAGCACGCGGATGGCAGGCACACCCTCGCCGACATGCACTACCCGAAACGAACCCCATCGTCCACGCACGACACGGCCAGACGAGCTCGACGGAGCGCCGTGCATCGAGCTACCGATGCACGCGCGCGCCGGCGAGCAAGCCTGCCGCAACGCAATGGCTGCTGGACAGCACCGCCTCTCTGATTGGACGTCATGGCTACACTTGGGGGACATCCAGCTCCAAGCAGACCAGCACTTCAGACCTCCAACACAACCATGTATCAGCAATGCGTTCACAGAACAACACCAGACCAGTACTTGCCATTTGAGACCTCAACCTAGAACAAGACAGTGCAATGGCGTGAGTAGTGCTGCGATTTATTCTTGGAGCATATTAGCAAATGGAAGACTACGCATAGGAGGAGGAGGGGGGCTGAGCGAGGACCTTGAAGTCGGCGTGGAAGCCCTCCATGGAGGCGCCCGGTGACCCGTGACGGCTAGGACCAGCCCTCGACGCGCTTGCTGCCGTGGACGAGCAGCGACGCCCACGGCCGGTGCATCGTCGTCGTCGAGCCGGGAAGTTGGGGTTGAAGCTCGCGTGGGGTGTTCCGGCGAGAAGGTTGCACCGGGGCTCCGGATTTAGGGGAGCAGCGGCCAGTCGACGGGGATGGGGAGCGGCCTCGTCGGCACTCTTTGCAGCGAGCGCCACCGTCAGCAGCCGTGGGGGGAAGGTACCCGCTTGGAGGTGCTCCACTATGTCTACTGTAGGAGGGGAGGCGGAGAAAGGGCGGCGGGCCGGCCGGCGGTGGGAGCCAAGGCGGCGGCGGGGCTCGATCCGGAAATCGCGAGAAGGCAGGGGATGGGAGGCGTCGGGGTAGAATTGTTATTTCTTTTTTTTGGATGTGCTGCGGCTGGAGTGTTTTCAGCCCACAAACTGCCTCCTTTGGGCCTGTTTGGGCCAATAAACCTCACAACGCGTTTCCTTACTATAGTTTAAAATATTTTTTCATAGACTTTCCCTCCAAAACTTCAATTAATATTTGTTCATAGATTTTCCCTCCAAAACTTCAATTAAACCTGGGAAACGACCTAGAAAGCACCCGGATTAATTTTATCAAACCATTTTGCCTCCCTCAACTACCAAATAATAATTGTTGACACCGAATCCCAAGGTATTAGACACCATAAATACATGTTCGAACCTAAGTAGAGTTAATCAAGAATGTAGTCCGAGATGCGAGGGAGCGGCCCATTGTGAGAAATCTTAGCTAGAAATACCAAATGAAAAATTCTCCTTGCGGATCTCGAACGTGAATAGATAAAACCCTAAGGCCTTGTTACTTCTAGGATATTTTAATGTATTGTAGGGGATCCCTTCCAATCCCGAAAAATACCCGATAGTCTGTTTATTACTCCGGTTTTAGACGGGATAATCCATAAAAATTCCCCACCAACCAGCTTATGGTTGTCTAGATTAAACTCTCTGCCCTATGCTAGTATATCCTGGTGGAAGAGTATTTGTGGGGATATTTGGAGATTGGGTGTTCACCAAATCGCCTCCCATCTCCAATCCCCTTGGGGATAAAAATACCATAAAAGTAAACAAGGCCTAAGCGTTTAAAACTGGGGGTGTTTTGGGGATTGAAAAATCGCAGCAAATGTAGCGAGGTGGCTCTCGAGGTGGCATGCGAGGGCGGAGCCATGGAGTAGCGGCCGGAGCATGTGTTTGATGATGTTGGATTTGGGAACGAGATAGGCATGGGTTGTAGAGTTGGAGATTAACTGGCTAAGAGATAAGATTGGGCCCACCTAGTCATGCATGTCGCGCTTGGCCCATGAGCTTGTGTTATTTTAGTGCAAAAGCGTAATTTGTATCTCGAGACTAGATCTTGAATTTTGGCCTTAGACGAGATGATTGTAGAAAATGACAATTGTGCATGTGTAGCCCCGTCATGCTAGAGCATGGATTTGGGGTCTTTATTTCATGCTACGAGATGGCTAATTCCTATTAATTCATGTGCAAAAGAAACAAAATGGTTATACCCATATTTTAGGTGGGCGGCCGACGCAAAAATGGAAGAGCTAAGAAATGTCATGGAGGCACAACTCTTTGAAGCTTTTCGGTAAATACTTGTGAATAGGAGGTTTGTTAGCGATTTTAGAATTTATATATTGGAAATAGAGAAGGAAGAGATGCTTTAATGGCGGTAAATATGGTATATCTATTTTTCTGTCGTGTTCTACATTTGATAATCTTGGTGCTCTCATATGTGAACGTATGGTATACCACGGTCAATGGTTGCTATTTCATGCGCATTATAATTATTAATATGCATGTTTTATGCTTGCATTCTATGTAATGCATATTTTGATCTATAATCTAGTCGCTAGAATGATTTCCATCCAGACAAATCATCGTTCATATTACTTTTCTTTTTGTTCAATTATTTTGAATAGTTTGTCGGGTTATTGATGTGGGTCGGGTTGGTTATGGAGCGAGTTACTCGTAATTCTTATTTTTTTGACATAGGATTTTAATTTAGTTTATTATTTTATATGATACGAGATAATACTTACCTCTCATTTCATGTTTCAATTCATAAAATATTGTAGTGGTAGTTTTGTCATTTGGATTACCAGTTGTCTTAATTCATTCAAATATTAAGTGGTACTACGAGTTAGTGTATGGATAGTTCTTAGCCTAAAATAACGACCATAGTAATGCGTGTTAACATCATGGGCACATGAAATGTTAGATAATAAATATTTTCTAACATAAAATAGTGATCCTAGTAACATGCAACGTCACGAGTACATGAAATGACAGTAATAGGGTTCTAAAAATAAAATGATGACTTCAATAATGTGTGTTGGATTTGCCTCTTTGTGGCCGGCCTTATATACTCATGTTAGGGTTACTTGACAAAAATTTAGGGTTCAGACCATTTTGTGTGTGATTTCGTGAGTCCCCCTAGTTTGTACCCCTAGAATGGACATACGCAAAGAAATCATACAAGTGATGATTTTATGTGGCTTTCCTATTTGGTATCTATATAACCAGACAATAGTAGCCATGATGGGAAAACCTAAATGATATATCATTGGTCATTTGGAGTTGTATAAATCCCCATCAAAGGGAGAGCTTTCACTTAGAGCAACATGTAGGTAGATCCTCTTTTGGGTTAGTTGGTTTTTTTTATAATGCCAAACTATACAATCTCATTTGATTATATCCCATGTTTGGTGAAAATTGACTCATAAATTTCAAAGAAAGCTATTTTTCATTTTGGAAAATACTGGGTGAGGATACCGGGTTTCTTTGAAGTGGTGGCCACCATTTGTTCGCATGGCAGATATTGTTCTAGTTCTAGCATTATATCCCTCAAATTTATGCTTCTTCTAAAATTTTATCCAACAACTTGATGGGTCTTTGAGGTATCATCGACACGCACGGTGATTTCGAGATAAACGTGTGTAATTTAGCACTTATATAATCAACACAATCACACTTATGAATGTTGATATAATTTGGTTAGAATTTAAATTTTAATATTTCCTGATTATACCAAATTGAAAATGTTTTATCACATGCATGTCTGGCTTCCAATCAAATCATAGAAACATCTCTCGGTGCTTATCTAAACATTAAAATGATAAAATAATATATCTCGTTAGGAATTCAAATGTGGAATACTAATACTATGTTCCAACCAAAGATTATTACGTACAACAAAAAATAAATTCATATAATAACGATCTTCTTATTTAATGCAAATACAATTGTTACCATCTAAAAATAAAATAAAAAAATAAATTATTATAGATCTAGATTTTCTTATACCGTAGTCACGATAATTCTGCCTAGCAAATTAAAAGTATTTGCCTCACAAATATAGCATTTAATCCTCATTTAGTCATGAACATTGGTTCCCCTTTGCACTCTGACATTGCCCTTCTTTCGATCACACCAATTTCGTGACCTAAGTTTGTATGTCCCATTGGCTGCAATTTTCTTCTACATGACACATATGGTATTTTGTTGCGGACGCTATTTCTACTGATATTACAACGAGACTTTGTCGTTTTTATTTTCCACTTACTGTGGAGTCATCGTGTGTATATCAAAAAGCTCCACCTATGTTTCTAGTGTGGCATTAATGACACATGTGAAACATGTTTAGCCTTGACGCGGGTCATGTGGATGACGCAAGTCACGTGGATGGCGAGATTGACCATGGATGCTTGAGTGGGTACGAGTTCTCTCCTACATGGCCGCAATTTCCCTAATGGAAACGAGTGCGACGAGGTGCCGATCATGGCACCCTTACTTTCGCATGACTATTTGATTTACAAATAAGGCCTAATTTTCAATGTGACATATATATTAGTTGTACCACCACTTTTGCATTCTTTTTTGTTTGTCATGGTGGAAACAATAAAGTGAATGGACATATAGTCACGTGAAATTTGGAAGTCATTTTTTTGAAATGATGTACATAATTCCCCATAATATTTGTGTAGCTCTTACGTGTCAAACCAAGTATGGAGTGGTCCTCATGTGAAAAGGAGGGAGAACGGATCGATAAGGTATAACATTGGGGGTCCTAACAGTAAATACTCCGTGCAATTTCCACAGACACCATCCTTGTTATGGGGCCAGAATAATCTTTGGCGGTAGAGCTGCTGAAATTTCAGATATCATTGTGCCTCTGTTGAAAATTAGCGAAAACCTTATGCCCTATCCACCCATACGTTCGTTATGCTTAATAGAATTCTGTCACAATTCTTTCTTATTGAATGGACACTTATTTTCGTGTTTATTTCAATAATTTTTTGAAATTTATTGATAAGAGTGATTATTCTGTTAGAGACAATTTAGATTTCAGTAACATCTATACCATGCATGCAAATATTAGAGTACCAACTTCTCTCCCCTTCACCTCCGACGGTGGGGCCTAACATGAGTGAAGATCAAAGAGAAGGATAAGCCTTTGTCATGCATGGTATATAGTTGTACAGTCAATATTAGGTCTAGGTTAGGTTCGACGCCGGCGACGACACACATAGCATCCTTCCGCTCAGCCATGCAGAACCACAACGCTAGCCTCAACGGTGCAGTCGGGCATGCGTGACCATTGGGTTCCCTTCCTCCCAACATGGGTTTCGTTGCACTAGCAACGGCGCGCAGCTAGCTGGTCACCAGCGTGCACTTGTGCTTCGCCTACCCAATCACGCGGGGCATGGTGTTGCAGAATGACCAACGGCTAATCATAATGTAACCCGTTCGATGCGCTCTATCACATTATCTACTCCGTGTTGGAGAACACATGGGTTGGAAATGTCGGAATCGTGTTGCCGGAGAGCAGGTGGAGGTCCACAACGCACAACTACACCTATAACCATATAGTATAACCTAAGGAATTGCCCTTGGCACGGTCTAGCTAGCTACTCTACAAGTTTGAAAATATTAATTAGTCGCCTCCTGTTTTCTAGATATCCGTAATAGTATAATAAGAAATCAGCATTAATTCTCCTAAATCTAGCACCCATAACTACGCGTAGAGTACTAACCTCGGACAAATCACTCACCTTCAAATTAATGCACAATGCATTCATGCGGCCAGCCGGCCAAATCCCTGGCTCGAATGCTCGATGCATGGCTGGAACCAATAAAAAGATGGAACGCCTGGCCGAGTTCAATTACTACTACTATCGATCACGAATGTGCACCTTTAATTCTTGCCACACTTGTGTGCACCTAATCCCATACTAGTAGCAGAAAATATTACACGATAGGAGTAATCCGTAGCGGACAAATTAATTAACTCGAGAGCATGCATGCTGGTACTCCCGTGCACTCTTGCCGTCTGCACCATGCATGCGTGCACGTACCTACCTCGTTTTTTATGAAGCTGGCATGCACTAAAACCACTCAATTGTATATGCATGGACTCGACACGATGCAAAAGTATGTACTCCCTCCGTTTCTTTTTACTCCACTATTAAAATTGTATTAAGTCAAATGTTGCAAAGTTTGACCAAATTTTTAGAACAAAATATCAATATTTATGACACCAAATTGATATAATATGAAAGTATATTACATGGTGAATCTAATGATATAAATTTGCTATTCCAAATGTTGATATATTTTGCTATAAAATTGGTCAACCCTTAGCAAGTTTGAATGTGCAAACCTAATACACAAAGTAAAAAAAACAGAGAGAGTACCAACGTTGCATGCATTTGGCGACGTCCACTGAGGCTTGTCCCTCTCGCCCACATGCTTCGGAAGACGACAATGCCGACAGCGTGCATCCCACACCCGTGCAGTTCGCCAGCCGCCAGAAGTTCACACCCACTACAGGAATGAGGGCAGTCGCCGACGGCCAAATACTACACCGACGGCTATATATCGTGGTCGTCAGCATAGCTAGCTATAAGCAAAGGCAACCCGACAACGTGGCCTTCGGCGTAGGGTCAGCTGGGCAGAGGGAAACCGTCGGCCTTCGAAAGGCCGTTGGCGTAGGCGGAGTACACCGAGCGCAGTCGTCGGCCCTATAATGGCCGCCGGCGTATTGCTATGCGTTTGTTTATTTATTTATTTATTTACTTACATAATTCATGTTTATTTATTACTCTATGTTTGTTTAATTAGGATGTTTATCTTTTTTTATCAATGGGACGAATTTGTGTCCTCCGAATAGTGGTTTGCACCCACCTAAAATAACGTCGCGCGTAAAATCTTATCTCTCACCCGTGCATTCGTGAAAATTGTGTAAGTGTTATCGCATGTGTGTGAATATTATCTCCTAGACATTTTGGGGCAGAAGTTGTTTAAAAATTCCATTTTTCCTTCGTGCTAGTGGGGTCGTGTCAAAACCCTATCCGACGGGCCCCGGAACGTGTACCCCCTAGACATTCTTCGGAAGGGGTAGCCCGGTGGACTTTGTATTGGGTTGTGTTTGGTTAGGTTATAAAATATGTTTTGGGACCAATTAAGATGTCACAAGATCCTACCCCGTACGTTCCAACTAAACTGGGAGTTTACCCCTCGTAATCAAAGTCTGGTTCTTGTCCAGCGGGGCTAGGGTTTCCCCCGGAGGGGGCTCCGAATTGTATGGATCAATCATAAAGCTAGGTGATGCCACATCACATGTGTACAAGAGTGTTTTTATGCCTCACATGTCCAAGATCCCACTCTCGGGTGTGACTTCCTTCACCGTGATCACTTTCTCTCTTGTGATTTTATGGGTTTATAGCTGGAAACTCGCACTTCAGAAGAAGCGGAGGAAAATTGTGAAGAGTTGGGGTATAACCTTATTTTGGGTGTTACTATGAGTTACCCTAACCCAATCAAGCAAAAAATTCCACCTTGCTACCCCCTTCCGACGCCGTCACCGGTTGTAGACGAACAGGTCTTGTTTTTGCCCAGCGGGGCTAGGGTTTCCCCCGGAGGGGAGCTCCGGATTGTAAGGATAATTCATAAAGTGAGGTGATGCCATATCACATGTGTACAAGACTGTTTTTATGCCTCACATGTCCAAGATTTCACTCCGGGATGTTACTTGCTTCAACGTGATCACTTTCTCTCTTGTGATTTTATGGGTTTATAGCTGGAAACTCCCACTTCGGAAGAAGCGGAAGGAAAATTGTGAAGAGTTGGGGTGTAACCTTGTTTTGTGTGTTCCTATGGGTTACCCTAACCCAACTCAGCAACAATTTCCACCTTGCTACCCCCTTCCGACGCCGTTACCGGCTGTAGACGCACAAGTCTAGTTTTTTGCCCATCGGGGCTAGGGTTTCCCTCGGAGGGGGCTCCGGATTGTATGTATCAATCATAAATCTAGGTGATGTCATGTAACATGTGTACAAGAGTATTTTTAGTCCTCACATGTCCAATATCCCACTCTAGGGCGTGACTTGCTTCACCATGGTCACTTTTTCTTTTGTGATTTTATGGGTTTATAGCTGGAAACTCCCACTTCGGAAGAAGCAAAGGGAAACTTGTGAATAATTGGGGTATAACCTTATTTTGGGTGTTACTATGGGTTACCCTAACCCAATCAAGCAAAAAATTCCACATTGTAACCGCCTTCCGATGCCGTCACCGGTGGTAGACGAACAAGTCTTGTTTTTGCCCTGTGGGGCTAGGGTTTCCCCCGGAGGGGGCTCCGGATTGTATGGATAAGTCATAAAGCTAAATGATTCCATATCCCATGTGTACAAGAGTGTTTTTAGGCCCCATATGTCCAAGATCCCACTCCGGGATGTTACTTGCTTCACCGTGATCACTTTCTCTCTTGTGATTTTATGGGTTTATAGCTGGAAACTCCCACTTCAGAAGAAGTGGAAGGAAAAATGTGAAGAGTTGGGGTATAACCTTGTTTTTGGTGTTCCTATGGGTTACCCTAACCCAACTCAGCAAAAATTTCTACCTTGATACCCCCTTCCGACGCCGTTACCGGCTGTAGACGCACAAGTCTGTTTTTTTTTTTTGCCCAGCGGGGCTAGGGTTTCCCCCAAGGGGGCTCCGGATTGTATGTATCAATTATAAATCTAGGTGATCCCATATCACATGTGCACAAGAGTGTTTTTAGGCCTCACATGTCCAAGATCCCACTCTGGGTGTGACTTGCTTCACCATGGTCACTTTCTGTCTTGTGATTTTATGGGTTTATAGCTGGAAACTTCCATTTCGGAAGAAGCGAAGGGAAAATTGTGATTAGTTGGGGTATAACATTGTTTTTGGTGTTCCTATGGGTTACCATAACCCAACCAAGCCAAAATTTCCACCTTGCTACCCCCTTCCAACGATGTTACCGGTTGTAGAAGCATAAGTTTGGTTTTTGCCCAGCGGGGCTAGGTTTCCCCGGATGGGGCTCCGGATTGTATGGATCAGTCATAAAGCTAGGTGATGCCATATCACATGTTTACAAGAGTGTTTTTAGGCCTCACATGTCCAAGATCCCACTTCGGGGTGTGACTTTCTTCACTGTGATCACTTTCTCTCTTGTGATTTTATGAGTTTATAGCTGCAAACTCAAACTTCGGAAGTAGCGGAGGGAAAATTGTGAAGAGTTGGGGCATAAACTTGTTTTTGATGTTATTATGTCTTACCCTAACCTAACCAAGCAAAAATTTCCACCATGCTACCCCCTTCCGACGCCGTTATCGGATGTAGACGCACCAGACTGGTTTTTTTGCCCAGCGGGGATAGGGTTTCCCCCAAGGGGGCTACGGATTGTATGTATCAATTATAAATCTAGGTGATTCCATATCACATGTGTACAAGAGTGTTTTTAGGCCTCACATGTCCAAGATCCCACTCTGGGGTGTGACTTGCTTCACCATGGTCACTTTCTCTTTTGTGATTTTATGGGTTTATAGCTGGAAACTCCCACTTCGGAAGAAGCGGATGGAAAATTGTGATTAGTTGGGGTATAACATTGTTTTTGGTGTTCCTATGGGTTACCTTAACCCAACCAAGCAAAAATTTCCACCTTGCTACCCCCTTCCAACGATGTTACCGGCTGTAGAAGCATAAGTTTGGTTTTTGCCCAGCGGGGCTCGGTTTCCCCGGAGGGGGCTCCGGATTGTATGGATCAGTCATAAAGCTAGGTGATGCCATATCACATGTTTACAAGAGTTTTTTAGGCCTCACATGTCCAAGCTCCCACTTCGGGGTGTGACTTTCTTCACCGTGATCACTTTCTCTCTTGTGATTTTATGAGTTTATAGGTGCAAACTCAAACTTCGGAAGTAGCGGAGGGAAAATTGTGAAGGGTTGGGGCATAACCTTGTTTTGGATGTTCTTATGGCTTACCCTAACCCAACCAAGCAAAAATTTCTAACTTGCTACCCCCTTCCGACGCCGTTATCGGCTGTAGACGCACAAGTCTGGTTTTTTTGCCCAGCGGGGCTACGGTTTCCCCCAAGGGGGCTCCGGATTGTATGTATCAATTATAAATCTAGGTGATTCCATATCACATGTGTACAAGAGTGTTTTTAGGCCTCACATGTCCAAGATCCCACTCTGGGGTGTGACTTGATTCACCATGGTCACTTTCTCTTTTGTGATTTTATGGGTTTATAGCTGGAAACTCCCACTTCGGAAGAAGCGGATGGAAAATTGTGATTAGTTGGGGTATAACTTTGTTTTTGGTGTTCCTATGGGTTACCATTACCCAACCAAGCAAAATTTTCCACCTTGCTACCCCCTTCCAACGATGTTACCGGCTGTAGAAGCATAAGTTTTGTTTTTTTTCCAGCGGGGCTAGGTTTCCCCGGAGGGGGCTCCGGATTGTATGGATCAGTCATAATGCTAGGTGATGCCATATCACATGTTTACAAGAGTGTTTTTAGGCCTCCTATGTCCAAGATCCCACTTCGGGGTGTGACTTTCTTCACCGTGATCACTTTCTCTCTTGTGATTTTATGAGTTTATAGCTGCAAACTCAAACTTCGGAAGAAGCAGAGGGAAAATTGTGAAGAGTTGGGGCATAACCTTGTTTTGTATGTTCTCATGGCTTACCCTAACCCAACCAAACAAAAAATTTCCACTCTTGGCGTCTGGTGCCGCCACCCACGAAATTAAGACATTATATGACCACACTTTTAGCTCGTCTCCTCGGCCACCATTATATTCACCGTCCACATTGTCGGGGTCCACACGGTGGAAGATGGCACACTCGTCGTCGGAGGCCGATTGTGTCCAAGAACGGGAGCTCAATAATCTTATGTCGCTGGTCGACGAGGGTGGCCATTTGTCCTCGCCTGCGACTTCAATGTGTCTTAGTTTATTTGAGCGCCCAACACCCTGGGTACATGTTGGCCATCAACATAGAGATGGAAGATGTGGCACCACCACTCTGTTGTGAGCTTTTTCTAGGGCACTCTTGTGTGATGAGCTCACCAGACAAAGAAAACGCAAAGCAAGAGAGAAAAAAGTTAGTAGTACGATGTACATGCTTAAATGCATGGATGGAAAGTACTACTAATAGCTAGCCTACTCGAGGGTCATGTAATCTATCTTACCTACGTACTCAACTAGCTAGACTAACAACCTGCGTGTGAGAAAAAAATATAAGCTGTGTCCTTTTGACCAAGTTCAGCTAGCTAGAGCTTTTGAACTCGACCGGCCGTATCCACATACTACCATTTATTTGACTCCCATGATCATATCGAAACAGACATGCGGAGTTCCAGACCTCAAGGCTACCCCGAGACTACTCACCAACTTCTTGGAACTACTGTCACGATAGCGTTGGTCAACTCTCAATTTTCCGAAGAATGAAAAAATATAATAATTTGAAAATTGTACACTAGCTTATCTTGGAATTTGATGTTGCCCGAGAATGTCTAAGCTCGATATCATTGGCACCATCTTCGTTCCATGCTATACTGTGTGCGCATCAGAGGCCCCCTCCCACGACTCCTAGGGTTCCTCTGCGTCGCCGCCTCCCCCGCCGGCTCCTTCGTCGCGCCGCCGCGTCCGCCGGGCACCAATCCCCCCCGCGCCCCTTCCTTTCCTGTGACCCCCCTTCCTCATATCGCCCCCCACCCCTGTGGGCGGCCGGGGCGCCCCCTTCTCCGGCGGCAGGGGCTCCGGTCCTCCTTTCTCCTTCCTCGCCGTCCCGGGCGGGGCAGGCAGCGGCGGGCGTTCCTCTCCCCGTTCTCCCTTAGGGCTTGACGGGGTTGTCCCTCATGGCGGCGGTGCTCCTTGAGGTGGCGGTGGCCTAGCTTCAGCTAGGAGGTGGCGTGACGGCGGCGACGCTTGTGGACCGGAGAGGCGACACAGGTTCTAACGCCGGCATGTAGCAGCGGTGGTTAGCCCCCGCGGCCAAGATCTGAGCCCGCGGGGCCCGTCTGGGTCGGGCTGGGCCGACCTGGTTTGTGGTGTGCTTTGCAGGTGGAGGCGATGGTGAGGATGTCGGGGGATGCAAAGCCGGTGGCCTGCCTATTGCAGCGATGTTGCGGGCTTTACGAGTTCATATCAGACCCGTCTGAACCCTTTTAGGTCTGGTGTGTCCCTCTAGGGGCTTTACAGGCCCGCTGGGCCTGGCCGGACCTGACGGGGACCAGTGTGCCCTGCGGACGCATTCGGCCTACTATCGTCTTCGACAGTGGAGGTAGTTCCCTCCCGCACGGCCTCGGTACTGCTGTCTCTGGTGGCCTCTCCTTGTTTCCATCTTGTAGACTTCGTGGCGTCTACCTCAGAGAGACAACGGTGGTGGCTTCATAACCGTGATGGTGCATGCTGGTGGACGGTTGGTCTGGTGGTTGCGAGGCTTGCCCTTGCAGGGCTCATCTGCTACAGGTTGCCCGGAATGGTGGTGAGGGTTTGTCGGGAGAAATCCTTGTCGGAGTGCCGACACCGGTGCAGGGTCTCCATCGGGCGGATCTCCTTCCTGAAGGTGCTTCTTGGTACTTGACGTTCCGTTGCTACGAGCGTGGTGGTAGTTTGTAGGTGGGCGCAGCGGTTGCGGGTCCTTGTCGTTCCGTCGACCCGCTTATGTCTTATTTTACTTTCTTTCTTTTCTTCTTTGAGTGTGTGTTGGCTGTCGCCTTAGCCTGTGTCGTGTCAAAACTGTTGTATCGGGTGGTTGATATATTAATATAGCAGGGCTTCGGCCTATTTCAGCAACGGTGTGCGCATCGGGACGAGCCCTACCTGTAAGGACTGACCGATGGCTGCAATGGCCATTGAGGAAGTGTCGTCAGCCCTATTGGAAAAGCGGAAAAGGTGTTGGCGGCTACCGATGTAGCCATGGCGGCGCCAACAATGACGACGAGTTTTGAGTTGCCGACGGAAAGGGCAGGAGCAACAACATCAACGACACCGGCAGTGCATGCGGAGAGACAATTTTTGCTCACTGACAACAAAAGAGGGAAATGATAGGACAAGTTCATTGAGCCCACGACAGCTGCATCGTGGAAACACTACAAAACCGATGAAGGTGCGTCTTGAGCGCACCTAGAAGAGAATGTCACCTGTTGAGGCAGGAATTCAAATTAGTCAGGAGAAGAGAATGTCACCTGTTAGCGCATGCTACTAATTTAGCGCAAGGGTGTCAAATAAGGTAAGGATGACACATCACCACAGACAGACCCTAAGGGTGGCGCGTCGCTGTCGGCATACCCTAAGGGCGGCGAGACGGTGGGAGGACATGGGACGGAAGAGTAGATAACCCCGGTGGGAGGCCATGCGGCGAAATCGGGCGGGCGGCCACGCGGCGCAATCCCCACATCGGCGTGAGTGTGCGACCAGCGATGGCAGACGACGACAACCATATTCCATGCTTTAATCGATTGTTATATCAAGAAGCTTGGCCTTGCCACGGAAAGGGCATCACTAGCACACAAATCTTAAGTAAAGAATTAAGAGGGTGTAACCTATAGTGTCAATGATGATGGTCGTTATGGAAACCTTCCCACCGGTGAATTGGGAACTTGGTCTTGTTTCGTCACGCAACCCTTTGTCCCATCGAGCGCCAATGCGGAGAAAAGAAGACGGAGGAGTGTCATGGTCTTTATAGTAATTTGGGAAGATTGAACGATGGCTTAGGCGGTGGATTTAAATTGTGATCTTCCGCCGCCGCGCCGCTCTCCCCGTCTTCCGCTCGATTTTGCTTTTCCTTGGCGCGTAAATCACAACAACTAGAGAAGATTAAGGCAAGGGCAAATGTCTCCCCTCCCCCAAATTTGTTCTAAACCGTGAAGAATTTTTTTCGAGGGTCTAGATGTAAATTTAAGTTTTTTTTGCCCCATGCCTCAAAACACTCATATTTGTTCATTCGCCTCCAAAAATTCCGGTCAAGATTTCCCACTTTTAACCTTTCTCGTAGATTCCTTTGCATATTGAAGTATAATTCTTCCATCTAAAGCGTTACACATAGCCAAAAAGTATTCTATGTCAGCCCCCCGCCTACAGAAACCAATCACTTGTCCATCACCGACCCTTAGGGGAATCGGAATTCCCCGGTCACGGAGAAGCGGGTCTAGCAACCCAGCGTCAGCGTCATGGCGAGGAACCGTCCGTGTCGAGCAACGCGGCCGATGGCACGATCTCGCTACTCATTCTCCACTTCAATTGATTTGTGTGGTGTTAGAATGGTAATTGGAGAAAAATAAACCAATAGCGGAACGCCCGGATCCGACGCATGCGATGGCGATGGCGGCCGGATTAACCGATAATGAGAGCTGGATAACCACAAGAGGGTTTGAGAGGTATAATACAAGTTTCGGACACATAGTTGAGTTGGGATCCAAAAAAAATTGTCGAGGCGGGAGATTTGGGGTCCAAATTTGTGAGATTGAGCCCCTCCAGCCGGCCAATGAGGCGACAGAAACTGCCTGCACGCGGATTACCGGTCCGACGCGATGTGAATCATCCATCTGCAAGCCAATCCAACGGTGGAGGCCCTGATGAATTTCCCAAAGCGCCGCACTTTGCATTGATGGGTCAACGCCTCCCGATGCATCGAGACCCACACACCTTGCCGATCCCCTTCCTCTTCTCCACACCCAAAATTTCTCCCCAGCCACTTCCCCTGTCAACACTCAACACACAGCTTGTCGATTCCCTTTCTCTTCTCCTCACCAAAACTTTCTCCACGGCGCCGCCCCAGCCCCTCCAACGACGGCACATCCTCTCCGGCGACCCAGCACACCGGCGGTACCAGTTGTGGCCGCGTCGGATGGCGGCGGCTGAATCGCGCCGCGGCCGGAGACGAAATCGACGGCCGCATCTGCTAGCAGCACGCCGCCGCCGTCCACCTGGTACGTGCCCCCCTCATTTTTCCGCCGACACCCTATCCTCGCAGGTCACCTTCTCATTCTCCCACATCAGATCTCTCTTTCCTGCAATGGATTGGAGAATTTCTCGTGGTGACCCTTTCCTTTCTTGACTGCTCGGTTTAAGTTTTATGGTGGAGATGGCCTGTGGATGCGGTGTTCTACCGTTTCCTTCTGGTTGTATTGTAGACTGCGACGTAGATGTCTGGAATTCTTAGCTTGCTCCGACCCCACATCTCCTGAAATTCCTTAGTTTCTGCGTGAAGTGTTTATATTGGTGTTGTTGAATTTTTTATCAAACAACGGGTGTTTGAGGTGAGAGCTAGAATCAAGAAATGTTTGGACGCACACCTAGCTGTAGGCTTATAAATGTCCGTTGTTCAGGTCTTGGGAATTTGGTCAGCCGGGGTTTTTGAACATGATTTTTTCAACCAATCGGTTTGAGAATTTTATACAATCTTGCTGTCTAAGTAAAATGCTGGGTATATCAGTGCCCTTTTGATCTCTAGTTTAAATTTGTTATCTCAAAATTATTTGTGTTGGTCGGTGTGATAATTTATTATCTATATATTTTTTTCTGATGCAGTGTAACAGCCACTCGGGGCATGAGATGTTTTTTGCCGCCCCTTGTTGATGCACAAACGTAACACATCAGTTTGTTGCTTCTCTAGCTGACGGGTGACTGGCAGCACGGTCGAAATTCCGACACAGAGGGAGAGAGGATGCGGAGCAAAACAATGGTTTTGCTGGGCCCTCCCTGGGATGAGCGTGGGTCTTGTCACCGTGGTCACAGGTAGCCGTGTAGGAGCGTTCCTGCAGTTACACAAGGTTTTAACAACAGTAGGTGACCTGCCGCTTCTGGGTGTTGCACTTCATTGTTGTTTCTGTTTTTTTTTTTTGAGGCGATACACGATAGCTCCTTGAGGGTGCCTGGATGAATTGAGCTGTTCACGGTTCATGAGTCTCGATTCCCAAAATATGGAGATAAAGAATCCTACTGGTTTTGAAAGCTTAAGCAACATGCCTTGCTATGTTATGTCTCGTTTTGCCTTTGGATCTTGGGGTTGCATGAGCTGTTTCGGGCGAATCTGGACTCTGGGACAGTAGGGGACTGAATGCAACACTGCTAAGCGAATAATATCGCCCCTACTCTTTGGCCCGAACTGCAGACCTGCCTAAAAGTCTATTATAGGGGCAAATTTGATGGCACAAGCTTGAGCAGCAAGCCATACTCTATTTTGATACAGAGTAGAGTAGTAGGGTCCAAGCTTAGTTAAAATAGACAACCTTTTAAGATACCTTTCTTTATTTCTTTAACCACTGGTTACGCTTCCATGAGTTCTTCTCAGGATGCAAATCGTGTGGGCGAAATTGCAGGCATGAGCATCTTTAACCTGCGTCCATACGCACGCATCAAATATAATTTATGGTAATAACTGAATGCTAGCCTGAAAATGCTTGTAACATGCATTCAACAGCAAGCTGGATGGTATGGGACGCGATGGGAGTCGATGAATTCCGAAGCTTCAAGCTAATAGGATAGTATTGCTGCTTCCCTGCGGAAACAGAAAGCTCAAGGTCTTCCAAGGGTCATGGACCAGCTCCATGATCCAAGTATCTAGTTTATTGCAAAGCACTGACGCCACTGAAAAATTACTGGCTCTTCACTGTACCGATTCAAAGGTTTCCAAGCTTGCTAATTTCTTAATAACTTTGTTTAATCAACAATAATGATCATGATGGCACAGCTAACGCTAAGCATGCGTGCTCTGCACCACTGGTTTATATGACATGTATAATTGTTATCTCTGGAGTATTTGTGTTACGTAGCACACAAGTAATGTTCAGAACCCCTGTGACTTGACATGAGTGTACGCCCAATAATTGTTTGAGCTTGCTGTTTTATTAGGACATGAGTGTTATTTTTGTGAAACTTCAAGATGCCATGAAAACAACCTTGTGTACAGCTAGTATCCTGACTTGTTGCACTTAACAAATTAGTTTATTATGACAGTAATTGAATTGTATGCCATTTATATTTCGAGATGAACTATACACTATAATTTGTATTAAATTTCTCCTTTTCATCTTGTAGGATATGGCTGAAAATGCATTCACAGTTTTCAAGAATTCATGAATTTGTGTATGCTATACTGACAGCATTGAGCAATCCCAAACTGGCGACGAGCCGACGACAACAACTTAGCTTTTGTCGGTGTCGACGACCAGCGCCGCAGCCACGCCATGTGCCCCTCCTGCTCGGGCTCCCAACCACCGGGACCGAGAGCCGAGCGGCGTGCGAACACCATTTCCCCAGGACGACCCAAGCCTGCTGTTGCTGCCGCTTTGTCCCCATGGAGGTTAAAATCCTTCATATCTAGGCATGTTTCTAGTATTGTTCTTCTGTTATCTGCTAGTTCTTCTTTTAATCACAAGATCCAATAAAAAATTCATGAATTCGTTCGGTGAGATGCATTTGGTTTTGAAAACAATGGATCAGATCTTTGTTTTTGATCTTGTTGTAATCCAACTTAGGCATAGTTTTGTTTGAAAATCATTTGCTATATATATCTTGCACTTCTGAAAATCATTTTCAATAATCATATGCTATTTGAGTTCCTTTTTTGCACATATATACCTATCCATTTATTCATAATGCTATTTGTGTGTTGTGTCATCCGATAGTTGGTATTTGTCTTCTCATGCACATATATACCTATCCACATTTTTTTTGCAGAGCACCTCATGCTATGCAATTTTCTGCTGTCTTTTTAATTTTGGAATGATATTGCCGAATGCAGATGCCCGTGCCAGTCAAATCCGAAGGAGAAATTCACTGCCGCCGCCGCCGAGGCACACATCGAGAAGCACCGCCTCTCGGACATCCTCCATTTTCGCTCGTCGTCCGATGCTTTGTAAGTTGCCATTCTGTACATGTTTCTATTCCCATGTGACTTAAGGATTGGCTCTGTTAAGGAATTGTCTGCAAACTACTTCATCCTATTGTACCAATCTTTGGTATTTTTTTTTAGAAATGGAGGTCTGCCCCCAGCCTCTGCATCAAAATGATGCACACAGCCGGTTTTTTATTAAATGATAGAGCAAAAAACACCGTGTCTTACAAACAGATACCACAAACAACTAGCCCTGAAACCACCAAACCAACTCACTACCAAAACTGATGAAGGGGGTGGACAATCCCCGAGCCGCTACTCTGAGAACCCACCAACGCGCATCATCCAAAAACCGAAGGCGTCACCATGCCGCCCGATAGCGGACAAGGGGCCAAATCGGTCCAGCACACCGCAGCGCATACCGATATACACGCTCGGAAAGTAGCTGCCGCCGTCTTCCGCTCACCCATCTCCAAGACAGCGATCGAGGTATCCACCATATCAGACCAGCCGTCGATACCACCATGGCACCAGACAACACCACCTCCCTGCGCGCGTCCACCATTCCGCATACAACACCGAGACCCCATAGCACCAAGCTGTCGAGAACCGCCGTCGTGAATGCGGTAGAAGAAACACCGCCACCTCTCTAGGACCCTCCAGCCAACACTCCAAAATGATGCCCTCAAGAGGGAACGTGGCACCAGTGGCGTCACCATCATCCAAACTGGGAATCCCAGATTTAGGGTTTCCCCCGGAGCGGGCCGAAGCAAGGTAGCTTGTCGACATTGCCGTTGCCGCGTAGACCATCAAGAACCTGCATCCACCACCATACTCATCCTCTGGTCCCTTCGACCGACGCACTCCACCCTCCAAGAATGATGCCCCCAAGGAGGTAACGACGTTTAGGCGCCGCCATCATTCGATCGAGGATCTAGGGTTTTCCCCGGTGTTGACGGGAAAGAACCGCGGGGTTTCCTCGATGATGCCTTCAGGAAGGAAACGACACAAGGTATCGCCATCACCGGCTCCGAGCAAGGTCGGAGACGAGGTTTTCACCCGGAAACCGTCGCACTCCATCCAAGTCGAAGGCGTCAAATCGACCACCATAAGGGCCGCGAACCACGAGCACCGGCGCGGCGGGAGACGTCGAAAGCGACCCACGTAGGGACGCCGTCGGTAACCCTTCCTCGCCACCACCACGCCCCGCAGCGCAGTAGACCACCGCCGTAGGGGGCGCGATGGCCCTCGAAGCTCGTCGGAATCGGACTCGAGGACCGCCCACGCATGGGCGCCAGGGAGTCCGATCGAAGATGGTCACGGCGACTGCAAGCAGTTCTCGTGTCCCCGACTCGCCGATCTCGCTTAGTCCTCGTGCTGCCCCTACTCCGGTCGCCTAACCGCACCTCCACAGCGCCCAGAGCAGGTCCGGTGGTCACCCGGCGGCTCGATGAAGAGAGCTACCTCCGGCGCCGCGCTCGCCGGCGATCCCGCGCGGAAGGAGCTGGCCCATCTTCCCGGCCGCAGTGAGAAGCCCTGCCGCCACCATCACCGGGGCGCGGCCGGCTTTGCCGCCGTCCCCTCCGGCGGCGACGACGCAGAAGGACGGCGGGGGCGCCTGTTGTCGGGCGGTCACGTACCGCGAGGGAGGTTTCGGGAGGGTTAGGTTTCAGGAACTACTGTAGCTGTCTCACCAATCTTTGGTATTTGATGCTTATTTCCGTTTAGATGCATAATATTGTCATTATTTACTAGCACAGTGCCTAATATGGTCATTATCATGGATAAAACCCATGCTATTTTTTCAAGAAAGCTCCAACAAATACGAGATGTTAATATATAATATGGTCATTATTTGATTTATAGTTCCATTTTTGCTACACTGACATGGGTTGTATTGCACTGCAGATTAGTGACACGATAACCTCCCTTGAACTTCTCGAAATTTAAATGTGGGAACCCAGTGAAACTTTGCGTGCTGTGTGACACCAAGCCTTGGTTATTGCGTGTCATCGAGCTGATGATGTTCTAGGAAATCATTACTTAGTGGTACGAAGTTTATATTGGCACTTGTTCGGTTTATTACTTTGCCTCGTAAGTTCTGTGAACGTTAGTTTCTTGTGCAAACTAGCTCTAAAGGAGTGTGTTACAAGCAGGTGAATTTGATTGGGCTAAGATTATTCTAGTTTCAACATTTTTGGTACTGCAAACTGAGGGTACCTCTTTTCTTGCAGGTTTCAATGTGTTAGCAAAGCCCCTGTAGGGGATGCCTCTAAACCTTGCCCATGCTGAGTGTAGACAAATCCTTGTACACAGTGTATCCTTTGAAACGTAAAACCCTGTTGAGCTTTTCTAGCCAATAAAGGGCACATCTAAAAAGAAGGAAAATAACAGATCATGTATCTATCATTTCCTGTACATGTTATCTGGTGTCAATTTGCTTCAGGCCGTACTTCTTTTGGGCTCTTGAGGGTGTCCCTCTCTCTTCTGATGTGCTGCAAGTCTCTCCGCCGCTTTGGTAATACCAAGCGATGCAAGCTAGAGGTGTGTGCACGAGTGAAATGGCCAAGTGCTCCAAAATCAGCTAGTATAGTAACCTGAAGCGAGAAACGAGCGTGTGTTTTTCCGGAATTCTGGAGTTGATATTGTTTCTTGCAGTCGGCAAGTCAGGTAGTATAGTAACCTGTCTTAGGGTGGCGTTTTCTCTTGCTTCCATGTAAAAGCATGTGAAACTTGAGATTTTGCTTTTGCAAAGTGTGTGTGTGTGTTTGCACGTGAAGGGACCGGGGAATCGGTGTTGTTTGTGTTGCTGGTACTAAACATTTGTCTACTACCACTTGTTCAACATGCTGGAATTTTGATAGAATGAGAAGTAGTTGTGTGATGCATGGTGATACTCCATTTTTGTTTTTGTTTTTTGTAAGAGCATATGAATTATTATTCCAATATTCATGTTGAATGAATGTTGCTTCTTGCGCCAGTGCCGTTCTAACTTGCTATTATTCGTTTCTCCACCCCCCTCTCTTGATTCGGCTAGTTTTTCGCCCTGGCCGCTTTGGAGCCGGAAATTAAATGGGACGTTAGTAAATTTCCATGCCTTGATTAGGACGGCTTGGTGTTTGGAATACACCCGTTATGTGGGGCTGAGAGCTGTCAAAAAGAAGAAAATGAGTGTCAAGTAGGGCCCTCCCGTCCATCCATGCTGCATGCTAACCAAATATAACTCTACCGGAAATCGAGGAGTAGCTGCCGATTTGTGTGCTTTGAGTGCCTCTTTAGATACTCCAATCAAGTACGGGTAGTAATTATTTATGGCATGCATTTGTTTTGTTTTCAAGTCAGCGATCCGCGTCACTATGCTTGTCGGCCGTTGATCCTCAACTCAAGCAACGAACATGATGAATCGGAATAGACACACACAGCTACTAGCTAGCAGCGCTACCTCTCTTCACTTCCACCCAGCCCAGCGAGGAACGAGTGTGTTTTTTTCAGGAATCCAGGAGTTGATATGGTTTCTCGCAGTCAGCTAGTATAGTAGGGAGCTTGTTAACCTGTCCTAGTGGCGTTTGTTTCCATGTAAAAGCATGTGGAATTTGCGTTTTGTGTAACTATTGCAAAGTGTGTGTGTGTGTTTGCACGTGAAGGACCGGGGAATCGTTGGTGTTTGTGTTGCTGGTACTAAAAATTTGTGTACAACCACTTGTTCAACATGCTTGAATTTTGATAGAATGAGAATGTTGCTTTTACATCTCTAAGAGCATATGAATGTTGCTTATTGCGCCACTGCCGTTGCTAACTTGCTATTATTCGTTATTTCCATCTCCCGAAATTAAAGGGGACGTTAGTAAATTTCCACGCCTTGATTAAATGATTAGGACGGGACGAGAGAGGATAAGGAAACGGCTTGGTGTTTGGATGGAACAAAATTGTGATGTCTATAATACACCCGCCAAACTACGAGAGCATAGTCGAACAGGTTCCTGTCAAAAAGAAGAAAATAGAGTGGGTCCGCCCGTCCATCCATGCTCCATGCTACTAACCGAATATAATACAGTATAAAAGATTGGCACCATAACTCCACCAGGATATAGAGGAGTAGCCATGATTTCTGTGCTCTGACTGCCTCTTTAGATACCCGATCAATTACGGGTAGTAATTATTTGTGGCATGCATTTGTTTTGTTTCCACGGCCGGTGTAGCCTTCCAAGTCAGCGATCCGCGTGACTATGTCTGTGAGCCGTTGGTCCTCAACTCAAGCAACGAACAGGATGAATCGGAATAGACACACAGCTAGCAGCGCTACCTCTCTTCCCTTTCACCCAGCCCAGCTCAGGTCTATAAGTAGAAGGCTATGGCGAGGTGAGCCGCGTGCGGTATCGCGTGACTTGTGACTTGGGCTTGGCGAGGCGGTAGGCGTAGAGCGGGCGGGAAAGCAAGCGGTACTGGCTGGCCGACGGCGATATGAAGCAGCTAGCTATAGCTAGCGGGTAGCAGTTAAACCGAGTCAGGTACGTACGATGGATGTGTTATTCTTGGTTCATCTTTTGATTTGTTTCTCTCGCGCGCTCTTTAGAAATAAAGATACGATTCTGGTGTTTCTTATTGGTTCATCTTTTGATTTGATAAAGACTACCTTCCGTACAGTAGAGACGTACATAGAAGAAAAGAGAAGAGAGATGCGTACGTACACGAGGAGCCCCCTTTTTTTCCTTCCAATCTGTACGTACACAGGAGAGGAGGCTGGGGCTGGCTTCGTTTTTGAATGAGTACGTGAGCCAGCTAGCTTAATTTGGAAGATGAAATCGAGAAGGAGCTGAGAAACGTTCGTACGGAGGAGGCGTGTTTCAACCATCCACCACACCACAGGAAGAAAAAAAAACTGGAACACCTCTCCCTCTCGCCAGACGCGGAAGGATTAATTGGAGTTGCTTCTGTTTATTCCTGATCCTCTCCACTCACCGATTATTGGTAAGTACTTGCATGCGGTGCGCGTGCCCATCAAGTGCAGTCAAGTGTTACTGTCAAAAAAAAGTGCAGTCAAGTGTTTCGATGCGTGAAGCCACAAGGCACGTGGCCGTGAACACATGCACATGTCTAGCACGCACGTACGGAAGGTAAAACACGCCCGGGCACGACGGACGATTAATTGGGCTCTCCCTCTCGTCAGGATTAATTGGCCGCGCTAGGTGCCAACTTGCTCGCCCAGGTGCGAGTACGTGCAGCGCAACCAGGCGTCTCTGTTTGCCCACTCAGTGCTGTAGGTGCAAGTACCGTAATGAGGAAGGATCCATATTTTGTACATACCGGCCCAAATCTCCTCACATCTCTTTGTCTGAAGCAGCTGCTCTGTCCTGCGCAATAGAAAAAGGACTTAGATGGCGTTCCTCTCCTCCTGAATGTGGGGCTCAACGTGCTGCAGGAGAAAAACCGAGCCCAAAAAAAAAAAAATCGTGTGGGTGGGCTCGTGAGTTTGTTACACCGTGTCTCTGTAACACATGAAGAAAATCAGGAAACTACCAACCGATGTGGCCATTCGAAGAGAATTTTTAATAAAAGTGATCCAATTGGGAGATTCTTGTGATACAACAATCTGATGGCCCTTAATTAATTGAGGAGTAACAAAATGCATTGGAGAACAGACACGGTTGAAGTTAGAACTTAGAAGTAGTACAATGGACGTCGCACTACCACAGCTTCTTCATCAGGGTCGGGGAGGCTATTTAGGCGGGAGCCAATCAATTGTTGGTAGTATCAGTGATGCAGTACGGTCCATAATACTTCTGAAAAAATGCGATCCGACTGGTTGCAGGTGAGCACATATACTATCAATGTTAGTATGCCCGATAGTTTATTTCCTCTTCCGATCTACAGCAGCAAAATTGTTGCAATGATGCAACTGACCAAGAAGAACATCATGTGCCTAAACATCATATACAGTGGATAGGAGCATGCACGAGTTCTCCAGTTACCTGAGCGTTAGATGCAACTTCTTGTGCACATCGGAGTCCCCAATCGTGCGTAGGCAAATCGTCGAACAGGTTACATGCGCTTAATGGAGAGGACAAACGTCACCAGCGGCCCAGAGGTGCGACGCTGGCTCGGCATCCGCAAGTGATACCAATCGCGCGAGAATAGCACGCGGCGAAGACCGTCGCAAGGAGCAATCCTCCACGAGACGGCGAGTCTGGGCACCCGCCCTCGATTCGGGAGTCGGGACGGCGAGTCTGAGCAAGAAAATAATACGAGTGGGTTGTAAGTAATGATTTTTTTCTTCTGTAGATTCTGCATAAATTCCGGGGCAGCCACCTGGGCAACATACTCCCTCGTTCCATATATAAGATGTTTTACCTATTTCACATGTTGTCTAGATACACACTCACTTGAGTGTACATATATACTAAAAATGTGTCTAGATACATGTGTATGTATGTGAATGTGAAAAAAGTCTAAACATCTTATATTGTGAACGGAGGGAGTACATGATTTGGTTCGGACGCGTTTGGCTTGAACACGGAGTCCCGAAACTGGCCCACTGGTGTACAGTTTGCGCGTGTTTGGTTCCTGAGCCGTCCCGCGTTCCTGCATCGGACGAAGCTTTTTTTTTTTGCGGGAAGAAATACCAATCTATTCATCAACTGTCACGGCAGTACAAAGAAAACTAGAAATAAGGTAAATTACATCTAGATTCGTGGACCACCTAGCGTAGACTACAATCACTGGAGCGAGCCGAAGGCACGCCGCTGTCATCGCCGCTCCATCGCTGGAGTCGGGCAAACCTTCTTGAAGTAGACAGTCGGGAAGTCGTCGTGCCACGGCCACAAAGGACCAGCACACCAGTACACCAATCATCCCTAATGAAGAGAAGCGTAGATCGGAAAGATCCAACCTGTAGACACACGAACACACACGAACGAAGACGGGATCCAAGTGGATCCACCGAAGACAACTGCCGACCGAATCCCACGAGATCCGCCGGAGACACACCTCCACACGCCCTCCGATGACGCTAGACGCACCATCGAAACGGGGGCTGAGCGGGGAGGATCTTATTTCAACTTCAGGGAGTCGTCGCCTCGCTATCCTGAGAAGAACACAAACCCTAAAACGGCACAAGAAAACACCTGAAAACGGAGCCCTCCCGCCGGCAAGTACCAAGATCCACCATGTCTCTATGGCCTAAGGCCACGGAAGACCGGCCAGATCGGTGGCGGCCGCCGGCAGGAGGCGAGAGGAAACCTAATCGCCTTTTGATGAGAGGTTTTGCACGCATCGCACGAAGCTTAAAGCACCCAAAAAGTTGGCCCGCTGGGAACGGCTGAATCGGCCACGCTGAGGAGAGCCCCGTGTGCCTCTGTCTTGCACGCGTTGAAATGCGGGAGACGGGACATTTCAGATTAACTCCCCACTCCAAGCACCGCCCACTTCATTCCTCTCGCCGCTCTTCTCGTCTTCTCCGACACCAATGGTCGGAGCTCCTCCACTTCCGCGCCATCCCAGCCGCGCATCCGCCACCGGCGACGCCGAGCATTCCCGGTGGCTGGACGGGGTCATGGTCTACGACATCTCGACGGAGGAACTAAAGCAGATGTTCTGTTCCGCTGCTCCCGTATGCCACCGCCCCGAGGAACGGCAACAACATCGCTGGATGGTCCTTCCTAGGCCAACCCCCACTCGCGGCGAGTCCTTCCTGGTCCCCACCTCCAGCATAGCCACTTGGACTGATGGAGCCCCAACCGACGCCGCCACTAGTGGGGATTTGCATCCCCGCCTCTTCTTCCTCCATCCTGGTGGCATCTGCACAGCGGGCAGCTCCCCTGGTAAGTACTTCCATCCCCGTGTGCAGATTCGTAGATTTGTAGATTTGCTAGCAGCTAGGGTTTGGTCTTATTTCAGAGCGGCGGTTCCCGCCGGTTGTTGGTACTCATCGGCTGTTGCTAGGGTTTGGTCTTATTTCAGAGCGGCGGTTCCCGCCGGTTGTTGGTTCCCGCCGGTTTGGTCTTATTTCAGAGCAGCTAGGGTTTGGTCTTATTTCAGGCCCGATATCGTTTTGAGTGTAGGTGTGTGTGCAAGGTATCAAGCGGCTCCTAAGGATAGCCATTTGATGACGGTCCATAGGATCTTTCGTTATTTGGTTCATACCCCAAGATTTGGTTTGTGGTACCCAAAGGGGGCACAATTTTCTCTCAAGGGCTACACAGATTCCGATTGGGCGGGTGATCAAGATGATAGGAAGTCTACTTCCGGGGCTTGCCAATTTCTTGGTAGGTCCTTAGTGAGTTGGTCTTCCAAGAAGCAAAATTGCATATCTCTCTCCACCGCCGAAGCCGAGTATGTAGCCGCCGCAAGTGCTTGCAGTCAATTGCTATGGATGAGGCAAACTCTCAAGGAATATGGAGTTCATATGGATAAGGTGCCTCTTTTGTGTGACAATGAAAGTGCCATCAAGATTGCATACAATCACGTGCAACATACAAGAACGAAGCACATTAAGATTCGCCATCATTTCATCCGAGATCATGTGGCAAGAGGGGATATTGCACTATCTTATGTGCCCACCAAGGACAATCTTGCGGATATTTTCACGAAGCCACTTGATGATGCAAGATTCTTGTTCTCGAGGAATGAACTAAATGTCATTGATTCTAGGAGTTTGACTTGAAGATCTTGCACACACCCCTATAGATGAAACGTGTTCGAGTTTAGGTGTACGCATGGACATAGGGGGAGTGTTATCCTAACACATTGGGTTCTCCCTCCCCCCATTATGCCCAAAGCAAAAATTCATTATTATCTCTCTTTTTCTAATGTTGAATTGTGAGCTTCAATGTTGAGTAATGGCAATGCCCCAAAAATATATCTTCGCGGTTGCATACCATGAACTCTTACATGGTGGCCTAGGCCACCAACCTCTTCTTTGAAGAGTTGGTTCATATTTGAGGGTTTTGGAATTTTGGATGATATACTCAACATTTGTTATCAAATTGTTTTCTAGTCTTTCTTGAGTATATGATTCCCTCGCTGATGTTGTTTTTACCTTTCCTTGCCAAAACCTACCTTTTTAGACAAGTTTTATTGGTTCTTGCATATCATGTCCTTTTGGGGGGGTTTTCTGGCGTAGGTGCGGAGACTCCGGTCTGCCACACCGGACTCTCCGGCCGGTCCGGAGACTCCGGTGTTAAGACCGGAGACTCCGGTGTGGGTTTTGCAGTATAAAAACTTGGGGCTGAGGGAAGTTAGGGTTTCATTCCCCACTTCCCCCACGCCCCCAATACCTTGCTGCGCCACCGCCGTCGCCAGGAGCTCCTCCCCGGACGTTTCCCACCGCCGGAAACCACCTCGCCCGCCTCCCCTTGCCTCTCCCATCTGAGGGAGGCTCAATGACAAGCCAGGGTGACAAGGGTACACCATCTCCTCTCCCCATTTGTTTGTCTTTTTTCATCTAGATCTAAGGTATAGGTTTTTTTTTGGAGATATAGTACCTGCTGTTGGTTGCATCACCCTAGCTTGTTGAACCATGGTAGAAACTGATATAATCATCCTACAAACTAGTTGTGGTAGATTCATATCTGCTATTGACGCCCAGTCCGGAGACTCCGGTGTGCCAGACCGGAGACTCCGGTGTCAGTCCGGAGACTCCGGTCTGCTAGACCGGAGACTCCGGTGTGAATCTCCCAGAACTGATTCTAAATATTTCTGTTCTGTTTCTGCATTTTTATTGGACATGTATGCTCATTTGGTTTCTCTCTGTTTTTGTGTTTCTGGTTTTGTGTGTGCTTTCAGGGAAAAGGTTGAAGTCAAAGGCCTCTTACCCCAACAAGTGTTCCTACCGTGGTCATTCCCGCAACTATCTTGTCACTGATGAAGCTACTGGTAAACTTGGCCAAAAGAACACCTTTGAGACTGAGACGCGTCAGAAAAAGAAGAATGAGGCTAGGCTGAGGGCTGAAGTGGCGAAGAAGGCCAAGTATGACCGGATCACCTCTATGGTTTCCTTGAGCAAGAAGGAGTACAGGATTATGCGGGCTCGACCTTTCTTCACCATGGCCCGCACAGCTGAGACTGCTTATTATTGGAGGAGGGAGTCTGAGTTGATCATGGAGGAGATCTACTCCCGTTTCAAGCACCCTGTATGTCCCCAGAAAGTTCTAGACTTAGCGGCTCTCGGCAGTTCTGAGTACTTTGAGGAGGCTATCTGGATCACGAAGAAACTGGGTCTTGGGCATCTTGTTGGCATCCAGCAGAACTACAACGTCTCTATCATTCAGCAGTTCTTTGCCACTGTCACTTTTGGTGAAGATGAGGATGTTACCTTGAAGTGGATGTCTGGGTCTGTTGAGTGTGAGTCTTCTATGAGGTGCTTTTCTGAGATTCTTGGTTACCCTTGGAGAGAAGGGAATGTCCACCGTATGCATATTCATGGAGTTGCCTATGACAAGAGACGCATGGCACCGATGTATGAGAAGATATCTAGCACCGGCACCGCTAAGGATCTCAGGAGGGTCTACAACATCTGTCTTTGTCTCTTCTGCTACAACATTGCTCCTAAGGCCGGAAATGTGGATGCTATTCGTGGTGGTCTTGTGAACCTCCTCTACCAGGCCTTCCAGTGTCACCTTGCTGGTCCTGATGGAGAGGGTTTTGAGATTGATGTTATGCAGTTCATCAAGGAGGAGATCTACTCAGCTATGATTGAGATCAAGAAAGTGCCTGTGTATGCTCCTTATGTGATGAAGCTCATTCTTGATCAGTTTGGTGGTTTGGCTACGGAGACTGAGCATCCAGTGGGTTCTCTCCAGATTCCGTCCTCTCACCTTCCTGATGTTGACACCCCCATGGGGGAAGCTGAGGCGCCTCCTCGCTCTAGGAGGAAGAATGCTGACCCTCCCACTCGCCGCTCTAGAAGGGAGGAGACTCAGGATAAGATGAAGAAGCTCTCTTGGTTCCAGCGCAACATTTTGTGCATGACAGTTGCAGTGCACAAGGAGAACCATGTGGCCTATAAGGAGAGGCGTGAGCTGAAGAAGATGATCTCCAAGTTGCATGACCACGCTGGACTTGGAGCTACTCCTCTATGGGTACCCCTCCCACTACTCCACACACTCCTCCCACCGCTTCTGTGACTATGTCATATGAGGAGTGGAACACTGATCAGTTCCCGTGGGGTGACTTTGAGGATGTCACCTCGGCTCCTTCCTCTTCGACCCACCGTGCCAGGGCCCCTGAGATTGAGGAAGAAGAACATGTTGAGGATCAGCCTGAGGATGATGAGGAGGACCTTCCTCTGGTTCTGATGTTGAGGATGATGAGGGAGATGATGAAGGAGATGATGATGATGAGGCAACAGACCCGGTGGATGATGAAGACGATGACTATGAGGACGATGACTGAGACCTTGGAATGTGTAGTGCTCTTTGCCCTTTTTGGTGTCTCGATGCCAAAGGGGGAGAAGTAGCTTTGTCTTCTCCGAGCTTTGCATGGGTTGCTTTGCTTTGCTTTTATTTTCATCGAAACACAAGTCTTCGAGCTTGATTTGCCTTTTATGGCTTGTGTTCCCGTTATCTTAGTTGCTTTGCTTTTCTAGTAAACAATGGATGTTATGTGTGTGTAAGACCACGTGGTGAAGCTATCCTTTCATATTATTATCTACTATTGCTTTATCTATTGTCTCTATGCATGTATGTAGTATTGTTCACTAATGGTTGTTCAAGAGGGCTTTGTTTGTAACATATAGGGGGAGCTCACATTGTGAGTGCTCTATCTTTTTCAAACATAGTCTAGCTGTGATTTTATTGCAAATATGTGTGTTGTCATCAAACACCAAAAAGGGGCAGATTGAAAGTGCAAACGCGCTTAAATCATCTTGTTTTGGTGTTTGTTAAGAACACATGTATCCTTAAGTGTGTTGATGTATTTCAGGGCTAAACAACATATTTGATATGGTGGTGTGGTGCTGCAAAAAGGGGCAATACACCAGGAATTCTGGCTGCTGGAGTTTTCTCCAGGACGGAGTCTCCGGACTCTCAGACCGGAGTCTCCGGTGTGGAGATTTTACCCAGTGCCAAGTCTCTGGATTTTCTAGTGTCGCCCACTGCATCCATACCGGAGACTTACCGGAGACTGTCCGGAGTCTCCGGTGTGGGAGCTGCCTCTAAAGAAACGGCTAAGGACTTTCTGGTGTCGCCTGCGGTACTCACACCGGAGTCTTACCGGAGACTGTCTGGAGTCTCCGGTGTGACTGGGTTCTGTTGGTTCCGCTCGACTCCAGACACTCTCCAGGTCCAACCGCAATGCCAAGACCGGAGTCTCCGGTCCTCCAGACCGGAGTCTCCGCACTGAAGATTCCTCGAGTTTTCCCAAGTGTTGCACACTTGGTGGCGCCTGCTGCATCCAGTCCGGAGGGACACCGGAGACTGTCCGGAGTCTCCGGCCTGGTGCTTCTGCGGAAAGTTCTGACCGGAGTCTCCGGCCTTTATACCGAAGTCTCCGGTGTGAAGTTGGCAGAAAAGCTCCAACGGCTCTTAGACTTTATGAGGGTCATAAATACCCCCTCCCCTCCACCTACCTTGGGTTAGCTCGTCCAGAATTAAAGTCACCATTGTTGGATCTCACACACCTTGCTAGATCTCCCAATCCATCCACCCAAAAGCCTTGATCTTTGGAGGATTGAAGGAGAAGCACCCGATCTACGTCTTCACCAACCGGATTTCATTTCCCCTCTCATTTGCTTGAGGGATCTTTGCCTAGGGTTTCCTCTTGTGGAGAACCTAGGCTTCTTGCTACTCTTGGTGATTTGTGAGTGCTGGAAGCCCCCAATTTGGTTGTGGGTGTGTGCCCTAACTAGTTTGTAAAGGACTCGATCCCCGCCTCAAAGGGGTTCAATAATGGAAGGTGAACTAGGCCTTTGTGGCGGAGTTCATCAGAGAATAGGGTGAGGCCTTTGTGGCGTTGAGTAGGCCTTCGTGGCGAGCTCACACCCCTCCAACGAGACGTACTCCCTTAACAAGGAGGATCTCAGGAATACATCGTGTCTCCGCGTCCCCCCATCGGTTATCTCGTTCCCTTATCTTTTACTCACTTGTACTAGTTTCATTAATTGTTGTACTTGTTGCATTAAGTGTTGTACTAGTTGCATTTATTGCTATCCTTGTCATATAGGTAAATTCACCTTAGTTGCACTAACTAGAGAATTTACCTTTGTGTCAAGACTAAATCGAAAGAAAAATTAAAATTGGTCGTAGAACCTATTCACCCCCACCCCCCTCTAGGTGCCCATACTTTACTTTCAACAGTGTCAGGGAGGACTTCGCTAGGTACTACTCGGCGTTCTAGGGTTTTCATCCGGAGGTGGATAACCCTATTCAGCCGGAGACCGACGTGAGAGCTTTGGTCGTGGGCGGGCATGGCAGGGAGCATGGTCGTTTGCGCTTCCTTGATCAGGTGACCCCACGTACTCCTGAGTTGAACCTCACGCATATCAAGGCCACCCTCACCGACGACGGCCCCACTATCCTACCTCCTCGACGGCCTTCCCGAGCTCACGCCGACGTAAGTTTTTCTCAGTTTCATCCTGTTTTAGACATTTGTTCCAGAGTGGCTAAGTTGACGAGATTCAACTTACATCGAGATTCATTTCTTCTTGAAATTGTAGTCTTCTCTCGACACGACCTACTATTCCACTTTTGCGGTGTATGAGGCGGCGTATCAGGAGTGGGCGCAGAAGAGAGAGGCCTATGACGACTGGGAAGAGCTGCGCGATGTTGTAAGTTTGACCATTTTCTTTCTTCAAAAGATGACAAGTCCTATTTCTCCTACTTTGAACCTTTATTTCTGCAAAGCCTAACATCTTAACTATCTTGTAGGCGACCGAGAGGTTTTATGCCACTGGAGAGAGGGATCCACTACCAGTATGGCCACCTAGGCCGAGGCTGGCGCCACGATGCCCATCGAAGGACGACTTCACTCGCACATGCTACTCGAGGACGCCGGTAAGTTATTTGCCAAACTAGTTGTTACCGCTATCACGTGCCTTCCAAGTTACTAAATTCCGCTAAAAAATGCATGTAGAGATCGAGAGGCTCCGGGACTGGATCCTTTGGTCGTGCTGATGCCTCGCCGAGTCTGTCGCGCACGATCACACCAGTTCATGGCGCTGTTGGTGTATCGCCAAGTCCGTCGCGCGAGATCGATGCCCGTGATAGTCCCTCGCCGAGTTTCGCGGGTGGTTTGACGGCGGCTACCCGGCGCGGGCGGTCGCCTCTTCTGACTCGGTCCGAGATGGGCATCTCGAACTCTCGGGACATATAGCTAGCTTCAAAGATGTCGGTCACATTCCATGTTTGTATGCACCTGATATTTGGATGATTTTGATGATATATACTTGTATGATATTGATGATCTTTCTATTATATTTGGAGTTTCTGTTATTGTCTTTTAAATTTTAAATTTTATGAAATTTTAAAACCTGCCAACAGCAACACCCAGCAGCGAGAAGAAAAAAAATAACCCAGCCATACGCCGTTGGCATTGCCGTCGACCTATTGGCCTTCTACGCCGACGGGGTTGCCATTGGCGTATGGGCCTGCAGAGCCCACCATAGGGAGCCCATAGGCTGACACGTGGCACTATAGGCCGAGGGTCAGGCCGTCGGCGTATGTGTCCCCAACGAAAACCATGGAACGGGACTGGTGGGGCCCATAGGGTGTATACACCGACGTTTTTTGTTACGCGACGCCGACGGAGGTGGACGCCGACGGCCACCGAAGGCCTACACCTACGCCGACGGGGTTGATGTCTATGCCGACGGGACCAGGCCGTCGGCGTATTGAGCCGTTCCTGTAGTGACGCAGCAAGAGACAAGGAGAAACGGTATTGGAGGGGCCTGGCTGGCTGTGTCAATATCATCATTAATCCTAGCAAGGACTCATGTACAGGAGCTTGAGTTGTGATCAGAGACGACGCGGGATAGATCTTCATGTGATTGTGACGGTCGACCTGTACTATCCAACTGCAGACTTTCAACATGATCTCAAGCACGGCACGGTCTTGTCATGCAGACTCCATCACCATGTGTAAACCCTTGTCGGTTACATTGTCTTAATGTGTTTCGTACAAAAATAGCCTGACTGAACGGGATCAAGCATGTGATTTTATTTTCGAGATTGATATCAAGCATGTGATTCAGTGATAAACAAACTTGTCTGGGAAAATTGTGATTGCTCAAGCCGAGTAGAATGACGACCAGCTGGAGTTATTAGGGAAATTAAGCTGATAGTATAAGTGTCACAAAATAGGCAGTCTCCCTACGCGTAAATTAAACCGTCTCTGCAATTGGTTCCCCTGGCCGACAGCAAAGCCATTGCTCTGCAAAGATATGTCTTCTCCTTTATTTCAAAAAATAAAAGATGCCATGGACACGAGTGAGAGAATCTTTTGCCATCGGCGAGTGTGTGTGAGAGAGAGATGACATGGCCTGGTCGGCGAGGAAAGACATACTATCTCAGGGTAGAGAGTGACATGGCCACATCAACCCAGCCCTCTTCTGTTGTACTCGCTCCTGTTGCAGTCACAAGATAATGCAGTCATGCACACACACACATTCTTCTGTTGTACTCACTCAACCGGGACAAACAACGTGCTACCTTTTACTCAGGGATCTCATAAATAATTCTTCTACCCCATCATCTCTTCGAACCAAAAGCAAAGACGGGAGTAAACATTTTAGGCACTTTGCCTTCAAAACTGCTGTGCCGCGAAGCACCTTGCCTGGTCCTGGCAGCCATGGAAGCAGCAGACGAGGAGAGGCCCCTGCTTCATCTCCAACCCAGTCGTCAGGTATCATCTTCTCTTCTCTTGTACTCCGTCTCGATGACTGGATCATCATAGGGACAAAGGGAGCACCCGTTTATGTGGTCTGCCATTTTTCAAAAACAAGAGCCTGACAGCCCATAGTCTAGCTGGAATCATTGGAGATGAAGTACAATTACTGGACCTGACTTTTCGACAGGTGCTGAGTGGTTTGTGGTGCTGAGTGAGAAGTTTGAGCTCGCTATGAGCTGAGTCTTACTTGTATCCTCTAAAGTGTTTTATGTCTCACTTCTATGTAGAAAAAGCAGAGCTCCTCCTGCTAGTGAACGTCAGAAAAATTCAGTTAGCACATATAATTCATTTGCTGTCAATTCTCCGTGAAGATTTACAGCTTCAGATCCCCAAACTGAATATTCTGGTACTGTGCTGCAGGATGTAGGCTCAGAATACACCAGTGATGGATCAGTTGATATCAATGGACACCCTGCTCTGAAGCGCAACACAGGCAACTGGAGGGCGTGCTACATGATTCTAGGTATAATCAGACAGCAGTTCATGCCACCTGCTCCTTTTTTTTTCCTCTCCTTCTCTCACTGGCTAACCACTCCAACAAATGCATATGCCAGGTGTTGAGTTCTGCGAAAACGTTACCTTCTTCGCAGTCGTGACGAATTTGGTAACCTATCTCACCACCGTGCTCCACGAAAGCAAAATAACAGCTGCGCGGAATGTCTCTGCCTGGGTCGGCACGTGCTTCCTCACGCCACTTATTGGAGCCTTCCTGGCTGACACATATCTGGGAAGATACTGGACAATGGTTGTTTCCCTCCCAGTATCGACCATCGTAAGTACCGCACCGCTAACCAACCTGATTTTTATAATACCTGCAACTCTGAACACTTGCATTTTGACAGGGAATGCTCGTGCTCACAGTTTCAGCATCGGTCCCACCATCTTATTACCCTGGTGATCTTCATCGTACTGTGGTCTACCTAGCAATCTATATTTCCGCACTTGGGAACGGTGGTATCAAACCCTGCGCCTCGGCCTTTGGGGCCGACCAGTTTGATAGCGGGGACCCGATCGAGCAAGAGAAGAAGGGATCCTTCTTCAATTGGTTATACTTCTTGATCAGTATCGGGAACCTCCTGTCAAGCACAGTGCTTGTTTGGTTGCAATACAACGGTGGCTGGGGAATAAGCTTTGCAATCCCAACGGTGCTCATGATCTTGTCTCTCCCAGTATTTGTTGGCGGCTCGAGGGTGTACAGGTTTAGGACACCGAGAATAAGCCCATTCACGAGTATCTGCCAGGTCGTTGTTGCGGCTGTCAGGAAGTGGCATGTGCAACTGCCCGATGATATCTCGCTTTTGTATGAGCTGACCAGTTCATCATCACCAGCTGAACCAAGTCAAAAAATTCAGCATACAAATCAATTCAGGTACATTAATTATTGCAGAATACAAGTCGATTATAGTTTAAATTTGACATTTGAAAACAATTTACTTGCATTTAGATATGAGCCTATGCCATCTTTGGCATAAAAAATCATTTGACCTGTGATCTATGACATATTGCAAGTACAATAAATATCAGAATTTCGCTACAGAACCATACCTATGAGTAAAATGCTACAACTTACCTCTTATAACTATGTGATTGCATCCTTCAGATCCCTTGACAAGGCTGCGTTGTGCTGCCCCCATTAGACAAGTCATGCACGATATGTCCATGGAGTCTCTGCACAGTGACCCAAGTTGAGGAGCTGAAGACACTGGTACGGATGTTTCCCATCTGGGTGTCTTTCATGATCTTCTATGCAGTCACCGGGCAGATGGCATCAACAATTATCGAGCAGGGGACGGTCATGGACAACCGTGTAGGTCCGTTTGCAATCCCGCCTGCCTCTCTCTCTATTGTTGGCGTGCTCAGCTCCCTTATCTGGGTGTACATCTACGAAACCGTGTTAGTCCGACTGGCTCGGCATTATACTGGCAAGGCAAAGGGCTTCTCACAAACGCAGCGCCTTGGAATAGGCTTTGCACTTTCCATGCTGACCATGGTCTACGCAGCAATACTCGAGATGAAGAGGCTGGCGATTGCACAAGCCAGCGGCCTGGCAGGGCAGAATGTGCCTGTACCAATGAGCATTCTATGGCAAGCACCATCATATGTACTGAATGGTGCAGGTGGGGTTTTCGCTGGAATCGGCATGTTGGAGTTCTTTTACGATCAGGCCCCATACTCCATGAAGAGCCTTTGTGCAGCATTCGCGCAGCTTGCGCTTGCATCGGGAGCTTACTTCAACACGCTCATATTTGGTGTTGTCGCGGTGGCCACGACGCAAGGTGGGGGGCCTGGGTGGATCCCGGACAACCTGAACGAAGGCCATTTGGACTATTTTTTCTGGATGATGGCTACTCTTAGCTTACTGAATCTTTTGCAGTTTTTGCACTACGCCAAGCAGTATAGCGAGAAAACAACTTCTTGACCCAAAGTAGCAGAGACTGGACATGAACTTAAACCTTTTCCATCATTATCACAATAAAAATGGCTTCTACGCAATTTCTGTGGACGGTCACAGAATTTGCGTAACTTCCATCATGATGATAGATGATATCTGTCTCCTTAGAATTTTATGTCATGTTTAAAAGTACTGAAATGTTAACTTGTCAGTATATATAATTGTATCATGTATTCCTGTTCTTCTAATTTAAAAGTAGTCATGATATTTGGTTTGTGTTGTACGCTTGTAATAAATTCGGGCTATAAGCATCAGTCGATGCAGAGGCCAGAGGTAACAAAAGCTTCCATTTTCTACAAACAACTTGTGTTGTTCTAGTAGTTGATGGTAATTGATTTTATTAAAAGTAATTGAAATACATCTTACTTCCTCAAATGCATACAGCAGTATTTGAAACAGAGGGAGTAGTTAAGTTGTTCAAAGAAAAGAAAGAGGTAAAAGGATTTCGAGGGCCACTTAAAACTGAAATTCCCAGAAGTATAAAAACTTAAATAAATAAAGCTCTCAAGTCTCAATGTACTCACATCCAAAGCAAAGCAGGAAGAGCGAAGGAGCTAATCAGGTTGCGCAAAGAAACAGAAGAAAATGATGAGATTACCATGATTCTTCTGCGAGGTGGTGAGGAAGAGATGATCAGTGAGAAACCAGAATCCATCCTTCTTTGCGCAATAGAAAAGGACTTAGATGGCGTTCCTCTCCTCCTGAATGTGGGGCTCAACGTGCTGCAGGAGAAGAACCCGAGCCAAAAAAAAAATCGTGTGGGTGGGCTCGTGAGTTTGTTACACCGTGTCTCTGTAACACCATGAAGAAAATCAGGAAACTACCAACCGATGTGGCCATTCGAAGAGAATTTTTAATAAAAGTGATCCAATTGGGGAGATTCTTGTGATACAACAATCTGATGGCCCTTAATTAATTGAGGAGTAACAAAATGCATTGGGGAGAACAGACACGGTTGAAGTTAGAACTTAGAAGTAGTACAATGGACGTCGCACTACCACAGCTTCTTCATCAGGGTCGGGGAGGCTATTTAGGCGGGAGCCAATCAATTGTTGGTAGTATCAGTGATGCAGTACGGTCCATAATACTTCTGAAAAAATGCGATCCGACTGGTTGCAGGTGAGCACATATACTATCAATGTTAGTATGCCCCGATAGGTTTATTTCCTCTTCCGATCTACAGCAGCAAAATTGTTTGCAATGATGCAACTGACCAAGAAGAACATCATGTGCCTAAACATCAACAGTGGATAGGAGCATGCACGAGTTCTCCAGTTACCTGAGCGTTAGATGCAACCTCTTGTGCACATCGGAGTCCCCAATCCGTGCGTAGGCAAGATCGTCGAACAGGTTACATGCGCTTAATGGAGAGGATAAACGTCACCAGCGGCCCAGAGGTGCGACGCTGGCTCCGCATCCGCAAGTGATACCAATCACGCGAGAATAGCACGCGGCGAAGACCGTCGCAACGAGCAATCCTCCACGAGACGGCGAGTCTGAGCAAGAAAATAATACAGGTGGGCGTAAGTAATGATTTTTTTTCCTGTAGATTCTGCATAAATTCCGGGGCAGCCACCTGGGCAACAGACAATGATTTGGTTCGGACTGCGTTTGGTTGAACACGGAGCCCGAAACCTGGCCCACTGGGTACAGTAGGGGTTGCGCGTGGTTTGGTCCTGAGCCGGCCCGCGCTCCTGCATCGGACGAAGCTTTTTTTTTGCGGGAAGAATACCAATCTATTCAGCGGTACAAAGAAAACTAGAAATAAGGTAAATTACATATAGATTCGTGGACCACCTAGCGTAGACTACATCACTGGAGCGAGCCGAAGGCACGCCCGCTGAAGGTGTTCAGAATAGAACGAGGAAAAAAGAGGTTCTTACTTGTATGACAAGGTAAAATATTGAGTCCATCTCGGCATGTGTAGCAATAATGAATGAAAGAACATGTTGTCTGTGCATCCTCTATGCCTCAGCTGTAGATTCTGTCATGTTTATCGTGTTACATGCTCGACCTGGTGTTACCTAGTTCTTGGTTGAAGAACCAGTTCTAGAACGATCCCTGGATGGGATCGATGAAAAAATGTAAAGTATATCCTCAGTGTCTAGAGAGAACTAAGGATATGTTTTCTGGGATGTGATGAGAGTGAAAACTTTCCATAAGGAGTTACGATGATGCAAGACTCATACGACTAGAAATCTCATATAGTAAAGGTATGTTGTTTGAGAAAAGACATGGTTAGCGGCATATGTATGCACTGTCCATCCAATCTAACATAGGTATAGGAGTATATGTCTTCTTTAGAAATGACAAGTGTGATTGAACTGAGCTGATTTTCGAAGCGTGTATGGTTCCCTCTGATAGATCTCCTAGACTTTCGAGTACCATGCTACGCAAAATGTTTCGATTCTCACCCCATTGTCGAAACATATATTTCAACCGTCATCATAAGATACAGAATGATGTCAAACTAGGTTACAATAAAAGTTTTGCAAAGTATAAGGATCCAAGTGTGGTACATACATTAACAAAGCTTTTTCCGCGAGCAGCGCATAAACGAATCACCAGGAGGCTAATGGTGATTATATCAAATGCCAAACCAGATTATTTGCACTCTAGTGCAAGTGAGAGACTTAAAGAGTTTATGCGCTAGAGGCAAATACTAAGTTATTTTTTATTATTATTATTATGATAACTCATATATGTTCATAATATGTTTTATGTCATGCTATAACTCTATTAAAAAAATTAATACACGTGTGATATGAACTAAACAAGTCCCTGGTAAGACTCTATTAACTAGTCCATTGGGCAATAGATGATCAAGGTTTTCTGATCATGGAAAATACGTTATTGACAATGGAGGACACACATCAAACTTATAAATATCCAAAAAAAAATGTATTACCCAAACCTCTATACCGTGAGAATGATATTTTAATTGCTACCCTCGAGGTTTTAAAACTACATACACCGTCATTAACTTAAATGGGTGACTATAAGTTGTACATTGGATAACCGGAGGGAAATGTTGAGGCATATGCATCAAGATCGGGATTTTGTCAATCCAGATAATGGACAAATACTCTGGTCCCACTCAGTGGTGTTACATTAAGTAAAGTTTGCAAGCATGTGACAAGATCACGGGGATGCAACATCGTGGTAATGAGTAGATAGGTTTGTTGGTAAAAAGATCATACTAGATATGGTGATACCGGATAGAGTCTCGGACAAATCAACGATCGTCCAACAGAAGGTGGGGGAAGTTCTTTTAAGGTTCAACGACGAAGATAATCGTAGAGTGCACATGGACCAAAGGGGGGATTCCAAGCCCCGCTTGGGTCATTGATCGGAGAGGGATTCTCGATCATGTCTATAGTGATCTCGAACCGTTAGGGTGTCACACTTAAGAGTGACCGATGACAGAGTGATTTATTACCGAAGAGAAATAAGAGAGGACAAAACTAGAACAGTTTCCGGGATTTATCCAATGGAGGGTCGGACTCTAGCATTACCCAGCATATCCGCCACAAGATTAAACCTATTATACTTTCTCTAAATGATGTTGCATTTAATGATTATGGCATCTTGGCCTGTAATTGGTTGAGCAATGGTTTTTGCCTAGTTGCAGGAAATGTATGTTAGCTATGTCAGATAGAGTGTTGCTCTCTCTCCTCATTAATTATAGTGTCATATTATCATTTGGTCTATAATAGCATGCTACGAAACGAGCTAGCCATTGGGAGAGGGCTCATATAGTATCCTAAGTTGGTGCAGATATCAGGTATAGTGAAGCTTTCATATGTCCAACGATGTAAACGAGAACTTTTCTGGTACATGAACCTTGCTAATACCACAAAGTTAAGCTGAAATGCAAAAAAGATTGTGCGATCACGGATTTGTTGGGGGCAGCAGGTCACATCTCCGTCAATATTCTTTGTCGGTTTGCCTTTTTTTCTCTCTTTATCTGCACGCTGTATGATTGCTTGTTTTCTAGTAGAGTGGAACAATAGGGAGAATATTTGGAAGCAATTATGAAGGGATATACAAACTGTGTCTCTCTCTCGCTTATGCAGTTAATTTGCTCACTCTTTTTCGCTCTGAAAGCAGCTCACACCTCAGTACCTCACACACTTTTTCTTGCGCATAAGTAGAAGGAACCCTTTTGCTTATTATAGGTAGTAGGTAGTAGCCCTTTTCTACAGTGAAGAAGGGCAGTGAACCCTTTTTGCTAATTTTCCCTTTTGTTTTCAGGATTATTTTAGTTCCTCAACAGTTTGCGCTGTCCGACCATATTTTTGTTTGCTTACAAGTAAGTTTTTATTTTTTTGAAACGGGTAATCGCCAACCTCTTGCTTACTGAGTAAGTAATGACATGTTTCGTCATTTAACAACACGAAGTTGTGGCGTGGAATTGATTTCAAAGGGACACGAATCGCAAGAGCTAGAATGGTAGCAGATGCAAGAGAGTGGTCGGTCGTTCGCTAGCTTTGAGCCTGAGTTCTAGTCTCCAATAACCACCAGGCCAGTAGAGGTAGACGTGTGGACTATCCCGGTGTAATCATTGCTTCTCCAGATTATTTTGTTGAAACGTTCTCCATGAACTCCTATAGATTATATATATAGACACGTAAGTCTCCTGTTCCTTCCAAGACTCCAACCATATTGGTAATACAGAGGCTCGCATGGAGGCGGCACGAGATGAGGAGAGGCCACTGCTGGCCCATGGGTCCCTGACTCAACAGGGTAATGATTATCCTTTACCTTTGTCTTTTTTGCACGTTGCGTATTAGCTATCAGGACGGCAGATACAAACATGTGCTGCGTCGCAACGAGCATATGCACTCCAGGAAATGACGCAGCGTGATTTCTTCCTAGCTCGTTTCATTTGTTGCACTCCACGAAATGACCACTCCCGTGCGTGTTAAACAGCGGTGTTGGCTGAATCGGACAGACGCGGATACCATCGAAATTAACTACTCATGGGGCAGTCCGTCTAAAGATGAGACGACTTTAACTACTTGTTGAGCTAATTAATTAATTAATCAATCAACTAGAGGCTGATTAGCTTCCCAATTTCCGCAGGCAGCAAATCCTCATGGGGCGATCAAACAAAGGGAACCACGTACTTACTATTACAGACAGACAGCTTCTCCTATAGGCTACTACTAGCTACTTCAAAAATGATGCATCTATGAACCACGTACTGAACATTGAAAAAAACCCGCCGATGGGGACTCAAAGCCCGGCGTAATCGCAACTATTACTACTTGAGCCAACACCGGCCGTCTGAATTCCATCACATCAATTAACTTCCAAGTAACAGAATTCTCAAGGCTAGATGATAGCCTGCCTGCCTGCAGATCATCCGCAAAATCGAGCATAAGAAAATGCCCCACTCCATCCATCACAGTCAAAGAAAACGAATATTCTGCACTTGTCAGCGTTATTCTTGTATGAGCCTCTAAACTACA